>OX442323.1:6414596-7665596 GCA_949358305.1 Strigamia acuminata | reverse complement strand
CCAAAATAATACCAAAATAATGCCAAAATAATGCCAAAATAATGCCAAAAAAATACCAAAATAATGCCAAAATAATGCCATAAAAATACCAAAAAAATACCAAAATAATGCCAAAATAATGCCATAAAAAAACCAAAATAATGCCAAAAAAATACCAAAATAATGCCAAAATAATGCCAAAATAATACCAAAAAATACCAAAATAATGCCAAAATAATGCCAAAAAAATACCAAAATAATGCCAAAAAAATACCAAAATAATGCCAAAATAATGCCAAAAAAATACCAAAATAATGCCAAAAAAATACCAAAAAAATGCCAAAAAAATACCAAAAAAATACCAAAAAAATGCCAAAAAAATACCAAAAAAATACCAAAATAATGCCAAAATAATGCCAAAAAAATACCAAAATAATGCCAAAATAATGCCAAAATAATACCAAAAAAATACCAAAATAATGCCAAAATAATACCAAAATAATGCCAAAAAAATACCAAAATAATGCCAAAATAATGCCAAAATAATACCAAAAAAATACCAAAATAATGCCAAAAAAATACCAAAATAATGCCAAAATAATGCCAAAATAATGCCAAAATAATACCAAAATAATGCCAAAATAATGCCAAAAAAATACCAAAATAATGCCAAAATAATGCCATAAAAATACCAAAATAATGCCAAAATAATACCAAAATAATGCCAAAAAAATACCAAAATAATGCCAAAATAATACCAAAATAATGCCAAAATAATACCAAAATAATGCCAAAATAATGCCAAAATAATGCCAAAATAATGCCAAAATAATACCAAAAAAATACCAAAAAAATACCAAAATAATGCCAAAATAATACCAAAAATATACCAAAATAATGCCAAAATAATACCAAAATAATGCCAAAATAATGCCAAAATAATACCAAAAAAATACCAAAATAATGCCAAAATAATGCCAAAAAAATACCAAAATAATGCCAAAAAAATACCAAAATAATGCCAAAATAATGCCAAAAAAATACCAAAAAAATGCCAAAAAAATATCAAAATAATGCCAAAATAATGCCAAAATAATGCCAAAATAATACCAAAAAAATACCAAAATAATGCCAAAATAATGCCAAAAAAATACCAAAATAATGCCAAAAAAATACCAAAATAATGCCAAAATAATGCCAAAAAAATACCAAAAAAAATGCCAAAAAAATACCAAAATAATGCCAAAAAAATACCAAAATAATGCCAAAATAATGCCAAAAAAATACCAAAATAATGCCAAAATAATACCAAAATAATGCCAAAATAATGCCAAAATAATGCCAAAATAATACCAAAATAATGCCAAAATAATGCCAAAAAAATACCAAAATAATGCCAAAATAATGCCAAAATAATGCCAAAAAAATACCAAAATAATGCCAAAATAATGCCAAAAAAATACCAAAATAATGCCAAAATAATGCCATAAAAATACCAAAATAATGCCAAAATAATACCAAAATAATGCCAAAAAAATACCAAAATAATGCCAAAATAATACCAAAATAATGCCAAAAAAATACCAAAATAATGCCAAAATAATGCCAAAAAAATACCAAAATAATGCCAAAAAAATACCAAAATAATGCCAAAAAAATGCCAAAAAAATACCAAAAAAATACCAAAAAAATGCCAAAAAAATGCCAAAAAAATACCAAAATAATGCCAAAATAATGCCAAAATAATGCCAAAAAAATACCAAAATAATACCAAAATAATGCCAAAATAATGCCAAAAAAATACCAAAATAATGCCAAAATAATGCCATAAAAATACCAAAAAAATACCAAAATAATGCCAAAATAATGCCATAAAAATACCAAAAAAATACCAAAATAATGCCAAAATAATGCCAAAAAAATACCAAAATAATGCCAAAATAATACCAAAATAATGCCAAAAAAATACCAAAATAATGCCAAAATAATGCCAAAAAAATGCCAAAATAATGCCAAAAAAATACCAAAATAATGCCAAAATAATGCCATAAAAATACCAAAAAAATACCAAAATAATGCCATAAAAATACCAAAATAATGCCAAAAAAATACCAAAATAATGCCAAAATAATGCCAAAAAAATACCAAAATAATGCCATAAAAATACCAAAATAATGCCAAAAAAATACCAAAATAATGCCAAAATAATGCCAAAAAAATACCAAAATAATGCCAAAATAATGCCAAAATAATACCAAAAAAATACCAAAATAATGCCAAAATAATACCAAAATAATGCCAAAAAAATACCAAAATAATGCCAAAATAATGCCAAAAAAATACCAAAATAATACCAAAAAAATACCAAAATAATGCCATAAAAATACCAAAATAATGCCAAAAAAATACCAAAATAATGCCAAAATAATACCAAAAAAATACCAAAATAATGCCAAAATAATACCAAAAAAATACCAAAATAATGCCAAAATAATACGAAAATAATGCCAAAATAATGCCATAAAAATACCAAAAAAATACCAAAATAATGCCATAAAAATACCAAAATAATGCCAAAAAAATACCAAAATAATGCCAAAATAATGCCAAAAAAATACCAAAATAATGCCAAAATAATGCCAAAATAATGCCAAAATAATACCAAAATAATGCCAAAATAATGCCAAAATAATGCCAAAAAAATACCAAAATAATGCCAAAATAATGCCAAAAAAATACCAAAATAATGCCAAAATAATACCAAAATAATGCCAAAAAAATACCAAAATAATGCCAAAATAATGCCAAAAAAATACCAAAATAATGCCAAAAAAATACCAAAATAATGCCAAAATAATGCCAAAAAAATACCAAAAAAATACCAAAAAAATGCCAAAAAAATACAAAAAAAATACCAAAATAATGCCAAAATAATGCCAAAAAAATACCAAAATAATGCCAAAATAATGCCAAAATAATACCAAAAAAATACCAAAATAATGCCAAAATAATACCAAAATAATGCCAAAATAATACCAAAATAATGCCAAAATAATGCCAAAATAATGCCAAAATAATACCAAAAAAATACCAAAATAATGCCATAAAAATACCAAAATAATGCCAAAAAAATACCAAAATAATGCCAAAATAATACCAAAAAAATACCAAAATAATGCCAAAATAATACCAAAAAAATACCAAAATAATGCCAAAATAATACGAAAATAATGCCAAAATAATGCCATAAAAATACCAAAAAAATACCAAAATAATGCCATAAAAATACCAAAATAATGCCAAAAAAATACCAAAATAATGCCAAAATAATGCCAAAAAAATACCAAAATAATGCCATAAAAATACCAAAATAATGCCAAAAAAATACCAAAATAATGCCAAAATAATGCCAAAAAAATACCAAAATAATGCCAAAATAATGCCAAAAAAATACCAAAATAATGCCATAAAAATACCAAAATAATGCCAAAAAAATACCAAAATAATGCCAAAATAATGCCAAAAAAATGCCAAAATAATGCCACCGTTGCATAGATATACCACTTTTTCTGCTCAAAAAGTCAGTTTTTTGCTTATATCTCTGCAACAGTGCCAGATATATAAATTGCGCACACGGGAATCGATTTTTCAGCTCATTTTACGTCTGACCAGCACGTTTCTGGAACTTTTTCAATTTTTGACCATTTCTCCATATATTAGCCTTTGCTTTTTTCAAAAACCCTTCTTAGGAATTAGACAAAGAAAAAAAAGAAAAGCAATTAACAAAACACCCGAAAATTTGCAATTAGTTGGTGCACGATTACTTGACAACCGTCCAATTGACGCCATGATGAGTTGGCCGCGCGATTACTTTTCGTGCGATGACTTGGCCGCGCGATGAGTTGGTCACGCAATGACTTGGCCGTGCGATGAGTTGGTCACGCGATGACTTGGTCACGCGATGACTTGGTCACACGATGACTTGGCGGCGATGAATGGTCGCGCGATGAATAGTCATGTATTCCGTGTGAGAAACGTTATAGATAGACAGGAATCGCGGATAGGATGGCAGATAGTCGCAACTCCCTCACTCGCGTCCCCTAATAAGATCAATGAAATGTCTCCAGTGGGGAAACGTTAGTTGTTAGCGATAAATCGAAATGTAACGCTGGCCAACTATTGTCGAACTCCATTCAGGGCCTCCTCATCGCTAACCAAAACGAAGATAATTACACAGTCGTGTTTACAGACCCATAAAACCTTGATGCGCTCTGTTTTTATTTAATTATAGTATAGATGTGTACCGTGGACCGAATAAAAAACATCCTTTATTACGATAACAGATGTCTATCATTTCGGGTTTCGTGTTCACTAGTGGAAATAAAGATGGAGTAATTGGTTTGTTTTTTGCATTGTTTTGAGTGATTTTAAGCGATTTTTCGAGTGTTTTGAGTGATTTTGTACGTTTATTCTTGTAATTAGATTGATTTTATTCGTTTTTCATGTGTTTTGAGTGATTTTATGCGTTTTTTTCTCGTTTTTGGTGATTTTTTTGGGAGCTTTTGGTTGTGTTTTGAGTTGGTTTTAATTGGTTTGCTCGCGCGTGTGGTTCGGGGTGTCTGTAAATGTTTCTTTATTGAATTTATATTTGCTTAACGTCGAACGAGACCCAACTGTATTCGTGTATCGACCGCGGGAGGGTGGTGTGGTTTAATCTGGCAAATCCGTTTCTTGTGACATTGACCTGCAACTGGTAGAAACTGCGCCAGTGCAGGTTTATATCAACCTGAATAATTTCTGGTTAAATATAAAAGCCGCGACGTGACCGGAATCGATGAGTCTCAATTCCGCGCCCTTCCACAAATGTGTGAGATCTTCGACGCCGTCTCGCAGCACGTAAGCGTCGTCTTTAGCCGCGATCACGATGACCAGACTTGTGTCGACGGGTGTGTCATAATTAGCCAAATGAGTAAATTCGTCCATTTGCCTAAAAAGTCTACAAAAATCTCGTTTTTGCACCAAAAATTGAATTTTGTCGTGAAAAGATTAGAAATTTTGAAGAGAAATTGAATGAAGAGAAATTGAAATTTTACTTGAAAAAATGTGAAATTTTTACGGGAAATTAAAATTTTTCGTGAAAAAATGTGAAATTTTGACGAGAAATTGAAATTTTTCGTGAAAAAATGTGAAATTTTGACGAGAAATTGAATTTTTTCGTGAAAAAATGTGAAATTTTGACCAAAAATTGAAATTTTTCTTGAAAAAATGTAAAATTTTGACCAAAAATTTAAGTTTTTAGTGAAAAAATGTGAAATTTTGGCGAGAAATTTAAATTTTTAGTGAAAATTTTGGTCGATTTTCAAGAAAACTCTTGTCCCGCTTCTGTTTTGTATTTACTTGTGTAAAAACACACGAAGTAGTTGTCCAAGACAAACACGGAACCAAAACGAGTGGTTTAGGCCAAACCCCAGCAGCGATACAAGACATCTAAAAAAAAAAATAAAAATAAAATATCAACCAATTAAAAACGAATTTCATTAAAAAAACACGACGAAATTTACATGACCACCCATTGAAATTCCTGTAACTCCTAGCGGACCAAATCCCTGTCGTTCGCACCAATTAAACAACGCGATCGACTCCAACGCAAGACATCCGCCCATAACGAAGATATCAGACACGTTATGCAGATTAGATCGCCTGAAATACAATTTAAAAAAATAATAAACACATATCTCTCCAAAAAACCAAAATTTACAATTGGTCTTTCGGTTTCCTCGTGCCATGTAATCGAAACGTCAAGAAATTTATTCTACAATTACAATTACAATATTTACTGACAACGAAAAAGGATATAAAATGGATTTTCCAATATAATCGAACCGATCCCATATTCCTTAAGCAGCGGTTTCGCCATAAACGTTCGTCGACGCCAAATATACTACAAAATAAAATGACAAATGACAAATTCCCGACATAAATGCCCCAACAAAACTAATTTACATGATCCCCAGTTCCCGCGAGATGCAAACACATTAGTCGTAATGAACTTCTCCATGTTTTCGGCAACAACAATATCACAATATCAAACTAATGCTGCGAGAAAGATATATATTTTTTCCGAACAAATGTTTACAGTTCATTCGCCACAATAATTTTTTTCCTAAACAAAAATAGTTGAGTCAAATAGTCAGTAGGCGGCGGAGCGAGAAGCTAAAAAACGACACACAGCCAATCCACTAACGTGTGGTAATACATTTGTAAATCTTTATTCTTTTATCTTACCTAAGGCACCAAAATACTCCAAACTTTGATTCACACCGAATTGTATTTTGGACCCAAAATTAATGTCGGAAAAAAACCTACAAAAAAAAAATTAATTAAAAATTAAAAAAAAAAAAAAAAACAAACAAACAAACAACAAAACTACAATTTCAACACCATCTTTCCACATAACTTCCAACCAAAACCAAATTTTTTATTCTCCATCAATTTGTCCGCCCAAAACAACAACTCAAACAAAAACCACAGACGACCTTGCCAAGGACGAACGAAAACTTAAACAAAAAATAAAATCTAAAAAAAAAAAATTAAAAAAAAAAACTAAGACAGGTCACCAAAACAGCTGGTCAAACCCAAACCAAATCCCAAACCAAATCCCCAGAAAAAAGTCACTCGAGAGTCGCGACACGGCCTCCTCACCTCACCCAAGGAAAGCACCTTGGTGAAAACTAACGGAACTGCGAGCAAAATCAAAAGGAGGGTGGGAGACGAGTGTGGAATGCTGTCCCTGTTCACCTCGTGTGTCTGACCAACGAGCGACACCACCATCCGCGCGCACGCAGCCCAGACAACACAAAAACAACAACAAAACGCACAAACAAACAAACAAATCCAAATCCCATCGATCCAACGTCCTCGAAAATGACTCACAACTCAAACATCTCGCACAACAATTTCACACGCAAGCGCACTCCAACTATGCAACACAAAAACCCTTTAAGTCGTGAATTCCAGGTCAGCAATATCAGCATCTCCCAAATCCCTCGGCTTATCTAATTCGCCTTCGCCTTCTAAACCTAAATTCCTCACATCCATTATCCCCCCCACATCCAGTTTCTATTTTCACCTTCTCCGAGCTGTAAAACCAGTTTATTCAAGGGCAGCTGACCCCTGGAGGTCACTTCCATTTGCAAAACCAACACTCGGCTATCTCCTGTCGTGCGCAATTCACTTTCTGCAATTTCCACCATTAAAGACGACCAATTAAACCCAGCGATAAAACCGCATTTGCTAATTGTTCGATCAATTATTCCAAGATGGAAATCCCGCTCCATTTCCTCCTTTCCTTTTCGTTCCATCCACAGTCCCAGGGGGGCGCAGGGGGGGCGCGGGGGGGCGCACGTCTGGGCTTAACTTTCAATCACTTTTTGCTTTCTTTCCCCCACATTGGGCAATTGTCATATCCACGGGCGAGGAAGTAAAGAAAGGAAAATAAGTCTCTTTGGGTTTCCTTGAACTCGGGGTAGAGAATTGAGGTCACGTGTGATTTGGTTTGCTTTTTTTTCCTCGTTTTCTGGGAATACGAGGGGTTGGTTGCGTTTACTTTTATTTTACGATGCGAAAAAGCGGGGTATGTAACTTTGTGTTCATTATTTATGCCGTGAGTCGCTCGGAGGCCGCAATAAAGAGTGCAAATTGTGCGGGAGAAATTGTGGGTATTGTGAAATGCGTTGGGGAATAGAAACGTACGTGTTCAAGCTCGTCTCGTATGCAAAAGCTGTCGGGTGATGTGATCCAAGGTCGACGGCAAATGGCAAATGCACGAAACTTCAAAGACGATGGCCCTAGAAACAATTAAACAAATAATCAGCTTCGGTTATTCAACTCGATTTATCGACGCCATTTGTATTTCTACCAACAGTTACACGTTTCCGCGACCGTGTTTAATCTCGCTTTCGTTACTAAATTCATCCCACGTCGAGTAAACCGTTTTAAAACACGCGAAATGACACAAATCGTAAAACAGCGCCATTTTTTTTCAACATTTCAGTTTAAAATTTCTACCAACAGATGGCGTTAGTGTCACCGCAAGCCCGCACAAAATCATCCAAAATTCAACCCGCAAACTACGAAAAAACCAACAACACTAAAAAAAAAAAAACAACAGTAAAACCTTCACCCCGTGAGCAACATTCATATAAATTGTCACACATTTGCGGGACCTGTAATCGTAGTTTGCAAACTCAAAATTCAAGACATGTTTACTATAGATCAGGTGGGAGAAAAGTAGGTCATTGGTTTGCCGGGTGGACACCGAACAAAGAGCCACTTATAAGGAAAACCGAGTGAATAAAAGGACAAATCGATCCGAAACATAAAAAAATAAATCATTAAATTCCACCTTCTGACAACTCAGGAGCGTCAAATTCAAATCCAGTCGTGGCAGGTGATTTTCTAAGCCACCGCCAGCATTAAACGCATTAAAAGCAGTCAAAACTGGATCCCCTATTGGCTTAGGAGGTGAAAAGTACAACGACCACAAACGAAAACTAGCGAGCGAGGGTGGGGGTGATAATAAAAAAACGAGTCGCGAGTCCAATAATCAATTTAGAGCGCATTCAATGCGCAAAAAAACGGTCGACCACCTGCCAGGGCTGAGCAAACTTGCTTTAATCAATCGCACATGTGTTGCGCCAGAGATATGGTCGTCCGACTCGCGTCGGGTTAATCACCCCTTTCGGCCCGCACTGTCACAGCTCGTCAATTTATCGGTGAAATCTGCCCGAAACAAAACATCGTCGACATTAATTTTCATTTTAAACGATCAAACAAACCTCATTTCGCTTCTAAACGTTTTTATTCCAACAAATACAAAATAAATAAATATTTTTAAAATGATCAAATGAGGTTCGACATTTTTATTTGATTTCGGAATAATTGGCCCCGATCCGGCGAATGTAGGTTCGGGCAAAATAACTATCATCAAACCCCACTCGTCATCAAAGCACACGAGCTGAAAATAGGAGCAAAAACTCTTAACTTTTAATCAAATCAATAACGAGGTCGCGACGAATTAACGTTGATCCACTTGCAAAACAATAAATGCAATAACTCCACCGTCGGGACTTGTTTGGCCCGTGTTTAAGCCGTTTTGCTGGTTTCCTGCGAACATTTTTTACCAAAAAAAAAACCATAAATTTCACATTAATATTCCGTATTCACCCAAGCATTCGTTTACCAGTCTTAAACAAGTTTATTGTAGAAAAAACATCGTAAATCTGCGAGTGCGAGCCCAACACGAGTCGCCATCTCCTTAGTCGCCATGACAACCCGCAGTAGCAGCATTTCCGCAACCTGTTGACATCGTCTCATTTCTATCTATTTATTCAACGAAAAACGAAAAATAAACACTCAAAAAATGCCTAAATATTTGATTTCCAACTAGTTTATCTAGTTTGTATTGATTCCTTCGCTTTCACCTCTTAACTGCCCAATAAACCCGTTGGTCGTAAACCCGGCGGACGATCGATGTCATCACGAGCCCAAATTGTTTCCCCGAACAAAAAAATATCAAAATAAAAATAAAAATTCAATTTTTCTTTAACCAAACTCACGAAATGGGTCTCCGAGTTAATTAAAAAAAATAAAAAAAAAACCGTGTCATTCACCTGGCAAGGTGTGTTAAAACATTAACGAAACAATCCGCAACCTTTTTATTAAAGTTGATATCGCAGTGTGGCGTAGTTTGTTCAACAAATCACAAACCACTTCCTATTTCTTTCATTTTTTTATTCAAATTCAAGTAGGCAAATGAATACAATGGTACGCATTCATTCGGCGCACATGTCCTTGCACACAACAGGAAAAAAACCTCTCATTAACTCGCCAACCGCCCCCATTTAACGTGCACAAAAACAGGTAACGACGCTATTATCAAACACAATTCCACAATCCCAAAAAGAAGAATTAAATTCGAAACATTTTATTGCTGCGTCTTGTGGTGTTTGTGCTAAGTCAACTGTGATGTCAAATGAGCTCAGAAGTCTGTTCTCAAAAATCATTGCTTGGATGTTGCTAAAACTTACATTAAAGGCTTCTACTAAGGTTTAGATACTATGTTGGAACATTAATTTATTCTCCTTCAGTCTGTGAATACAATTAATGTGGAACTGGTTTAGCGTGGATTCATAATTCGCAGAGGAGGTGAAAGGAGAAAAGCAGTCGAAAGGCTGAGCGCTAGGTTCGCATTCCTCACAAGGCCGACTCACAGCCCCGTGAAAAATGTTATTTACTTGCCATTAAAGATTAAAATTAGCAACTTTGTCTCTAATCCGAGCAATTCCAAGCATTTTTTCCTTCCTACATTCAAAAAAAGGAACAAAAACACAATTAAAAACGTGTCAAACACCGAAATCAACAATAAGGTCGACAAAAACAATAACAAGAAAAAAACTATGATTACTCCATCGTAACGTGCAGTTCAGCCCATTCTAATTCCCCATTACAAATTCAAAAACTCAAGGACGTTCGTCCAAAGGAAAACCCAAGTAACCCAACCCTCGTGTAATTCCCCTCAGATTTAAATTTCAAAAAAATAAAAAAATAAAAAAAATTTTTAAAATTTTTTTAAATATTTTTTTCTTCAATGTCGTGACTCCTTTTCCCTTGATATTCACCTTCCGTTCAAAAACCCTCTCGTTGACCTCGTTCCCATCTTTTAATTCCTAACCCACTGACTGAATTTCCCCCTGCACACGTGAAACGCATAAAATTCCGTCTACAAAACCGTCCAAAACGGGACAGAAATTTCAATTTCCAACAATTATTTCGCCAACAATATACAACGACCTGATTCCATTTTACCGATGCAAACCAACGTTAATAAACGACTTTATCACCCATAAAACATGGTCAATAAACCATTAATTTATCCCGCTTGGCACAATGCAGCTAAATACCAAATACCAACCTAACCACCAACATTTTAAACAATTTTCCAAATTTTTTTCACAAAATTAGGTCTTTCGCTTCGCTGCACTGGATGAGAAAGTTTTATATTTTTTCTAAAAAAAAAAAAAAAAAATTAAAAGGGGGCAAAAAAAAAGAAAGAAAAGAAAAAACACACTGGCACAACCACTGTCTGCGTTTGCAAAGGGCAGATTTGACCCAGAATGTATCGTGAGAGTCATGAATCGCAGGTGAGAGTGAGTGGATGAAGGAAGGAGGCGGTGGCTTCGTTGTCCTGTCCTAAAGCCCAAGGGTGGACTCGTGCTCCGCAAACCCGGGCTATTACACGGTAGCTTGAGTTATATACTCTAAAAAAATAAATAAAAAATATATAAAATAAATAAATACATTTTTCTACGTTTTTTATATTTTTCATTTAATAATTGAAGCGTTTTGGTGCATAATTTATGGAAATGAGTCTGGAAAAAGGGTCAAAAAATGTCGCAAAATGTCGCAAACGACACGATCCTTTTTATATTTTATGCAATCGTTACAAACAAGGGGATTTATTGCACTTTGCCTCGTGTTTTCATCGGAATAATAAAAATATTAGACATTTCTTCACGTGTTTTTGGAAATTCGATCGATTTGACCGTTCGGTTCACATCGGACCACCAAACTCGAACGATTACTCTAATTTTCCTCTCAAAGGTGTTGGCTTTCCACTATTTTTTCTCTCGATCTTTAATTGCACTTTTCACCCACTTTACTCCGCTACAAAATTACAATTCGCTGTTGAATTTTTTTTTTAACCCTAAAAGCGCCATTTTGAATCATAACAATTTTTTCTTTTTTTCATTTCAAACTCTTTTCACACATTTTTTTTCCCCTTTTCTGCATTTCACAACCATGATGCACCTAACCTACATTTCTCTACGCTTTAATTCCCTCATTTAACTTTCTTAGCACCTCAATTAAAGTGCAGCAATGTTAAAACCGGTTGTTCCGCTTTAACCAGGCATTCCCGTTTTCTCATGTTGAATTCCAGTACACTTTCGAATTCGCATCAACGTTCAATAGCCGTGACCCAACATTCACAAGTGTACTGGAATTAATAAAACTACCCAAATGATGATTATCCCTCGATTTCAAGTTTTGACGGTGCAAAATTGAATTTAAATTCGTAAAAAAAATCCATCTTGAATTTATCAGATCGTGAATTTATCTGTATGATGACACAACCGATTAAACCCCAAGTTTGTTTTAATTTTCGATAAAACACTAGATATGAAAAAAGCGATAAAACGAATGACTCGTTAACTATTTCCCAGTCCCTAGCAACAGTGACGAGTCGATGCGGTCATTCCACGAATCTATCATCACGAGCGTCATTAACTGATTTTCATAAATGATAAACGACTGAACACACAACTCATCAAACTGTCGTTTTTTTTGTGTGCAAAACCGGCAATTCCTTCCCCACGCAATAAACACCTGTCGCATCATAAAAGAAATAAATTAAATAATCATGGCTCAGGTTCCGTGCTTATATAACGAACAACGACGCTCTCCAGATGCAACACGAAATATCGATTTATTTTTTTCTTCCTCCTTTTAAAGGTGAAAAAAAAAATAATAATAATATATTGACACAATACAAACATGAAACCTCGAAAACAACAAAACAACTTGTTTTTCCAAATCACTTTCGACGTTTTAACCCCAGAAAAATCCATGTCATTTGTCACTCCTAATTTATTTCCTGCAAAACATTAGAAAAAAAAATTCTTTTTATAAAGAAAAAACATTAAAAACATCCTTCCTTTTATCAGTTAAACGCGTTAAACATATACATTTCCCGACCTTTAACCCTAAAACCACGAAACAACGCGTAAAACGACACCACAAACAACCGCCATTTACCAAAAACATTCTACAAATTGAATCCCCCAAAAATCCAAAAATAAACCTCAAAAACATTTAAATATAAATCTTTCAAAATGTTAAACGGTTTCGTCATTTTATCATCGTCCGAACCGAAAGGTCATCGACGATTCGCGGGTGACTCGGGTCGCCAGTGCGAGCGCTGTAATTTTCCAGCGCAACGGGAGAAAGAAGCGATAATAATTCGTCCAACAACGGAAATTCAAGCGGATATAAACGTTCGAAGGTCTTTTAAGATGGGGGGTGAACGCTATCTTACTCCTACGCTTACATCACGCCATACAGAAGCCATCGAACCACAGAATAAAACATCTTTTATCCAACACCCAAAAAATAAACGAAATTAATTGACAAATCGGTTGATAGAGTGCGCCGGACCACAATTTCGATCAAATCCGCACAAGTTAAGGGCAAGGTAGGAAAAACCCACGTGTGGGCGAGACCTTGGACACTCCAGCTTTATATCTTGTGTTTTCAAAGGAGGAGTTTGTTCAAGGCAAAATTTCAGCAAAAAAAAATTAAAAAATAATGTTTCGTTGGATTTTTTTTTATTTTTTTTATCAAATGTGCATTAAAGATTTAGCGAAGGTCATCAAAAACCACGTCTTACCAGCGCTGAAACGTAGTTTTGTGTTTATGTTTAGATAATTTAATTTATGTGGATTTTTTTTCTGGTTTTTTGATATTGGACACACGTAATTAACGGTACATCATCCTCGGGGATGTTTATATCGCAGCGGGGAGCCGAATATTTAGTATAAATTGCATCACCTTCGACCGTAGATGAAATAAATGTAATCGCTTCAGTTCATCGAGTGGGCAACAAGAGGATGTTCACCTGGTGGCAACATCCATCTAGAATAAACGTCCTTTCTGAAGGAGAAATGCGGTCAGCTATCGGCCTCGTCTACACAATTCTCAAATTATCGCCCAACGTGTTCCTAAAATCAAAAATTAAGAAATTTTAACATTTTCAAATTAGGCCTAAATTTTTTTTTTTTAAAAAACCTTAATCAAGTAAAACTCACTCAAACGATTGTTTTATTAGAGAAATTCGGTTTCCCCGCCTGGGAATTAAAAGTCGATGTGAAAAAAGGGAAAATTCCAGCACTGAGACGACCACTACGACCGAAAAACGAGACACGGTGAAGCCGACGAATTTTCTTCGGTCAGACCGAGCGACGCCATGGCGCATTGATCGGCCTTGAAGACGACGCTCCGGTGGCCGAAAAACAAAATTTTGACCACGACTTTAAAGATCTCTTCGATCAATTAATAAAAATAATCAAAATTATAGAATCCTCTAATATCTTAATTTTTTTCTATTTTTTCCTCCGCGTATAAAGCAAAAATAAAACACGCGGAAATACACAGCATATGTTAGGGGACGAGTTTATCGATCCACCGCAAGGTGCGTGAGGGTGTGGCAGCGATCTGTTTGATTTTATTTTTATAGTATTCGAGTGCGCAATCGGATAAACGAGTGAATGTAATGTTTTTAATGGTCGATTGTAATGAGGATGTCATCGCGGAACATATTAGCATTCATTCACAGTTGTAGGTTTAGATTTCCACAGGTGTTCCCACCATCTGCAGCACTAATCATTCCAGTCCAGTTGTTGTTAAGGAAGAGCCACACACTCTTTAATACGGGCTACGCGGTGCCTGTTTCCATGGCAACGCCAAGAGCTTTCTAGAAGAACGTTAAAGCTGATGGAAATAAATATTTATTTTTAAAAAATTAAAAATGCCATCATTTCAGTCAAGCCCGATGTTTAAATTGAGATTTACGCAGATTACGGCGCTTATTTAACAGGCCTTCATCTCATTTGGCAAGAAATTAATACGAAATTTCAAATTACATAAAACAAGGAGTTGAAACTGCAATTTCATTCATCGTCAGAGCAGTAAACGAAAAGCACTTTTTGCTCGCTCTCTTGGCACACATTCAAGTTTCTGTATCAAAGGTAAATTTATTTATCGATACAAATACATGTGAAGCTATGTCACAATGAATCGGTCTGTGGCGAGCGATGACCAAATTACAAGCTGGGGCATCGGGCTGGCTGTAACAATAAGATGACTGTCAATTTATGGGTATTGTCCTGTTGACAGAAGGCTAAATTAAGAGAGCAAATTTAAAGATGTTATGTAAACGGTCGGGTGCGGAAATTAAAGCTTGTTTTAAACCAATATCTCGCATTTTAATTAAAACAGATGATAGAGATAATAAACAGATAGAGTTTATAAGGGAATTACTTACGTTAGTTGCGAATGCGGCCACAACCCGGCGCGATTCCTATAGGTAGAACGAATCCAGACGTCTTCCTCGAGCGAATATCACTTCCATTACATTGCAAATCCATTAACGAGTAAATAAAAGAGGTCATTTTATTTCCAGTAATAAAATTACTATAAATATCTCATCGTGATTAAATTACGGTACTTCGTTTTCGACATTAACCTTCTGATATCGAATAATATTTGAATGTTCAAACTCCACTTTGTTTTACGATTAATAAAATTCCAATTTTGAAAAAATAAAAATAAAAATAAAAAAATTTATAATTTTTTTTTTAAATATTAAAAATAGGGAGGGAAGGGGGGGCAGTGAAAGGTGGGTCCGGAAAAACATGTTTCTGCAGGGGTGCCCAGGAAATCGAGGCCCTGATGGCGCCAATTCAACCTTGGCGCTAACCTTGACTGTGAAAGTAATCATTTCATTGCCAAATACCCACTATATATATAAAAAAAATATATAAATGTGTGAATGCAATTAAATTAAATAAATAAACTTTTTTTGGTCAAGAAATTTCCTTTTTATTTCTCTATTGCACTCAATTTTATTCACAAATGAGCAGGGATGGCGAATTTTACATCTTACAATTCCATCATCCATTTTTTCTTTGAATTAACATTTTTCTAGATTTTTTTTTTCTTTTTCTTTTCTTTCAATTTTGCAAAAAAAAATAAAATAAATTTTTTAAATATTTTGCATAGAATTTTTAATTTTTTTTTAAATTTTTTTAATTTTTATAATTTTTTTTTTCTCATTTATTTACATTATTAAAATGAAAACGAGATTCAAAAAATTCACATTTTTTTAAATTTTTTTTTCCAATTTGATCCCATTTAACAGCCATAGAATTATATAATACATTATAAAATATCAAGAGAAATGCTACAATGATAGATATACACTTTTCAAATACACAAAAAACAAAATTGGACCCGCAATATTTATATTTCCCAGAAAATAAAAAAATATTTTAAATTTTTATTTTTTAACGGCGCTTCAGTTAAAAAAAAAACCTTGAATTTCTAACAAAATTTGTATTTGTATTTTTTTTTTGGTTATATTAAGTAACATTTAAGTATTGGACATTTGATTAATGGTACGGTACTTTGACCAATTGGACATTTATTAAACATTAATAAATTATTCATAAGCGGCGGCGCAAAAACTTCGAAATTTTTGCCCGAAATTTCGCATTTTTGCCCGAAATTTCGCATTTTTGCCCGAAATTTCGCATTTTTAGCCCGAAATTTCGCATTTTTCGTCCCCAAACGTCGACATTATCCATTAAAAATCCCCACAATTCGTATTTGCCTCAATAAGCGGACAATATTGTAAAATCTATACAAATATTATCAATTTTTATGTCATTTTTATTAGTCGCTGCACAGCAGTGAAGTGCTATAAACATTCCTTAGCTTTCGGTTTCGGAATTTCAAAAGTGAAACATTATTGAGGTCAGCTAAACGAGGATCTTGATGCGTAAAGCATCCAAGAATTTAAGTCCTCCATTTTTTTTCCCATTAAAATTCGACAAATAAAGAAATAAAAATATTAAACACAATATCAAAAGTGAAAATATTTCAATTTTTTTTTAGAAAAAATTTTTTATGAATTTTAATTCAAGGATACCCAGCTTCTAAAAAAAAAAAGGTGAATTGAACTTTCCAATTCACCTTAATTACAATTAGCAGTGGATTTTAACAGAAAGGATGCAAAATGGCGCCCTTGCGATTTTCAAAAATATTTATTTTTACTTTCTTTAGGGATTTGAATTCGAATTAAAAATGTGTTGATTAGACGGACACCGCCTTAATTCAATCGTCTTTTATCATTTTCATGCACGCAGTGGAAATTAATCCGGAAAACAAATTGAACAAGGTCAACTTTTTGGCACGTAGCCATTACCTCCTACTTCTTAAACCTGCTTGGCAGCGACCAAAAAAAAAAAATTTAAAAAGCCAACAAAAATGTAAAAAAAATCACATTAATAACAATAATAACAATAATCTAAAGTTTAAAATTTCTGACCTTGATAGTTATCAGTATATTTGCAAAGAAGAAAATCAAACTGCACTCAAAACGGTCGCCATTGCTATTCACTACCGCAGAAATTAAAAAACAGTTGCGAGGAAAATATGACGTCATCTAATCTCAAAAAACCAACCTTTCCCACCTGTTTTTTCCTATATGTGTTATCACATTTTTATTGTTAAATAATAAAAAAAAGAGATGTAATAAAGATCATAATTTTTTTTATTAAATAATACTAATAAATCAGAAAAATAAACATTTTAGAAAAAAAAGTGCGAGTCTACATAGAGTAGCACATGAAATATTTGTTTTTTTTTATAACTTTTTACATTTTTTCTTTTAAAATTATTATTATTATTTGTATTTTTTTTTTTAAATATTATAATACATTACTTTGATTTAAATGTTAAATCTTTTTTTTTTATGTTTTGTTTTAAATATTTGCACAAATATCCATAGAAATACCATACCCATTTATGAAGTTACAACATGGTTAAGTTTCATTTCCACGAGCTAATTTGCATGAAAACGAAACAGAAAAATCGAGAAAAATATAAAATAAATTTAAACAACTTCTGGTTGTTAAGTAAAAAAAACAAAAAAACCAAAAAATCAATTTTTAAGTAAAAATTTCCTACAAAAACACAAAAAAATCAATTTTTTTCATCACCCTCGACAAAATTCCCAAAATAACCGAAAAAATCATTTATTATTATAATATTTAATTTTTAAATCAAATTAAATCTGAGGATTCATTAAGAAATTTTAATATCTATTCATTTAAACATAAATGATATTATGATTAATTCTATCTCTTATTATTAGTTACTCGAATGAAACGCATACACAAACACACAAAAAAAATATTTTAAAAAACGAAAAAAAAGAAAAAAATTAATTAATTTGTGTCAACCACAAAATTAAGCAGAAAATCCTTTTAAAAAAAAAAATTGGCAAATTCCATCGGAAAAATTGACTAGACGTAAAATTAAGCACAAATAACGTTTTCTCGCCAATTTCTTTCATAATAATAATAATAATAATTTCATATAATTTTTTTTTCCTCTCATTTCCAAATCCCCCCCCCCAAAAAAAACCAGACGTAATTAGAAAAAAAAAAATACAATCAATAATAAAATCCCAAAAAAAAAAAAAAAATATTAAAATCCAAAAATGCTCATAAACTAACGCGCAAGCGCCATTACCCGAAACAAATTACTGGGTCTCAAAGTTCCAGAGCAAAAAAAATCAAAATCAATCAATCAATCAATAACTTTGGTCCATAAACAGATTTGGAAAACTCATATTTGGGTTTCTAAACAAACGAATCAATCTTTTGACGTTACATCTCCAATCTTGATATTGTATCACAGGAAAAAAGGGAGTTGAGGTGTAATTTTTCATGCGCACGGCATCCATTTACACGTACAGGTGTGGTACGCGTTCGGCGGCGCGGCCGGTTGCGCCGGCACGTACTGCGCGTAGAAGTAGCCATTATACAGATACTGTCCCTGCGCAGGCGCCTGAGCATTCGGCTGCACGTGCAAATCAAACTGCTGCATGTGATGATGCTTAATCAACAGCTTCTGCTGCTCCTGAAAGTAGATCTGACACGCCAGCTCCTCGATCAAGTTGAGCGTCTGTCTCCTCTCGTGGCCCATCAGACACACGGTCGACTCGTCCACGACCCGGTGCAGAATCATCAAATACTCGTACATCAAATGGTCCTCGTCCGCGAAGTGGTTGGTCAAATAATTCTCCAATTTCGACTGCTGCTGATTCAAATCACTGAAATCGATGAAGAATCGCGAGCACATGTATCGTTCGAGCGTCTTAATCTTGTCGGGCGTGGCCGGCTTGTATCCGCGCACCAACAGGTTGCAATATTTCAGCAGTCCTCCGCCGCGGATCTCCTCCGGGTTGCGCGTGGCGATCAGCTTGCGGTGCAGGTGCGACTGCGCCTCCGTGAAGTCGCCGTAGACGCTCTCGCCGACGACCGTCGGGTAGAAACTCTCCGACATTGGCATCTCTGCGCAGTCGTAGAAGAGGAGCAACGAGTCCAAGATGATCTGGAACGAGTCGACGCTGAACTCGAACTGTCGCCGCATCGTGTCCACGAACTTGAGCTCCACGTTGCGTCCCCTGTTGTTGCTCAGCGAGATGAGGCTCCAGCGGTCCGTCTCGCCCGTCACTTTCACCATTTTGTGCACGTACGCCTCCTTGAGGCTGCAGCTGGAAATGCGTTTCTTACTCACCCCTTCGGGAAGGAAGTCGAGCAGCGAGTCGAGCACGGCCGCCTTGACGCGGTCGCAGCTGCGGGGCGACGATAAATCCACGGCGAAGATCAAGTCGAGGTCGTTGTACGACGCCTGCTCGCCGCTCTCCGTCAGCGTGTGCGACGCCGCGCCGCCGTTCAGTCGAATGTCGCGCACCGACACCGAGTCGTCCTCCAGCTTCGATCGCACCACGCCGACCAGCTCCTTCAGTTTGATTTCCAGCGTCGGGAAGTTGCCGCGACCGTGGATCGGAACTACTTCTTCCATCACGCTGTCCAGCCGCCGCACTTGCTCGTAGCTGAGCACGGCGTAGCGGCGCGACGACGGCACTGCGGAGTCCAACATACGTTCCATGCTCCGGCGCCCGGAAAATCCCCGACTGCTCTCGTTAGACGTCTCCTTGGCCGTCTCGGGGGCGATCTGCACCTTGCCGCACTGTTCAAGAGAGAAAAGAAACGTCTGGAGTGCGAATTTTCTGCGGGCGAGGTGTTAGCTTTTGGTTTTGCGGCGCTTTTCTATACGACCGACTCTCGCGACCGACCTGGCTCGTTTCTACCGTATCCCTTTCTCTGTTTGCTTTTCGCTTTCCGTCGGCCTAAATGGCCTCGTTCGTTGTATCCTTGCGCGGGTGTTCGCCGCCATCTGGTTTTTTTTGGACTTGGGGTTTTGGGGGTTTTTGTGGGTGGGTTTTGTTGGTTGGTTTTGGTTTGTTTGTGGGGGTCGTTAGGAGTTGGGGGTGGGGGTGGTTCGATATCGGCGGGGTTGATACGGAGGGATTATTTTTCGGCGGCGGGGTGTTATGGGGAAGAAATGCTCTTTGCGGTGTCTCGATCGTGATTGGGTCGCGCCGTGGTTGCTTGGCAACGGCAACGACTGACATCACGCATTCATTTTCCAAACATAAAACTAAAACCAACTTGTAATTAAATTTGGAACAAATTACGAACAAATTCCGGGGACAATGAGCCCGAAATTGATGAATTCGATCAATTTAAAATAATTCCAAAAAGAATTTATAAAAAAAAATTAAATATATATATATTTTTTAAATTTAAAATTTTATTTTATAAACGCCATTTTTAAACATTTTGAATTTCTCTTTCTTTCCTAAGATCGAGCGCCGTGTCGAGCATATTAAACAGACCGAGTCCTACTTTCACACGCGCGGCCATTTTTTTTAAAAATTTTTTTATTTCCCTCAAACTCATAAATATTATTTTTCTTCGCCGCGAGATATAGAAAACACCAAACAAACTTGGTGGTCACGTGCTGACCGCGTGAAACGGCCACTGGTTTACCTTTTTCTAATTCTCTTTCTAATCTCAATGCGCTAAGAATAAATCAGCGACGAAAATTCATTCGCGGATGACAATAATAAAATTTAGCAGCGACGACACGTGACGAAAAATAAAAATAAATTTCAAATTTTAATTCCACATTTGCGCGCATGATTTAACGCCATTTTTCCATTTCTTTTTAAATTCCCAATTTCTTTTCTTCGGTATGCAAATAAAAAATAAACCTCGTTGCAAACAAAGGTCACGTTACTATAAGGGGAAACCGTAATCAGCTGGCGGAACAGGTTTTGCCCCAAACAAAAAATAAATTAAAACAACAAATAAAAACAAACGGTTTCTCACTGATCGTGGCGCCATCTTAGATCCCTACCTGCATTAAACTTAGCATATCTTTGATTTTCCTCGCTTAAATCACATGCATCGAACAAACTCCCGTTTTTGGTTCGTCTCTTCCTATTGTGACGTTTATAGATCTCCAAATTCTTTCAAGACCCTCCTAAAAATAGGACGAGTACCGCAAGGCTACGGGGCGTCTTGTGACGTCATTCGTCGCATGCATTCAGCTCCTTTCTCCTCTCAGTCGTTGGCCCGAATCCCAACATCCGACCGTCGTCATGACAACCCCAACGTTTCGTTTGAGAGAATAAAACATTATTTATCTCTCTTTTATCTTTCACTTATTCTCGTGATGAGATAAACACAAACTGAAGGTCGGAGGTGAAAACAGTGGTTTGGGCGCCCACGCAATTGCCGAGAGAACGATGCCGTAATTGCGCGCTCATCTCCCGCCTGAAAAGCTCCCGCGCGCGGCGACTCCCACGCAGCACAACCGCCGCCCACGACGCCAATCGATTGATATGGAAACGTCTTATCCGACCTTTCAATTTGATGAACCAAAGAATAAACACAATTATTATTATTTTTTAAATGAAATTTAAATTTAATTAGCCTAAAAATAAAAAATAAAAATTATTTTAACGTTTTTTTTTGTTGAAATATTTATTTAAAGTGTAGAAATGTGGCGTCAATTTGTACATGTGTTTGGAAAACGTTCGCCACGATCATTTATTAACGTCGATAAGGGAAAAGTACTACAACGCAATTTCATTCAACACATCGCATGACGTCGGTCCATCTACGTCATCAACTGCGTCACGAGAGCGAAATTTGTGATAAAAATCGAGAAACGAAATATATAAACACGGGAATTACGAAATAAATCAATAAAACGAGGAAAAATCGACGAAATAAATAAATAAAACGACAAAAGAATTTTTGTTTTGTCTAAAACCAAGGAAGAAAAAAAAAACATCAGCTGTTCTAAGTTTATTGACATTTGGCACAAAAATTACATAATTTTTTTTTTAAATATCTCTTGGGAATGTGAATTATTTACAAGTGTTGCCATGACAGCGCGATAAGTGATGGATGCGTTTTAGCATTGTAGGAAAAAGAAAAGAAAAATGTGTTAAAAAACACCCCGAAGAAAGGCTTTCCTGCATTTCACTTCTTACGCCGAACTTGAATCCGTCGGCATCGATTTAATTTGTATATAAAAATTTTGAAATATAGAAATAAAAATAGAGAAATTCGCGTTTTGCAACCACGTTGAGGGTTGCTAAGCAACGTCCGTTAAGCTTGACGTCTGTTGAATGAACCAATGACTGGGTTGAAGGAAAAATTGCGACTGAAACATCTGACAACGTTTCCTTCTCGTAAATTCATTTTTTCGTTCAAATCAAATCGAGATTGAGACAACTGGTTATTAAATTTCCAACAAAAAAATATAAAAAAAATAAAAAATAATTATTTTTTTTATTATTTTTTAAAATTTTATTATTAACAACAGGTGTGGGCAAGTTTTTTAGTGTTATCTCACGTCAAGAGCAAACATTTTATCTGCCTTCACTTAATTAATAAAATACACGTCAAGTGGAGATAAAAATTCGAGTTTAAGAGCAAGGAAAAATCCATTTGGTATTTTCGTTTTATCGGGGTTTAGAATTTACAGTTGTGTGTACACTTTCATTCAGAATGAGAAGCGCCGTTGTCAGAATCGATATATTTTTTTCTTTTTTCTTTATTTATTTAATATTTGCCGTTCGGCGAGAGAAACCGATCCAGCGCGTCACGCATGACGCAGGTTCGGTAAAATAAAATTAAAACGTTGAAAAAAAAATATATAAAATAAAATATAAGCCGAAGATCAATTTGAAAATGAGCGGTCATTAAAATGTTGAGATGGCATGACGTCATTCCTCGTCAACGTTTCAATGGGGAATTACAAAAGTAGTTACTTTATGTGACTCGTGAAGATCCGTCTCCAGCTTGATTGCAGGATACACCGTTGTTGTCTGTTTCCCCGTATCCATTACATAACCGAGAGAAATAAATAACTAAATAATTTCCTGTTCCATTCCCAAAACTCCAACGACAAGGATTTTTATGTCCACCTGTATAATAAACCTCACAATCGCATTACAATGCAACGGCGAAAACATTACAATAATTAATGTCGCCATCTAGTGTCGTAAAAACGAACCACTAACACTATTTTCCCCAAACATGAACACGTTAATTTTTCTCGTTGAACTTGGGCTAATTTTTCAACTCGAACTGTTACGGAATTAAAATTATACTAACCTTAAACATTCCCCAACCATAAAACTGGTTTGCATTTAACATTTAAAAAAATAAAAAATAAAAAATAAAAAATAAATATATAAAAAAATTGATCTTTATTCGACTGTTTAAATTCCAACATTTTTACATTGGCAACAGTTCTAAATATATTAACAGAAATTAAAATACATACAATTTTAAATATAACAGCAGCTCTCGCAAGATAAAAGTACTCTACAGAGCCAAAAAACCTACCAAATTCAATAACGTTATCACGCAAATGGTGTGTTTTTGTCATCAAGAGTAAAAAAACAAAAAAAACAAAAAAAAAAACTATTTTATTAAATAGAAAAACGTCCGTAAATCGTGGACGTCTCATCAGATATGTAAAACGGGGAAAGACGGTGCAACTAGATATGTTTCGAGTTCAAGTTCCGCTTCCAGAACTCCATCTAACGCTATTTTACTTCTCTAAAACACATGATTTTATCTGTCGGACAATACCAAAATATTCTAAAACGGTTTAAGGCGACTTGGCAAAAGAATCCCCACCAAACTAGACATTAAAAAATTTAAATTAAACTCTCGTCGATTCAAACATTATTGCTATTAACTATTAAACATCGGTATTTCGGTCGTTTCACGCTGCACCCGAGCTAAATACTCAATTTCACTCGTAATCTTATCGCTTTATAAGCCGTCCGAAGGTGGCGGTGCATAGTAACGGATCCCATTCACCTTTTTTTACATTAAAAATTAAAAAAAAAATTAAAAATCCTTAATTTTTTATTTTAATCCGATAAATCTTACTGTCATATCGTGTTCCGTTATGAAACAAGGAATTTCAAGTTGATTTGCATCCATGATACCGTATAAATATTCAATTCCGCCCAAACTTTGCACTTTGTGCTTGATTCCAGGGGCCATGAATGTGGTGAACCACCAGCTCATCAACTGCAAAAAAAGAATAAAATAAAAAACCAAGGAAAAATAAGTAAAAAGGCTTAATGGGATCAATGCCGACGAGTTAATCCTCATTTAGATGACACTAATGCGCTTTACAACTCACTTTGGTCCAAAATGTTGGATGAACGATGTAAAATGCCTTCAAATTCTTTTTATACCTTGTTAAAAAATAAAATAAATAAACACGTGTAAACACAATAAAAAGTCTCTTTTTTCCAGGATGTTGCGCAAGTCACTTGTATTCCAAACTGCTGTACACGTCACGGATCCATGCCATGCTCGGGTGGTTTTCGCTCGTAGTCAGTGTGTGGAAATAAACGATGATGTAGTCTTGTTTTACAACGGAATCCAAGAGATAAACGAGATAAAGCAACGCCTGCATGTTTTAAAAAAATAAAAATTCACTTTGTATATATTTATTTCCTATTTATTTCACCTTATCGAGGTTTATTTCGGCGAACTTGAACCATTTTCCGACGAAAACGATGACCGGTCGCCCAAATCTATCACAGCCGCTTTGGTAAAGACATCCGATCCCCGAAATTTCGCTCAAATCTTCAGTTCTCGATCGTCGTAATAATCGTTCGTACCTTTTAAAATTAAAATTAATAAATTATTAATAAATTATTAACATTTTTGATTAAATTCACTTGTGTTGTCTTTGGAGTTCTAACGTGAGCATTTCCTCTTGCACCGACCCGGCGCGGACTCGTTTCTGGTCCACTCCGACCGTCATTCGGGCGAATTCGGTTTTACCGATGTTCGAAGGCTCCAATAAATCCGAACTTTCATCAATACCTTTTCCAAAAATTAAAAAAAATAAAATTTTTAATTATTTTTCCATGTTATCTCATCCGCGATCGACATTCTTGAGATTAGAACAATTTTTCGCACACTTTTAACGTCCTTAAAACCGAGTTATGTAAAAATCTTACCGTCCATGTTTTTAGGGAGTGACGAGGAAACTTTTTTGTCAAATTCAAAACCTATTATGACATGTGATGATGTCTAAAAATACCACAACGTTCCGGTGTGGGCTTACAAACCGATACAAACAGCGGGAACAAGTTTTTAGATAAAAAAACAAAGGTTCAATCTCTGTTATCAATCATCTGTGAACTCAAAAACACAAAAGACGACCTGCCCACTCCGGTGAAGTGTAATATATTCTGTTCTCACTGTGTGCATACAGGTGATGCAAACATTCACTTCCACCGCCGCCGATTGGACTAGTCCTTGGCCTTAACTCGTCTAATTACAAAATTCCTCACTAGGAGGCTTCGTGGGATTATGTTTACATAGCAAAGTTAATTTTAAGTGTCTTAAGTGTTTTAAATCGATAAATATCTCTGCGAGAAATCAAAAATCGGATTTGTTTGCGTTTCCACGGAGATTTTTGTCCTTTTTTAACGTTTGGAATGGAAAAATCGTAAATAGTGTGTTGGGGGTCGGGAAGTTTAGCACTTTCTCACCGATTTTGTGGTGGGGATTGTCGATGATGCGTATTTGGCGATCGGGATTGATGGGTTCGCCGTCTCGATTGCCGATGTCTTCTGGAAGACGAGGAAGCACAAAACGTTCTTCCGATTCACTTCTCGGGAAGTATAACGGCATCAGCTGTTCGTAGATCCCCTAATCAAATCAAAAATACATTTTTCCATTATCAAATTTATCAAAAAAAATCAAACAAACTTACGATATCATTATCTTTGACGACAAAAATGACAGCATCGAAGGCGTTGTCAAATTTTTCTAAAAATCTACGCACAGTTCCTTTAAAATGAAAATAAAATTAATTTATTGATAAAATAATAATAATTAAATTAAATTAATTACGTAGAGCGATGTGAGCAGCGCTTTTAGGAGGATATCCACGTCGCCGCGAATTGATGACACTGAATGCGATTGATTGCAGTTTATGTTCTCTAAATAAACAAAAAAAAAATAGTTGAAACATAAATTAAATTTAATCGATTAATCTCAATACTTGGCAAGCTCTAAAGACTTCCTGTAGCAGCTGTACAATGCACCTTGCGCAGCAGTTACATATTTGGCATTGTATTTAGGCCCAACTGTGTGGATGACGTATCGTGCTGGTAAATCGTAACCTTTGGTTAATTTCACTTCTCCCGTTTTACAAACTGCAACGAAAACAAACTAAATTAAATTAAATTAAATTAAATTAATTTTTTTCTAAACCTCGGACATTCTGGACAAGTTCTTCGAGCATTTTGGGTCCGGCCTTGCGAAATATTTCGTCACTAATCGCATTTTTATCGCTGAACGTTTCATTCGTCGAGTGGATTATGACATGAGCGTTGAGCGACTCCAGTTCCCCGTACCTGACAAGGAAATTAAAAATTTATTCTTTCAAATTTTATTTTTCAATTTTCTCACCACAAAACGACTTTTTTGTTGATATTTTCGTCGAACGAGAAGGGATTTTTCTTGAGGCGCGTGTCGTCGTTCTCTTTTGTTTCAAACTCAGGATGTGCGATATCGTTCCAACGTTTGAGCGTATTTATATCGATTACTTCAGAAACGACTCCGAGAGGATCCATTTCTTTTGGCAATTTCGAGTATAACTGAAACAGTTTTATGTGAGCTGAGGGTCATTCGAGTGCCACAGACGAGCATTAATCCCTGGCACTCGGCTCGAGGCAGCTGGAAATACTTACTGGGTTGAAAAGCTATAAAATCTTGAGTTTAAATGAGATGAAAAAGAAATAAATGACTAGCTAAGCCTAGGACTTCTACAGCTAACATAATGATGTGCTCTAGCTCCATCATGTGACGACGTAGACGGTGCTGCTCATGTGCTGATAACAGCAATCTGACGCAACGTTTTATTCCTTTCATTCTGCTAATTATCTGGTAGGAGGACGTGGAATTTAATAATCTCGTTTTATTTTGATAATTTGGAATTTATGTGGCGATATAAAATCTCTTTTGCACATTTTATCGGGAATTAAAACCGGTTCGGTGCGTGATGCGCTCTTGTGATAAAACCTGGAAGTTATTTAAAACCGTTATCAATCGTAACAAGTCTATTATTTATTGTTTTTTTTTTCAGTTTGTTGGTTACAAAATTTCAGATCAACTAACAAGTTCAATCAACATTCAAATAGTTATTTAACACATTAAAAAACGATTTTTAATTTTAATTTTTTAATTTTTTTAAAATTTTTATCACAACTTTACAAAAAAAAAAAACGTTCATTTTAATCTTGATTTGAAAACGTCATTTAGAAATATTAGAAAAAACAAAATAAAATCGACTTTTATTTGGCTCATTCACTAAATCCACGAGGCGTAAACGAGTTGACAGTTAAATGAGCACCAGTGAGTGACTTGAGTACATCGATACGCGGAATCGGGAAAAATTCCTTTGACTTCATCTATAAAGAAAAATAAAAGAAAAATAAATAAATCAACAAAAGAAAAAAAATGGCCACAAAATTCATCGTGTTTTTTATTGAAGGAATTGTTTGACATTCCGAAATGTCAAACAACATCCCATAAACACAAAACAAAACAAAAAATGAAATCGATAACAAAAGCAATAACGACAGCCATGTTCCAAAATGGCGTCGTCGGCGAAACAAAACTTTAAAAAATGTGGATTTTTTTAAATTCCGCGTTATTCCCCGACGTGAACTACTAAATATCCCATTTATAAGACACATTCCACGATTTAAAACGCCAAAATCAATAAGAAATAAATAAGAAAATACATTCTAAGTGTAAACTCGTAAATTTTACGCGTCAATTCACACATTTTAGCCTAAAATCACACATTTTAAGCGTCAATTCACACATTTTAGCCTAAAATCACACATTTAAGCGTCAATTCACACATTTTAGCCTAAAATCACACATTTTAAGCGTCAATTCACACATTTTAGCCTAAAATCACACATTTTAAACGTCAATTCACACATTTTAAGCGTCAATTCACACATTTTAAGCGTAAAATCATATATTTTAAGCGTAAAATCATATATTTTAAGCGTAAAATCGTATATTTTAAGCTAAAAACCCGACATTTTAAGTGTAAAAACGTATTTTCAACTCACCTCAACACTAACTCATTTCTCATTCATCAGACAAGACTCCACTGCAAGAGTGGATCAAGTAGAGAAAGAGTATTAAAAAAGAAGGTAAAAAAAAGAAAGAAAAAAAAAGATCCAAAGGACTTGCGCCCGCGCAAATCACACCGAAGTCGTCATTTCTTCGACGACAGTAATGGAACTTCTCGGTCGGTTCCTTTGAGAAATCGTGCACGGCACATTTCTGACATTAAGTTCGGCTTGATCATCCGGGTTGCCGTGCGCGGGGCACGCGAGCAGGAGCGGCGGCGGCGGCGGCGACGGCGTCGGCTGATCGATCCGCGTGTGCGTGTGCGTCTCCTCCATCAAATTGTTCTTGTATTCGCTGATGAGCAAATATTTCTCCACTTTATTGCACGACGTGATTTCGTCTCTGCCGTACATCTCGTCGAGCGCCGCGAGTCCCTCTTCCGAGATACACGTCAAGCAGTCGGGTCGCTTTTCATCAATCACGTCGACGGAAGTCGCGAATGAAATATTTTTCGCTAATCGGGGGTCGTGTCGTCGGTTTAGGTTTCCTCCCTCGTCGTCCTCGTCGTCATCCAACTGAGGAATTGCGCCCGACGAGCCCCGACTTTCCACGCTGCCGAAACTGACAGTCGCGTCTTGACGGCGCACCGAACGTTTGTAAAGGTTCAAAAGGAACAGAGAACTGGCACCTGCCAACGTGAACGTGCAGGACAAATAATAACCGGATTTCGGACCGTAACTCGAGTCGTTAATGTAACCTACAAAAGACAATTTAGACGTTTGAGATAAATCAACGCAGAGGCCCGCCAACTTTTGCTAGAAAACGTCTAATTTTTTACGTACAAAGATTGAGTGTTTTGGTTTTAAAAAATTGTTTGTACTCAGAATGAATTTTTAGGGCCTTTATAGGGTTTTTTGGTCGTAAAAAAATGAGTTTTCGATTAAAAAGCTCAATTTTTGGTTCAAAAACTGAAATTTCGGTTCAAAAACTAAATTTTCGGTTCAAAAACTGAATTTTCGGTTTAAAAACTGAATTTTCGGTTCAAAAAATGAGTTTTCGGTTCAAAAACTAAATTTTCTGTTCGAAAACTGAATTTTCGGTTCAAAAACTGAATTTTCGGTTCAAAAACTGAATTTTCGGTTCAAAAACTGAATTTTCGGTTCAAAAACTGAATTTTCGGTTCAAAAACTGAATTTCCGGTTCAAAAATCGACTTTTCGGTTCAAAAACTGAATTTTCGTTTCCAAAACTGAATTATCAGTTCAAAACCTAAATTTTCGATTCAAAAACTGAATTTTGATTCAAAAACTGAATTTTGATTCAAAAACTGAATTTTGATTCAAAAACTGAATTTCGGTTCAAAAACTGAATTTTGGTTCAAAAACTGAATTTTTGGTTCAAAACCTGAATTTTCTGTTCAAAAAACTGAAATTTTAATCAAAAAAAAAATATTTTTGGACCAAGAAATAAATTTTCGGTTCCAACAAAAAGAATTTCCATCCAAAAAAATAAATCCTTCCCCCAAGAAACAAACGTCAAGTCTTAAAAACAAAAACTCTTCCTTTCCTCCCCAACGATTATTAGTCACCGCCATCTCCGGATGCAGTGAAAACCACAAGCGTTGCAGAGTAAGCACCCCATTCATTCCAACATTTCCAACATTATTTTTTTCTCTTTTATCTACCTGAGATGGGAACTCCAATCAATACAGGTACAGCTTGTGCCCATTGCACAAACCCCCAGGCACGCGAGAAGAAGCGAGCGCGGGCACGTTCCAGAGTGAACATTTTAAGGGTGTAGTGGTATCCACCAAGAAATATCCCGTAGATCCACACGAAGACCACGTAGCCGTGGTAGCCTTGCACTGCCGTCAACGCCAGAATCGAAACTCCCAAGCCAAACAGCGACGTCTGGCACAAGTATTGTCGCGAGATCATGCACTGTTCGCTTTGCCGAACCACGACCAAACCGAACGCGACGCATCCGACGGCGAAGGCGAACCCAACGAACGTCTGAAGGAGAATCAGGGTGGACGCTTCCAGGCCTTCTTCGGTGCCTTGTAACATCTAATGAAGAAAAAGCACATTAAATTACACACAAAATTAAGTGTCCTTAAGTCCCCTACGTACGAACATTCGAGTTACGAACTTTCAGAGATACGAATTTTAAATTTTGTTGTTGTATTTTTCAAAGTAAGATTGCACATTTTGTTTAATGTGTATCTTGATTAATTTCTAATTTTAAATGAAAAGAGACGATTAAAAATGTTTTCTTTATGATTAGGATTAACAATTTTTCCACTTGTTTCGTGCCAGAGTAACCAATGTACCGATTTCCCGTCTTTTTTGATCATTTTAGACATGTTTTTGTAGATTTTTCATCATTTTAGACATGTTTTTGTCGATTTTTCATAATTTTAGACATGTTTTTGTCGATTTTTCATAATTTTAGACACGTTTTTGTCGATTTTTCATCATTTTAGACATGTTCTTGTAGATTTTTCATCATTGTAGACATGTTTTTGTCAATTTTTAACATTTTAAACATATTTTTGTCGATTTTTCTTTATTTTAGACGTCTGTTAATAGATTTTGCATTGGTTTTAGATCTAAAACAATGCAGAATCTATCAAAAAAGTCTAAAATAAATAAAAAAATCATTATATAGATGTCTAAAATAAAGTAAAATCGATATAAAGATGTCTAAAATAAAGTAAAATCGATATAAAGATGTCTAAAATAAAGTAAAATCGATATAAAGATGTCTAAAATAAAGTAAAATCGATATAAAGATGTCTAAAATGACGATAAACACGTCTAAAACAATGAAAAACGTCGTAAATTAATCAAAGCAACATCTAAAATGACAAAAAAATCACCTAAATTCGTCTAAAATGACAAAAAATCCGCCTAAATTCGTCTAAAACGACGAACAATCAATCAAAAGAGGTCTAAAATGATGGAAAATCAACCAAACCATCCAAAATAATTACGATACCAAAAGTACCTATTTCCCATACTTCTAGTTACCGACAACCAAAAAATCCAAAACCCCGAAAAAAAAATAAAACCCATTTTCCACCTTCTACGCCTCAGCTGGATCTCCGAACAATTCGCCTTCGCAACGAACTCCTCCCACGCAGGGGACTAAATTACTCTAATGTCTGTTTTTGATTTGGGAACTTTGTATCGATCGGCGGGAGGTCGTCGAAGAAGTTTTGGGGAGCGCAACTTTAAAAATGGGCCAGCCGAGCCATAGAAAGCAGTCGATTACCCCATCAAGTGAACGGCCATCGAGATGTCGAGTGGGAAAGGAATGAAATGCAGATGGGAGGAGGAAATTGACAACATTTCGTCCACTCACCAACTCACCAAGAAAAAGAGGGGTGTGTATAGGCCGAGAGCGGAAGTGGCGGCAGATAACATGATTATTTGCAGCGTGCGCGTGCGCAGTGCGGTGAAGTCGCAGTACGACGGCTTGTCGTCCTTCTTGGACTTGTCTTTGATCTTTCTCTTCTGACTTTTCAGGTGGAGAATGGCGCGTCTCTGTGGGTGATACAAAGAGGCCGAGCGGTAGAAGATTCCAAGGATGAAGCACACGAACAATGCGCCCGTCACTGCTTGAAGACCCAGACGCCAACCAATGGAACTAGATAAGGAAATGAAATGGTACAAAATAAAACAAGATACAAAATAGTGTTGGCGGGGCCCCATTTGAATTTTTTTTAAATTTGGGGGCCCCGTGTAAAATTTTCCATTGTTTTTTATTATTCCGAGGCCCTTTTTAGAGGTCCCGTTTGAGAATTATAATTGTTTTTTAATTCGGGGGCCCGTTTTAAGAGCATATTTTAAAAAATTTAATTTTTTATTAAAATTCAGGGGCCCAATTTGAAGTTTTTTATTTTTATTTAATTTGGGGGCCCTTTTTGAGGGTACCATTTGAAAATTATAATTTTGGGACCCTATTTAAAAGCCCCATTTGAAAATTATAATTGTGGGGTCCTATCTAAAGGCCCCATTTAAAAAAATTAAAACTTTCTAAATTATGGGGCCCTTTTCAGGAGTCCCATTTAAAATTTTAAAATTTTAAAATTTTTTTGAATTAAATTTTTTTTTAATTCGGGGGCCCTTTTCAGGGGCCCCATTTAAAATTTTTACTAAAATTTTTCAGTTTTTAATTTTTTTTTAAATTCAGGGGCCCAATTTGAAGTTTTTTATTTTTATTTAATTCGGGGGCTCTTTTTGAGGGCACCATTTGAAAATTGTAATTGTGGGGCCCTTTTCAGGGGCCCCATTAAAAATTGTACATATTTTTTACAATTTGGGGCCCTTTTGAAAATTTTATTTTTTTTATAATTCAGGGGCCCCAATTAAATTTTTTTTTTAAACTGCGAAATTTTTAATTTTGGGGCCCCTTCTCCCGCGAGAACTGCGAGACTGTATAAATCCACTCCCGTTCCGCTAGTTCATGAACATTCTTCAAGGAACAAATCTCACTTAATGCTCTCTTTAAGGAAGACGGAGAAAAGGGCGATTCCTATTCCTCCGCCCGACTGCACGATGATTTCGATGAACTCCCTGCGTCGTTTGAAATATTGACCGATCATCAGATTCGAAGTTTCGCGAGTCAACCCGACACCAATCCCCATGACCACCCCGTAGCTGAAAAACACTTGATGCATCTACAAATAAAAAAAACATTAAAAACCATCACATTTTCCATTCATTTCTCCCGCTTTTTACTTGCTGAGCGAACGACGTGAACAGGCAGGCGAGCGCCATGACGAGGCCGCCGAAAACCGCTGTAAGTCGCGTGCTTTTACGGCGACAAAACGCGACGACGAACGGAGCCAGGAACAGCGAAATGGCCAAAGACATCACCCCGAGCCAACCTGCAAACGAACAATATACACCTATCGTAAGATAACGCGGACAATGGAAGGCTTTCAGCATCAAAACACACCCCCTGGTCCCCCCTGGTGACAATCCAATCGCTCGCTGGGGAACTCTTGCTCTTGTCACTCGCGAGCTTTACTCAAATCCCAAATTCCACATAACATTTAATATCAAAAAACAAACTGCACAAACTGCAAAATACACACATTGCAACACGTCGCGATCAATAAATCAACGATTTCACCAACAAAATGAATCAAAAAAATTAACCGCCGGGAAATTGTGGACATTTCGTCGGGATTTATCGCTCGAAGAACCTGAGAAAAACTTTTGTGGTTCCGAACAAACAAAAACTCGGTCGTAAATTGCAAATTTCTCGTTTTTCCCAATTCTTTCAATGAGACTTTGCATTCTGGTGATAAATCACGCTTTTGAGCGTTGAAAAATGCCAAGATTCGGCACTAAATCACGCGTTGGGCGCTGCAAACGTCCAGATTCGGCATTAAATCACGCCCTAGATTTGGCCAAATCAAACTTTGATTGCTCTGGCACTCTGTTGGATGTGTTCCAGGCCACTCCTCTCTCTCCCGACGGGTCAATGGCGTTAATGGTGGAATTATGTTCTAATTAAGACGTTCGGGCGGAGTCCAGCACTCGGAATTGGCGGCAATGACGTTACACGGCAAAAATCCCTTAATTAGGCCCGTGTCGGTGACGTGTAATTGAATGTGCTGGCGCGCTAATTTGTAATCAGCACAAAACGCGTCGTCACCGTCGCAACTCATGCAAACTGCAGGTGAGAAACGGAACAGTTGATGAAGTAATTACCAGACCGATTCTGTTCACTCACCTAATCATCGCCGCGGCGCCGATTAATTCCTCTCGTCTTTATTGCGCTTTCGTATTCGGGCGGCGCGCGAACGTGTTTCGCGCCGACCGACTCGAATTTGACACTCGAGCAGCTGTGCTTTTGTACAGTGCGATTCAACCAGCTTGTAAATACCCTGATCAAATTTTAAAGAATTATGACGAATAGATTTGGAAATTAGTGCCAAAAAATCCAATTTTAAGCAAAAAAAATCACATTCTAATAAAAAAAATCCAATTTTTCACCAAAAAATCCAATTTTAAGCCAAAAATCCAATTTTTCGCAAAAAATCCAACTTTTAAGCCAAAAAATCCAATTTTAAGCCAAGAAATTAATTTTTAAGCCAAAAAATTAATTTTTAAGCCAAAAAATTAATTTTTAAGCCAAAAAATTAATTTTTAAGCCAAAAAATTAATTTTTAAGCCAAAAAATTAATTTTTAAGCCAAAAAATTAATTTTTAAGCCAAAAAATCCAATTTTAAACCAAAAAATCTAATTTTAAACCAAAAAATCCAATTTAAAACCAAAAAATTCAATTTTAAACCAAAAAATCTAATTTTAAACCATAAAATCCAATTTTAAACCATAAAATCCAATTTTAAACCAAAAAATCCAATTTTAAACCAAAAAATCCAATTTTAAACCAAAAAATCCAACTTTAAGCCCAAAATTCCAATTTAAAACCAAAAAATCCAATTTTAAACCAAAAAATCCAACTTTAAACCAAAAAATCCAATTTTAAGCCAAAATATTAATGATAAAACCAACAAATTCAACATTAATTCCATAAGCCCGGAAAAAATTTCTCTCGGGCCCCAAAAAAGCCTAACCCGGCTCTGGTTGCACCGCAAACTTTGTCCCGCTCGTCGCACTCGAATAAAACAAGACAAGATGGATGTCATCAAAGGGGTAGTAAACAAAAAGTGAATTTTATCCCTTTTTTTCCGACGTGGTTCGTCGGCATTGTGCAGTCGATGTATTGTAAAGAGCAAAAGGAGGACAAAGGTTTCCGAAACACGAGTTTTCAAATAGAGGAGAATGGGGTAATGAAAAGAGAGCAATTCGTATAAAAATCAGCAGAGTGGAGGGTGCCTTTTATGCGCAGCTATATACGAATAAAACCCATGAAACCCATGGAACTCATGAAAGGTTGTAAATACGACCCCTCACGTCTTCCTCGTAATAATAAAACCAACAGATTCTGATGGCACGCCAAGATTTTTTTTTATTGTATCTCGCGTCACGTCCTTCTCAATTCCGATCTATTTTTCTTTTTTATTATTAGAAATGTTATACTTTGTTCGCCGCTCTGTCTCGGATTGCAAATGAGGCGTTTTGTGGCGACATTAGAAGTGCGATGTACACCCCGACCGAGCGATATGGGTGTATCACGGGAAACTCTTCTGCATACTCAAGAATTAAGAGTTTCTTAAAACATTAATAGAGATTTAATTATAAAGAAAAACAATAATATTTACAACATCCATAATTTTTCATTTTGATTGAAGGTTAATCGTGTTAGTGGAACCACTTGGGCCGATTAAACAAATCTCGACACCGATTTCGGTTATTCATACGCTGGCACGTATAGATGACCATTGACCACAGCAATATATACAGTCCTTAAAATCGCATAAAATAAACATTTTAAAGCTGAATTAAGCATTTTAAACTAAATTTCTAATGAAATTAGTGGTAATTTTCGCATTTTTAATGAAAACCAAACGTAAATTTCACAATTTCACTCAAATTCAATCAAATCTAATGCTAAAGTTTGCAATTTTAATCAATTTTAATCAAATCCAATCAAATCTAATGGTAAATTTTGCAATTTTAATCAAATTCAACCCAAACCAAACGTATATTTAGCTAATTCAATCAAATCCAATCAAAACCAACGCTAAAATTTAATTATTCCGTCTCGTTTCGCCATTTCCAACCCAAACGACGCGCAATCTTGCGTTTATTCTAATCTATTTACATTCGTGTGTGTTTTTTGGCCATATCTTGTATATCCGTCACCAATGAAGAGTGTCGACGGTTGCAGTTAATGACCCATTCAATGGCACATTACACCGCAGTGTTAGTAGTCTCGAGATCGATTGCGCATGCGAGGAGCGCAATTCGTGCTCCATTAGTCACACGCCACCTCGACCGTCCGGCACAGGTGAGTTTAAATTCCACCCACAACGTGGGCAAAGCAAAAATAAAATATCACGCGCACATTCCTCACCTCGGACCAATCAACGACATCCCACAGGGGGTCAGAATCCCAAAAAGAAAAAGAAACAAACTCCCCACCCTCGCCTTTAATCATCAAAACGACTGCGAGACGCGTGCGCCACGTGCTGCGCCTCGTGATCACTCGACACCGCGACCGTTGCTTTTAGTCATAGTACTCATAAGCTTTCAGAGTCTAAATATTTTTACAGACTTATTACGACAAAAAATGGAGACTGATGCCGGGTATGACATTTCCTCGTTGCCGGACACACCCTGGAACTCAATTAAACGCGTTTCGACTGGTTTCGAAGCACCATGGGGTTTTGATTGGTGTAAACGGCAATTTTTCATTTTATTTTTAAGTTTACGATGTGCGTTGTCGGTCAGTGCACCTTCAAGTGGGGGTTTTGAATGCGATTCAACTTATTTCAAACTTGTAATTATTGTCCTGGGTAATTTAGGAATAGACAGATGTTGCAATAGTTTCGTGTTATTCTTGCAGATTGCAGCTTAGAACCTGCAATTACCGCTTTTATCTGTTCCATATGTGACCACATTTGCTTTTTTCTCAGATATTTTTCCATTAAAAAATAAAAAAAAAGTTATGATTCCCCATTTAAATCATTGGAATTGAGGTTGGGTAACTTGGGTTGGTTGGAAAACAAGTGGAAAAAAGTCGCAAACATTTGGGAAATTTCGGATTCGAGCCAAAAGATAAAAAAAAAATAGAAATGTCGATTTTTGGAGATGGAAGAGGCAGAAAAAAAGCGTTTACTCAATGTGTTTCATGTCGAAATGGCAGCTGGCAAAAAACGGTATCATTTGCGCATTTAAATGCGTCAAATTCCCACTTTGCGCAACTCGATTCGCCGAGCCACACCGGAGAAACTTATTAATGTTACTTCATTTACATAATGCCTATAGTGGAATAGATTTTTCAACCTCCATGACGAATTATCCAATTAAAAATACACGTCCAAACCCACGATCCAATTCGCGAATGAATAACAAATGGCCGACCTTCCTAAAAAAAACGCAAATTACAATTTTAACAAAAAAAAAATATATCTAAGCGAAAAATCAAAAATTCAACCAACTCGGTAATTTATTCCTCTTCTTTCTTGCTCGTGTATAATTGACTGACCATACAGTTTGAATGTTTTGTTAAGCCAACAATTGCAATTCGCTTTTAGTCTCCATTTGCCGGAAATTCAGCAATTCAAATGAAGCCTTCAAGGAACGTCAGCTTTTATCTGGGCTCATTCAAAATGGTAAAACATACATTTATCCCATGTTGTTCTTTAGGTATTAGGCTTGCAATAGCATTCTCTTATCTCCACCAACCACAACCATTCCAAATGTCCACAAATTTGTATATGTGGAGGAAGAATTCTTGGTTAACTTTTCTAGTTCGTTTTGCTCTTTAGTCGTCTGCAATCGTCACCTGCGTCCACAGATGGTGGCCCAAGTTCGTAATTCATATACAGTACACCAATGTGTATGCCGTAAAGCAGGAGTCGGCAATTAATTTTAAGTGGGGTCTGGATACTATTGAAAATTTTTATCGAGATCCAGAAAAAAACATTTAAAAACCTTATTAAAAACCTAAGAAAACGGAAAAAACACCTAAAACCCTTACTAAAAACCTAAGAAAACAAAAAAAACACTTAAAAACCAAATAAACCCCCCCAATAAACACACACAACCCAAAAAATACCATGAAAAAACAGGAAAAACAAGAAAAAACACCGAAAAACAAAAGAAACCGCGGGGAAAACGTCTGGATTTCATCAAGTTCACTGTCACTGTTGTTGTGGTCATCACAATCAAAATGCATGGCCGAAGTGACGCAAAAATCCTATATACTATTCTATACTTTAAAATAAAAATCAAATTTTGAAAAAATTTTTATAAGCCGTTTTAAATCAAAATAAATCGTGTAAAAACAAAATTGAATTTATTTTTCTAAACCCGCGTTAAAAAGACCGCATAAAACCACAAGTGGGTGTATATATTATAATACATTCAAACCCGCTGCACTTATAATGCTGATTTCACTTAAAGCTCTGCTTCCCTCAACCAAAACAACAACAAAATCCCTAACTGAGTCTTCCTTCATCTACTTAATTCATCCTGCAAAACTAATTTCAATTTATAAAAAAAAAAAAAAAAAAAAAAAATCCGCTCTACAATCTGCGCAATAAACAAGACTGGACTCCGAATGGGGAGTAGTTGGTTTGGCTGCTGGTCGTACACAATTATCAGCCGAGAGATTTACGGGCCGTGCGGTCACGATAAAATAAGTTCGGGACTAAGATGGTATACAGTTTACAACTTACAACTGACAAAGCGAACCGCTTGCTGATAAGTATGATTGCGAATGCTCAATTGCCTTTGCTGACAAGAGCTAATGAATGAGGCCTGGCGAGAGAACGCAGAGCGGGTAAATATCAAATATGTTCGGCCAGGCGTGCAAACAAACAAACACGCCCCGCGAGGCCGCGATACAAATATCCGCTTCCTCGCTCGAATTGGACGCTCAGCCGGGACCTCGATTATATATAATTTCATGTTCCTTACAACTATACACGCGCACGCGCCCTTTTCCCTTTTCCACACTCCTTTAATAGGAAGCAAGTCGGGCAAAACAAGTTAGGCCTAGCACAAAGCATCGAAATTGGATTGAAAAGAGAAATTCTCTTTGAAAAGTTAAAGAAAACGTTCTTTTTCGAAATGAATACGTATACTTCAATTGTAGTCGTTTGTGACCCAGCCATGCAAGCCGAGCCGCAAAGCCGCATTATATTTCATTAGGAGAACTTTTCTAAAGAGTCCCAGTTGGCGAAAAACTATAATCGCTACGGGAATACTTGCAAATCTTGATTGATTCCCTTCGTTAATTCAATGCGGCACTGAAATATAATCCGCGCCGTTGTGTTTACCGTGTTTACATGTACCCAATTATCTAGATAAGTAAAAATGCGAATTTTACTTTTCTGGAAAACCGATCGTGTAAACGAACCGGTTTTCCGGAAGACTTATTCGGAAAACTAAATTCCAGTTGTACGAGGTAGATTTTTTGTCGTAGATCGACAACCATTTTGTTGGTCCAGATAATCAAAATGCATTATGGGTAGTTCACATACGACATCATGTTTACCAGAAAACTAACGTCATGTAACGTAATGTGTTTCTTGGTTTGATATTGTTGGTAATAAAATCGGTTATTACGGAGTCGTGAATAAAGCAGCCATCTTGGTAAGTAGAATTAACATAAGACATTTATTTGCATGTTTTTACACAGGTCGCGCTGACAGTTGACCAGCGTCACAAATTAACATATTGAAAGATGGAGTGCGGACACTCCATAACGCACACAGTTAACTGGCTACACGGTAAAAGTGAAACTTCTCACTTCGAGGTGAAAGATTATTTCATTTTGCAATTCAGGGCCCTCCCGCATCCTCATGGGACCCTGATCACACTATCATAAGTAAAACCACGAGTGCAAGAAAGAATTATCGGTCGCTTTCGCTAATTTAGCACTCGAGCAAACTTGTGAAAATTGTTCAATTAAGGGAGAAAGACAACAGGTTTGGTATTAAAAACCATCTTACTCTAACCCCTAAATCACCACTTAACGCTTTTAACACATCTTAATGAAAACATTGATTAGAGAACGTGACTGCTTTCCAATTTTTCAGAAACTTGCCGTAAAAGAAAGCAATTTCACTCGTGCAAACAAGATAAGTGGAAGATTTCTCTGTGGACATTATGCAAATTGTAAATGACACTGGACAAGTGTCACAACAGACACCACAAGATAAATATTTGCTTGTCTGAAGTCATAATCCAATGTTTAAACAAGTGTTCAGCAAATTTACCTGTGCAAGTGAGCAGACTGAATCGATCCGCTTTATTTCCCTAATTAATTGCAAATGCTTGACTAACCTCATGTCGGCTCCATAAATATTTGCAGTAATGTAAATCAAGACGTTGATTCTCAACAAAAAATAATCAAATAAAGCCCAGAAGGAATAATGCCTAATTCACCAACCAACTAGTAATTTTTGCAGTGCTCCAGGTGAAACATACACAACAAACAAAACAGAATTGATTCATCGGGTGGGAATGAAGGAATTTTAATTACCATTCACCGTAAAACCCAAAACTAAACTTTCAGCAGACAATAAAATTAAATAATCTCACACAAAATTCATAGTTCAGCATGTTTTTGTCTTTTGTGTATGTTGTTTACAGAAACACCAAAATCCATACTATAAACTATTAATTTTCTTTGTTGCCTGGTGATTTTAAACCGTTAAACCGTTGGTCAGTGGATATGACGTTAAAAACAACGTTAAAAACATCATTTAAGTGAATCAACCAAAATAAAACTTTAATTTTGGTTGGTGGACTTAAAAGTGTTTACGGCAGAGGTCGGCAAGTAATTTTAAGTAGGGTCCGGATACTATTGAAAATTTTTATCGAGGTCCAGAAAAAAAACACTTAAAAACCTTACTAAAAACCTAAGAAAACGGAAAAAAAACACTTAAAAACCAAATAAATTTGCAGGGCAGGTGTTTTACCACTGACGATAAGCTACCTGGGACTCCGAGAGTACTACAGGCCAAAACAACGTTTTTTCAGCCACTTTAAATAAATTTGGATAGAACGTTAAAAGACAAGAGGTTGTTTCATTTAAGTCTACTATTGTTTCTACATGTTGGAGGAGAAGTTAAAAACTTCATCGCTTGCAAAAAGATACTTTAGCAACCAATGGGGTCACTGTTCTTTCCTTTTGCATTTTCCTTTTTAGATAGTGATATAATCTACACATATGTCATGCATTAGTCACCACATTAACATTTGACAGGACACTGTTAAAATAATAAGTGTTTTAACATGTAAATTAACAGGAAGTTATTTATTTTTTTACCTGGTTGTTCTATACAACAATTAAGTACGCTCATTCCAAAAGTACTTTAGGTGCATTCAATATGCAAAAGGAAACAAATCTTTCCTTTTCTTCCTTTTGGACACTGAAATGACGTAAAAACACGTCGTCAATTCTAAAAGTAAACCGGCAATCGAGTCTGTTGGCACTAAATCATAGTACTCATAAGCTTTCAGAGTCTAAATATTTTTACAGTCGCAAATTGAACGCACATATTGTTCGTTTCCTATCCGTGCAAGAACGATCACCTACTTAACTCGGTTCTTCGTCTCTCTTGTCCACTGCAAGCACCCGACGGACAGCACAATAGTCGCAGCAACATTATTACCACCTCCTAAGAATTTACGACCTTCATTACAGCCCACCCTAACTAACACACGATAAACACAATCTTTGCAAGTGGAGCTTTGGCCAAAATACTCACATCGTAAATTGTGCAAGTGTAAGGAACAAAGCCACAGATATCACCAATAATCTTAAGTCGAAGCAATTTGGTAATAAGTTGCTCCAAACAAGACCAAACATCACCCAAATACAAACCTCTCAAAAGACAAACACATTAGGTAAAATTTCAAACTTTTGTTTCAGACTTTGTTGACCAATTGGAAATTGTTTGCATGAACAACCCCCAAGAACGCACACAACCCGCATCCCAAAAATCATTTTGCACAAATTTGTTTTTATTTACCCATTTTCCAACCAATAGACACGCAGCAAGAAGAATTGCAACCGTCTGCAAACGGCCTATTGATATGTGCACGGTTTACATGCGTATAGCCACATTTGAAAATCTCCCGCATACTTTAATGCGTTTATTTTGCTTTATGTAAAAACTTCTCGTCTAATGCCAATTGTGCTCTGAAAAATGGGAGTGGGTGAAATAAAATTTTGATGCAAGCGTATAAATAAAGAAGAAAGAGAAAGAGAGAGGTAAAAGGTATCTTCATTGCTGGAAGTCTGATTACCGGTAGTAAAACTCACTAAAAGCCTTCTCTCGCCCAGTCCTATTGTTTTATTCTCAGTGTAATTCACAAAAAGTGAACATATCGAGTTTTAAACAAAAAACTCAAATGGTTTCCTTAGCATAACGAAAAATCTAATAGTGCACGGTTCGCATAAACTTCTTTGTGTCTTGATCAACGTTCTTGGAGATTTGAGACGAGCACAAACGAGAGGCTTTTATGGTAATTGCTTTCCAAGTCGACAGAATTAAACTAGGTTGAGAGAAATGCGATTAAAAGTAAAGGAAATTAAAAATGTAAGGCTCAACACACTTCTAGGTTTAAGGAATTAAAAAGTAAACGGGACTTGTCAATGATTTAATTCACAAGAAATCTCTCTCAAGAAGAAACAGCTGCAACCTCTTTCGCTGAAACTGAAAATTTCAGCGACGAAGAAGAAAATATCAGTAATTTCTTATACGGCGTTGAAAAGAAAAGGGAAAATTAATCCATCGACATCCTGGTCCTTCTCGGTGGCGATTATAGGCGATCGAAAAAGACTAACCTTTAAGCACCTCGCAGTTTTAGTTTAAGTGTATTTTAAGTTTTAACATGGGTTTAAACAGGAAATGATGTCATTTTGGGTTTAAAATTGAAGTAAAACACAAAATATTTTAGTTTTTGAATGCAGCTACTGATAATTTCTACTCGGGTATGTGCAAACATTGATGAGTAGTTGCAGGAAGGTTAGAGAAGAATTTTAATTTCAAAGTCGCCAAACACCAAAGTAAAGAACCTCAGCCGCTACTGCCATAAGGTAGAAACACAAGGAAGCGGATAAACTTCAAAAGCTTGGTCTGCTAGACAAATACAAGGTTGGGTTTATTTATTCATTCATTTATTATTAACAGCACTCCAATGGAGTAAAAGTACAGGTATGGATTGGGGGTTAAACAGATTTCTGTTCAATTAGTAAGAGTTTGTATAAGCGTCTATGCATATGTTTGCAATGACAGCGACAGCGCAGGGCCGAGCAGTCGAGGATGGAAGTTCTGTTGCTTTCAAATATGTTTGTATACATACACTGTAACCAAACTGTTTGATCTTTCCAGCTTGTAGCTTGGTGGATGATGACCAACTCATTTACCACATCACTCCGATTTAAGCGGCATGCCACTATAGTGCAGATTTGACCAGACTGCCGGTAATCCCCATTTTTACCGGCATTCCTAAGTAAAACTTACAAAACTTGGCATGCCGCTTAAAGCGAGGTAATACGGTAACTCAATGGTTCCCAAACTTTTTTGATTCACAGCACTGTGTACCATTCACGGCACCCCTGTAGGTGGTCATAGTGCCCCTGTAGGTCAGTCACGGCGCTCCTGCTGCGATAACTTGTGCTCGCGAGCTTTTCATTTTTACCTATTTCCTATACCCGGCTAGAAACCGATAACTTCCACAACCCCCTTCTTTTTGTGATCCGTTTTAGGACTTTCATGAAGACCCAACCGGGAAACCAGAGAACCCAGTTGACAATAGTGGCATACTTTCTTAGAATAGAATAATAGAATAATCTATTGTGTTATCGCTACAAGCAAATTCTGATGACTTTTAAAGAAACTAATTACCTACGAAAGCGCGGGCGAGACAGCCGGTTTACGGCATGGCTCTGACCTAAGTCAGACAAAGATGGAAAAACAACTGGGATTAGCAGCAGATCACCCAATGCTGCTTAACTTCTGCGTTATTGTGACGCTTGATTCCATCCAGCCGACTGAACGTAAAATAGTGTTTCAACCGTCTTCCTTCTGAACACTTATTGATTGATGAAGATGGACATAATGGAAAAAACTGATCAGCACGATGAACCGTTTCCATCTTCCTTTCTTTGTGTTTCTATCTCTATAGTCACTGCTTGCAAACCCCATTCTCTGTCTCTGGACTACCACACAATCAATATTTCACTTGAGAATTAAAAAATGTTCCCGATAAACCTAGAAATTGAACCGAAAGGTGTCAAAAACACTTGGAGTGACTCAAAAAAAACAAAACCTCTCCTGAGATTTTTCCTTTTTCTCTTTCAAAATTCGATCTTGCACAAAACTCAACATCTGGCAGAAGGCTTTAACCCCAGAACAGATTAGCCATTTTTCACTAACTTAAGTTTATTGGAAAAGTATTCAATAACCAAGAAAAGAAACGAAAAGAAAAGGAAAAAAGAGAGAAAAGGAAAGTTTTCAAGACAAATTGATCTGTGCAGTTTGACTTAATACATTGATGGATGGCGTTATTTACTTGTCTCGTGCCCGTATTTGTGCTGCTGTTTTCCCAGTTGGGTGCCTTGTTAAACGAGGTAGGGGGCCCGACACATGAATACCAAGACAGGTAGCCATTTTACTTTCACAGAAAAAAGAAGTAAAAAAAGAAAATAAGGAAGTACAGTAAAGACCAACTTTTCTTTTACGCTTCGACACAAAGATCTAATCAAGAAATCCAGTGGGATAGGCAAAGACGAGTGTTGATGACACGGCTGCGTCTCACTGTAGCTCCCATAACCCTTTTAGTACTCAGGTAAAACTACGTTCAACTCGAGGATCGATGGAAATGGTGTTATGCGAGTCGCAGCAAAAGAGGAATGTTTGATTGCTACAAACTTTACGCGTTTCAATATGCAAATTGCAACTTAAAGAAGCAAAATACTCAATTTTTCAACGATTACTCGCAAAATAATCAACAAAAACCACTTTTTTGTGTATTCGAAACCCCTAAAAAACCCATTTTCAAAGATTTTCCTTCACTCGGAAGGCGTCGTTGAATGTATTAAGTTTTATTTGAGGGATTGTCAACGCGGTATATCAAACGTGCGAATAAAACGTGCATTCGGATGCGATTTATGGGTCCCGGATCACAAACGACCGTAATAAATATAACAAGTTGGCTTTATCAATCCTTAATTTGTTTGCCATAACCCATAAATTTAACTATTTTCGAATAAAACGCCGAATTACCTATAATCAAGCCACTAAAACCCCAAAATTATAACAAAACAAACAATTTCACCTCAATAAAAATCTTTCCAAAATGTCAGATAAAAATAAATAAATAAAAAAAAACATTTCAAAACCCCCTGTCACGGAAAAACCTAAAAAAAAAAAATAATAAAAAATAAAAACCTTTCGGAACACCACACTATAATAAATAACAAAGAATTTCCTATACCTATAATTTACCATCTGCAGAGAGCTGAATTTCCCCTATATCCACAACACACACAACACACACACAACTATTTATTTTTTCCTCCTTTTTCTTTTCTCTCCCCATCAAAACTGTACGTGACATTGTTCAATGACGCTCCGGGCGTCCTCATTCCGCCATTACCGCATCATTACGTGCATAAGTGGCAACAAACACGCCAATTTGATTGGACACCGAACTCGAAACCAAACAAAATTCTTCCTTTTTCTATTTATACATCATACTTATTATTCCAACTCCAAAAATCCAAAATGGCTTCCAACTCCACCCCTAATCAACTGACAAGACCATAAAAACACACTTTCCAAGCGTATAATTTCGCCACGTCCCCCCCCCCGCAGTTCCACAAAGTTAATCAGACATTCCTCTATACATCACCTACTTAACCACCTTTTAAAACCCCTACCCCCTACTTAGGGCCCCTAAAAACACCCCCCGCTTGGCCTAGAATTAAATGTAGGTGAGTATTTCGGCCCGTGGCTCAAATTGAGCGTAAAATGGGCACGGAGATGAAAAATCGCATCTGACAAAACGAAACATTAATATTCGCGCTTTAAATTAAAATTTAATCAATCAAACAAAGTGACACCATTTTGGGAATTCCGAACGGTTCCGTGCGCTCGTTAGCATCGAAAACAGAAAGGAATATAATAACAGTCATCAGAGATGTTTCTTGCAAAATTATAGCATCGGGAAAAAAGCTAATGAATGGGTCCCTTCCTAGGGATGATGAGATACATCAATGTGAATTTCCTCGATTGAAATTAAATCCTGCGAGCGGACCAAACCGCTCATTACGCCGCGCAATGTAAACCGAAATTTCATACATTTTAATTCCTCATTTAAAAACAACAACAAAAAAATTAAATTATATAATAAAAAAAATAAAAAATACTTTTTCGACTTTAGTTTCCCTTTAAAACATCGATTTTGAATACATGGGGGGTCGGCACTCGGCAAGGGTCATTATTCCCTCGAGAAAAGATGGAAATTCAATTGTCCGAGAATCGGATGTTTTGATCAGCTTTTCTTAAGAGGATACAATGGAGAGAGGAAGATCTAAAGGAGTTTCGCGCCATTTGTTTGCATTTAATGTTAGTTTTATCAAGTTTTTGCAACTTACCAGCTTCGGTAATGTATTCGGTTCCAAAATGGCGCACAATCTCGACGAGTAGTATCCCGTAGGACAGCTGCATTCCGGTGGTGAGCACGTGCACCATGAAAACACAGGCGGTAATGAGCCATCCCCACCCGCCTTCCGGATAGTAGTGTTGTCGGATCGTGGCGGAGGCGCGGGCTTCGTGTCCCGGCGTATTTGTCATGTGCGCGCTGCGTGCGGCGCGCATCGGCGACGTGGGCTGGAGACCGCTGCCCGTGGTTGTTGACGAGTGACAACTGTGTGCGCTTTGGCTGCTCTCATGACGCGAAAGGAGGGCGTGATGGGGACAAGGCGCGGGGGGTCCTGGCGGATTGGTGTCGTCGGATGCGATGCTGCCATCGGGCAGCATCGCCAAGTCGGGCAAACCGCCCCGACTCGACGCCAAGCGCCGAATGAGTGCAACTAGTCGGAGGAGGATACCTCGGCTGACGTCATGCGCCGACTCAGTTTTGTCAATGCTAATTGCACGGGAACTCAACCAAACTCAACGGACCCCCGGCGGAGCGCTTTTCGCTGCTATCCGGAGACGGAAATTGCTTGAAAAAAAAAATGAAAAAAAAAATAAAAAAAAAAGATAAAATAATCTTAATTTTCGGTAAATAAAATAAAATAAAATCGACAAAAAAAATTTTTTCTCAATTTTTAATAAATAAATTGAGAAAATCGATTTTTTTTTTTGGTTTTTTTTTGTTTTTTCGCAATAGCAATAGCAAACATAACAAACAAAACGAAAAATAATCAACTGCCAATGCTTACAATCCCTCACGCACTTTGTTTCCATGGTTACACAACCCCATACTGGTCATCCCCAGGGTGCCCTCGCATCCATCTACCTCACAAACTCGCAAGCAGATGTTGAGAGGTCACGTAACTTGCTCGCCTGACCACTGATAAAAACCGCAAGAAAACAAAGATATTCTGTAATGGACTACCAAACATTTTTCTCTCTCTCTTCTTATTACGCCCTCGTGTATGTCACTTTGTGCTCACCAAAAATCGATTTCTAATTACAAAAAAAAAAAAAAAAAAAATTAATTTTTTTTCCAAACGAGGAATTTTTATGGAGAAAGAAAATTAAAAGAGAGAGAGAGAGAAGTCGGGTAAAATTACATTAGGAAAATTGAGTGTATGGAAAAAAGTGTAGTGCAAGTCGGTTTTAATCTCATTAGGAAAAAGGGCGTACAAGAAAATTCCAAGGCGGGAACGTAATAATAATTAGTGGAGAAAAGTTGAAACTAGACGAGAATTAATGGCCGCCGACCATTATGACACTCGAAATTCCGGTTCTCTCGTTTCAGCATAATTCGCCCGCTAATCCTTGTTGACTATTAATTTCTTTGTTTGTTTTTGTTTTTCATCTTCTAGATTGCGAAAACAAGCGATTAGAGGTGTCAGAAATGGCAAAATGGCGCCAAAATCGATTAAAATCAACCAATTTATCGCATTCCATTCGATGTAAACTTGACCGCCACAACTGATTTCAATCACGGCTTTTGGAAATTCCATTTCGGCCGCTCGGGGACAACTAATATCAATTTATTAATGCAGATATGCGCAGATGAAAAGGGCAAAAGATTTGTTATCTCTCTGGAGATTCAATTCGTTGTTTGGAAATTAATAAGACGGAATTTCAATATATTTCAAATCAAAACAAACTTTTACCGAATTTTATCAGTTTTTACAAGATTTTATCAGTTTTTACCAGATTTTTATCAATTTTTACGGTATTTTATCAGTTTTTACCAAATTTAATCAGTTTTTGTCATAAAAATAAATAAACAATTATATTAAATTTTAAAAAAAAAATTAAATAAATTAAAAAAATTAAAAAAGAAAAACTTGATATTAATTTTTAAAATTCTAGGCAGGTTCTTTCAACTCACTCATTTATTTGTGCACGATTCCGACGCAAATAACCCATCGTTAGGCCCAATTGAAATACATTCATCATATACGTGAAATCTTTTCAACTCGCTTAGAATTTACATAACTCAGTACGCGAATTGATTCTCAAATTATTTCATCACACAAACTTTCTCCACCACGCCCAAAACTCAAGGTTTTGCCTTGCCACGAGATACGGAATAAATTTAACCGCAACATTAAAAAAAGTGCACAAAATGCCAGCAACGGCTGCAAAGTGCACACATGGCGTGACTCGTCCCACACTCTTTAATTAGAATCTGCCCAAAACCTAACATTAACTCTCTACAAAGACATTATCATCCTCAAATTGGACATGCGCCGTTTGCGCCGCCGCCCTCGTGCGGAAAGTGTCCAAAACACGACCACTCGATCGCTCCTTTAATCCAACAAAACAACCCGACCAAAAATGGATAACAATCGTCAAAAAACATTAAAAACCGATTAAAAATAGGTGAAAATCGTCAAAAAACATTAAAAACCGATTAAAAATAGGTGAAAATCATCAAAAAACATTAAAAATAGGTAAAAATCATCAAAAAACATTAAAAATCAATTAAAAATAAGTGGAAATCATCAAAAAACATTAAAAATCAATTAAAAATAAGTGAAAATCATCAAAAAACATTAAAAATCGATTAAAAATAAGTGAAAATCATCAAAAAACATTAAAAATCGATTAAAAATAAGTGAAAATCATCAAAAAACATTAAAAATCGATTAAAAATAAGTGAAAATCATCAAAAAACATTAAAAAATCCGACAAAAAATTAATTAAAAATCGCTTACTGCTGTTCGGATAACCCATCGTTCGTATAACCGGTGTTCCCATAATTGAGACTCCACTGTACTATTTAATGATTACACACCAAGTTTTGGTGAGTCCGTATCCGTTGTACATGCGCCCTCGTGCGGAAAATGTCCAAAACACAACGACTCGATCGCGGCTTTAATTCCAAAAAACTTCGATGTTAGTTCGACGACCCCTGGGGAAGATTTGCCAAATCATTTCAACGTTAATAACAATGTAGATTCGGCCGTAAGCCCAATGTTTTGCTAAGCTCAACAATATTTTCAAACAGTTTCTGCAAGCGTCGTTAAATTTGAATAATTGCGCGATAAAAAAAAGAGAGAAAAATTCTCTTCTACTTTGTCTCCATAACAAGAAATAAAAAAAAAAATTTTAAATGACTTTCAAAACCAATTTCATATCGAAAAATTTATATTAAAAAAAAAACAGAAAAATAAACAAAAATAAAAATTTTCTATTTATTTAATCAGAAATGAACACGAGTTTGATATCGCTCCCCCTCGTGGCTAAAAGGAAACTCAAACATGTCATTTTCTTCCCAATTTTCCTCCCGTAGATAAAGATTTAGGGGGAAAGGGGCAGCGAACGAGCTTAGAAATTGATGCAACCTCACGGCACATTGGAATCCAGCTGAGTTGTCACGGTAACGGCACAACGGGGGACCCTTTCATGGTGTCTATTAAAAGTGCAAATTTGACTTTTCGAGAAATAAATTTTCCAAAAAAAAAAAAATAATTCTAAAAAAAAAAATTTATTTAAATTTTTTTTTTCCTTTTTAAACTTTTTCTCGACAACAAAAACAATTTGTAACGTTAGATAATGTGTTTCAACACACGCTGTCGATTTTGCAAGTGTTTTCCAAATGATTAATGAAGAGGAAGTGAAAAAACGTGGCTTTGGTTTTCTAATGCATTTCTCTTTGTTAACCACTTGAGCAATCAAATTGCAGCAACAAAACGTCGAATTTTCGAACCAATTTGCGTCGCGTTTCAATGCTCAACTAACTCGTGACGTGTTTATCGACAGTCATCTGCAAGAAAAACCCAACATGCAATTAATTTGCACTTTCCATGCCCCCTCGAACATCAATTTAATTTTTTTTTAAATTATTTTTTTTTAATCAGTAATTATAATTAAAAAAATTTTTTTAAAAAAATTGAATTGAGTTGTCACAGATTTCATGTGATTTTTTTGTTGCATTATTCATTTAAATAAATCCATTTTCGTTTGGTTAAAAATTATAAATTCGAGGTTTTTGACCCCCTCTGCTATTTTCATATATTCAAATCGCATATAATTTGTCACTTGCCTCGTTTCAGTTGAAATTAATGCGAGAAGCCTCGCGGAATACCTCATTTTTCAACTTCCTAAAAGTGCAACTCGAAGATTTTTATTTTGAAAAAATAAAAATAAAAATAAAAACAAATTACTCGAAAAAAAAAATTAAACTTTTGCTCGATAAACTGAATAATCAAAATTCAATTTCAAAAAAAAAAATTATTTTTCGACGCTATACGAATAAATAAACGAAAGAAATAGAAAAAGAGAAAGAGAGAGAGTCCTCTAAATATCGAATTGATGCTGCCATCCCATCGTAAATCGCCCTTTACACGCTCCTGTGCGTTGAGAGAGAAAGCAATCTCGTATAAAGCCAAGAAATATCCCACTACCCACTCAACATACATCCGTCCAACAAAAACTTAAAAACAACAAAAAATAAAATAAAAAATTTCAAAAACCACCGAAAAAACACTATCTAGGGCCTCGAATTGTCACTTTACCACCCCCAACTAACAAAATTCCTCTAGATGGTTCAAAAATATATTTTATATACTGTATTTTACCGATTAAGAGTCGCCCTCGAATTGTAGCCGCCATCAGACAGTAGCCGCGGCTGAGACACCAAAAATACCGTATTTTTGCAAAAGTACGGCATTGTTTCCGTATTTAACCTAACAAACGATGAAGGTACACTTCGAACAAACGAAAAACCAAAATTGTAATTGCTGACAAAAATGGCAGTTTGAATAAGAGCCGCGGCTCTTAATCGATAAAATACGGTATACCGTACTGCCTCGATTTAACGCCGATCGTATCTAAACTCCGGCTCCTGATTAAGCGCCGGCCAAACTGAGAACGAAAAGGCAATAAACGCCGGCCTTAAATGAACGACGGGTTTGTTTAAACGCCGGGTTTAAACGTTTTTTAAACAAATATACGGTAATTAAACGTAAACGATTGGGTGGCGGCGGTAGAAAACCTTTTTTTTCCGTTAGACGCCCGGCGCGAATAATCGCCGGGCTTTGAATAATCGCCGGGGGGGGATTGACTTAAAAAAATAAATAAACGCCCCGGCGTTAAATCGAGGCAGTACGGTATATATATATATATGTATACATATATCTTCTTTTGTCTAATGATGGCTTGTCTTTCTTCAGCGGTCATGACAACTGATCGTCGATCTAACTTTCGGGGTGGCCATTATGAATTTGGTTGTAAAAACCAAATCCCGGCATAAACCGATTCATAAACCACTCCAGTCGTGGTTTTCGTTCTTGATGATGCTTATTTGTTGATTTTAATGCCCAGACCGTTAATAGAAACAATAAAAACTGTAAAAACCTAAACTTTAAACGCGCCTAATGTTATTTTTGAACCATACGAATTTGCAAGAATTAAATCATTATAAACACCTGATAAACGCAATCCTTTTACTTCGGCCAACTCGAATTTCTGAAAACAAGTATCGGAAATAGACATTTTTCGAGTCAAGACGACGTTATTTGTCGTCACGGGTCAATTGCAATGAGAAGCGACGCGGTTTCGCGCTAGTCCAAGCAATCATCCTTTCGATGTCGTAAAAAAAAAATCTGACCTACTTCCTCTTAAATCCCAAGACGATAAAGAAAAGCTCCTTCTTATCACTTTCTTCCTCTAGAAAAGAAAAAAAAAGTTACTTTACTGAGTTCCAATTAAGAAAAACCCTCTGCAAAGAAAAATGCAATGACGATATCTGTCAACAAGAAAATTATTGCAATTCCCTTCGGGATTTAGGCCTAAATGAAAATTACTCCAAAAGAAGCCTCCGCCATTTTTTTTTTTTTTTTGAAAATTTAAATTTTTTTATTTTTCGAAATTCGACGTATCTTGAAGTAATAAGTTTTTTTCAATATCTTTTCCGCGTTCTTTGTTTCGTAATGTGTCAATCTCTTTATCAAACAGCCATTTTGAAGAAAAATGTAATCTTCTTTTCTATTCGTATTCCTATCGAGATAGATCAAATATGGGTTATAGAGGGGTTCATCTTTGATGGCGTCAGCTTGCGAACAGTCGTCGGTTAGCAGGCCCAAAGAACTCGGTTCCAATCACCTCGGAGAGCGGGTGGGCGCCATCTGGCGAACGGATTTATTAAAATGCCCCCGACACGTTCACTCCTCTCTCGTTCCGAGTTAAATTTCGCCGCGACATTTCCATCTGCCTCCCACTGCGGACAAGAGGGGGCGTAAGTCAAAACTCATCCCGATGCATCTCAGTTCGAATCTATTTTTATTTCAAAGGAAATGTAGAAAGAATTTTTTTTTTTTACTTGATGGGAGTAAACGACGAGATTTTCTGTGAGACTTTGTATCCAAATGCAAACGTTATTTATTGCACCGGAAAATAAATTTTTCAAAACAATTATTTTTCCGGAAAATCAAGTTTTCAAATCAATTATTTTTCCGGAAAAAAATTTATTTCATACAATTATTTTGCCGGAAAAAAATTTATTTCAAACAATTATTTTTCTAGAAAGTCAAGTTTTCAAATCAATTATTTTTCCGGAAAATCAAGTTGTCAAATCAATTATTTTTCCGGAAAAAAATTTATTTCTAAACAATTATTTTTCCGGAAAATCAAGTTTTCAAATCAATTATTTTTCCGGAAAAAAATTTCTTTCTCAACAATTATTTTTCCGGAAAATTAAGTTTTCAAAACAATTTTTTTTCCGGAAAATCGAATTTATCAAAACAATTATTTTTCCGGAAAATCAAGTTTTAGAAACAATTATTTCTCCGGAAAATCAAGTTTTCGAAACAATTATTTCTCCGGAAAATCATGTTCCAAAAAATTTCCGGAAAAAAATAAATTTCTCAAGAATTTTGAAAAAAACATTAATTTTCTAAACCAATTTTCCAAAACTTAAAAAAAAATTACGAAAAATTCCCACAATTAAAATATCTTCCAAAAAAAAACCATCCAAACCATCAGCCATTGATCAACTCACTTGGCAATTGTCCTAACAACCACACCAACGCGCAAACTCATTCCTACCAATCCCATTTACACACACAAACCATTACAAATCTCAAACACCATCCACGAGATTAAAATTACAAAATCCACCAAAAAAAAAAAAAAAAAAAAAAAATCACATCCAAAACTCGCAAACTATTTTCATTCGAACCAACCTAGATTCCCCAGATCTCAGCACCGACAACATAGCCCGTAAACTGCAACATTTTTCCCGAACCTTATCACTAGTCCCTGCATCAAACTCGCAAATTGCTCCAAATCTCGAGCCTCAAGCCCTAACACACGCAAGTTCAAGACTGCATTAACCAACCCAACTTCAAACACAATTACCAGCAAGAAGAGATTATTTTCCAGGATTATTGCCAGTCGATAAACAACCAACATAAAAATTTAACGACCGAACCCTCCGCGCTTTACAACGTCTTCCACCAGCTCAAACAAAATCACTAAACATATCACTACATTTTAATCTAATTAAACGCCTTAAAGCGGCACAAAATATCGCACATAAACATAAACAACCAACCCAACTCTTAAACAAATTAAAAAAATTACACAAACAAAAATAATCCAACAAAAATAAAAATAAAAATAAAAATCACTTGACAGTTCGCATTTCTTTTGCTTGCGCGCTTCCACAATTGCGCTTTTCACGGGCCACCGACTTAAGCTCAGCTGTCAGCTCCAACCGCGGGATCCTCATCGTATCAGTTAATTATTTGCAAATACGTGCACCTGCTTCGTTTCGTAGCCGAGTTCCTCGAGGTATCTGCAAACAAAACATTTTTCTTTTAAATTTTATTTATTTATTTATTTATTTATTCATGTATTTCGAGAACTGCGCATATACAATACGACACATTTTTACGAGCGCACATTACTACTCGACACCGCATTTCATGAATATACATCAGATAGACATTAGCAAGCGTAGAAATGTATTTTTTTGTTGCAAAGCAATCTTTTAAGCCATCAGTTGCTCGTGATAAATAGCCGAGTAAAACGTTGCTGGTGGTTGTTATTTCAACACTGATAAGTGAAAAACAAATGCTTGCACATATTTGATGTTTATTTCGAGTAGTAATTCATCGGCGTCCATTAAAAAAGAATAAAAATGGCAAATGTAATCGACGTTTGCGCGGGGAGATAAATTAAAGAGGCGGGCAGTGAAGGAGACGACAAAAGGCAGCGAGGACATCATATTGGATGACGTAATTCAATCTGGTTTGGCCATTAGATGCGCGCATCCGCACTTTTCATCGCGAATGCATTTCACGTCTAGTTTTGCAAAACACTCGCCCCTATATAAACATGACATTTCTCACGATTTATGCGCCGAAACGACCGCACATGTGCAACACTCCCGGAAGTTGATGGCTGCATTCATCACGTGATGCCAACACATCCACTTACACATCAATTGTCCCCAAACACAAGAAAAGTAAAAATAAAAAATAAAAAATAAAAAAAAAATAAAAATAAAAATAAAAATCGCCGTCAACCGAGATTTCGTGTTGGCATGTGAAATTACTCGAGATTTCTCGAGATGTAAAAATAATTCTCGAGATTTTAGGATATTTCTCGAGATTTTGGGATATTTCTCGAGATTTTGGGATATTTCTCGCGATTTCGCGATATTTCTCGAGATTTTGGAATATTTCTCGAGATTTTGGGATATTTCTCGAGATTTCGCGATATTTCTCGAGATTTTAGGATATTTCTCGAGATTTCGCGATATTTCACGAGATTTTGGGATATTTCTCGAGGTTTTGTAATATTTCTCGAGATTTTGTAATATTTCTCGAGATTATGTAATATTTCTCGAGATTTTGGGATATTTCTCGAGATTTCGCGATATTTCTCGAGATTTCGCGATATTTTACGAGATTTCGCGATATTTCTCGAGATTTCGCGATATTTCTCGAGATTTTGTAATATTTCTCAATAGAAATAAAAATAAAAATAGCCATCGCTATCAATTGCGTTGTTATGTGAGATTTCTAGAGATTTCTAGAGATTTCGTTGTTTTTTTAACCTCGTTTTCAATTTTTCTCCCATTCAAGAGTTGATGCTCTACTAAAATAAAGGCCTGTTTACATTCGAGCGAAGACACGTTGCAATTGATGTGAAGCTAAAAGAGTCACTTCCGCCGCTCTGAGACTCGAAAGAAAGGAAGAAAAAAAAGTGGAAAAAGCCAGAAACTTAGAACCATTCCTCAGTTCAAATTCAAATAACATTCCAGCAGTTCGGTCTTGTCGAGTACAAAACTACAAAGCGGCCTTAAAAGGGGGCTACAATGTCGTAAAAACCCTAAAGGTGAGATACAACCAAACAAATAAATAAAATAGACAAACATGGCATCGGCTTTCCGCCTTCAATTTTCCACCGGAAATACGTTCCAGCCCGAAACGGACACGACAGAAAATCTTTTGTGCACTTTTAATTTAATATTGATCCACGAAATGCAATTTTGTATTCATTTCGCTTGACGCTGTAATAAAAAAAAAAAAAATTCAATCTGAATGAAAAAGTAATGAATGGAGCAGTTAAATTACAAAATAATAAAAAATTCATATTTTTCCTTCCAATTTCCCCATCAATCACACATCAAAACCAGATATTGACAATTTAACCCTAAAAAAAAAAAAAAAAAAAAAAATTTCACAAAATGAAATAAAATCGTAAGCATACTTGAAACTGTCCACTAATTAATCCCAACGTGGCCATTAAACCACAAGTGTATGGGCTCCACTTGCCTTAATTCAGCACCTTTAATTGCTCACTAAATCACCCGATTTCAGCGACCAATTAAACTCGTATGCACGACAAAAAAGTGTGTATAACTTAACCAAACATGCAAAATATGGGTTCAGAAGGCCGTGAATCTTAAGTTTTTGCACTTTAAATCAGAATGACAAAATAATTGCATCGTACAATGAGCGGATTGCAATGCAATCACGTGAAAAGAAACCGACAAGCACAAATTGCAATTTTTTTTCTCCACTTTACATTATTCGAGTCCTAAAGCCTCAATTTAGAGGGAATGACTCGATCCGGAATAATTGCCCTTCTCACACACAAATCACTCAAATGTAGAAATTTACAAGAACAGAAAAGTCTTAAATTAAAGCCCCCGCTCAAAAAAAAAATAAAAAAAAATAAACAAAAATAATAATAATTTATTTATTATGTCAGCCATAATTAACATTGTGACATTTTTCAAGTCACTCATCAAGAAAATCCGGTCCAGCTGTCGTTTCCCGCAGTTTGCTGCCCCTCCACGCTCACCCACATTGTTTAAATGATTTATAAAACAATGCTCGTGATTAATAATCCACCACCCGTGGAAACAAAATTATAATAATTTGTTTGACGCGTTTTGCAGATGTAATCTTAGACTTGGGGGGGAGAGAAGAATGCGGAATAAATATATAAAAATATTTTGCTTCGTCAGCTTTATTTCTGCTGACACTCGAGAATTTGACGGACAATTCTGGCATTTATCATCACCAAACATGATTGTGAGGAGGAAAAAAGTGAAATATAAATGGGTCTGTATTTTCAGCACTTTCATGTACCACGAGAACCGAATATTATTATACCGTATTACCTCACATAAAGCGGCATGCCGTTGGGCATGGGTTTACCAGGATTTTAAAATTGCTTGCAAAAAATTTATACCGGCATGCCGGTACAAAGCAAAACATGCCGGTATAAGTGAAAAAGCGGGCTTTTGGTTTTTTTTACTCTAAAGAGCCCGGATGAATAGTTATGTTGGTTTTTGGGCCTAAAATTTAAGTTTTTCTTATTTTCAGCAGTTTTTACCTAAAATCTGGGTAAATTTATAGAAATTTGTGGAAAATTGGATCGGTAAATGAATTCTGCACCAAATGTGAGTAAAAGAACACAGGATTTAATAATTCCATGTAAGTCATGGAGAAAAACAACAAGAAAAAGTACAAGTAACAACAATAGTTGCTAAGCAGTTGAAAAACAACTCCAACTACGGTAATCCAATCGATACTTCAATGTTTACATGATAGTAAACCATACAATCATAAATAATTACATAATAACACAAATCAAACATGCATAACATCAATTATCGGTTGCATATCGCAAATCTCGGAGAACAAAGGCCAACAAAATTTAAGGCAATTTCTTACATTTTGAAGATCTAAAAAGGATTTTATGCTTGTTTTGGCTGAATTCTCATTTAGAAAAATTTGTACTCGCTTACACCGGCATGCGGCTTAATGTTAGGTAATACAGTATTTATTAAAAATAGTGACGATTAATAGTAGTGATTGCTCTTAGAGTTTGCGGAAGAGTATCTGTGGGTTATAAAACGTCACGTTATAACCTTACTAGCCGTAGTATAAATTCATAAGAAAGTTTATAAATTTGTGTTTATGGGTTAGCACTTTTGAGTTAGAAAGTTATATTATAAAAGTGTTAGCTGCAGCACGATACTGTTTGCAGATCAATCAACCGGTCAACTGGAAACGTCGCGACGATGCGAGCTGTTATGGTGAGCTCAGTTTGGCCAAGCATCGTTTAAGTTGTAAAAAGCATATCAAGCTAGGTGATGTTTAAATTAACCTTAAGATGGATGAGACATGAATTTTATTAGCTGTAGAGTGATAAAATAGGTCAGGCGCCACGTTGGCAAAATCATAAGAAACCTTCCGCATATTAGCTCCCTTATTCCATAAAATAAGGTTATAATTCAGGCCGTAGTTATAATTAAACCCAGCGTAAGGGTATAACTTGACTTTTTATAACCCAGAAGTATACTCCGCAAACACTTTATTAATGTTTTGATTTCACTCATCCCCGAAGATGTCCGACGTTTTTGTTATGTTTTCAATAAACTCCAAATAGATCAAAACATCAGAAATTGCCGTAGCTGCATTCAAAAACTCTAAAACGTATGCAAAACTCGTTTCGTGTTTGTACGTGACGTCATTCCCATTGAATAACATGGGCTTAGTCTACGAGGTTTAACATGGGAATAGTAGAACATAGGAAATATAACAGAAATCAAAAAAATAAACATGTTATTCAATGGGAATGACGTCACGTACAAACACGAAACAATGTTTTGCATACGTTTTAGAGTTTTTGAATGCAGCTACTGTTTACATACATTTTAAAGTATTAATTTTGTACGCTTTTTACATAGCTTTGATATTTGGAATTAATCTTACATCGTGTCGTCCACTCGAGGATTGTTACGTACTGCCTCATTTAAACGCCCGGGCGTTTAATTCTTTTTTTGGGCCGACCCCCTCCCGGTAAAGTCGGTTCGGGCGGCGCGCGGTGCAATAAACGCCGCCGAGCCCCCGGCGTTTATACGAGCCGGGCGTTTGAATGAACCCGAGCGTTTAAATGAGGCGGTACGGTATACATTCTTCTATCGCATCATATATAACACACGCGTTACATAATTTATCATTTACAATGCATTCTTATGTTCAGATTTTATATTTATGTTTATTATCTTGATTATGACAGTTTTGACCTTAATAATAGATGCATTCAAAAACACTCGTGTGTGTCTAATCCAGCCAAAGTTTTGACATCACACAATAGACAATCAAAAGAAACTGAGAAATTGAAGAGACTTTTACTTGACTTTTGCAATTCATTGTGTAACCACAATGATGCAGTTTGGCTTGATTGTTTATCAAAGCAAAGCAGATGTCTGTGAAATGTTTGTTTCATTTGAGCTTAGAAACGAACGAGACAAAAAAACACATGATGAAAACACTCGCATCTTATGAATAATTAAACACAAGAATACAATCATTGCGGTTGGCAAAGTGAAAACAAACCGCAATCAATAAAAGACAGGTTTGATAATTTATACGGTTTGCATTTTGTAGTATTGGAAGCTTGCAATTCTGATCACCCACTCCCATCTGTTTCTGTACACAAAAGTTAAGCCGCATTGGGTTTGGTCAGTAGTTGGAGGGCAACCTCTCGGGAATCCCGAGATGTTTCTCATCCGTTTCTGATTTAAGGTAGTTCCTATGCCAACAACATCTGCCTGCCACCCCTAACTGACTTTTCTGTGGTTTCCACACTGCTCGATGAAAGCGCAAGGTTGGGGCCTGCAAAACTACCAGGGGATACAAAACCTCCAAAGGCCCTGCAATATTCAGTTTGCACCCAGTAACTTAATGCTAAATTCAAACTGCGTACATATATGATTCAAAAATATATTGACATTATATCGCAATGTATCGCAATGTATTTTGAAATGCATTGGGTCCCACGAGAATGCATTTTTGCAATTTATTTTTGCGTGCTATCGATTGGAAAACGATAATGCATTTTGTAAAACATATTAAAAAATGCATTTCCAATATTATTGTATTTTCTAAATGAATTTTTCAATTGTATTGTGAAATTCATTATCGAAAATTTTCGAAAATACGAATTGTAAAATATATTTTTGAACCATGTGGCCATTTTTTTTCGGAAATACGAATTGTAAAATACAGGGTGTTTCGTTTAAAACGCCACAGTCAATTTCCAGAATAAGTATATGCTTTTTCAAAAAACCAAGCAGACTAGCCTACACCAAAGTAGGGATGACGAATCCAATAGTGTAATCAAATTTTATGCCAGGCATGCAACAATGCACTTTTCATTCGCTAACCCGTTAACTGGTTGGTATATTGTTTTTACTGATTTTATTGGTATTACTATTTATTTTCTTTGTTTTAACAATATTAAGCCTAGTAACTAAGGACTACTACCCAAATAACAAAGCATCTATACTCGAGTTGCACTCAAAAAGGCACCTCACAATGTGTACTCCCATTGGTCGAGCCAGTTTACTAGTGTATTGATCCGGAAAAGTAGACCCAAACACCAGAATTGCATTACAATGTACAGACATTGCAATCGATTGCCTAGGCAACGACCTAAAATTCAAACTTCCAGACTATGTAAGCAATAAACACAACAAACTTGAGTTTGACATTTTTTAATGTGCAAAACTTCATTTTAATGATGGAAATAACATTTTTTATTAAATAAAATCAAAATAACATAAACTAAATTAGTCATAACAATCACAACAATAAATAAAATACAAAACTACTTCTCCTAGTAGTAGTATACAGTCTGGAGTTAGTAGTAAACTGGCTCGACCAATGGGAGTACACATTGTGAGGTGCCTTTTTGAGTGCAACTCGAGTATATGAAAATCCTGTGCGCAGAACAAAATGCGCAGTTTGAATTTAGCATCGAGATATAGAATGCAGTCTGTAAATCTGAGCCCGATAACAACGTCCACCAGAATGCTCTTGCATGGCCAAATTCCTGTCAGAAAATTTCCTTCAAAAGGAATTTCTTGAAGAGCTGATCCCTGTTTACGTTTTGTCGAGGCCATGTAATACAATTTGTGTTTTCAATGTCGGTCTATCTCATGTCCATTCCTATTCACATCTATAAGAACAGCTCTAGGTAAAATATTAAAGGCAGAGCACACAATATAGCTCTACTCCACCTGATTGAATTGAATTTACTCTTTTCCACGAGTTTCCACAACAACAAATTCAAAAGTTTGACCCATCTGCAACATTTTAATATTTTATTCCACTTTTCCTAAAAATTAGAAAATATTTCTCCATGCAAAGTGGGTATAAATAATTCATGTTTAGTGCTTTCTGATGGTCACTTTTGATTGCTTTTCGGCACTTTGTTGGTTGCAAACTTGGAAAAAAAATCACGTAAATTTTTCTTAACAGGCTTCCACATGTAATAATACTAAAATTCAAGGAAGAGAATCATTAGAATGATACCAGGAAACTTGAATGGGAAATGAGGTTTCATGTTATGGTGTCTAGTCAGTCAACAATAAAACTCTACCATCAATTAAACTGAATTTGCACAGAGTGTGCACAGAAAATGTCATCAAAAATGGCTGCACAATTCCACAACCGGTTTTAAAAATAAATATTTTATACATTCAGAAGAAAACAATTTTTTTTAAGAGACAAAACTTCATAAGGAAAGAACAAACAAGTTTTCATTCGACATGTACATCACTTCCTTTGGAAGCAAGCTATCTTTATGGTTGACTTATCAATCATGTTTGGAAACCATTTCTGAGGATACGAACCAGGCACATCGTTGTTGTAAGATGAAGTAGTTCACTTTAGAACAAATGGGCAAATTCTATTCTTAGTCCATCTCCATTAACAAATGGAACCTGCTATCTTTCATGTTTCCACTGTGCTTTCTCTTTTATTTAAAAGGAAATTGTACAGATATAGTAAGTATAAAAACATGAATCACATCTATCTCGATGCGCACTTCCTTTATGATAATAATAAAGTGATTTTAATGACATTAATGGTGCTCTAAACCGTGCTTCTTAAACTTTTTCCACTCGCGACCCCTTTTAGCCCGAGAAATTTTTACGAAAACCCGGCTATACAGGGTTTCCCAAAAGTAATTTCCAAAATACTTGAGATATCAGAAAACTGAAAAAAAACTCATATAGGAAATCATTCATTGCGAATCTGATGGCATCCTCAAATTTGACCTTGAAGGTCATTTTCAAGGTCATTCACTTGTTAACTTCTAAACCAATCAGGTTAGAGCAAAATTTCCAATCAGAAAGTTGTAGAGCACCATCAAATTAGTACTATCCAATTTATTTTAGTCATCTAACGTTAAATGTTTTCGTTTTAAAATGAAAACAAATCAGCTGAAATAAAGCCAGCCATTGTGGCAAAAATTAAATTTCTACTGCAAAAGTACTGAATTTCTTATAACGAATTATCGATATAACGAAATTTCGATATAATGAATTCTCATTACAACGAATCGATTTTTCGGTTCCTTGCGATTCATTATTAAGAGTTTCAACTGTATTATGTATTCGACTGAATAAAAACAAGCAGTTGACCTGGTTTTCAATTAAATCAGATAAAATGCAAATTTCAAACAGCTATTTGAACAACAAATAGTTTTTTCTTTTAAATCTGCAGTACAACTTGTTTATATAGTTTCAAATTTGTGCGCTTGCAACAAATCCAATAATAAATCCCAAATTTACATCCAAAATTTGAAACATTACCAAAAATGTTTAGTTCAAACGACTTTTCGAATTCAGCTACTGCAAATATATATCTCAACCCCAACTGCATTATTTAATATTCTTGTGTTGGGTGAAGAAAACAGTGGAGTTAGATTGCACCCTAATGGAGAAGCCGTGTCTCTCTTAATGGACATAAGACACGGATTGAGGTAGAGCTCTCAACCATGATTCTCACTCTCTGACTCACTCGTGTTTTCCAACAAAACTGGTGTGAAAGCATTTAAGAATTTTTTTCCCATCAAAATAGTAAAAAAAAAAAGTTCTTCAATTTTTTATTCTATGGTTTTTTTTTTAGAATTTTAATTCAAAAGGGATCAAATAAAATTGCGGAATTTTTTCCCCTCCCTGCTTTTCTGGAGTAGTTGTTTGTTTCGGCTTTTGTCACGCATCGCTGCATCTTTTCGCTTCTGTTATTAAAGATTTTCGTTTCCATCACGAGAAAAGTTCCTTGTTAAGTGCTCTTGCAAGTCACGACATGGCTGAACTCTTGCTTTTTCTGCTGGACACTTGACCAACACTTATTTTGTAAGCAAAGGAATCTCATTCTATTCTACCAGCGACAGAATTTCAAATTTGAGGCACGCCTGCAAAAATATATTTGGCCTCTGTGCCTTAAATTTAAACAGTTATTTTTTACAATAAATTTCTTCGAGGTATAAAAAAAATTCCTCAAAAACAACAACAAATTATTAAATTAAAAAAATAGAAATACTTAGAAATGGCTCTTTTTAGCAGAAAATGCATTTACAAGCAAAAAAAATGTATTTTTAAGCAAAGAAAATGCATTTTTAAGCAGAAAATGCATTTTTAAGCAAAGAAAATGCATTTTTAAGCAAAGAAAATGCATTTTTAAGCAAAGAAAATGCATTTTTAAGCAAAGAAAATGCATTTTTAAGCAAAGAAAATGCATTTTTAAGCAAAAAAGATGCATTTTTAAGCAAAAAAGATGCATTTTTAAGCAAAAAAGATGCATTTTTAAGCAAAAAAGATTCATTTTCAAGCAAAAAAGATTCATTTTCAAGCAAAAAAGATGCATTTTCAAGCAAAAAAAAAGTATTTTTAAGCAAAAAGATGCATTTCAAAGCAAAAAGATGCATTTTCAAGAAAATAAAATTCATTTTACAGCAAAAAAATGCATTTTCCAGCATAAAGATGCATTTTTAAGCAAAAAAGATGCATTTCCAAAGCAAAAAACTCCTTTTTGGAAGAAAAAAATGTTTTTAATGCTAAAAAAAATGTATTTTGTGCATTTTATGCCTCCCCCCCCCCTTAATTCAGGCCTGAAAGGTACACGCCTGGGCCTCCCTGCATTCTGCCTTTCTGCGTCCAGTAGTTCCGACACTGAATTCTATGCCATCATCTTTATGGGTATCACTTGAAATCCCCAGTACTTAAAACATATTGATTTTCTCTTATTGGATTAACAATTACTTTTTTATGAAAATGTTCACAGGCAACGAAGTAATCTTCTAACCCTTCCAGGCATCCACAAAAGCAATAGCAATATCAAAAATTGTAAAAAATAAATAAATTCGTAGAAAATTCGTCATTGGATAAAGAATCCAGGCCTGATAATTTCACCCTGATTGCCTCCAGGTGCATTGGACACTCCAACACAATTAACTGTCATACAGAGAGTGCGTGTGACAAACTAGAAAGACCCTGGATTTATATTACATCACGTTTTTCTTATTATTTTCTTTGGACAAGTTGATAAGTGAGTCCCATTCAAGTACACAATTCTAACTTGGCAGCCACCATCAATTACTACAAGAGGAGTCCTCACAGCACTCATTATTCGGATTGCAAAAGAATTAAAAATGTAACTGCTCTTTAATTTCATCCAAAATCAATAATTTGGTATTCATCACTTTCAGCCCTAGAGCTCAAGCGTCATAGCAAATTATAAAACCATCCACTAAGCAAGTGGCGTATTACATTACATTATTGGTTCAATATTTGACCAGATCTAGTTAATTAACCGCAGAAATTATTGGAAAATTTCCTTTCGGCAATACAAATTTTATAATCATATGTAGTACCTGATACACCCGAAAAGTAACATCTAACCTAACCTAAACCTATCATCGAGGTTCGTTATAACGAGATTCGACTGTATTATTTTGCACTTTAACGCATTCTAAAATGAATAGCATTTAGCGGAATCAAGTACGTTATTTGTACACCTATGGACAAAAAAATCTTCACATGCTGTCAGGCTACTTCAGTTCCAAATGTGAAGATTTTTTTTACCATAGGTGTACATTAAATAATGCATTTCACTTAGACTTTGACCGATATCGATATTTTGCAGTATCGCCGATACCGATAATCGGCCACCGAATACCGATACCGAATACCGATACCTGCGCCGATATTAAAATTAAAATGTATTACAAAATGCATTCTTGTGAAACCCAATACATTTCAATATACATTGCAATATAATCCCAATATATTTTTGAACCATATGTCACAATGTGGGTTTGACCAGACTACCGGTAAAAATGTGTTTTACCAGCATCCGTAAGTTAAATTTCCAAAGTTGGTAGTTTCCCTTATAGCAGCATGTCGCTTAAAGCGGAGTATTACAGTACAACCCTAACATAATCATTATGAAGCAAGCTTAGTTTCGTAATAGCATTCATCTTGTTCGGATGTCCTTTCATCTCTCACAAGCACTATTCACTCATACAGGATGACCGAATGTCCCAATTTTACCGGGACAGCCCGATTTTTGATAATTTGTCACGGCATCCTGGGAATGTTTTTCGCTGAATTAACCTGGCAATTCAAATTCCAGCATTTGAATGAAATGCGCACATACTTTTATCCAGAGTGCATGGCTTATTTTTTGAGAAACAGTATCTTGTTAGCGAATCGGCCGATAATCGGAACGGTCCGTATGCGTAACAATATCGTCCAGACTTTACATTGACCACATCTATACTCGAGTTGCACTCAAAAAGGCACCTCACAATGTGTACTCCCATTGGTCAAGCCAGTTTACTGTTGTAGTGATCCGGAAAAGTAGACCCAAACACCAGAATTGCATTACAATGTACAGACATTGCAATCAATTGCGTAGGCAACGGCCTAAAATTCAAACTTCCTGACGAAGTAACCAATAAACACAACAAACATGAGTTAGACATTTTTTAATGTGTAAAACTTCATTTTAATGATGGAAATAACATTTTTTATTAAATAAAATCAAAATAACATTAACTAAACTAGTCATAACAATCATAAAAAAAAAATCAAAACTACTTCTCCTAGTAGTAGTATACAGTCTGGAGTTAGTAGTAAACTGGCTCGACCAATGGGACTACACCTTGTAAAGTGCCTTTTTGACTGCAACTCGAGTATAGTCACCCTGCACAAACAATTTTAAACTTTCGTGTTTCTATGTGCGAAAAATGTAATTTAGTGTTTAAATTTGGCATCGACACTCCGCACTCATTTCACCTCATCAGCTAACACTTTAACGTCGTCAACCTTCACAGACCCTAAAAAAAATACACAAATGTTCAGAAAAGTTAGCTTAAAAGCAAGTAACTAACTGTAAAGCAATTAATTCTAATTGCTGCAATAAGACAAAGCCCAAAGCAAAGTTAGCTGGAATTAAATTACAACAGGCCCAACGAATTCCTAATTTGCTGGCCACAGAGTAAAGTCTAGCTCCAAGTCCATTCTAATTACTTACGTTCTACCACATCCCAGGAATTTAAACCCTGTGGTTGTACCAATAATAACTTTTATCACAAAAATTCACAATCCCCCTTTAAAAATTCCAATTATAACTCAGCAAAAAACCCTGACAACAAAAGCAAAAACCCCCTATCAAAAAAAAAAAAAAACTATTGACAAATCCTTCCCAAATCACTACAAAAACAGTCATAACTTAATTGCATTTCCAACTTTTTCACTTCTTTTTTTTCCTATAAACACCACCTCTATTCTATAAACCCTAGCACATTACATTGGCACAAAAGGAAAAGAGGCATGCACGAGGGATTCTCTTGTTAAATGAAGAGCGAAATTAACTTTGTCTCCTCCCATGTTCCATTTAGAGCTGTTGGTAATTGGGTGCACGTTTCTTTTCCCACTTCACCTAGGCCGACATTGCTCCAAATGACAAATCACTTTCTGCCTATTAGCGAGACAGACCATCATTTTACACAAGCTGCTTATTACATTGCATGCACTCAAACAAATTTGCACGTCTGTCGATTCCAATGTCTCCAACTATACTAATCGTTCAACTTTGTTGGTGTGTATTTATTTCCGCTCGATTTATTTTTATTTTTTAATATTCGCCCTCTCGCTACCGGCATTCCGCGATGCCTATTTTTACGACCTATCAAAATAAACATTTGTCGCGCGGCTAAAAACGCGCAAAAACAACAGGAAAATAGAATAAAATAAAGGCAAATAAAAACAGGAAGTGTATGAAGCCGTCAAATGAGTGTGTTGGGGTGTCAAGACGGGAAATTTTTACGACCTAATAATGAATAAATTCTCAACTCGAGCTTCGTCCTGGAGCTAAACCAAAATTCATTACTTCTTTATTTTTAAATCTTTCGTCGTTCGACAAATATTTTCACTCATCATTTATCTAATGACCATCCCACGCAGACAAAAAAAAAAATAATAAAAAATAGGCCTAACCCACAACTTTTTTGTTCCAAATTCCTGGATTTCTTGTCTGATGAAGACGCACGACTGTTTACGAATCTGAATGACTTCTCGTCTTTAATTAATTTAATTTAATTTAACAGATTACCTGAAAGATAAATCGGTAATTAAAGTAGAAAAGCTCACGTCTATTTTCAAAGACCAAAAAATAAGATTCTTTCTTTTCTAGATATTATTATTATTTTTATTTTTATTATGACACTCCCATGGAGTAAATTACAAGTAAGGTATGCAGAGGAAAAGATTAATTGGTGTTTTGAACATCCATGAGATGTTTCCGCAAACGTCGGTGGAGGCAGCATTGAGAGGAGCAGTCAAGCACAGTGTTATTATTCGACAGTTTTGGGGGTCATCTTCAGTGGTAAACTGAACCTCCATTACACACAAGACCGAGTAAGCAGTCCAGAAAGTGTGGGGAAAAAAGGCTTTACAGGCGGCTGCTGAAAATTTGCGGTTACGGCATTCCCAGGAGGCTTCACCATCACCAAATTGGGCAGTGCAATTGCTAGGGCCAACCTAATTACAAACATTTGTGTACACCGTATTTCTTCGATTAAGAGTCACTGTGGCTATTATTCGAGAGCGATTATTCAATAAATTTCAAATTTCGACGTAGAACTACTACGATCTAGGTTCACACTTGTGTTAACGCTAGACGCAACGCAAGGAAAGGACTTGCGGCCAACTAATAACAATCGACTCCAACTCTCGTCAATTCACGTCTAGTTGGCGAGATTTTGCCACATGCAAACAGGCCGCCATTTTCGGATTCTAGAACTAGATCCAATTCCAGGTTTCATTGAAACCATCCAATTGACCAAACGCAACATCAATTGTTTCAGCTCTACAGTGCCCTACAGTGTGAACAGACTCTGGGTTGCGTTTGACTAATTTTTCCTTGCATTGCATCTAGTGTGAACACAAGTGTGAATCTAGCTTTAGAGGACAGTCCTTTTGGGGGGAAATGTAAACGAAAATAATGACTAATGCTGACTCCAATGGGGGACCTGCAGTTGTCAGTTGTTTACGCCACCATTTTGGGCCAATAGGGCGTGCAAACATGGTTTTAAATGCAATTAGGCCAGAAAAGAGTGAATTTCTCTTAAATTAATCTAAATATTTGTCAGGTAATTACTTTTTGAGAGTGTCTGGTGTTTGTATGTTTGTTTTTGTGTCTTTTAGCATCAAAAATATACCGCGACTTGGGAAACTGCGACTACATGAATTTTGAGTTTTTTTTTTTCTAATTCCTAAGAAAGACTAACATGGGGGGCTGCGTTCCCCCTTGACCACCCGCGAACCTAACCTTACTGCTTTTTTGATGCAAAACCATTTTTTTGGGACGACTGTTGTCGCGGTAAATTCGCGCTATACTCGAGTTGCACTCAAAAAGGCACTTTACAAGGTGTACACCCATTGGTCGAGCCATAGATGTGCGCAATTTGATATGAAATTCCAAATTTTTTTTAACACGCTATTCTACGTTTCTAGTTTCCGCGATACTATTGATCCGTCTCCATCCATTTTGATTACCATAAAATTAAGCCGAGCACTTTAAGAATGCTGAATAAGAAATATTTAAAAAATTCAGCCAAGAAGACCCACAACCGATTAGCGAAACAGGAAAAAGCGGTTGCTCAGAAACTCTCTTCCAAGAGCAATCCAAGATCCAACAGGAAATGACAAATGGCAAACACCAAGGTGATGCCATCTCCTAAGTAATTAAATTACTGCTTTCACCTCTTGCCATTTCCCCTTTGATGTTTCACATGTGAAGAGAGCATCAATCCCTTTACATATTTTATGCCCAAACTTTTGTATCTGCGTCGGCACTTGCCCTTTATTATTCTTATTAATTTTTGAAACCACCAAAAACTCTGGAGCAGCAAGTAGAAGTGTTGGATGCAATCTATAATTTCATCTGGAGGGGGGTTTATGGCAAGTCATTTTAAGGGGGCGCTCGACCATCTGGAAGTGAAGGTGAGGGTGAGGTTAGAGGAAGGCTTTCTCCTCCAGCGTGTTTCCACACTGCTGAACAAAACCCCAAGATTTAAACCTCTTCTATTGGCTGATGGAAGAAGCTAACTTATGCAGAATGTATCCAAACTTCCAAACACGAAATCAATTTATAACTTTTTCCATTAGATACCTCTTTGATGAGTGCAAGCCGCAAACCCAATCGTCTTAATTATTTCTGGACTTTATCTCTTACGATTTCCGATAACGTCGATGTACTAACTTAAGCCGGTGGTTCTTCATCTCTTCGGGGTCCGGCAGCCCTTGGATTCTCAAAATATTTTCTCGAACCCCATAAGAAGTATGCGCAGTTTTTACCTGTAAGCTTATACCATAAACAATGAAAACTGCACGCTCATCACTGTAAGAAGACCGAACTACTTCTAGGTGTTCTATAATGTTTTGAACAAAAAAAATTCTGCGATATCAGCTGTAGTCTAATGAAAATAAAATGCCGTACATGTTCTGATAAAACACCCGCGCTCTATTGATAGAACCTAGATTTCACCAACAATTTAAATATTGAATTCAATTGGTTCGGTCATTTTAAACATTTATTTTAGTGTTTTTGATCAATTTTACATTTATTTTAGTGTTTTTGATCAATTTTACATTTATTTTAGTGTTTTTGATCAATTTTACATTTATTTTAGTGTCTTTGATCAATTTTACATTTATTTTAGTGTTTTTGATTAATTTGTACATTTATTTTAGTGTTTTTGATCAATTTTACATTTATTTTAGTGTTTTTGATCAATTACTACATTTATTTTAGTGTTTTTGATCAATTACTACATTTATTTTAGTTTTGTTCAATTTAGATGTTGAATTCAGTTCAGTCGTTTTCATTAATTTAGATATTGAATTCAGTCGTTTTGGTCAATTTAGATATTGAATTCAGTCGTTTTGGTTAATTTAGATATTGTATTCAGTCGTTTTGGTCAATTTACATATTGAATTCAGTCGTTTTGGTCAATTTAGAGCCGCATTGAAAAGAATAGCGCGTACAATTTCCATCCCGTGCTCAATGAAACCATTTACGGTAATTCACAAGTCTATAAATTAAATGACATTTTTAGCACAATGACCCGCACGGTTGACCAACCACGGACCAAAGGTGCTTTTTAGTGTCACCATTAAATTCATCACCCCTACATTCCAAACTGCATCGTCCTATTTAATTACCAACTTCATTAACGCTTTTCCAGTCATTCAACCTCCTCACTTTAAACCAAACACCCCCACATAAACAAAAATAAGACAAATAATTCCACAGCATCAAAATGCCATCAAAATGCCATCAAAATGCAAACAAGCGTTGGGAGAAGAGAAGATTCATAGCAATGGCAAATACAGATTCCAAAAGCAACTTAAGATTCAAATACAATGCTAATGGGTGTAGAGTTTAAATTCCAAACCAGCCTGGCCCATGCCTGATATCAGTCACTAAAATTCCCTTTCGTCCAAATCGCAAACCACAATCTGCATCGCCGACATCAACAAGCAGAACTGCTTGCAAACTATAGAAAATACCAACATCAAATGACTCGCAAGCTAATTTAATTCCACATTAGATCGCAATCATCTTTCTCACTCATATCCTCATTACCCTTAATGCATTTCCACGTGCATTTAATCATCTCCTTCATTAATATTAAACCTTTGTTTTTATTTTTCATTTTTTCTTGTTTTTCGCTTCAAAAATCTTTTCAAAAAAAAAAATTTCTTCTCAAAACTTTATTAATTAATCGGGGAGAGAAAAAAAATGAATTAAAAACACGAAATTTATGCAATTAATTAAATTTATTTTTGTTTTAATAGATATTTACCTTTCTTTTTCTTTTTTTAAATTTTTAAATGTAAGCATTACACCCTTAAATGGAAGGGCAAACAATGGCCCATTTTCATTGCTGTTTTATACGAGCAGTTTACTCCATTTGACCTTCGAACTTAATTTTCCTACTGTGGCAATGTCTCGGGAATGAGGTTTAGGGGTCAACAAGTCCCATAAAATAAAAATAGTCCTTAAAAATATTCAATTAAAGCTCGTAATATCTGATTAAAATAAAAAAAAATTATTTTTATTGTTTTTTCTCTTTAAACCTCAATTTTACAACATGATAATTCGAATATAAGAAAATGAACTCAAACCGTAAATATTTTTACACTCCCATTATTTTTAGCCACAAAAAATGTTGTCACAGCCAACAAAAGCCGAATAAATAAATATAAATTCCCCCTCGTAAAACACTAAAACCGCAACATTAAATTTAAAAAAACGAGTCCAAAAGAATGGGAACGTTTAAAGCATTTAGAAAAACCTACAAATTCCAAATTTTCCGTCTAAAAAAACGACGAAAATGGAGCGAAAGCGTTGAAAAAGTAGGAATAAAAGTTAAAAGATGAGAGGAAAGGAGAAGGAAGAATTACGAGTGAAAACAAGCGGCCAGCACCAACAACTCGTCGGTTCTAAGAGTAATAAACACCGGCGCCATTAATTCAGTTTGGTGCCTCGAGTCCCAGCAGTGCTTTGCTGTGCTTAACGAAGCTTGGTGTAATTCCACGCCTCACATTTGGGCAACATCACCCTTAAACGCCACGGTTTTCAACATCGTCAAAGCACTCTTTTATTGAAAATTTATACATAAAAAAAAAAAAAGAAGAAAAATTATGAATATTTTTTTTTCCTTTTTTTTAAAATTAATTTTTTTTTTTTATATATAAATAAAGAAAAGAAATAATTTTTTTCGGTATGTTATTTCCATTCATTAATTATGATGGAGATTGTGTGTGAAGTTTTCAAAATGTACATTCGTGTTGTTTGAATTCTTTTCTTGCCCTTGTCACTTTTTATAGTTGTGATAATTGCTGTGTGAATGAATTTTTGCCTCCATCTTTTGACAACTACTATTAATCTTACGTTACAAGAACCGGGACGGGAAAATTACCGTCTTTACTGATCTTATCACGCAAGCAAAAATGCAAATTCAAAAAAATTAAATAAAAAATAATTTTTTTTTTTTTTTATAATTTTTAAAAAAAATTTAAATTATTATTATTTTTTTTATAGAGAATTTCGCCTTTAAGTTCGACCATTTTCCCATTTTCCAGACACGTGTCACTGCTGTCTGTTGGAAATTTCAATTACAATCTGCCCCATTTTCTTGTTTCCAAGTCGACGACGACGACAAGCGAGTTGTCAACGCGGCAAATATGACACTTGTGGACGCCAACCACATTGACTTTCATTTTTAGAAGCGATAAAGAAAAAAAAATAAAATAAAACCGCAAATTCCTTCCGCATATCAAACACGTCAACTATTGAACGCGCTCGATTCCCCTACAAATCCAAACTCACGAAATACCATCGAAACGAAACTCCGCAAACAAAACACACTCGATCCCAAATCCCACCAAAAACAGCAAAAAATAACCCAAGAAAACACAATAAATGCATTCAAACTTCAAAAGACAAATTCTCTCCACCTTAAATGGCTTAAAGAAGTGAATTCTCGATTGAACACACTAAAAACTGTATCAAACTCAAAAGATATTACCACGCTTTAAGCGGATTACTAACTTTTGAAAATTCCAGATACAAAGCTTATACGAAGTGAAAAAGCTGGTTTTGTTCTTGTTTTTTTAATTAAAAGAGCCCAGATGAATAATTATATTGGAATTTGGGCTAAAAATTTGGTATTCTAAAGTTATTATTAAAATTTGGATAAATTTGGATAAATTTAGGCCAATTTTCTACATTTTGGGCATCAAAAAATGCTTTTGAACCATGTATTGGTTCAATTCTTATTGAAAAAAATTCGTACTCACTTAAAACAACATGCCGGTAGCAACAAAGTTTACCGGCATGCTGGTAAAACGAATATACTTTATAGCAACGCCCGTCTTAGCGACGCCGTTTTTCAACCTAATTAAACCTAACCGAACTAACCTAGGGTAGCCTAACCTAATCTAACCTAGCTGAATCTAAGCACCTTAAAAACGGCGTCGCTAAAATGGATAAAACTCAAACTATACCGGCATGGTAACACGGTACAACATGCGGTAACAGAAGAGATAAATCATTCTATAAGTCAAAGATGCAATTTCAATTTCGCAAAATCGTAATCCTCTTATTTGAATACTTTCAAGTTGACGTCTCAGATATATGATGTAAAAAAAAGTCATATCCTGTTTGGATAAGTCATTTCAGACGAATAAATCAATTCATCTTTTGAAGATCGAACTAAATTAATTTTAAAAAATGCCAACTTACTTGTTACAACATTGATTGAACGGAGTTGGACCACAAATGCAGATAAAAACATTTTCTTTCACATCCGGCACGAAACCCTTGACAAGATCCATAGAAACTCGTCCCTTGGAGCCTGTCCACTCCGATCCTGGCTCGGATAATACGAATTTCACATTAAACCTAAAAATTAAAAATCAAATATTAAATTTATTTTAATAAACCATAACTTGACGGATTTAATGTTTAATCTCGGAAATCCGAGTAATTAAAACAAATTCCTTCTCGACTTTCGAGTCAAGATGCAATTAATTACATCACCTCATCTTAGGTGATGGACTTTGTCGTTTGATTTGCATTAATTAGCGGCGAATTAAAGCGCCGACGTTCAGTCTCACTATGAATATTGATCGAGCGAAACAAGACATGCTTTAAACAAACAAAAGAAAAGCACTTTACACTTTGTTCTTCTGTGTGCACACACCCGAGTGAAACATATCGGGGAAGAAATGCAGGGACAGAAAATCGAAATCAAAATCCCTCCTGAATTTTTAAAGTCGAAAAGTTAAAAAAAGATATATGTACAGTATAAAAACTTGGAATCACTTTTATTGTTTAACAACTCATGTTTTAAATGACAAATTTCAGTTTAGCGAGATGAAACTAACATAAAACTTCAAATTAGCACGAAGAGTCGGGTCCGAAAAATAAATAAACGCCTGGGCCGCAATTTGAAGCTTTACGGTACGCGGGTACGGTACAAAAAAGGTGTCATGAACCAGCTTTATATAAAGCTTAGTACTCATAAGCTTTCAGAGTCTAAATATTTTTACAGTCTTAATTTTTCGACAGCACCATTTCAAACGGAATGTTTTATCCTCTTATTATTCAGAGTCTGATAAATTTGTGGTACTCATGAAATTGTCACCAGAAAGTTTCCGTACTCGTAAACTGTGTGTGCGACAAAGGGGCCCCAATGGGTGGGGGCTCGTAAGCAACTGCTTATTTTGCTTATATGTAAATCCAGCCGTGGTGGTACCAGAGGTACTAAAGATATTTTGGTACTCTCTAAGCCGGCAACTGGCGGCCCGCGGTCCGGATACGGACCGCGGAAGGTCGAAACTTGGACCGCGGTGACGTTTTAGCGACGTTTTTCCCTCGGTTTCTTTGGTTTATTTGTTTTTCTTCTTGTTTTTTGTGTTTTTTTCACGTTTCTTAGGTTTTATTTGTATTTTTTGGGTTGTGTGTGTTTATTGGGGAATTTATTTGGTTTTTAAGTATTTTCTTAGGTTTTTAGTAAGGTTTTTAAGTGTTTTTTTTCTGGACCTCGATAAAAATTTTCAATAGTATCCGGACCCCACTTAAAATTACTTGCCAACCCCTGCTCTAAGCCCTGTCAAAACAGTGGACGTCGTGTAGATGAAAGGGATTTTACTGTTTGCAGCGTGAAAAAAGCAAAACTAATGGTTTTATGGCTAAACACTCCTTGACACATCTTCATCAGGTTCGGTGTAAAATGTGGGCTCGTTGTGCCCTCGCGTGACAAATTGAAAACAAGTTAATTGGCGAAGCAGGCTGGCGGACCAGGTCCAAAACAAGCGCCACCTCGTCTATTATCTACAATTTGGGGGTCCAAAGTTGAGCAATCAAGCGAACCAATTACCTTTTATCTCCATCTGACAGCAATTGCAGCTCATCTCTCCAGAGAATGTCGTCCTGAGTTCTGTTGAAGAACATGAGCCGCACTCGACTGAAATGACCATCGAAAAACAAACAGAAATAAGTATTCCACAATTTTTCGAACGTCTAAAACAACGAAAATAAAATGCTGGCAGTGAATTAAACGGACGATTTTTGCTTTTTTGTGCCAAATGCCAGTTTTGTGCTCGCTGAATCAACACGGCCGTAAAAGCAAATGCTTAATCCATAAACTATTTCTTTTATTCGCAACTGCTGACAAGTTGGAGACGCTTCGATCCCAAGTCATGTGTGAGATGTGAGCGCATCTAAGTTCATTCACATGAGCAATGTAATCACGTTTGGCGCATTCTTACATTTTTTTCGCTTCGTCCTCGTTGATGAGCAGACGATGCACAATCGAGATCATCGGCGTTACTCCGGTTCCAGCGGCAAATAGAACCAATTCATCGCAATTGCCCGTCGTATTTATGTCAAACGCGCCGAAGTAATCACTAATCTGCACGTAATTCCCTGGAGAAAAAAAAGGAAATCTAATTGAACTGACAATCGAAAACGGGGAGGCGCCATTTTGCATATTCATAATGATGCGATTTAATACCGGAAAAATGTAATTGAGTCGACTAAATTAAAAGTCTGATCACTCAAACTGGCTTAATTTAGTCGTAACGCATCATTAGGATGAGATTGGCTTCAATCAAAACGATAAATTTCACACAAAACGAAACCTTTCAGCCGTTTGATGACATTCGTTTAAAAACAGCAGATTTATCATTCCCCTACGCGCATGCGCAACCAACGGAAAATTTATTTTTCACAACAAAATCGTCATTTTTCACGAAAAAATCATCAATTTTCACAAAAAAAATCATCCTTTTTCACCTTTCCATAAAAAATTCCAAAACCATATCCTTATTATTCAAATCAATTTTTAAATAAAAACACAAAACAAAAAAACAGAAATACTGTAGTGTAATTATCCGCCATTTTTCTTTTTAGTCTTATTTTGCTCGGTAATATTTTTTACATTTTATTTTAAGCTGAGCAAACTTTCTATTTATAAACTTTTTAATTTAGCACTACAATCTAGTCAATTCCTTTCCCCACTCACTAATCTTTAATTTGCAGACCTGCCACTGTCAGAAACAAAATTATGGACCATAAACTCTTCAGCTTTATTTCCCTATTAAATGAGATCTTAAAGAAGGAAAAAAAAAGGGTCATTGACAGACAAGAATTAGTGGTCCACTCACCGAAAAAAGGGGTGTTAAAACTTTTAATTACCTATTTCTAAATCGCTTATGAGTGGCGTGAGTAACCCGTCCTGATAAATCTTAATCATCAAATGAACACTTTTGCCTCTCGTTGTCCGATTTTCCTCGCCGTTTTTCGTCAATCGCTTCGGAATTGGCGTGTAACTTCGCTCCACTTCGGTATCTGCTTTGGGAAATAGATTTAATTAAATTTTTTATTAAATTACAACATTTTTTAAATTTAATTATACCGTTTTTATTTAATCTTAATGAAATGTGTTTCGCAGTTGGAATCCTCATTTGGCTCGATTCGTTCAGCTCGAATGTCAATAAAAATGTATTTTTTGTTACACGACTTCGGCATATTAATTTGCAAGATCGATAATGCAGCTCTGGAATTTATACGTAAAAATTTGTTTAAATGAAATGAATATTGATTTCTTTATTTATCCGGCAGAAATTAATGTTTTAAGGGCATGCGCGGTGAATTTTTTACGAAATACATCAATTATTTATTCACCTTTGTCAGTCAAGGATTTGCAAGTTGAATTTAAACTTAACGAATCGCCAAGTTTTTGCCATTTAATGCATTTTGCTTTACGTAGGACGATCTCGACTTTTCCATTATTCCCAATGTTTACTAAAATATTTAAAAAATCAATTTAGAATTTTTTTAGTAATAATAAAAATCGGTAAGTATATCACCTTGCGTCTCGCCTTGAATAATTTGCTCTAAATCTGTAAAAAAAAAAATAAATAAATAAATAAATACGGAGTAATTAAAATTAATTAATGAATTATTAAATTCATGTAAATAGACAACGCACCCGAATGTACATAGGAAACAAAATCTTTAAGGTATATCGTGATGAGCAATATTTTGTTCTCCGAAACATCTAAAATGATATTTTCTTTTTCGATTTCTACGTATTTGGTGTACAAAACAATCACTACGTCTTCATTCGATTGATACCAATCATATCTGCAAAAATCAAAAGAAAATCATTAAAAAATCTAGAAAATAATCTCCGATAAGCTAAAACTTACGCAATTTGGTTCGTTTTAGATGAAGGGACACACGTTGACTGTGAAAAAATACCGTTCTCTTCATTTTTAACCAATTTCTTTGGCACGATGGGCGATATTAAAACGGGCGCTAATCGACCTACGACGCACTTCTTCAGCATATTTTCGTAATTAACCCAACTATGAGCCTAAAAAAATATATTACACAAATAAAATATAAATATAACCATTTCTTGATAAAAATTAAATTATTTCACCTGCATAAAAAGTTGGGTCGCGTCTTTCCCGAATCCTTTGGCAATTTCATCAAACCCGCCCGGATGAAACTCGTTATACGCCGTAACATTATACACTCTTCCTGGAAACAGATAAATAAAATACAAATAAATAACTCAATTTGCAAACGATTTATATCGACTACCTTGAATACTCAACCAAGCATCGTCAGGTTTATCGTGTTTTTTCAATTCCTCGGGAGTGACAGCTAAAATTTGTCCTCCAACTCCGGTTAAATCTTTGCCCGAAGTCCCCAAACGAATCCAATCCATGAGAGAACGACCGGGTTTAAGGGCAATTTTGTTTCTAGGCGCTTTAAACGATGTTGACGACTCGACGTCATTTTTTCGTGCATTTTGTGTTTCCAATTGAATGTTTTTTAGCTTTTTGTCGACAGAAATCGACGGAACACCGAGTGTATTAGACATTTCCTCGTCGGTAGCCGTCTGTAGCGATGATACAGAACCGGTGTCATCCGGTTGAGTTGATACACACTTCAATTTCAGTCGCAGGAAATTAATGCATTTCTGAAAAAAATTAAAATTAATTAAATTCAAACTCGTGGTACTATTTTATGTGATAAAACTCACGTTTAATTTCATGAAAATCGTTTCTTTTTATATTTTTCTCGCTAATTACGATGCATTATTTGTGTTTTGGTTGAAAAAAGCTGCCGAGTTTAATACAGGAAAGCCGCCATTAAAAATTCTCCAACATGTTTCAAAGATGGAGCCACAGTCGTGGTAGCGCCTGCATGATACTCGGCGGGAAATTCGCATACAAACAAGATGGACGACTTTGTAAACAGCGATGATTTCGAGATTATGCCGCACGAATCGATGGATATAGACGATCGAGAGGATGATACGTCGATTACACACTCGAATAATACTAACGGTACTTCAAATGATTCAGGTTCAAGTTAAAAAAAACGTGGTTTTAATTGTTTTTAATTTTTTTTTAGGTGAATTTCCCCACTTCATTTGTTTAGGCGAACCAAAGGTGGACGAACTTCAATTCCACGCAGATTCCTATTTAAAAAGACACGAATTGCAAAGGTTGTCAATAAATTCTGTGTAATAAATTGTAACTAAAATTTTCATTTCCATTTTTAGGATATTAAACGAGGAAGATCCATACCGAGGCAAATTTAATTCCATATTAAACGAGTTTTTCGGATTTAATTTTCTAACTGAAACTTGTCTTCTTGAATCCATCGATAAACTCTTTTACACTCTCAAGCTGAAATACAATAAAATCAAAGACCACGCGACCCAATTAACTCTCCAAGCCGTATCAAAAGGCACAAAATAAACATTTACCCGTTTAATTAACGTAAAATTAACGTTTCTTTCTCTATTAAAACAGCGAACGAGAAGGAATATTTGGAAAACAGACGACAAATCGTTAAATTTTTGGCTTTTCTCAAATCTTTCGTTATAAACGACGTGAACGACCGGACGAACGAAACCGAAATCGTGCCTTTGCTTAACCACATGAAAAGCTTGTTATTACACGTCGGGAGGATCAGTCAATCGCCGGTTTACATCACGCTGCAAACGAGCTCGCGGAACCAAGTAAATATTCAAAAACCTTAAAAAAATAAACATTTTATTAATTAAAATTATTTATTCCAGACTTGCTCGCCTTTATATCACTTGTACCACGTAAATCTCGACATTGCGTGGACGGCAACGGCCATCCTTTACTCGTTGCCTCCGAACTTCTCCACGACGCACTTCGTCAAACTCACCGACGACGCGAATATGCAATCGCAAACATTAATTACTCAATACACGACTTTTGTTACGTGGGATCTAATACTTTTGGCATTAAAACGATTTCAAAAAGCGAGTTTTTCTCATACATTTTAATATTTATCGAATTAATGACCGAAATAAACAAAACCTTTGCAGCTTTCGTTACACAGCTACGTGAACACGTCGCCGTTTGCGTGTTCGTGCGTTGCCGAGCAGTGGATTTTACTGCTCAATCTTCTCGACAAAAGTCAAGAAAAGGGAAAAGTATGTTTGACTGTTTCAGCAATTAATTTAATTAATTGATTAATTATTTTTCGAACAGTCGTTTTGGTCGCACATGCTATTAATCTTCAACAATGGGATTCTATACGAGAAATTGGACGGGAAAAACGGAGAAATTAATTGCGACGTGTTGGAAATCGAACCGCAAATCGAATGCGACGATCGGTTGGGTTTTTGTTGGTGGCTCCTACTCCATCTCTCGTCCTTGTACGAAGTGACCGCCGTCGGTTTAAAATCGTCGCTTCTGGTCACTAAGAGTAACTACTCGTTGCTCCAGACATTGATTTCGCTGTCGATTACATCTGAAGTAAGAAAAAGAAAGAAATTGTTCAAAATAAATTGATTTTTTCGTATTTTTTGTTTATTTAGAAAGTCGGCGAGGCTCAAATGCGATGCTACATGAATTGTTGTATGAAAATGTGCAGAAATTGGGAAGCCAACACCGATTTGTTGTTGTTGTTGTGTAATCACTTTTTGCGCCATTTAAATTCGAATTTCTGTCTGCCGTACACTTTGGACGGGTTTCAGACGTTATGGTAGAATGGTTTGAAATTTGAGTATTAAATATTGATCGATTTTTATTTTTTAAATAGTGATTCGGGGGATGCTTGGGTGAAACAAATTAAGGAGAGATTGAGTGGAATTTCCACCGGTGACAGCAGTTTTCATCTGTTTTTGACTTTTTTCAACGAGCAAATGGGAAAAATCGACGATTCGCATCGATTCAAGACGCGGATATTGTCTAAACTCGACTCGAAACTCATGCACGATTTGAACGAAACCGGTTTGCACAACTTCGTGACCGTTCTTGTGACCCTGGCCTGCGAAACTGATCCGGAATCCGCCGTTAGAGTCCAATATCCCGACAAAAACATCAAATTATTATATTTTTTTCCTTTTTAGATTGGAAAAATGGTCGAATTTATCGAAATAGTTCCAATTTCGTGCCGAATTTCCAGCCAACGATTGATCGTGTGGTGCGGAATGTTCGCTTTATTGGAAATATGCGAAGAGAAGCAAACGGACCAACCTGCCTTCATTACCAAACTAACAACAGAATTCATCGCTATGAGCCAGTAAATATCGGATCGCCGCTACAGGAGCATCGAATACATTCTAAATCACATTTCAGGCAATTAAAACACAATAAAATGGATGCGATGGAACGCCAACAGTTGACGAAACTCGTTTTACTCTACGTCGAAGGCGTCGAATCGCTCGTCCAAAAAAGCAAACTTCTCAACCTATCCGAACATATATTAATAAGTAAATTCAAATCAAATGAAAAATCGAATCAAAATTAATTATCTTTCTTAGATTCGGGAATTAACAATGTGCTTTGCAACGGCAACATTGAGGAAATCGAAAGAACATTATCAATGGTCGAAGTTGTGTTGAGTAAACTACGAATGATCTACATGAGGTCGAAAAGCGGTCCCAACCCGGTGCCCCACGGACTAAACGGCAAATAATTACCTTTTATAATCGTTATTTACAATTTAAAATCCATTTTTGTTCATTTCAGCAATGGCAAACTCGTTATCCAAGCACATTTTATCGTTTATTAAACAACACTGCACCACGCAAACACCGCCCGCCATTTTAGCCGACGTTGCAGCCGGACTCACACTCATGATCTTCGACATGAAATTCCCGCTCGATTTAACTCAACTTTTCCATCATTTCGCGTTGAATTCCAACGTCCAACCCTCGTAAAAACCACCAAACAAACGTTTAACCATTAAATTCAAACGCAGCGACGTGTTTTTACAGGTTTTGCAGTCGTTATTTGTGCCAAATCCTTCACCACAAAGCGCTGTTTGACAATCTGCGTTTACACGACGACAAAGTATCGTGCGCGCTGGTCGGTTCGTGGTTTCGTTGCGTAATTTCCTTAGCGGAAACGAACGATTGCTTACGCGAGCTCACGAGGCTCATCGTGAAATTACCGGCAATGCAGAACGTTCCGAGTGTCGACGACGACGACAAATTGTTCGTCAAGTTTTTAAAAGCGTTGGAGACTAAATTCAACACTTTGGACAATTTCACCGAGAGAACGACGTTCAAGCAGAATGCGGAAATCATTTTCAAGGATGTTCTCAAACACAACGGCCTCGTTTTCAAGAATTTCGAACCTTTGGATCAATTGCGTCGAGTTTACGACGTCGCGGCGCACATTGCCAGGCACTGTTCGCTCATTATATACGTCAAAGTGAGAAAATAAAATTAAAATTACCGTATTTCCGCAATTAAGAGCCGTATTTCAATTGTAGTCGCGGCCGTTAGTTGCGGAAATATTGTAAATCGAATAACAAAGTGACAATTAATCAATTTGTTTGGCAGTCTAAAGCCGATGGGATTCTGCACTCGATCATACATCAACTTCTTCTACCCAGAATTATTTACTGTCACGAGAAACCTTTGCCGCCCAATTTGCCCATCGTCTTGCGTGAAACGCTGCATTTGGTAATAATTGCGAGGTATTTCCAGAATTAATTAATTAATTTTTTTTTTAAGTTTGTCGAAGGGCTGTTCAATCTGGGCCCGCGACGAGACACTTGCATAAGCAATCGGCTTAAGGATATTGTAATTTATTACATTTTGCGGTTCCCGCTGCTAATTAAACATGAAAATTCCATTAAATCTGCAACTGGTGGCATTCATCCGTTATTGGTATTGAAATTATTAATTTAACTTTCAAATTAATTTTTATATTTATTAATTTTTTTGTTTTCTTTTATAAAAAGGTTTGCTGGAGAAACGGCGAAAATTCCGAGTTTTTATCATTCGCGTTGGAAGTCATTCAAGACCAACTCAAAACTAGGAAAAACAGCCACGCGCGAACCGTAAAACCTTACAAAATACATCCAAAATTAATTAAACTAAATTAATTAATTTTGTCCAGTTTGTGAACTTCATTTACGAGATGTACACGAACACGTCCATCGAAAAGGAACAGTTGCATCGAGTGTTTTTCGAGCCGCTTTTACCCCTTTTGATCCACCCGGACCCGAATTTAAAAGACAAAGTTTGGACACTCGTTTCAAAAATGTTACCATCAATTCACAAGTAAACAAACCGCCCAAAAAAATCAACCTCAACTAATAACTTACATTTAGGACGTCCGGGTCGCCATTTCTCCACAAATTCCTGCAAGAAAACATCATTTCGTCGCCTCAAAACGTCTACAAACTAATGGAACTGCTCGTACAAATCAGCCCGGAGTTTGTCAAAGGATTAATCCCGCACTTAGGAAAATGCATCGAGGAAGCCGAGGCACGGAGAGGGGTCGGCCAAGACACAAATCTACGGCGGTCGCATCAAAATCTTTTAGAAAAATTATCGTTAATGTAAAATAATAAAATAATAAAATACTAAGTTCGTTAAATCATAACTACTAATCGTTTTTATTGTCACACTGAATCCAAACTATCGTTCTCACAATTTCAATTCCGTTAACATCTAAAAATGAGATCGAAACAACTAGCAGGATCGAGATGAAATCAGATGAAATTATTTAAGTACAACATTTACAACAAAAATATGGCATTGTTTATGGATTAAGGGATAAAATAACTCTTTTATACAATTGAATTATTTCCTTGGTTTCAAATACCTTCATTTTACTACATTCATGTTCATCACGTTAAACACTTGTTAATTAAAAGCCCAAATAACCTATTTTGCGACTCGACTTTCATTTACAATTAACACAATTAAACTCTGGAACGAAAAACAATGATAAATATATTCTCGTTTCTTTGCGAAATTCAAACACCTACTTGTAGTAAACTGCGCGGCTACGTTTAAAAAAATCAACAAAAAATGACTAGAGAGATAATTCTTTGGTGTAAACACCGCATCCACTGTCAACAACACACACTTCAGCGATTTCATCGACGGAACAATGGAAACAGTGAAGGAGGACATTAATAAATATAGTAATAAATATTATCTAAGGAGTAATCGAACACGGTTTGTCGGCCATGTTGTAAAGAAGGACTTTTTCCGTTTTATCACGAAGCCACTTGAGTACGTCTTGGTCGTCGCTCTCGATGTATCTTTCGTCTCCGGAATATAAATTAAACGTTTCGTCCTGTTCAATGATGGAAAATCGTTATAAAAGTTAGAAAAAACGGAGATATTTGTTGGATTACCTGTCGCACTTTGATGGTTAGACGTTTTTCGGACATTTGCGGTACGGACATGACGTCGTCGATGCGGACGTGCCATTCGACGTCCCACGCACCCCAAAAACGACATTTTTTGAGGAGAAATATGTGTCTGTCGGTGATCAAAACCACATCGGACCGATCGTCCCTCCTCAGAGCTGCGTGTGCAAAATAAATGTCGCCTTCCGAGTAATGGCCGCGACTCAGATTCAGCAGCAGATGGCGCCCATTCGCCATGTACAGTGAATACGGTTTCACGCCCTAAAATAACAAGAATCAAATCAAAATATTAACAAAAAATGTTAATCTTTTAATTACTTGACAGGAGTTCAAATGTCGAGGCAGCCGATTTCTCATCACAACGTTTTCTCCCATTTCGACAACTCTAAAACAAAATTAAATTAAATTAAATTAAAAATAAAAATAAAAATAAAAATAAAAATCTGGTTTAAACTGACCGTCGGATGCCATCAAATGCCATGCTGACCATATCAACTATTCCACCGGTTGGTTTGGTCAGAAGACCCATTAAACCCTTGCCAACTCCTTTAAAAAACCCTTCGACTCCTTCCTCTTGGGTTCCAGTGATGGGTTTGACGAACATTCCTGACAAACCCAGGACCACGCCTAAAACAAACCCCTTACCAGCCACAATCATGGAGTCGGGAAGAGATTTTTGCGATTGTATTCGCTGCCGCCGTTTCTGTTCACATTCCACGCATTAGTCGATTACACTCAACCATTGTCCCTTCTTTTTATTCAATTTACCCTTTTGTGCTCCTCGTCGAACGACAAAACGGCCAAAGCTTGGCCTAAAGACCCGGTGATTAGAGAGACGGACCCGGCCGAGCTTCCAACCACGTGACCCAACAAACTTCGAACACCCGTAGCAACACCTTCAGCAAACTCCTCGGGTCCGTGAATGGATGCCTGCAAATTTTAAATTTTAAATTTTAAAATCTTAAAATGAAAAAAAAACGTTAAATTAGCTCGGGTACTCTTAGAGGTTCGTAGAAAAAGTCGCCCAATCCTTGAGTGAAATCCTTGACGAGTCCGTAGGGATTTCCTAGCATGTCCAAACCCAAAATAAGAACGTAAACTTGCTGGACCAATTGCGTAGAATAATGCGATTTGACGGAATCAAAAAGTTGGCTGGGAGACATGCGCACTCCTTTCTGCTCGTAGTAGGCCATTCTGAAATTCAATTAATTCAATTTTCATCCAATTAATTCTATTTTCAATCAATTTTTATTCAATTGATTAAATTTTCATTCAATTTTCAATCAATTTTTATTCAATTGATTAAATTTTCATTCAATTGATTAAATTTTCATTCAATTAATTTAATTTTTATTAAATTAATTCAATTTTTATTCAATTGATTCAATTTTCATTCATTTAATTCAATTTTTATTCAATTAATTCAATTTTCATTCAATTAATTCAAATTTAATTGCAATTTGCGTTACTTTAATTCAACATCCTTGACTTCAGTCAAAGTGGCTCCGATCGAGTTTAGAAAGAAGTTGAGGATGTCTTGTTTCCAGGATTGCGGCTCTGGATTTGTTTTGTGCACGACTCCTCGCGGCGAGAAACTAAAATTAAGCTTAACTGGAAATAGCAAAACGTGCTCTAAATATCCCTGCTGCGGTCTCGTAGTAACCTAATTTAAAATCAAATTAAATCCTCATCTTCTCTTCACAAAAATCCACTTTACTTTAACAGGACCGCTCCTAAGTCCGGAATGTATGGTAGTCAAATCAGCTTTCAACTGCACGTCCTCTTTCACGGGCTCGAAGAAAGCGGCAAATATGTCGTACAAAGACAAAACGTATCCTTTGTCTATCTTCAAATTAAACTCCTGAATGAGCAATTTCAAGTATCTAAAAAAAAATTAAATTCAACAATTTTCAAATCAAATCAATTCCGTTTATTTTTCTTTCACTTTGTGATTGTAAGTTTCAAATCCGGGACGTATCGTTGCATCAATCTGAGTTCGATGCACGCTTTTGGGCCGCTTTGTTTCAACACAAAAGCTGGAATGGGCGACGGATACAAAACGACGGGGAAAATAGCATCGGACAACTGATTGTCAATCTAAAATAACCAAAAAAATCATAAAACGGCCATTTATTTACGAGAAAAATCGAGAAAAATCGAGAAAAATTGAGTAAAATCGAGTAAAATCGAGTAAAATCGACTTATTTTGTCTATTCGTACTTGTATTCTGTGCAATTTCAAATGAACGTAAGTTTGGTGATAAGATTGTCTGCACTGACACCAAAAGGCAGGAACGTAGGATCGGCGAAGCGGCCCAAAGAAAGGCTTAGTCATTTGCATTTTGTTGGCGAACTCCACTAAAATTAGATCCTTCAGAGCGGCCGAAGGAGCGTCCGATTTCCACTTGTCTTCGAGCCACGTGGACAATTCCAGCGACAAATGTTTCATTTTCCCATTCACCTCCACTTCCCAGATCGCGGGACTGTTGGATAAACTAAAATACGAAACTTCCTCGTACGCGCCGTTTATCAGCGAAACGCCCACGTTGTGCAACGAAAAGATACATTCCCACTTCACGTGCTCCGAATCGATTTCCTAAACAATACATTTCAATTATACAATCAAGCTTTTCAACGTGCAACTACTTTTCTAGCTTGTTTTGCGATTCGCTCGTCCTGAGTGAACAAAATGGCGCGCTGGTGTCCGTCCAAATAGGAAACCCAATAAACGGTCACTTTGTCTTTGCGGGTTTTTTTCGACAACGGATATTTGTTGCGCTCCCCGTTCTCACTATCATCTGCAAAACAATTTAAAACAATTTAAAAATGTTTTTTTGTTGAGTTTTCTCCATTTACCATCTTCGGAGCTGCTCATTGGATGAGTGGATGCGCGCCTCGACGAGCTAGTCGCCGGTCTCATGGTTTGAAAACTCACCTTTTGGCTTCCAAATCCGTCCTTAAAACAAAATAAAATCAAACAAATCCATTTATTATTATTGTTTTTTTTTACTTTTTGAAAAAATATTGGAATTCCCGGTTTATTTCTGTTGTAAACGTTCCAAAATAAAGTGCGCTCGGAAGTCGGGTCATCCCACGTATACAGAAGGCGCTGATAAGGACTCAGCAACATCACTTGACCCAACGACCTAAACAAAAACAAAATTTCATTTAACAAAAAAATTAATTACTATAGTTCGCGCACGGTATCTTGATGCTAAATTCGTACTGCGCATCCCATTCTGCGCAGACAATTGTTATTTAGCAGTATTAAGCCTAATATTAGGCCTAATAATGCTAAAATAAGGTAAATAAACAACAATAAACTCATAATTACAACGTAGTACCAAAATATTTTTGTTTATTTACCTTATTTTCGCATTATTAGGCCTAATGTTAGGCTTAACAACTGGAATTAGAAAATCGTCTGCGCAATATGGAATGCGCAGTACGAATTTAACATCAAGACACCGTGTGCCAACTGTAGTTGTAATTTTTCGTTTTACTTTTGGTGTATTCTAAAAAACAAATCTTCGCACATGTTGTCTATTCTAACTGGCGCATCGCCACAACTGTATGGAAAAAACATGACCGTCATCGGACTGGCCACTCCTCCGCTCGCGTTTACACACAAAGCAGACTGGAATTAAATTAAAATTAAAATTAAAATTACAATTAAACAATTTGTATCATTTCTAAACATCATTACTCCATTATCCATCCTCAGAACCGTCGTGTGTTCGACGTTGAAGTAAAAATGTTGCGACATTTTGTTGCTTTCACGAAATTTAACGTTCATTTTCATTATATTTGTATCGGGCCAAAACGAAACGCACTAAAACAAAATAAAATAAAAAATACATTAGAAAATGACATGTTTGAACGTGAATACCAACCTGCATCGGAACAAGATCCAACCACAAATCCGCTTTCTCGTTGACCTCCATAAAACGCAAATGTTTTTCAGTTTTGTTGATCACCATGAAATAAGGCATCACGGTGATAATTTTAGTTAATTGCAAATTCGACAGCGTTATACTCAATAACATCTAACAAAAATTACAAATCAATGACAAACGAGTCGAAAAAACAAATAAAATCGCATTTACTTGATACTTTTTGTCCCGTTCCTTGTCCTTACAAATGACCACTCCGCTGCTACCGACGGTATCCAACGAGAACGAGGCCGACCAATGCGAGTTATAAACGCGCACTTTAGCTTTCTTGCGCCTGTGTCTTTTGAAGCGAAAAAGTACCGGTTCTTCCGTCACTTGCGTTTCGTATACCACGTCAGAATGAGACCCCTTTAGAAAAATAAAATTAAAAAATTATATTTTAATTTTTTTTGGAAAAAATTCACCCTTAATTGCAATGGAAGCCCGGTTTTGTTGATTATCCAGTAGGGGGCGTACATGTACACATCGAGGCACCGATCAGGCTCAATGTGAAAATTAACACCGAGTTGTTTATTTCCTCCTCCAGTATCAAACTCAGCACTCATCACTATTGGTTTATGCGAATCCATGTCCATCGACAGTTCGAAGTGTCCTTGCCACGGAATTCCCAAGTAATTCAACATTTCCAGCTTCACCGTCTGCACTTTGTTCAAATCCACCGTAAATAGCGGCATCGACGCGCCGGGATTCAACTTCACTTCCGGAACGTTCGTCTACAAAAAATAAAATTAATTTTTTAAAAATTTAAAAATTTATTTAAAAAAATTACTTTGAATTTCAGTTCGACTTCGTACGGCAACTGATTATGGAAAACTAAAGGTGGATACAGATAAACGATATAGTTGGGAATGAGACGGCTTGCAACTGGAGGTAATTTTAATTTCGGTCCATCCACACACAAAGCCTAAAAAATTAAATAAAAACAAATTAAAATAAACAATTTAACAAATTCCGTTCATTTTCCCACCTTTAGGAAGAAGTTAATTTGCAGTTGGTCGTTATTTGGGGGACACAGGATCGTGCGACTGTGGTTATGTCCGGCGGATAACTCTTGCCACCAAATCCCCGTCGAACTTACGTTATAACTGCCAAACAAACAAAAATCAACCCAAATAAACTTCGCGGCACCACCAAAACGACCCTTACTTCATGTCGCGCGGCTGCACGAACATTTTACAATGGTAAGCGATGAAAAGCGGAACAAAATAAATTTCGTCAGGCTCTAAAGTTGTCAAGCAAACATTTTCTTCAAAAGGATTCTTGAGGACGACGGGATGCGCAAAACTCAACGACTCAACCGAAACCTTCTTATAAAACAACTTCAACGCGAAATTCGTCCTATTTTTGATCTGCAGCGGCGACCGAACCGTAATTCTACTCTTTCCTTGATGAATCTCAACGTCGATAATCACGTGATACCGCGTATTATTCTAAAAAAAAACCCAAAAAAAATTAAAAAACGACAAAACCACTAAAAAAACGCGACTTAATACTTTCATCGGATGCAGAGCGAACACATTTGACCCCTCGATGGTCGGAAGCAGACACTGCAGCGGGTCGAACCCGTCCACCTCGATATTAATCCTCCTCCGAGTCGTCTTATCGTACAAAGTTTGAATGTCCGTCTCCTCAAACCCGTACTGACTCACGATCAACGTCGAGTGGCTGAGTTCCGTGAGCGCCGACGAAATGCTGAACCTCTCCACCTCCTCTCCTTCGTGCTCCGAGTCGCTGTCCGGCGGCGTTATGTCGACCAAAACCGACGTTTTCGCCTCGTTTTCGTCCTCCTCGGCCTCGTCGCCCACCGCCGGTTGGATGACCCTATCCTGCGCGTTGTCGCCGCTCTCCGATTTCTCGATGATCGCCATCTTGGCTTCGGGGCCCACTTTGTTGTACAAATGCAGACTCGAGTCGCAGGATTTGTACGAGTGGTGGACGAGCGTGCGCGATTTGTCCGTGAAGGAGCCGACGATGTCGAGGATCAATTTGATGGCGACGGGAGTGAGGGTGAGTTCGACGCGATCTCGGACGTCCAAGACGATGACCGTGGCCATGTCTTCTTGCATTTCCACCCCGGAGTCGACGGATTCGTCGCGCTCGAGGTCGACGGCCTTTTGGAGGAACACCGGCTGTTCCGCCTCCTCTTCTTCGTCCGTGAGCGGCGATTTGGGTTTCTCGGCGCCGTCCGCTTCGTCGTCGCCGTCCGTTTTGGCGTCGGTCGCCGCGTCTTCTTCGTCTTCTTCCGATTCGGTCGCTTCCTCTTCGGAGCTCTCGCTCGAGAACATGTTTCCGAACACGTTGGCGATTTTGCCGAAAATTCCCTCTTCGTTTTCCGTGTCCGAGTCGCCCGGATTGACGGCACTCGTCGAGTCTAGATTGAAAAAATGTTCAATAAATTGAATTAAATCGAAAAAATGTTCAATAAATTGAATTAAATCGAAAAAATGTTCAATAAATTGAATTAAATCGAAAAAATGTTCAATAAATTGAATTAAATCGAAAAAATGTTCTGTAATGAATCGCGTTTCCCGAGCGGTTTGGGACGCGTTTGAAAGACGCCGCGATACAGAAAATCTTGGGAGCCTGGTCCTCGAGACCTGCCCAGCCGTGAGTGCACGCCTTATGTCGGTAGCACACACTCCAGATCCCGATCTTTACACGAATATTTATTTTGGCCGGGTATTCCGAGCTACTAAAATGGGGGGACAGAATTTGCTTAGCGGTCACCAGAGTCAAGACCCAACGCGCGTCCCGCAACGTATCGTGCAGATCACAAGATCACACGAAGTTAAACGAAACACGTAACGTCCCGACTCACAAGCGTCCGCCTCGCTGTCGAAGTGAAGCGCGAAATGGGTGCTAACGCGTGCGTAACTGGCCTGCACGGTCACTCAAATCTAAACTAAACCCCAAACTAATGCTTAATTAAGCTAAAGCTCGTTGTGAGCGGCGAAACTAAGCTACGCGCCGGATGCATGAAATAAATAGACACAAAGATTTCAGTTTGAAAGCCAAACAAACTTATCCTGCCCAAATAGCGACGCGTCACGGCGCTTAAAACGATACGAAGAGAAGCGGAAAAACAACAGGTTCAAGTGGATAAAACTGTGAATTAACACCGATAAAGATGAGGTGAAAGCCTAGAGTCATGTCTCAGAACTACTAGGTGAAAACAAAGCAACGAGTGAGCTTTGAAAAGTGAGCTAAGACTCTGCCATGAGCACTGGCTCCAAAGAGCTCCTACGCGTTCGGGATACAGAGCTTAACTGAGGAAAAAAGGGAAAAATAGGGTGAAAGGTAAACTTGGACTCATCCAAGCTCAACCAATCACGGAAGAGTCAAGAGCCAATCAGTACAGTCGGTGCATACTAAGTGTATGACTAACGTCGACGCGTACTGACCAGAATAGAAATGCAAATGAGTTCGCATCAAAACAATAAACAGAAATAGAAAAACTAGGAAGAGATAAGAGAGAAGTGAGAGAAAGAGGAGAAAGTTAGGAATGAGTAAGGGATAAGAAAGGAAGAAATGAGGGAAAAATGAGGAGAATTCGGCTAAACGTAAGACAGAATGTAAACAATACAAGGTAGGAACACAATTAGGGTTTATTAGAAACACAACACGGGGGAAACAATGCGTACTACTCGTACGCGTGAACACCGGACCGTGACACGCCCCAACCACCAGAGTTTTATTGCTCCGGTTAAAATGGCAATGAAACGATACAAAGCAGGAACAAAATCAAAAAACATAATCAAAATCAATAAACAATCAAAATAGACTAGATTCGCCGCAACCTTAGCGGTCTTAAACTTAAGAATGATGCGATAACAAAAGAGAATGACTAAATCAAACATTCGCGTCAGACGCGTTAAATAATAAACTAAACAACAGCAAGAATGCATTTGGCACTAAGATAAATTCTAAAACTAACAAAAAATCACCATACAATCCTTGATTGTCGGGAAAACCAACGCCTGGCGCGGCCAGCCGCACAGCCAAAGGAAGAAAATTTAGAGGTCATCTCCATCCGGTACGTGATTGCCGGAGGAGGAATGAACATCCTTCGGCCGTGCAGGTGGTCACAGAGGGCGCGGTAAACACTAGAAAATAAACAAAAATAAATAAATATCACAATCGGTAAAAAATATCACATTCAGTTATCACAACTTGGAAAACGAAACATAAAAATATAAAATGAACACGCGTTTGAATGGGGACTTACCCACCCAAACCAAAAAATGCGTAAAAACAAAAAGTCACGTTTAGTAAGTCCACACAGGTTCAAGTCACTGTCAACACTTAGTCACTATCTCCTGGGAACACCACACGGAGAATCTCCTCGACCAGGAGCACCACACGACACGCAATCACATCCCCAAGCTGGTCCTCGTTTCGGGGGCGATAACGCGTAAGGTTGGACGCGATGAGCTGCTCCAGGGCCCCGATCTGAGTGTCGTCCAGCTCGAAGAGGGCCATGGCCTGGTTCTCCGGCCACCCATGTTCTGCCCTCGCGACGGCATAAAAATACTGCCGCCACAAGTCCGGGTCCGCCTGTAAAAAGGTCGTCGGATCGCGAAGGGAAGGCCGTTGCCAATCGAGGGCCCCAAAGGGAAAAAGCTCGTCGAAACCGGTGCGTGCCCACACAGTCGTGGGAAACTCACTCACACGCGTATAACGCATCCAGTCGCTATTGCTTTGCTGGCGGAAAATCACTCGCTGAACCGCAGCACTCAAGTCCCTAAAGTTCATGCTGGAAACCGCAAGGGGGTTGCAACTGGGGCTCGAATTTCGCCGGGCCTGGCGCTCAAATCTACGTGTCGCCTGCTCGGGTACGACGTCCGGCTCGGGGGCAGGCATGATGGCCTTTCGCTTACACGGGGCCGGCGCGCCACCAGCGACTCTTCCTCCAGAAATGCCCCGAATATGCCCTTCCGCAATCTTGGCGAGGGCCCGTCGCTCCAAGCGAGTACGCGCTGATTGTTGGTGACGCGAATACCCACTACAATTCCGGGCCAAAAACTGTTCAGGAGTTTCTCCCGCCGTCTTGGGTGCCTCCTGGATGACCGTAGGCGTCTCCGCGGCCCTCCTCACCGGGACCAAAGCCAATTCTTCCACCTCACAAAAGGGCTGCGACGCCTCAACTGCCGGAAGTCCTCCTGCCGCCTCGGTCACATCTCGAATCTCCACAGTGGAGTCGGGTGGTATAGCTCGTCGGAGGCGGGCGGCCGCGTGGAGATGGAGCCGACGAAGCTGGGCGATCTCCTCAATCAGGTGTTCGTTACGCTCCTCGATACAGCGTACGCGTTCCTGTTCCTCCTCCTCGGGTGTGGCTCCCCATCTGGTCACCGTTTCGGGATCCTCTCTCTTCTGCAGCTCCCTAGAGTGGAGGGGACGCGTAATGGTCGGCATCTCGTCCTGATTGGAATGTCGGATGACATTAATCGAACTCGTGCCGTCTGGAAGTCCACGCAACATCACTGGCAACGGGGGTGCACAAGCTCCCTCCACCGGCACAATCGAGTTCATCGGCGGATACTGCCAATTTCTAGGTCTAATCCCAGCCGCCGTGGCCTCCGACACGGTGTTCCTCCAAAACGTCTCGTGGCGCCGGACAAAACGCGTTGTGGCGTACGCGTCACCCCGGATTACTTGGAATTCCTCCGGCCATTTAAACTGTGAAAGGTCCCGTCTGTCCCAAAAAGGCTTACGGAGCGCCATCGCCTGAAGCCGACGCATCCAAATCTTGAAGGGGCCACGGCGGAGGGCGCCTTTTCCTTTACACGCCGGGCATTCCTTGGTCCCCCTCTCAATGTGCCCCCAACCCGAGCAGTAGGGACATATCTCGAAGTTAGGGAATCCTCCCTCTTTTGGATGATCGGGGTGCCATGGCGGAATCAAAATTGGTCCACCGGCATACAAATCCGGAACTGGGTAGGGCGGCTTGTAGGTCCCACGACGCGTTGAGGAACGTGGACGCGGATCCGGGCATTGTTCCGCTCCTGCCGCTCCCTCGTCGTCCCAAAATTCTTCATCGGTCGACACATCATCGAGGCTCTCATTGTCGCTGTCCGAGTCTGCCATGACAACACACTACTCTAAATCACAGAAAGAATGTAAACAAATGAACAAACAATAAATTACAAAATGGTTCAAATTCATGGACAAAAATTCAACGCATATAAACATGGCGAACAAACAAAAAATACACAGTGCTCAGAATTATGACGCTGGTTCTAATGAGGAAATTTACATAAGTGTGCAACGCATAAATGAACATAATCAAAACGAAAAATGCATAAGCCTCAGCATTAACCAGCATAGTTGAGAAGTAGCTATCCAGGCCGCTGACAAGCACCGGATTCCAAAATACTCGCTATAACCCACAAGGTGAATACAAGCGCTATAACTGACAATTTGATAATTTCAAAGAAAAGGTACAAATTAATATAAAATGCAGTTGCACACTCCCAATATACAGCTTCAACTAAGATGCAGAACACCCAGTATATAACATGAAATAGCCAAAGATATACGCACAAAAAACGGGTTCGCATTACATGAATAAATTGAGAATAAAGATCAAAATATCTAAAGTGCAAACAAATAAGCAATAACAAAGCTCTTCCAAGTAAAATACAAACAAGAACGTGAAAAGTACAAAGTACGCGTCCTGTAAATGCATAGGCATTCTAAACAAATGTGAGCACGAGCACGAGCGCGCGACTAAATGTCAAAAGACAAACACGAAGAAAAATGTTCTAAGTCCAACAAAGATGGACGCCGAGGCCCGGATTGAGGCTAAAACTCAGTCACGTGACCCTAACAAAATTCCTCAACGAAGTGCAAATTCGGCCATGTTGTTTCTCGAAAAGTGAGAGTGACGAAAATTCCAAGCCCGAGCCGTAAAAATGTCAAAACAAAACTAACAACGCGTAAAATCAAACTAAACGAAGTTAAACAATTGAATAACTCAATAATTCTAACAATAAGGCGTGAAAAAATAAAGTTTTGTCGACACGGCGCGAGCGACGGCGTTCGCCACACTAACTCACGAGTAAAAATACAAAATTGTCCATGAAATGAAAAATAAACACACTCACGGTTACAAATACACTAAAATCCAATGCTCCTCGCCCCGTCGAAGACTCAAATCCGCTATTCTACGCGTTGCCGAACTCAGCTGAGATCGCACGAGGTAAATGCATCCAACAAGTGGGGGAAAATGGCGACCGAGCACAAGTGTGAAAAACACGTGGTCGGTCATCTGACCAATGAACACTCAGCGCCCCCCCACGAGGAAATTAGTCACCAATTCTTCTGAATAGCGAACTTGAGCCCCGACAAACGGGCAAAGACACGGAAAAAGTACAAAAACTTAAGATTAACAAATAAAACAAGTAAAAATTAGGAATAATTTCCAAATACAATAAAGAAACAAATAACGCTTTGACACAATTAGGAGACGACTTCCGCCGTGTTTTCCGATGTTTTAACGCGTGAACATCGTTCCTTCGCAAAGTTTATACAAATGGAGCGAATTTCCGTCTGAAGTTGAGCAACACGGGCGGAGATGTCGTCCTGGTCCTCTGGTGTCAAATTTTCCATTTCCAGTCCAGATTCTTCATCTTCCAGGTCACTGGCGACGTCGGGAACTTCCGGTTCTGGTTCTGGCGCCTGATACCAGTGGCGAAGATCCGCCACGTGAATCGGCTGTGAAATGTTCCCATTCTCGTCCATTAAAAGCACGGTATTCGGTCCAAGAAGACGATGCAGCAGGTAAACGCCCTCGGTTCGGTGTTGGAAACCCGAACTTACCTGTTTGTCGGTCGACGACAAAGTCCGATTTTTGACGGTGACCCAATCTCCAGGTTTGAACGCGTGTGGCCGCCGTTTCCGGTCATACCACCTCTTGTGGCGTAAGTTGGCGGCCTCCAAGTTCTTCTTAGCTTCTTCTCGAACGCGTAGCAAATATCGATGGAGAAATTGAGCCTCGTCTGGTGGTAGTGGTTCTCCGTCGTCCGTATCCGAGTCCATGTCGCCTGGAAACCGTGCTTCCTGTCCCGTAACCATCATATACGGTGAAAATTTAAGTGATGTCTGGTATGCAGAGTTGATGGCGAGAATAAATGAACCAATATGTCGATCCCAACGCGTATGTTCATCAATATACGCAAGGATGCATGTTTTGAGCGATTGGTTGAGTCTTTCCGCCAAGTTCCCCTGCGGATGGTACACAGACAGGTACTTATTGACCATTCCCATTTCCGCACACTGCGCCTGAAATTTGGCGGAGCGGAAAGTGGGGGCGTTGTCACTAATGACGGTTTTTGGATATGCCCATCGATTAGTGAATTTCTTAAGCTGTTTGATTGTGGTGGACACACCGGCTCTTTCGGTTAGGCGTACATCCACCCAACGACTGGCGGCATCAACCATGACAAACGCGTAGCAGTGGCCGCCAGTCGACTTTAGCTTCTTTCCGAAATAATCGACGTAAATAGTTCGAAATAACCTCCTTGGCTTCGCAGTCTCCATCTCGCCGTACGGAAGTCTTCGCTCCACTTTCGCCCTTTGACAGGACTCGCACACCTTGATCCACTCCGTTACATCTTTTTTCATCCCCGGCCAAAACACGCGGGTTTTTAGACGCATCATAGTCTTTTCGATGCCCAGATGGCCGGAGGTAGGCGGGAAATGTAGGCAGTGGAAATACTTGTAGCGTAGCGGCTGTGGAAGATATATCCGACGCGTAGGAGCCCGCTGACCAATTTTGGTTGGAGGGAACTTGCAAAGCAAGCCTCTGTATAAAGCCATGTCAATTGCTTGCTTCTTGACCCTTTCAGCCTCTTCCTCATCCGGCGGAAGACTTTTCGAACTGAGATACGAGATTAGTCCTTTCGACCATTCATCGGCGTTTTGGGCTTCTTTAATGGCTTTCTGCGTTGGAAGTATCTCAATTGTCGGGTGATCCGCAGGAAGTGAGTAAAAACTGCCGTCGGAGGAGTGGTCGGAGTGTTGGGACAACTCCGGGTCGACGGAGGGTGTTGGAGAGGCCAATTGTCGCCGCGTCCGCGTCGCAGGCCCCAAATCCAGTGGCAAGTCCGGAATCCGGAACTCGTCAGAATCCGTGTCACCTGGCGGCTCCCCACTTAAAAGGGACATTTCACTGCCTTCAGAGTCGGAAGCACGGTCGAAGATTATGGGAGCCTTTTTGGGCCTACCAACAGGTCTCTTCTCCCCAACCTTCTTCGGTCGCCCCCTCTTCTTTTTCACAGGGACGTCCCCAGGCAAGGAAACCGCCGTGGACTCTTCATCCTCGGAGATTAGTTGCTCCACCGGGTCCTCAATAATTGGGTGCTTCCTCGGTCGGCCCCTTTTCCTCTTCTCGGGGGGATCCCCAACAGGAAGAGAAATTGCCACGGACTCCTCATCATCGGAAATGAGCTCATCAATCATTGGGTTTTGGACGACCGGATATTTCCTTGGTCGACCCCTCCTCCTTTTCACCGGAGTAGCTCCAACTGGTGTTGGTCCTCCGGCGATCGGGTGCTTTCGTGGACGTCCCCTCTTCCTTTTTGGAGGGTTGTTGTCCACCGGACTAATATCCACCGACCCCAGAGCCGCTCCGGCCAACCTGGCGAGCAAGATGCGTTTTTGACGACGCATTGTGACAGCTCGAACAATTTTAGCATTTGATGGTTTAAAAAGCGTTAAATCTTCCAACTCCTCCATCTTTGGCACAGGCCAATCCCTGTAATCGTCAAAGAACGCACAATAACATGTGTCGTCCAAAGCTGGGCAGTCCTCATCTTCCAACTCGATTGGTGGGTCGACAGGGGCGCGGCTCAACGCGTCAGCAACTCGATTCTTTGTTCCACTGCAGTGTAGGAACGTAAAACGATATTCCGACAAAGAAAGAATCCAGCGCGCCAATCGACCCTTGGGCTCTCGTTGGGTGAAAAGCCACAGCAAGGACTTATGGTCACTCTCGAGGTAAAAGTCCATTAGCTCGAGATACGCCCTGAAGCGCTTCACAGCCCACACAGCGGCCAGGCATTCGATTTCAGTTGTCATATAATTCTTCTCCGCCTTGTTTAAGGCTCTCGACGCGAAGGCAATGGGAACGCGTACACCGTCATTGTTGATTTGCATCAAGACGGCACCAAGCCCCGAATAACTAGCGTCTGTTTGGAGAATATAGGGTTTCGTCCAATCGGGGAAATTCCTATGCAATGTAGACAACGAAATCTGGTTTTTCAAATACTCAAAGGCCGCCTGGTGCTCGGGCTTCCACACCCAAGGCGCATTTTTTCGCATCAGAACACGAAATACCTCGCAAGTCTTGGAAAAACCGGGGAAGAACGACGCATAATACCCGACCATCCCCTTGAAGCGTTGCAGCTCCTTGAGGTTAGTCGGCGCCGGGTATTTTTGGATAGCGTCCGTTTTCTTCGGGTTGGGTCGGATAATTCCCTCTTCAACGATATGGCCAAGAACCTCAAGGCTCCTCTTACACAATTCAGTCTTCCCGGCGTTCATGGTAAAACCGGCGTTATCGAGGAGCGAGAGCACCTTTTGCAGGTGAACAACATGCTCCTCGAAGGTCTTGCTAAAGACAATAATATCGTCGATATAGACAAAGACGAATTTGTAGAGGTGTTCAGCCAGTGTAAGATTCATGGCGCGCTGCAGGGTGGCCGGCCCGTTAATTGGACCGAAGGGCATACGCGTATACTCATAGAGTCCCCTGTGGGTGACGAACGCGAGATATCGTTCATCTCCAGGTCGGACCCCTATTTGATGGAACGCTTCCCTTCCGTCGATTATGGAAAACCACTTTGCTCCACCAAGATATGCAAAGATGTTGTCGATATCTGGGAGCGGATAAACGTCGGGCAAGGTTTGGGCATTTATCGGCCTAAAGTCCATAGCGCAGCGCCAGCGCCCGTCCTTCTTCGGGACCACAACTGGCGCCACAGCACAGTCACTTTTGGAGCGTCTTATTACTCCTTGTGCCATTTTCTGGTCTATGTAAGCGTCGATAATGTCCTTTTTTGCCGGATTCACCGGACGTACCGGCACATGAATCGGCCTAAAGTCGGGCTTCAAATTCACCTCAAATTGCGTATTATTGCAGAGCCCCAGCTCCTCACGGAAAATGTGAGCAACTGGTTTCAACGCATCCATTAGATGAGTTATGCGTTTGGGCTCCAACTGATTACACAATTGGTCGTAGACCCAAGTGAGTTTGGTCGGGTCCCTATTCGGGATATATTGCACAAAATTAATATCATGCCGTCTAGGAGTACTCTCAACACCTTCCGTTATAGGAAAAGTAGGAGGAGTCTCCACGTCGCCCACGCCGCCCCCCACCACAGGAGAAGCCGTAAGGGCCACCGAAGGGCTTCGAGTAGCCGTCTTCACCCTCGCCTTGCGCAATTTAACTGCCCGACGCATTTGGCTCAAACACATGGTCCGTTTTCCAGGTTTACGCGTTATCCGCACAATACTCTTGCGCGCCCTTTCACGCCTCCTGGGAGACCAAATGAATGTCCACTGCTGAGAGTCAGGGTTCCTCCGAGCCAAAACAACCTTCACAATGTGGGGATTGTCCGAATACGGAGGCTCAAACAACTCTTCTTCAAATTCACGCTTGCTCAGGAAAACGCAGTTCACATCACCAATCGGCGGCTTAGCCACGGGCTCCTCCCTTTCAACTGGAGGAGTGTCCTCGTCCGGCTTCACCTCCTGCTTAACCGAGCTAATGGGTTCCGCTGGATTTTCCGGTAATTTAACCGGCGGATTCCTCATTCCCGGCAAGTTGTACAGAGGCGGGCCTCGGACGCAAACCCCCTCTGGCAACGAGGGTTGTTCCTTGGTCAGAGGGAAAAGGACCACTGGATCGGAGGCTCGGGCTTGCTCCTCATTCAGGAAGGGGTGACGCGTTCCATCTCCCAGGAGAAACCAATAGTTATTGCCGTGATCTACGCATAAACCAACGGCCTTACAAAAGTCCAATCCCAGGAGGAGTTCTTGCGACCCCTGAGCAATGATGAGACAAGTAAAGCAAACTACCGCCAAGGGGGCTCGGACGGCAATCTGCACACAACCAATGACGCGTTCAATTTGATTTGACGCGGTCCGAATTGTCTCGTCCATCGGAACCATCTCCACTCCAATTTCCTTGGAAAGCCTCTTGAACAGCGGCATAGTCATTATACATGTCTGCGCTCCGCTATCCATTAGGGCTATAAACTCGATGTTCACCCAAGCTATCTTAACGAAGGGCGCATCGCGGCGACAACGGTCCTGCAACCCGATTATCAGCTTCGGTTCTTTAGAAGCCAAGAACTCGGGTGGCGACAACATGATAAAATTTGTCATTTTTGGAGGGGCACCAGCCACGACAGTAGCATCAACTTCTGCTGGTTTCGGTGGCTCGATCCAATCACTTGGGCCACCTGTAGAAGCAGCCAACGACCGATTTACTTGCGTTTCGGGTCCGCCGCCTTCTCGGACGGGTTGGTCGACGGACCCAGGTCGTTTCCCGGAAACTGCCAGGGCTTGAAGCAATGGGGACATAAAGCAATGCGTTTTTCTATATCACGCATATACCAACGATCCTTGCGATTTCGCACCCACTCAGCTCCGGGTGGTAACACTAAATTGGGAGGGCTTGTCGTGTTGGCAAAAGAATGAGCGGAATGGCCACACAATGCCACCGCGACACCCGGAGGAACCTTTGCTTCCGGGGCCTTTGCAGGGGCACTGATTACCCGTGTCGGCGCCGGAGGTTCACTCCTCAGGGACTGCCCGACGACACTCTGCGCGTCACCATCCGCCATCGGATAGCCCAAAACCTCGGCCAACGCGACCAATTTTCGTTTATCAAATTGGAGGCGGGCAGGAGGTTTCTCTGCCTTAGCCGGTTCCACTTTCCTAGTCTCCCCAACCCTAGCTTTCCTAGGTTTGGGTTCGGGAGCGGGAACTAGGCCTTTTCGAACCCCTTTTTCGTCAAATCTACGGTGTTGAAGGGCACGCATCTTCAACTCACGATCCGCCACCTGACCCAGATCTATCGCTCGCGACATGGAATGTACGCCATACCGGACCATCGTATCGGTGATCTGCGGCTGCAGCCAATGCTGAGCCAAGTTCCACTGCTGCCGATCCCCTAGCACACCTGTCAATTCAAGGTAACGACTCATTTCACACAGAAACTCTGCCGTATCCTCTCCAACTTCCTGACACGCATCTTGTAAGAAGACTGCCGCGTCAGCCTCAGACAGGGAATACACCTTGCGGAAGCGCACGACAAATTCACTCCATGTTTTAGGTTTATGACGCAAACGCAGGAACCAATTTAGTGGTTTCCCACCCAAGGCCAAAGGAATAAACAAGTCGATGTACGCCTCCTCCGACACGCGTGACATAACAAAATGTGCACGCAGTTTTGCCAGGAATCGCTCAACAGCATTATAAGATAGGTCCGTCTCATCAAACTTCGGCACACTCTCCGATTTCACATGCGACAAATCATACTGCGGCGGCGGGGCCGGTATGGGCGGATAAGTCCGCTGCCGGAGACGCGAATTGACTGAATTTCCGCGCGCAGCAGCTGCCCGATCAACACTTGCCGTCGAAGGAAGGCTGACAGCCGAGGATTTGGAACGAATTATGTCCCTCATAACCTCACTGTTGGCATACTCCGACGGAGCGTATCTTTGCGAGCCCGCTTGGGCTGTCACGTTCGATGGCCTCTCTCGCGGGGGTAGCGGGGGGTTTATATTCTCCGGCGCTCCCCCTTCTCCTGCTAAACCTTGTCTGTCAAATTCACTTGGCGTCAGGATACGTGAGCGGACCGGTCTCGGCCCCTCATCCTGCCCAGGAGGAGGCCCGTCGCCAGGCAGAGTGTCATGAGGTCTCTGCTGAACAGGTGGAATAACCCCCTCCACGGGCTGCACGGTTAAAGCCACAATTTCCTCCCTAACTACATCCCTCATCCCCCCTAGAGTCTCATTCCTCCAATGTACCAATCTGCAGTCGATATTATGACTAAATTGTTCCATTGTTCGAACAACGCGTTCATTCAGCGCCAGCTCGGCCCGCTGTAAACAACGCAACCAATCTGGTTCACGTTGGACTTCCTCCCTAGCAGCATTACCCTCCGGACTAGATCCCGGAGGAGCGGTGGGGTTTCTTCGCACCGGGGGAGTCAACACCGCTGACGCTGAAAAATCCACTCGAGACTCATGCACAGACGAGGAGGTGTCGGGGCGATAGGAGCCATCTGTTGTGGAGGCCCCCATCTCTGCAATTGCAGCACCCTCGTGTATTTGCGAGTAGGATGGCGGCCGACCATCCCCTGCCAAGGGAACGCCATGCACGGACTTGGGCCTTGGCTGCGAGTCAGACGGGCGCGGCGTACGTTCGTAAAGCCGCTCACCCGCCCGACGCAACCAGTCGGGCCACACACTTGTAGAGTCATCACCAAGATGACCTCCTTCCGCCATGATAGACAGAAACTATAGCAGTGACTCAAATGAATGATCTTACTGCTTAAAAAGTAGCGAATAACAACGCCACTTAAACCTTAATTTTTCCAAAGATAATTGCCGCACCCACCGCAAAAGCAGTTTATATGGGCAGCAATTAGAAAAACTCGGAATACTTCCGGGTTTCGGCACCACGTGTAATGAATCGCGTTTCCCGAGCGGTTTGGGACGCGTTTGAAAGACGCCGCGATACAGAAAATCTTGGGAGCCTGGTCCTCGAGACCTGCCCAGCCGTGAGTGCACGCCTTATGTCGGTAGCACACACTCCAGATCCCGATCTTTACACGAATATTTATTTTGGCCGGGTATTCCGAGCTACTAAAATGGGGGGACAGAATTTGCTTAGCGGTCACCAGAGTCAAGACCCAACGCGCGTCCCGCAACGTATCGTGCAGATCACAAGATCACACGAAGTTAAACGAAACACGTAACGTCCCGACTCACAAGCGTCCGCCTCGCTGTCGAAGTGAAGCGCGAAATGGGTGCTAACGCGTGCGTAACTGGCCTGCACGGTCACTCAAATCTAAACTAAACCCCAAACTAATGCTTAATTAAGCTAAAGCTCGTTGTGAGCGGCGAAACTAAGCTACGCGCCGGATGCATGAAATAAATAGACACAAAGATTTCAGTTTGAAAGCCAAACAAACTTATCCTGCCCAAATAGCGACGCGTCACGGCGCTTAAAACGATACGAAGAGAAGCGGAAAAACAACAGGTTCAAGTGGATAAAACTGTGAATTAACACCGATAAAGATGAGGTGAAAGCCTAGAGTCATGTCTCAGAACTACTAGGTGAAAACAAAGCAACGAGTGAGCTTTGAAAAGTGAGCTAAGACTCTGCCATGAGCACTGGCTCCAAAGAGCTCCTACGCGTTCGGGATACAGAGCTTAACTGAGGAAAAAAGGGAAAAATAGGGTGAAAGGTAAACTTGGACTCATCCAAGCTCAACCAATCACGGAAGAGTCAAGAGCCAATCAGTACAGTCGGTGCATACTAAGTGTATGACTAACGTCGACGCGTACTGACCAGAATAGAAATGCAAATGAGTTCGCATCAAAACAATAAACAGAAATAGAAAAACTAGGAAGAGATAAGAGAGAAGTGAGAGAAAGAGGAGAAAGTTAGGAATGAGTAAGGGATAAGAAAGGAAGAAATGAGGGAAAAATGAGGAGAATTCGGCTAAACGTAAGACAGAATGTAAACAATACAAGGTAGGAACACAATTAGGGTTTATTAGAAACACAACACGGGGGAAACAATGCGTACTACTCGTACGCGTGAACACCGGACCGTGACAGTTCAATAAATTGAATTAAATCGATAAAATGTTCAATAAATTGAATTAAATCGAAAAAATGTTCAATAAATTGAATTAAATCGAAAAAATGTTCAATAAATTGAATTAAATCGAAAAAATGTTCAATAAATTGAATTAAATCGAAAAAATGTTCAATAAATTGAATTAAATCGAAAAATTGTTCAATAAATTGAATTAAATCGAAAAAATGTTCAATAAATTGAATTAAATCGAAAAAATGTTCAATAAATTGAATTAAATCAATAAATTGGTCGCCAACCGCGGGATTTTTGCGCCAGTAATGTTTTTCCTCGAGTGTTTGATCTTCTTTTAATCACTTTCATGCCCGTTTCGCTTTCCGATTCGTTTCCGGACGAGTCCGAGTCCGGAATACTGTAATGCGCGCCCGCCTCGAGTCCGGCGTCAACCTCGTCGCTGGGCAGTGTTGAATTGTTGTTCACGGACGACGATATTGGCTGAGCTCGCTCGCGAAACAACTGAAAAAAATTGATAAATCCATCAATTTAAATTAAATTAAAATTAAATTAAATTAATACTTTGATGAATATTTCTAGCGGTCTGTATTCGCATTCCTTTTGCATGACGGGCTCGATGATTGGCTCCCACGTGGATAATTTCTCATTGAAATACGAAACCTCTAAATGTATTTCCGACTTCATGTGCATCAGTTTGGAGAAATCGTTGACGGTTGCGTCGGCCGAGGCTTTTAAGAGCAGAACGGGGATGCGTTCGGTGCCCTCTTCTAATTCGCAGATGATTTGGATGTCGGGGATGCTTAAATGCAGGGTTTCGAAGGGTTTATCGCGAGAAAACTTGGAATTTGAATACGGTCCGGTGCCTGAAAATATTCAAAATAGTCAATTTACACTAACATTTTGTTATATATAAACGAAAATACATTACTTGAAGTTTTATTTAACCATTTGTGAAGCGAAATCTTTTCGGGAGTCCACAAATTCTCAGGGTTTTCCACCTGGATCCGTTCATTGCTCGAACTATCCGCCTGCAAACGCGTCGTATTAAAAAACGTCCACAAATTAAATCGTTTCATCCGTACATTCATATTTGAATTGAGTTCTTCGACAATGTCACACACGGTGCGCACGGAACTACCCGAAACGCGCAACTCCACGGGCGTAAGAAAAGCTTTCATCAAAATCCCATCATCCAGCGATTTAGTCACGTGTGAAAATTCAGCGTCGCAAGGTTGCAACACCTAAAACAACAAAAAACGATTAAAATCAACTCAAAACCGTCACTGCAACTACAAACCATATATCCAGTTTGTTTCCTTCTACCGTAAAGACAAGACAAGACCTGAAATCCGACGATCGATGCAACAATATTATCTCTTCCAGCGTTGTGATTGTAGTCAAAATGTACATCCGCCTTTTTAAGCCGTAAAAAGAATGAATTTCACAAAAATTGCATCGAAATGATCGAAATTTTACCTTTAAAACGAGAACTCGACTATTTTTATTGGTTGGTTCGGCGAAAAGAACTATTTCCGGTTTCTTTAAGCGCGCAGAGACCGTGAGTGCGAGCGAATCTTCCGCAGGACCACTAGCCGTGGATTGGTAACCACTAGTGCTATCAGAAGACGATGGTTGTCGTCGATGTCGTATAGCTGCCGCCACTAGTTCTCGATTTTGACTCATTAATTCCCCGCTGAAGCCGGGATTCACGATCCCTCCTTCGGCCGACTTCTCCACCGGAAGTGCCTCGTACACGAACCTCATCAACGAGAGGATAAACGGCACCGATATATTCAAACGAGTTTTCTCTATCAAAACGTCCACTGAGACCAAAACCAATCAATTAATATTATTAAAATTTATTATTATCAATTATTATCAAAATTTGAATCAAATTTCATATAAAAATAAAAATACAAAATTTGAATCAAATTTCTCAAAAAAATAAAAATACAAAATTTGAATAAAATTTCATAAAACAAAATTCAAAATTTGAATAAAATTTCATAAAAAAAATTCAAAATTTGAATCAATTTTCATAAAATAATTCAAAATTTGAATCAAATTTCATATAAAAATAAAAATACAAAATTTGAATCAAATTTCTCAAAAAAATCCAAAATTTGAATCAAATTTCATAAAAAAAAATTCAAAATTTGAATAAAATTTCATAAAAAAAATTCAAAATTTGAATCAATTTTCATAAAAAATTCAAAATTTGAATAAAATTTCATATAAAAATAAAAATACAAAATTTGAATAAAATTTCTCAAAAAAATCCAAAATTTGAATAAAATTTCATAAATAAATTCAAAATTTGAATCAATTTTCATAAAAAAATTCAAAATTTGAATCAAATTTCATATAAACATAAACATACAAAATTTGAATCAATTTTCATAAAAAAATTCAAAATTTGAATCAAATTTCATATAAAAATAAAAATACAAAATTTGAATCAAATTTCTCAAAAAAATTCAAAATACAAAATTTGAATCAAATTTCTCAAAAAAATTCAAAATTTGAATCAAATTTCTCAAAAAAATTCAAAATTTGAATCAAATTTCATATAAAAATAAACATACAAAATTTGAATCAATTTTCATAAAAAAATTCAAAATTTGAATCAAATTTCATATAAAAATAAAAATACAAAATTTGAATCAAATTTCTCAAAAAAATACAAAATTTGAATCAATTTTCATAAAAAAATTCAAAATTCAAAATTCCAATAAATTAATTTTTAATCATAAAACTCACGCTCCATGTTTCCATTTTGGCTTCTTTTCCACGTCACTTCGATCATCGGCGGCATGCTCACACTAATCATGCCCATGTCGACTTTACTGTTTCCGCTGTACGACTGAAATATTCTAGAAAAATTAAATTATTAAATTATTAGATTATTAAATTATTACAGCGATAATTTTCGTACTTTCTAACGGCTAAGTGTTTATCGGGGCGAATGTCCTGCAATGCGGCGGCGAGTAAGGCACATTTGACCTTGATGGATTTGTCGCTGAACATTTCCATCGCCACGCTCATCTCGTCCATCTCGAACTTGCACAAACCGTTGCAAGTCGCATCCGCCGGCTGAAAAATTGAATTTAAAATTTAAAAAAAAAATTAAATCACAATTAAATTAAATTACTTCGTCTGAATTTGAGTAGAGGAGAACATTCATTCCTTCAAAAGTGAAGGAAACGCTCGTTTCTTTGTGGATTTCATTCGAACTCGTGAGAAAAACGTGCAGTTTTTTAACCATCGAGTCGTCCGTCGTTGTTGTCGGACTCATGATGTCCACTGGCGAAGTCGGGTGCGAATCTAAATTAATTAAAAACAATTAAAACAAAATCGTTAAATTCCTAAATTTCCTACTTAGTTGATTTTCCGTAAATTGTCCTTCGGTGAAATTCTGCCTCAATATAGACAGAAATAAACTTAAATCACGTTGACACATTTGCAACTGCAATTCAAAAGATAAAAACAATTAAAAAATTTCCAATTTTTTCCAACTTAAGCCTAAAAACATCAAATTTTTACTCGAACGACTTCCAAGTGTCCGTGCAACTCGTAGAGCAAAACATCCTTGTGGAACGGCGCCAGACATCTTTTTAAATCGATGCCCAGTTTAATCGGTTCTAAAATCACTCCTTGCACCTCCAGAGCTCCGTTCAAAGCCACCACGGCTCTAAAAACAAAACAAAACAAATTATAATATCGTTATTTAAGATTATTTCGTTCTATTTCTTTCACCTGGACATCTGCACCGCGCTCAGTCGCAACAACAGATGGTCAATCACGTGTTTAGTGTCCGAATTCGATGTTTTTACTTCCTGGAAAAAGTTCTCTATGCTTAAATTTCCTAGATTGAAAATGAGCGCGTTTGGCGAGTCCGTTTTCTGCGGAATCAAAATGGTGGGCGCGCAAATGTCGACCGATAAATGAATTTGCGTTCCTTTATTCTTCATGTCTTCCACTTTGTTCGAGATGACTCTTTCCACGTTTTTCACGGCATTCGTGGCTACTTTTGGCTTGATAAACGGTTCTAAAAACGTCTGCAAGTCGTAAATACGCGTAAATAACATTATTCGAACGATTTTTCGCAATTATTTTACCAGGAAATTTGTGAGAAATTTGAAAATTAACGTCATTTGCACTTTGCCGATGCGGAGTCTGATGCTTCCGTCGCTGGTGCCCATCGGTTTTTTCGCGTCGATTTCTTTCTGTTTGTGGTGCGAGGGACTATTTCGCACAAACTTGAAGTCGAACATCTTGTCGTCTTCGATGGTGAGTATTTTGGAGTAGAGAGTTAACTCCGAAAGGTCTTCGATCGATATATCCGTCAACTGAGCTCTCACGACCATTTTTTCGTTCGCTTTTACGACTAAATCCGCTTCCAAACCTTGGGGAATTCGAATTTTTAGTAAAAGTGTTTTTTAAAGGTTGTTATGTGTGAACCTGCAACGCGAATTGAAGCAAAATCGAGATCGCTGTCGCACAATTTGACCATAACTTCGTCTAGGCGTAGAGATAGACTGAATTTGGTGGCTCCAGGAGGTACAGGGGGATCCCTTTCGTCGGCTAAAAGCATGCGAGTAGCATCCGTGTTCATCAAATCGGGAGGTTTTAAACGAGAATCCTTTTCACTAATTCTGAAAGAAATAAAAATTCAAAATTTGGATCAAATTTCATAAAAAAATTCAAAATTTGAATCAAATTTCATATAAAAATAAAAATACAAAATTTGAATCAAATTTCATATAAAAATAAAAATACAAAATTTGAATCAAATTTCTCAAAAAAATACAAAATTTGAATCAAATTTCTCAAAAAAATACAAAATTTGAATCAAATTTCTCAAAAAAATACAAAATTTGAATCAAATTTCTTAAAAAAATACAAAAATTGAATCAAATTTCTCAAAAAAATACAAAATTTGAATCAAATTTCTAAAAAAATTCAAAATTTGGATCAAATTTCATAAAAAAATTCAAAATTTGAATCAAATTTCATATATAAAAAAAAATTTGAATCAAATTTCATATAAAAAAAAAAATTTGAATCAAATTTCATATAAAAAAAAAATTTGAATCAAATTTCTAAAAAAATTCAAAATTTGGATCAAATTTCATAAAAAAATTCAAAATTTGAATCAAATTTCATATAAAAATAAAAATACAAAATTTGAATCAAATTTCTCAAAAAAATACAAAATTGGAATCAAATTTCTCAAAAAATACAAAATTTCAATCAAATTTTTCAAAAGAAAATCCAAAATTTGAATCAAATTTCATAAAAAAATTCAAAATTTGAATCAAATTTCTCAAAAAAAAATCCAAAATTTAAATCAAATTTCTCATAAAAATCCAAACCTTTGAAAAACGTATTCTAAATATTTGCTAAGAGTATTAAAGGCACCACGATGGAATGTCAAATGAAGGACCGTGAAATCGATCACAATTGACTGCTCCACACTGTGGAAAAAAGTCTTAAAATCGGGACAATTCGACCGCACCTAAAACCAAACAAAAACAAAATCAATACTTCCAATCTCAAATTCCCATCTTTCTCCAAATTACTCACTTTCCTATACAAAATAGTTATCATGTCGGCATTATTCCTCGAACTTATCAACTCCAAATACTCCCCGGATGTGCTCGTATGCAGTTTATCAACCAATTGAATCCCCCCGAGATTCGCCTGTAATGCCGGCCCGCATTCCATTAATGCGATGTCAGTACACAACTTATCAACCCGAAGCATCAAATAAGGCTTGTCGGCGTGGTCACTAGAACGTGCTAAATGCACCACAATCTAATACAAATTTAAAACAATTTTTTAAACTGTTCCCTACAAATTTACTCGATTGTACCTCGCCGATTAAAAACCTCAGAAGGGTAATTATGGAGTTACTGGGCGAAATGTTGTCTTCGAAACCGGGCAGATCAACGGACCGTGCCCACTGTTCGGTCTCTTCGTCGGAATGATCGGACAGATACGAAACTGGCCCTAAAAATTAAATTAAATGGTTTTTTAACGTTTTTTTTTTATATATTTTTAAACTTACGATTATTGACAGTTGCGGATAAAGCAGCATTTAAACTTTTAGTTTCTTTGTCGTGGTAATTAAATCTAATAACTCGTTGAACTCGTTTTAGTTCTCCGGTTTTAGGTTCAATTATCACCTCATTCAGATTCTAAAATTAAGAAAATTGTAAAAAAAAAGTAAAAATTTTTTTTTACAACGCACCATGGAGTCGATTTTGACGTCGACACCATCAACCTCATCCACATCCGTCGCACTGCAAACTTTCGGTCGAGGCATCGGCAAATTGAGCACGAAGTCGGCCAATAAACGTAATCTTCGATCCGATAAATTTAATTTCAATGTAGGAACTGACACATTCATTTTTTGCCTAAAATTTCATAAAATTTCATAAAATTCATAATTTGAATCAATTTTCATAAAAAAATTCAAAATTTGAATCAAATTTCTCAAAAAAATACAAAATTAGAATCAAATTTCTCAAAAAAATTCAAAATTTGAATCAAATTTCTCAAAAAAATACAAAATTAGAATCAAATTTCTCAAAAAAATTCAAAATTTGAATCAAATTTCTCAAAAAAATACAAAATTTGAATCAAATTTCTCAAAAAAATACAAAATTAGAATCAAATTTCTCAAAAAAATTCAAAATTTGAATCAAATTTCTCAAAAAAATACAAAATTTGAATCAAATTTCTCAACAAAAAAAAATTTGAATCAAATTTCTCAAATAAATTCAAAATTTCAATCAAATTTTTCAAAAAATCCAAAATTCAATCAAATTTCTCAAAAAAAATCCAAAATACAAAATTAACTCGTCGATAATTTATCGCGATGTTTTATTACCGTGGCAATTGGCGATAATCCGGTTTGACACTGTTTGAAAATATAAGTTTAATGCTTAGTTTTGGAATAAGGTGCGAATCAGATTCGGATAACGTTCGAGCCACACGCCACTCATCGCCTAAAAATTTAAAAAAATAAATAAAAACGAATTTTTTATTAATTTCTTTAAGAATTACCTGAATCCGCAAATAAAACTTGCACGTCTGATACTGACACGTGAAATCGATCGTAAAGTCTTTCTTCTAGTTCGGTTTTCGTGGCTTCTTCCAGCAAACGACTGTCGGTTTGCAGATCGCTTCTCATTGCTAAGTGACCTAAGTCGAATACGATTACGGATCCACCTCTGGAGAGAGTTAATTTGGAGAATTAACGAGTTGGATGGAAGTTGTTTGATTGGAAAATACCTTTGCATCGTTCCGTGTTCTGGGATTATTAGGTAAGGTGATTTGACGTCAACACTAAGATGGATTTTCTTGCGAGTTTCAATGGCAAACTCGGCTGCTGCGCGGCTCACTTGCATCATTTTGTTGAATTTTTCAGAAGCGATTGCTTTCACATCTTCAAATGTTGTTGAAGGTATTTGCAGAAAACTCAAAATTTCAGATAACGCATGCTGAAAAAATTTGATTAATTTGGTCAAAAATAAACAAAAATGACTAAAAATTGATCACAATTGAACAAAAATGACTGAAAATTGATTAAAATTGAACAAAAATTACTCAAAATTGATCAAAATTGAACGAAAATCATTCAAAATCGATAAAAATTGAAAAAATATCATTCAAAATCAATCAAAATTGAACGAAAATCATTCAAAATCGATCAAAATTGAACAAAAATTATTCAAAATCGATAAAAATTAAACGAAAATCATTCAAAATCGATCAAAATTGAACGAAATTGAACGACAATCATTCAAAATCGATCGAAATTGAACGAAAATCATTCAAAATCGATCAAAATTGAACAAAAATCATTCAAAATCGATCAAAATTGAACAAAAATCATTCAAAATCAATCAAAATTAAACAAAAATCATTCAAAATCGATCAAAATTGAACGAAAATCATTCAAAATCGATCTAAATCGATCAAAATTGAATGAAAATCATTCAAAATCGATCTAAATCGATCTAAATTGATCAAAATTGAACGAAAATCATTCAAAATCGTTCGAAATTGAACGAAAATCATTCAAAATCGTTCGAAATTGAACGAAAATCATTCAAAATCGTTCGAAATTGAACAAAAATCATTCAAAATCGATCAAAATTGAACAAAAATCATTCAAAATCAATCAAAATTAAACAAAAATCATTCAAAATCGATCAAAATTGAACGAAAATCATTCAAAATCGATCTAAATCGATCAAAATTGAATGAAAATCATTCAAAATCGATCTAAATCGATCTAAATTGATCAAAATTGAACGAAAATCATTCAAAATCGTTCGAAATTGAACGAAAATCATTCAAAATCGTACGAAATTGAACGAAAATCATTCAAAATCGATCGAAATTGAACGAAAATTAATCAAAATGTATCAAACATTTCGCAATTTTGTTGAAATTCATCAAATTTCTGCCACTTGCAACTCATTTCTACCTCATTATAAACCATTTCTACCGATTCCGAACTAACAACTAGACCATAATCGGCATTGACATGAGCGGGATTGAGATTCAAGTCCACAGCAAACACGTAGGTTAAAGTCGAACCTAAAAGCGAATAAACTTTTAACTCGAACCAACCAACAATTCACCATTCACCAGCGCACCATGCGTTACATGATCGGCAGTAATCAACGGAACCAAGTCGTGTTCGATAGAAGCTCCTTCGACAGTAAAACTTTCAGTCCGAGCGGACAAGTGAAAAGCGCTGGCGGAAGGCCTCGTCTCGACACTCAAAAGCAACTGAGTCAAACTAACGACTAAAATCTCCTTGTCGTAATTAATTAAAGCCAATGAGCAGTTGGCGAACGTAAAATTCAGTTTGTGCTCTGCAAAAAGATAAAAATAAAAATCAATGAATAGAATTCCTCGGTAAATGTTTACCGATGTATTGCTGGGGTTTCTCGGCATATTTTTCCCCTTCCGTGTACCCAATGGCGTCGTATATCTTTTGTTTATCTTCGGGTGTCAATTGTGACCAAAGATTTTTGTCTTTTTCGCCTATAACTTCCAGATCGTCTTCGTCATCGCTCGCACCCGACCACCATGATGACCACCAGCTTTTTTTGGATTTCTTTCTTCGAATGCGCTCCGGCTCTTCCTTCGCAAACTATTCCAAAAATCATTCAAAATTTATTATTTGTGGATTTTATTGTGTTTTTTTTTGGATTTTTTGGATTTTTTGGATTAATTTGAATTTTATTGAATTTTTACCAAATTTTACTGAATTTTTACTGAATTTTGCTGAATTTTACTGAATTTTACTGAATTTTACTGAATTTTTACTGAATTTTACTAAATTTTTACTAATTTTTATTAAATTTTACTGATTTTTACTGATTTTTTAAAATTTTACTGATTTTTTTAAAGTTTTACTGATTTTTTTAAAATTTTACTGATTTTTTTTAATTTTACTGATTTTTTTTAATTTTATTGAATTTTTACTGAATTTTACTGGATTTTTACTGAATTTTACTAAATTTTTACTAAATTTTACTGATTTTTACTGAATTTTTACTGAATTTTACTAAATTTTTATTAAATTTTACTGATTTTTACTGATTTTTACTAATTTTTATTAAATTTTACTGATTTTTACTGATTTTTTTAAAATTTTACTGATTTTTTTAAAATTTTACTGATTTTTTTTAAAATTTTACTGATTTTTTTAAAATTTTACTGATTTTTTTAAAATTTTACTGATTTTTTTAAAATTTTACTGATTTTTTAAAAATTTTACTGATTTTTTTAAAATTTTACTGATTTTTTTTAATTTTATTGAATTTTTACTGAATTTTACTGAATTTTTACTGAATTTTACTGAATTTTTACTAAATTTTACTGAATTTTTACTGAATTTTACTGAATTTTTACTAAATTTTACTGAATTTTACTAATTTTTTTTAATTTTATTAAATTTTATTAAATTTTTATAATTTTTCAATTAAATTTTTGTTTCATTTTTACCTCGGATCGGGCCTGTTCTCTCGCAATGACGATATTAATCAAATCTAAACGATCTTCCTGTTTCTGCAGATCAACTTTGAGTTCAGAATCGTTAGGATTCAGCAAAAACTCTTTAAAAAGATTCCTATATTGACGGAATCGTTCTCGATGATCCTTAATCCTCTCCCAAGAATACGGACGAATCGACTCCTCCACCACAGCGTTATACGCATAATGCCACCATTGCGCAGCATTCCCCTTCACACCAACGACCGGTGTATATTTACGATACCTCTCGTTAACTCTCATCGTTTGGAACGACTGCAGCTCACTAATAACGCTCAAATACTAAACATAAAAATAAAACATTTCATTCAACTAAATAAAAACAACAATTTTCCATTACTTGTTGTCGGGAGAGTTGGGAAGCGACGTCTTGGAGGACGAAATCGAGCAGAAGTTTCGGGACTTTGGCTTCATTTGATTTGTTCATTATCACTTTAACTTTGGCAGAAATTGGTTTTACAACTGCAACAAAACGATCCAAATATAAAAATTATTTATTTTAATTTTTTTCTATATTTAATCGACCCACTGAAATCAAAATCCTCATCGTTTACGTTAAACGTCGTGAGTCCGGTTCGCATTGTAGCCTAATCAAACAAACACGAAAATTAAATGTCAAAATCACACAAATTGTGACTTTAACCGACCAGCCATTGAGTAGACATGATTTGGTGCTTGGCTAAATTGCACTCGTTACAAAATGGATTCCAGTACAATGAAAACGACTCCAGTTTAATGAGCTGCGAATAATTTCGACGCAAATAAATTAATTTAGTATTTTTAAATTCACAATTTATTACTTTGTAAACCGATGTTGCGGTGCCGTCGACTTGCGAGGGCTTCCATTTGCTGTTCGTGGTTTCGGCGGTTAAATTGTGGATGACTACGCCGCACGAAATGGGACAATATGGATTCGTCACGCTGTCTTCGTATCGGATGTGGATATTTCTGATGTATATCTGATGTTATTTCGCGAAAAAAGTTGTTATTAAGGCGTTAATGTTGATTAAATCGTGTAACCTGTAGATTATTGATGACTGTCGCCATTAGTTTCTCAAAAAATCCAAGATTTAAAGATTCGTCGTCGTATTCATTGAATGAGTTGGGATTGAGTCCGTCCAGAGTTCTTTGTTTGTTGGCTCGTTGTAGTTGTCTTTCTTTCTTTTCGTCGTACGGCCGCTCGCTGATCGGTCCGGCGAGAGCGAACACATCTTCAATTGTAAATACTACTGGCTGACTGTATAGACTCGTCCATGGAATTCGGAGTTCAATTCGACCTTATTAAAAGACAATTATTTTAATAATATCGGTGTTTATCTGATTTTTAAATAGGTTTGCCGAAAGTCTTGGGGAAAGTGTACAATATTGAATTTTTAGGGTTAAAAATTGAAATTTTAAAGATAGAAATTGTATTTTTAAAGATAGAAATTGAAAAATTTGAATTTTTAAAGATAGAAATTGAAAATTTTTAATTTTTAAAGATAGAAATTGGAAATTTTGAATTATTAAAGGGGATTGAGATTGGAAAAATTGAATTTTTAACGGCAGAGATTGAAAAAATTGAATTTTTAAAGGTAGAAATGGAAATTTTGACATTTTAACACATAAAACTAAACCCTGGCAACCCTATTTATAAATAAATTATAATCCAACATGTTGCACTAACCAACAACTCCGGCTTTTACTTCAATTGGCAAATCTAATTCCGCCTGTCAAATTTTAAATAAAAAAAAAGTTTTAAAACAAAATCAACATCCATATAATAATTTTAATATCTCATATATATACCAAAGCCTCTGGTCGCAACTTCAAATCGAAAAGCTCAACTTTCCCTGCGAAACAAACCAAAAATAAATAAACGAAAAACCAAAACCACAACAAGTAAAATTGAAATAAAAAAAATAAAAAAACTACAAACCGGAAAAAATCCCCAAATTGATATTTTCCGAATCCAAATCTTGAATATATCGACCTAAATATCGGTTGAGAAGGCTGGCAGCAATAGCTTCAATCATATTGAATTCAAACTGTTTGTGCACATCACATTCTGTAACCAATTACGACATTACATTAACGATAACGACACACAAAACTATAGATCCACGATAGCAAAAACATGACTAAATCGCCCCTAGGAAGGAAAAAAAAATCCCATCGACATTTGGCATTTATCCAAACGATATCAACTTTCAAAATCCAACCTTTCATTCATTTCCCCCACATTTATTCCCAATTAACAAAACCAAAAACAATTTTCAAATCGCGATCCGAAGCGGGCATTTGATTCTCCATATGGGCGGTCAAAATGTCACAAATAAAATAAATTAGCTAAATAAATAATTAACATAATTCCCACAACCAGATTACAGATAATCACATCAAAATACGAGCGATCGAGCTAACCTTATTTTTCTAAGTCGTGTGTCCAACTAGATAACAAAATAAGAGAAGAGAGACTGGAGAAACCATGGAGAAGCAGTGGCTGAGGAAAGCAGAAACGGCGGCTCTGCTCCGCTCCTATTGATTTTTAGCGGGCCTACGATGCAGACGGTCCAATGCCACGTGACTGAACCACCAACACGAAAAAGCGCATCAAAAATGAATTTAAATACTTCATCTTTAAAATAATATTCAGAAAATCCCGTTTTTCCTAATTTTTCCTCATTAAATCAAAAAAAAATAACGGCGCTTTGACCCCAACCGTGCGCAGATTCAAGATGTCCGCTATCACAAATTTTGTAATTTTTGTTTGTTTAATTTAATAAATCGCATTTTTATTGTGTGAATTGTGTTTGTAAATATGTTTAGAATCAATTAAAGAATGATATCAAACGAACACTTAATTTTTATTATTTTTTTAATTCCAAATTTTAATGAAAACCGTAACTTTCAATAACTTTCTGGAAAGATGCAGTTCGCTTGGTCATCTTTTTCTTCGCCGCCTCCCTTAATTTCTGTAATCACACAAAATAAATCATCTCATTAATTCCCGATCACCAATTAAATTAAAACAAAAAAAAATTAAATTTAAACGTCAGTTGGTAGTGCATGTAATAATTAAAAATCACTTTAAACTCATACAACTCAGTGTATTTTCATCATGATAAATTTAAATAAATAAATAAATAAATACTCGAATTAAAACTTACATCTTCCGCCTTCTGCTTCTTGTAATGGACAGCAGCTTTGACTTTACGTTTAATTTCTAATGTTGCTACAACATTTTGGTATTTCCATCCGACTTCATGAGAAAGACGACCCAGATAACAGTACTGAAACGCGAATAAAACATTAAAATCAACCAAAAAAATCCCAAAAAAAAATATTTTTCTACTTTTCGTCTCGGGTGCAGCCTTAAAATTCTAAGCGCGCTCGGAACGACCATTCGTTTCTTCTTGTCGTACGGTGGTGGAATTCCGTCGTACATCTTCATTCGTCGCAAAGCTTCCGCTCCTCTTGCTGTTTTGTGCGGTACCATTCCTAAAATACAGCAAAAACTCCAATAAAACACCAAAATTTCAAAGAAAACAAGCTAAAACCCCAAAAAATCAGCAAAAATCCCAATAAAACAAGCTAAAACACGAAAAAATCAGCAAAAATCCCAAAAAATCAAGCTAAAACACGAAAAAATCAGCAAAAATCCCAATAAAACAAGCTAAAACACCAAAAAATCCCAAAAAATCAAGCTAAAACACGAAAAAATCAGCAAAAATTTCAATAAATCAAGCTAAAACCCCAAAAAATCAGCAAAAATCCCAAAAAATCAAGCTAAAACACGAAAAAATCAGCAAAAAACCCAATAAAACACGAAAAAATCAGCAAAAATCCCAATAAAACACGAAAAAATCAGCAAAAATCCCAATAAAACAAATTAAAACCCCAAAAAATCAGCAAAAATCCCAATAAAACGGCCAGAAATACTAGATGTTCATGAATATTTACCACGGACAGTTCTCCAGAAGATTTTACTGGGGGCCCTGAAGTGAAAAGGTCCACGTGCTGGATTAACGTTGCATCGCTTTTTCAAGAAGGACAAGTATTTCACTAAAAATTTAAGATGAAATTAATCAACCGATTAATTTTACATCGTATCCTCAGTTTGCGTTTTTAATTTCACGGTTTCTCAACCAATGTAGGTAAGGTAAAATAGCTAGAACATCATCGGACACAAAGGAAAATCCACATTTTCTCTTTTTTTCATACTTACACTTATTTCTGAAGAAATTTCCAGATATGTTGATACCCTCGCATCGTACAACAACCACTCTTTGACCTATTTAATAAGAATTGTGAGTTTTTCGGGAAATTTTGAGTCAAATTAAGACTTTTACCTGTTAAAATTGTTTTTGCGACGACTGCCGACAATCGACCAAGTAAATGTCCACGCGCATCGATCACGATGGGCTGAAAGGATGGAAATATGTATTAGGAGATGAGAAATTCAAATAAATCGGGTTTAATCGACCGAGATAAAGAACTAAAAGCGAAAATCATTCGGGTTTAAGTGTTCAAGCCACGTGGATTAGGCCCAGATTCAAATTCGCACCAGATTCGATATATTCGATCCAAAAATGCATCTGAATTGAATTCGATGCTTCTAGTACTGGATAATAGTTTTTGTGCTTCTATAAGCGGTTGTGAATGAAGTAAAATGGATTTCTTACCGCTGTTTTAAACCCCATCGTCGAGGAAAGAGAGAAGCCTGGTCCAAGTTGGAACCTACGGGGTTCACAAAACTAAGATCACGATTCATACCGGATGCGGAAAACGAGTCATAGGTATCTAGACCAGTGGCGCCGTATAGCGAGGATTGTATTAAATTGTGATTACTTCCACGTGACTTGTGAAGCCAATAGTTGACTGGAATATGTGAATTTAAAGATGGAAAATAAATAAATGAAAAAGTCCCGATTGTACTATTGTATTTTATTAACAACAGATTTTTAACTGAATAATCAGGAAAAAAAAATTATTATTAATGTACAATTTGACTTAAAAAATGATTTTTTGAAAGACAATTTCTTTTTTTTTGTTGTTTCTTTACTCATTTTGTACAAATCAAACGAGTAATTAAAATCGAGACTACGGGAACTGTACAAATTACATCATCGCGCAGGCACAAACCACGCAAATTATGTACACAACATTTTGCAAACAACAACACACGACATTACACTCCAAAATCCAATCGATTTATTTTTTACAACCGCAAAATAAAATGGTGTGAGCTTCGAAATCCATTCCAAAAACTGCACTTGTTGGTGATGCATATTTAAAATGAGTCCCAGCGCCTTTTAAGTCAATAATTTATACACATGATCAGTTTTTTGTTTAAAAAAAACGAAAAATAAAACAAAAAAAACAATTTTTCCTAGTAAAAGTTACAGAAAAAAGTAATGATGACAATTAAATAATAATAACAATAATAAAAACACGATTCGAACGAAACCAGACAACCGTACTATAGTGTAATGACATAGTGAAGTTTGGCAGTGTCAGACTGAAAGAAAACAAAACAAAAAAACGAAAACAAACAACGGGATTAAATTAAAATTTAAAATATCATTGGTTCGTCGTCAAACCGAAACAAAACACGAGAGATTCTTCAATTACGAGAGTTCGGGGGGACGAAATTATGCGCAAAACTAAACCAAAAAATTGAGTTTTAAGTTCATTTAAAACGAGGATCCCTGATCGTACGACGGAGTGGAAGAAGGAGGATTTCTAGAAGACGCCGAACCGTGATGGGGCAACAAGGAACCAGCCTTGGTCGTGGTTGGATACGTAGTTTGTAAGCCAACGTGCGGCAACATCTTGGCGTAATGGCGGCTGTAAACCGATTGAGTGTTTGGATTGTTCGTTGGTTGCCAACTCGGATTCAAAACCTTCGCAATAAGAAATGAAAAATCAATGAATAAATAAATAAAAAACACTTCAAACTCGATATAACGTTTTTAATTCACTTTAAACCATTTTTTTAACATTAAATTGCAACATAATTTCGTTATAACGAGTTCGGATATCGAATTTTCGTCATTTTATCAACCTGCGACAAGGTCGTGTTGTAATCCATTCCCGTTGAGTAATGCGTTAGTAGTTTATTCTGGCTCGGGGAGCTGCCGGTCCCCGCGTACAGCGAGTGGTTGGCCGCCGTGGTCAACGACACGGGTCTCGTCACTTGCGCCGAGTTCGTCGTGTGGATCGGCGACGTCACGTAAGTGCTGTGCGGAGAATTTGCGAATATGTTTTCCGACCCTAAACACGAAAAACAAACCAAACAAATCCAAAACAAATCCATTACAACAACGACTACAAAAACTAACAAATTTAATACGAAATAAAGTCAAATTTTAATCTAAATCTAAATCTAACAACTAAATTTTAATATTTCATTCATTTTTTCATTCACCGCCATCTTGGCCTTTTGGGAAGTATTTAAACGACTTACCATACCACGCACTCGACAAGGCCCGACTAAGAACATCACTTCCCAAACAAAGGGGGTCTGCTGAACGAGACAAGACTAAATCACGAACAAGGGTATCAACAACATACAAGGGTGCAAATAAACTAAACTATATCCACTCCAACGTGTCTATCATCGCTTTGGCGGGTGGGAAGGTGGTCAGGGTGACCAGATTTTGGACATAAAATACCGAGACACCCATCGGCGACACAAAATGTACGAATTCCTAAACCAGAACTGCCAAAGTTCAAGTGCGGACCAGTACAGCGAGTTCCCTACATACGAACATCCAAGTTACAAAATTTTAGAGATACGAACTGCAAATTTGCATATCCAGCTCCGTACACCAACTGTTGTACTTTTCAAACTAAATTAATGCGTTGAATATCTACCTTTATTAACTTCCAATAGAAAAAAGTATATAAAAAAAGATTTAATATGTTTTATATAATTAGCATTACCGTATTTTGCGCTCTTTCTTAGTCGACCAAAAATTGGTGCACGTCTTATACTCCAAACATTCGATTTTTTTAAAACTTCGAAGGCCACTGACAGTGGACGGACGCCATCAGGGTTTCTGTTTTCCCGCCTTTTTAAAATTTCCGGTTCCCGGTACCAAAATAGCCGGTACTCACGGGAAATCGGTACTCCCGGGACCAAAAAAAATCAGGCCAGAGGCCATTTCTAGCCATTTTTCATGGTAAAAATGGCCATTTTCCATCAAAAGTAGCCGTTTTCCGTCAAAAATGGCCGTTTTTGATCAAGAATGACCGTTTTTCGTGAAAAATAGCCATTTTCCGTTAAAAATGGCCGTTTTTGATCAAAAATGGCCATTTTTAACTATTTTTTGTTAAAAATGGCCATTTGTAGCCATTGTTCGTTAAAAATGGCCATTTTCATCATCGAAACGTTGCAAAATCTAACGTTTCAATGACAAAAATGACGTTTTAGCAACGATTTTTTGACGGAACCGGTTTTTCTCCAATTTCCTGGTTCCCGGTACCGAAACCCTAGACACCATTAGGGAATGGGAATGCCTAAACAGCACCGGACGCACGACACGTTAATAGAAATGAGCACAAGAGACTTTATTTAATGGTTTATGGTCTTGCATTTTGCCGCTTATTTTCTTCTTCTAAAATTTTGCCGATAACTTTGCGCAGTGCATCTTAGGGTCCGCAAAATACGGTAACATTTTTTCCACCTTACACACCATCGCTGAACTTTTCTCATTCGTACGTAGGGAACTTACTCTTTGGTGCGAGCATTTGTGCATCGTCTGGCCACCCTGGAAAAGGTGCAAAAGGTGCAAAAGCGCAAAGAGCGCGCTCACCTGACGTTTGCCTCGACGCCGAGCTGATTGGCGACGAGTATGTGGTCGGGGGAAGGCTGAGGCTGACCGCGGGTCGCGATGACGTATGGCCGGAAATATCGTGCTGCTGCTTGGTCCCTTCCTTCAGCGGCGCCGAGTACGTGTTGGCGGGCACCGGCGACACCCTGTTGTTAAACGCACAGTTCGAGGCGCTCGACGGCGCGCCCACGTGCCTCGCCTGGCTGAAATTCAGCGGCTGCTCGTTCATCAAATCCTTGCGCGAGAACGAGGCCTGGTGCGACAGGTGCGGCGACAGTTCGCTCGCCTCTTTGCGCGCGAACTGCGGATAGAGCGCCGAAATGACCAAATCGTTCTGCTCCTTCCTAAAGTTCTGCTGCTGCATGCCGGCATAGAGGCCGTAGTTGAGCGACGACGGACTGCCGCCGCTTTTCCCCTGCAGCGTCCGCTCGATCGCCTCGGGGAACTCGAACACACTTTGGAACGGCGTCGTGAACGCGGCCGACTTGGACGACGACGACGACGAAGCGGAAGCGGCCGGGTTCCGCTCCTGGACGATATTGTACGCGGCCGCGATCTTCTGGCTCTGCAAAAGCGCCTCGCTCGTCGACGCCATCTTCGCCACGTTCACGGGCGCCGTGCGCGCCGAGTGGCCGGCGAACGCGTCGATGCCCGTCCTCGTTGGAAGAACCGTCTCCACCTTGCTCGTCTGCGCCGGGTTCTTCAGCAGCGACCGCGAGCCGGCCGAGGGGCTCTTCGACTCGACGGAATTCACCGCCGCGCCCAGTTTGACGGAGCAGTAGCTCGTGGCGGCGCCGCCCGCCGACTGCGTCGTCACGGAGTTGGTCACGGACGTGTCTCCGAGCATCTTGGACGCGCCCGAGCTCGGGAAGTCGGCCAGACTGGCGTGAATGATCTGGTCCAGCACGTCGTTGGGCGACGGGTTGCTCAGCACGGCGGCCGCTTGCAGCGACTCCGAGTAGTCCATGGCGCGGTACTTGAGTCCGCCGACCAGCGATTTGAGCGAGTGTTGGTTGCCCGACTGTTTGAGCAGCGACGACACCGTGATCGAGTCCACCGACGCCGCCGCCGCCGCCGCAGCCACCGCGCGAGGGAGCGCGCCTTCGTTTTTGGCGGCTTCGTGGTACGACGTGCTGGAATGCGGGAAACCGTCCGATTTGCTGGCTGCGGGGGGCGCCGTGACCGTCGTCTTGACGCTGGTCAACGCCACGGTGCAGGTTACGGAGAGCGGTTCGGGCAGGGACGTTTTGGCGGCGGGCGCGCTCGGTTTCGGTAGGTTCGCCACGGAAGTCGAGACCACGGGGCTCGCCGTCGGTGCGGAGGATGACGTCGAAGTGGGCGTCGAGGCGGCGCAGATCGTCGGGGGGTTTGCGGCGACGGCCACGTCGGGCTTCGCGTCGGTCGCACTTGCACATTTCGTCGCGATGCTCTTGGCCGTCCAGTTGGCGGCGCTCAGACTGGACACGGCGGTTGGTACGTTGGCAACGATTCCGTTCGGTAAGAATGACGTAGTTGGTTTGTTCGGCACTACATCGCTGACCCCGAGCATGGAAGAAACTAGGAATTTTTTCGAAGTTAATGCCAAATGCCTCTTTGGTTTATTTCTAGAAAAATAAAAAAAAAATAAAAAAATTAATTTTAATTTTTATTCAAAACGATGAAACCACGTACGTAAGATATGAATGAGCTTCATTACTCTCTTTGTATAATATCCTGCAATTAAATTAAATTTAAAAAAAAATTAATTATTTTTATCAATATTTATTTTGATTGACATGTTGGATCGAACCTCGTTTGCATCCAGCCTTTCGGCCACAGATGCTTCACTTCCGACTCGAGAAACTGTCTTAGAAACTCCGCTGCCGACTGGCTTCTTGTTTTAGACACTTCGTAGCACTTCATTTTGATTCGAACAATATCAATCAACATCCGCCTAAAAATAAATAAAAATAAATTAATTAAATAAAAATTAATTAAAAATATTCTGCGGACGATTAAAATACGTCAAAATTTCACTAAATTAATTTAAAATATTCTGCGGACGATTAAAATACGTCAAAATTTCATTAAATTAATTTAAAATACGTCAAAATTTCACTAAATTACCTCGTGTTATCATTCCACTCAAATTTCCTTCGCAGTCGATTTCGATTCGCAATTTGAGCTTCTTTCTCACCAATACTATCGCTGTCGCTCTCCGTTTCAGAGTTTAGGGCATTCCTGCGTAACAAAAACGTAACTAAACATTTAAAACACCAAATAATTACAAAATTACTTGGTATTAGATAAGAGTTTCTGTCGCTCTTGATTATACTTCTCCAACATAGCGGGCATTACGATAGAAATCGCTAAAAAAAAAATACCAAAAAAAAATTAATTTTATAAAATAAATATTTAAAAATCCAATTACCGTGTCTCAGCTTGGCCATGGGTTCCTTTAATTTCCCTCCTTCTTGATCAAGACGCAATTTCTTCACTCTTTTGAGCAATGTCTCTTTAGTACAGGGTAAATGTGATGCCAAATGCGAGTAGACCATTGATCGTTGACTACATACTAATTGCCGTGTTTTCAACTCGATTCTAAAACACAAAAAAAATAATTAAAATCATTTAAAAAATTATTAAAAAATACTTTTCTTACTCGAGTAAAATGTTGTTAACATCATTGGAAAAAAACTTGCATTTCCCTTCTCTCGATTCCTCAGCAGTCTAAAAACAAAAACAAAAAATTAAAAAATTAAAAAAATTCCTTTTTTAATTTCTCACCTCTTTGATCATGCGCAACAAACAATCCAAATCGGGCGACAAATTGTCGGGCAGTTTATTGGCTTCCTCCTCCGGCTCGACGTTCATCGAAGTGGCCATCTCGCTGTCGCTGCTGCCCGTCGCAGTATTCAACCCGGCATCGATGCTGTTGTGGTCACGGGACGCGTTTATCACAGACTCTATGGCATCCACAATGGTCGAGTTGGCCAACTTCCCGTTAGACACGTTCACCACACCAGGGCCCCCTATGGCCCATTTTTATTTTGCTTTTTCTCTTCCTTTAACACCCAATTTAGACCCGCCAAAATCACCAATTGTACTCACCTGATTGACCCAAGGAAGTCGCCAACACGTTCGACGTCATAGTACTCTGTATAGGTTGTTGCGCCTTGTGCTGCAAAAGCAACGATGCAACGGTCGGCTGCTTTATTGGCTTTTTCTGCTTCAATAAGGCACTGCAATTAATTCATTCAAATGTAAATATGTTTTATGTATATTAGTTTTTTAATTTCGCAATTTAATTTCAACCTGTCTGACTTGTCGCTCGATTTCCACGATTTCTTCTTCTGTCCGTCGTTATCTCTGATACGTTTCCGTCTTTTATCTTTATCCAACTCTTTTAGTCTTCGTCGCTATTAAATAAACAAAAATAAATGATAAATAATAAATAAAAACCCCAATTTTTATTCACAAATACAAAAAAAATAAACTTTTCATTAATTTTTTAATAATTTTTCAATAATTTTCAATAATTTTCACGAATTTTCAACAATTTTCACGAATTTTCAACATTTTTCATAAATTTTCAATAATTTTCAACAATTTTCATTAAATTTTATAAATTTTCAACAATTTTCATCAATTTTTACGTTGTCCACTAACAAATTTCACGAACTTTTGTATTTTTTGGCCACGTGCAACTCTTTTTTATCAAAATTTCGTTTCCTCACCCTCTTTTTGTTAGCAGCAGCATCAGGAACCGTTTCGAAATCTGATGTATTACTACTCGTTTCATCAGAACTATCAACTTCCTTAAAATTAAGTTTCCCTGAGTTGATATAAAATCCCCCGTGTTGAGTTGTCAGTGTGGATGGAACGAGTTCATCATACTAAAAAAAAACAAACAAACAAACAAACAGTCAATTATCACTCAAATAAAGCGCCCAAAATATCTCACAGCGTCTGTATTATCTATAAATGGATCATTTTCGTCATAACCCATGCCTAAATCGATATAATCCTCAATACGACCGATGTTTTTCTTCGGCTTCTTGCCCTGTTGCGGACCCTGCAATCAAACAAACAATCAAACATATTTATACACACATTTCGTCTTAAGTTACGAACATATTTGGCTTCAAATTTCTTGGCTAAAGCTCGCAATTTATCATCTTCCTGGATTTCCTCGCCGTGCGTCGAAATTCCCGAATTGTTTTTTAACTGAAAAAAAAAAAAAAAACGTAATTTAAATACAATAAATGCAAGTCAACACCTGTTAAATGAGTTCACAACTCGCTCGAGTAAACAATTTTTTTTAAAAAACCATTTAAAAAATATTTTAAAAAAAAATCATTCACAAAAAATGCAAAAAAAAAAAAAATCAACTTCAAAATTATTTATATAAAAAAAAATAAAAAAATAAAAAAAAAATAATCATAAATAAAATTTTTAAAAAAAAAATGTCGCGCCACCGCCTTTCCCCTTGGCAACAACAACCGACTCAAAAACCCACAAATCCACCTGCAACCAACACAACAATCCGCCATCTTCCCAAAATAACCCACAAAAAAAACCCAACTCCAAAAAAAAAAAATAAACAAATAAATACTTCTATTTATTTATATTTATTAATTGAAAAAAAAAAAAAATGGCGAAAAATTGCTATTCTTTAACCCCCGCCCCCTAGCGACGAACATCCGCAGCGTGCTCCGTCGATTTCGATGGCTGCTTCGGCTCGAGAGAGAAATCAACACGAGCCAGCCAAGCAATGGCTTCCAAGCGCTTCCAACCCATCATTTCCAATGAAAAACATGCATTGGCTCACGCACCCCACTAGAATCTGTCCAGCTCCGAACCCTCGCCACCAACCCAACCCTCGCCCACCCCAATGAATTCCCTTTCGAAAAAACAACACAAAAGAAAAATGAATATAAACAATGGTGATTGGATATGCGAATTTATGAATCGGCACGAAAACACCCAAAAAGTGGTGGCAGCACCATCAGCGCGAATCATGGAGGACGGAAACATGCCGCGACGAGAACGGCGGAAAGCTAAAAAACGGGCTCGCGAATACTCGCCCGCGATAATTTCCTAATTAAATGGCGAATAAAAATTGTGTTTTGTCGCTGGCGAACAAAGTTTGTGTCGCGCACGACCGAGATTCGGTCTTTCGGCGCTGGAAAAACAAAACAACATGGCGGCGTGGAAAACAAGGCGAAATGTGGATCCATTTTGCGAGCGATTTCTTTCCTGTCACGCGATGTTGCAGCCCTAAATTCCTTTCTCTCGAGCACACGCGACTCGACTCGATCGTCTGGGCAGATGATCAGGTCGTGAACCCCCCCGGACGGCGGTGGGGCTCGCGTCGAGGTGGTGACAGTGGGAACGGGAAATTAGGCGTGCACGGGCGGAGCTTGAGCGAGTGGTGGCCCGGCGTGCGATGTATGCGACGGCTGCAACACTCACCCGTGATGATTTCACTAAATCGTTGTAGTTGAACTCCGGACATGTTTTGTCGTTGGATTCGAGAAGTGCCAAGTTGAAGCGAGGCGTCGGAGCACTTTCCTTGGGTTTCTTATCCTTTTTGAGCGATCCAACCGTCGTGATAGCAATCCGTCTGGTTTCTGCCATTCCTGGCAATCATTTAAACGTCTTTCGTCTTCCAGAGAATAAGCACACAATATTTCCCGCAATTCAAAAACTTGGCGAATCCGCCGCCATGATTCACTTACACCGGTACAACTACGTCTGCGCGATACCCTTGAGCGTTGCATTCTGGGAAGGGTCATCGTTTTCCGCGCAAAACAAATTACACGTGCTTACCACTAATCACACACAATGCCCGATAAAATCAAATTTTGCCAAACAAATCGTCGTTCTTCAAACCAAATTTTTTCAACGGATATTTTCGGAAAAAATAAATTTTATAAATCAAAAAATAAAAATAAAAATCTCCAGAAAAATGCAAATAAAATCAAAAATAAAAATAAAATCACAAAACTATTAAAAAAACACCCAAAATTGTAAATTCAATAAAAATAAACTCCAAAAACGAACGTATTTACAACATTCTATTTTCGATAAACACGACGCCCATCTTTGATTTATTCAAACCGACCACCAGATGTCAGACAAACCAAAACGAGGAAGCTCATTGGTCACACGATAACTTCACTGTTACTATCGTTTCTATGGTAACCATAAAAGTCATCATCTTGCGTCGGCTTTTCATGCAGATAATTTACGATATTTTGATGACTGCCGATCGCAAGAACACCATCAACAAATTTCCTAGTAAAAAAAAATGAGGTCACTGACAGAACTACTTTCAGTCACGAGCAGTAGTAGCGACGATGTGCAATCGGAGTCCGAAACGACGCGACGAAGCTCATTAAGCGGATTAAAAAACCTTTCCTTCACGGGCTCCGGCCAAACCCCGGCGACGAGTGACAAACTGTTGTGGCAATTTCATTCCGACTTCCTTCCCACCATTCCCTGCGAATATACGCACCGAGTGTTCCGCAAAGCTGGCCGATTGCTTGAAATCCTTTGCTCCTCGCCGCTCGCCTCCAAAAGCAGCAGAGAAATCATGCAAAAAGCCACGAAAAGTCTCAAAATCAAATTTAAAAACGAACACGAACGTAGGAAAACGTTAGAGCTCACCCAAGCCGCATTGCCGTGTAAATAAAAAGTAGTTTCAGCACATCCAGGACCAAATTTGAACCTTTTGGAGGCTTCTCCAACCCTTTTTTGGAACCCTAATTGAAAAAATAGCAATTTCAAGGCCCCAATTTGCTCCTTTTCTGCCAATTTTGGCCATTTTTGAGGCCCTAATTGAAAAATATGTCCAAAACCATATAAATTCGCTGATGATGCGATGTTAAAAGATACAAACACGACTTTCTGAATAGCAAATTACGAAATAAATTTATTTATTCATCAATTTTTTATTTCTTATTTTCCAGATCAGTATTTACTCGAAAAAGTATTAGGCGATGTGAGATTTTTCGAATGTAATCGACCTGTGGGTATTTAAAAAGGAATTGACGCAATAAACATTGGCAGTGGCTACGTTCATGAATTGTGATTGATTGAGATCTATTTATTTATTTATTTATTTATTTATTTATTAAATCAACGCACCATAAGGAGCAATACATTGGTGTCGGTTCGTTTCCTCAAAACAATGTTTTCAAGGATTTATCTTCATTTTTTCTTACAAGGGGGGACTATGCCCCCCCCCCAAAACCTACCCTTACCAACTATTTTCATCAATGCATCTCTCAACCAATCACAGCGCATCATGAAAATAATACGATCACGTCGGACATGAACATAGCCACTTCGATATAGATTTCTTTAAAATTTATTAATTTCTTGTTGCAGTTGATGAAAGAAAGAGGCATCGTGTACGTGATGCTGTACGATTATCTGCAACGTCATTTCCAGCCGCTTCTTTTGAGCGACACGAAGGAACACACGGGGATCACGAACGAGATTGCAGACGCGCTGTTACTGCGTCGGACGGCCATCAATGCGGCTCTAGCTCGAGAACGAATCGCTCGGAATGCTCGTTCGGTCGAAGAGCTAATTCCGCCTGAAATCCGTCGATGCGTCGAAGTTTCGCCTTCGCTGCCCCAATACGCCTGGGTCAATCAATTCAAAACAAAGTTAAAAAATATTCAAAACAATTATTATTATTATTATTACTCCTTGTAGGCTTATCGCTGTTGAGGGGCACCCCCTCAATGTTTGAGTTGAGTATTAAACGTTATTATTATTATTATTATTTTTAAGTATGACGGAGCTTCAAGAGGAACTGTCGAAAGTGGGTTTCAGTCAAGTTTCGAGCCAAAACGAGCTGAATGCGTCGAATTTCTGTTCGGATTTGGAATGTGCAGATTTACTCATGTTCCATCCGGATTGTCGTTTTCAGTTGCTCAATATTTGCCTGGTCGAGTCGAATCATCTCATTATACAGGTGGTTCGTCTGTTGTGTGGATAAAAGGGAAATGAGTTAAGTTTTGTGATGTTTTGCAGCATAAATCGAGCTGTTTAGGCGCGTACTTGGTTGCCTTCATTCTTAAGGAAGATCCGTCGAAAGAGTTGATCGAGTGTCGACCTCAGGTTTTGGTTACCCAAGTGGGAGAAGGATGGACTGCGGCGCATCTTGCGAGTCTTCTGGGAAACCGAGCTGTGGTTTTGAGTTGTGCTTCGGAAGATATTGCGGCGCAAGTAGAGCAAAGGATCGTTCAAATGGGAATCTACAGTTAAAATTCAATCCAAGCGTTTTTTGGCAGTGGAGAATGTCCTAGATCAAAATGCTCACTCATACTGTACGATAAAAATCCTAGATCAGGGGTTCCCAAACTTTTTAGCATCGCGACCCATTTTTAAGCAAGGCGATCTTCCACGCCCCACTTCATCTACCGGTGCATTAAAATTCTCAAAAATGAACTACTAAAAAGAAAAAAAGAAATTTTTATATAATTTTGCATATAATTTTATATAATTTTACATATAATTTTATATAATTTTGCATAGAATTTTATATAATTTTACATAGAATTTTATATAATTTTGCATAGAATTTTATATAATTTTACATATAATTTTATATAATTTTGCATAGAATTTTATATAAGTTTGCAAAAAAAGCTTGTCCTATTTAGGCGTGTGTGATAGATGCGCCTTACCAAAAATCAACTCGCGCTTAAGTTTGGGAAATGCTGTCCTAGATCAAAATGCCTTAGTTGTTATTTACTAGCTAATGATGAATAACAACCTACGGTTACCCTAGATGACCATTTTTTTTTTACTTTGGAGGTCCCCCATAATGACAGGACCCAACACTGTAGTGTCTTCAGCCTAGGTGTAAATCTAGCCATGCTATTGATAGGTTAAGGGATGCTACTTCCAAATTCCTGCTTAGAAAAGCTTTTTTCAGGCACCGCATCAAATTGCCAGGTTAAGGATAACTTAGATTAGGTTGGGTTGGAATGTCATGCTATTTTCTCCTGGCAGTTGTCTATTGCCAAAAAATAGATTAGTAATGAATTCAAATAGTTTACTCTATCTCTTACATTTTCAGATGTGAAAATCCTTCATCAAAGTTTCCTCGATTGTATGCCGGATGACCCACTTTACGCCAACATCACGACCATCCTAGTGACGCCGGAGTGTTCCAATTCGGGGATCAGTGATCCTGTTGACTTCATTCTGCGTGAAGGAGGAGGTGAATTAGATCTGTAGGATCCCAAGTGCCACAATAAACAATTTAACATCGCAATCGCATCTACATAAAGTCTGTTTCAATGTAAGTGTGACACTCCTCCTATTGGTTAATAGAATATACAGTATTCCCATTGGCTGGACTCCACATGACAATAGTATAATCTAAAGGTAGGTTCACACTTGTGTTCACACTAGACGCAACGCAAGAAAACTGACGCAACGCAAGCTGCTTGCGTCCAAAAATTCTTGACGTTGACGCCAATTCCTGCTTCAACTCCGAGTTGAAGTAAGCGACGCAACGCAAGGAAAGGTCTTGCGTCCAACCAATCACGATCGACTTCAACTCTCGTCGATTCACGTTTGGTTGGTGAGACTTTGCCACATGCAAACAGGCCGCCATTTTCGGATTCTGGAACTAGTTCTAGAACTAGATCCAATTCCAGGTTTCATTGAAACCATCCGATTGGCCAGACGCAGCGTCAATTGTTGCAGCTTTGTTCACACGTGCCCTACAGTGTGAACAGACTCTCCGTTGCGTTTGATTACTTTTTCCTTGCGTTGCGTTGCGTCGCGTCGCCCCTAGTGTGAACACAAGTGTGAACCTACCTTAAGGAAACTGTGAACTATTCTTTTGTTGTGTGGTGTACAGCCAATGGGGATGCTCTATATTCCATTAGCCAATGGGAGAAGTGCCACACTTACACTGAAACAAAGTAAGATGCAGGGCTGGACTGGGAACAAATTTATTGCCGGGAAATCTGGGTGTCCGGGCCACAATTAATGAAGTCGGGACAGGCCACAGCGGCCACGGGCCCCCGGGAAACTCCCGGTAACCCGCCGGGCCAGTCCAGCACTGGTAAGATGCGATGTTTAATATTGTTACGTGGCTTTGGGGATGAACGAACCAAGTAAGCAAATTGACTTAAAAGTTAAATCGATCATCATCCGTGCTACTGGGGATAGCAATGAACGGGTTAATGTTGTTTACTTTGATCTGTGCCAGATGTGCAACTTCTGCGAGAAGTGGTTGGGTCGAGTGTACACTCCGAACAAGAATTGGAATACTTCCAACATAACCAAAAACTTGAACTGATGCACGCTTTGAAGTTTCCGAACGTCCGTACTGTGGTTTACAACACCCACTCGATTCACCAGATGGAGAATGAAGACGTTGTTGAATCGGTTCTGACTCGAGTCAATACGGAATATCAGAAACAACTGCACGATTCTCATAACTCTAAATTAATCAAAACAGAAGTATCCTCATTCGAAAAATTACTGCGCCTCATCCAGTCCTAAATTTTCCTTAAAAACAGATCCCCCCAACCAATAAATTTGAGCCCGAATTCCCAGATATTTACCAACGCTTATGCTTACCCAAAACTGAGGAAAGTAAAACGAGTTATTTGAATATTAGACCGAATGAAAACCTCGAAGGATGTTTCATAGCAGTAATGAAACGCCAGGTAGAATCTTAAAATAAATTACCGTATTTTGCAAACCATAAGACGCACTTTTTTACTTTGAAAAGTCGACCAAAGATTGGGGCGCGTCTTATAGTCCGAACTTATGTATGAAAACAATACAGTAGAGCCTCGATTGTCGGATAATCGAATATTAGGTTTGTATACATACTGTACTGCATACGAAAATAAAGTCATTAAAATGTAGTTATACTCTGGCAGACCGTAAGAGTGGCCTTTCTCTCATTGGCCGAGCCACTTTACTAGTGTACTGATACAAAAAAATAAACCAAAACACCAGAATAGACCACTCTCAAGGCCGTCTTTACACTTTTCAGCGCCCTGGGCTAATAAAACTCAGGCGTCCCTTGCCCAGCACTTTTCTGTGCCCATCGAGCCCCTGTGCCCGGCGCCTCTGGGCTGCAGCCCAGTTAGCCCAATGGTAAAGGTGGGCCTGACCACTCTTATGGTCTGCCAGAGTATAGCATTAAAATATAGTTAGAAAGCATTAAAACCGACCAAAAATGGATAAAAATCGTCAAAAACCATTAAAAATCGATTAAAAATTGCTTTACTACTGTTCGGATAACTGATCATTCGTATTACCAATGTTCCGATAATCGAGGCTCTACTGTAATTAAAAATGATATTAAAGAATTTTTTGTACTAACATTTTTATATAACAACTGTCTCTCTGTGCGTCTTTTGGTCCGATGCGTCTTATCGTCCAAAAAATATTTTTTTCTAAAAATTGACTGATAAATCTGGGGTGAATCCAGGGCTGGACTGGGAACAAATTTATTACCGGGAAATCTGGGTGTCCGGGCCACAATTAATGAAGTCGGGACAGGCCACAGCGGCCACAGGCCACCGGGAAACTCCCGGTAGCCCGCCGGGCCAGTCCAGCACTGGGTGTATCTTACGGTCAGACTCGTCTTATCGTCCGCAAAATACGGAAATCAAAAAAAAATTCACCAATTCAATAATTCTTCAAGGAGTACAGCAAAGTTGCCCCCAAAGATATTCTCCAACAAGCCCAAGCGAAAGGAATCCTTTGCATCAAATCCAAAGTACCATGTAGCCACAAAGTCGTGCAGACAGACATCGTGTGCTCCCGATGTCTAAAGAGAGGACTATACCGCGACTCAAAACACCAACGACATCAACCGCCTTTCAAAGTCGGCGGGTTTCTAAGCCACGGAACGTTTCCATCCCCGCCAAGAGTCGTATACAGTCTTCCGATCCAAGCCCCGTATCAACCGATCCGTTGGACCCACACGACCGGTCCGTATCCGATCATGAAGCAGCGTCAAATCAAAAAGCGCGGCCTCTATCCGCTCGTGACTAAAACGCTCCACCTGCCCGGCCTGGCGCCATCCACCTACTACCGAACCGGTCTGAATTTACCCGACAGGGAATCCGAAGTAAACTAATGTAAATAAATACATGCACGACCAAATTAAACATGTACAGACTATCACTGTAAATATTTATTAAGAAAACTGACACTACAGCACAGCCTCACGAGCTATAGCATTTTAAGTAGGTGAAGGGAGATTTCCTTCCTCCCTCCCAAGCCACACCTTGATTTCTTTATTTCTTAAAATTATTAAATTAAATTTAAAAGAGAAAATAATTAATTTTTCTTCATTAGAGAGTTTGCGGGATGCATTTTTCCCTTATTTTGTGCCACGTTACACTATTTTAGTGCTACATCGTAAGGAAAAAATCTTTAGTGTATCGTTTTCAACACTAAATTAAAATATAGCGCAGCCAATCAGAATTGAGAACACTATATTGTTAGCTCCGCCCATTGCAAATGGCGATTATTTTGTTGTCCCGATCAAACACATCACAGTCATAGGTACGTAGATTGAATGATAAGTGAGGCCCAAAATTGAATTTTAGGCCCAAAACCATACTTTATAGGCGTAATAATGGAATTTTATGCAGAAATTTGCACATTTACACCCCCAAATTGAATTTTTAGGCCCAAAATTACTAACTGTCAGTAGTTGGCTGAAATAGTGTAGTGATAAGGGAAAAGTGCAGCCCGCAAAAACTTAATTTATCATTTTTCCCTTACACTATTTTTATACCGTATAGTCTTTAACTGTAAGGGAAAAATTCATCCCGCAAACTCTCTATTATCTAAAATTTTTCTATAAGAGTAAAACAAAAAGACGTGTCGACACTTTTTCTCGTTTTATTTTTATTTCATGCTAATGATGGGCACATTTTTAAAACTAGGCTTGATTATTATTAATAAATCAATTATTTTTATAATCTCCCTTTGCCTGGTTATTATTATTATTATTATTGATATTGATATTTATTATTATTTTTTTTTTTGTATTTTTTTTTCTTTTTAAATATTACAATTAACAGCAAAATCGAAGCAACGAGTGCAGAAAATACATATGTTACTGAGATTAAAAAGTGTGGTTTTTACAATTATACAAGAACGTAAAGAAATTAAATAGAAAAATATCACATGTATACACAAGAATAAAAATCTGGCCACGTGAGTGTGTGATGAGGGAAATCGAACCATACAAGGCGATAACTGGTCAGACTCCATCTCGCGGCGGTGTGACGAAACAGACCTGACCCACACGCACTCACACACCCACATCAAACTCACACATACAGGGGCAAATAGATGCACGACATTATTATTCAAGCAGCCACACGACTGAAATTCTCCATTCCAGCAACTGAAAAAGCCAAGACCAAGTTGGGAAGAGGCGAGCGTATCCCAGGCAGCCATTGGTCGGCACTTAAACCCGCCTAGATGCCGCCATTTGCATTTTTCCACCCCCAAAAAAAGAACAAGGAAACAAATAGTCATAAAACTACCAAATTATCAAATTAACATTAAAATAACCGACTTTAGCTACCAATGCTGAGCATTAATACTGGTCCAAACGTAAAGTGCATAGTTTGTGTCAGATGTTCGGTTTGCACCAATCCTGCCTGGGCTATGACGCCGCTTTCGTGTTTATATAATTCGAATGAGCTGCTAATATAAGTGGGCTTAATCTCTAAGAGTATTTCAAGGGTTATTTGTGAAGCCACAAATGCGGAAAATTTGGCGCTGCTGAGGGATTTTTTTTTTAGTTTTTTTTTTTAAAGTTTTTAAATATTTTTTTAAATATTTTTTTTTTTTTGTTCCTCTCATTCAAAGCAAAAATCAACAACCCAACAAACTGCTGTTTGCCATTGACTTAAGATTAGAAAACGACGTGATTTGGCAGGAATTTGAAATGAAAACAAATTAAATTTCATTTTTTCACGACTCGGCACTGCGAATTTTGCGTCCCGCCAACGAGCCCAACATGTTTTTGAAGGCAGCGCCGATTCCCTTACAAGATAAATAGAAAATAATTACGAAATAACTGAGTTATTTCACCTTTTATTAATACTCACTTTGTTATTTTGTAGTTCGAGGCCCCTCTGTTCTAATTCCTCGCGATGCGCGTCCAAACATTTCTGATATCGAAGCTGCGAAAACCGACAACACAAAATCAACACAAAATAAAAATAAAACCAAAAAACTCCCATACTTTGCACGCCGCTTCTATCGTTTTACACAACGCTCCCGAAGACGGCTCGCAGTAGAAAACGTGCGCCATAAACTGCTCTTGGGCAGTCCTCATGATGAAAGCGCAATGTCTAAACAAAAAAAAACAAATAAACAAACAATTCACAACCAAAAACCACCCAATAAATCTTACTTAACGTTTTTCCCGATGCCAAGAAACGATAAATACCTCACACGACACTCGGCAAACAATTTCCCTTCCTCCTAAAACAATAAAACAAAAATTTCCAAAATCCGCCATTTTGAATCACCAAAAACCCCTTACGCCTTGCTCGATGATAGTGATAGTTGACGGCGCCACCGCCACATTGACATGACGCCATTGTTCCAATGGCGAAGCGAGTGTCAACTGATCGACCGCTTGATTCAACATGTCCATCCCCGATGGTCGTGGAACCTGCACCACGCCTGCGTAGCGCACTTTGAGTACTTTCTTTGGTTCCTCCATTGGAGTCGGAAATGATTGGGCTTTGAAAAAAATAAAAAATAAAATTTAATCGCCATAAAACATGATTTTAGGCCTATTTAAACCGGTGTATGTAGTGTGGGGGATTCGATGATGGAACCGGCGGTGCTCGGTGGGCAGATTGGTGGGTCTGGGGAGCCCGGTCCGTCCGATTCCCACGGTGTTTCGCGGGCCCGTGGTGTTGTTGCTCGCGCCTTCGACCGGACGAGCGAGCGACTGAGACATAGTTCGTTCCAACATGATCCTTTTGCAGATATCTCGCAGCGTGTTGGCGATGGTTCGTGCGGGGGTGTCGCAGCGGAAGACGTGGCACATGTGTTTACGAGAAGCGCGATCGCGGGCCACGTAAGCAAAATCCCTTGAAACGAGAGAACTTTTTCAGATTAAACTTGAAAAACCGAACGAATCTCGACTTCGTTTGATGGTTGAACGAGATGTGACGTCATGCAAAGTGAAACTAAACGTTGATGATGCAAAAACATGCGTAAATTTAAAATTAAACGTGCATTTTCTTTTTTAATAAACTGGTCAGCTGGAAAAAAAAGCTAAAAATAAAATAAAAAAATTTAATTTTCTATTTTTTTTATTTAGAAATAAATATAAATTCGGATGTACGTATTTGAGTGGGTTTTGGGTTGAAAAATGACAGCAAATTGATAAATATTTGGATAAATAGAGAAGCAAAATTAACCTGGCATCGTTTAGTTGATTAGCCAAAGACAAATGTGAGCTGAGTGAGAGACAGCGGCGATATAACGAGAAAAAACAAAATAAATGAAAAACCGGAAACAAAATATGAAAGAATTGATGAGAAACAAAAAAGAAAAATCAACGTGTGATCAATAGGTGCGTTCAATATAAAATGGATTTCCGAAATCGTGATTTTCTTGATTTTCTGAAATCAAGGAAATCGGATTTCAACTTTAAACGGCCTTAATTTTTTTGGAAATCCAACTGTTGCGCATGCGCAATTTGACTTCCTGTTTGAAATTTAAAAACTTTCGGAAAATTACGCTTTCGCCGCACTGCTGTGCGGCGGAACATTTAAATACTTTCGGCCGCGTTCGATAGCTCAAACGCGGCCGAAATATCACGATTTTCCCAATTGCAATTATTAAATTGCAAACAAAAATAACTGCTCTGATCGCTCTATGTACAATTCAAGATGGCTGAAAATCAACTTGGAAATCAAGGAAAGCGACCCTACACGTTGCTTTCGAGAAATCGGATTTTCTGAAATCCGATTTCGTTTTTATGACGGAAAAACCGTCACTTCCGGGCTCCCGAAATCGACGAAATCCATTTTATATTGAACGCGCCTAATGTGTGAGCAAAAGATTGAGTTTTTACCTTTCCCTAAACCCGCCAACCGGACACAGAAGCACAAGGGGGAAACATATAAATAAATAAAAAAGAAAAGACCGGGTGAACCGTGACGAAATCGCTCGTCATTTTCACATAAATGTTTCCTGACCAAAACCATGCACGAATTAAACGAATAAATAAATAAATAAAAAGTCAAAAAAATCACGGAAAAATAGACAAAATAATCAAAAAGTCGACCAAATTGTGTCAATCAAGACCTCACCTGCCATTGTCACGTCCAACACCCCATACACGTATCGTGTGAATGGGTTGAGTGTTGAGAACCGTTAGATTCTCGGGATCCACTAATTTCAAACTCGTGTCATCGAGATCCATGAAAAGATCTTTGCCCTGTGGAATTTTTGCATTGTTTATTATTTTTTTCGTTTTATTTGATTTTTGGGGGGGAACTTACGTCACCCCAGCGACCCACTGCGTCCAGAATATCGTTGCGGCCCAGAGACAAATCCACGATACACTTATTGACTGCTTTGCTGCTCCGTTCGGGAGTGAGGTCGTCTTCGGCAATCTCGACCCATCCAAGTGAGCGCACGGCAAAGCGAATTGGCTTATCTTTCTCGCTGGATTGCCTGGGACACAATTCTAGTCTAAAAACAAAGCGAAAATTGGTCAAAATGTGCGTTTTTTCGAATTTAAAAATTTAAAAACGAAAGAAAAAAAAAATAGGTGCGTTCAAAGTTTCTGTTTACGTCAAAATAATGTAAATAGTACGTAAAAACACGCTTAAAACACGAGAATGTGTTCGTTTTTGCGTCTCGATCGTGCGATAAAAACCGAAACTTTGAACAGTAGAAGTTAAACGTCTTGACATGTAAATTGTAATTTTTAGTATTTATTTTCATACCCAATTAAGTTTCATAGCTGATTATGTTTTGAATAAATCACGTGAACCACTGGCCGATCCAAGGGGCGACCAAAAATTCAATTCTTTTAACCAAAAATTCAAATTTAGGCCAAAAAAATCCATTCTGAGACCAAAATCATTATAAATTTGCCTTGGACAACCAATTTTTGGCCCAAAACAACCAATTTCTGGCCCAAAACAACCAATTTCTGGCCCAAAACAACCAATTTCTGGCCAAAAACAACAAATTTTGGCCAAAAACAACCAATTTTTGGCCCAAAACAACCAATTTTTGGCCCAAAACAACCAATTTTTGGCCCAAAACAACCAATTTTTGGCCCAAAACAACCAATTTTTGGCCCAAAACAACCAATTTTTGACCCAAAGCAGCCAACTTTTTACAAAAATCTAAATGAGATGCCACACGAGAGATAAACCTAGATGTTTCATCACACATCTCACGAAATCTCGTGTGACATCTCGTTCGCAATCACTACCTAAAAAAGTTTAACTTCAAAATGTAAAATTTTCGAATTTAAAAATCCAAAAAATCCCAAAAAAAAAAAAATCCATAATGTCAATTATTTCAAATTAAAATCCCAAAACACCAAAAAAATATTTACTGCGAATCCGCATTTTCCATTTTAGGAGACGTGATTTCCGATGTAATGACGGAACTCGTCGAATTCATACTAACTGGACTCTAGAAAACAAAAAAAAAATTAAAAACCACACCCAAAACAAACAAATCAATCTCTCCCAAGTACTATTGGTTCGTTGGAGATGCTGGCCGATCTAATCAACTCCTTGCTTTCCACACCCGGCGGTGGCGGGTCCCTCTGAATAGTCCCGCTTTTAATATGCCAATAATAAGGTCCATCCGAATCTAAAAAATTAATTTTTTAAAATTTTATTTCTTAATTTCCCAGATTTCCTTCCCGACCTTCGTGTTTTTCCCATCCGGGCGGCAGAGCGCTTTCCTTCGGAATTTCGCAGATCGGGGTTGTTTTGTCGTCGCTTGGAGGCTCCGACGGAGTGGAAGACGCCGTGCTCCGCGTTTGGATGCCAAATATATCGGAAGGTAGTTGCCGATTCTCATCAGGCACGACCGGCGCTTGAATTCCACTGTCGTTACTGTCGGGCGAATTAATGTCCATCCCACGATCCTCACTGGAATAAACAAACAAAATATGTCACGCTTCGTTGCCATCTGCGGTTCCTCGGATAAGACGCGGCTTAAGAGCGGGTAACGACGCTGCCAGCTGCACTAATTGACTTTGCCCGCTTTTAATTTATTGATTTCGATCCGCTTCGAAGCGCCCACCTCGAAATGTCAAAAACCGCAACCAAAGCAATTTGACATATGACGAAATAGAATCGATATAAAAATTCCCAGAGTTAAAATAAAATAAAATGCAGCAGAAAGCCGGTTATCCGAAGAGTGATCGATTTTTAATTGATTTTTTATCGGCTTTTTTCGTCTATTTTCAACGATTTTTTGTTTTCGTACACAGGTGCAGTTGTACCGTTTTACCCTGCATGTTGCGACATGAAAAATACAACAGGACTTTATATGATGTATTTCTATACGTAGTTATCAAATTTTCGGTCAAAAATTTGATAACTACAACAATTACGTTGATTTTAAGGGATTGCCCTTTGCGCTTCACTGCCTTGCTTCAAAATCAGGGAAACAACAAAATTCTGCCGATGACGTCATTTAATGTGTATCCACCAATGACAGTGTCGGAATTACCAACTTTTGGAAATCTCAGTTACAATGCTTTTATATCGACATGCCGTTATAAGTGAGAAACCAAAAGCGCCCGGATGAATAATTATGTCAAAATTTGGGCCTGGAATTTGAGTTTTCTAGATATTCTCGAAGTTATTATTAAAATCTGTGTAAATTTATAGAAATTTAGGTCAATTTCCGCTTTTTAAGCTCGTTTTTGGTTCATTTCTCATTGAAAAAGATTCGCACGCTGGTATAAACGGGGTTTACCTACAGTCTGATCAAACCCGCACTATACCGCTTAAAGCGGGGTTATTATTAATCCCGTATTTTATCGATTAAGAGCCGCGGCTCTATTCAAAACTGCCATTTTTGTCAGCAATTACAATTTCGGTTTTTCGTTTGTTACATTTGTTTAATGCTACAAACGAAGTCTGAACGTCACAAACGAGGCGTACATTCATCGTTCGTGAGGTTAAATACGGAAACAATACCAACTTTTGCAAAAATACGGTATTCTTGGTGTCTCAGCTGCGGCTACTATTCGAGGACGGTTACAATTCGAGGGCGACTCTTAATCGGTAAAATACGGTATTTATTTTTCCCAAAATAAACACACACACAGGTCTCGATTACACGAACCGAGGGGTCCAACAATCAGAATCTGCGTTTCAGAGATTCGAATCTCTGATGTATTTTTTGGGATTTGACGTGGGATTCGATCGGGATTCGCAAAGATTTAAATGATTATTTTAATAAAAATAAAAAAAAGCCGTAAATAATTTATCTTTTGTCCAATTTTCAAAAAAAAATTCAAAATTTTTACAAAAAGGCCCATGTCAGAGATTCGGTTGAATGTCGGACCCCTTGATGCGAACAAACGGGTTTTATAAACACCCAATTCCCCCAATCAATCATTCCAAACAATCGACGTTCAACTGTAAAACAAAATAAAATCATCAACTAACATATCAAGTAAATCAGAAGTTCGATTTCTCTGGTTGGTCAGGTAGTAATCGTTGAGTAAACCGTTGCAGTTCACCATATTATCATTGTCTTGATGAATTCGACGGTTGTCGTCATCGAAAAACTCACTCGTTGTGATGTTGGTGGTGTCTATGTCTCGGTTACTGCAAAAACCAAACAAAAAAATCAAATCTAAAATTAAAAATCCCCCAAAAAAACCAAAAATCATCCTCAAGACCCCCCAACCTGTTGCTATCTTGTTTGGTGGAAGGTGGCTTCTGTATGGCGGTGCTCGTGGGTCCGGTGGCCAAATCGATTCCCATCGAACTGAGGTCCAGATTGGCATATCCGCGCCGGTTCTTCACCGTCGTTTCCCGCCGGAAATTGCACACCGAATCGAGTTCGTCGTACAACTCGTCGTAAATCACGTGCTCGTTGCTCGTGTTGCAGTTGACGGCATCGTCCAAGTGGTAGTTCGGGTTGGAGAACCCCAACAAATTGTTCTCTGCGAAAAAAAACAAAAAAACAAAATTAAGTCGTCAAATTTGGACGTAATCTTTTCCCTTTTGAGCTTATCGACTCGACTTAGCCCTAAATGGCCACGAATGAAAGAAGGCGGCGATTAGGTTGGCAAAATTCCAGCACGAGACGAAATGTGGCGCCGTAGAACGGGGTGGGCCACGAGCAAAGGGACGTCCGCGTATGGGAAATGTGACGGAGCCGTTACCCGGTCTAATGGGAGCCCGAAACTGCAGCAACTGGTCGATGACCCAAATCATCGATTGGAGGCAACGAGAAACGAAAATAAAGACGGAGAAAATCATTTTCCCGTTTTCGTTTTCTTTCTTTCGTTGAAATAATTCGGTGAATTTTTACGGCACCTGCGAACGCGCCGACTAATCCTGCGACGACCCCACCGCGGCAAATCCAATCGTCAAGATGACGTGTAATGGTGATGGCAACCAAGACCCGCCAATGTGAATTTTTCCTACTCAATTAACGGAATTCGTCTCGAGTGCAAACTGCCCATTCGTTTCAATCCCAATTCCGCTGATTAAAAATAATTTAAAAATTTTTTTTTTTTTTTTTTAAAAAAATAGCCGCCATTTTTTTTTTATATAAACATACATATATATTTAAAATAAATTAATTCTCGTTGAAAAAAATTTTTTTTTTCGTTATAAACGTTTATTTATGTCGAAAACATCGAATTAATTCAAAATTTCATTCCCCTTCGAGTAGGCTTGTCTGCAAGTGACTCATGTTACACAGTGAAGCTATCCAACAGGCGGGGTTTTTCCTACATATTTCTCAATGACTCACCGCATTATTCCACTCGCTCTTCCTTCATTTAATCCACAAAAAAAAAATTTTAAAAAAAATAAACCAAAAAATTTATTATAAACCATCATACGTAATTCTAAATACAAAAAAAAATTTACCAAAAAAAAAAAATATTAAAGAAAAAAAAAAGATGGCACTTCGCCCTGTGCAGTGCAGTGCGACATTCTGCAGCGTGGCCCTTCCAGCCGCTGTTTCCAAGGAAACCGCATGAAAAACCCGCAAAGAAACATCTCGAGAACCCACCCAACCCACCCAACCCCTTCAAACCCCCAAAACCAGCACCAAAACGCGAAAAACACGCCCAGAACCCCCGCAACCGCCCAATAAACCCCCAAACAGCGGCATTAAAACGCCTACAAACACCGAATTTCAATTCCATCCCCAAAAACCTTTCAAAAATCCCCGAAATAAAAGTGAGCCAACACCCCTGAACTCTTAGTCTACGTTCCACCGCCCCAAACGCGTTCCCCGAGCCAACGATAGCGAGAAATAGCCCAAAAAACGATGCTAAAAACCCAACGTCTACTTACTCTGCAACACCATGGCGTCTGGAAACTCAGACGAAGCAGCGCCAGTCACGTGACTTCCCCAATCTACCAATAAGCGGCGCGCATGATGCTATCTCTCGAGCGCGACCGCCATACACATATTTATAAATCAATCTGTCGACTGGTGCTGCGTCAATCCATACCACTAATTATCAAACCAAAACCTCATCCACGTGCTTACATCGTCAACAAAAAATTTAAAAATCAAAAAAATCGACAAAAAATCAACAAAAATCAACAAAAATCATCAAAAATCATCAAAAATCAGCAAAAATCATCATAAATCAACAAAAAAATCATCAAAAATCATCAAAAATCATCAAAAATCATCAAAAATCAACAAAAAATCAACAAAGATCAACAAAAATCATCAAAAAATCATCAAAAATCAACAAAAAATCAACAAAAATCAACAAAAATCATCAAAAAATCATCAAAAATCATCAAAAAAATTATCAAAAATCAACAAAAAATCAACAAAAATCGAGAAAAATTCACCAAAACAGAATTCTTTCGTGAAAATGGAATAAAAATCGATTTTCTAATTCGTTGCAACGTGGTAAAAGGTGGTTTGAAAGCGAGACATTTTCGTCTCATCCGGGTGGCTCCATGCTGTCTTGACTGGGCGTTTTGGTTCGACGTTGCCATGGGTGACGCCATCGCCGACTGGCAGATACCAGGAGAGTGTTGGCGCCTGTTGTATCAATTCCGAAAACAAACCTCATACTCTTCATTTAATCAGGGCCGGATTAAGCCGTTGGGGGGCCCGCAGCACATCCGACAGAGGGGCCCATGAATCAAGAGCGGATTTATAGATTCTCGCAGTTCTCGAAGGAGAAGGGCCCCATGGGGCTGCAGCGCCTCTCAAGTCCGAAACAAACATTTTAGCTTGAGAAAAATTTTCAAAAAAAAATTTTTGGACATTTTTTTCAATTAGGGCCCCAAAAAATGGCCGCGAGACCAGAAATCCGTTTCTGCCATAAATATTCAGAAATGACATCTTCACAACACTTTCAAGCAAAAAAATGCATTTTAAGCTGAAAAAATTGGATTTTCACACAAAACAATGCATTTTTCACAGAAATAATGCATTTTGCACCGAAATAATGCATTTTCACGTCACAATAATGCATTTCCATGTCAAATTGATGCATTTCCATGTCAAATTAATGCATTTTCATGTCAAATTGATGCATTTTGCACCGAAATAATGCATTTTTGCACCGAAATAATGCATTTTCACGTCACAATAATGCATTTCCATGTCAAATTGATGCATTTTCCTTAAAAAAATGCATTTATGTGCCAAAGAAATGTATTTTGCACGTCTACCCCGTCCTAGGAGGCCCTTTAGACTCGAGGGGCCCGAATGCCCCCCCATAATCCGACCCTGCATTTAATTCTATTAAAACTTCGTGCAAACCTATTTTTTCAAAATTAAATTTTCACGTTTTTCTTCCGAAAATCCAAAAAAATACGAGACCGAGAGTTCCCGGCTGTAAAATTAAGATGGAGGGTAATCCAGGGGAATGTTTCCCCTCACAAAACAAGAGTGATCGAACCGCCGTCTGTCGGAAGCTGCCTCAACGGCGCCACCGTCGTTACATTTTCATGAGCCCACCATTATCTAATTAGGTATTGAAACTGGCCTCGATCGATACAAAGCGGCCACCATTGCAGCCGTCTAGCCACGCGCGCCATCGCCCGGCAAAACGCGACACCACGCAAAAAAACCAACCCGCCATTTTGTAAACATCAATTTTTAACCCTAACACTGCGAAAAACCCGCGTCACGCGTTAATAAACGTCACTGCCGGCCCATTAAGCTCGGTAATCGGTGGCCCGGGCAGTTAAGCAGTTAAGCAGTTAGCACACTCGTCCCCTGGCCCAAAGATGTTTAACTTGCGCATACATCACGCATCGGAGAACCCTCGACTCGAAATCCTTCGCCAAATAGGCCATAGAAAGGCAAATAAGGGCGGGAAATTACTTGTTGGCGGCTTCAACTTGTTTTCCGAGCGAATAACGGCATCGGGCACATTTAAATAAATTAAAAACGACCAATTCGCGCCATTTAACGCGTTTTTTTCGACCAAATCTCGCGCGAATCTTGAACGGGCGCAATTGATATCGATTTGTCGATCGAAATCAATGGACTCCACTCTCGACAACAAGATCGCCCCCCTTTTCACCTCTCTGGCCTCTCACCTTGACCCATTTGTCAACAATATTCAATCAAATAAGAGATAAACAAACTCGCTCACCTTCTTCATCTGAAAATGCAAAAACAAAAATTTTATATTTAATTTTTTTTGGGTTTTATTCAATTATGACTTACTTAGATCAACAGTATTGGCCATATTTGCCTATGCTGTTGAAACGAGGGTGTGTGGGTGTGTGTAATGACGTAATTTTGCCCTCCTACATCAGATCCCTAAAGAAAAAAAGAAAAATTTAAAAAAAAAATTTTTTTTTCATAAAAATCCAATAAAATGCGACGATATTCGTCTAAAATCGAGACAAACTCCTCGAATTTGACCGCATGCGCAGTCGCCACTACCTGAATAAGTCTCGCGTCATCTCGCACGGATGCCGGTTACCATGCCAACCAAATTAGAAGGGAAAAAATTGCAACATCAGACCCTCACTCCGACGCACACTTTGTAAATAAAATGGCGAAAATTTGCGCAACTTGATACTCACAGAGAGAGCGCCAACGAAGAGAGAGAGAAAATAAATCACTGAAAAACCACGCCCATCCGTGCCATCCTAATGACGCTCCATCTAAAGGTCAAGTTCAGTGTCTCGCACCATAATTGCAACACACACCAAAAAAAAAAAAAAAAATCAAAATCCAACACAAAAAAAACAAAAAAACAAAAAAAACCAACGTTAACCTACGGAAAATAGTCCTAACTCAAAAAAAAAAAAAATTTAAAACCCACAATTAATCCCAATAAAACGCATTTAACGTCCAAAATGGCGCTGATATTCACATACCCCGAGCCTTTGAACCGAATTTAGGTTGCAGACACAAAACGTCCCTTTTGTCGACCTTTCAACGCGCCTAATTGGCCATTCAAAACCCCCGTTGACGACCCTCATTTCAACTAACAAACACGGAACTCATCTTTAACGACGCAATTAAACCCCACACGACGAAACCCCCAATCAAGACCCCCAAAAAAAAACCCAAAAACCCCAAAAACCAAAAAATAAAAACAACAAATTGGACTCGGGCCAAACCGACCACCCCCGCCCGTCGCGACCCCCGACCCATCAAGAAACGAAAAGAAAATGGGAGCGATGCGAGTGCCTTGTGCGACCACGCCCTCGCCTCGCCTCGCCTCACCTTGCAGGTGATGACCCTCGATTCGTGATCCCTGCACCGGATGGAAAAAAGGCGGTCAGATCCGCTGGTCCATCGGAGTGTGTTGGCGAACGCGAAGGAGGAGGAGAAGGAGGAGGAGGTGGTGTAGGGCGGGGGATCCGTCGGTGGTACCACGCTGTCTACGGCGGGGCCCGACCGCGCATTCAGATGACTCTCACCCCGAATAAGCGCGCCACCAGCGGCGAAATTCGTGTACTCCAACGACCCCCTTCCCCGCATACGAATGGAGAAACGAGGACTCCAGGCAGTCTGCTCAAGATGCCGATCGATGGCGGAGCAAGAAATTGTGAAAAATCCCTCGGGAGGACTCAAAGGGGTCGCCAAATTCCGGTGGAATCCGGCGAGCCAAATCGGGACAAATTCGGCCAATTTGATGCAATTTTGCACAGAAATTTAGCATTTTTCGCATTTTTCAGAATTTTCCAGAAAATTAAAATAATTGAAATAAATACGTATAGGAACACATATATATGCTAGTATGTAAACTAATAATGTACACTCATATTAATTGTTTCATTCAAAATGCATTTGTCATCGTTTATACACCTTGGTTCTGTTTTTACGTGATTTTGATGAAACACGTTCTAGAAAAATTAATTGAATTCCGCTCTTTTTATTTAAATTTTAAGGAAAAATATTTCCGTTAACTGTAATTTTCGACGAAATATTTAGGGACTTCTCCTTTAGTCACTTTTTTTCTGGAACGTACTTGTAAAAACGTCGCTGGGTGTATTATACAGTGTGTTTCGTTTACGAATTTACAGTCAATTTCCGAAATAATTTAGACATTAAAAAAAGGACCGTGGTTTTTCTTGTTTACTTGCATAATAATGCAAATTTGAATACATTTATTGAAGAAATTCAGTACTTTTGCTGTAGAAATTTAATTTTTGCCACAACGACTGGCTTTATTTCAGTTGATTTGTTTTCATTCTAAAACGAAATAATTTTTAACTTAAGGTGACTAAAATAAGTTGGATAGTACTAATTCGATGGTGCTCTACAACTTTGTAATTGGAAATTTTGCTCTATCTCGACTAGTTAACGAGTTAGCGAATGAAAAGTGCATTGTTGCATGTCTGGCATAAAATTTGATTCGTCATCCCTACTTTGCAGACAGGCTACCGTAGTCTGCTTGGTTTTTTGCAAAAGCATATACTTATTCTGGAAATTGACTGTAACGTCTTAAACGAAACACCCTGTAGTTTATTTATCGTTCTGGTAAGTCTGGCGCTGATTTTAACATATTTTTATCCAAATATTTACTTGTAAAATAACCCGCCAGACGTCGCATTTGGCTCATATTTTGCCGGCTTTTAATGAGGATGGCACGGGAAAGTAAAAGCGAGATAAAAGGCTTTTTTTCATGGGTCTCCGAGCAACAGTTTAGCCTTGAGCGACGTTCAGAGCGCCGGTGTTCACAATTCACGGTTTATATCAATTACTGAATGCAAATTTTGTTTTCTCCGAGCCAAACCCAAAAAAAAAATAATAATTCAAAAAAAAAAAAAAATAATGAAAAATAACTGAAATAAAGTGGACAACGAGGAAAATTGGATATGGCGAAAAGGAAAAAAAACTTGTCCATTTGACAGTGCGAGTCGGAATTGGTGTGTGCGATCAATAAAGTGACCAAAAGACACAAGTGACCTTAAAAATGCGCTTTGGGATGGAATGGGAGGTGAAAATGGTGATCAAAGGAAAACGGGGGTTCTTTCGGATTCAACTCACATTTCTCACTCGAAGATGAAGTGAATTTCAGATTACGTCTCATTAGCATTGACTATCACATAAAATCAAATATTCGGCTAGATTTCGTTGTCAAGGGAACTGGAAAACGAAAAGGCGATTAAAAACAAATGAATTTTCTGCGTTTTCGGTCGAAAAAAATGCAAATTTGCGTCAAATTACGACCGATTAACGTCGATGGTGATCGGATCGAGTGGTTTTTCATGTGGAAACGTGTGGTTTTTGCGGATTTAGTGGGGAAATTGAATTTTTTGAGGGAAATTATCATATTAGTGGGAGCCCCCGTCTGGCGCGGCTAAGTAGGTCACTGCCATCACTCGCTTGAAAAGGATATATGGTTTGGAATTCGTGTTGTACGTTTACCTATTAAGCTGCATCGCTGTGGAATGGTTGCCTGGGTTAGTTTTATCACATGGATCGAGAGTTGAATGAGGAAGATGTGTTTTAAAACTGTTTTTGTGCGAAGCCGAAAATGCTATTGCGACTCAATTTCGGCCATTACTGTGACGTCATGACATCGCGCCCTCTTTTGTGGGGTTTAGACTGTGTGTCGCGACAAAATCAATTTATCAATTGAATTTCTTTCAAAACGTCCGATTAAAATGTTAGGAAGAAAATGAAAGCAATAAAATATGTGTAAAAATTTAGGTTTGATAGAGTATAAAATAAAAACAAAATTAAAAAAAATTAAATCTTATAGAAATAAATTATTTTTAAAATTATCAAGTGAATGGCGATTTACCAGAAACAGTTTGAGTACTGAATACAAACTGATCTGACTTTAAGTTAAGGTTATTACTATTCTTCGAAAAGCAGGATTAGGTGTCTTCTTTCTGGTAATTTGATACTAATTTAATAATGTTCTTGGTAACTGACCAGGTTGAAGTTGGCACCACATTCACATTCGCCCTAGTTAAAGATAATAAAGAACAAACAAAACCCAATTCTTTTACCATAGATTTCAACAAAAACTTGTATCAAATTCCCGAATATGGTAGTACAAATATATACGAACGTTGACCATGGGTTTCTTTGATTTTTAAACCGAAGAATCTTATCTGAATCTTATCTGAATCTTTTGAAGCCGTGCCCAGCCTGATGTGTTGTATGTGAGTTTTGAAAGACTCAGTACTTTAATGCTGTATATTTGCATATAATTTATAATACCAGAGTGACCAGATTTTGAAAATAAAAAACCAGAACACCCATTAGCGAAACAAAATTGCTGAACCGGAAACAATTACCCCATGCACTTCCTTCTAATGCCGAAACCAGAAATGCAAACATATTTTGGTTGAAGTGTGAACATTGACATCCATCTTGTTCTTTAAAATCAAAAAAGTTGTTGACTTTTCAGAGGAAGTTTAAACTCGTGTATAATTTCAGCACAAATTAAGCTACCGTCAAACGGGGTGAAATTTTCACTAGCTGCATTCAAAAACTAAAATATTTTGTGTTTTACTTCAATTTTAAACCAAAAATGACATCAGTTCCTTTTTAAACCCATGTTAAAACTTAAAATACACTTAAACTAAAATTGTTATTTTAAGTTTTGAATGCAGCTACTATTTTCATAATAACTACGTGAAACGGGGTGACTGCGGCTGAAATTTTCAGTATTTTCTTAATAACTACGTGAGTTTTCATAGTAGAATTAACTCCTTATACTATTTTGTGGGCCATGAGTAGGTCTATCTAATGGCATCAACAGAAAAATTCTATGTAATTTAATTTAAGAGTTTTTTGGACTCTTATTGATCGATTTTTAAAAACCGGGACAGTTTTTCGAAAGTTCTCGTCACCCTGCAAGGGAAACACATACCGGGTGTTTCTTTTAAGACGTTACAGTCAATTTCCAGAATAAGTATATACTTTTTCAATAAACCAAGCAGACTAGCCTATAGCAAAGTAGGGATGACAAATCCAAAAGTGTAATCAAATTTTACGCCAGACATGCAACGATGCACTTTTCATTCGCTAACTCGTTAACTGGTCAAGATAGAGCAAAAGTTCCAATAAGAAAGTTGTAGAGAATCTTAAAATTACCCTAAAAAACAATGTTAACCAATAGAAGGTAACGTCTTAAATAAAACACCCTGCATACAATGATTATGTTTGACGTTACAGATGATTCTATTCATTCTATTCGTTCAATAACAAAACCTTCGATAAAATTTGAGTTTTTATTAGTATTTAGAATCTTTGAGATTTTTTTCTGAATGCAAACACAAATTACAAAAGAAAAATCGACTACTTAAAAGAGGGAAAAAAAGAAAAAAAAGAGAGGAAAAAAAAATGATAGCACTTGTAATACAATTGCTTTTCCCCATTGCTAAAAAATAAACCGCATTCATGCATCAGAGAGAAAAAAAATCGCACGTAAAAATAATAAATTGACGAGTCCCTTCACAGAATAATTAAATATTCACAATCTGTGCAACTTCGAACGAAATATTCAAACAACTTGCAGTCCTCGCATCCATTTGTCACCGTCTTTCTTGGATAAATTAAAAAATTAGCTGCAGATTTGTCTTTGCTAAACAGAAAAAACAAAATGGAATGTCTCAGTCTCAAACAACGGCTTTGAGATCACGAGATTTAAATCGGATTTAAAATTAAGATACAAAAAAGAAAGAAACAAACAAGTTCCATTAATAAAAAAGTCACTTTTAAACCAATAATAATAATCAATAATAGTCATAATAATTAATAAGTCATAATAATAATAATTAATCAATAATAATAAATTTCTGATTACAAGAATGTTTACAAAGTGAGCAGTCGTACGGTGCGAACCAAACGGACCATCATAATTATAATACAAAGGTTTAAATAATTTTTTTACATTTTTTTCCGCCGACATTTTAGTTCGGGGGAAAAAACACAACATTTCGTTTCATCCACCATAAATTATAAAACAAAACAAGACAGCAACAAGTCTGCAGCTAGAAAAGAGCTCAAACTGTGCCCAACGTCAAATCTTCGCTCGAGCAAATCACGACATTCGAATAAAGTCATTTCTCATGATAAACTCCAAACCACAACCCACTTTTTCTTATTTTTCATATGTACAACGCTTCAAACAATTTCTATAGGGGACTGATCAAATTTTTACACAAAGAAATAAAAATTTAAAAAGAAAAAACTAAAATTAATGCAAAAATGTCAACTGTTTTGTTTTATGTTTTGTTTTCGATTTTTTCTTTTTATTTATTTATTTATTTATTTAGTTATTTATTTACATAAAAAAGATAAACATTAAAAAAAATATTTTGTCTGATTTTCTTTTTTTTCGTTGAAAAAAAAATTAAAAAAGAAAAAATAAAATAAAAATAAATTAATAATAAAAAAATGAAATTTTCATGAAATTTTCCTTCTTAAAATGACAAATATCTTTCGTTTGGAAAAAAAAAATTAAAAATTACTTAATTTCATAAATAATGAAAAAAAAAAAATTTCTAAGGAATAAAAAACTATGAAAAAAAAAAAAAAAAAACACTCCTCGACAAATGCAAAATAATCTTATAAATTTATGTACAATTTCTCAATCCATCCATTTAACGGAATGGAAAAATAACGAACATACCAAATATCATTAATAATAATATTTTTACAAGTTGATTTTTTTTAATTATTTTCTTTTTCTCTTAAACGGGACTCACAGCTCCATGAATTTAATCACGTGGCAGCTCTTCATTCTATTGGTCATTGTATAAAAATATGATTTAAATATCTTTGTAAATTTTTTAAATCCAGAAATCGCATCAAGAATCACCAAAAAAGCCAAAAAAACCAAAAAAAAACCAAAAAAAAACCAAAAAATCAATTTTATCACTGGTAAAAATTCTTGATCGATTTCGTAGAAAAAGATTCGAACGACCTTCACACACCTCGCCAAAGATTCATTTTATAAATACATTGTATCAACGCTGCTCGCTACTTTTACAAAATACATGGCTGCATGAAAAAAACTTTTACGAGAGTCCACAACTGACAACACAGAAAATGCCAAAACATCCTCACAAGAAAGTGTAAATCCGTCAGACATCAAACTTGTTTATTAGCATTTAAAAATATATTCTATTCTTATATTAACTCTACTTTTTTCTTAAGTAGTAATAATTTGATAAATACCTTTTTCAATATTCAATAAATTTCTCAATATCTCTCACAAGAGTTGTCAATTTGTTTCTTTCTCTTGTGACAAAAAAAAGAAAATCATTTGATTGTTTTTTCTATTTCTTTTCAAATCTTTTCTAAGTGTTACAATACTGTATAAGACGAAGACGGGAGAAATACGACGCAGCAGCGGAGTAAACAACTATCAAAGCCTTATTGTTTAAATAGCGAATTGTAAATGATATCGTTTTATTCTGATAGGTGATAGGTTTTGCTCCCAGGTGGCTGGGACTTCGGGGGGGCAAAAATCAAGGAGAATTAGAATAAAACGGGGTTTTTGGGGGGTTTGAAAAAAGATTATGGAAGATCCTGTTGCTCGTACCAAGCCTGACTTGAAACGACATTCATTCATTCATTCCGATAAAAATGATCGGAGGCAAATCGTTTTGCAGCACGCACGAATGCCGCAGCGCTCACTCTCTCGTCCCAAAATAGCACAAAACGTTTGAAGAACTGTACAAGAAAACATAATGTAGTCGAAAACAAAAACAAAAACAAATTTGTCACGTCCATAAATCGACCACGAGCACGTTCATTCTAAGTCTCACGTGTTCTTAATCTTGTGCAAACCGCCGCGTACGTAGCGCACCAATTCGACGAGGCTGCTGGACAGAGTGAGAGGACTGCAAGTGCAACTGTGATCGAGCTCCGTAAAAAAATCTGAAAATAAATTAATAAATAATCAAAACTCGAGTCAAATTAGTCAAAAATCGATGCCTTTTATCGGTTTTGATTGACTAAAATCGTTAAAAACAGTTTTTTCTGCTTTTAAGCGATCTAAAATCGATAAAAATTGATAAAATTCATCACAAATCGATAAAAAAAATCGTCAAAAACCGATGAAAATCATCAAAAATCGATGAAAATCATCAAAAATCAATATAAATCATCAAAGATCGATAAAAATCATCAAAAACCGGTAAAAATTGTAAAAAATTGATGAAAATCATCAAAAATCGATCTAAAATTGTCAAAATTGGTTTTTTCCTGAATAAAACCATAAAAAATCAATAAAAATCGTTTTCCCTCATTTAAAATCGATCTAAAATCGTCGAAATTTGTTTTTTCCCATTATAAAACCATTAAATATCGATAAAAATCGCCCAAAATTGTTTATTCCCGATTTTAAACGATCAAAAATCGATTTTTCTTCTTTTTTGTTTTTTGTATTATTACCTTGTAAAAAGGCCCGGCGAATGAGGGCGTCTGCTTGCTCCCACAGTTCGTGACACTGAACAAGATAATTAACGTTTGCAATTTGTTTTTGCATATATGTGTGTATGCTAAGTGGAACGCTGACTGAAGGCGGCTGTGGAGGCGGGACGGGATTGGCGATGTTGCCATTGCGTTGGCCGCCGTTCACCGCCAGTTCGCTGCTCGAGTAGCCACTGCTCTGCGAGCCCACAGAGCCCACGCTTCCCGCGGGCGAAGGCGTCGGCGACATGGGCGACGGCGTCCCCGTCGTCTTGCTGTTCCAAGTAGCAGACGGTTGGCATGGCGATGACAATTGCTGCGATTTGGTGCTGCAAGGTTGTAGCGAAGTTGACTGAAACAAAAAGACAAACAAACAAACGATAAATACATTTTTACTTCTAAACTTTTTTCTCTCTCCTTACTTTTTGATATTCTGCCAAAATTTTGTTGACATCTCGCACTTCCGCTTTCCGCATGTGGAATAACCGAAGATAAAGAAGTGATTGACAACGTAGACTATTGAAAAAATATACATTTGACAAAAAAATTAGATAAAATCCAAGAAAACAGTTACATTTCCATGTAACACACTTAAAAACCAATCAAAATCATTTAAAAACCAATCAAAAACATTAGAAAATCGCCCAAAACTGATGAAAATAAAAAAAAATAAAAATAAAAATCAAGTAAAATCGACCAAAACGTATGAAAATCCTTAAACAATCGATCAAAAACAATAAAAATCGATCAAAATTATTTAAAAATCGATCAAAATCATTAAAAAATCAATCAAAAACAATGAAAATCGATCAAAATCATTAAAAAACCGATCAAAATCATTAAAAATCGATCAAAATCATTAAAAAATCGATCAAAACTATTTAAAAAACTATCAAAAACAATAAAAATCGATCAAAATTATTTAAAAATCATTAAAAAAATCGATAAAATTATTAAAAAATCATTAAAAAATCGATAAAATTATTAAAAAATCATTAAAAAATCGATCAAAACTATTTAAAAAACTATCAAAAACAATAAAAATCGATCAAAATTATTTAAAAATCATTAAAAAAATCGATAAAATTATTCAAAAATCATTAAAAAATCGATAAAATTATTAAAAAATCATTAAAAAATCGATCAAAATTATTAAAAAATCATTAAAAAAATCGATCAAAATAATTAAAAAAATCGATTAAAATCATTAAAAAATCGAACAAAATTATTAAAAAAAATTATCAAAATCAACAAAAAACCAAACAAAATCAACCAAAATATAAAATCGATATATAAAACACAAATAAAACTTCAAAAACAAAAAAATGACTTAAATCACCTTAAAACCACCAATTTGCCATCAACGCTGCCATTATGAGAATTACTCGGATGATTTTTAAATTTAGATGAGATGAATCTAACAAGAAATCTCAAAAAATAATAAATTATACAGCACGAGCGTAAAAGCATCACTCAATCAAACTCACTTGATGAGATTAAGTGTGTCCTTGTACATGGTAAAAGCCGATTTCTCCGTCACCCGGTCGTTCTCCATCGCGTTGCCCGTGAGAATGAAGTAAAGCACCGCGTCCAAGTACTTGATCGCCTGCTCCGTCTTGTCCACCTGTTCAGATCAAAACAAAACCACTTTCTACAACAATTCCACACACTCTGCGTCTCTCTGCGTTCGTTCAACCTCCTTATCCGCCTGATGTTTTAGTTTCTTCGCCTCCGTTAAGTAATGGTCGGACGACATCATCCTGTGCGATGCAAACAAATCAGACATAAATAACAATATTTCTTTGTGTCGCTACTAACTTTTCTTCGGCATCTTCGTTATACATTTTATTGTATAACAACCTAGGATCAGCTGCCGTGGTTCCGTAGTCGCTCCCGTGGGTTCGCGCTTGCGTCTCCTGCAGCCTGTCGTGGTTTGTATTGCGTTCTAAACTCTCCACTTGGTCGTCAAGTGGTTCTGTCAATGGTGCGATCTGAAAGTCGTTTTGGGTTTAGTTAGAGTGCTCGGAGGAACCAGTGGCTTGACGGTTTAAAACTTTTTTTTTAAATGTGAAATTCGTCCTTATGCGATAAAATTTCAATGTTATCAAATTTGTCGACATTTCATACAAATTTCAACAATTTTGTCAAAACTTATTTAAGATTTCCACAATTTCGACCATTTTCATCAATTTTCGTCAAAAATTCATCAACATTTCAACAATTTCCATCAAATTTCGTCAAAAATTCGTTAAAATTTCCACAATTTCGACCATTTTCATCAATTTTCGTCAAAAATTCATCAACATTTCAACCATTTTCATCAAATTTCGTCAAAAAATCATAAAAATTTCAACTATTTCCATCAAATTTCGTCAAAAATTATTAAAAATCTCCACAATTTTTACCAAATTTTGTCATTTCAATAATTCAGACGCACTTCACAATCAATTAACATTTCATTCTCCCTTCCACCACTCAAAACCTCCTTACTTGACTAGAAATAGTCGTGAGCGACGGTTCTGTCTTAACGGTGACTTCACTCAAATCCTTGAGTTTACTGCTCTTATTGCTCTTCACCACCTCCTTCACCTTCTCCCGAACCCTCTTCGCCTTCTCCACCTTCACCTCCTTCTCCACCTTCGCCTCCACCTCCACCGACCGACACTCAACCTCCCGAGTCCGCTGCTTCTTCACCTTACTAACAAAAACAAAAACAAAAACAAATCAAACAAAACCAAAACCAAAACCAAAACCAAAACAAACCTCTCCTGCTTCTCCTTCCCACTCTTGTGACTCTTCGTACTACACATCGACGCCAAACTACTCGTACTTCCCCGCCTCTCCGACGACCGCTTCTCCGCCTTCCCTTCCCACCTCACATCATCCTCCGCATTTTTCTCACTTAAAAAAAAAAATTTAAAACAAATTAATTCTCTTCACCTTCACCCAATTCCCCCAATTTTACCTTTTCGTTTTGTCTTTATTAGAAGGTATTTTCACATTCTTTTGTTTGGTCTCTTGTTTCATAGGAGTCTTAGTGTCCACCAACTTCGCCTTCTTCTCACTCCCCGCCTTCACCTCGGAATTCTTTCGTTTTTGTACTTTAGCACTTTTCACCTCACCACAACTCCTCTCCTTCCGCGGCGGCGCCTTCACCGCCTCCTCCTTCACCACCGGCGGCTCGTCCTTCACCACCGGCTGCCGCGCGACCACCTCGCGCTTCGCGGGCGGATACGGCGGCACGCGGCTCAGCAACGCCAAATTAATCCGCACGATCAGAGGCTCAACAGGTGGAATGTCGTTACCCTTCGCCTTCCTCGTCGCCTCCGGAAGCAGCTCGTCGTCGTGCGGCATGGGCGACAGCAACCGCTCGCCGTCGCGGAACTTGCTCAGCGGACACAGCAACGCCGAAATGTCTTCGCCGCTGCCCGCTGGACCCTCCTTGGGCGCCGGCGTCCCCTGTTTTTCAGACAAACACGTCACAATTTCCGACTTAACTTTCCCTTTGAGCGGCGACGGGGTGCCTACCACGTCGATCTCGTCCTCCGACTCCGACGAGTCGGCGCTCGGCAGGAACTCTTCCGACTTGGGCGACTTCCGGTGCTTGCGCTTGCCGCCAACTGCGTGCTTGGACTTGGTGTCCGAGCGGGAGTTGGACCGCTGTCGGGCGCCCGTCTTGGAAGAGCTCGGCTTGGTCTTGCCCGCGCCCGTCGCGGGGGCCGTCGCGGGGGCCGGCGGAGGGGCCGGCGCGGGGGGGCCCGGCGAGGGGCCCGGCACGCTCGCCTTGTGACTCGCGTTCACCTTCGCCACCTCCGTGCGGTTCTTGGACGCCTTCGCGTTGCTCTTCACCTTCTCGCACTTCACTTTGCCCGCCGCTTTCTTATCCGGCGCGCGCGCTCCGTCGCGTTGCTGTTGTTTCGCGTCGCTCCGTTTGGCGCCCGCCTCGTCGTCCGAGTCCAGCGTCTTCGGGTGCTGCTTCTCCGCCACCTTCTCCGCCGTCCTTCCCACGTCCGGGCACTCGGTGGGCGGGGTGCGCGGACCCACTTTGAAACCTTTCGTCTTCGTCAACGTTTCGACGCTCGGCCGCTCGTCCAGCACTTTCCCCGCGTTCGAATCGACCGCCGGTTGATTCGTCGCGTTCGCCGATGCGAGCGAGCCGGCATTCAGCGCGGCCACGTCACCCACGCCCGGATAATGCGCGCCCGGACGAATTTTATTGATAAAATTCGACAAATCCCAGCTGTTTTGACCCTAAAAAAATAAAAAATAAATTATAAATTAAATAAATCTTTTTTTAAAAAAAAAAAATTACTTTTGGCGACTCGGCGGTCGGAGCCTCTTTGTCCGCTTCTTCGGACTCGGACTCGCTGTCGTCCTTCGAATCCGACCCGGAACTGCTGTCATCCGAATCGCTCGAGCTGCTTTCGGACGACGACGACATGGCATCGACTATTGGCGGTGGATTGATCAAAACACTCGGATTCGGTGAACTGCAATTAAAATAAAAAAATTTTAAAAAAATTTTAAAAAAAATAAAAATAAAAATAAAAAAAAATAAAAATAAAAAAAAAAAAATTTCCGTCCATTTCCATTTACTCGAGCACTTTCTCGAAGCTCCATCAAGCGCGAGCTTGATTTTGCACGCACACGCGCACGCGGCGCTGTGTTTTATTGATTTTTCCTCTCCGGATAATCAACCGTAACCAAGGAGACAGCCTCGCTCTCCTCTCCCGAAAAACCTCACCCCCAAATCGACGCACATCTCAATTTCCCATCATTTATTAACCAACTTCGCAATCCCTCACCAGACTCCTCCAAACCCCGCCACCTCCCACGTTCCGCCACCTCCCACGTTCCGCCACCTCCCGACCTTATCTACCACATCCAGCCAACTTCCTCTCCACCCCCACCCCCACCCAACTACTCTCCACCCCAAAACCCAAAAAACAATTTAATAAACCAAAAAAATTCCCCCCAAAAGTCCAAAACGCCCAAAAAACCGCCCCTTAACCCCCCCGACGACCAAAAAACTCACTTAGTCAGATCGAGGGTGGTCGTCGTCGTCGTTGTCGTCGCGATCCCCCTCTTGGTCGAGGCAACCTGGATAAAACAAAGGGAATAAACACATGTATATAATAGTGCGCCGGTCCCGTCTCTTTCTCAGTTCGGTCGAGTTGGTGAAGCAAGCATCAACCCTTGGGCCAGCCCACTCCGGCAGGGGGAGTCGCGTCCAACCCGAGAGATTGGCTCCTGCTGTGCCGCTAATCTCGATAGAGAGAGAGAATGTGCGCCTTTCAAAGAACTCGTTTATTTGATCAAAGTGCACTATACCGTGCAGCGAAAAGAGCGAGAGAGGCGCACATCGCACTACACGACCGCACCGGCTCCAAAGGGTTGCAAACAATTGCATAACCAACTCGGATTCATCGCTTTACCATAAATTACGTCATTAATGACGTCATTTATTAATTAAACAACTCTTACCGCTTCATCTTCGCTGTCCTCGCTGATTTCCAAATCCTTTTCAAGATTTAAACTGCAAAAAAGTAAAAAAAATAAAAACTATTACGTAAATCTCAACCGTCACACTCCGTTTAAAATCTCAAAACCTGTAATTTAAAAAAACGGAAAATAAAAACAAAAACAAAAACAAAAAACTCCGCCTTTTCCAACTACCCTACCTCCAAACCTCCAAACGTCTTTTCGCAGCCATTTAAAATATAATAATTCCTCCTTCCTATCCCTTTCCCCTCCCATCGGGAGTCCAGAAACTATCAACACCTCAACGAAAAAATCCAAAAAATCCAAAAAACCCGAAACGAAACGGAAAAACGGCGAAAATGAACGCCAAAAATCGCCCCATTATATTTTTACTCGTTCTTCGTCATCACCCTCAAACATTTGACCTCGAAACGCGTGATTCTCGAGCTGGTCTACGTCGCACACGTTTCCTACGCACCGAACAGTCGACTCGATCAACCGGGTGAGAGACGAGACGAGCGAGTTGAACCTCGCCATCGTCAACACTCAACATGGAGGAGTCTATAGCGAAAAAATCGATCGACTGCGGCGGATTCGTCTCCCGACACCATTTCCCCCCCTAATTAACTCAAATTTCGCTCCTTATTAATTATTCGCACCCCCGAAAAATTAATAAACCAAAAAAATAAATTTTTTTTTAAATTTAAATTTAAATTTGATAATAATTTCCTGGCGTGGACGTTCGGCGAATGACAATTTTAAATTTTCTAATCCCGGAGATTATTGCGGGGTAATAAACGACGCCATTCTATTCGAATCAACACCTCGTAACGTGTTAAAATTAATTCACAACTCACCTGCTGTTGGTTGTGTTCGATTTACTCGTTTTTGCCTTTTCGTAAACTGTTCAAAACATTCAATTAAACGTATAAAAATTAGCCGTAAACACCCCGCTTTTTAAAACAACGCACCTTTGGAATTATGTTGCGCATTATCAGTTTCCTGCAACAAAAACAAAAAAAAAAAAAATTATTAAAAAAAAAAAAAAAAATTAAAATTAAATTACATTTTGTAAATGCTGTTGTGGCCCATTGGTAAATGGAAACTTCGTCTCTTTCTCCTCTTTCCGAGGGGTTTGGATGGCAGTGAGAGGCGTGGGCACAATCATTTCCTTAAAAAAACAAAAAAAAAATTTAATTTAATAAAAAAAAACAACCAAAAACGACATTTCTCTCACTTTTAAAATATTCTCCACATCCGCCCTGCTTTCACAGTTAATCTACACAAAAAAACAAACACAAATAAAAAATTTCCTTCAAAAAAACCCAAAAAACTCAATAAAAATCGACTTTCCCCGCCAAACAAATCATAAACACTTAAACACAATCAGCAATAAACATTAAAAAGCGCCATAAACCTTCACCGATACAACCGAACGCGCTTTTTAAGTGTTTTTGCTAACAAGATCCGAAAATTCACCTGATCTGGGATACTGAGATTCATCTTGGATCGACCTTTCTTGTTTCCATTCGCGTCGGTGTGACCATTGAGTCGATTGTGGTGATTGACTAGCACCCCCTTGCTCGACGCTCCTGCGCTCGCTTTCTCTTTGCTTTGGTTGGGCGACGGGTGGATCCTCGAGCTGGAAGAAGAAGGCACAGCGGACGCCGGTTTAACCGCGCTCTGCGGCGCACCGGAAGCCGGGTTGGCCAACTCTGGATTGGCACTCGACGATGCCAACGAGTTGGCTTGTTTGACGACTCCTTCGCCATTTCCGTTGGCGCTGGTCAGTGTGTTTTGCGATAAATAGTTGGACTGGGCCGCGACTGTCGACGTCGGTGGCGGCTGCGTGGGCGCGGTGACGGGGGTCGCGACCGTCGGGTTCTGATGCTTCGCTTTGCCGTTCAAGTGGTTCTGCTGATGAGTGCGATTATGATGTTGACGATGACTTTTCGATTTGGAAGGCGCTTGATTATGGTTGGATGACGGCGGTTCGTGACTCGCGGGCGCCGGATGCGGCACCTGCTGTCGGCTTACGCCAATCACTTTCTTCGGGTTGCTTAGAATGAAATCGTCATATTCACCCAAAGTGTCTTTGATTCGTTTACTGATTTCATCGTCATTTGATGGCTCCACCTGCGAAATAAACGAAAAAATGTTACACATATCAAACATCAATGCTGTTCACACGTGTTTCTAGGGAATAAAACGTCTTATTTGCTCGTTCTAACGTTCAAATCGCTCGTTTTAGCAATTAAACGAGCGATTTGCACTCGTTTTTTTGTTAAAACGAGCGATTTACAAACGTTTGATGATCAAAATAAGTGATTTACACACGTTTGATGATCAAAATAAGTGATTTACACACGTTTGATGATCAAAATAAGTGATTTACACACGTTTGATGATCAAAATAAGTGATTTACACACGTTAGATGATCAAAATAAGTGATTTACACACGTTTGATGATCAAAATAAGTGATTTACACTCGTTTAAATTATTTATTTGCTTGCAAATTTCATTTGGAACGTTCAAATCGCTCGTTTTATGGGTAAAACAAGCGATTTATACTCGTTTGATGAGTAAAACAAGCGATTTATACTCGTTTGATGAGTAAAACAAGCGATTTATACTCGTTTTATGGGTAAAACAAGCGATTTACACTCGTTTGAATGACAAATTTGCTTGTCAATATCATTTAGAACGTTCAAATCGCTCGTTTTATGGTTAAAACAAGCGATTTATACTCGTTTGATGAGTAAACAAGCGATTTATACTCGTTTGATGAGAAAAACAAGCGATTTACACTCGTTTGAATGACTAATTTGCTCGTCAATTTCATTTAGACGTTCGAATCGCTCGTTGTGCGTACAAAACAAGCGATTTACACACGTCTAAATGACTTATTGGCTCGCAAATATTATTTTTACAACGCATTTTAGTATAAACCCATCAAACTCGGATACCTGTGGCGTAAAATCAAATTAAACAAAATTAAGACGATTTCCACACGTAAACATAAATAAACCGCGAAATTATACCTTTTTCGGTTCCGTGAAAAGTCCAATTGAAACGCACAAAGTATCTTTTCCATCAGAAAGCAATGCCCGGGCCTTTTGTTGTTGTCGAGCTTTTTGCTGTTGTTTGCGCAAAAAATCTCGATCACTGTTCAAAAAAAGAAAGAAATAAATCAACAAACATTTAATTTCAAACAACGACGACTAAGAAAGAACATTTGCGACAGTTGCATTGTAATAAACCTTGCAATTTGACCTCAATTCGATCATTTCGACCTAGAAAAATTCTTACAACATTCTTGATAAAAAAATTTCAACAAATTTTTCAATCTTCGTAATTCTGTCGATGCCTTTTTAAGCCTAACTTCACTTAACGCACCACCTGCGACTGCGAGCCTACACAACAGGTGAGACTCGCATTATTCATTTGTTATTTATTTATTTGCATCTTTAAATTAGAAAAATGTTATTTAACCATTTTTCCTGCGCCATTTTTCACCCAAAACGGTTCAAATTCCAAATAAAAATAATGACATCACGAAACTACCTAACGAGAAGATTCACTCGATATTTTTAGACTCGAATAAATCTTTTTATTTTATTTTTGTTTTTTGGATTCCTGGAAATTTCCACTTTTTTTTCTTTACCCACGAGATCGATCATTAGAAATAATTCCAATTTAATTTTAAAAAAAAAAAAATAATTTTAAAAAAATTTGCTTTCATTTTGCATTTTTGCATTTTTTTCCTTCTTATAACCAAAAATCATAATCAAACGACACCAAATCGACACCAAAATCGCCCAAACCCGATGCATTTCACTCGATTTCAACGCAAACCGACGAAAAAAAAAGAAATAAAAATTTCGGATCTTGTTTAAAATGGTGTTCCACTTACCACAAACGCCATTACGAGCGACTAAATTTAAATCTCCCTTTCTCCCCAAACTAAAATCCAATCAAAAAACACTTTCCCCGAACAAAAAAACCCCAAACCCCCCTAAAAAACCCCAAACACCTTACAAACACCTTACAAAAAACCAAAAAACCAAAAAAAAAAACCAAAAAAACAACCCCAAACCCCAAACAACCACCCACAACACCCACAACACCCGCAACCGCAAATCCACAGCAAACAAACGGCAAAAAACGCTCAAAAACCCGCAAACTAAACCCAAACGAGCCGAGGTCACCTGGAAATTAGTGTTAACCTCTAGCGAGGTTAAATCGTCCTCTTCGCACCGGTTGATATTACAACATAGTCCATCGGCGAAAATAATAAGCAACCCGGGCGGTGGGTGGTGTGATCTCACGTTAAATAAACCCCCACGACCCCACGGGGTGTTATTAGAGGCGCAAATGGCGATTTGTTTGCGAAAAACACTCTTTTAATCTCACTTCTCAAATCATGATGGCCGACGCTATTGTTGGATACGCAGCAAAAATTTCACCATTTTCCACACGCAATTCGTTTGTTTCTTACCTGCATGGGTTTGCATAAGACATGTTTGTATCGTTTACGCGGATGCGAGAGCATCCATCGAAATTTAGCTGGTAGTTAATGAGTTGGCTGGTGTTTGTGAGCCCTGCCAGCTTGGTAGCTTTAAGCCTAGGATCAGCTGAAGTCGGGCTGCGTTGCTCGAAAACTCGCTACATCTTGTTCGACATTTCGTTCCATTCGGTCGAAAAAAAATCGCACTTCTATTCCATCGTTTCGATCCGTTTTCGATACATATCGTTGCGTATATTGAACGTATAAAACTGATTTAGAAGTTGCCAATTTGCGAAACGGCCGTCGCGGTAGACATGTCTTGCAGCCTGCTACTTCGGACTTGGTGGTATCACTCCGCGCGGAGATACTTTTCGTTTGCGAGTTATTTGCGTCGGGTTTTTGGATCGATTGGGAGGGAATAAAATAAAGGGGATTTTTTTTGGTTGGGTTTCTTTTTGGGTTGGTTTTTTGGGGGAGGTTTTTTGGGTTTTGGGTGTTTGGAGGCGATACTAAATTGATGGAGCGTAGTTGGACACAGCTGTTAAGCGGACGACGTCACACAACTCACTTTGCGGTATCTGGTCACGTGGGGTCGCCAGATGCGGAAGCACCAGACGGAAAATTGTATTACACATACCTAAAGATTCAGGACAAACTTATATGTTGGGATTGCGATTGGAATGACAAACACTAGTTGAACCCGCCGATTAAAACATAAACAAAAACAAATTTTCAAAAAAATTAAATCATAAAAATTTAAAATTATTTTTCTTTCATTTATTTAACAAATAATAATGAAAATGATTTTTCTTCGATTAATTTACCTAAAAATAAGAAAAATGATTTTTCTTTGATTAATTTTCGAAAAAATAAAAATTAAAATTAAAATTAAATTTATTTTTCTGTCAAAATCATTTCTGATTCCTAGTAGTCGATTAAAATGACTAATGACGAACAATTCCTCAGACAAAACCGGAAACTGACATAAATGTCTTAAAAAAAGGAAAAGGATCAAACTAATCGATTGAAATAAAACGAAATCATTACATCAGCCCTTGGAAAATAGAACAAATGAAACGACCGAGCATTTTCACATCATTGAACTCTCTCTCAAAAAAAGTCAAAGAACCACAAAAAAAAAAATAAAAACAAAACAAAAAAATCGAAATTTCCAATTTTTCCATTTCGTTTTCCTTTTAATCACTGACGCATCGGAAAAATTATCTCAATTAATAATTTCGGCATGATTACGTCGGGAAATCTGATAAAATGATATAATTTCTCGAAATCTGTATGGAACCCGGGCGTTGCCCTTAGGGATGTTGACGTTAACATCCTTCGCGAGTTTGCAACTGTAAAAAACGACGTGGAAAAAAATGTTTTACTACAAAAGGAAATTCAGCCACAAATGGCGTGATACAATTGACGTCATCGGACTTAAGTTTCCCGCACGGAAACAACGGAAATTGGATAATTTTTTAAAAGTGGTCTACGTAGCTTCTTGGTTTAAGAATGATCGGATATTACGGTTGATATCAAGGTCGATTTTTCCCGACCTGAAAACCCCAAAAAATTTCTCGCTGCAGAATACCCTTGCAAGTTGCACTGGCCTTAACCGTGCCATCTACGACACTGACATAATCTCAATAGTTTTTTTACTTTTTATTTTAAGGTTCTCATGCCCCAGAATCCTTTATTTGGGGCACTTTATTCAAATTTCGGAATACATTTTGTCATTTTTTAAAAAATGGTGGCCATTTTGCGAGATTTCGCGAAGTTCGCGAGAATTTGATGAGATTTCGCGAAGTTTGGCGAGAATTCGACGAGATTTAGTGAGAAATAAAATAAAACGACCAATGTTGCCCCAAATTTAAGAAAATAAATCCAAAAAAGTCACAAAATCATGTTTAACTTGTAGTTAACCATGTTTAAATATCTCACTGACTAAATAGGCCTCCATTTTTGAAGTTAAATCGAGACAAGCAGTTTAAATGTGTTGTTTAAAATGCTGTTTAGTCTTTATGAATGCGCCTTGTGTGAATTAATGGATTAGTGCCAAGTGTGACACTCGCCATATCCCAATATCACAAATTCATGTTGACAAAAAATTCGTTATCAATCATTCAGGTTGTTGTGATACTTATATCCTCGCAGTCATATCACATTTTTCTCTGGGTCTTATCTGTGGTTTCCAGCAACAACAACAAAAAAATCGCAGGATTTGACTAACCATTTAAAATTGTGTTGTATTTTAATGAAAAAAAGAGAATTGTGTAAAAGATTTTTATTTTGGAATTTGTAATATACTTTCTTTTTTTTCTTTTTCTTTCTTTTTTTCAATATTTTTTTTTTTGCTTGGTATTTTTATCTTCTTTTTTCATTCACTTTGGGTGCCAAAACTACAACTTACAACTACAGAAGAATAATTTGATTACATGAACAGATGAGATGGACACAAGTTTGTTAACAAACGATATACAATAGCACGGAAAAACTCTTAATTCAATTTTCTTTTCTTTTCTTCTTTTTTTAAAATTCATTTTTAATGAAAGGAAAACTAGGAGTGGGAGAAGTAAAGGGTTTGACACATGATTTCAAGTGGTAGAACCTATCAAGGTTTGTGGCAGCGAAAAACCAAATTATTTTAAACAACAAAATTCAAAATCTTGTAAATAAATTGAGAATTTATATATTTTTTTCTTTAAAAAAAAAAAAAACACCGAGTTGAGTAATTTCATCCCCCTTCCCCTTAAAAATTCCCTTATTTACATGTAAATAATCGACAAAAAAACAAAAAATAAACAGAAAAATCCAAAAATTTCTCACCAAAAAAATAAAAATAAATCAAATTGAGGAGATAAACATTAAAGTATACACGGCATAGGTTAAACGAGCAATTTTTTCTTGATTATGACCCTTTAACTGATTACACACACGTTACTCACTACGAAATAAACAAAAATCGGCGAAAATCATGCAAATTTCCACCAAAACGAAGCATAATCTGTGTATAAATTTACACAACTTAAATATCATGAGTAAGATTTATTGAAGAAAACAAAAGATGGGCGATACATACAATTAATTACAAGTTTGAATGTAATGATCATGAGATGATTTCATTTTGTCCGCCATTCAACACGCACTGCGTCACCGGACCCGTTTAACACAAAATCGTGCGAAATTTAAAAAAATATTTGTCATTTTATATCGATTTTCAACGTTTATATTACAAAATCAGTCTCAAATAATTTTCGCAACTTAAAACAAAGCACGACAAGTGTTCCGAAACACGTTTCCGACCAAGCAGAGCGTATCCAATGGCGTTTTAAGGTGCAGGTACTTCAATTTTCCCACTATCCATCCATATTTGCACTCAAAACACGCCTTTTCTTCAAATGCTAATTTACATTTAAATAAAACAAAACTAGAAAAACAAAAAAAAAAACTAAAATAATTTTTTCTTTTTAAATTTCCGTCATAAAACAAAAATCTGAATAAAACCGAAAGAAAATTCTTCGTTCCATCAGATGATCGTTTAAAACGCGTTTTGCATGCCACAAACCCTGAGCAAATGAATTTTTAATTTTTTTTTAGTATTTTTATTTATCTCACATATTCTTTCTTCCAATGATGGGGAGGATGGGAAAGTCAAGTGCATTTTTTTTTAAAAACTACATTCATTTCCATCACCTTATTTGAATCTACTAAAATCGCGCCCGAATGTAAACAGCCGACACGTCGTGTTCGCCGTATCCCAATCGTTTTGCGTGTTTGAATACCTAATTTTAAAAAAGAAATGATAATAAAAATCATAAAGTTTGCATAATGCATTATTTTTTCCTTCGTAACAATTCATTACCTCATTTCCGGTGGACGCCAGAGGTAAAGGTTGTTCCAATTGATCTCCCAATTCGAGTGCCAACCGGAGATCCTTCTGCATATGTTGTAATGGGAATGATGTGGGAAAAGCTCCCTCTATGATTGCTGTTTTCAAACAAAATAAAAATTAATAAGTAAATACTGTTATGCTCCGAATTGTGGCCTCAACCAGACAGGTGCGTGTGTCTACTTAAGCGCCAAGGTCACAAAAAACACCGAAAATCAGTGATTTTCCAAAAAAAATCGATGATTTTTATGTGAAAATCTGTGATTTTCCATAAAAATCGATGAATTTTGTGCGAATATCTGATTTTCCATAAAAATCAATGAATTTTGTGTGAAAATCTGTGATTTTCCATAAAAATCGATGAATTTTGTGTGAATATTTGATTTTCCATAAAAATCAATGAATTTTGTGTGAAAATCGATGATTTTCCATAAAAATCGGTAATTTGTGTGTGAAAATCGAGGATTTTTGTGTGAAAATCGATAAATTTCCATAAAAATCGATGATTTTCCATAAAAATCGATGATTTTTCATAAAAATCGATAATTTTCCATAAAAATCGATGATTTTCCATAAAAATCGATGATTTTTGTGTGAAAATCTGTGATTTCCCATTAAAAATCGATGATTTTTGTGTGAAAATTGATGATTTTCCATAAAAATCGATAATTTTTGTGTGAAAATCGATGATTTTTGTGTGAAAATCGATGATTTTTGTGTGAAAATCGATAATTTTTGTGTGAAAATCGAGGATTTTTGTGTGAAAATCGTTGAATTTCCATAAAAATCGATGAATTTTGTGTGAAAATCTGTAATTTTCCATAAAAATCGGTGAATTTTGTGTGAAAATCTGTGATTTTTTGTGTGTTATGGTCCCCAAAATACGGTGCATATGTTTGTTTTACTTTTTATTTATTTAACTTACCTTTTCCTTTATCCAGAATTGCATTGCATGAAAGAGAGCTCAACTCCAACACTTCGAGAACATCTTTTTGCTGCAATCCTGCGCGATCTGCCAACGCCATTCCTTCGGCCAAACCGGCGAGCATCGTTCCCATCATCACGTTGATAACCAGATTCATTTTCGCCGCATTGCCAACATCCCCTGTTTTAAATAAAACAAAACATTTATAAATGTAAAATACTTCAGAGTTACATCACGCAGTTTTGTCGCCAGATGGCGCCACTAATCAAGGCCCAATTTCCAGTCTCCATTTTAATTTCTAATGTTTTTTTCCTCCGCAGGATGGCGTTAGTAGCATGAAGAACGACGGTTGGGAAATCGATAAGCGGGCGCCATTTTGTGCTCAAAATGACAATTCCCTTCGTTCGCTTTTTATTCTCACCGCCGCTTTCCCCGCACCAAAACCACAAACAAACATCGAATAAAACTCCAAAAAAAACCATTTCCCGCCATCGATTCACCTCATTCCCAACAAATTCCCAAATTCCAACCGATTTAGCCTCAAAACGCAATTAGGCCTAACTAATAAACAATTCTTCCCCATTCACGGTTTCGCCTCATCGTAAATTTAAAAACAAAACCAAAAAAAAACCTTTTTTAATTTAATTTATTGTCTCAATCTAACAAATCGGCAATTATTATCTCCCCTCGAAGAAGAAAGTTTGAACTCAACTTTGCACGATATAAAGAATTCAGATAAGATAAGGCGAACGGAGCAGTAAACTCAGGGACCTTGCGCGAGGCTTTGCAGTTTACCTAAATAGAAGGAACTCTTGCCCATGGCTTGGAAGCAAGTTTGGCAGTCGTCGAACAAATAACGATCTCCGGCTGCTAAAATGATGAGCATTCCTTCCTCGGCTTGACTTTTGCTTCCCTGTAATTGAGCTTCGAGATATCGACCACCTCGAGCCGTTATCGCCTTGAAAATCGATAAAAAATTAATTAATTAAATAAAAATAAATATTTTTTGCGATTGTTTTTGCTCTACCTCGGCGATATCGTTGGAAGTTTCGGCATCGACTGACGTCATTTCTACATAGCCCTTTGGACTGCCCATTTCTTGCAGGACGCCACAGTTGCCGAAGACCAACTGGAAAAATTTTATGAAGATTAAAAAATGAAAAAAAGTATTTTTTTTATTATTATTGTCACCTCTTTGGCAGCCTTTGGGTCCGCCACACATGAGAAAGTGATGTCGGATGCCGCAACCACGTCTGCTGGAGTTTGCAATTTCACGGCGCCGGCTTTAACGAAATCTCGACACTGGAAGGAAAAAAAATCGAAGGAATTGGTTTAAAAATAGATATCGATGTTTCGTTCGGTTTTGATCAAGTTTTGTAACATAAAACGCAGATAAAAGGGTCAAAAACACAAAGAAAATCTCATTTTCCTTTTGAAAATCATTCAATTTTTACCTGGAAACGAAAAAATGTTCAATTTTTCAACTAAAATAAACTAAAAACTGCAATTTTTACCTTCAAAAACCTCAAAAATAGAAATTTTTACCTTCAAAACCCTAAAAAATAGAAATTTTCACGTTAAAATTGCAATTTTTACCTTCAAAAACCTAAAAAATGGAAATTTTCACGTCAAAATTGCAATTTTTACCCTAAATCCATCAAAAATTACAATTTTCACATTTAAAAAACTAAAAAAAAAAAATCGGTTTCTAATTTATTTTAGTGAGACAAACAAAATTCGTTTTATTTTTTTCCCCTCGAATTACCCAATATCTTATCAAATATTTTTTTTTGATATTTTTCTATCTCTTAAGTGCAAAAACACGATAAAAAAAAGCAACCAAAAAAAAAAAGCCAATAAATATTTCTTTCTAAACACCCTGTCACGCTCCTACCTTCGAAAAAAAAATTAATTTTAATCAATAGTAGCTGTTGACATATTAATTCCACTCCAATAACTCAACATTTACAACAAAATGTCAAGGAAAACCCCCAAAAAAAATTTCCACATTACCCAATCCAAAATTCACATTTAATATCCACAAATCAATCAAATCAAATCAAAACAATCCAAGGTTCTTCACCTCACAAATATTTCCCAAAACCAAAACACCAAAAATTAAAAATTAATTTTTTTTTAAAAAATTAAAAATTAAAATTAAAAAAATTAAAAAAAAATTTTAAAAAAATTAAAAAACCAAGATATAAAAATTTTCTTGGCTTTTGTTCCAACATCACGCAAACCCTTGCGTAATTTCTATTCAAAAACACCAAAACAAAAAAAAAATCAAAATAATTTAGCAGCCTGGCGATCCCGGCCATTTATTCCTTCCTAGCAACACAGTTTCACTTCATTTCATTCAGCTCCGACCTTGCACATTTATCGACCGAGGGTAGCTCTCCCGCTAGAACCAACCCTCACCATCGCGAATGGTCCTGTCCCACCATCACCAAACCGCAACTGCCAACACATTCAAACAACAGAACAAACTCCGTCGTCCAACGTCATCCCGAACGATTAAAATCAAAAGAAACAAAAACAAAACAAAAACAAAACACAAAAACACAAAAAAAAAATCTAAAAAACTAATCCACCAATAAAATAAATTAAAAAAACAAAATAAAAAAATCCACAGTTTTAATAACAGGAAAAGGGGTCAAAAGCCCTCTAAAGTTTCCCCTCAGTTGTCCACGCGAGATAATCCACAAACGACACGGTTTGATAAGTCTCTCTCGCCAGCCGGTTCAGCCCTTCACCCTCGCGCGAGTTGGCCTCTTCCCGCAACCAGTTTCTACTGTTGTTCACACGTGAGGCGCCATTTTGGATTCCGCGACGTGGTTCGCACCGCGGCGCACATCGTATTCGCCCAAACTCGGCGACGCACTTGACGACACCCCCAAAGAAATCACGAGAATTCCCACACGGAGCATATGATACACTTTTATCACCGCATCCAACATGAACGAGCGCGTGAACGAAAAGAAAACATCACATCGCAGTGGTAAGTGCGAGGCAGAGGCGACACAAACGAGTCCCAGCCGCTCAAAAAATACCAAAAACGTCAAAAATAAACGAAAATAACCACAAAACAAACCCAAAAAACCCAAATTAACCATTTTAAACCATTTTTCAGGTCTATACAACGTCGAATCTAGCAAAATTAAACTAATTCAACCATCCCTTTGACCACATCGAATGAACAACACAACCAATAGGTGAGAAAAACAACGAAAAAATCGTCAATTCAAATAAATAAATAAATCGAAACATTTCTCGCGATCCAACTAGATTAACCGCTTCGATGAAGTCCCAAATCATCGCCATTTGCCTACTCACACTGGCCGAGTGTTACCACGCTCTCATTTCAACCAACGAACTGACCGCCACCTGGTCGTGTCCGTCCGACTGCGTGTGCGGCCCGACCCGCACGTCCTGCACCAACCCCGACGACTCTCGACTGCCGGACGACCTCCCGTCCAACGTGACCAACCTCTCGCTCTCCGGCTACAACCTGACCGACCTCGGCAGCCTCGGACACCTCCGACTGACCACCTTGACCATAACGTCGAGCGACCTCTCCCGAGCCAGTGCCGGACACTTGGCCTCCTTCTCCAACCTCACGTCCCTCGTTCTGAGCGCCAACCGACCGCTCACCACGCTCCCGCCGCGTCTCTTCGCCCACCTGCCCCTCCTGGTCAACCTGGACCTTTCGGCCAACTCCCTCACCGCCCTCACCCCCGACTGTCTGATCGGACTCGACGGACTCCTCGGCCTCGATCTCAGCGACAACCTCATCGCCCGCATCGACTCCTCGGCGTTCCGCCCGCTCGTCCGGCTCCGAGACCTCGACCTCTCCGGCAACTGGCTGACCAACCTCTCCGCCTCGTGGTCCGAGCCGCTGACCAACCTCGAGACATTACTCCTCTCCACGAACCGCCTGACGACCCTCCACGACCTCCACACGCTCCCCAACCTCCTCGTGCTGGACCTCAGCCACAACCAACTGTCCACCTTCCCCGAGCACACCCTCGCCCCGCTGACCAACCTCCGCGTGGTCAACCTCAGCCACAACCCCTTCCCGGACCTCAAACTCTCCTCCAACACGGCCCTGCGCTCCGTCTCGCTCACCGACCTCTCCAACCTGACCACCGTCTCTTCGGGCGCCCTGCAACGCCTCGTCCACCTCACCGACCTCGCCATCTCCAACAACCCCGCGCTGCAATTCATCCACCCCGCCGCGTTCGCCTCGCTCAAATCCCTGCGCCGCCTCGACCTCTCCGACAACAACTTGACCGCCCTCCACAAACAAACCCTCGCGCCCCTAACCGCCCTCGAAGACCTCTCCCTGTCCGGCAACCCCTGGACGTGCGACTGCCGCACGTCCTGGCTCCCCGCCTGGCTCAACGCCACCTCTGTCCACCTCTCCCGAGACAAAGAGACCAAATGCCACGCGCCAAACACCCTCTTGACCGCCCAAGTGGACGCCAACTGCTCGGGGAGCCGCATCCTCAACCACAGCGTGCAAATGGTGACCCGCCTGGGCGCGAGCGCGCTCCTCGAGTGCCGCGTGCACGGCAACCCTTGGCCGTCGCTCACGTGGATCCTCCCGCGCAACCACCAAATCTTCCACGCGTTCCCGTCCGGAGTGTCCGGAGTGTCCGTGCAGTGGCACTTCCCGTTCGAGCCGGACCACCCGGTGGTTCACGACGCCAAAAACGTGTCCACGTCGTCGGGCCGCTTCGCGCGGCGGATCCGCGTGCTCCGCAACGGCAACCTCTACATCTCCCAAGTGCTCAACATCGACGCGGGCACGTACACGTGCCTGGCGAGCAACGCGCTGTCCAACGCCACAGCGCGCGTCGTGCTGACGCTCAACTACCAGATCCTGGTGCACGTCAAAGTGATGAGCATCCTGGTGGGGCTCGCCACGAGCATCGCGGCGCTGCTCGTGCTGCTCGTGTTCCAGCTGGTCTGGATGGCCATCAACCGGTGGGGGTGCTGCTGCTGCGACCAGCTCGTGTCGCCAAAGGCCAAGCAGATCCGCAAGATGCTCGAGACGGTGGAGACGTACAAGAGCCAGCAGCTGGAGCGGCTGCGCGAGAACTACGCCATGCAGGTGAACCGCATCAAAGACAACTGCGCGCAGCAGGTGGAGCGCATCCGGGAGAGCTACGGCACGCAGGTCGATCGACTCAGGGACATCTGCGACTTCGGCACGCAGCAGATCGACAAGGTGCGCGACCAGTACTACGAGCAGGTCAAGAAAGTGCGCGACTACAGCTCGTCGCAGGTGAGCAAAGTGCGCGAGAACTACGTGTTCCAGCGCAACCGCATCAGGAAGTTCAGCGCGCATCAGATGATCCGCTTCCGCGAGAACTACAAGGTGCAGCAGTTGCACCTCAACAAGATCCTCGAGACGCTCAACATCGAGAGTTGTCGCACGGGCTGCTCGAGGAGCGAGTCCTTGGACTTCGGCGCCGACCCCATGCAGTTCGGCGTCGATCTGGGTCTGGCCGCGCTTCCGCCGCCGCCCTTGTTGCCCTTCTTCCCGATCCCGACCCTCAGCATCAGTGACAACCAGTCGGACGATTATTTCACGCCCAACGATTCCGCCACGCCGTCGGAACAGTTCAGTTGTCCGTCGAGTCCGGCCGAGCAGCCGAGGGTGGATTGTGATACTTGTTCGGTGCAGATCGAGCTGGTGGTGCCGAAAAACGACGAATCGGTCGAATCGGTCGGGGAGTTGGAGCAGAGTGAGTCGGAAAGTGTCTCGAGGGAAACTCAAGTGTGAATTTTCGTTTTTCCGTTCGATTTAGGGTTAATTTTGCGTGTCGTTTTAAGTTATAAAATTGATTCTCGTATACGAGGAAGAGTCAGTATTAAGGTTTACTTAAAATAAATGAATTTAAGATAATTAAATTTTTTTTTCTTTTCTCCTTTCCCTCTTTATGCTAAATTTTGTTCTAGTTCTAGTGTTCTAGTCCGATTTTGACGAGACACATATCAAGTCTCTTCTCCCTTAACACGAGGGGGACTGGGAAAAGTAATAAAGGAATAATAAAAATGCAATTAGGTTAACTCTAGATAGAGAGAGAGAAAATTATATTATTATTCGATGTTCCTATATTTTTATGCAAGGTTTTGAAATGCAGAGTGAATTTCATGTAGAATGAATGACACGATTGGAAAAATAAGAAATAAATATGAGTGTATTTGAATTGAATAATAATGATAAATAAATAAATACTGTTTAATTTAGTATCAAGAGAAATGCTCGTTAACCTGAACTAGAATTTGAATTCGATATAAAAGGATGGATTGGATCAACTGTCATTTGCGCGGATAGCATTTTCCTTTGTTGTCGTTTAAACTTCCCGCCATTTTGATGCAAATGGCGTCACTCGCATCAAAAACAAAAACAATTTCTTCCCAAACCACTCTCCCCCCAACTTAAACTTCCAAATCGTTCTAAAAATTCTTCTAAACATCAAATCACGATTTACTGACATTTTCCCGAGTCTGGCCGTTTGAATGCATCGCCCAAACGACTCGCATTGGATTATGGTTAATCCAAAATGGCCGCTTCAAATCTCCCCCGAAATAAAAGCCAGCACTCGACTCGTATCGAAATCTCATCGCAAACATTTGACCTCGACGCATTTACACCGGGATTCTATTCAAATCCCACATTGACCCGCTTAGCCAAACCGTTACGAGTCACGAGTCTCGAATCTCACACTCCCCTAGTGTAATCTCCATCAACTAATTACCCAACCCATTTTCTTGTCAAACACAAACACCATCAGCAGTTCAGCACGCATTTAATTTAACAAAAAACAAAAAACAAAAAACAGAAAAACCTAACCAACCAAAAAACCCATCTAAATATTCAACCGAACCAAAAATAAAAAATAAAAAAAAATTTTCTTTTAAATTTTCCTAATAAAATAAGAAAACAAACTTACTTTTGATGGAGTTCTATTCCAAACTGTGACCGAATGACCGGAGTTGATCAGATTCTTGACGATCCCCTGTCCCATGATGCCGAGGCCAAGAAAGCCGAAATTGAGACACGACGGCCTGATGTTCTTGCGCTTCAGCGTTTCCGACACCTTCTCCACGTCCAACGGCGGCGTAACCTTCAAAGAAAATAGAAAAACCACTCATTAGAAAATAGCAAACAATGCGATTATCATCAATCCTTCGCGTGTTCCTGCGGCATCTAGAAGCATACATTAGAAAACCCGTCACCAGTCACCAACTTGCACCGTGCGGAGTGAGCGCAGTTCAGTTCGGACTTGGGATCGGTTCGAGCTCAACTGCGCGCAACAAAAGGCAGAGCGCGTTTCAATATTTTCTATTTACTGGTCTTGTGATGTATGTTGGTCGTGCGAGGAGAGACTCAGCTGTTTTGCGCGGACTTCCGTGGTTCGTCTGAGGCGAGGACAAGCCCGACGAGCCCGTGGACGATGAGGTGACGCTCGGAGTGGACACTGACGCTGACGCCTTGTCGTTCTGCTTTTCCGTCTTGACGCGCTTGCCGCCGGTCGAGCCGCTCGCGCTGCTGCTGTCCGAGGAGGCGCGTTTCAAACCGACCGACTTCGTGGTCGGCAAACCGGCAGACGCTGTGGGGTCCTGAACAAAACAAAAATTAATAACTATAAAGCTACCTAGGGGCCCCAAAGGGGTTCAAGGACCCTAGTAAGCCGTCATTTCACATAAAATGTAAATTTCCAAGTCAAATTCTTTGCATTCAATCATCAAAAGACGAATTCACTTAAAGAATCTAATTCTCGATTGAACTAAAAAACCAATTACAAAAACTTGATTATAGAAACTTCGAAGGAGCAAACTCCTTCAGTTTCAATATGGCCGACAGAAAAACGTGTTAAAATCGGATCAAAGTCAAAATCCAAAGAATCCGCCCAACACGTGGATTAGAGAATCGGATTAGCAAAAATATAACACGTTTTGCATCATTTCCGCCAGGAAAAATCAAGACAAACATCAAAAGTCATTCCAGACAAATAAGTCAATTCATCTCTTGAAGATTGAATGCACCGATTAAACTAGCGTCTACAATTTGTACATAAGAAAATCTGAGTGAGGTTGGTTCATTTCGGAGCCTCGCTCGGGTTTCTAACAGAATTATTAATGTAGAGGCGCAAGTCCCTCGCTAAGTTAGCGCACACTGAACAAAACAGACTAGCTGCATTCAGTTTAAGCTTATTTTATGTTTTAACATGGGTTTAAACAGGAAATGATGTCATTTTTGGTTTAAAATTGAAGTAAAACACAAAATATTTTAGTTTTTGAATGTAGCTAGCGAAACAAATCAAACTAACGAGCATTTCGTCATCAAGCCCCCGAATCGAAGTCGCTTCATTTCGTCGCCGCGGTTTTTAGGCCGTGTCCGCCTCACGTTAAAGGTTTTTATTTCTTCTTTTGACCCCCGCAAACCTAACCTTACCAGTTTTATAAACAAATCTTCCTCCAGGGAGTAATTGGCGACGAAATGAAGAGACCCCCCCAAATTACCAGTCCAGATTTTGGGCCAGTTATTTATTTATTTATTTATTTATTTATTTATTATTTAAAGTGTCACCTTTTTGGGCTTCTCCTTTTTGGCTTCTTTAGGCTCTTTGCTCGATTCCTTCACTTCCTTCGCTTCCTTCGGTGGGGTGGTCTTCGAAGCCGGGGCCGAATTCAACTTCGTGCCCGATTCAGCATCGGCCGAACTCGATTTGTTCTACGAAAAATAATTTTAAGAAAGAAAAAAAAAACAAAAAAAAAATGTAATGACAAATCCAATAATCAACAAACAAGAAAATTAAAATTTGAAAATCAATTTACATAAATCAAAAATAAATTAAAAAAAACAAAAAAAAAACAAAAAATAATAAAAACATAAAAAAAAAAATCGAAAAAAAATTTGATAATAATATAATATATCTGTGGAGGGTTGTCCATTACCTTGGGTTTATTCTGGAATGGCTGTCGTGAGTAGTCTTTGTGAGGTGGACTCCGGTTCGAGCCGCCGTTGGGAAAAATGGTAGCAATTTCTTCGTCAATGCTGGGCAAGTCAGAAGTTTTGATGGGTGCCTGGGAAATACATTTGGCGCTTACAAACTGACTTGTGTCTACCCTTTAAACTCCCATCTCCAAGTGTATTTCTGACCTTCCACAACCCACGTGTAAAAACGTCGCCAACAACCAGAAAAGTACAGAAAAATCAAATGCAGAAGCACGAAAAATGCTCAAGCACTGATTAATTTCTCCGAACCGACAAATAAAAATTCACACGAACCGAATAACTGTCGAAAAACGAGCAAAATCGAGCAGATTTTGCCTTTTTCTCGAGTTAGACGCTTCTAATTTCCGAATTATTCGTCTTTTTCGGCCAAAATGTGTCGAAATGACAACATTTTCTATTTCTATTCTAAGGGGACCAGGTTTTATGTGGTAAATTTTGTCATTTTTTTGTTTTGTTTTGTTTTTGTTTCGTTTTTGTTTGTTTTTTTAAAATGTCAGATAACAAAAAATATGTTTCATGATTTTCAAATCTTAAAATTTGAATATATATATATAATAAAAAAATTAACTAAAACGATTCCTAAACATGAATAGAATTAAATGTGTAGAAAAATGCAATTCAACTCACTGCTGGTTTGTTGCGAATATAATCTTCGATTGCTTCAACAGCTTCACGAAAAGTGCTCGTTTTATTCTGTTTCGTCATTTGATCCTTGAACTGATCGTAAGGTTTTATGCTTTCTACTGGAATCCAAGCGCTTTACATACAAAAAAATAAATTAAAAAAATTAATTAATTAAAAAATAAATTTATATGAATTTAATAAAATATTTTTTTTTTTTATTTAAATTTTTTTAATTTTTTTAAAAATTAAAAATAAATAAAACAAAACTTACTAATTATCAGTGCCAAAGAAGAAAACACATTGCATTGGCTTCTTATTCGCCGGTCTTTTCACATCTTTAGTCGGGTTAACGACCTAAAATCATTCAAAATAATTTATAAAATTTTTCCAAAAAATTTATAAAAAAAAAAAAATCATAAAAATCAAAAATCCAAAAACCAAAAAACTTAAAAAAAAAAAAAATATATATTCAAAATAAATGTCGTCATTTTGTAGTATGAAGGGGGTGCCTTAAAGCCGGGAAGTTTAAGATCGTTGCAAGGCGTCGTCCTCCCTCGTTCGTCAACCAGTTCAAATTCAACGCGACAAATTCATCAACATTTAGTTCCCCTATGCACGAATTCGGCCGCGATTGGGCGTCAAAATACGCCGTAAACGTCGCGTGGTTCGAGCGAGGTTGCTAGGGAGCGGCAACGGTCGTGTGCGGTCGTGCTCGGTGCTCCCGAGTTTAAATTTGCCTGCATTCGCCTTCCCTCGGCTTGATCTGGCGCCCGCCTCATAGCTCGTCAAACAAAGCCAACTTACCTTGCCAGGCCACGGAGAAAAGCCTTTCATTTTCGCCCTAAAAGCACAAACGTAATCAATTAAATATTCATCGTGTTGTTTAAATTGTTTGCGGGAGCGTGCCCGCAGTGGGAACACATCAAACACAAGTTCATTTTACCAGACTAAATCGCCAACGTTGAATAGTTCCGCCATGTTGAACGACTATGAGCTAGTGAATCACGGGATACAAATACTATTCAACAATCAATTCCCGTTCCGTCGCTGCGCGGCGCCACCGGCTGGGCGCGTAAATTTGACTACCACGTGTTTTTAGCTAAAGCGCTTCAACATTCGGATGTTTGTAAATATACTAAATAATGAAAGAGTCTTTTATTTTTTTTATTTATTTTTTTTTATTTTAGTCTTCGGAAATGTTTGCTGTTCTTTTAATCAACGGTAGACATAGGCTAACACTACTTTTAGTTGACAATACTTTTTCATGATCGTGCATTACGTCGGTGTCGGGATCGTCGAGATGAAACCGCATTTTGCTCATTGTTTTCAACGATAATTTACGAAATAGATGATTCGGATTTCTATAACCGACAGACCCGACAGTTTCGCTATTTCTGATCAGGCTCGGACTACTGACGGGGAGTAGTGGCGAATTTCTCACTTCTAAATTCACGACACCAGATGAAATCCATTTACGATGTGATTTGCAATGTTTCTTCAATAAAAATTGAAAAATAAAAATTAAAAATTGAAAAATTTAATTTGTTTTACTTTGAAATGTAAAGATCCAGCCGGGTCCAGTTTGAATTTGGCGCTGCGAAATCCCAAAGGAAATCGGTCGTCGGCTTGGTTGTCTATAATTTCACGCCGACCGATTCGTGTGTAGAGGTAAAATCGGCGACAAAAGTAGACGTCGCAGAGGATGTAGACAGTTGTCAAGCCGTCGAGAGCTGTGGAAAAGAGAGAGAGATTTGGTTAGGAGGAGGATTTTCATTTTGTGGGGATGGTTCGTACAAGCTATAGACGTGTCGAGGAATATTTCTTCCGCTAAGATGTGTTCGACGGCCGATTTTTGATGATACACACTGAATATTCGCAGGATAACCTCTTTCAATAAACCGTCATTGGTTTCTTGATGTGAGAATTGATATACGGGTGCAATCTGGAAAAATTAAATTTTTAAATATTTGAAACATTTTTCAACAGTTTTAAGAACAGTTTTGAACAGTTTTGGACATTTTTGAAACGTTTTTAAGCATTTTTGAAACGTTTTTAAGCATTTTTGAACATTTTTGAAACGTTTTTGAGCATTTTTGAACATTTTTCAAACGTTTTTAAGCATTTTTGAACATTATTGAAACGTTTTTAAGCATTTTTGAAAATTTTTGAAACGTTTTTAAGCATTTTTGAACATTTTTCAATAGTTTTGAACATTTTTCAATAGTTTTGAACATTTTTCAATAGTTTTGAACATTTTTCAATAGTTTTGAACATTTTTCAATAGTTTTGAACATTTTTCAATAGTTTTGAACATTTTTCAATAGTTTTGAACATTTTTCAATAGTTTTGAACATTTTTCAATAGTTTTGAACATTTTTCAACAGTTTTGAACGTTTTTTAACCCTTTTAAGAACATTTTTCAACATTTTTAAGGACATTTTTAAACAGTTTTGAACATTTTTGAAACGTTTTTCAACATTTTTTAACAGTTTTGAACATTTTTTCAACGTTTTTCAACATTTTTTAACAGTTTTGAACATTTTTTCAACGTTTTTCAACGTTTTTCAACATTTTTCAACATTTTCCAACATTTCTCAACCATTTTTCTACATTTTCAGACATTTTTATGCATTTTAAAATTAATTTACCTTCGATGTAGCTTCCTGAGGAGAGATTTCTAGGAGACGTTTTGTGTTGCATTTAGAAACCGACAGAAGGTCTCTTAAAAAACCCACAATTTGATATGTAGAACTTTCAAAACACTGCAAAACAAACAAAATAAACATAAACAAACAAGTGCTAAAATTGCAACTAAATTAAAAACGACCTTTGCACACGTTGTTGTGGATTCACCATTCACTTTTTTGTACACACACAAAATGTCAAACGTCTTAGCCTCATTTAAAATCGGTACTGTCGAGAATGTCTTTCCAAATAATTGCTCGCCGACGTCCTGTCGGATCACATCCCACGAAACCGAAGGATTACCGCTCACAGCCGTAAAAAAATTTGAATTCCGTCTCATGCTAAACGAAAACAACACGTAGACATAATAATCTACTAATTTCCAACGTAAAACTCCATATTTTTACGAGCCATGACAACAAAATGTCGACGACTCATTGTCAAACAAAACAAACAATTGCCAATACAAAAATAACAAATCTTTATTTCTCCGCCGTTCCCACAATTCCCTCTTTGATGAAAACACTAAAACGAGATTTCACGAAAAGTTTCGGAATATTTTTCACGTCCACCACGGAAAAACCGAATTTTCGGATCTCGGACTCCAAATCGCGCGTCAAATGACATCCCAAAAACACGAATTTCCATATTGGGTTCATAATTCCCTGTAGAAAACGCGAAAACGTGCCGGGCGCCGAACCCGTGTGCTCTAGGAAATAAAATTTCCCGCCCTGTAAATAAAAATGGACTAAAAAATCAACAAACGAATAAAAACTCATTTTTTCGTCTTTTTTTACCGGCGCCAAGACTCTGTTGACTTCTTCGAGAACCTTTTTGAGGTTTTTGACCGTGCACAGCACGAGAACGGACACGACGGCATCCACGCTGTCGTCTTCGGTGTCCGCCAAATTTTCCGCGCCGGAAATGACCAGTCGTTCGAGTTTCACGTCCGGGAATTGCTCGATACGTTTGAACAGCGGAGTTTTGAAGTGCGGATTTGGGTCGTAGCAAGTTAAACGACAATTTTTCGGGAAATATTGCAAATTTGAGCCGGGTCCCGATCCGATTTCCACGATACGAATCGAATTCTCGCGTCGGAGCTCCGGGGAATGCGATTTCTGCTCGGATAGCTTCGAAAATAGTATTTCTTTATGCGGTGCGAGCGCTTTCATCAAGTCCTTCGTCATGATGCTCGAGTAAATCCATGCGAAAACTCGTTCGGCGAGCGAACGTCCGTTCCGGTATAGCAAAGCGACGATAACAATTAGAGTTGTCAGTGGGAATATTGTGCTGTACACGATGTCCGAGAGCAACGCATCCTCTTTCGCCATTCTAGAAAAACAATAAATAATTAAAACGTTTTTACAAACTTTACAAGTCGGGAGACATACTCGGATGTGCCAATCAATCGTAGGTGTTGTCCGGTGTTGTCACACTCATGGCCGATTGCCCGGGTCACGAGTTGGATTGTTTTGAGGGAAAAAAAATGTTTTTTTTTGTTTTTTTGGGTTTTTTCCTCGTGTTTTTCTTTCTTTTTTCTTTATTTCACCGTTTTCGACTTGATTTTCAAATTTGAATTGTTCACCACACGAGGGCGCTCGCTTTCAAAATGGCGTTTGCTGAGGTTGTAAACAAACGTAACTAAAGACTATAATTTGAGGAAATTTATTGTTTTTGCAGAGTTTGGGCGACGGGATGTCGATGAGGGAAAAGGCGTTGCATAAAAGACGGATCAATAAGCAGCACAGCAGTAATTTCAAGGCTGGATACGTCCCGATCAATGAAAATTATTTGCACAAAACTGGCATAAGAGGCCGGAAAAGCTTTTTGAGTAAAATCCGTTTTGCGATGAATAAATTCGGATTTATAATTGTATTTTACTATTTTAACAGTTTACGGAGTCGTTGCACTGCTGTTTCTAGTCGTCTTGGGCAATTTACTCGTAATTTTCGCCATTAATTTGCAAATATTCAACATAATTCTCGCTAAAATAAACAAAACAAACAATTGCAGGTCACCTTGATTTTGCTGAGTGTTTTGAGAATCGGTTACGGGATGGAAAGCTTGGAGTTTCTTCCTTCGGGAGATCTTCTCAAGTTTCTCGTTCCGTCCGATTTAAATCACGTGATTCCGGCGCAAGGAGTAATCGGCGGGTTTGTAAACAGAGATCTCAACATCTACGGCAGCAATGGCGGAAAGGTTTTTTTAAAAAATCAAAAAAATACAAAAACTTAAATTTAAATTTGATTTCTATCTAGCTCGACCTCAGTGCGAGTTGCGATACACTCAAACCTGCATCGATCAGTCTGGAACCGAGGGAAACTACGATTAAAAACGTCGATTCATTCCGAATAATCAATCCAAACAACGGCAAAACCGTTTTCAACACAGACTACGTCGATTTCGGCTTGCCGAAATCCGTGAAAAGCATCAGCGTGAAAAAGGCCAAATTATCTCGAGTAAAATAATCAATTTTTCAATTTTCCGGTTGAAAAAATTGAATTTTTAGGTGACCAGTCCCGTTGACAGTCCCCTGACACTCTCTTCCGTGCGCCAAATCTATTTATTGGGCAGCGAAGGCATCAATATGGCGTCTAAGGAGATTGTTTGGAGCACGGAAGAGGATTTGATACTTAAAAGCATCGTGAGTGAGGTTGGGATTTAATATTTGTTTGGTTTTTATATTTTTTGTGGTTTTTAGAACGGGAGTATTCACATTAGAGGCTCGAATGGAATGTTTATCAATGTCGAGTCGCATTTGTCGAAGAGTGTGTCGGCGCTTCCGTCTAAGAAGAAATACGGACAGTATAAGATTTGTGTTTGTAAGAACAACAAACGTTTGTTTAGGATCCATGTGTTGCCGAACAGTCATCATTACGACTGTTCGAATGCGATTGTGTCGGGGAAAACAAATCCTTGTTCGTAGATTTCGCGCTGGGGACTCGAATTTGAGATTAAAACCAAAGATTTTTTTATATTTTAAGTGTTGTATTTTAGAAAATTTTATTTCTATTGTGTTTTGTTGATTTTAAGCTGTAGTTTTAACAGTTTTATATAATTTTGTTGTTATTTATTTTTTTTGAATAAATTTTTGCTTCCTGCTGAATTATTTTTGTGTTTCGTTCGTTACGTGATAGAAAATGGAGTAAAAATAGTAATAAAATGATTATGAAACCTTGTGCGATGTAAGAAGTGGAAAACGCAGAACCAGCGATAAATCTGAAACAAAAATAATTTATTTATTAACTTAATTAAATATAAAAATTTTAAAAACACTCACTTAAAATCGAAGGATTTCCGCTCACAAAAATTTGAATACCGTCTCATGCTAAACTAAAACAAGTCGCTTATTATTATAATCTACTAATTTTCAACGTAAAACACTATTTTCTCTATATTACAACAAAATGTCGATGACTTGTCAAACTAAACAAACAGTTGGCAACACAAAAAATAACAAATTTTTATTTCTCGGCCGTTCCCACAATGCCCTCTTGGATAAAAATATTATAACGAGAATTCACAAAAACCTTCGGGATTTTTTTGATTTCCAACGCGGAAAAACCGAATTTTCGGACCTCGGACTCCAAATCGCGCGTCAAATGACATCCCGCAAACACGGTTTTCCATATCGGGTTCACAATTTGCTGCAGAAAACGCGTAAACGTCCAGGGCGCCGAAATCGTGTGCTCCAGGAAATAAAATCTCCCGCCCTAAAACGAATAAAAATCGAAAATAAATCAAAAAACGAATAAAAATTCAATTTTCCGTGTATTTCCTACCGGCGACAAGACTCTTTTCACTTCTTTGAGAACTTTCTCAATGTTTTTGACCGAGCACAGCACGAAAACGGACACGACCGCATCCACGCTTTCGTCTTCGGTGTCCACCATGCTTTCCGCGCCGGAAATAACCAATCGTTCGAGTTTTACGTCTGGAAATTGCTCGATCCGTTTCAACAGCCTGGATTTGAAGTGCGGATTTGGGTCGTAGCAAGTTAAACGACAATTTTTCGGAAAATATTGCAAATTCGTGCAGGGTCCCGATCCGATTTCCAAAATACGAATCGAATTCTCGCGACGGAGCTCAGACAAATGCGATTTCTGCTCGGTGAACTTTGAAAATAATTTTTCTTTGTGCGACACGAGCCCTTCCATCCACATATTCAACATCAAATACGAATAAACCCATGCGAAAAATCGGTCGTCGAGCGAACGTCCGTTACGGTACAGCAATGCGAAGATAACACAAGTAATTAGAGTTGCCAACGGTAATATTGTGCTGTACACGACGTCCGATGAAAACGCATCCTCTTTCGCCATCCTAAGAAAACAATTGAATAATTAAATCGTTTTAAAACTTTACAAGTTGGGAGAGACTTCTCGTGATGTCCTGCTCGGAGTTCGATGCACCATGTGAATGTTGCTCGGTGTTGAATTAATCATGACAGATAGTCGGAATCACGATTATTTTTTTATCTGTTTATCCTTTTTTTTCAGTTTCCACCTTGAATTTCGACCCGAATCTTTCATCACACTAGGGCACTTGCATATAAAATGGCGCTCGCGCTCGGGTATCGAAGTTGAGATTAAAACCATACCGTAGATATTATCTATACCGGTATCTAATTTATATCCAAGGATTTTTTTTATATTCTAAGTGTTATAATCTGTTGTGATTTCTTATTGTTTTGTCGATTTCAAACTGTAGTTAGTTTTGTACAGTTTTGTTGTTATATTTTATTTTTTTTTGAATAAATTTTTGCTTCCTGGTGAATTATTTTTGTCTTTCGTTACGCGATCGAAAATGGAGTAAAAACAGTAGTAAAATTTGTTATAAAACCTTGTATAATATATATATATATAAATAATAAGGAAAAAAAACCTTTCCCAATGTATGAAGTAGAAAACGCACAACCAGCAATAAATCTGAAAAAAAAAATAATTTATTTACTAAATTAATTAAATATAAAATTTTTAAAGTTACTCACGTTTGAATCGAAGGATTTCCGCTCACAAAAATTTGAATACGGTCCCATGGTAAACTAAAACAAGTCGCTTATAATAATCTACTAATTTTCAACGTAAAACACTATATTTTCTCAATATTACAACAAAATGTCAATGACTGTTATCAAATCCAACAAACAATTGGCAACACAAAAAGTAACAAATTTTTATATCTCGGCCGTTCCCATAATGGCCTCTTGGATGAAAATATTATAACGAGAACCCACAAGGACTTTCGGGATTTTTTTGATTTCCAACGCGGAAAAACCGAATTTTCGGACCTCGGACTCTAAATCGCGCGTCAAATGACATCCGTCAAACACGATTTTCCACATCGGGTTCCCAATTTGCTGCAGAAAACGCGTAAACGTCCAGGGTGCCGAAACCGTGTGCTCTAGGAAATAAAATCTCCCGCCCTAAAACGAATAAAAAACGAAAAGAAATCCAAAAAACGAATTAAAAAACAATTTTTCGTATATTTTCTACCGGCGCCAAGACTCTTTTCACTTCTCTGAGAGTTTTCTCAATGCTTTTGACCGAGCACAGCACGAAAACGGACACGACCGCATCCACACTTTCGTCTTCGGTGTCCACCAAGCTTTCCGCGCCGGAATTAACCAATCGTTCGAGTTTTACGTCTGGAAATTGCTCCATCTGTTTCAACAGCCTGGATTTGAAGTGCGTATTTGGGTCGTAGCAAGTTAAACGACAATTTTTCGGAAAATATTGCAAATTCGTGCAGGGTCCCGATCCGATTTCCAAAATACGAATCGAATTCTCGCGACGGAGCTCCGGCAAATGCGATTTCTGCACGGAGAGCTTTGAAAATAATTCTTCTTTCAGCGATACGAGCATTTCCATATAGAAATTCAACATCAAATACCAATAAACCCATGCGAAAAATCGTTCGTTGAGTGAACGTCTGTTACGGTACAGCAAAGCGAAGATAACACAAGCAATTAGAGTTGCCAATGGTAATATTGTGCTGTACACGACGTCCGATAAAAGCGCATCCTCTTTCGCCATCCTAGGAGAACAATTAAATTACGGTCTTTGACTGTGCTGCCTCGAAGTGTCGTTTCCACTGCCGCCACCTTCATAAGCGTATAGACAAACACCTATTAGACTCTTTCATAATTACCTGTATCTTTCTCCACTGGAGTGTCTCTTAAATAAATAAATAAATAAATAAATAAATAAATCGTTTTAAAACTTTACAAATTGGGAGAGATTACTTTTCGTGATTAACCTGCTCAGACTTCGATGTATTATATGGATATTGTTCAGTGTTCTAACAATCATGACAGATAACCGTGATCACGATTATTTTTTTCTTGCTTTTTCCTTTTTTTTTTCAGTTTCCACCTTGAATTTCGACCCGAATCTTTCATTACACTGGGGCACTTGCAAATAAAATAGATTTCGGGTATCGAAGTTGAGATTAAAACCATAGATATTATCTATACCTAATATCTGTTATAACCAAAGATTTTGTTTATTCTGTTGTTATTTCTTATTTTTTTTGAATAAATTTTAGCTACCTGGTGAATTATTTTTGTGTTTCGTTACGCGATAGAAAATTGAGTAGCCGCGCGTCAAATAACATCCGTCAAACATGGTTTTCCACATCGGGTTCATAATTTGCTGCAGAAAACGCGTAAACGTCCAGGGCGCCGAAACCATGTGCTGCAGGAAATAAAAAATTATTTTCAACTGAATCAGAATGATGACGCTTTATTTATTATAAAGTTACAGGTTTCGTCCATCAGATTGAAGCACGAGCCGAAGCAAGGATCAGATTGGATTGTGGGTAGAAGACTTTTGCGCGTCATGGTCGGCAGCTCCGGCATTGGTAGATATTTTAAGGACTCAATCTGCCACCATCCACGGTCGAAACTGGAGTTTGCTCAACGTCACTTCTCTATCATGTGGTCACAATGTATTTGGGTGAGTATAATTTCCAAAATTAAGAATTTACAACTGAATAAATTTTACAAATCCACCATTCTTATTTTCTTAGATAATACACGCTGCGAGTTGTTTCACACACAGCCATTTTGGATTCCAAGCTTTAAACCAAAATATGACTAAACACGTGAATTATTATTTATTTAAATGTTTTATTTCTTAATAATCGTTGCCACAAGTTTTGTCAAACATTTTTATCGTTTACTTCCAAATGAAAATGTTTGCTAATTTTATTTCCTTGTCTGTTCTGAACAGCATGCAATTCAAATCCACACATTCTTCTCCGATAGTCGACTGATGACTGGGGAATTAAAAAGAAATTGTCCTGATTAAATTTAAGGCTACGGTAGGCATTAGAATTAAATTCCGGCAAGTGCAGGAAAAACCAGGCTAATTCTTTCTCACTCATTAACAACCCAGGAAGAACAACCCTCACCACGGCAAATTTGAATTGGGCACACTTATGGGCTGATATAAAAAGCGCAACACACATTTTCTCATCATTTGCGACGGTCGTAGTGTGGAAATTAAAGAGGAGGATTTGGCTGCCGTGCAGTGAAGTCATCGCTTGGAATTGCGAGAAATATTGTATTCTACATTATTCTGTGCGACATTAAAAAGATTGGAATTGGGTTTTAATAAAGCATATTTATTGGAATATTTGTTTTAATTACGGTATTTGTGCGGTATTACGGTATTTGTGCGATATACCGCACTCATTTACCATGTTTACATGTACCCAGTTATCTGGATAAGTGAAAATGCAAATTTTACTTTACTGATCGTGTAAACAAATCAGTTTTCTAGAAAAGACAGACTTATCTGGAAAACTAAATTCCAGTTGTACGAGCTAGATTTTGGGCGTTTTGCGCATTGAAAACCGCATGTAAACACCCATGCATGCGAAAAGTCAAAAACTTGGATCGAGATATTGTCGGATCGTTGTAGTAAAAATACGTTAGGCCTACGTACCAACGACATTTGGTACCGAAATCAATGTGAAATCAGCTAAAACCACCATTTTTGGGATTAGAATTTGCATATTAGGCACCATTGCAATGATTCAAGCAAAAACCTCTTTCCTAACCACCATTTCATTTGTTTGGCTGAAATGGATCAACAGCCATTTTGTTGTTCCAGATAATCTAAGGGGAGTATGGGTAATTCTCATATGACGTCATGTTTACCAGAAAACTAACGTCATGTAAACGCAAACGGTTATCCAGATAAATAAAATCCGAATATTCACTTATCTGGAAAACTATGACCATGGTAAATGTGGTATTTAGCGAATACCGTACCGCACTCGCCTGAAAAAATTACCGCACAAGCTTAAGAAACGCCAACTGGGTTTCTTTTTGTGAACAACAAATTGGCTTTTTCGTGTGTGTAATGGATTTAATATTCTGTTTTCTACCGTCAAAATGGCTTGACGAGCGCCTTTCCAAGAGAATTCGCCTTGCAAGCGATACTGGTATGAAAGACATGGTCCGAAAACACATGCTTTAAAAAGTAAAGGGTCACTGAAAAACATTTTATAGAGATTGGGTTTGACTTCAATTAACTCGGCTAACTCGTCCATGTAAGGTATGTAGTCTACTTGAATTGTGTGTCGTTGCGATGGTACGTATTTTTGCATTCTTCTTTCTCGTTCTTTCTGAATTTCAGTCCGCATTTCCCTTTCAGAGGGCAATTGGTGTGTGCCCTATATGAATAAAATTGGTCAAATATTATTTTTTTAAAAAAAAAAAACTATTTTATACTTTTTCCACACTCAAGAGTGACCCTGGAAGCTCGGCTCCCATTGACCTAATCCAATTACTCAGAACTGCAATGGAACTACTGCTACGAGGAAAAGTAGTTCCCTATGCTTTTTAATCTATTCCTGAATAATAATGCTTGAAATTATTTACCATTCAATGTTATTATCTATACTCTTGTTCGACTCAAGAGTATACCCTTCTCCCATTGGCCGATGGTGTAGTGATCCAAAAATGCAGTAATAATCATAATAAAAATAAGAACTACTTCTCCTAGTGGTAGTAATACCATAGATTCTTTACTCTATGGTAATACAGACTGGAGCTAGGAGTAATGCGGCTCGGCCAATGGGAGAAGGGTATACTCTTGAGTCGAACAAGAGTATACTCTTGAATCGAACAAGAGTATAATAAAACATGTTTTCCATCTTTGAAAAACAGTTTTATGGTGTTTTTAATTAAAAACGAATTGTTTTTCATTTTAGTGCTTGCTTTGTCTAGAAAGCACATGTTATTTGAATTTTGTATTGAGTCTGGTGTTTTCGGTCTTCTTTTATGTATCACTACACAAGTGAAATGGCTCGGCAAATGGGAGCCCAGCTTCCAGGGTCACTCTTGAGTGTGGAAAGAGTATAACTTACTTTAAACACTTTAACCACCCATCGGCTTTGCATTTCGGACATCGGTATTGCGGAACCCAAAGGGTTAACTAAGCCGATAAATGCCAGTGTTGGATGTTTAAGGTGTGGCGGGAAAATATATTTAAAAAGCTGAACAACGTTGCGATCGACTGATACGATTTCCTCTGCTAAGAAAGGGAATTTGATTTTATAACCAGTAGCAAAAATGGCTGCGTCAATGGGGTATTCGACATTATCTTCGCTGTTAAAAACAACACCATTTTTAGTGAAATGATGAACGTCATCTTTGACCATGACCGTGCCAGACATTATTCGGGTTGGGAGTTCGTCACTGAATATAGTGCCTTGAGCGAACAAAGGGTTTTTGGGTTTTAACCCGAATTCAGAGTGGTTAAAACGGTAATTCAACTAAAAAAAGTAAACTTAGTATCTAATTTACAGTAAACTTCCTTGTAGCTCGTAATAAACTGCACCTGTGATTCCATAAGTGCGCTCATTAATTTAGGAGCAGCAAGACGAGTTGCAGTGAAACTTCGGGTCAACAGTCCCATGTCAAATGGACGTCCATGGAAATCTACACGACTCAAAACCCATGTACCTCTTCGAGTACTCATGTACACCTTGAATGTCATACATAATTTATTATTTATTAATTTTAAAGTACTTGTTTTGCTATAGTTACTTGTTTTGCTATACGACTCAATTCTACGGTGATGTCGCCTCCCGAGTTTCCCACTCCTACAACGAGCACTTTTTTATCTTCGTACTTTTTTCCATTCTTATAACTGTGGCTGTGTGCTATGGAGCCCTTGAATCCGTCCAAACCAGGAAAGTTTGGCATTTTTGGATAAATGTGATGACCATTGCATACCATTACAGCATCAAATGTATCAGTTAAAATAGAGCCCTGTTAGAAGATATAATGTTAATTTAAAAAATGTAAAAAAATCCAGTTACTGATAGGTTCATCTCCAAATGAATTATCTAATTCCAAGAAGCCGGGTTGTTTAGTCGACTTTCACTTAGTCGGCGCCGTTTTGTCAACGCCGTTTAGTCGACAAGGCGACTTAGTCGACGAGTATTGTCGATTCGTCGATTAAGTGACCTTGTCGACTAAGCGGCATCGACTAAGTGAAAAGTGTAATAAAAAGTGTAATAAGACAATTTTTTTAAAAAGACAAGTAGTGCCAGTAGTGGTCAGCCTGCCCCCACACTTTGTGTTCCACTGGCCACACTTCCAGTAAATTTTATCTGGGTGCTTCTTCTCGATGACATAGGCATAACCGCTCAAACACAGCTTGGTTTGCCCCGAATAGTTTGTCATCTCGATGGCCATTTTCCTGTCACCTAGTATGCAGTGCAGAACTGAATGATTGACTAATGAAAAACAGCTGCCTATATACCACCCAACAAACTGTAACGTCGACAAAACGTGCGTCGACAAGATGTACCGTCGACAAGACATTATTAGTATGCGATTAATTATTTTGTCCGTTTCCCCATGCATTTCTGGATAGGCATGGCAGATATGTGTGTTGGCATCCTTTGGATACCCGTGTAGCGCATATTAATGCTACTCTTGTGTGTTAACACACATATTCTATGTTTCTTGTGTCGTCTGCTTGAGAGAGCGATAAATGTTGTTTTCCGTGTTGTTTATCGGTTAATTATGCCTAGGTTAACAATTACTTATATTGTAAAGAACAAATCAATGCTTGTTGCTATTGATTTGTCCTATTGTCATATTTTGTACGGTTTGAGACCAATTAGCCTCAAACCCAGTTGCTTTTATGCTTTCATGTGATTAAAACATGGCGGGCGCGAAGTGCGAGCTCCCCGCACATTTTAAGCTGGTTTCAACTCCTTTCCGATGTTTCCTGGCCTCCACGGACTTATCAAATGGTAGCAGAGGTCTCACGATCGGGCCAACAGGTTATTGACGAGTTCGTGAGGTTTTTCGGGCGAAAACGAACGTTGGAAGTTCGTCGCAGATCGTCGCCGAGACGTATCGCCGAAAACCGGAATTTTTCGCGAAGGACAGCCGTGACGACGTGTGCGGACAATTCTACAGTGAATTTGGAGCAAAACGGTGTAAGGAACATTGCATTTCGTTTATTTTTCGCCGATATAACCGAGTTTTTCTCGGGCGGCGCCATTTTTGTTTGCGAAGTTAGCGTGTCTACGAGTGTGTACGGAACGACACACGCACGCCCAACGTTTCGACGAACGAATACGTCGATTAGCCGCCGCATTTGGTGTCTTTCCAGCGTGGGAACGTCTGGAAACCGTCATTTTGCGAAGAAATCGTCGCGAATCGACGATTGTTGCACCGGCAGCCATTTTCGTTGGATTTTTCGTCAAGAACGACGAGATTCAACTCGCGAATTTAATCCGGCGATCACCGAGAAGTCCTGCACACGATAAGCGTGTGTGCAGGCGGTTATTTCCGTGCTTCGCATCCAGGAAAGCGGGTACGAAGGCGTGGACGTACGCAACATCGATTTTGGCCGATACACGGAAGTGTGTACGCGGTCTGCACGTCAGCCCAGTTCCGTGCGAAGACAACGTGAAGCCGACGTTTACTGCAACGTGGGAACCAATTACGACGCAAGGATCCCGTAATTGGCCAACTTCACATCTGAAAAGTGTATTTTAGTTGCTATTTTCGTGAAACTCTGTTAATTCTTAAGGTTTTTGTTTTGGGGTCCTTTTGTTTATTCTGCACCCTTTAGGCAGTCGCCTACGTGCAGTCTCATTCCGGTCTGGGCTTGTCCGTGGCCAACTAGTCGTCCCGCGGCCCCCAGGTGGGTCGGTCGGAAGCTAGTAGGGCGACCAGATTCGGGTTTTTCACCTCACTTATTGAGGTGCCCAAAGGGAAGTTTGTGATTGTTTCGCCTTCAATTTTTGGGGGTGTTTTCGCTTCTCTGCACGGCATATTCACCGGAATTGTGAATATTAGTGTGTGTTTTCATCAAATTGGTGAATTTTTCGAGTGTTTTTCGCCGAAATTTGTGAATTTTGTGATTTGTGCATCGATTTTTCACCAAATTCTTCACCATGTCGAATTGGGACCGACATGATGATTACAAGGATGTACGCAAACTGGACGGCTCCAATTATCCCACCTGGAGCATGCAGATCCAGCTTTTGCTTCAATCATACAGTGTTTGGGGACATGTGACCGGCAAAATCAAGGAACCGCCTGCTGGATCGCCGGCAAAGGAAATTCGTGACTACGAAAAGGGCGAAGAAAAAGCCCGCTCCACCATTTGTCTGGCTTGCAACGAACCACAGCAAGTCGTGGCTGTGGCCCACCCAACCGCGAAGGGTGTGTGGGAAGCGCTGAAAGCGGCTTACCAGCCGACCACGCGCGCACGCAAAGCCCGACTCCGGCGGGAATTCCTCGATATGCGTCTACGGGAGGATGAAGAGATGGTCGTCTTTACTTCCCGTGTCGACCGGAAAGTTACACAACTCGCCGACGTGAAGATTGTGGTCTCGGATGAGTTCCACGCTTTCCAGTACTTGGACCTTTTGCCGCCCCAATTCGAGCCAGTCAAACAGACAGTGTATCACTGGCCCGACCCGGAATTTACGGCCGCTGCCGTGAAAGAAAGACTTTTAGGCGAGTATAATCGCCTTTACGAGAAGGGGGACGAATTTGGAGTGCCCAACCCGACACCGTTGGAAAACACTGGAGCCTTCTTTGGCGGAGGCAGTGGTCAACGTGGACGCGGCGGAACCGCGCCCAGTTCCCCACGTGTGTGTTTTACCTGCGGTGGGACAGGCCATTTTTCCCGCGACTGCCCTTCTCCACCTAAACAGCAACTTACTGGAAGAGGCGGATCAACAGGACAGTTTAGGGGCAATCCACGAGGAAAATCACGTGGAAAAGGCCGGCAAAAGGCCGCCGTCACCCAAATGAATATTTTTGATGACGTCCCCATCTCTTACTTCTCCGCAGCGATTTCGAATCAAGAGCAACCTCCTGTCGTATCGCTGGTGTCACATGCGAACTTTGATTCGCAATGGTACGTCGATACAGGAGCGACAGACCATTTCTCGTTCAACAAGTCCTGGTTCTCCGACTTCAAACCATTAACTGGTTACAGCGTCCAGCAGGGCGAAGGAAAGTCGAAAATCGAGGGCATCGGGACTGTGACATTAATATCTTTTTATGGACAAAAGAAACGGGAATTACAATTGAAAAATGTCTTCTACGCTCCAAACTTCAGAAAGAATCTGATTTCATTAGGTCGTGCAGATGAAGCTGGGGCTACCACATTTGTAAAGAATGGAAAAATGTCCATTTTTCATGACAGTATTGATGCGCCTTCTATCACTGCGACACGTACGAGTGATAGAATGTATAAAGTCAATTGTCAAGTGAATACTGCACACATTGTTAACGCTGCTGCATTACCTGCGCAACAGAATGCGGCAGTGGAGCCTAGTCCACCTTTAAAGGGTGAAGAAATTGTTAATTCATTACTAACTCATTTAGATTTTAAGACTGCATTAACCCAAAATTTGAGTAAGACAGGGAAACCTGCAATTGCGAATATGGGGCAAGTGACTGCTGCGAACAATGCGCCAGCGATCGTTGCGAATAATGCGAGTCCGAAACAGAAATTGAACGTTTTGAATAACACACACACTGGCCTGGTAGTCAACAATGGGAATAAATCAAAGACTGCGAAGATTTCCAAACAAGGTGTGCAAAACAGTTTGAAAGATAATGGTGGGAATAAGGCTCTTATTAAGCCTGACAAACCTCAAACGATGGATGTTTGGCATTCACGTTTTGGGCACCTTAATGCGAAAGGGATTGCATTGTTGGAGAAATCCGATGAAGTATTTGGGCTGAAACTTTCCAACAATGAATTGTCGGCTTGCGATGCTTGTTCGAGGGCGAAAAGCACACGTGCAAGCTTTCCTCCCATTATTAATATCTCCACTAAAGGGATTTTGGAAATTGTTCACTTAGATGTTTGGGGGCCCTCACCGGTTAAGAGCATTGGTGGGGCATTTTATTACCTAATTATGGTTGATGATTTCTCCCGACTGATGTGGATTATCATCATGAAAACGAAAGATGAAGTTTTGGGTCATTTCAAGAAGTGGTTGACGGAAATTGAACGGCTTACTTCTAAAAAGGTCAAAGCCATTAAAACTGACAATGGTGGGGAATTCATATCGAAACAATGGAATGCTTATACTGACAGCATTGGGTTGAAATGTATGAGGACGAATACATACAGCCCCGAGATGAATTCGGTTGCTGAGCGAGCGAACCGCACCATTCTTAATGGAATCCGGGCTTTTCTTTTTGAGAATAATTTTTCCCCAACTTTGTGGGCAGAACTTGCAGTTTCTGTCGTTTATTTGAAAAATCGATTCCCACACACGGGATTAGGAGGGAAAACACCTTACAATGTGTTTTACAATAAGAAATTGTCCCTGCGTCATGTCAAATGCATTGGGGCATTGACATATGTCCACATTCCTTCCCAGACAAGGGGTGGGAAATTGAAAGAAAGGGCGTGGGCAGGGGCATTAATTGGTTATGCGGCTTCCACCCGTGGGTATCGAATTTGGGACCCGAAACGGAACCAAGTGTTCCTCTCGAAACATGTCAAAATATTGGAACAGAATTTTTGGTATGAAAATTTGAAAATTCCTCCCTCGAGCCCCTCATATTTCGACAGCGTGTCTGATTCTTCAAACGAGGATGGCTCCTCGTCAGACGACGACAGCGTTCATGGTGGCCCCCTACCGGAAGCAGTGGTTCCCCCACCCCCAATTCAGGAACCTGCGCCCGAAAAGGCACCTGAACAAGTTGAGAACGCTGGTGTCGTGGAAGATGTCATCGAGGATATAGTGCAAGTGTAGGCAGAGAATGCGCAAAATATCGGTGTAAACCGATTGAAAGCGTGAATTGGCGCTGTGCGACCCGCACAGACGTTAACGATACGACGCGTATCGTTTCGGAAATGCGCGCGGCTTAATGCCGCTTATATGCGCTAGCAAGAAGCACTAAAGGTGCTTTAAATCAAACACAATGAGTAAAACAATAAAAACGGTTTAATTAAATAGTAATACATTACAAATAGGTATCCAAACAGGTGGGAAAGCAGCTAAGTCATACACGGCTGTGTATGACGCCATCTTGGATGAAAAAGCAATGGGTAGTGGCACCTAGTGCCGGGAATTTACATTAAGTTTGAACAAATCATTTGATAATAGGACAAATCCTAGCATAAAGTGATAAAAGTATGGAATTACATACGGGACAGCGCAAAACGAATGGTAACATCGAAATCAATTAAATAATAACAAAGATGCGCTGTATACCTAAACACAAAGGGAAAACTAGGAAATAACAAATGTATTCATCGATACAAAATGGTCTTTTGACCAACAAATCCCCTCTTCGATGGAAATATTTATCAGGGGACAAGATGAACGTAAACTGGAATTACAGTTGATAATCGTTGAGAAAAAAAAAGATGATAAAGTCGAACCATCGGGCCGGGTACTGTCGTGGTTATCACTTAACTAAGCTCGGTATTCCCACAGAAACCCGATGATCCTCGAAGTCGGGTGAAAAGAAACTAGGAATGTCACGATAAGTTTATGCTCGGAAGATCTTCGAAATCAATGATCGTAAACGTTCCGAAGATAGCCACTTTGTGAATATGTCGGCGGTATTAGCTTCGCCGGCTACCTTTCGAAGATCGAAGACTCCCGCAGTAAACCACTCCCTGAGCCAGTGAAACTTCACGCGAATATGCTTCGTCTTCGCGTTCTCGATATCATTAGATGTGAATTGAATCGAGGCCAGGGCGTCCGAATACACGATAGGTCGGGATAGACGATTGAGAATCGGGAATTCGGTGTACACGCTGTCGAGCCAGAAAATCTCCTTCACGCACTCAACCAGGGCGATAAATTCAGCTTCCATGGTTGAGCACGCTACGGTCGACTGTTTGCGACAGGACCAGCCAATAGGGACATTTCCAACGTATACGATGTATCCTCCGAAGCTCAATGATGTCTCCGGATCGCTTGCCCACGACGCGTCGGTAAATGCAGATAGTTGACTAGAAGAGCAACCGGATAACTCGATGCAAAGCTCCGCAGTGTTTGCCACGTACTGCAGAACCTGTAACAGGGCGCGGATGTGGGTTCGATTATAGCACGTGTTGTACTGTGCCAAAGCGATGACGGAATAGAGTATGTCGGGACGAGTTCTCGATGCCAAAAACAGAAGTGAACCGATTAGAGATCGGTATGGAAAATCTTCCAAGTTTTCGGTCGATCCTCTAACGAGTGTCGTTCCCGGGGTCACTGGTGTCTTGACGAGATTATTGGTCGACGCCCCGAATTTCTTAACCAGTTTGGCGATATAAGCACGTTGCGTTATGAACGTGCGTCCGGCGTCGCGGATAAACTCGACGCCTAATAACTTCGTGATTGGACCGAGGTTGACTATATCGAATTTCGAAGAGATGAGACGGATTAGCTGATTAAAAACGCTGTCGGACGCGTAAAACACGACGATATCGTCCACGTAGACCAGCATAACAGCTGTATTCCCGAACACGTAAACACAATTACATGCTGGCAGTCTTCGAAATCCGAGGGCCCGAAGTGTCTCGTCAAGTTTCTCGAACCATTGTCTCCCGGATTGGTGCAGGCCGTAAAGCGATTTGAGAAGAAGCCACACGTTATTTGGATCAGTGCATGTGGCACCTGCAGGGATTCTCATGTATACGTTATGCTTTAATTCCCCGTACAGGTACGCACCTTTCACGTCGAGGTGGGCGTCCTGCCAACCACGCAATACGACGAGAAGACAGGAAAACAGACGGATCAATATGAAGTTCACGACTGGGCTAAACACCTCATCAAAATCGACTCCGAGGGTTTGATAAAAACCTTGTGCTACTAAGCGTGCTCGGTATCGGGTGACGGTTCCGGCTGCATCGGTTTTGAGTTTAAAAATCCACTTGCAGCCAAGAATAGTGGTGTCGGGTGGTCGGGGAACTTCTTTATAGATTTCTCGCTCTTTGAACATATCGAGTTCCTCTCCGATTGCTTCACGCCATTTCGGAGCGTCGTTGAACTTGGGAATTTCGGCGAATGAAGCCGGCTCGGTTCGGCACAGATGAGCCGCATGACGAACGCCCGGAAGAGTTGGCAATTTGTGTTCGAGATTACCGAAGAAAAACAGTCCGGGGTCGTAATCAATATTGTTCAACATACAATACTCCTCGATGTCGTGATAAGATCTTAGACGGATCTTCGGAGTTGGAAAATAATAGACATCAATTAAGATCTTCCCGGGTTTTTGATCCTTTCTCAGGTGTTCCTCGCGTACCCATTCACGGCACTCGCCATCTCCACCGACGAATCGCCACTTATGAGTAGTGTGGCGCGCAGTCGCTGGTGAATTGGGATCGGGGTCGAAAATTTGCAACCCTTGCGCAGCCTGATCATCAACACGTTGCTGACGACGCGTCGTAATAAATCTCGGCGTCGGTACCGGTGTTTCACGGGGAAGAGAAGGCGCTGCCGATCGCTGAGGTGATGGCGGAGCGGATGTCGGAGGCGATGGTCGTGCCGATTGTTCCGCTGACGCATCAACGTGTTCGGATGTTTCCGGATAAATTGACAATTCGTCCATCTCTCGGATGTCGTGGTCCGTATCACGTTCCTCTTCATATGAAATATGATGGGATTGTCGAAGAGACGCAGAACCCGGAGGTAAGGTCGCACATAAATCCAGCAATGCCCGTTCCGGAGTTGTCGGTGGTGGTATGTGGATGTGCGGAAAAGCCAGAGGCGTGTGCATCGAAGCGGATGCCGTCGACACACGTTCGGAATCGTTCGCAGAATGTTCTGACGCCTCGGAATCAGATCCTTTCGGCCACTGATGGTAATGTAGGTTATCATCAAATGTAACGGTTTGCTGTCCGGGACCAGTAAACGATTGTTGCGGCTGCTGCGTCGAAATTTTGATGGATTTCCGATACGACTGCCGCTCATCGATCTTAACGTGAATAGATTCGTAGACTTGGTTGTCAGTTGGGTTCCAAATTCTGTATCCACGGGTCCCTGAAGCGTAGCCGACTAAATATCCCTCCCAGGCCCGCGGATCCAGCTTCTTGCGTCCTGGTGCGGTGTAGTGCACCCAGCACTTGGAACCGACTTTTCGTAGATGTCGTAACGAAAGGGCTCTCTGTCGCCAAAGGATATACGGAACTTGATTGTTAAGTCGAGAATGAGGGCTCCGATTCTTGATGTAGGCAAACGTGACCGCTAGCTCGGCCCAGAGCGCCTCCGGCAACTTAGTCTCGGATAAGACTGCACGAAAGTTGTCGGCCATTGTCCGGTTTATGCGCTCGGCCGTGCCGTTCATCTGTGGTGACGACGGATTTGTCCGTTGACCTTGGATGCCCTTGGCTTGTAGATATCGGAGAAACTCGTTTGACATAAACTCTCCGCCTCGATCAGTCCGAATCGCTTTTATTTGCATGTCCTGGATTCTCTCAACTCGAGCAACGAAGTCCTTAAAGGTTGCGAAAACCTGCGATTTCTGGGCTAGCGGTATAATCCAGCAATAGCGTGTTGCGTCGTCGATGACGGTAAGGACAAAACGTGCTCCTCCAAACGATGGAACTGGGGCTGGCCCCCAAATATCCATGTGGAGAAGGTCCAAAGGCTTCGTAGTCGAGGGATTAGGATCAGGCTTATGAGAAGCTTTTGTCGATTTGGCTATTCTGCAGTCGTTGCAGGCCAATTCCCTGCTCACTTCCCCTGGTGACATTCCGTAAACTTGGTCGTTTGCGGCCAATAGCTTCATTCCATTCGTATGAAGGTGGCCAAGACGGCTATGCCATAAGCCGGTGGCGTCCTTGACGGAGGCTGGATTGGCGATGACCTTCTTTTTAGGTTGAGACGGGTTGCCAAGGGGAGGAAAGGAATTTGCATTTGGAATTGCAATAGGAGTTGCCGTTGGGATTGACTGTAGGGCATTCGCATAGGAAGGAAGGGTGGTCAAATCGTTGTGGATTTGAGTAGGGATAGGAGGAGGAATCGGATTGGTTGGAATGGGAGCTTGTTGGACGGGAATTTGCTTCACGGGTTCAACTAGCGGCATTTCAATCCGAAAATCCGTAATTTCTCGTTGCTGTCCTTTTCCCTTTTTCGGTTTGGGAATTTTAATGAAATCCTCTTCCGTAGTCACGTACATTTGCGGCGGTAGCGTTGGAGTCGGTTGTACAGTGGGAGAAACCGTTGTGGCAAATGTCGGATTTGTACACAAACCGTCCACATAATAAAGACCTCCTCTCTCCTTTGCACGAATAAGAGGGCTGCGAATGTCCGATTCGTAAACATGTATCTCACTATTGAAAATGTGGATATGATGTCGCGCCTTGTCTATCTTCGAAACCGAAATCAAGTTTGCCTCGAAATTCGGCGCGTAAAGGACGTTTGTTAAATTCACGGTGCACCGGGTCTTATCGATCGCCATTAGCAAACGAACCGTTCCTTTTCCCGTCACTTGGGACTTTCCCTGTCCCAACTCGATGTCGAATGGAATGACATCGGTGAACTCGGTGAAACCGGCACGCACGTGAGATACGTGATCTGTAGCGCCGCAATCCAGAATCCACTCATTGGATTGCATAAAATGAGCGACTGGACGTTGGATAACCTGCGGCGCATTGACAAAATATGTCCCCTCTCGGTGTGGATGCGAGCTTTCTCGGGGACGCGCGTTGTTGGCCTTCGCAGCAGCGTTCTTGTTGCGCCGGCGACTCTTGCTCCGAGAATTACGTTGGAGTGAAACCGTAGGTTGTCCCTGTTGTTGACGGGGTGGACGTGGACATCGGTTCGCGTAATGTCCGAGCTGGTCGCAATTAAAACACTTCACTGTCGAGATATCACGAGGTCCGGATTTATTTCGGGGTCGGAATTGTCCCTTCATAGACGTGTGAGCTGATGATTGGCTCGTTCCGAGCAACCCGATGGATTTGAGCCGCATGTGCTCGGAAATCAGCTGCTCGGCGACATCCTTCGGCGTGAATTGGGGATCCGGCCAGTGGTATATGGCAAATGTTGCCTGAGCATATTCAGGCGGCAGACACTTCAAATACTGGTATGCGTGGTGAACCGGGCTAATAATCTCGTTGACATCGCTTAGTTGCCGCACGTAATTGTCGACGCGGGCAATGAAGTCCGGCATATCTTCGCCAGGTTGGAGTTGGAGGCTGAGAAACTCCCAGCGCATCGCCGCTTGACGGGCTCTAGAGCTGGGTGCGTAGGTTTTCGCCAACTTGTCCCACGCCTCCTTTGGCGTGTTACAGGTTTCCAAAACTGTACGCTTGGCGGGGCTCACATGGATGTATATGTGGCCTAGGGCCTTGTCCTTCTTCACCATAAAGCGATCAAGTTCTTTTGGCGTCAGGGTGGCAATGTGCTCTGCCTCCTTATCCTCCGTTACGTGACGCCAAAGCCCTTCCGATTTTAAGAGAAACTGCATCGACAATCGCCATTGTTCATAATTGTCGACACCGAGAACCGGAATTAAACTGTTCGAGTTGGCCGCTTTCTGCATCGTAGATCGATTCGCGAAGAGCGTAACACAACGCGAAAATCACACCGGCTCAGAGAGAGGCACTGAAATGTCGCACGAGATTGGAGCACTTTTCACAATTTTCGCAATTCGGAGCACTTCACTGCACGGTTCCCTCGGTGTTCGAGGCGAAAAACCACAAATTGGGCAATTCCTTCTGAAGGAATCAAATAACCTCCGGTTGCCAGTCTGAGAGGGTCCGATCGGCTTCCTGGAGCCGCGGGAAACCTCACTTGTACCACGACAAGCACAACCGGAGAATACGTGTAAGCTTGACCGGACTCGATCCAAGGGCAAACACGATTCTAAAGGAACCCCCAAAAGCCTTAATAATATCTTAAAATTAACAATAGTATTTCGACAGAAGGAGAAATAGGTGAATCGATCGCGGTTGCGATCCTCGTGCAAATGAAGGCACGGCGCAGTTTTCTCGAAAAACTGGAAAAAGCGCAAATTCGGATTGAAAAATCCGAATTTCTTCTCGATAAATCGAGGCTCTTCGTCCGGAAAATAATAGATCGACGATACTGTGCATACGCCGGGGTATACACAGCGGAATTCGATCCGTTTCTCGTTGAAAAACGTCGCTTCGACGTTGGCGAAGCGAAAATCGACGTGAAATCTGCAAAAAGAAAGAATTTCTCTCGAAATTCGCGAATCCCGCGGAATTTCGGAGAAAATTAGACAAATAATGGTGTGATTGACGACCCTGGTCGTCTGTGAACGTCGATAAAACGTCGGCGTCGCAGGCGAGACGAAAATCGAGACAAAATGGCCGCCGAAAATCTGAAAATAAAAATATCGGCGCAAATTCGCGAATTTCGCGAAAAAAAACGTCGATAAATTAGGCGAATGGAGTGGTTGTTTAACCAACAACCACCCTCTGCTACCAATGTAGGCAGAGAATGCGCAAAATATCGGTGTAAACCGATTGAAAGCGTGAATTGGCGCTGTGCGACCCGCACAGACGTTAACGATACGACGCGTATCGTTTCGGAAATGCGCGCGGCTTAATGCCGCTTATATGCGCTAGCAAGAAGCACTAAAGGTGCTTTAAATCAAACACAATGAGTAAAACAATAAAAACGGTTTAATTAAATAGTAATACATTACAAATAGGTATCCAAACAGGTGGGAAAGCAGCTAAGTCATACACGGCTGTGTATGACGCCATCTTGGATGAAAAAGCAATGGGTAGTGGCACCTAGTGCCGGGAATTTACATTAAGTTTGAACAAATCATTTGATAATAGGACAAATCCTAGCATAAAGTGATAAAAGTATGGAATTACATACGGGACAGCGCAAAACGAATGGTAACATCGAAATCAATTAAATAATAACAAAGATGCGCTGTATACCTAAACACAAAGGGAAAACTAGGAAATAACAAATGTATTCATCGATACAAAATGGTCTTTTGACCAACAGCAAGATGTCCTTAGAGATGCAAATGTTGATGAAATTGGTGGGGCAAAGGGGGACGATGAGAATTTCTTCAGTATTTACCCCGATGACGAGGATGAAATTGAGGATCCTGATGCGAGTCCTCAACTATCCCCCCGAACGTCACCTACACCTGTGCGTCGTAATCCCCCACGAAAAGGAAAGGATACAGGGGAACGCACAGTTCCAGCTGGTGGGTTATTGCCGTTGGACATGTCTAAATGGCAAAGACGGCAGTCTGTGCGAAAATCAGGCGCAACGGCTGGACAGGTTGATGTTTATTACATTTCACCAAAGCATGACAGAATTCGAAGTCGTGTTGAAGTTGTGCGGTGGTGTCGGGACGAGGGATACGAGTATATCTCGGAATTGTTCAACTTCAAAGACATCAATGTCGGTTTTGCTGGTTGCTGCTCTGTAGAGCCTGACACCTACGAAGAGGCTGTGACAGGTGTTGGGAAACCTGATTGGGAAAGGGCAATGGAGGACGAAATCGACATCTTTAAAGAACGAGAGGTGTATGTCGAGGTTGACAAAAGTGAAGTCAAGGATAAAACCTTGCTAGGATCAAAGTGGATTTATAAACTCAAAAGGGATCATACGGGTGCGATTAGCAGATATCGTGCTCGTCTTGTTGCACAAGGGTTCAAGCAGAAGCCCGGCATTGACTTTACGGAGGTCTTCTCCCCCGTAGTCAACTTTGTGTTGGTCATGATGTTCTTTTGTACTCTTGTAGTATTAAGGAGCTGGCGTGACTTACACCTTGACATCAAGGCCGCATATCTATATGGGGACCTCGATGAGGTGCAGTACATCAACATCCCCAAGGGATATCGAACACCTGAAAACCAACACAAATGTTGGGAGTTGAGAAAATCTCTCTATGGGCTTCATCAGTCTGGTCGTATGTGGTACCAGCGCTTACACGACCAGCTGATTGAAATAGGTTTTGAACCGGTTTTGGGTCTTAACTGTGTGTATAGCTTGGGTTCGGACGCCATACTCATCTTTTACGTCGACGATATTGTATTATTTTCGAGGGATGAGTTGGCAGAAGAGTGCGTTTTAGAATGGATTCAACAATCCTTTGAGATTGTCAATTTGGGCCCCGTCACCCTTTTATTAGGGATTGAGTTTTGTAGGGACGGGGGGAATATCCTCATTCATCAACGCACCTATATTGCGAAGCTCTGCAAGCAATACGGTATTGACCCATCTCACCGTGTTAGAGTGCCTGGCACGCCCGGCACTATGATCCAAAAAGTCCAAACGGGAGAACGTGTTAATTCGAGTTTTCCATATCGGTCTCTTGTCGGAAGTTTGCTCTTCATCGCAAGTCGCACAAGACCCGATATCTTGTTTTCTGTAATTGTATTGTCTCAATACAACGAGACTCACTCGACACGACACGTAAACATGCTGCTTCAAGTGTTGCGTTACCTGGCTAATACGCCGAATTTCTCCATTAATCTTGGGAACTGTCAAAGTGACAAGTTAACTGTTTACACAGATGCGTCTTACGCGCTGGACCAAGACAAGCGCCGAAGTTTTGGCGGGCACATTATCTATCTGGGTGGTGTCCCCGTCTCCTGGAACTGCCATAAGCAGACCATTACCGCTCTTTCCATTATGGAAAGCGAATTCTTGGCGGTTGTGGACGGTGTGAAGGAGATAATTTGGTTAGAACGCATATTTGACGCGGAAGTGATGATTGACGGGTTTGACCGGGAAATACCATGTGTTTATGCCGATTCGATGCCTGCGATTCAATATGCGAAAAACCGCATAGAAAATCGCGCAAACAAACACATAGACGTGAAATTGCATTTCTTGCGCGACTGGTTCGAGAAAGGTGTTTTTCGAATCAGGCACATCCCAGGGACCCTCAACGTCGCGGACATTATGACAAAGTGGTTGTCCCGCGCAAAATTGGACGCGTTGTGCGAGCACATTTTTGTCGCGACAAATTGATTAATCGAAGGGGGATTTATTAGTATGCGATTAATTATTTTGTCCGTTTCCCCATGCATTTCTGGATAGGCATGGCAGATATGTGTGTTGGCATCCTTTGGATACCCGTGTAGCGCATATTAATGCTACTCTTGTGTGTTAACACACATATTCTATGTTTCTTGTGTCGTCTGCTTGAGAGAGCGATAAATGTTGTTTTCCGTGTTGTTTATCGGTTAATTATGCCTAGGTTAACAATTACTTATATTGTAAAGAACAAATCAATGCTTGTTGCTATTGATTTGTCCTATTGTCATATTTTGTACGGTTTGAGACCAATTAGCCTCAAACCCAGTTGCTTTTATGCTTTCATGTGATTAAAACATGGCGGGCGCGAAGTGCGAGCTCCCCGCACATTTTAAGCTGGTTTCAACTCCTTTCCGATGTTTCCTGGCCTCCACGGACTTATCAGACATAACCAAACATTTGGTCGACTAGCCGACCAAAAAAATACCGTCGACAAAACGTTTGTTGACAAAATGATCGATTTAATACGAATGTCGACTAAACGACCGTCGACTAAACGATCTGACCCGAATTCCAATTATTTTATCAGTCAATTATGTAACTAAGGAAAAAGTATAGATATTCACAATAAGTAGACTATACATAGGAGTCGGTTCACATTCACACATATAGTCTATATAAAATTACTCATACTTAATTTTTACTTACTTGATATGTAATTGACACTGTCCATCTTCCAGTTGTAGCGTAATCATCAGCATGTCTAACACCAGTAACTGCATGATTAAAATTAATGTGGGGTAAAAGATTAAATTTAATTGCATAGGATTCGAGATATTCAAGTAAACGAGAGTTGTGCATATAATTTGGATAATGATCAGGTTGAGGAAAGTCACTGTAACAAGTCATTTCTTTACTAGTGTTGATGGTGGTGGACTTCATGACTGAAGGAAGATCCACCTCGTCCTCATCTCTGTAAAAATAAAAATAAAAATAAATAAATAACTTGAATTGTGATACAATATATTGAAAAAAATACAATTGTATAAAATAAAATCGAACCTGTATTTCCACAAACCCCCAACACAATCCGTCTTTTCATAACAAACAGGAAGCATGTCTTCCTGCAGACATGTTTTTATTGCTGTTAATCCACTGGGACCAGCGCCAATCACACAAACTCTTTTGATAGTCATTCTAGTTAGAAAACAAATGTCAAATTATTGTTCGGTACACTCGATGGTTTTGTAACATTGCACGTGTCTATCAAGAGATGGTTATATTGAAAAACCTTCCTATGCAAAAAAGTGACCCTTTAGTCCTTGTGAAAAGTATCGACTATCTGATATTATTGATGCAACCGTAGTAATCAATAGTTAACAAGATAAACTCTATTCCAAAAAGTATTACAAATACTCCCATTGGTTGGTTGGTTGAGACACTTTAAAAAATCTTCGCACAAGTCTACTGGAATCTGAAAACAGCATCATATTCAAGACACAACTGAACTGTGAATCTCCCAACCAATGGGAGTATTTGTAATACTTTTTGGAATAGAGTTTAGTTAACAAGATCGGACAAAAGTCAAATTTTCTTTATAAAGGTCACCAGACAGAACATGTAACAGTTATTAGTATCGAAAACTGACCACCCCCCCCCCCCCAAAAAAAAAAAAAAAATTTTGATACAAATTCAGTAATTGCAATTTTAATTTAAAAATGACATTTTAAAATTTTAACTTTAATAAATACTGTGGTGACCCTGGTGGTCAACAAAGGGTTAAATTTATTTTTCCCTTAATGTGTTAAAATGTGTCTGCGTTATTTTTATGTTTTATGTGTTAATTTTTTATGTCTGGTTGAGGAAATCAGACAACTTTGAAACATGTGGATGGTTGCCAGGGCAACTAGCCCATGAGCTTTTTTCTAACAGGAAATGCTTCCTGTGAGGAAAAAAAAATCCTCAGTCTGAAAACCAATTTTGCCATGTCATGTCACTAAAAACTACCTCTGAGAAACTCTAAAAATTCCATTGTGTAGCCTGTGATTTCTGGTAAAAATACTTGGACTCATTCTTGTAACAACACGATAGTTATTACGAGAGTTCTTTCTTTCCCCCTTCCCCCCTTAAGGTGTTAAGTAATTTATGGACAGCCCCTAATCAAATTAGAATCTCATTATGGGAAATAAGAAATCGTTTCCCAATTATAAATCAAATCTAATTACAGTCTCGATAGTTCATGACGTTAGTTCATGTTTCTGAATAAGACTTAGGAAATTCAAAAGATTTAGGAAAGCTAATGATTACTGCGGTCATAAAGATTTAACTAACTTGTAAGTAAAATTAAATTTTCAAGCTATTGGTATTAAATTACAGCAATTATAGCAATAAACGTGGTTAATAATTATTGAATACCCCCAACTTATAACTTTTTGATACTTCTGGTATTTTGGTATTTATTTGATTTATTTAGTAAGGAAACAATAATCAGGAAAATATTCTGTATTTATGGTATTTCGATATAACTTTTCACTAAAATTAATGAAGAGTAATTATTGATAAGGCATCAATTACTGTCAGTATTTTTGCTAATTTCTTTAGTAAATAATTGATTAGTGAAACTAATTTCGTAAATTAGTATTGTGAATTATAAGTTACCTTGATTGATGAGGAATTTACGTTGTGAGCAGCTGTAGGAATCTGTATCTGCAAGAATCTGCAAGCGTTTTAGATCGTCAGGCGATGCGTGTTTGTGATAGATTATTCAGACTGATTAGCAGATACTCAATTTTCCCATCATTCAATCGTCAGAACAGAGTTCGAATACTGATTTTTCAATATTGATTGCAAAATTTTCTCATTAATTTTTAGCCAGCCATAGAGTTTTTTTCAGTGGGAAAACCCAAAAAATTCAAGTAAAATGTCCCAAAATTAGTGGAATTGTTTCCATTTTTGCTTTCCCCTACCGTCATATCTTTTTTTCTTTGTTTTTACTTTCAAAACGTATCTTATGCAATACCGAAGGTATAACCCTTAACATCTAAAAAATTTATCACTGATAGTTACATCTGATTATAATAATGAAGTATTATGATGAACAAATGACAAGCCCAAGTTTGGGGTTTATGCCAAAGTCTAAAATGGTCTCAACTCGCCATTATTTAGCGCCGAAAGTGAATAGTATTGACCGTGTAAGTTTGTGGGAATTGAGATCACTGTTTGCTTTGTACCAATTGTGCAAAGCAAGCACCCGTTTGCGCTCCTGTGTATTAGCCATCGCTGATACACACAACTGTGTCATGTGCCGAAGTGGAGAAGTCGCTCGTCGTAAACCACCGCTATCGCCTGCAAGCCACCGTGAGTTACTCCGGAGCTTGCAGCCATCACTGTCGTACGAACCAGTGAGTACGTGAAAGGGAGAAGACGCCATTTGCTCAGGAAATATTTGGAGGGAACAAGACTTTTAGAACACCCTGTATTCTGTTGTGATTTGTTATTGTTTTGTCGATTTCAAACTTTAGTTTTAAGTTTTGTACAGTTTTGTTGTTATTTCTTAATTTTTTTAAAATAAATTTTTGCTTCCAGGTGAATAATTTTTGTTTCGTTACGCGATAGAAAATGAAGTAAAAACATTAGTAATAAAATTGTTATAAAACCTTGTATAATATGTATGTATATAAAATAAGGGAAAAAAAACGTTTCCCAATGCATGAAGAAGAAAACGCACAACCAGCAATAAATCTGAAACAAAAAATAATTTATTTACTAAATTAATTAAATATAAAAATTTAATAATACTCACGATTAAATCGAAAGATTTCCGCCCAAAAATTTTAATTCCGTCTCATGCTAAACTAAAACAAGTCCGTAGATATAATCTACTAATTTTCAACGTAAAACATTATATTTTCTCTATATAGTATTATAACAATATGTCGACGACTCATTGTCAAACATCAAACAAGTAAGTACAATTGCAAACAATTGCAAAACACAAAAAATAAGAAATTTTTTATTTTTTGGCCGTTCCCGCAATGCCCTCTTTGACAAAAACATTATACCGAGAATTCAAATAGAGTTCCGGGATGTTTAAGATTTCCAACTCGGAAAATCCGAATTTTCGGACCTCCCGCAAACACGATCTTCCATATCGGGTTTCCAATTTGCTGCAGAAAACGCGTAAACGTCCAGGGTGCCGAAACCGTGTGCTCCAGGAAATAAAATCTCCCGCCCTAAAACGAATTAAAATCTAAAAGAAATCCAAAAAAAAAATAAAAATTCAATTTTCCGTGTATTTCCTACCGGCGACAAGACTCTTTTCACTTCTTTGAGAACTTTCTCAATGTTTTTGACCGAGCACAGCACGAAAACGGACACGACCGCATCCACGCTTTCGTCTTCGGTGTCCACCAAGCTTTCCGCGCCGGAAATGACCAGTCGTTCAAGTTTTAAGTCCGGGAATTGCTCGATACGTTTCAACAGCGTGGATTTGAAGTGCGGATTTGGGTCGTAGCAAGTTAAACGACAATTTTTCGGAAAATATTGCAAATTCGTGCCGGGTCCCGATCCGATTTCCAAAATACGAATCGAATTCTCGCGACGGAGATCCGGCAAATGCGATTTCTGCTCGCAGAGCTTTGAAAATAATTTTTCTTTGTGCGGTACGAGCGTTTTCATCAACATCTTGATCATGAGAATCGTATAAAGCCAAGCGAAAAATCGTTCGCCGAGTGAACGTCCGTTACGGTACAGCAATGCAAAGATAACACAAGTAATTAGAGTTGCCAACGGTAATATTGTGGTGTACACGACGTCCGATAAACGCGCATCCTCTCTCTCCATCCTAGAAAAACAATTGAAGAATTAAATCGTTTTAAAACTTTATAAATTGGGAGAGATTACTCGTGATGTCCTACTCGGACTTCGATGTGCGACGCGGATGTTGTTCGGTGTTGAAATAGTCATGATCGATGGCAGGGGTCACGAGTTTCTTTTTTTACCAGCTTTTTTTTTACAGTTTTTCAGTTTCCAACTTGAATTTCGACCCGAATCGTTCACCACATGAGGGCGCTTTCGTATAAAATGGCGCTCGGCATCAAATTTGAGATAAAAATATATATTGAGATTGGTATTATCTACATCTATGTTAAAAACAAGGATTTTTTTTTACATTTTAAGTGTTATTTTTTAGAAAATTTTACTTTTATTGTTTTGTTATTGTTTTGTAAATTTCAAACTGTAGTTTAAACAGTTTTGTACAATTTTGTTGTTTTTTTGAATTAATTTTTACTTCCTGGTGAATGATTTGTGTGTTTCGTTACACGATAGAAAATGGACGGAGTAAAAACAGTAATAAAATAGTTATAAAACCTTGTATGTAGAAAAGTAAAAAATAAGAAGAAAAAAAACCTTTCCGCTCACAAAAATTTGAACACGGTCCCATGTTAAACTAAAACAAGTCGCTTATAATAATCTACTAATTTTCAACGTAAAACGCTATATTTTCTCAATATTACAACAAAATGTCGATGACTGTTATCAAATCCAACAAACAATTGGCAACACAAAAAATAACAAATTTTTATATCTCGGCCGTTCCCATAATGGCCTCTTTGATGAAAATATTATAACGAGAACCCACAAGGACTTTCGGAATTTTTTTGATTTCCAACGCGGAAAAACCGAATTTTCGGACCTCGGACTCCAAATCGCGCGTCAAATGACATCCGTCACACACGATTTTCCAGATCGGATTCGCAATTTGCTGCAAAAGACGCGTAAACGTCCAAGGCGCCGAAACCGTGTGCTCTAAGAAATAAAATCTCCCGCCCTAAAACGAATAAAAATCAAAAAGAAATCCAAAAAACGAGTTAAAATTCAATTTTTCGTATATTTTCTACCGGCGCCAACACTCTTTTGACTTCTCTGAGAACTTTCTCGATGTTTTTGACCGAGCACAGCACGAAAGCGGACACGACCGCATCCACGCTTCCGTCTTCGGTGTCCACCATGCTTTCCGCGCCGGAATTAACCAATCGTTCGAGTTTTACGTCTGGAAATTGCTCGATCTGTTTCAACAGCCTGGATTTGAAGTGCGAATTTGGGTCGTAGCAAGTTAAACGACAATTTTTCGGAAAATATTGCAAATTAGTGCAGGGTCCCGATCCGATTTCCAAAATACGAATCGAATTCTCGCGACGGAGCGCCGGCAAATGCGATTTCTGCTCGGAGAGCTTTGAAAATAATTCTTCTTTCAGCGATACGAGCATTTCCATATAGAAATTCAACATCACATACGAATAAACCCATGCGAAAAATCGTTCGATGAGTAAACGTCTGTTACGATACAGTAATGCGAAGATAATACAAGTGATTAGAGTTGCCAACGGTAATATTGTGCTGTACACGACGTCCGATAAAAGCGCATCCTCTTTCGCCATCCTAGGAAAACATTTAAATAATTAAATCGTTTTAAAACTTTACAAGTTGGGAGAGACTTCTCGTGATTGACCTGCTCAGACTTCGATGTATTATATGAATATTGTTCGGTGTTGTAATAATCTTGACGGATATCCAGAATCACGATTATTTTTTAAATCTTTTTTTCCTTTCTTTTCAGTTTCCACCTTGAATTTCGACCCGAATCTTTCACCACACTAGGGCACTTGCATATAAAATGACGCTCAGGTATCGAAGTTGAAATTAAAATCATAGATGTTATCTATGTCTAATGTCTAGGTCAGGGGTCGGCAAGTAATTTTAAGTGGGGTCCGGATACTATTGAATATTTTTATCGCGGTCCAGAAAAAAAACACTTAAAAACCTTACTAAAAACACTTAAGAAGCTTACTAAAAACCTACGAAAACGGAAAAAACAATTAAAAACCAAATAAACCCACCAATAAACACACAGCCCAAAAAATACCAATAAAACCTAAAAAATAGGAAAAACAAGAAGAAGAAAAACACCGAAAAACCGAAAGAAATGGAGGAAAAAAAGTCGCTAAAACGTCACCGCGGTCCAAGTTTCGACCTTCCGCCAATTGCCGACCGCTGGGTTAATGGATCTGAGTGTTTTGTATTACTAAAGGACGCACCAGGATTTGATAAACTCTTAATTAGTATTTCAGAGGTAAACATCAGCATTTGGGATGGAATATTACATGTTTTTAAAGAAAACATTAATGAGTGTTTATTGCTTGGCAAAAAGATTGATAATTTGTATTGTAGGGTTAATTTGTAGAGATATCCGAGTATAAATATTCACAATTGTATTCTTCTAATAATCGTAGCCCCGAACTAAACCAACGTATAAAATATTACAGCTCAAAATTACCTTTCGTAGTTTTTGAAACTAGCAGTAAAACTCGCCCGGCTTGTAGTTTTCGTGTACTCCTGGTTTTCAAAGATTTCTTCATTTTATACTACCAACATGTCTATTCAATGTTAACAACAATAAAGTGAAATAAAACTGCTGGAATTTGAATTAATAAATGGTTTATTACCAACTTCCACTTGTGCAATTTCTTTGTGTTACCAGAAGTACTATACAAAATGCAGTTGTGCACTTGAATTTCATATCTGCTGTTTTTTGCTTTTCCAAACGTTTCAATTTATACCAGCAAATATTTCCCAATAATTATTTCCCAAATATTCTATAATGTCAGCACGAACACAATAAACCTAGGTTTATTGTGTTGAATTCACCCACAAGTATTGACCGTGTTTCTAGGTTATAACCAAGGATTTTTTAACGTTCTACGTGTTATATTCTGTTGTGATTAGTTATTGTTTTGTAGATTTCAAACTGTAGTTTTAACAGTTTTGTATAATTTTCTTGTTGTTTATTTATTTATTTTTGAATAAATTTTTGCTTCTTGCTGAATTATTTTTGTGTTTCGTACGCGATCGAAAATGGAGTAAAAATAGTAATAAAATAATTTATAAAACCTTGTCCGATGTATGAAGTAGAAAACGCACAACCAGCAATAAATCTGAAACAAAAAATAATTTATTTACTAAATTAATTAAATATAAAAATTTAAAGATACTCACGTTCAAATCGAAGAATTTGCGCCCAAAAATTTTAATTCCGGCTCATGCTAAACTAAAACAAGTCGTAGATATAATCTACTAATTTTCAACGTAAGACATTATATTTTCTCTATCTAGTATTATAACAAAATGTCGACGACTCATTGTCAAACAAAACAAACAATTGCAAAACACAAAAATGTCAAAAAATAAGAAATTTTTTATTTTTTGGCCGTTCCCGCAATGCCCTCTTTGACAAAAACATTATACCGAGAATTCAAATAGAGTTCCGGGATGTTTATGATTTCCAACCCGGAAAATCCAAATTTTCGGACCTCGGACTCTAAATTGCGCGTCAAAATCGAAGGATTTCCGCTCAAAAATTTGAATACCATCTCATGCTAAACTAAAACAAGTCGCTTATTATAATCTACTAATTTTCAACGTAAAACACTAGGCGCATTCTAAAACTCTAAAACGATCGTTTAAACCCGTTTCCACGAACTTTTAAACGAGATTCTCGTTTAAAAGCTCGTGCAAACGGGTTTAAACGGGCTGAAAATACACGACCTTTTTAGGTCGTTTAAATCTTCGTGCCACGAGAAAACTCGTGCAAATCGGGTATTGTTGGCAGCCATCTTGAATCTCCGTTAGATCGATCGCGACGATCGGAGGTATAAGTACAATTTTCCAGCTGTTCTAAAATTTTTTGTAGTGAATGACGACAATAATCATCACCATAGTAATAATTAGGGATTGAAACAATAGAAAAATGCGAGGGGAAAAAAATCTCGAAATAAATACCGTATGCGACTTGAAATAAATACCCGTATGCAACTTGCAGCGGGATATGACCTAGAACTTGATCCGGAATCCCAGTTAAACCAGAGTTAAACAATCGTTTATTTGCTAAATAAACGATTGCATTCAAAAACGAGGCTTTTCGTCTAAAAATTCGTGCGAGACGAAAATTTAGACGAGAAGTTATTGAATGCGCCTACTATATTTTCTCTATATTACAACTATAACTGTTGTCAAACAAAACAAAAGTTACAAAACTTTTATATCTCGGCCGTTCCCATAATGGCCTCTTGGATAAAAATATTATAACGAGAATTCACAAAGACTTTCGGGATGTTTTTTATATCCACCACGGAAAATCCGAATTTCTGGATCTCCGATTCTAAATCGCGCGTCAAATGACATCCCGCACACACAATTTTCCACATCGGGTTCGCAATTTGCTGCACAAAACGCGTAAACGTCCAGGGCGCCGAAATCGTGTGCTCCAGGAAATAAAATCTCCCGCCCTAAAACGAATAAAAATCTTACAAAATACTTTAAAAAACGAATAAAAATTCAATTTTCCGTATATTTTATACCGGCGCCAAGACTCTTTTGACTTCTTTGAGAACTTTCTCAATGTTTTTGACCGAGCACAGCACGAAAACGGACACGACCGCATCCACGCTTTCGTCTTCGGTGTCCACCATGCTTTCCGCGCCGGAAATAACCAATCGTTCGAGTTTTACGTCTGGAAATTGCTCGATACGTTTCAACAGTCTCGATTTGAAGTGCGGATTTGGGTCGTAGCAAGTTAAACGACAATTTTTCAGAAAATATTGCAAATTCGTGCAGGGTCCCGATCCGATTTCCAAAATACGAATCGAATTCTCGCGACGGAGCTCAGGCAAATGCGATTTCTGCTCGGTGAGCTTTGAAAATAATTCTTCTTTGTGCGACACGAGCTCTTCCATCCACATATTCAACATCAAATACGAATAAACCCATGCGAAAAATCGGTCGTCGAGCGAACGTCCGTTACGGTACAGCAATGCGAAGATAACACAAGTAATTAGAGTTGCCAACGGTAATATTGTGCTGTACACGACGTCCGATAAAAGCGCATCCTCTTTCGCCATCCTAGGAGAACATTTAAATAATTAAATCGTTTTAAAACTTTACAAGTTGGGAGAGATTTCTCGTGATTGACCTGCTCAGACTTCGATGTATTATATGGATATTGTTCGGTGTTGTAATAATCTTGACAGATAGCCGGAATCACGATTATTTTTTATTATCTGTTTTTCCTTTTTTTCCACCTTGAATTTCGACCCGAATCTTTTATCACACTAGGGCACTTGCATATAAAATGGCGCTCGCGCTCGGGTATCGAAGTTGAGATTAAAACCATATGTAGAGTTTTTCAGGTTCGAGACGAACGTGTTACGTCGCCAGAGGGCTTTTGGACGTAACACGCACATTATCGAGATGTCAGTTAGACGTTTATTGGCAACAGCCAATAGGAGTGAGCGATTGTTGTATTTAAATGTGTTAATTTGCAATAAAGATCACTTTGAATTGAATTAAGCAAGCGTGTGCGTCGCGGACTAGCGGGTCCGCCATTTTATTTAGAGTCAGCTAGCAATAGTTTACACATAGGTATTATCTATATCTAATATGTTATAAACAGGGTTTTTTTTTACATTCTAAGTGTTATATTCTGTTGTGATTTGTTATTGTTTTGTCGATTTCAAACTGTAGTTGGTTTTGTACAGTTTTGTTGGAATTTCTTATTTTTTTTGAATAAATTTTTGCTTCCTGGTGAATTATTTTTGTGTTTCGTTACGCGATAGAAAATGGAGTAAAAACAATAATAAAATTTGTTATAAAACCTTGTATAATATATATTGTATGTATATATATTAATTAATTTTCAACGTAAAATACAATATTTTCTCTATATTAACACAAAATGTCGATGACTTATCAAACCAAACAAACAATTGGCAACACAAAAAGTAACAAATATTTATTTCTCGGCCATTCCCACAATGCCCTCTTTGAGTAAAATATTGTAAGGACGACTCACATAAAAATTCGGGATTTTCTTTACATCCACCGCGGAAAATCCGAATTTCCGGATCTCCGATTCCAAATCGCGCGTCAAATGACATCCCGCAAGCAAGATTTTCCAAATCGGGTTCGAAATTCGCTGCAGAAAACGCGTAAACGTCCAGGGCGCCGAAACCGTGTGCTCCAGGAAATAAAATCTCCCGCCCTGTAACGAATAAAAATATTTTAAATATTTAAAAAAAAACGAATAAAAATTCAATTTTTCGTATTTTTTTTACCGGCGCCAAAACTCTCTTGACTTCTTTAAGAACTTGATCGACGTTTTGGACCGTGCACAGCACGAGAACGGACACGACCGCATCCACGCTTTCGTCTTCGGTGTCCACCAAGCTTTCTGCGCCGGAAATGACCAATCGTTCAAGTTTTATGTCCGGAAATTGCTCGATACGTTTCATCAGCGTGGAATTGAAGTGCGGATTTGGGTCGTAGCAAGTTAAACGACAATTTTTCGGAAAATATTGCAAATTCGTGCCGGGTCCCGATCCGATTTCCAAAATACGAATCGAATTCCCGCGACGGAGTTCCGGCAAATGCGATTTCTGCTCGGATAGCTTTAAAAATAGTATTTCTTTATGCGGTGCGAGCGCTCTCATCAAGTCTTTCATCATGAGAAGCGTATAAAGCCAAGCGAATAATCGTTCGCCATTACGGACCAGCAATGCGATGATAATACAAGTAATGAGAGTTGCCAAAGGTAATATTGTGCTGTACCCGACGTCCGATAAAAGCGCATCCTCGGTCGCCATCTTAGAAAAATAATTAAATAATTAAATCGTTTTAAAACTTTACAAACTGGTAGAGATGTTTCGTGATGTCCTGCTCGGAGTTCGAAGCATCGTGTGAATGTTGCTCGGTGTTTAAATACTCATGACCGATGGCGTAATCACGATTATTTATTTCTGGATTTTTCCACTTTCCATCTTGAATTTCGATCCGAATCTTTCATCACGCTAGGGTATTTGCATATAAATTGGTGCTCGGTTATCGAAGTTGAGATTAAAACCATAGATATTATCTATATCTAACATCTATGTTATAACCAAGCATTTTTTTTCATTCAAAATCTTATTTTCTGTTGTGATTTCTTATTGTTTTGTCGACTTCAAACTGTAGTTTTGTAGTTTTGTTGTTATTTCTTATTTTTTTTTAATAAACTCTGAGATTTTTCGTGATGTCTACTTGGTCTTGGATGTTGAAATACTCATTTCAACACCGACGACCGGAATCACGATTATTTTTTTCTCTTTTTTTTTCAGTTTCCGACTTGAATTTCGGTACGAATCGTTCACCACATTAGGGCACTTGTATGTAAAATGGCGCTCGGGTATCGAAGTTGAGATTTAAACCATAGATATTATCTATATCTAATATCTATGTTATAACCAAAGATTTTTTTTTACATTTTTAGTGTTATTTTTTAGAAAATTTTACTTTTATTGTTTTGTAGATTTCAAACTGTAGTTTAAACAGTTTTGTACAATTTTGTTGTTTTTTTAAAATAAATCTTTACTTCCTGGTGAATGATTTTTGTGTTTCGTTACACGATAGAAAATGGACGGAGTAAAAACAGTAATAAAATAGTTAAAAAATCTTGTATAATATATATATATATATATATGTATAAAAGTAAAAAAATAATAAAAAGAAAAAAAAAACCTTTCCCGAAGTACGAAGTTGAAGTAGCAGATCTATAAATTAAAAAAAAAATTAATTTAATTACAAAATAATTTCAAAAAATGACAAAATCGTTTTTCCAAACCTTTCACGGATACAAAACGACGACATTCCCCGTTTGGTATTCCTTTAACACTTGATATTGAGAGAACACGCACAACCAGCAATAAATCTAAAACCAAAAAAACAATTATTTACCCAAATTATTCAATAAAAATCCAAATACTCACGATAAGACATGAGAAAAACCAACTCATAATTGACGACCATGTAGAAATAGGCTTAAAAAAAAATTAAAAAAAATTAAAAACTAAAAATCACAAATTAAAAACCCAATTTTTATAACTCACATAAGTGTAGTATCTAGCACTGAACCAAATCCCCAACGAAACCGTATAGAAAATGAGCACTGCCAGCCACACGAGATACGGCAATAAAAAACCGCGATAATCCTAAACAAAAAAACCATCAAAAACCCATCAACCGAAACGACCAAATCAACCGCTCTTACACGACGAGTTCCGACGATCATCAACACCGAAAAAATCCCAAGTATAACGAAGTAAAATATAAAAATTCCACCAACAATTTTGGTTGCTAACGAATCAAAAAGAAAATGAATAAAATCGCATTCACTCGCACCCAAAGCGCTATTACTCACTACTGCCCAGATCCGATTCAAAAAACGGACTATATAACTCCGAAGATTGTCCACCTTGGAGAATCCACGCGGAGTACACTGTACTGACAATACTGCCGACCTGTTTGGGAACAAAAAAACGAAATAAAAGAAATGTCTAAACATGTAAATACGAGGGTTAATTGGGTGTAAACTTACAATGGAGAAAACGGCCACAGCGAACGTGCCCAATCTCACGTTGCTGTAACACCAGCACGGTGACCAACAGGCCTGTAAAACAGGCATGGCGGTTTTCTAATTTCTCTCGACGATCACCTTTATAGAGTTTTGTCGACTGCCGATACTGTATTTCACCCCTTTTCACGAGACGGGACAAAACGGGTCCAATAACTCAGGTAGTTGCCGCGCCCTTAATGTTTGCCGCACGCAGCGCCATCTCTACTCAAAAGTCGAGACTTTTCGGGTTTGTTGTGCCGGACCATTTGGTCGTGAATCGTGATGGAAATCGATCTCGTGTCCGATTCTTCGGACGATTCGTTGCCGCCGATGTTGGAAACGGCGAGAAATGGAGTCGTGAGCGCTGGGTCGCGACTTTGTAACGATAAACTGCGGGGGAAAGACTTCTTCGATGATTGTGGTAATTTTGATGATTTAAATATGGCGGTTTGTGAATTGTCGTGCAGTTCGGACGAGGGAAAACCGAATTCGGATGTGCGGGCGAGGCCGATTCAAAGTAGACGAAGGAAACTCACGCCAGAGGAAAACGAACGAAGATTAGCGGACATCGAAGTGATTAAAATGTTATTTTTAAAAAGTGTAAAATATTAAAATTGATGTGTAACTATATTGGCAGATAAAAAGGCGAGGTAGAGCGCAACTGCAGGACGAAAAACGACGTAAACAAGAGGCGAAAGAGGAGGAAAAACGAGAGAAAAACGAAGCGCAAACGAAGAAACGAATTGAAAAAGAGAGAGAGAAATTGTTGAAGAAAATCGAGACGGAGAGTAATAGGAATTTAAAACCGGATCAGTCGATCAAAGTAGATTTTTAGGCCTGAAATTATTATTATTTATTTATTTGTACATTTTTTTTAAACAATAGTTTATCAAAGTTGTAATTGATTCGAATTTGATGCAACTACCGATCGGTCCCGTGCTCGTGGCTCTTCTCGGCTCGGCTGAAATTCAGTTCGAAATCCACAAACAGAAGCTTCCCAATTGCGTCACTTGGAAAAAAGAATTGATCGAGTCGACACTGAGTCAGGAATTAGAAATCGAAATAGAAAAAGACGAAATAGAGGAAAACGAAGTGTTGGTTTATCTGCCGCTAGACGAATTTTTAAGTCTCGTCAACGCTTTTAAAGAGGTAGAATAATTTAACACTAATTAATTGATTATTTACGCCCGTACATCCGTTCATTTACAGTACAACAGAGACCGCAGTGCGGAGAAAGACACTTTGATTCGGCGCGCTAAATCCGTTAAAAATTCGTTCCCGAATAAGAAAATCACTTTCATCGTCGAAGGCTACTCTCGATACTCGAAGTAAACCATCTCCCAGTCTAATTAATCCACCGATTAACACCAATTAAATCTTCCTAGGGGTCTAAAAGCCTCCGTACAACGCAAATTTCGTGGCGCCGTTTTAGAATCGGCCGAAACAACCAAAACCAAAAACAATAAAAAATCAAATATTTCAGTTACGGACATCGACGTTGAAGAGGTGAGTCAAAACGACCTCAAAAATGATTTTTAATCACTTCGGAACACATTGTAGTGCATCGTGGCAGTTTTACTGGAAGAAACGTGCAACGTGCGTCTCGTGGAGTCCTCGGCGGACGTGGCCACCGTCATCGCCTCCTTCACTAAAGCCATTGCATCGGCGCCTTACAAGTACAATTTGATGAATATAAATCACAAAATAAGCAGAAATAATTGATTTAAACCCTTTCTTCACCTCAGACGAACGAAATACAACAGTCAACTGCTCTTACAGACGACGGTGGACAATTACAAAGGCGTAAAAGTGAGCAATTCCGGCGAAGGATTGCTGCTTTTGTGGCAAAAACAAATCGAAACGTTCCACAACGTGTCCGCAGACGTTGCTCAAGCGATTATAAACATTTATCCGTCGCCGTCAGCCCTGATCGGAGCGTACGGCAAATGCATTTGTAGTAGTGAGAAGGAAAAGTTGCTTCAAGACGTTTTGGTGAGACGCGGGGCCGGACCTTTGGCGAATACTCGGCGGATCGGACCCGAATTGTCCCGGAAAATGTTTTTACAATTTACGTCTAAAAATGCGGACCTTAATTTACATTGTACTTAGCACATAGTTGGTTTTTATTCGTTTTTTAAACACACAAATTTAAATAATATTTTTTTAAATAAAACTATTTTGGAGTTGATTTTTGGCTTTGATTAATATACAAAATAAACGACTTAGTCGTCAAAATTGTTCTAAAGAATCAGAACTAATTAAAAAATACAAAACGGAAGTTGGATCTTCCAAAACACACAAAATGACACTTACAGCGATTTCTAATATCTACTTACTGGAGCACAATATGTATATCAATATTCGTATACAAATTAAAAAGTAGAAAAAGATTTAATTCCCCGACGAATTCCCGAGGAAGTTTTTAAATAAAAAAATCAAAACATTTTACAAATGTTTTTTTTTGCGAGCAAAAGATTTTTCACAACCGTTGTAAATAAATTCTTGTATCACAATTATACATATATATAAATAAAGTTATTATATATATATATTTTAAACAAAAGACCAAAAATTCTAGTTTTTACCATAGCTGAATGTCAGTTGAAATTGGCAGATAAAATAATTAAAAAATAATTTATCGGCGCGTAATTTAGGTCCCGATTTTACGCGATGATTACTGTGTCGTTTTGGACGACGTAGTAAACATCGCTGTCGAAGTTATCGGACGTCGGATCGGCCAGGGGTGTGTGGGAATCTTTGAGATTCATTAGGCGAGAGTCGTCGCGATGCATGGCCAGTTTCGGACCCCAAGATTCTGTCGGCTTCGATAACCGCTTGATTCTCTGTTTGAAAATTTAAAAAAAATCATTCAAAAAATTACAATTATTTTGGCTATATTTGCAATTATTTTTGCAGGTTTTGCTACATTTGCAATAATTTTTGCGATTTTAGCAATTATTTTTGCGATTTTAGAAATTATTTTTCCAATTTTAGAAATTATTCCCATAATTTTTGCGATTTCAGCAACAATTGCAATTATTTGTTGCGATTTTAGCAATTATTTTACGATTTTAGATATTATTTTGCGATTTTTAGCAATTATTGTTGCGATTTTAGCAACTATTGCAATTACTTTTGCAGGTTTTGCTACATTTGCAATAATTTTTGCGATTTTAGCAATTATTGTTACGATTTTAGCAACTATTGCAATTATTTTTGCGATTTTAGCAACTATTGCAATTATTGTTGCGATTTTAGCAATTATTGTTACGATTTTAGCAACTATTGCAATTATTTTTGCGATTTTAGCAACTATTGCAATTATTGTTGCGATTTTAGCAATTATTGTTGCAATTTTAGCAATTATTGTTGCGATTTTAGCAATTATTGTTGCGATTTTAGCAATTATTGTTACGATTTTAGCAATTATTGCAATTATTTTAGCAATTTTAGCAATTATTTAAAATATAGATAAAAATAAACGCTTTAGTACCTCCCACAAAGTGCCTTTGGTTTTGGAGATTTTCAGAGCGGCGACGATGGGAATGGCAAGAACAGAGGCAAGTGCAAACGTGCTGCCGACACCGACCGACCACGACGGGTATAAATAATCCTGATATTTAATCGGACTGAAGTCGACGATGTTGAAAATGAGAATAAACTGATAAATTGATAAATTAAAAAAATTAGAAATTAGAATTTTTTTTCTATGTATTTAAAACGTACAAAAAGTGTGATGGGGGTGATGAACATCCAACAGATTTTCCAGTACATGTACAAAGGTGGATAGTGTCCTAGCATTGCGCGAATATCGTCCATGAATCTGTCGACACCGTACACCCAACTGATGACTGATACCTCTAAAACACCGATGAAGAGCGTTGAGTAACTCGCGCTGAAGTTGTCCATCAATTGAAATAAATACATTCCTCCATTTGTGCATAACATGAGGCCTAGCAAGTACATGACTGTACAGACAAGCAGTAATACCCATTTGTGGTGTTTGCGAAGCTTTTCTGGCCATGTGTCGACAATTGTGGTGACCACGGTTTCAAGAATGGTGAACTAAAAACAAACAAATTTCATTTTGAAAAAAGAATCAATTTTTGCACTATTTGCAATTATTTTTGCTATATTTACAACAATTTTTGCAGTTTTTGCTTCATTTACAATATTTTTTGCACTTTTAGCAATTATTTTTCCGATTTTAACAGTTATTTTTGCGATTTTAGCAATTATTTTTTAGGTTTTAGCAGTTTTAGCAATTATTGCAATTATAGTTGCAATTTTAGCAATTATTTTTTGCGATTTTAGCAATTATTTGTTAGGTTTTAGCAGTTTTAGCAATTATTGCAATTATAGTTGCAATTTTAGCAATTATTTTTTGCGATTTTAGCAATTATTTGTTAGGTTTTAGCAGTTTTAGCAATTATTGCAATTATAGTTGCAATTTTAGCAATTATTGTTGCAATTTTAGCAATTATTGCAATTATAGTTGCAATTTTAGCAATTATTGCAATTATAGTTGCAATTTTAGCAATTATTTTTGCGATTTTAGCAATTATTTTTGCGATTTTAACAATTATTTTTGCGATTTTAGCAATTATTTTAGCAATTTTCTCTCTCGCAATTACTTCAGTTCCTATTCCGAGCGTGAGCAACATCACAAAAAACAAAACGGCCCACAGCGGAGACAACGGCAACCGAGTGACTGCTTCCGGATAGGCGACAAAAGCCAATCCCGCGCCTTGCCCGACGACTTCATCAACCGACAGTCCCAGTTCATGAGCCATGAATCCAACAATGCCGAATATGACGAAACCGGCAAAGAAACTCGTCAATGGGTTGACTATCCCCACCAAAATCGCATCGCTACAACAAACAAAATCCAATCACCAAACGATCTCTCGCCTCTTTAAAATCAAAATTCAACCCTTACCGGAAGCAGTTGTTGTGAAACTTATTGTAACTCGCCAAAGTGATCAATCCGCCCCAACACGGCGCCAACGAAAAGAAAATCTGCACCGCGGCATCGCCCCAGATTTGAGCGGTGAACAACTTATCCCACTGCGGGGTGACGTAATACAAAATCCCGTCCATGTAACCGGGGAGAGTCGCCGCCCGGATGAGTAAAATGATGAGGACGACGTAGGGGAAGAATGCAGTGAAATAAACAGCCTAAAAAAAATAATTAATTCAATTTAATCTCATTTTTTGATAATAAAAAACAAACAAACCTTGCCAAAACTTTTGACACCTTTCAATAACGCTACGAAACAAATCGCCCACGATAAAAGCAAACATAAAGCGAGTTCTAATTTAACGCCGCCGACGTCGTGCACTCCGGTTGATATGGACAACATGTAATTACTGGAAATCGTTAATAAAATTTAATTAGAAATTTTTTTAATTTTTTTTTTTGGATTAATTACTGGAAGTATTCGTCGGTTGGCATTTTTGGTTTAATAAAATTGGATTTGAAGGTTTTCCACTCGTCGTCCGTCCTATTTTCTCGATTAATGCAAGTGCCATTGAGCATTAGGAAACCGGTTGGAGCTGTACAGTTTGTAACCTCAACGAGCCGACACGCTAGGAAAGATAAAAATGAGAATTATTGTGAGAATTAAGAATTGTGTGGGGAAAGGAGATTTTTTGATTTACCATCCGTGTTCCAATCGTTGCCGCACGAAGTCCACGGCAAAACGTCGGTTAATGAGTTAAATAAATAATACCATGTCCAACCGATGATCATGTTATAATAAATTCCAACTAAAAACGAAACTATAAACATTCCGTATCCTAACCCTGAAAAAATTTGGACAATTATTAAAAGTTAACGAAAGCAATAAAAATTAATAAAAAATCAAAATAAATTCAAAAATAGTCAAAAAATAGTAAAAAATAGTCAAAAAAATTTAAATGTAGTCAAAAATAATAAAAAAAATTTAAAAGTAGTAAAAAAAAATTTAAAAGTAGTCAAAAAAGATTCAAAAGTAGTCAAAAAAGATTCAAAAGTAGTCAAAAAAAATTTAAAAGTAGTCAAAAAAAATTCAAAAGTAGTCAAAAGTAGTCAAAAAATGTAAAAAAAAAAATTAATAATAGTCAAACACCTTCAAAAATAGTCAAACACCTTCAAAAATAGTCAAACACCTTCAAAAATAGTCAAACACCTTCAAAAATAATCAAAAACGTTCAAAAATAGTCAAAAAATGTAAAAAAAAAAATTAAAAATAGTCAAACACCTTCAAAAATAGTCAAACACCTTCAAAAATAGTCAAAAACCTTCAAAAACAGTCAAAAACCTTCAAAAATAGTCAAAAAACTACAAAAAATGTCAAAAAACTTCAAGAATAGTCAAAAAATGTAAAAAAAAATTAAAAATAGTCAAACACCTTCAAAAATAGTCAAACATCTTCAAAAATAGTCAAAAACCTTCAAAAATAGTAAAAAAAACTACAAGAAATGTCAAAAAACTTCAAGAATAGTAAAAAAAAATTCGAAAATAGTCAAAAACAGTCAAAAAACTTCAAAACTAGTCAAAAACTCACACAAACTCAAATAAAAATACCTTGAAATAAAGGACTAATTTTCCATATAGTGATTGGTCCCTCACTCGCATATTGACCAAAAGCCAACTCTAAAAAAAACAATGGAAGCCCGGCAGTGGCTAGCATGACGAAATAAGGAATGAGAAAAGCACCTAAACAAAAAAACAAAAACCATTAAAACCAATCAAAAACCCAAAAACAAATCTCCCCCCCCCACCTCCCCCCCCCCCCCAAAAAAAAAAAAAAAAAAAAAAAATCTCATCGATACCGACTTTATTTAATTTCGTGTCGTCTACCCAAATAAACGTCCTTGAAAGTAATTTCAACTCACCGCCACCATTCCTATAGACCAAGTATGGAAATCTCCACACATTTCCCAGCCCGATGGCATAACTCAAGCAACTGAGCAGGAATTCCGTTTTCGATCCCCAGTTGCCTCGCTCCTCGTTCTCATCCTCATCGCCCGCCGCCAACTTCCTGTTGGTCACCGGCGACACCGACACCGACACCGACACAGGCACGGCCCTGCACGCCGCATTCGGAAGCCACTTGGCCGACGCATGACGTAACCATTTCTGCTTCATCTCCCGATTTGCCGAAAAGTGTCGCGCGATCTGAAACCCAAACACAAATCATTCATTTAACCAATCACGCTTCACATTTCACATCCGGTCAAGCCAAAAAACAAATAAAAAGATAAAAAATAAACGAAACTTTTTGAAAAAGATTTCGTCGCTCCTTTTCGTTGTTCTCAATTAATCCGAAACAGCGCGGCAGCAAAGCCCAACTTTTTCCGTTGTTTTCGCTCAAAATTAAACGGTAAACACTCGTTGACCCCTAAAAATCACCTGATTAGCACCTGTAAAAGATGACGAGCGCCTTTACCATCTGGTGGCAACTGGCGATGCCAACTCGACGGCTCCTTCTAAGGATGACTCAATCGCGGATTCCTATTACACCAGCCGATCAAATATTCATTTTTTTCTTGTTTGCACGCGTTTAATTCCATTTTTCACACTGTTTACATCTACCTGGGTTTGTTAACGTTACTGAAATGTATTTTGACGCGGTAATTTTCCGTTATTTGATGCGATTTCGTGCAATTTGATGCAATATTCATATTTTTCTTGGGTCGACATCTGGCGGGAGTGAATGAAAAACTCCGCATGGTTTTTGAATCTTATCAATTCGTTTCGGGTTTTAATTGGATGGATTCGGGGTGCTTGACATTGATCTTGAAAGTGTGGGAAAAAGAGAAATGATTAGTGTACTTACGGTGGTTAGCAGACCCGGTGGCTGCAACGGTTCTATTAAGCCGTTTCCTCGGCCTCGTGTTCCCACTTCAAAAATAAATTGCCGTCGGTTGACGTCAGAAGGCGCCTTGTGGGCCGCCTGGTAACAGAAAGATGAAACTTTTGATTAAAATAAATAGTGTGTCGGATTCTCGGGTTTTAAAAACACGGGTTGCGAAAAATTATAAATCTAGCAATAAAAATTGACTCGTTAACGCGAAAGATTATCTCATTTTAGACAAAAATAATTGAAATATTTAATCGAGCGTATTGAAAACGGTTTCAAACATCGAGATGGTTTATAAAATGTCAAATTACAAGCTCTGGTTACAATTTTAAAAACAAAATTTTCCATTAAACCAAATGGAATTTACTTCAAAATTAACTAAAAGATCGAGATATTTAATTAAAATATTAAAATCACAAGCTCAAGTTACATTTCAAAAACAAAATTTTCAATTAATTAAATGAAATTCAAACAAAAATGTAAAATTTCCAAAAAATCGAATAAATATGCAAATAATCGAATAAATATGCAAATAATCAAATAAATATGCAAATAATCAAATAAAAATGCAAATAAATCAAATAAAAATGCAAAAAAATAAATAAAAATAAAAATAAATCAAATAAAAATAAAAAAAGTCCAAAATTTCGAATTAATTAAATGAAATTCACCCGAAAATCAAACAAAAATGCAAAATTTCCAAAAAATCAACTAAAAATGCAAATAATCCAATAAAAATGCAAAAATCCAATAAAAATGCAAAAAAATCAAATAAAAATCAAATAAAACAAATCAAAGTCCAAAATTTCCAATTAATTAAATGAAATTCACCCGAAAATTAAACAAAAACCCAAAATTTCCCACCAATTAAACCAAATCCACCGAAAATCAAACCAAACTGCAAAACCTAAATAAATGTCGACGCGAAACAACACAGATAAGTCGATAACACGCGCAATCGATCAGTTCTGATCGCCTCATTTCAGTTGTTCAGGTACCAATGGCTGTAAAACCAAATGCCCCCTTTCAGCAAACTCATCCTGTTTATTCCCGCGAGGATGAAAACAGCTTGACTGCCAATTAACGACTCGCAGCCATCTCCGGCGCTCTTAATCCAACTCCTTTCAATCACCGAGAAAAAAAAAATATTAAAAAAAAAAAAAAAAAAAAATGATGGAACCAACCAATCAAAATGTCAAAATGTAAATTAAATTATCAATCCGTCATGTGTAAAACTTTCCTCGTTTCCACGGCAACGCGCACTCCGACTTCCGGTCGCTCGCAACAGCGGGCCGCGAAAAGTTGTTATCGTTGCAATCCCCTCGCTCGTCACTGTCGGTCAGTTGTTGAGCTCACGTGACCGCAGCACGGGTGAATCAAAGTCTGGCGTCGCCATGGCAACGGAGGATAAAGGAAGGAATAAGTTGGTCGACGGTTAAGTGGCGTGCCACCTGGCGGCACGCGAGGCGCAATGTGAGGCCATGTCGCTGCTGGTTCGCAAAGGATCCATGTTGCACCGTGCGAGTTCGGCGCGACGCTACTCCCGGAAGTACTCGACGGCAAGTCGGGACCGGGAACGCGCCTCTTCCTTGGTGCCCCTGCACAAACCCAATGCAACGTCCGCTTCCCCGCGCAGCAATCGGCCCAGTGTCTCCAGCGTCACCACCACGTCCACCACGCTCACGCCTCCGGACCCCGACTCGCGACGCTCCTCAAATACCGTCAGTCAGGTAAAAATATAAAAAAAAATATTAAAAAAAAAAATTATAAAATTATTTTATAATTTTTTAAAAAGCACCGCCTTGAATTCGGTTTCTCCCCCAGTGTTGTATTGCGGGGAAGCCGCGCAACAAGTCCGAGGGGGCAAAACATTGGGGTTGTGCGTAATGCAAAACTCGATCAACTAATTTCGATTTCGACTCGTTGAATCTGGCAATCAACACGAGTACGCGGAATCTCTTTTTAGCCATTGATCGAGTAAATTGAGTCTGTGAGTTGAGTGGGGAGCGACAAAAGAAAGAAAAAGAGAAGAAAAAACGCGTGCACGTGCGACACGAGACGGGCAAACGAAGAAAAACGAGGCTTAACAAATGTCAACCTTAATAGCCAGTTCCTGACCACAACTATCGTGGCGAATCTCGCGATACGCGTTAAATTAACGCACCTCGACTTAATATTATTTTTTCTACAATTTTTTCTCGCCATTAGCTTTGTTTTCGACCCGTTTCCACGACAACGACCGTGCATTTTTTTTATTTATTTCTGTTTTTATCATTCAGACCACGGCGCTAGTGATGAGCGCCGTTACCATGGAAATCCAACACCACGACGTTTAATTTTTTTTTATTTAAAATTTTATATTTATTTAAACAGATTAGAAATAAAAAAAAAATCGTGTCTGGTTGTAAAACACTTTCACGCCTCGGAAATTCCATTAAAACACCCTTGTCCGTACTTCGTTGTTCGCACGTTAGACGCGAATCAATTCACGCTCGACTCCCCAAATTTATTATTATCATTATAATTTTTTCCCGCCAAACCCCGCAAACAAATTGCCACACATCATAAATAATTCACAAACCACAAACAATTGTCAAAATCGTGACCAAAATGCGCTAATTTCATGTCAATGCTATGTTGTTTCGGCATAGTTTAATCCTTATTCTATATTAAATACCAAGATAGACAATTTGTATAGATTTAACCTAGATTTAACATAGTTTTATTACTTGGGAATACTTTAACAACCAATTCCAATCAATCGCAGCTAAAATTAAACCCAAAACACAAATTAATAATTCAAAAATCAATTCAATGACCCACTGTACCAAATTTCAAAAATCCCCCGCCAAATAATCGAATTTCGCCGTCGAAACCCTCGAAACCGCTCATTTACGACATTGCATCTTTCCAAACGGAATCAATTTAAAAGTGAAGCGCACACAACACACATAACAAACTTGTGTAGATATTGAGAAAACTTGATGGCGTTCAAACCCCCAGAGACCCACCTCGGCCTCGCTTCCCCCACAGCTATTTTGGAGCACAAGACGGCTGAAAATCCTTTAAAGTCGACCTTTCCTCATCGATACGCATCTTCCACGAGTGTTCCCCGCCGCCCCGCACTCGTTGGCCGCGTCGGAACGGCGGAGATGCCAAAGATTTACGAGCAAACGCCCTCTGACCTTTCACTGCCAAAGATTTACATGGGAATAGTAGAACGTAGGAAATATAACAGAAATCAGAGAAATAACAAGGAAAATGAGAATCAAACAACAACAAAGCAATAAATTACAATAAAAGAGGATAATAAACACAGTAAGTAAGAAATAACAGTAACTTCAAGCAATTCTCAAAAAGGGGACGCCCTCTGACCTTTCGCTCGACTCGCTTCACCTTTAAAATTCGCCCTGTCCTTGAGTTTTCCTCGGTTTTCCTCCCAATCCCGCGGGATGAGATGCAAGTAAAGAATACGAGCACTTATCCTGCGGGTCCATCAATAAACGAGATAAAACCGGTCGCCCGAGCGCATCTAATTATCAATTTTATTTTCCAGATCTCTGTGGATGATCGCAAGCATCTGTACGACGATGTGGAGAGCGGGGGTGCGGTCCGGGGAGCCAATTACGGGTCGATCGTCTACCAGATGCGCGACGCGAACGACGAGGCGAGCGGCTGCGTCGATTTCGTGGGTCGCGCACTTGGCATTTTGTTCAACACAGGTAAAAATTGCAATTAATCAATGCATTAAACGCGTACAAATTGCATTTTAATGCAATCCCAAGTCCTCCCGTGACCGCTCGCTTCCCACACACGCCACTAAATTGCATTTGCTTGTACTCGCATCTTAATCCAATTCCCGCCCGACCGAAACCGGCTTTCCTATTAATTAATCAAATCCTTTCTCTCTCTTCGCCTTTTCAAGTTTTCTTCACCGCTCTCCTGCTCCTCCTCGCCGTCATGCCGATTCTCATGGTCGTCATGGGTAAGTCTAACGAAAATAAATCGTCAAAAATGTCAAAAATGTCAAAAATAATTAAAAAATGCAATTTTTCTTGATGGATCCAGGCGTAAAGTACCTGCGCAACTGCCCGAGAGAGCCGCACGTGCCCATCTATTTATTGGTGGGCGGTTGCTTCGGTTTGTTGCGAATTTCGCTTCTCGCGTGGCGCCAAACTCGCTCCCGACGACATTACGGACACTTCGAAGAGTCGCTTCTTCTCAGCACCCACCACGGCGAAGTGGCGGGCGCCATCTTGTGCGCCAGAGTTTTGGAGACGTTGTTGACGCTTTTTCTCGTCGTGTGGTTCGTGGCGGGCAACTACTGGACTTTGACGATTTTCCAGCCCAACTACACGGCTCCGGCGCTGGCTCCGCGCAATTGGTGCGACCGTACCGTCTATTTTTTCGCTTTGGGACAGATCGGCGCGAGCTACGCCATCGTCGCCGCATTCGCGCTCTTCGCTTGCTGTTTGGGCATCGGGCATCTGCTTGCTGCCATTTTCTAGATAACTCTTTTGAAATTTGGTTACCTACGACAGAAAATTTCATGTATTTCGTTTTCTAGCGCTTGAGAAGCGACATATATATACACAAACTTTATACATTTAAGCACGAGTTTATTTGCTTAACTGCCGCGGCGGCCATCTTGCTCATAGTTGTAGGCTTCAAAGTCGAACGATATTTTCGCTTTTTTTTGCACAATTCGTACATAGAGCCGACATCATTTTTCTACGAATAAGCTAAGGCTATTTTTGACTCTTTTACGGTTGGAGATGACTTGGAAAGAAAAATAAAAATTTAATTCTCACACAACTATTTTCGACCAACGTTTTTCCCGCGCTCGAGATTTTATGACGTCATTAAGTCATGATGTCACGTATGAGATTAATGGCAGAAATTATGTTACCTGTTACCGTATATAAAACTATAATAAAACGAAAATAAACATAATAAATCTATATATATATATACAGGGGCCTATTTGGCATGAAATAGGAAGGATGAAGAGTGTTATTGATTAGGTGAAAACAACTGTTACATCACCCTCAATTGCCACATAAAATCGTACGAGATTGGCCGGAATTGCCGCTGGAATGACGTAATAAATGAGCACGGGGCACGGGTGATCAAGGGGACTGCTGTGATCTTTTGACTTTTATTTTACCGTCGTTTATTTGAATGATTTTAAAAAAATAAACAAAAAATAAACGAATCTGTGATTGAGGTGCACAATTGTGTCATTATTTTTGTAACTGAGGATGCTCGGAGAAACTGTAGAACATAAATAAATTAAAAAATAATTGCATTTCAAATGCTCGTTTATTTTCTTGTGTTCCCAACAAAACGTGAGTTAGACACATAAAAAAAAAACACAAATAAATCGATACAACTAAGAAATTTATTGCCACGTGCCTACACTAGGGTCCACAAACCATAATCACCTTTTGTCAATGAAAAAAAAATAAGGAAAAATCCAATGGCTGGAATTAAATTTCAAAGAATATGAAGAAATTAAATGAGTGCAAATATGGAACAAACGTGTCTCTAATTGAATGTCACTTTGACATTTGAGCGATTTGCTCAGCTTCGTTTAATCAGATGTAATATAATCTTTTAAATTTCCCCGAAGAATGTGAGAAACTTTGAAAACAACACTACCGAATGACGGGATAAAATTTCTTCACGTTTTATCTGTAGAAAAAGTTAACAAAAAAATGTTTCCAGGAGTGGATCCAGAAAACTGTGTACGGGGGTGGCCATTTTGGGTCAATTTGTCACACAAAAAGTGGATGATTTTAGTGAAAAAATATCCAAAAACTGTCAAAAAAATAAATTTTTGATGCAAAAATGTCCAAAAAATAAATTTTCGGTACTAAAATATCCAAAAAATAAATTTTTGCTGCAAAAATGTCCAAAAAATACATTTTTGCTGCAAAAATGTCCAAAAAATACATTTTGGTTCAAAAATGTCCAAAAAATACATTTCTGGTGCAAAAATGTCCAAAAAATACATTTCTGCTGCAAAAATGTTACAAAAATGAATAATTAAAACTAAAAATATCCAAAAACTGTCCAATAAATAAATTTCTGGTCCAAAAATAAATTTTTAATACTAAAAATGTCCAAAAATAATTTTTTTCTATTGGTCAAGGGGTTGGCCTTAGCTCTCATTCCCCCACATTTTTGATCCTCCAATGAATACATCACAAAAATTGTATTGCTATTTTTCACTTTTGGCATCCATCTGACTTAATTATTCCCCTGGCGCCAGATGGTGTAAATCTTTAATGCAATTCTGATGCTTTACATATCTCTTGTTATATTTGTTTTCCCGAAAAATGCAGTAAAAGATTGTTGTTAATGCAGCCTTTAATCATCTTTATCGGCTCCTAAAAATATCATTAACATTCTTGTATGGGCACTTTACTACAGGTTTAAACCCACCAAGATACAGAAGCCAACTTGACCTCTCACCTTTATGTTTATTTTTCTTTTTGCTTCTCCTTTCTTTTTCCTCTCTTTCGTTATTTACTTTGCCATTAATCACGATCACGAACAACCACTTGCAACTATTCTGCGCAATCGATCTCTAATTATCTCGCATTGTAAGAATTTTGCGCAACCTGCCACCATTTACAAACAACAAAGTCATTAAAGCAACCTCGTGAGAAAATATAAAAAATAATCGATGGAATAAAAATTTTTTTTTTAAAAAATAAAAAATAAAATTGTTTCTTTATTTTTTTAAAAATTATTTTTGTTTTTAATCGATCCGATTTTTTTTTCCTTGTAAAATGGTATTAAAATAAAAAAAAAATATAAAAAAAAAATGTCCGATAATTTATTTTAAAACCCTTCGACCCGCGATCTATCGGGAAAAACCAAAACCGTGAATTCAAATATACATAAATAACCGCCATATTTGAATGCAAATTTAGGCGCGTCGATGCACAAATAGAAGCGAATAGAATTCCTCCACGTCGGAGAAGTGCACACGAAATTGATCTCCAATCGTCGATTATCTCGAAAATGAAAAACATACCAATTAATATTGAAAAAATAAAGAAAATCCTTCGAAATGTCTGATAATTTATTTTAAAAGTCTCGCTTCGAAGCGCTTTTAGTTTTATTCAACCCGCCATCTACCGGAAAAACCTCAAACTAACAATTTTCATATAACCGGCTTAGTTTTCGTCATCGTTAAGAAAATACTTCCATCTCGATGCGTTGGGATTGGTATAAAACTCCTTCCCCAATTCGAATAAGAGGAACTCCCGCACATCGCCATCAACTCATCGTCTGCGCTTCGGCCATAGCGCTTTTCTGCGGAGTCGGAATTCTTTTGCAGTAAGCCTAACGCAAAACCAACTCAAAAAAATTTCCAAAACAACGAATTTCTTTTCATTTCAGACTCGGCGTCGGTGCCGACAAGTTAACAAACTTCAAACCGGACCAACCTGAGCGTAGAAAGGAATTTCTGAGTCACATGGTGTCCGGTGTCACTCTCGCGAACCTCAAAAGAGATCGACAAATCGCCGACGACTTCCACAACACGGCGCCCATCGACGACTAACGTCTTTCTCTAGCCTTTAGTTGAATGTACAAACCCAAGTGTAAATCATGCATTAAAATGTTGCTTAACGTTTAAAATGAAACGAACTAAATTGTCACTCAAAAGGCCGCACGACTCCCAGGAGACAAATAATGAGAAAAAAGTGAAAACCATCGATGAAATTAAAACAGTAAAAATAAAAAAGACAAAACACAAAATTTAAATAAATAAATAAACAATTCAACTTTTTACTTCAATAGAAAGGACCGATGCAATTCAATAATGGCGACCGAAATCAAAATGGCGGTGGCCGCGGTGGGTAACAAAATAAATAAATCAAACAAATTCAAACGAATAACATTTTAAAGATTCGGAAATCGAAGAGAAATTCACCTGCCATGTTTGCAAGAAGGAATTAACTCATATGAATGTGCAACGAAGAATGCAGCATATAAATAGGTAATTAATTCACCGATTATTCAAAACAAAATAAGCCGCCATATTTATACACGTCATTCAGGTGCATCGACGAGCAAATCGAAGCGAATACAATTCCTCAGCTCGTCTACCAATGTCCTTTTTGCAAGAAAGATGTGACCGAGAGCGTAAATAAATCATTTTAACGCATAAATACGTAACGATTTTGATTTTGACGTTATTTAAAGGCTAAAACGAACCATTTGAAGGTTTGCGCCCGGTCGAACGGCGTGACCGATCCCGAAAAATTGATCCAAGTGAACAAACTAATGGAAAAGCAAGCGGAGGAGCGCCGTGCCTTGCGACTACCCACTGCAGTACAAAAACCCAAAGCGGTTACTAAACCAAAGGGAATGAGGTTCGATTTAAATATATTTAAAAATTAAATCTAAATTTTTAAATTTTTTGTTTTTAGTAAAGTGGATCCCGATTTGCAAATGGCGCTCGCAATTTCCTTGTCGTTGAAAGAGGAAAGCGATCGCCAAAGCGAGGCCGATTTATTCGAATTCGAAATTCCCGCCGCATCCTCGTCCAAGAATTCCATTCAGGACAGACGAAAGAAAAGAAAACTCGAGAAGTAATTGCTTTAAAATCGATTTTTGGGTTTCAATTATTCAATTTCGTTTTCTTTTAGTGTTTTGTTGCCTAGTTTAATGACGGTAACACCGAAAGAAAGGGCAGAGTTACTGCAAATCAAGATTTCTCAGGTTCTGGACGAAGAAGTTTGTTGTTTTCGACCGGAAATAATGAAAATCCACTAAAATTTAATCGTTTTTCAGGAAAAAATGCCGATATTGAATCTCAACGACATCATGGGACTCAAAAAAGACGTCGAGAAGACCAAAAACAGACCAATCAAGGTGTTTAAAACCTCAAGAAAATCATTATTTTCCATTAAACCAATTAAATTTCTATTCCAGAGTCCCGTTTTGTGGCGCAAAGCGTCGTGTCCGCACACGGAAGTGGATGGAAATTTGTTTACATTCGTCGCCTCAAAGAGGAAATTGCTTTCGGACATTCCCGGTCGCGACGCGACTCAAATTCCGCTCGAAAATCATTTGCAAAGTGCTCGCGAATTCGATCGCACCGAAAAATCGACCAACTCCAAAGTGAAAACCGAAAAAACGATTAAATACACCAAAAACCCAAACTAATCCCACTTAATTCGACAGTTATCGGACGAACAAACGACGAATTTCGACCGTTTAGTCGTCGATTTTGATTCCATGGTTGGAAAGCCAAAATTAAGTGACGTCACAATTCGCACCAAAGATAAAATCATCATTTACGCGCATCGTTTCGTTCTATTCGCTCGATGTTTGCCCCTGTACGAGGAGACCCAGCACAACGACACTTCCGTCCTCGATTGGTCGATGGTGTCCGCCGAATCGGCCCGAATATTCCTATCGTTTTTGTACACCGCTCGCATCGATTCCCTCAGCGAAGACCTTCCAAAAGACGTAAAAACCCTCGCAAAAAGGTAATTTTAATTTTTTTTCTCCAATAATTACAATCTTATAATTAATTTTTGCCTTTTTTAGGTACAACGTGCACGAATTGCTCGACCGATTCGCTCCTACACCCGAATTTTGCGCGAAACAACAAAATTTCTCGTCGCCCGAATGTATTTCGCCCGAATTGTTACCGATGATCGATTACGAAGACGATCCATCGGACGACGACGTCGATTATTGCGTTTCTCCCACGATTAACTCGGAAATAACGAGGAACCGTGACGGCGATGTCGATTTCAAAAGTCCTTTCGCCTCCGCGTCGACTCCAATCACAAAAACGACTCGAAACGAAAGATTTTTCAGCGTGTCCTCCATCACGACGAGCGACGACAACGAAATCGAAGCGTCGTTTACTCCGCCCGGCATCTCTAGGCCGAATTGCAACGAATCACCGAGAGCTCGCTCACCATTCGATGACGTCATGCCGTCTTTTTCTTCTCCCATCATTTCGAGATTAAATTTATCCGACGATCAACCGGCGCTTGATGACGAATCGCGCACGCTCGGATCAGTTTCGCACAAAATGATCGACCAAAATGAAAATTCCGATAGTGTTGAGTTTATAGATGCCGATTTTTTCGGTGTACACAATGTTTGTAAGTAGTTTGTATCCCATTTTCTGGTTTATTGGAGGAAATAAACGATTTTTCTTGTCCGTTTAGCGGGAATGTGTTATTCGCAACCGGAATCGTTTCGTGAAGCGGAACCCGCTCAAGATAGGAATATTTCGTGGAGGGATTACGACGATTGCAACGACGATTTGTCGGGAGTGAGATTCGTACGTTATTTTTTGAAATAGCGAACAAATTGATCGAATTTCTGTTGATTTTAAAGGTTTTGAGTCCAAATCTGACGCCATTGACGCCGTCCGTCGACGTTTTGCGACCGGAAACGCCAATTTTGCCCCTCGCCGAAAGGATTAAGAGAAGCAAAATTGGAGAAAAGCCAATTTCCGACGTGCAAGTCACTCCGAAGAAGAAGAAATTAACTTCGGACACTAAAACGAAGATGGTACGACGAAAAAAGCAAATAAGTGCGTCTCAACCCGTCGCCACGAATATAACACCGAAACCGAATTACGTAGACATGAATACGCCGGTCATTAGAGTAAATATCGCAAAAATGTTTACAAAATGTTTACAAAAATAAATAAATTGATGAAATAAAATTCTCTTTTCGTGTTAGGAACAACTCAAGAAATTTGGGCTTCGTCAATTGCCGAAAAAAAAGGCGATTCAAATGCTCGACCATATATACGAAGGAACCCATCCTTGTAAAAATAACATTTTTTTAAATTAAATTAAATTTTAATCGTAATTTTCTTGATTCCAGTGGTGACGGATAGCGAGCATGAGAATTCAGGCATTGAAAAATCGGTCAAAATGGCGGATCATGAAAACGAGGCCGACTTAAGTGGCTCGCAAAGCGACCCTCTTAACGAGTACGAAATAAATGTTGAAAAAATTGGATAATGTTTACCGTTTTTCGCTTCTAGGAGCCAAGAAATGCTGGAAGAAACGTGTTTTCTCGAAGAATCTCCATCGCCGCCTACCGCCGACGTTTCCGAAGCGTTTAAACGATTCGTACGGTCGAGACCGGATATTCATAAAAAGATACTTCTATACGAGGTAAATTAGAAACAAATTAATTCGAATTTTTTCTTCAACTCACCTTTTTTTTTTATATAAAAACAAAATAACAGCCGATTAACTTCAACGAACTTCATTCGGAAATCAAAAATTCCGGTCTGAAAATCAAAATGGCCACCCTGAAAGAATTGTTAGATAAGCAGTGCATCACGTTCACGCTTCCGAGAGACCGGAACCGACCGAGACATCACGGTCGGAAAACGAAAAAGATTTGAAATTAATTTTTATAGAAATTCTGTAAATATATATATTTGTATAATTCTTTATTATTGTTATTAAATATGCACTCTACTGTCGGGGCAAGTACATACATGAGAAAACCTGAGCAATCATTTAAAAATTAAAAAAACAAAAAATCATCCAGTTTGGCACGAGGAATTCAAAAGACGAAACGAAAAACGGAAACGAAATCTGACATTTCTTTTAGCAAAAATAACGACGCCATTTAAATTTAAACTAGAGCTAATTCAAATGGTGTCGATTGACGATTTCACTACATTTTACATAGGAAAATAAATTACACTTTACACAAACTTTCTTTGTTAAACCAACACAGACTAGAAGCTAATTCCACTCCACGTTCCACCAGTCAACACCTGAGTTTTGGTAAAAGAATACGGTCATTTGCGAACCAGGAAAATCATCTAACGAGCGCTAAATTCGTCGTCGAATCGAAATTCTCCTTGAAATCGACATAATCCGAGTCGTGAAACAACTCTTCATGTTTATCATCCAAATACCTAAATAAAATATAATCAAAACCCAAATAAATCGAAATAATTACAATTAAATACCTGAGAAATGTTTGCAAATGTTTTCCCAACAGTCGTAGCTTTTTCAGCGGCATATTCGAGCGGCTCAATAAATCTGGAAGTTTCACTAGAGAAAACAACAAGAAAAACGTTAAAAATCCAACAATCCGATCGTTTTATCACCAAAAATCACCAAAAAGCCGCAGCAAGTGATGAGCGCCGTAAATCAGCGATGGAGCCGGGGTTTCGTTGTCGTAGACACTCGCAGGAAGAAGACTCCAGTTTAACGCGTCCTGGCAATGGCGACATCGCAAGTCGTAGAATCTCTGCGGCGAATGCCTGCAATTTAAACAAAAAAACTCAATAATTCTCTTCAAAATATCGTTCAATTCGATATTTCGACCGACTTGAGGAAAGAGGTCGACGGGGAAGCAGCTTCGGGTGATTCGATCTTTTTCGTGCTGTTATCCGACGAACAACTGTCTTTTTCGATGGGAATCGTTCGGTTCAGCAAAGAATCGTCGTCAGATTTCACTGTTTGAGCGCAAAAATCAACTATTTAATCGATACAAGCATTTATAAAAGGTCCGTACCATCGCCATTATCTATTTCCAGAGTTGATTCAGAGTCTTCCAAAAACGGTTCCGCAATATCACAGGTTGTAGCTGTTGAAATGGCTGACGAATTCCTGTTAATTTGATACAATTAATATTAGAAATAAGAGAAAATCGCGTTATTATCACCTTCGTTTGAAAATACAATCGGATTTATAACGCGTCGTATAATATTCGTATTGTTTCATCTCCGAATTGTAGAGTAAGAGATTAGAAAGTGTAAAATCGAAATAAATCCGAAGTCCGTCCACGACTTCCTTGCACAAATTCAACCTGAAACGATTTTTATTTTGTTAAAATGTTTTTTCATTTAATAGTTAATTTAACCACCTCTTATCGCAGTCTTCGTGGCTCCCTGACTTGGTCGTGGAATGCAATTCACTTTCAACGTATGTCTGAACAAAATCCTCCAATATGAAAATAACATTGGGCTCGCTCGGCAATCGCACCAACTTATCGTAATGTTTAACAAACAAAAAATCCTTTTCCAATTGACTTCGCAAGCTGTCGGGAATCCTCAACAAATTCTCCAAAATCCCCAATTTCACCGACTTCGCGCACGAATTTGTCCGTTTCAAATGATGCTATTTAAAAAAAACAAATAAATAAATAAATAAAATTCATTTCACTTATTTTTCCAACCTTTTGTCGACTGAGTTGTATCACCTGTCCCATATCTCTCTTATTTTTGCCACTTCTGCTCTTCTTATCGGTCAATAACGCTTCCAACAACCTTCTTTTCTTGTTACTTTTCCTACAGAACACAAATTTCGTTCAAAAACACAATAAAATAATTTCTATTTGATATTTATGTACAATTTGACGATGGCTTGTTCAGCTAGAAGTTGCTGTAAATCGCGATTCTCTCTGTTATCTTCGAGCATTAATTCTTCAGGCACGAATCGATCCCAGCTACTGTTCCAGCCGTTAAAGTGAACCCGATATTCGGGGATCTTGCGCCCGCATTTGTCTTTGCGAACCGCGATGTCCAACACCTGCAAAATTGCGAATAAATGAATCAATGGGTTGTTGTGACAGCGACTGGCGATAGATGCGGAATTTTAATTGTTTTAATTTTAAACGATCGTGTAGTCGTTGTTTGTTTTAATTGTATTTATGGCTCGTGTTTATTACCTTAGATTCGTATAAAACTTTGGCTTTTGTTGGATCGGGTTCGTAACATAGTACTGTTTCACTTTTTTCGAATTTGAATTTTACGCCTCTGGTGGACACCATTTTCATTTACGATGGCCACACGATTCTGGCTTTCATTCTTTATTTTTTTTATTTAAATATTTTTTTTTTTAAATACTAGGTGAAGCGCAGAAATTGTATTAATATTTTAGAGGATTTTTTTGTTGATGCGAAAAGTTTATTTTTTTAAAAAAAGCGGAAAAGTTAAATAGATTTAGTTTATATTTTAACAGTTTTTATCCGTGCGACCTCTGGTGAGGAAAGGAGATACTAGCATTGATTGATTTATTTCTTGTGGATAAAATCATGATTTATTTATATATTTATTTTATGGTTCATAAAAACGTTGGAACGAAAAAAAAAAACATTAAAGAAAATTGTTACAATTGTTACAAAGTTGTTAATTTTGTTTGTATGTAGACTATGTACATAGAACCAAGTGCTGCCACCGAGTGAGAAACGAGAGAAGCTAAAATTTAAACAACAATTTTCTTGCGTTTTGTTTTTTGGACAATTAAAATTGTGATAATTTAAAAAATAAAACAAAATCTGCAATCAATAGAATAATTGTAGTTTCATTGCATCATAAATTAATCAAAGATATCTATTTTAACATTGAGTCTTCGATCCTACAGCTGTTGATTAACCGATTAGTGATAAATACATCGTATTTCAATTTTCATTCATTGTTTCGAAAAACATACGATGGGAAAAACCCCAACCCACAATTCAAGCAACCTTAATACTTAATAACAAAAACAAAGATTAAAAATAAAGATTATCTGTACATCCCCCATTGCGGCAATAAGCCTAACTAGTGCCCTGGTCTTCAGCAAAGCCATTCTAGTTGCAACTGGTAACCGAATGCAAACTAAACAGCCCCATATGTCCAAAAAAAATTTAAAAAAAAATCATAATTATCAATAACCACGCGCTAAAATATGTGTTAATTCCGTTGGCCTAAATCTTGGCTCCGATCCAAACATCCGGAATAACCCACGTGATGATGAATAGTACGATAGATATTATCAGTAAACTTCGGGACTCGGTGGATATTACATATCGAAAAATTAAGCAGCAGGAAACATCTAAAAAACGAAGTAACTTCATATACATAAATTTAAATACGAGATAACACGATATTAAGTGAAATAATAATACAATTTATTTTTCAGATCTTCACACACAAAATTACAGAATAATTTCATCACCAAAATGGCTGAAAACACGATAGTTGACCGACAAAAAATGGTCGAAGAATTCAAAAAACTCGCCACAGGTAAAAAAAAATAAATTAAATTTACAAATAAATAAATAAATAAATAAATATATAAATAAATATGTTGCAGATGAAAAGAACTTGCTTCCATGCACCGAAGACGACTTCCTGTTGAAGTTTCTGAACTACTGCAAATTCGATTGCGAGAAATCATTGAAGTTGCTGATTAATTACTACAAACTAAAATTTGACTATGCAGATCTGTACACCAATTACGTTCCATCTGCACCAAACATGCTGGCGATTTGGGAAGGGAATTTCTTCACAGACATACCGCAACTTGATCAACTAAATCGAAAAATAATAGCACTTGACACAGGTATGTTCATACATCGTTCAAAGGACACATATCCACATGTTCAGTGCATTTTGCCACTGATGGCGCCACATAATATATATAGCCGCACTGTATTCTGGGATGAAAACAGGTAACAAACATGCTTAGATGGCAAGCAATGCGTGACACGTGATTGCTGTCATCCAATCAGCATACAGAACAACGAATCAATAGGAAATAACACACGGATATGTGTCCATGTAATCCTTGGTTCATGGGGCGGATTTAAGAATCGGGAGTTGATGGAACACGTGATCGAGCCAGTACAGTTCTTTGACGCATTCCACGAGAGCAATAAATTCTGCCTCCATCGTGGAACACGCCACTGTCGATTGCTTCTCGCAGCTGTCTCCCAAAAATAATTTTCGGCTAAATATTACTTTTTGAATAAATTGATAAACTTTTTTAATTTCTGATGTTAGGAAAGTGGAATCCAAGTCGCATCAGCTTTAACGATTTGTTCGTCGCAGTGCACATGTGTTGTGAGGTGCTAATTACGACTGAAGAAACCAATCAGTTCATTATCCTTTTGGATGTGGGCGGAATTGGATTACAACACGCCAAGCAACTCACTCCTTCTAATCTTAAGAAACTCATTATTTTGATAGAGGTAAATAAACATTAGAAATTCAATTAGATTAAATTTTTGAATAATATCAATAATTTTTATTTATTTATTTATTTATTTATTTATTTATTTTAGAGATCTCTTCCGATAAACTTCCAGGCATTTCACATCATAAATGAAAATGCCATTTTTAAAATTATCTTCAATCTGATCAAACCGTTTTTGAGTATGAGCGAGAGGGTGAGTTTTGCCTCTATTCAGTTTTCTTCTTAAAGAAAATAATTTTAACCAAAGTGCTTGCGACATTTCTGTACCAATGGTTATACCAACTGTAATACTATATTTACTGTCTTCAGATAATTTTCCATGGAAAAAATATGGAATCTCTGCATAAATGTGTCACTCCAAACATCTTACCGAAGGAATTTGGAGGTCCACAACTGCCCATCAGCAGCAATCAAATGGCGAAGAAACTGATGGAGTACGAAGGTTATTTACAAAAAATTAATAGTTTTGGTTATAAAGTTTAGCAGATTATAACTTGCCCGCAATCGGGTTAAAATTATAATGAAAAACTATTGTGAATAAAATAATATTTTGTGCTTGTAATTTAAAAATAAAATAAAATAGATAGCAACTGATTAGCAAATGATCTTGTGTGTCCAAAGTTTGCTATATTTTCAAACTTTGAATTACATTATATGCATAAACACATAACCAGAAAAAATAACGCATTTGGTTGGAAAACAACGTAACCCAATTCCCAAACAAAACAATATCAAAGTTCGTACCATCAGATCAGATTGAAGTCCGGCGCCATCTTGGACTTGGAGACATCTGGTGTTTGTTGCGGACATCCGCATCAGATTCTGTAGAACAGTGATAAATTAATCAATACATTAAGAAAATAAAATAAGTTTTTGTGGTAATATCGTGCAGATGATGTGTATAAATTCATTCAAAGCCCAACGAACGACACCCACCTGTCTATTTGAAGTGAACCAAGGCGATTATTTAAGCCAGGCGTTTTTATGGAATTTCTAGGCCCAAAACTAAAATTTATGCACAAAACTGCACCTTTTAAGCCGAAAAATAAAATTTATGCACAAAACTGCACCTTTTAAGCCGAAAAATAAAATGTACGCAGAAAACTACTTATTTGACGTTTTTGGATGTTGGCGATGTCATGTTGAACCGCACCAGGCGCACGCGCAGTGTTGCTTTAAGTGTGCCATGCAGGAAAGTGATCAGTAAGACCCCGGCGCTTAATTTGACCCGGTTTTTATTGCATAGACTGCAGGTAACCCCCGGCCACTATTCGGAGCTTTACCGTAGTATAGTAATTTGTATAATTATCTATTTATTTATTTGCAGCTGAAAAGGGGTTTAGTTCCATGTACGGAAGATGGATTTTTGCTTGTTAATATCGTTAATATCAAGTATTATTCCCTTTTTCTCATATATTTGAATCGATTAAAACAATGCAATAATGATATAATTAATTGTCTTACCGGTATTACGTTGCGAGGCTTATGGAGCGCCATTAAATGCTCCCAAAATTCACCGACTATAGCATTGAAAACAATGAACGACGGCTGCACAACAACAACAAAACGCACATTGCGCCGATATGGCAATCGGCACATCTAAAAAGTAGAAAATTTTAAATTAAATTTTTTTTTTAAAATTATTATTATTTTTATTAAAATTTATTCCCTTATATTGGTCCCGGCTGCAGCTCATTGACCTACATGGCCACCAGCAATACAGAAAAAACTAATATAAAGATATCAATATACAAAAAACACATGTCTCAAAGATTACAATTTAAAAAATATACGGATACACCCACCCCAAGCATTGTTATTATTATTATTATTATTATTTGAATTATGTGAGGGAATGGCTGTTTAACTAAGGTGATACAAAAACTCTAAATAGAAGGAAAAAAATACCACGCAATTATTGCTACAGTTTTTAATTTAATAATTTATCATTTGCACTTAACTTATCTCTTTTTGTATATCAATATCACTATCTGTACATCAGGACTTTGAGATGAACAGAAGCAAAGGTTGGTCATTGATTTCAATGGCTGAAAGCTGCGATGTCCAACAACAACAAATCCTGGAGAAATTCAGGAAAATCGTTCTGGGTAAGTTAAGTTAGGCAGAAATACAATTGTAAGATTAATTATTTGATTGCAGCTGAAAAGGACTTAGATCCGTGCACAGAAGATGGTTTCTTGCTCAAGTTTCTGCGCACGTGGGATTTCGACATCACCAAATCGTTGGCGCTGTTGCAAAATTACTACAAACTCAAGTTTGATTATTCGTACCTCTTCAAAAACTTTCGTCTATCGTCGCCCAAGATGGTCGCCCTCTATGAGAACAATTTCTCCACCGTGTTGACTCAAACTGACCAGCACGGCCGAACGGTTTTAGTCACCCGCTTCGGTGAGTTCGAATTTTAGGCCTAAACTTGTTAATTCTTCTCTTCTCCGCCAGGGAAATGGGACCCGACGCGCTCCGATTTCGACGATATTTTCGTCGCTCTACACATGATTTTAGAAGTAATTATCGAGGACAATGTGCAAGCACAATTCAAGGGAGTTATAACGATTCTAGATTGTGATGGGATTGGTCTTCAACACGCCAAGCAAATGACTCCTGCCAATGTTACCAGAATTGTTACTTTGATTGAAGTAAAAAAATGTCATCCATTTTTCTTTTTCCTGCTATAGATTAAAAATATTTTTTGTTTTAGAAAAGTTTTCCACTTTGGTTTCACGCATTTCATTATGTGAATGAAAATGTCATTTTTAAAATGATACTCACTCTCATATGGCCATTCCTGAGTAAAAGCATGAGAGATAAAGTAATTACACTGGAAATCGTTTACATTAGAGAGTTTGCGAGATGCATTTTTCCCTTACAGTTAAAGACTATACGGTATAAAAATAGTGTAAGGGAAAAATGATAAATTATGTTTTTGCAGGCTGCACTTTTCCGTTATCACTACACTATTTCAGCCAACTACTGACAGTTAGTAATTTTGGGCCTAAAAATTCAATTTGGGGGCGTAAATGTGCAAATTTCTGCATAAAATTATATTATTATGCCTATACAGTATGGTTTTGGGCCTAAAATTCAATTTTGGGCCTCACTTATCATTCAATCTACTTACCTATGACTGTGATGTGTTTGACCGGGACAACAAAATAATCGCCATTTGCAATGGGCGGAGCTAACAATATAGTGTTCTCAATTCTGATTGGCTGCGCTATATTTTAATTTAGTGTTGAAAACGATACACTAAAGATTTTTCCCTTACGATATGGCACTAAAATAGTGTAACGTGGCACAAAATAAGGGAAAAATGCATCCCGCAAACTCTCTATTTACTCATATTTAATAGTTACTAATTATTTTTGAATTAGATTTTTCTACATGGGAAAAATTTGCAATCACTGCACAAGCATGTCATTCCCGATATTTTACCACAGGAATTTGGAGGTCTGCAACCGCCGTTGGATAACAAACACCTTGTGGAAAAGTGTTTCATGTATGAAGACTATGTACAAAGAATGAATTCTTTTGGCTATAAAAAAGTTTAAATGAAATCTAATTATTGATCATTTTAAATCAAAGTTTCAGTACCTTATTTCTGATTGTATATTGTATATCATATTATATAAACTGTTTCTTATGACTAAATTACCAACCGTGGACTGTTAACTGTTTTCATTTAGCGCCACAGGAGTTTGATTGGATAACATTCAAATATTTAAAGTTTTGAGAGGTAGACAGAGACTTGTTCTTTGGAGGGTTCGTAGAAGCAAACGTCTTTTGGTGTAAAGACTATTGAAATCGACAAATTTGGCACGAAAATTGACGTTTTTAGCCCAGAAAACAAATTGTTTTTAGCCGAAAAATTGATGTTTTTAGCCGAAAAATTGATGTTTTTAGCAAAAAATTGATGTTTTTAGCCGAAAAATTGATGTTTTTAGTCGAAAAATTGATGTTTTTAGCCGAAAAATTGATGTTTTTAGCCGAAAAATTAATGTTTTTAGCCAAAAGTTGATGTTTTTAGTCAAAAAATTGGTTTTTAGCGCCAAAATCGACCCTTATAGGCCAATAACCATCGAAAAAGTCATTTTTTTTGGGTCTAAACTGTCGATTTCTGGGCTGTAATCGTTGATTTTCACAACGTCGCAACGACGAACTTGCTTTCCGGCAAGACTTTTTCCCCACTTTTATCCCTGCTTAGGTTTATTTGCTTTAGTTTACTCGCCAAAACACCAATCAATCAAGTTTGACAGACGAGATTATTTCCTCATCTTTAATTCTCTCTTAAATATCGCTCATTTAAATCGCTCAAACAATAATATAATGCGCTAAGTACACAATTAAGTGTTTATTCAGCAATTCGTTTAACCCAAAGCTATACAATTCTACCTTAATTACAAAAATAAAATAAATCGAAATTTATTTCAGTGATCAATTTCATACATTAGAAAAATATTCTCATTGTGCTTTTAAACAAATCACAAAACATAATTTTAAAAAGATTCTGTAGAACATAATTTGAAAAAGACGTAAAAATTTTGTTAACGTTAATTTTTTTTAAAAACTTACGGCATACCGGGTATACTTTCCAAAACGGCGTTTAATTGTAATTGCACGTTAATATCAAGTATGTGCCCGTTTTCTGCGATATTTGAAACGATTAAAACTATGCAGTGAAGGTTTAACCCTCAGAGGCATAAGGATAAAATGTGCCGTTCTGGTATAAGGCATTACGGATTTATGGACAATTTTCAGGTCAATTACTAAAAGCGCCGTTTCGATTTTTGAAAGTTTGCAACTATAATTTTATAGAGGGCGCTAGTTATGAACAGTAAAAAAATATATTTTTTTTAGTAACTAGTGGTTGGTTTAAACACTACTGGTAAATGCGAAAAGCTGTTAACTGAAGCGCTCTTTCTTAGGCATCAAAGCCAGCATAATAGTTTTGCTGGAGTTTTAAGGGGCAGAAAATTTGCATCTAGCATAATTAATTAAATAAATGACCAATGACTTAAAATTTTACCTGAGTTAAGGTTCAGTATGATATAAACAAAATCACAAATTTTTAGCAAAAATAATGGATAGGAAAAAAAATTTTCTATTTAAGAAAGAGCTTGTCCATAAATCCGTATAGCCTTATGCCTCCAAGAGTTAATCAATTCCGGTTCGAGGATTGCATAAGTATTACGTAGGGATTTGTTTGGTTTGAGACCTTCGACTTGATCCAAGTCCCGGGGATCGCCGTGAAGGAAGTGTGGAAGAGATAAGGCTAGATAAAATAAGATAAAAATTTAATCCGATTCATTTTGTTTTTAAAAAAAAAGTAATTTATTCAAAAACGATAACAACAGATATGAGTTTTGATGTACATACGTGTAGGGATTACAGTACCGGACGGTTTTCATGGTACCGGTATTCGGTACTGAAATTTTTTTCCGGTACTATATTCGGTTCCGGTCCCGAATGATAAATGGGCACCGGTATTGGGACCAGTACTACTACTGAAAGCGGTACTGGCACCGGTATTGGTACCGGTTCCGGATAGGAAATCTATTATTCAACAAAAATATTTATTTGTCACCAGGCTGAAGTTTGCAACACATTCACATTTACCTAAACTACAGATAGAACAAATCCCAATTTTTTTTTACCAAGGATTTCAATGGTTTTTATACGAAAAGATAGAGGACTTTCTCCTAAACAAACCGTGAACAACACAAGTCTCTACTCCTCTTAGTTTTCGAGCAGCAAGCATTTGAATATGGCACAAAAAAGACTTGTACTAAATTTCCAAATATGGTGCCACAACTTCAAACCCCAACATTTCAACAAATTGGTCACAGTTTTTTTTATTAAAAAAAACCAAATGATGTAAAGGACCTACTCCTCTACAAACCCGAAAAGGCACAACACTCTAACCCTCTTAGTTTTCGAGCGGCGGACACTTAAACATTGGGGAGCCCGCTGGGGAGCCCGCTGGGGAGCCCGCTGGGGAGCCCACTTGGGAGCCTTCAGGGATCCTTCGTGTAGCAAGCACAGAAATCAAAAACTCTGAAACGCAACAACGCTGAAAACAAAAATGCTAAAAACTTGGAAGATTTGGGTTTTGTAATTTCAGTTGCGCCAAATTCAAACGGTCGCCGCTCGAAAACCAAGAGGGGTGGAGTGTTCTGCCTTTTACAATTTGTAGAGGAGAAGGTCCTCTATATCGTTTCGTTTTTTAAATAAAAAAATCTGTGGTCAGGTTGTTGAGATATTGGGGTTTGAAGTTGTGGCACCAGATTTGGAAATTTAGTACAAGTCTTTTTTGTGCCATATTCAAATGCTTGTTGTTCTAGTTCAGCCATTTGCCATTATTACTATTTCCAAGTTAATTTAAAAGGAGTAAATAACGAGTGAAATAAAATTTGTCACCACTTACATCATTAGAAATGCTGGTAGTAGGTGGCGTTGTTGTGTTGTTTATGATGATGGAAAGTACCAGTTCCGGTTCCGGTGTGAAGGACGGTTCCGGTACCAGAAAAGCTGACGGTACTAGTACCGGCCCTCAGTACCAACAGAAAAAAACCTCAGTACCAAGACTGGTACTGAATCCCGGTACCAATACCGGTACTGGAACCGATACTGAAACCAGTACTGCAATCCCTGCATACGTGTTCCGTGAAGTTTATTGCATTTGGGTCGGCCCATTTTTGAAGTACCCTATACAAAAGGGCATAAAATATTGAAATAAAAAATTTTAAATTCAGAAAAGAAAAGTAATGAATAAAGCAGTGACTAACCGTAATCCATTCCACCTGTCTATCACATTAAACTTGTGATAGTCATCTTTCCCCGGAATAGTACGATAGATATTATCAGTAAACTTCGGGACTTGGTGGATATATTACATATTGAAAAATTAAGCAACAGGAAACCTCTAAAAAAACTAAGTAACTTCATACAGGGTGTTTCGTTTAAGATGCCCAGTCAATTTCCAGAATAAGTATATGCTTTTTTAAAAAACCAAGCAGACTAGCCTCAGCAAAGTAGGGATGACGAATCCAATGGTGTAATCAAATTTCATGCCAGACATGCAACAATGCACTTTTCATTCGCTAACTCGTTAGCTGGTCAAGATAGAGCAAAATTTCCGATTACAAAGTTGTAGAGCACAATCAAATTAGTACTATCCAACTTAACTTAGATACCTTAAGTTTACTGCTTTCTTAAAAAAAAATTAGCAAAATGAAACTTTTTATTCTTAGAAAATAAAATAATTTAGGCATTAAAAATATACAGTAGTTTTTCTTGTTTACTTGCATAATAATGCAAATTTGAATACATTTATTGAAGAAATGCAGTACTTTTGCAGTAAAAATTTAAGTTTTACCACAATGGCTGGCTTTATTTCAGCTGATTTGTTTTGATTTTAAAATGAAGAATTTAACTTAAGGTGACTAAGATAAGTTGGATAGTACTAATTTGATGGTGCTCTACAAGTTTGTAATTGGAAATTTTGCTCTATCTCGACCAGCTAACGAGTTAGCTAATGAAAAGTGCATTGTAGCATGTCTGGCATGAAATTTGATTACACCATTGGATTCGTCATCCCTACTTTGCTGTAGGCTAGTCTGCTTGGTTTTTTAAAAAAGCATATACTTATTCTGAAAATTGACTGGGCATCTTAAACGAAACACCCTGTATATGAGATAATGCAGATAATGAATATGAGATAACACGATATTAAGTGAAATAATAATACAATTTATTTTTCAGATCTTCACACACAAAATTACAGAATAATTTCATTACCAAAATGGCTGAAAACATGCTAGTTGACCGACAAAAAATGGTCGAAGAATTCAAAAAACTCGCCACAGGTAAAAAAAAATATAAAATTTACAAATAAATAAATAAATATATAAATAAATATGTTGCAGATGAAAAGAACTTGCTTCCATGCACCGAAGACGACTTCCTGTTGAAGTTTCTGAACTGCTGCAAATTCGATTGCGAGAAGTCGTTGAAGTTGCTGATTAATTACTACAAACTAAAATTTGACTACGCAGAACTGTACACCAATTACGTTCCATCTGCACCAAACATGCTGGCCGTTTGGGAAGGGAATTTTATCACAGACATACCGCAACTTGATCAACTAAATCGAAAAATAATAGCAATTGACACAGGTATGTTCATACAATGTTCAAAGCCAGACCGGAACCGCCGTTTTAATCTCTGATAACAGAACCTTAACACACTTTTCGTTCGACTTTGGTTCAATCATGAACCAAGGATAACATGGACACGTATCCTCATGTTCAGGGCATTTTGCCACTGATGGCGCCAACAGCCGCACTGTATTCTGGGATGACAACAGGTAACAAACATGCTTAGGTGGCAAGCAATGCGTGACACGTGATTGCTGTCATCCAATCAGCGCACAGAACAACGAATCAATAGGAAACAACACACAGATAAGTGTCCATGTTATCCTTGGTTCGTGGTTCAATACTATCGACCAGGAGCGGATTTACGGTTCTCGCGGGTCTCCCAACAATAATTTTCAGCTAAATATTACTTTTCAAACAAACTGATAAACTTATTTTTAATTTTTGTGTCAATGTGTTTTTAAAAAAAAGTTCTGATGTTAGGAAAGTGGAATCCAAGTCGCATCAGATTTAACGATTTGTTCGTCGCAGTGCACATGTGTTGTGAGGTGCTAATTACAACTGAAGAAACCAATCAGTTCATTATCCTTTTGGATGTGGGCAAAATTGGATTACAACACTTCAAGCAGCTCACTCCTTCCAATCTTAAGAAATTCATTGTTTTGGTAGAGGTAAATAAACATTAGAAACTGGCATCGATTTAAACACTTCCCCTAAGTTGATTTTAAATTTTCCCCAACCAAAACCCCCCCATGAAAACTAAAGAACCCCCCTAACTTTACTTCCCCCCCCAACCCATTTTACCCTCAACAATTTCAAAGGTACCTCCCACGTAATCCCTATGTTAGAACGTTGTCTTCTCACTGTGTACACAAGGCCCTCTTTGCTTTAGCTGGTCATCCGCGCTTCCTTTTTTGGCCAATGGGAATACTTTTTGCTTCCGGTGGCACAACAAGCAAGTTCTCAATAATTGCTATTCCAACAATGTGCTTGCAAATGTAACACAGGGCATGTACAAGTTCCTGTATTCCACACATCATTTGCAATGCGAACTTGCCACAAATGCCACAAACTACTTCTCGAGTGAATGTGTCAAATCGGCGCCAGCTTTTCCGCTCCTCTTGACGCAGGTATGTGTTAACACTGGTGTCAGTTAAATTCGGTTGTCCACCAGGGGTGACATTATACAACTTCACATTATCTTGTTCACGGACAATCACGGACAATCACAACTGCAAGCTCACTAAATCCTTCCGTACCTCGCTCCGAATGTCGGCATCTGTAATCAAGTGTAACTTCTTGTCCACATTCCGAATGACATGGGCCCAGCAGTACACACGAACCGTATCAGGTCCAAACACAAGATCACCGGCCAAGGGTTTGTACTCTCCGCTGTTCGACAAGGCACGGAAAATGAACGCAAAGTCATCAGTCGTCTCATATTTATAGACGTTTGGGATACGTAGAGGGTGTTATAGAAAATGTTGGGGGTCCGTGTGCAAATAAATGGGGGTTATTTGGTTGGGGGGAGATTAAACTCACTTTATAAGGAGAAATTAAGTCAAAATGGGGGTGAAATAATTTGTCCCCTTAGAAATTCAATCAACTTAAATTTTTGAATAATATCAATAATTTTAATTAATTAATTAATTAATTTATTTATTTTAGAGATCTCTTCCGATAAACTTCCAGGCAGTTCACATCATAAATGAAAATGCCATTTTCAAAGTTATCTTCAATCTAATGAAACCGTTTTTGAGTATGAGCGAGAGGGTGAGTTTTGCCTCTATTCAGTTTTCTTCTTAAAGAAAATAATTTTAACCAAAGTGCTTGTGACATTTCTGTACCAATGGTTATACCAACTGTAATACTATACTAGTATTTACTATCTTCAGATAATTTTCCATGGAAAAAATATGGAATCTCTGCATCAATGTGTCAATCCAAACATCTTACCGAAGGAATTTGGAGGTCCACAACTGCCCATCAGCAGCAATCAAATGGCGAAGAAACTGATGGAGTATGAAGGTTATTTACAAAAAATTAATAGTTTTGGTTACAAAGTTTAGCAGATTATAATTTTCCCGCAGTCGAGTTAAAATTATAATGAAAAACTATTGTGAATAAAATAATGGTATAATTTTACTTTACCGGCCACCTCTCAGATCATCTCTAAAATTTGAATTCAGGGGTAGTCAAGAGTGGGGAATCGAATGGCGTTGACGGTTTTGAGGGCAAACGAAAACGGAAGCGAAAATCAAGAGATTAATGGCTGTAGATTAAGCAGCCCATTGTTGTTGTTGTTGTTACTGGTTCCACAGTGTTAGCGGGCAAGGGGGTTGGAAAAAGGCGGGGGCAGTAAGGGAGGATTCAGGGGGGGCAGCGCCCCCCTTGAATGAGGAAAGAAAAAGCACGTGCATAACATTGCTGACGGCTAACAATACAATTTAAAAATTTGAATAATGGGCCATATAAGGGCAACTGAAAGGAGTATAAGCGATCGTTAATCTCCTGATTTCCGCTTCCGTTTTCGTTTGCCCCCCAAACCGTCAACGCCATTCAATTTCTCACCTTTGAATACCTCTAAATCCAAATTTTGGAGATGATCTGAGAGGTGGCCGGTAAAGTAAAATTGTTCCAAAATAATATTTTGTGCTTGTAATTTAAAAATTAAATAAAATTCTACCCGATCACGATGGAACAGATAGCAACTGATTCGCAAATGATCTTGTGTGTCCAAAGTTTGCTGTATTTTCAAACTTTGAATTACATTCTTTGCATAAACATATAACCAGAAAAAATAACGCATTTGGTTGGAAAACAACGTAACCCAATTCCCAAACAAAACAATATCAAAGTTTGTACCATCAGATCAGATTGAAGTCCGGTACCATCAGATCAGATTGAAGTCCGGCGCCATCTTGGACTTGGAGACATCTGGTGTTTGTTGGAGACATCCGCATCTTGCATCAGTCTCTGTAGAACAGGTAATAAATTAATCAATACATTAAGAAAATGAAATAAGTTTTTGTGGTAACATCGTACAGATGATGTGTATAATTTCATTCAAAGCCCAACGAACAGTTTCGACTACCAGACTTTGGTGATGGTTCACGACGAATGTGTTTGCTGTGGCGGCGATTACAAGCCCGGACAAGTCAATGGTGCTTGCAATGGTCAGCAGTGAGCGGGTGAAAATTACGCTGTTCGTTCGATGGCGATGACTGTACGCTCCAGAGCAGCTCTCGTTGGCTTACAGTCAGTGGCGATGGTTCATGGACAGCGGTTTGCTCTGTCGGCGATGGCGAGTCTCGGACAAGTCAACAAGACTCAGCGATGGTCGGCGGTGAGCGAGTTTCCTAGGATGTTACCCCAAGTTCGAACGATGCGTGTAACAAACTGTGTTTGTTACACACGGGCACAAAAGCGGCTAATCTCACTGAGTTTTCAGTGAGAGTAGCAATGAATCTCAAGTCACAAACCGTTAACACTATCAATACTTGATCTTATTCGAAGCAGTGATGTTGTGTTCTTGTGTTTATGATGATGTTGAGAGTGAGCTTGGACCCCAAAATTTGGGTTTTTATACACACTCTGGTCCTGCGTATTAAATGTGCGCAGAAAGCTAGTTTCGGTGAAACAAAGGAATTTGTTGCACCAAAACCTTTGCTATTGCGCAATATCCCTGGCACACTTCAGTTCTGCGCACTACATGTGCGCCGTGAGCTTAATTTGGTGTAAAAGTGTGACAATCCTGCACCTGCATGTAAACGTAGTATATGACGAACTTGCATTCCGGCAAGAACATTTTCCCCACTTTTATCCCTGATCAGGTTTATTTGCTTTTGTTCACTCGTCAAAACACCAATCAATCCAATTTGACAGACGAGATTATTTCCTCATCTTTAATCTCTCTTAAATATTGCTCATCTAAATCACTCAAACAATAATTTATTGCGCTAAGTAAACAATGAAGTGTTTACTCAGCAATTCGTTTAACCCTAAACTTCAAAAATTCCACCTTAATTACAAAAATAAAATAAATCGAAATTTATTTCAGTGATCAATTTCATACATTAGAAAAATATTCTCATTGTGCTTTTAAACAAATCACAAGGCATAATTTTAAAAAGATTCTGTAAAACATAATTATGAGCACTTGGTTTCACGTAGTCTCCATTTTAAAAACGGAACCAAAGTGATAAAATACTAAACAACTTCCCAACAACAAAAACAAAACTTAAAACTCCGTAACTTTCGAAGACCGACGTTGATAAAACGCGTACCCAAGTGCGACTAACAAAAACAAACAACCGGCCGCTATAGCCGAATACGTAATAACCTCCCCGTACACATAAGACGTTTTGGAAGCTATTCGGATTAATTGGATAATCTCCGGCGTCAATTGCGCCGTCTACAAGAAAATAATGTCATTAACGATGCGAAAACAATCCACCAATCATTAAAGAAGCTATTTTTGCGGACTTAAAACAGTGAAATTGCGGGTGGAAAGCGGCATTAAAAAACGGCATTTTGCGGACTTATTGCAGATCTATTGCGGGCTCATCCGGGAGGTTTTTGACCAAAATGTTAAGGTTTTATACGAAATTTAAAGTTTTTAAACGAAATTATTACGTGATACGGTATCACACAATACGCACGTTCACTCGATTTTCGTAAGAAACCCCTCAAAATTGGCAAATTGCGGATTATCCGCAAAATTTGCAGTATAACGATCGGATTGCGGCAATTGCGGACTTAAAAGTACCTCCAATTGCAAAAATTATGCTTAAAAAATGCTACATTTGCATTATCCACAACTAAGAAAACATTTTGGAGGACTTTTATTTTCCGCAAAAATAGCATCTTTACCAATCATACCTGGGTGACCCACAGAATTGGCAAAACCGTGTTCTTCACTTTTTCAAACTGCCTGCATTTGAAAATTTGAAAACAACGTAAAATTTCTGTTAACGTTAAATATTTTTTTAAAATAACTTACGACATGCCGGGTATACTTTCCAAAACGGCGTTTAATTGCAATCGCACATTAATATCAAGTATTATTCCCGTTTTCTGCGATATTTGAACCGATTAAAACTATGCAGTGAAGGTTTAATCAATTCACTTACCGGTTCGAGGACTACGTAAGTATTATGTAGGGATTTGTTCGGTTTGAGACCTTCGACTTGATCCAAGTACCGGGGATCGCCGTGAAGGAAGTGTGGAAGAGATAACGCGATCGGTGCATCTAAAAATTAAAAAATAAAATAAAAACGAGTAAATTTTAAATGTAAAAACACTTTTATTGATTTGCATTACCGAATACGCAACTGCTGATATTCGAGGCGCCCGATGGAAGACAATTGCCGTGACAATAACACGCGTTATCCGGATTTTCGCTTCCGTTTTGGAATAATCTCTGGTCGGTTTCGTATTTGTACGCAGGGAGATCGAACATTTCATCTTCAGATGCATACGGGATAATAAATGACCTGATTGAATTGAAATTCATTTTTTAATTACAAAAAGAAATTTTAAAATTGTTTTTTATTTTTATTTTAGACCTGCAAAACTCGGGGTAGTAAAAAGTTAGCGGTTCTATTTGATCTCTATCTGGTGGGTATAAGTCTCCGGCTAGATAAAATGAGATAAAAGTAATTTATTCGAAAACGATAACAACAGATATGAGTTTTGATGTACGTACGTGTTCCGTGAATTTTATTGCATTTTGGGTCGGCCCATTTTTGACGTTCCCTACACGAAAGAACATGAAATATTAAAATAAAAAATTATAAATTCAGAAATGAATAAAGCAGCGACTAACCGTAATCCATTCCACCTGTCTATCACATTAAACTTGTGATAGTCATCTTTCCCGGTGTGTACAGTCATCTGACCTTCGTGGCTGCCATTTTTCTAAAAGAAAACGACAAAAATGACCAAAAAATGAACAAAAGTTAACAAAAACCAAGAAAATTTAACTAAAACTAAGAAAATTTAACAAAAATGTTAAGAAAATGTAAGAAAAACTTCAATATAATAATTAATAATAAGAAATAAATTAAAATCCACAAGCAACATGACGAAACACTACTAAAACCAGTTCAACGCCTCAAAAATCGTCAACAGATGGCCACAATTCACCACAATTAAAAAAATAAAAATTAAAAAATATCACATTTCAGTATCCAGAAAATAATTTCTAAAAATATTTTTAAAAATTTATTTTCAAGTTCACATGATTCACACGCGTGTGCAACATGGTGTAAACGGTGTCAAAATAAAATACACAATTACCTTTTTCCCTCAACAAAACTTCAATAATTTCCTCCACTTACATTATAAAAATAAGCGAAACGAGTAAACGGGTATTTGGCATTCGGTAAAATCTGATGAAGCGCCTTCAAGATCGGATCGTCCCAACCATCCCATAGTAGTTGCCTCACCGTCGTGTTTAACACCAAAGCTTCGTGAGTCACCGTGAAAACCGTCGTCATTACAACTTTGAGCACCGGACCTGCGTTTTTAAACATGCTTGCACCGGACTAAACAAAAAATAAATTTTACAAATTTAAAAATCAAAATAAATCGACCAAATTAGAAATTACCAGCATCGGCATGTTGATCGTATAAACGACGTCATCTTCCGTACCGTTCGACAGCTGGGGCTCGAAATAAAACGTTTTGTTCTGCACGTACGAAACCGTATCGTTTTCGTGAAAAACAATTTTATTTTTTAACCAATTTTGGCTATTTAAAAAAAAAATAATTGTAGAAAACCAGAACAAGTGCGAACACAAGATATTTGTGCGCGAACTAATTAAATCGAATAAATAACAACGCACCTGTATACATAAGGCCCAACCTCGTTCAGAATTGGTTTCGCTTTAGTTTCGATGTAGTCCTTGTAGTTAGTGATGTTAAATATACGGATTTCCAACAGTAATGGAAAGTTTGGATGTTGCCAGATTTTATAGGATTGACCATCCTCGGACAATACTGCTTCCTGCAATGACAAATAATATACCTGAGTCACATTTTTCACTTAAAATTGAATCAAAAACATGAAAATTCAATTAAAATGCGGTCAAATACAGGCTGAGTGGGTTTTATTTCTCAATTTGATTAAGTACATCGCAGATAAGAGAAGAATTATTTCCCAAAAGCAAGAGTTGAGTACATAAAAACATAAAACCAAGGAAGTAGGAATTCAATTTTTAATGAATAAACACCCACATGAGAAACAAATGAAAACAATTGAAAGGTGTTTGTTTCTCAACTGCACTTTCGTAATTTTTAAAGATTTAAAAGAGAAATGACACGAAAAGCACAAAATTTTAAAATTCGTTTGTGGCATTGGCCTCTAGAGCGTCATTGCCTGTGAAGCAAAACAACTAGGCCAAACTTAAAAAAATGACAAAAAAACATGATATGGACCTTTATTATTCTTTTATGATGTGAAAGGTTAAAAATCAAGCTTGAGTTGTTTATTTTTCTGGAATAAAATTTCGTTTTAGCTCAAAATTGACCTAGAAAAGGCTTAGAAACGACGAAGGGAGAGAGAGCGAGTATCCAACCCGCGGACATCTTTAATCCGGATGTAAAAACATGTCCCACATTTTGAAATCTCTACACCTAATTTAATTAACCCTACTCGTAAATCGAACACAGTTAAAAGAAGTTCCCTATTGTGAAATAGCAACTATAGTTATTAATCATCGCACCAAAATGGCGGAAGTCTTCTGCACAGACTGAATTAACTTTTTGTATACAGATATGTAAGCTTATCCCAATGTTTATGCTTAATCAAAAGGTTTCGCATGAAAAACCGGAAAATACATTTTCCCTTGACTCGGGACAATGAAACAACATCCTTTTTCCTTTCCACAACAAAAAAAATCAAAATTCCTCTCACAAAACCCAAAAACGTCAAAAAAACATCAAAAAACCCAAAAAAAATTTAAAAAATCGAAAAAATTCGAAAAAATCCACGAAAAAATTTAAAAAAACAAATAAATATCGCCCAAATTCGCACCTATCTCTCTCCCCATCTCAGGCCACTAGACCAACAGGTTAAATTTCCTCACCTACAATTAAAAGCCAGCAATTAAAACCGAACTTGATCCTCCAAAACAAAAAAATAAAAATCTCAAATCTCCCACACAACAAAAGAAACTTGCACGATTAAAACCGATCAAATACTCCAAACAACTCGCCTCGCATTAACAATAGAGCAATTAAATCCTCAGCTCACCTTTAGCACCACGTGCCTGATTAACCGCGGCATGTAAACGACTAAAAGCGCTCCTACGGTCACGAGAATGGCGCCAGCAATCCCCAGCACACCTGTACAGAAATGCACACATTTTTTAGACTTATCCGATTTTTCGTTCGGCCGAAACGTCGGTGAGAAAAACATGGCAGTCGCAGCGACCACAGCGCATTCAAAAGCCCGCCGTGCAGGTTGGAGCGGTTTGCGTTTGGCGTTGCGCACGGGCTGCCCCTCGAACTCGTCGCCCCGCGTCGTCCCGCCTCTCGTCGACCCAGATCGCGCAGCGCCGCCGCCACTAGGTCAACGACTGCCTGGGAATTTTCTTACTCCGAGCACGACTGGCCCACTGAACGTCTGGGCCATTTCGCAAGTGTCGTTTCGCGAGGTTGGTGTGATTTGGGTCGCGCTCGTGACGTCATTTGTGGATGCTTTTTGTGATCGGCTTGGAAATGACGGTCATCGTGCCATATTCGCTATTCATTGGTGATTTCGAGTGCTAAGTGGGTCAAAAACCTTGTTTTCAACAATATCCAATTTGTCTTTTGTAAGCAATGAGTTGATTTGGATGGGGTTGCGACCAGGGTGGCGTCTCTACACTTGTTTTCACTAAGGAAAGGGGTTAGTTGTTGTTGTTGAGGTCTAAAAATCGTTTTTTATTTTTATTTTAAATGCATTTTGCAGTCTTTTGTGTCTAAAAAATGAATTTTTAGGTCTAAAAATTGTCATTTTCGGTCGGAAATGCAATATTAACTCTTTGAAATGCCTTTTATTATTTTTTTAAAAACTTTTTTACGTCTAAAAAATTGAATTTTAAGGTCTAAAAATTCTCATTTTCGGTCGGAAATGCATTATTTCGTCCTAAAATAAATTTTTATCTTTTAGAAATGCCTTTATTTTTAGTCTTTTACGTCTAAAAAAATGCATTTCTAGGTCGAAAAATGTCTGAAATACATTTATGAGTCTAAAAAAATGCATTTCTAGGTCGAAAAATGTCTGAAATCCATTTATGAGTCTAAAAAATGCATTTCTAAGCCTAAAAATGCATTTCTAAGCCTAAAAATGCATTTCTAAGCCTAAAAATGCATTTCTAAGCCTAAAAATGCATTTCTAAGCCTAAAAATGACATTCCTACAATCTTAAAAACGTCGCTTTCAGTCAAAATAAATAAATAAATAAATAAATGAATAAATAAATTCCAAGGCCAAACAAAACCACCCATCCAGATTTTGCAAACGTGTTTTTCTGTTGTTTGCACGAGGATATAATTCACATTTATTCCGTCATACTCACGGAAACCCTACGCAAAAATAATAATTTTTTATTCTCCATATCTCACCACTTCATCAGCCTAATTAAATTCAAAAACAAATAAAATACTTAATTGCCACCGATAACCCAGCTCGTTTTTATAACCAATTTATAAATTTAATTTAATTTACCCTCGATTCAATTTACGCACCTTGATTAGAAGATTAAAAGGTTTTACGATCTACCTGTTTTTATAGACGGCGAAATTCTTTTCAAAAAATCCGCAATGAACATTCTCGACGCGATTTCTTCCGACTAAAAAAAAAATGCAAACAGATTCAACAATACGATGTACGTGGAAAGATGCACGAACGTCTAATAAAAACGGGTGAGATTCATCGTCCGAAAGTGAATATTTGTCTCTTTGTCGACATCGGACATCATTTCCCAACTCATCCATCATTTTTTCCGTCATTTTGCACCAGCAAAACACCTGTAGAGAAATAAATAGAATTTAGACCCAGAAAAATATTTTGCAAGTTTGATTATTAACTCGAAATCTAAATTTAACTTATTTACAGCTGGAACGACAATAAAATTGCCTTTCTTACACGGAATTATATAAAAAATCATATTTTATACAATCACCGTTACGACACCATTTTGAAATTCTTAAACTGGTGTCAAAAAACGGAACTACTGTAGGTGTCGTTTTCGGTTTGAATTGTATAATGGTGCCATCTTTAGTCAATAAAGGCAACCAACATTCGTAGTTAAAGGCGCGAAATAAGGACAATAAAGTTAATTTTTATATTTGTAAATAAAATTAAACTAGACAAAGAAGTTGTTAAAAAGTTGAATGTTCTCTTATTTATCTCGCAACTTAGTGAGAAAAATGCTTCTTTTTAGCTAAAATTAATTATATTTGTCCCATGGCTGACAACTCTCCTTTCGTAATCCTGTTAGAAAGCCCCGGGGCATTTAGGCCCATCCCTGATGTGGTCACGAGGCACAATAAAGAGCCTCTTCGTCTTTTTGCAAGGTCAGATTGAAATTAGGCAAGCCGAGTCAGACCATCCAACATAACGGAGATTGAGATTCACCCCAGCATCGATATGTCGTCTTGGCACCGTATCCGTCTGCTGCTAGCCGCGCTTTTGCTCGCTTTGACAGGTAAAACAAAATACAACACAATAATAATAATAATAATAATTTTTAAAAATAATTTAAATTTATAAAAACTAAACTAAACTTAGTTATTTATCTAAGAAATAACTTTAAAGGGTTTTTTTTAACACTTTAATTTAGGTCGTTGGCCTGTCCGATTGCCGACAGACTGGAACCTCTGGGTGTGGTTCAAAAATTCGAATCCAACTCTCACTTGCGTTTTCAATTTTTTTTTAAAATGAAAATTTGGTTGATTTTTATGGGAAATTTTAAAATTTTACATTTAATTTGACAAAATAAATGGAAAATATTTCAAAACAAAATAATTTTTACATTTAATTTGACGAAATTTAAACCTTTTTACATTTATTTTGATGAAATCTAAACGTCTTCACTCCGTTTTTACGGTAATTAAACAAAAGAGGGCGCAATTTCAAAAATATTTCGTTTCCATCACAACTTTATCCGTAATCTTCAGTTTTAAAATTTTAAATATCTAAATACACTAAAACGTGAAGCACGACCCGGTGGCGCAACGGTAGCGCGTCTGACTCCAGATCAGAAGGCTGCGTGTTCAAATCACGTCCGGGTCAATAAAATTTTTAATTTTTTAAATAAATCCCCATTGAAAAATTTAAAACCAAACATTCTCTATTTATTTACCCGACAAAACATTAACATATTTTTTTTTATTACGTTTTCTTCAAAGAATAAGACTAAAGGTCAAGTCATTAACCCATATTATTACATAGTCAAATGAGCGCCGAACACGTCGTCGGGGAATGAGAAAGAAAAACTCATGAAAAATTCATGGCCGCAATTACCATTCAAAATATCTCGTTTATTAACATTCCCAGCGGACGAAACCGTCTCCCAGGCGAACGGAACTCGTCCCGGGCGTTTTATTTGCCCGTACGCCAACGGTTTATTCGCCGACCCTGCATTGTGTCGTCGATTCTACTCGTGCACCAACTACGAAGCATTCTTGCAGTCGTGTCCGCCGGGACTGTTCTTCGACGACCTCAAGAAATTCTGCACTTTTAAGAACGAAGTCACGTGCGGCCCGGTCGATTACGGTAAGAAAAAATAAAGAAAATGGAGTCGACCGTAATTGAAATGACTTTTTTGGGGTTTTAGAAACAACTCCGACGCCCACGGTCGATCCGAACGACCCGTACAACGCGAAGAAATGCGACCCGGCGCTTTGCCACTTGCCGGACTGTTTCTGCAGCGTCGACGGAACGAAAATCCCGGGGAATCTCGCGCGAGAAGAAGTGCCGCAAATGATCATGTTGATGTTCAGCGGCGCCGTGAATTTGCTCAATTATCCCCAATACAACGCCGTGCTCGGTCGGAACCGAACGAACCCGAACGGGTGTCCGATCAGTGCGACTTTCTTCATGTCGCACGAATACACGAATTACCATTACGTCAGCAAACTGCACAGCGAAGGACACGAGATTGCAGTGAATTCCATTAGGTTTTTTCACGTTTTTCGACGTTTTTGTTTCGATTTGTTTTAATTTTGTCGATTTTTTCAGTCGCTCGAAGCCAGAAAGTCTCTGGTATCGAGGGTCGTACGAGAATTGGACGTTGGAGATGGTCGGAATGCGAGAGATTCTCATGCGATACGCCGAGATCCCGAAGGCCGAGATTTTGGGAATGCGGGCGCCATATTTGAAAACAGGGGGCAATGAACAGTTCGATGTAAGCTCCGAAGGTACCTAGAATAGTAATCGTTTTGTATCGTCTTAAGGCCTCATCAATACGTTTGTGTTTTGCTCTTTTTTTTTCTTTTTTTTTCATCCAATTTAATCAGATGATCAACGACTACGGTTTCCTCTATGATTCATCAATGGCGGCTCCACCGTCGAGAGTCCCGCTGTGGCCTTATTCTATGGAGTACAAAATCCCATTCAAATGCCGATCCGAAAATTGCCCTTTGCATTCGTACCCAGGTATTAAAAACAACTAAAAGAAACACAAATAAATTGCAATTTTATTATATTTAAGGAATTTCTTTAAATCAACAACGATTTTATGATTTTTATAAAAGAATTCCTGAAAATAAATTGCAATTTTATTATTTTTTGACGGAATTTGGGAGATTCCTTTAAATAAACCAAAATTTTATATTTTTCTCAAGGATCCCCTTAAAATCAATCGAAATTTTATGATTTTCCTCAAGGAATTCGATAGATTTCGCAAGGAATTCGATAAATTTCGCAATTTTCTCAAGGAATTCCTTAAAATAAATCGAAATTTTATGATTTTCCTCAATAAATTCGACAGATTTCGCAATTTCCACAAGGAATTCCTTAAAATAAATCAAAATTTTAGATTTTCTTCAAGAAATTCGATAGATTCCGCAATTTTTTCAAGGAATTCCTTAAAATAAATCGAAATTTTATGATTTTCCTCAAGAAACTCCTTAAAATAAATCGAAATTTTATGATTTTCCTCAAGAAATTCGTTAGATTCCGCAATTTCCACAAAGAATTCCTTAAAATAAATCGAAATTTTATGATTTTCCTCAAGGAATTCGATAGATTTCGCAATTTCCACAAAGAATTCCTTAAAATAAATCGAAATTTTATGATTTTTCTCAAGAAATTCGATAGATTTCGCAATTTCCACAAAAAATTCCTTAAAATAAATCGAAATTTGATGATTTTCCTCAAGAAATTCGCTAGATTCCGCAATTTTCTCATTTCTCTCAAGGAATTTGGGAGATCCCCTTGAACACACTCCACACCGAAGACGGCCTGGGCGGAAACTGCCCAATGATGGACCAATGCGTGTTCCCCCACGCTGACGAAGAGACCATCTACGAATGGCTTCTGGAGAACTTCGACCGCCACTACCGCCAGAACCGCGCGCCCTTAGCTTTAAACATGCAAAGCAATTGGTTCCTCACCGAAGCCGCCGTCAACGGATTGAAACGATTCGTCAACGAAATGCTAACCAGGTAAAACAAACCCAAACAAACCAAACTCCAATCTAATCAACCATTTCCCAGGGACGACGTGTGGTTCGTGTCGGGCACCCAAGCCCTCCATTGGCTCGTGGACCCGACACCCCTCACCACCATCAACAAATTCGACGCGTGGAAATGCGACGTTCCCCGCGCAGCTGCGTGCAATTTACCGCGAACTTGCGTGCTGCCCTTCGCGGCTCCAGGCATCGTCCCTGACCTCAGGTGTGGACAAATCAAGGTCGAACGTGTCACCGGCTTCTAACTCTCTCGTTATTTCCCGCAGATACATGCAGACTTGTGTCCGTTGTCCCCAAAAGTACCCGTGGGTCGGCAACGTCGGCGGCGAGTCGAAAACCACGCAGGATTTCTACGAGCCCGAGATCTCGCGAAGTCCGCCCGTGGACGCGTCGCACGACGAGGAATTACCACAAGAATGATTCGATACGAATTAATTTTTTTTTATTAATTATTAATTTCTTTGTATTTTCTTTTTTTTAATTAAAAGTTACAATTAATTTGAAATCGTCAGATTATTCCGGATGAATTTCACAATTAAAAAGGAAAACGAAAAAATAAACAAAAATTTGCATAATAATGACGAGCCAATTGGCGGGAAGTGTAAAATTGAGTCCATGGCATTCTTCAATGTGATTAACTGAAGGATTTTTGGGTAGAAAATCATACGAGTGCGGCTTAATTCGTGGATGGAGCGGGTGAAATTCAAGGTGATGTTGTGTTGTCGGTGATGGTGTATTTATTTCTCATGACGTCACCTCGTACAAATTACTCTCGACGAAAGACCGCAGTTCCTGGATGGAGTAATCTTCGGGCAACGGGAGGTTGATTAAATGAGGTACGAGTAACCGCGTTGGAATGTTGTCGCCGTACTGCAGCGATAAAACGGCTCGGAGTAAATTTGCCGTTTTCTTCGCCATTTCTGCTTGACACAATCTGACAAAAGTTAAAAATAAATAAATAATGATGCAAAAAATAAAAAGAAATGCATAAAAATGAATAGAAGTGCATAATAAAAATAAAAATTGTATAAAATGCTCAAAAAAACAAGAAAAATTACATAAAATGCACAATAATCGAGAAAAATTGTATAAAAATGCGAAAAAACCAAGAAAAAGTGCATAGAAATGCATAAAATCCAAGAAATATTGCACAAAAACCAAGAAAAAGTGCATAAAAATGCATAAAAACCAAGAAATATTGCACAAAAACCAAGAAAAAGTGCATAAAAATGCATAAAAACCAAGAAATATTGCACAAAAACCAAGAAAAAAAGCATAAAAATGCATAAAAACCAAGAAATATTGCAAAAAAATCAAGAAATATTGCATAAAAACCAAGAAATATTGCAAAAAAATCAAGAAATATTCCATAAAAACCAAGAAATATTGCACAAAAATCAATAAAAATGCATAAAAATCATTAAAAATGCATAAAAATCATTAAAAATGCATAAAAATCATTAAAAAATGCATAAAAATCATTTAAAAAATGCATAAAAATCATTAAAAGCACATAAAAATCATTAAAAATGCATAAAATCATTAAAAATGCATAAAAAAATGCATAAAAATCAATAAAAATCTAAAAGCCTATCAATAACAAAATTAAAAAACCCAAAACCACCAAGAAAATAATAAAAAAAAAACCTAAAACACAAAAAGAACTTTTTTTTCTTCATAATTTAAATTATAAAATCATTAGGTCATCGGATGAAGTCATCTCCTGCTCATTGCTCACCTGTCCTTGGCCGTGCGGCATTGAATATTAGCAACCCGACTGCATAACGACTTGACATTCGGCTGGAGGTCTTCCAGTTCGTATGTGCCCAACTCTCCCTAGCAGGGGGTGAAGAAAAAAAAATAATAAATCCCACAAATTACTACCAACAAAACAGGTTTCCTCCTCCTCCCCTTTCTTACATTCTTCACTTGGTCTATGGTCTGCGACACGTGAATATAATCCAAATAAACGTGTCCGCCGATATTCCAATCGCGAATGGTCGAACTGCGATCGAGTGGAGCAAGCTCGACCAAAAACTTCCTCAAATAATCGTAATTTTCATTAATGATCGCATCCGGCGCAATGTGGCGCAAAACCAAATCGTGACTTTGACTCCAACGCCCGGCCTTCAACAAGTGGAACGCCTCTTCCCTCGAATTCCCTTCGAAAGCCGCTCGACTCGCCTGTCAAACAACAAAAATCAATCGACCAAATCGCCACAAACCGCTCGAATCCAACCTTAGCGAGCGAAATCCAATCTTTCGGTATCAACAACTGTTTATGCAAAAATCCCTCCATGTCCGGGTCTGTTTTCAACTCGATGTGCCGTGTCAGCAGTTCGGTTATCAACGTAAACCGCCTAAAATAAATAAAAATCAATAAAACAACAGTAAAAAATCGACTCGTTTTAACGAAATTTTGTTATAACGAATTTTCTTAACATGGTTTCCTATAGCCAACCAAAAAAACAAGCCATTTTTAAATATTCGTTGTAACAAAAAAATCGATTTTAATGTGAAAAAATAGTAGAATTTGAGTTAAAATTCGATTTTAACGCGAAAAAATAGTATATTTGGAGTTAAAAATCGATTTTAACGCGCAAAAATAGTAGAAATTGAGTTAAAAATCGATTTTAACGCGAAAAAATAGTAGAAATTGAGTTAAAAATCGATTTTACTGTGAAAAAATAGTAGAATTTGAGTTAAAAATCGATTTTAACGCGAAAAAATGGTTTATTTTTTGTTAAAAATCGATTTTAATGCAAAAAAATTCTTGATAAACGTAATTTCCGATTATAATGCCAAAATACATTTGAATTTTTCGTTATAACCAGTTACGACTGTATTTGAAACTACCTTTTTGGGTCTGAAATGTGCGCAATGACAAACACCGCCCAACACCACAAGCCAAGGGATTCCAACTGCGCGGCGAAACTCGTGTGTAGATTATTAGCGGCCGTTTCGGACAAATGGCCGAAACCGACGGCAGTGAGCGACTGGTAGAGCAGCCAACTGTAAACCGAGCAAATTAATTTTAAATAATTTTTCTAAAAAAAAATTTTTTTTTCAACCTTAATCTGAAGTCGAGTGGATTTGCGGTGATCGCGGATGGACATAGGACGCGCTCGAGTCTGTGGGCCCTCTTCATGTAGAGTTTGAGTAAGTGGTAGCAAACGTCGTAAATGGGAAGTTTCTCCTCGTGTTGCACGTGGTGTTGGTGCTCCAGATAGGGCGGCAGAGGGGGCGCACAGTATGTCCCGGCGTTTGTTTGGCCCTTGAAAGCCGCTTCGTACTCCAGTAGAGCGTCGGTTATTGACGCGGTCGACGAACACGAGTACCTGTGAATGTTTTAATTGATTTTTATGATTTTTTTTGTATTTTTGTTTTCGTACTGTAAGTGGATCGCTAAGGCGCGTTTCCAATCCAAGTTTTCGCACGTGTTGATGGCGCCGAATGAAGACGGCCAGACTAAACTGCCGGCTAAAAGTGCAAAGATTTTAAGCCTTTCTACGCTGATGAATTTGTCGGCCTAAAAATCAAAACCAAACAAAGAAATAAAAAAATCAATTTTTAGTCGAATAAAATTGAATTTTTGTCTAAAAAATTCAATTTTTAGTCAAAATTTGTCAAAATATTCAATTCTTCTTCAAAATTACTTCAAAAAATTCAATTTTTCTTCAAAATTTGTCCGAAAAATTAATTCTTCTTCAAAATTTGTCCAAAAAATCAATTTTTCTTCAAAATTTGTCCGAAAAATCAATTTTTCTTCAAAATTTGTCTGAAAAATTCAATTTTTCTTCAAAATTTGTCTAAAAAATTCAATTTTTCGTCAAAATTTGCCTAAAAAAATCAATTTTTCTTCAAAATTTGTCCAAAAATCAATTTTTCTTCAAAATTTCTCTCAAAAAATTCAATTTTTCTTCAAAATTTGTGCAGAAAAATCAATATTTGTCTAAAATTTCAATTTTTTAATATTACTTTCAATTCCTCCCAATTTTCCAGTTGTTTCTGCACCATATGTCTAAATTCCGCACTTCCGCCCGCTTGGGCAAGCATCAAAGCGAGTCGATGCTCGGCACCACTTTGGGCCAGCTGGCACGCCTGATTCGTCTGGCATCCGCTCAAATGGCTCAAAATCGCCGCCACGTGTCCGTCCCTCTCCAATTTCTTGCTCTCAATTTCCCTTTGAATTTTATGCAGCGACACCGAGCGCAACCACTGCGTGAAAACCTTTCTTCTGGCCATGCGCTGCGCATGCGTGTTGCCGCTCTCCGCCTCTTCGTCGTAGCCGGGAATGTGGCCCCACAGCGCGACGCATAAATCCCAAACGTCTTTGAAATGGTTCACGAACGGGTAATCGGGATGAGATGGAGCTAGAAAACGACCATTTGTCATTATAAAATAATAACTGAACAAATCAATGTGTATTTACACAAGCTGTCCACTATGTCCTTCGCATATGCAGCCAATTGATGAACAGATTTCACACCGGGAGCGGCGGTAACGATGGGGCATCCATCTTCGATGGCGCATTTCGAGTTGTTGAATTGAATAGCGAGACATTGTTCCAAATCAGCCTAATAAGAGAGTTGGATGAGAGTTAAAAATCGATTTTGATGCGAAAAAATATTAGATCTTAAGTAAAAAATCGATTTTAATGCGAAAAAATAGTAGAATTTGAGTTAAAAATCGATTTAAATGCGAAAAAATAGTAGATTTTGAGTTAAAAAATCGATTTAAATGCGAAAACACAATCGAATATCAGTTTAAATCGATTTAAATGTGAAAAAATATTAGAAATTGAGTTAAAAATCGATTTTAATGTGAAAAAATAGTAGAATTTGAGTTAAAATTCGATTTTAACGCGAAAAAATAGTATATTGAAGTTAAAAATCGATTTTAACGCGAAAAAAATTCTTGATAAATGTAATTTCCGATTATAATGCAAAATACAATTGAATTTGAGTTAAAAATCGATTTTATTGCAAAAAAAAATAATTCCCTATTAATTTAAAACCAACAAAACCATTAAAAAACAAAAAAACCGATTTACCAATCGCGCCTTTTGCTCATTAATGTGTCCCACATCCACTTTCTTCACCGCCACCGCGTAACAAGTCGAGTCCAACTTCGCCTTGAACTTTTCCGTCCTCTCAAAAGGCAAAAAAAGATGCGCGTCACTATTCACGCCTTCCTTCCCCTCGTGGAGATCAGTAACACACTGAGTCAAGGTCCAATTCGGGCCCCAACCAACGCGAAACCGTCTCCCCATAAAACACGCCGCGTCGGCGATCAAATGCTGCGTATTGAACAGCAGCGAGCGACAGAACGGAATCGCTTTCCTAAGTCGTCCGGCCGGCAAAGTCCGAGCGGACCGCGGCGGAATGTAAGGCGCGTTGGGCAATCGAAGGCATTTCGACACGTCCAGTTCGGGTTCGCACGGCGCTGGAGAGCTCCTGCTCACGTCCATCACGCAAATACCTACAAAAAAAACCACAAAACGTCAATCAAACCCGCGAAAACTCGTCTTTTCGTCGCACCAGTTCGTTTCAGCGGCGTCGGAACTCGGCCCCGCTCGCGATAAAACAGTTGTTTTTGTTCCACGAAGCTGTCGGAACGCGTTCCGTCAGTCTCGTGTTGTTTCAGAAACACAGACAACGGCAGAGACGCGTTTCGGTTCATCAAGTTGTTGGATCGCATCACTGAATTGAAAAAAAATCAAATTATTAAAAAGAATTTATTCAATTATCGTCCGTTTACTGTTTTCTTTGTCTTCCACGATGTCGTCTTCGCCGTCCGACATTTGCTCGGCGAACAACGACGCTTTCATGACCTGCATTTTCTGACTGTTAATGTCCATCGCAACCGCGAGTCGATGCGACGGCGGCTCGTACGCTTCGCTCTCATCTAAAAAATAAACAAAAACAAATTAAAACACAAAACTACGCTTTAAAAATCCCTAATTTACCACTTTCGACGTGTTTTTTAAACGAGTGTTGCGTAAGGTCCATCATATCGTCGTTATCCTCGTCGGAAATGCGAAATCCCGAATGATCCAGCCCATTAAATATCGATTTCGAGGTCGAATTAGTGAGGAAACAGTGCTCGAGACTCTGAAATTACACTCATAAAGTTAATTATCGATCAATGAATCAGTAAAAACGATTAAATTACATGTTCGCTCGCATCCCTCAGAGCTGGGTCTTGTTCCCCCTTGTTCTGGAGTCCGGTTTTGGCCGCGACGGTTGTTTTCGGGGTTAGAACTTTACTCGCGGCTGCGAGGGTTTTTTCGGATTCCTTCGGCGGGATGGGAAGCTCGTCTTCGTCGGAATCGTCGAGTCCGTACTTGGAAAAGTGGGAAACCTAAGACGAAACAAGAATCAATAAAAGTGGTGGGATGGAAAAAGGGTTAGAAAAAACGGACTTGGAAAACCCAGGAGCCGGTGTCGGGTCGATAGTCGATGAAATTCGCGTGGAGTTTGGTCAGAGTTAAGCGTTCCAAGAACTCCTGGTACTGCATCGCTTGTAAACGTTCCGAATTCTAATTAAAAAATTAAAAATTAATTTCTAAAAGTGGGAAAATGTGAATTTGAGATAATTTCGAACCTTAATGACTTTGCAAGTTGTTTTATCCATAGGCCAAACGCCATCTAAGGTAATTTGTGCTTTTTTATTCAATCCTTCTCCGAGCGGCGGTTTGTTGTCGTTATCGGGATAAATGATTATCTGCTTTTTGCGAAAATGAACTGCAAATAAAAATCGAAAAAAATTCAACAATTTACACATTTTTTCCAATTATTTTTGCAAACTTAAAAATTTTTAAAAATTATTTTTTAACCAATTTCAACATTTTTTCAATCGTTTTAACCAATATAAAAATTTTTGTCAACATTTTTTCAATTATTTTTAACCAAATTTAACATTTTTTCAATTATTTTCAACCAAATTTAACATTTTTTAAATTATTTTAAACCAAATTTAACATTTTTTAAATTATTTTTCACCAAATTTAACATTTTTTAAATTATTTTAAACCAAATTTAACATTTTTTCAATTATTTTTCACCAAATTTAACATTTTTTCAATTATTTTAAACCAAATTTAACATTTTTTCAATTAATTTCAACCAATTTCACCATTTTTTTCAATAATTTTTATAAATTTCATTTTTTCGAAAAATCTTTACCAATTTCGTCTAAATTCATCCCAGCAACATTCGTCGTTCCAAAAAAGTACACATTGCCGTATCCAGCTCTTCCGATCGTCAAATTCTCCACCAAACAATCGCCATTCTCGCTCATCAAGTCCCCCAACTCGTTCATCGACGGAATCGTATAATAATCAGACCGCGTCAGCACAACCCCAGCAGGATGCAACTTCTCATCCTCAACAACTTCCACTTCATTATCGCTTTCATTATCGGCACTTTCGTCCACCGAAAAATCCTGAGAAACATTCTCCTTCTCGCTATCGTCGTTCTCGTCGCTGCGCTTCTTGTTCCTCATATTCAACTCAACAATCGTGTCATCCAGCCTCAAATTAACCCTATTACGAAACTCATGCGTCTGCTCACCCCCCGAAAGCGTCGCCGACTGTTTCTCCGAATCACCACCCGAACGTGAACTAAAAAAAAAAATTAAAAATAAAATTAAAAAATATAAACTTAAATTTTTGTATTTTCTTTTTATACTCGATGGGTTTGAGTGGTTTGCAAGCGCTGGTGGCCACCGACGTTTCATCGGCGCTGCCATTGAACAGCGAGCCCGTGATGACAATATTCTCCGGCGTATCGACGCGCGTCATTGTTTTCGGTTTCAAATTCAACTTCTTCACGTTTTTCCTCGGCACAAACGCGACCAACGAATCCTCCAAATCGTCTTCGTCGAGCCCGTCAAACAAAGACGCTTTTCCGTTCACCGTCACGTGCAGCGGTTGCGGCTTAACTTTGGCCGACGGTCGCGGAGAGATTTTGTACAGATTCACTTTGGTCAACGCCCGTTGAGCGGTCGGATTCGTCGGCTTCAAAACGTCCTCTCGCTTGTTTAGATCCTGCATCATGTTGCGAAACAACGGCGAATCTCCGAACGGCGACTGCGCCAACGCCAACAGTTGTTGCTGGGCCTGCGTCTGCTGCTGCGCCAGTTGCGCCACGCTTTGATCGCTAAAAACAAACATTTTTATCAGTTAAAATCGCCAAAAATAACTCCAATTCCGCTACAAACCTTCCCAAAACGACGTTATTGTTCGGTAAACCCGCGTTACTCATGAAATTCAAGCCGGAATTGGCGCCAAATCCTAAAAACGCGTCAAATAAATTTAGTTTAATTTTAAAAAATGCAATTTTAAACACCGAACACACCTGCGTTTGTGTTTGCGCCAAAACCAGTTCCCAACGAGAGACCTCCTGGTTTATTTGCGGAGAAGATAGATCCCCCACTGGTACCGAGACCGCCCATACCAGCACCAAAACCGGTTGTACCCGTATTACCGAACGACGTCGCTGGTTTATTCTGATTGAACAGCGAAGTTCCTGCATTAAAGCCCCCTAAAACCAACCGAAAAATCAAATTAATTCAAATTTTAAACAAATAATAATTAATTAATTACCGAAAGTGCTGCCAGTGGCGCCAAACGGCGCTCCGAACCCGGTGTTAGGCTTCGCACCGAAGGGAGTAGTCGTCGAAACGGTCGTGTTGGTCGGATTGACGAACGAAAACGACTGCGGGGCTGTCGTGGTGGCTCCGAAGCCAGTTTTATTCCCGAAAATACTCGCCTGGAATAGAAAAAACACAAATTTATATCAAAAAACAATTTTTTTTCATCAATTTTTAATCCATTACTTGGTTTTGAGTCGTGAATGGCGTCGCTCCGAACACGTTAGAACCAAAACTGGTACTCGGTTGTTGCATCGTGCTCCCGAATAAGCCGCCCGGTGCCGTTTGATTCGTTGTCGTCCCAAACATGGACTGAAAAAATTAACAATTAGTAAAATGTCAAAAAGATTAATTTGTATTGATTGCAATTACTTTATTCTGATTCGCAGTTGTACTTCCAAAGATATTCGCGCCACCTGCCGGGTTATTGAAATTAAAACTCGACCCGGCCGTAGTCGCGACGGGTGTACCGAACGTCACGGGTTTCGCCGCGCCAAAAAGAGTGTTATTTTGCTGCTGCATTGGTTGCCCGAAGACGGACGCAGTATTCGCCGTCGCTCCAAATGCTAAGAAATCAAAAAATAATTATAAATAAATTAAAAAAATAAAAAAAAAATTAAAAATAGTTCAAAAAAAAAATTAAAACACTTCAAAAATCCCAAAAAAATATTCAAAACTTCAAAAAAAAAATTAAAAACACCTAAAAATTTAAAAAAAATCATCAAAAAACCTAAAAAATTAAAAAAAATAATTAAAAAAGCTTCAAAAATTGCAAAAAACAATTATAATCAACCAAAAAAGATGTTTCAACATACTATTCGCGCCTCCAAATAACGGCTTATTCTGGTTTTGAAACAAGCCGGTTGTCGGAGTGGCCGTACTGCTACCAAAAAGCGACGGTTGCGCCGCACCGAACCCTCCAAGAGTCCCCTGTTGAGGTCCCTTCCGATTACTCAGATAATCTTCCATCCTCAGTTCCTCCAGGCTCTTCGTTTCGTATTCCTTCATGACCGTTATGCATTGATGCCTTATGCTAATCGTCGAGTTTACGCCGTTCTTAATCATCGTATCAGTTCCGTTCACTGGATTAAACTTGATGGTTGTCCCGTTCGTACCGGTCGCCGTCCCGCCGAAAGCTGCGCAAAAATTAAATTTAAATAAACACAAATTAAATTAAATTAAATTAAATTAAATCACCGGACGTAAAGGCGCCTGTATTCGAGCTAAACAACCCAGTCGAAGCGGTGCTGCTCGCGTTAAATAAAGACGAAGTCGGTTGTTGCGTTTGTCCGAACAGATTTGACGTATTGGTGCCGCCAAAACTACCGAAAGTAGATTTAGGTGCGCCGAACGCCGAACTACTCGGGGATTGGAACAGGCTCGAACCAGTTGCATTTTGGGTCGAATGAAACAAAGAACCGCCGCTCGGAGTTGCGGAAAAACCTAGAAATAAACGCAAAAGCGTTTAAAAAGCGTCAAAATTACCTGAAGATTGAGTTTTACTGGAGACTGGGAATCCAGTGGTTGAAGTGCTGGGTTGTCCGAACGTGTTTGTCGCCGTGTTTGTACCGAATAAACTTCCGCCCGACGTGCCGCTGCCGCTGAAAATGGACGTGTTTGGTGGCGCCGAGCCAAATGGCGCGTTCCCGAACCCGGAACCGAGCGGTTTGGCAGCACCGAACGCACTTGTATCTAATTATAAAACGTGGATAAACAAATTAGTCATTTTTTTTATGTTTTCGTCTTGTTTTGTGCCGTTTACTTTGACCGAATGGCGATGCCGTTCCGAATGTCGCTGAAAAAAGGAAGAAATTTGAATTTTTGAATATTTAATTAGAAAAATTACACTTACTCGATTGAAAACTGTTGGTGCCGCCGAAAGGTTTGTTGTTTCCGAACATTTTCACTGTTTCATCGGCGCGAAATTCATCCAGTGACAATTAAATGTAAAAGTGTGAAAAATTACTGAAAAGAGAGAAAGCGAGAATTTAACGACTTTTAGCGACTCGAGCGGCCATCTTAGAAAGGCGCAATTAGGACTTGAATTTGGTCGCCGTTTAATTACATTAATTCCTAGCGTCAAATACCGAGCCGACGTTCAATAGTGACCAAAGGTGAGGCGTATACTTACACGCAATTCTTGATACGCAATTATTTTAGCCCTCGTTTGCCATGGGGGGTCCAGAAACCAAACAAAGCAGCGTCTTGCGGCAGAAAATTGAACTAGGAAAATTAGAACGCTTCGAGTTAAACCTTTTTTAAAAATTATATTTTTCGACGCCAGATGACGCCATATTTCAATTTAAAAAAAATTTAAAAGGCAATACTAATTAAGTTAATTTAATTCAGTTTCAAACAAACCAAAAAAGATTTTATTTTCAGTCGTTCCAATCTTTGAACATTGAAATTTTAGTCCGGACCAACTTAAGAATTAAATTCAAAACGTCCGTTTCAACTCTGGGACCCCAATGTGTCCACTTTTAAAATCTCGCTCCAAATCTCGTCTTCAAAATCACCCAAATCGAGCGATCTTCATCAAATTATTCAAACTCATCGACATCTGTCTAATTTTAATTCTTGTAGCGTCATTGTTTCTCGAAGCAAATTGATTGTCTGCAGAATTTCTTGCAATAAATAAACAAAACAAACGAAATTGGAAAATTGAGTCAGACATGCTGATTTATTCGTGTTTTCATCACCTTACGGTCGCCATCTTTTACATACAAATTTCCCGCATCTAATTTAGAAAATACTCGACCTTGAACTGGAAAGCGCAGAAATATTGTTCTCTTCTACGTTAATCTCAATTTCTAAATCAAACAATCAAAACAAAAAAATAACAACGAAACAAAACTCACTAATAGTAATAAATGATTTATTTATTTATTTATTCACAACATTACAAATCTTATTTTTAACCGCGACGTCGCGTGTATAAATTTACAAAAATTCGTATATCTGCGACATTAAATTTCACTTCTTATTCATATGCGCCATGATGTGCATCGTTATAATATTCTTACATGCGACGTATTGTTTAGTGCGTAACATAATAAACTTTATTTAAAAAACGTTGTAAATTTTATAGGCCTTAACACTATTTCACAGGAAAATGCGGAGGGTGGAGGTTACACCATGCCTGCAGAAGGGGCATCGCGGAATTGCTTGTGCACGGCGGGCATCGTCCATCACACGGGCACTGCAAATAGTGCAGAAATATGCATGCGCGCAAGGTAGCATCAGCGTGTTTCTGTCCTGAAGTAGACAGACTATACACTTAGTCCGTGCCTCCTCCCCCGCATCCACTACATTCGAAATTCCTGCATTCAAACCCCCTAAAATCAACCGAAAATTCAAATTAATTCAAATTTAAAACTAAATAATAATTAATTTTTGTTTCCTCTACCGAAAGTGCTGCCGGTGGCTCCAAACCCGCTGTTTGGCTTCGCACCGAAGGGATTAGCCGTCGGAACGGTCGTGTTGGTCGGATTGACGAACGAAAACGGCCGCGGGGCTGTCGTGGTGGCTCCAAATCCGGTTTTATTCCCGAAAATACCCGCCTGGAATAGAAAAAACACAAATTTACATCAAAAAACAATTTTTTTCATCAATTTTTAATCAAATACTTGATTTTGAGTCGTGAATGGCGTCGCTCCGAGCATTTCAGAACCAAAACTGGTACTCGGTTGTTGCACCGTGCTCCAGAATAATTCGCCCGGCGCCGGTTGATTCGTTCTCGTTCTAAACATCGACTAAAAAATAAAAACAATTAAAAAACAAAATATCAAAAAAATTAATTTCAATTAACTCCAATCACTTTATTCTGATTCGCAGATGTACTTCCGAAATTATTCGCGCCACCTGCGGGATGATTGAAATTCAAACTCGACCCGGCCGTAGTCGCGACGGGCGTACCGAACGTCATGGGTTTCGCCGCGCCAAAAGGACTGTTATTTTGTTGCGGCATCGGTTGCCCGAAGACGGATGACGTATTCACCGTCGCGCCAAAAGCTAAAACAATCAAAAAATCAATTAAAACAATTAAAATTAAGCAAAAAAAATAAAAACGTACGATTCGCGAACCCACTTAAAGGTTCATTCAAGCCGGTTGTCGGAGTGGCCGCACCGTTACCAAAAAGCGACGGTTGCGCCGCACCGAAACCTTCAAGAGCCCCCGGTTGAGGTCCCTTTCGATTACTCTGATAATCTTCAAACATGAGTTCCTCCTGGCTCTTCGTTTCGTATTCCTTCATGAGCGTTATGCATTGATGTCTTATGCTAATCAACGAGTTTACGCCTTGATGAATCATCGTATCGGTTCCGACCACCGGATTAAACTTGATCGCGGTCCCGTTTGTACCGGTCGCCGAGCCAAATGGGTTCCCGGACCCGAGCGCAGTTGTATCTAATTTTAAAACATGTATAAACCAATTAGTTGTCATTTCTTATGTTTTCGTTTTGTTTTGTGCCGTTTACTTTGACCGGATGGCGATCCGAATGACGCTGGAAAAAAACGAAGAAGAAAAAATTTAAATTTTTGAATGTTTAATTAGAAAAATTTGAATTTTTGAATGTTTAATAGAAAAATTATACTTACTCGATTGAAAACTGTTGGTGCCGCCGAAAGGATTGTTGTATCCGGTCATTTTTACTGGTTTTTCGGCGAGAAATTTCACCAGTGACAATATGTAAAAGTGCGAAAATTTACTGAAAAATGAAAAAAGGGAAAATTTAAAGACTTTTAGCGACTCGAGCGTGTATCTTAGACGGGTAGAAATGCGCGTTATACTTGAATTTCGTCGCCGTTTAATTGCATTAACTCCGAGTAACAAATACCGACCAAACTTTAAATCGTATAAACCACACGTGTACTATAAACTCTAATCTACTACAAAGTCGGCCTTTCTCCCATTGGCCGATCCATTTCACACGTAGGCCAAAAGCGGCGTCTTGTGGCAGAAAATCGAACGAGGGAAAATAAATATTATATGACGCTAGATGGAGTTACTTTTCAATGGATAAGAAAATTAAAAATGCAATAAAAGTTCGTTTAATTCCGTTTCAAACAATCAGTCGCTGCAATCTTTGTACATTGAAATTTTAGTCCCGACCAACTTATGAACTAAATTCAAAACGTCCACTTCAACCCTCTCGCTTTTGAATTCAACAACAACGGGTCTCTTGCCTTTGCAACTCTGCGAGCCCAATGTCTCCACTTTTAAAATCTCGCTCCTGTTTATTGCATAGCCTAATTTATCTTTTAAAAAATTTACAATAGCAGTTTTGCCGTCGATTTCCATCATCCTGTCGTTCTCGAATTCACCGGCGCCCAAAATCACGACCTTATAAGACAAATCATACTTTTTCTCGTCTTCAAAATCGTCCAATTGCATCAACTGATCGCTAGACAGTTTTTGTCTCAACCCAGACCGAGCAATCTTTATCAAATTATTCAAACTCATCGACATCTGTCTAATTTTAACCTTTATTCTCTCTTGTATCGTCATTGTTTCTCGAAGCAACTTGACTGCCTGCAGAATTTCTCGCAATAAATAAACAAAAACGAAATTCATATAGAGAAGGCTGGGAAATTGAGTCGGCCATCTTTATTCATCCGTGTTTTCACCACCAGATGGCACATATACGGCCGCCATCTTTTCCCATTCTCCTTTTCCGTTATAAAATACTCTACCTTGAACTGATTTATACTGGAAGGCGCAAATATATTGTTCTCGTCTGCGTTCATCTCAATTTCTAAATCAAACAAATCAAAACAAAACAAAAAAATAAAAACAAAACACTCACACTCACTGATGTTGTTCTCTGATAAATGATTTATTTGTCTCGTATTTGAAAGCTCAGCTGCAGCAACACAAGAAGGCTGAATTTGAATTTTGTAATTACGTCCTTTTCGATTGATTAGATAATCCTCAAACCTCAATTCCTTCGGGAAAACAACAACAAAACATTCCCGCACATTTAAACCAATTTAAAAAACATTACTTCAAAACATTTGCTTTCGTATTCCTTCATACAAGACGTACATTGGTACCGTACCATCCTTGTAGTAGTGTTAACAACATTACCGCTATTTAATATCGCCTCGCTATCCACAACTGGAACGAACTTTATTGCACTTCCAATTTGTTTCAAACTTTCAACGTCGACAGCTGCAAAAATACAAAAAATAAATAAATAAATAAATAAATAAATAAATAAATAAAATTAAAATTAATTTAAAACCATCCGTTAACGATTCTCCCGACGATCCAAACATGTTTGATTTTGGATATTGCGAGCTCTCGATCGCGAGCGCGAGTCGTAAATTGCCACTAGGACCACGACAGTTGACATAATCCTCCAATCGAAGCTCCTGCAACGTTAAACAAATTAAAATCCGTAAATTTTAACACCTAAAACCCACCCAACTTCTACGCTTTTCAATTGATAATTCTCCATAATCGTTATGCAACGATGACTTAACATCACTATCGACTTCGAGCCGTTTTCGATTTTAATATCGGCGATGTTTACGGGTTTGTATTTTGCAACGGCCGTTCCTTTCGAGCCTAAAACAAAAAAAAAACACATACAAACAAAATTAAAACATTAAAATTCAACTGACTTACCTTCGTGGTTCGGATTCCGAAAAGGATTACTATCAAACATGTTTAAAAGCAACAAAACGTGTTTAAACACCCAAAGGATTGATTTTTGTCTCAAACTTTGGAATTAAATGTCAAAATATTCAAAACTAGGGCTATTTAACGGCGATTTTGCTAATTTCTACCGCGATTATTGCCCAACAAAGTCGAAATAGACAAGGGCGAGTCTTTCTTTTATTTATTTAGATTAAAACACATGCGCAGAGCATCGCAGAGAGAGAAAACAGCAATCAGACGTTGAGCCATGGGCGTCGCGCTTCAGTGTTGACTCGTGTGGGCGGCTGGGCGCGTGGGGAGTATCTCGAGCAGAAAAGAAATGTCCTCGTGGTTGGTTTCGTCCATGCAAATCAGCCGTTTAAACTTCGTTTCGTAATTAGATTAGCCAAGCCCGAGTCCCCACGTCCCCGGGGAGCGAGCCAGCCACCCGGCTGATTTCGAATGCAAATTTCCATTCCTGGATGGACTGTGCTGCTAAACGCCACGTGTGCACTGACAACTTCCAGAGCACCATTGCGCACGACACGCCATCGCATCGGTCGATACGCCATTTTTAAAAAAAAAAAATAAAAAAAAAAAATTTATATATTTTTTTATATTTTATATAAATGTTTTAAGCATTTATATATCTCTACGTGAATATATTGAACGCGTGCGGCGCGTATTCGCACGGCGATGACGAGTCGTTTAATTGAATTTGCTCGCTGTCGTGTTTTCTGTTTTGCCGTTGCGCGTTGCGCACGCCGGACGCCCGCGCTCGCCCTAATTGAAGCCGATGCTTATGACACTTATCTCGACGAGTGAGCGCGTTCTTTGCCAGATTATTTCCGGCCGAGCACATGTCACACATACGTGCACTTTTATTTTGCACATTATGCGCGCATGTAAACGGGATCCAACGACAAGCGCGATCGAAAAGCGCATAAATTGTGCACATTTTCCAACCCGTGGTCAAACACCGTCTTAAATCGTGGTCAAGTGCAGTGACAACGTGCAACGTGCACTTAAAACGCACAAGCACCGCCTTAACAACCGCGCTTCGCTTCACTGCACGTCAAATATTAAAAAATTTAAAACAAAAATAAAAACATTTTGTGCAACTTTTCGCACATTTGTTTAAGTTCTTTTATATTTTCTGTTTCAATTCCGGGGATCGGCTAAAGGGGGCGATTTGTTCCGAGCGATAACAGCGTTGCCATTTAGGCGTCTGTAGTCTGTGTCGTGGAGGCGGGGTCCTATTAGGAGCTAACGTTGATGGATGCCAGGCGGCCACTATAATTCACGGGCAATGACTGTCGTAGATCTGCGCTAATAACCTGACGATGGCCCTGCACGCGCAGGCGGTTGAGGGAAGGGGAATGGAATGGGGAGAGCGTCTAAGAGGGCATTTTGGATTCACTGACCCCTGGTGAGATATCGCGAGTTTTTTAAATTGAAATGTTAAATGCAAAATGTGTTTTTATTCTAAAAAAAAAAAAAAAAAAAATTATTTTTATTATTTTTTATATATATTTTTTATTATTATAGTGGTGGTCATTAGCCAATTGGAGTTTTGGCTCAGCTTAATTGCATTTTTGGCAGACACAAGTGGGGTTGTTGTTTGAAATGACCTCACAGACCCCACGACACAATCGCTCTGATTGGTTGACAGTGGAAAATGGGAGGGGAGTTCATCTTAATAAAGTTGCTCCAATGACAGAAGAGGAGAGGGGATTTTTTTTTTGTCTTTTCTTTGTTTTTATGGCAATTGCAATCACAAAAAAACAAGAAAAAACGGAAAGAGGAAGTTGTAATGCCGAAATGGAATCAACTTTTTGTTTATAATTGATAAAAGAGTTTAAAAAAAAAAAAAAATTAAAAATAAAAATTATAATAAAAAAATTATAAGATTTTTCTTTTTTTCTTTCACAAATGTATATTTATTGTATTGAATACATTACTACACAATATATTCAGCATGCACTAATTTATCAATAATAAATGTGTACAAACCGAGAATAAATAAATAAATAAATTAAATAAATATAAAAAATAAAGAGCAGTGCTATATCTAAGCTTCAATAACATGAAATGTCAAAAGGCGCCATTTTATTCCGTTTAAAATGTACACAATTTTAAAAACCCACACAAAATGGCGCCAAAAAAAAAATTAAAACCCAAAAAATTAAAAAAAAAAAAATCCATGACATTTCTATATATTCCAAAAAAAAAACCAACAAATGCACACGTAAATAAACGAAATATATTTCTAATAAACGCGAAAAAACCCGCTCGCACACAAAAACCCAAACAAAACATGTCCATTCATTAATTTAAGATGATTTCTACCTTCTAAAATATAAAGGAACTGTTTGCACATACTAAAACGATTATATGCACACATTTGTTATATTTTTCTTGAATTCTTATAGTTCGATTTGTCATTTGTCGTTCTCCTCCATCTTGTGTGTCGTGTTCCCCGTCATAAGGCGCTTTGACTATAATCTCCGCATCTTCATCCACCATTTTTTAATCAAATTACGAAGAAAACGGGTTCCAGCACCGCACACTTTCTCGTCGCACGCAACATTTCGTCCGTGGTAAACTGTTTGATTCACATAAAACACCCACGACCGAACCAAACAAAACGGTATGATATGTTCATCACACGATTTAAAAACCGATCAAGTCGCCATCAATGGAAGGCGACGAATTCTCGCAATTCCCACCGATGACCAATGGACGAACACTCTAATGAGGCATCGCCTTCAAATCCCGTGATTCATTGCCAAAGGGGAGAGACGGTCGCGATCACAGCTACCAATTCAATTGCCTCATTGATAATTTATCAAATTGCGTCGCTGTCACGCCACCAGTCCACCCCCAGCCCGCTCCAATGACATCATGTGTCAGCTTTTCTCCCAAAAAAAAAAAATAAAAAAAAAAAAATAAAAAAAAAATAAAAATGAAATTAAATTGTTGGTGTTCAAGTTGCAGTCCGTGGGATCGGTGGGCCCAGGTGCGCGGCACACGAGTCCACCGGTGGCCATCCTCAGAAGATCTGCGCCGATATGTTTGCCTTGGTGTCGGCAGAGGTGAGAGCGTATGCGGGCGGTGGCGGGTTCAACACTCCGGAGAAAGGTCCCGTGAGCCCGGTCGGTACTACGTGAGCCGATAGCGACTTGTGCTGTTGTTGCGAACAGGGCGATGTCGACGCGGTCACCCATTTGCCCGGTGTTTCCGAATTGGCCGCGTTAGAAACTTTACCTGTTAAAAACAACCGAGAGAGACACAATCAAACCTTTTCCTGGACATGTTATCCTGTTAAACAGTAATGGCTGACTGTTTGTCAGGGCCGAATTAAGCATTTATGGGGCTCTACAAATTTTGTTCGCGAACCCCTTGTAACGTGAATCAAGTCTGTAATTATTTTTTGGCCTAAAATTGAATATTTTTTACCTAAAATTAGATTTTTTAAGCTTAAAATTGGATTTTTTGAGCTTAAAATTAGATTTTTTGATCTTAAAATTGGATTTTTTGGCCTAAAATTGAATTTTTGGCGTAAAATTGAATATTTTTTACCTAAAGTTAGATTTTTTGCGCCTAAAATTAGATTTATTGAGCTTAAAATTGAATATTTTTTACCTAAAATTAGATTTTTTAAGCTTAAAATTGGATTTTTTGAGCTTAAAATTAGATTTTTTGATCTTAAAATTGAATTTTTGGCGTAGAATTGAATATTTTTGACCTAAAATTAGATTTTTTGCGCCTAAAATTGGATTTATTAAGCCTAAAATTAAATTTATTGAGCCTAAAATTGAATTTTTGGCCTAAATTTGAATTTTTGGCCTAAAATTATTATTTTTTGGCCTAAAATAAAAATTTTTTGCCCTAAAATAAAATTTTTTGCCCTAAAATAAAATTTTTTGCCCTAAAATAAAATTTTTTGCCCTAAAATAAAATTTTTTGGCCTAAAATAAATTTTTTTGGCCTAAAATAAATTTTTTTGGCCTAAAATAAAACTTTGGCCTAAAATAAAAAATTTTTGGCCTAAAATAATTTTTTTTTGGCTTAAAATAAAATTTTTTGGCCTAAAATAAAATTTTTTGGCCTAAAATAATTTTTTTTTTACCTAAAATAAATTTTTTTGGCCTAAAATAAATTTTTTTGGCCTAAAATAAATTTTTTTTGGCCTAAAATAATTTATTTTTGGCCTTTTAGGATCTAAAACAGTATTTATAACCTTGCCAACCGTTGGCAGAAGAAACTATGGAAGCTCTGAAGCGACATTTACATTTACATTCTGATATAAATGCAGTTTCTACATCCAACCACCTTTATATTTGCTCGTCGTGCCAACACACCTACACACACACCTCAGCATTGTCTACGAATTGCACTACAATGCACGCACTTCCCATTAACGTCATGCCCTCACACGGTTGACATTAATTGATGTAAATGCGTTTCACTTTCCCATTTTACAAATTAAAACGTCAAAAGAGAAAATGCAGCACCAAAAATGGTTCATCAACTTTGATTTTAAAATGATAAATTTCCAAAAAAAAAAAATATAAAAAAAAAAAAAAAAAAAAATTCTAAGGATGGGTAATATGAAAAATACTTTCTCTGATATAATCATTTAAGAAATCCAATTTGAGTCATTTTTTAAACAAAAAAACGAGTTCGGAGTCGCAATCATGCGAGTTTGATTGCAATGAGAGATAGGTTATAGTCGACAACATGACATTCACTTCATAAAGACGTGCTTTGCCCGGCCCCCTCTCTCCTGGGCCCCCGAATGAATAATTGAAGCGTTTTCTTGCAAATCCACACCCCCTTCCTTCCCACTTTCTCTCTCTCTCTTCTCGCCATTTTTGCTCGGTGCGAATTTCCAATTGCAGCGTTGCTTTAATGAACTGAGGAGTGGTATCGCTTCAAACAAATTAAAAACAATATTTTCAAATTATATTTACTCGCGAAGATCGAGTAAAACGCGCAGTGCGATCCCTCGGCTACCTTCCAATCTTCTTTTTATGGAACGAGGCAAAGGCAGGGATAGGGAAGGCGCGGGCGGGCACGCCAATCCACCAATCCACCGTCGTGTGGCGCATATCCCGAGCCAATTCCCCGCGGAGATAACATCGATTGTCGGCCGAGCGAATGGCGCTGCAATGCGCAGCCATTCATTCCCTTTCCAAGGATCGCAAACAACAAATATCTCGATCGAAACGCTCAAATTAACCCGACAAAAACTACACTAAACCGCAAATCTGCTTAACTTTTAGTAATTTTATTAATTTTGGAATAATAAACTCGATTTAACGACCAATTAAATAATTTAATTTTTTCTCCCCAACCATTTTTGAATAAATTTCAACCAAATTTGACCAAATCGTGCGTAAAATTTCAGCCGAATTAATTCTTTCGCTTTAAATTTAAAATGCACATCTCAAATGCATTTTTTCAATTGTATTACACGAAATGCGCTAGTTAATGTACAAATGTACTTAATTCTGCGAAATACTCTACATTTTGGAATACATCGTAAAATGACAAAATGTCTAATGAATGAATTAGACATTTTGTCCATGTGTAACTTGGGCCTATTTCCGATTGGCTGAGCCTTTTCACTTGTATAGTGATACCAAAAATAGGTCAAAACAATAGCTGCCATCTTTTATAACTATTTTGGCTTAAACATTTAAGCCTATAGTCCGTGCACGTTATCTTGATGCTAAGTTCGTACTGCGCATCCCATTCTGCGCAGACGATTTTCTAATTCCAGTTGTTATTTAGCAGTATTAAGCCTAATATTAGGCCTAATAATGCTAAAATAAAGTAAATAAACAACAATAAACTCATAATTAAAAGTAATTTACAACGTAGTACCAAAATATTTTTGTTTATTTACCTTATTTTCGTATTATTAGGCCTAATATTAGGCTTAATACTGCCATACAACAACTGGAATTAGACAATCGTCTGCGCAAAATGGGATGCGCAGTACGAATTTAGCATCAAGATACCGTGCGCGGACTGTAGTACTCATACGCTTTCAGAGTCTAAATATTTTTACAGTCTTAATTTTTCAACAGCACCATTTCAAGCGGAATGTTTTATCCTCTTATTATTCAGAGTCTGATAAATTTGTGATACTCATGAAATTGTCACCCGAAAGTTTCGTACTCTTAAACTGTGTGAGTCATTGTTGCTTGTTTTGCAAATGGCTGCTTCAGGGTAATAATAAACGACAAATATAACACCCAATGTGTATTTGCACCACAAGTTATTAGAAAGTACATTGTATTGTCAACAATACAATGTATAAAGCATCATGCAGCTTCCACATTCTCCCTAGCAACGGTTGGCAATGAAACAATAAAGGATTTTCACTTCCGTTAGTGAAGTGAAAAAAGAATGAGGTTTTAGGCACAACTCTTGGCCTTGTGGTTTTCTTCTTGGAAGCAAAGATACAAAACATCCCAAAGACCTTTCCGATCATTATCGATCATCACTAATTAATTAATTAATTAATTTCCCTCTTTGCTATTCCATGTATAAAGAATAACACTAAAAAATGTGAAGAAAAATAGGCCTTTTCCTCATTCACTTTACACCAATCAACAAAACAAACACCATCTTTAAATCTCAAACCACAACTTTTAAATACATTTTTTAAACTCATCCCACATCTTCCTTTTCCCAATAACTAAAAAAAAAACACAAAAAAAAAAATCTATTTTCCATAAACAGATTAAATATTGATAAACAAGGACGAGATAATGTTATTTTGTAGCAAAAAGTGAAAAATATGGCATTTTTTCGCGCCGTTCGTTCCCTTATGTACACAATAAATGCGCTGAATAAAGGCAGGCAAATAATCGCCTTTCTGCCAGCGAGTGTTTCCTTCCTTCCCACCGGCTCCTACAGCTTAGGTCGTCCCTGCGGCACCTTACTTCATCATCTTTTTTCCCTTTTATTTTCCTCTCGTCATATCGGAAAGCATATAGATTTCATTACACACATACACACAGACCGAAAAGGTGGTGGGCGCGCCCTCTGCCAGCCGAAATCTCTTAATTTAATTTCGGGTCCCTAACTGCACCAGATCGTTCAAAGCAGCGAGCACGGCGCACGATTCGGCTCCCGTGACGATTCCAGGGCACGTGTCAAGAATTTATGGCTCACTGATGATCACACTCAAATTTCACACTTTTTTCCTCTTTTTGTTGTTGTTTTTTCTTTCTCCTCCTCCATTTTTTTTTTTTTTTTGTTACCGAATAAAAGTTTCGTTGTTGTTTACTCGCGACATGGTCGCTTGGGAAATTGGAGATTTTGCAGCATCAGCGGATAAAAAGAAAGAAAAAAAATTTCTCTGCACTTTACGAAATGAAAAAAAAATGATAAAACAAAATAAATAAAAATTTCAATATTTATCGATCGCGTTTCGGGTTGAATTTTGAATTTTGAATAAAATGTGTTCGGACTTACCATTAATCGTTTTCGGATCAGGTGTGATGGTGGTTGCAGCCATGTTTTTGCCTCCATCTTTGCCCGTCTGGTTCGTGGCGTGATCGGTTTTGACATTGCCGCCGTTCCCTCCTCCGGTTCCAGCTGCGGGTGTGTTGGCGCCGCCATTATTCGTCGTGTTATTGCTGCCGTTGTTCGAATTGGAAATGTTGTTGTTACTGCTCGTGTTGTTATTTTGTTGGTTCTGTTTGTTCTGACGTTCCTGTTTACGGAATTTAGCGCGTCTATTTTGAAACCACACCTGCCAAAAAACAAAAAACAAACAAATTAAATAAAATCAACACCTTAGCACGAAATTCACTCTAAACGGCTAAACGCCACTTTAATTTCGCTAAACGCGGTTACATCATCCAACACCATCATCAAAAAAAAAAAATAAAAAAATAATTTTTTTTTTTTTTTAAAAAAATTTTTCAAAAAAATGGCGTCAAATTCTCATGTCAGAAGTTGGCTTTCTGATGCGATTTCATTTGCTAAAGTGAAGTGCCAAGCTTTCGAGCAAATAAAGAAAATTGTTTAGCTCTCCACTCGTTCCCCGCTCCCATAACTCATGCAAAACGCACTCGAACAAACGGAGACACACAAACCACGTAGAAATCCATCATATCTTTCAAACGACTACATTATTATTCGCGAGTTCATAACCAAATCCACACTCGTTCGTCACGAAAAACCACTAAAAATTTATCACCGAGCCCTCAACAAAAGACGAGCGCAGCAAAGCCGCGCAGCGAAGCCCAACAAAGCCGCGCAGACAAGCCCAACCTCCGCGCATTTATTAACGACAGGTGTGTAAACAATTCGCGCCTTATGAATTTAAATGCGAGGGGTGAAGGGTCCACCAAAGGGGACGTGTATTAGCCGAGCTAATTCCTATTGACGCCCTCCGTGTTAACACTGTGTCAACCTGTGTTTTATGAACACATCACAACTTCATCTGCACCGCACTGCACACTTGAAAAGAAAAGCCCCCGTTTTGTTTGCACTTTGTACGACCATCTGCCGACGCGTTCCACCCCATCTCCCAGACCCCCTATATGACCAAAATTAAAAAAAAAAAATTTATTTAATTTTCTTATTCGAATTTCATCGAATTTTTCGAATCCAGCGTCGAAAAGTCGATTTTTGCGCGTCGATTCGACTCGATTCGTCAATTTGATCGAAAATGGCGGCAGGTGTTTGTAACGTAATAGGATTACGATGGAGGGAGTAAAAATCAAGAGTGTAAACATTCCCTGCTGCTTGGTTTTAGCCCTCTTTGCGTTCTACTCCCCCCCAAGGTGTTACACTTTGCGTGTGCTAGGTCAATGGGCGCTTTTTATTCCTCGTATTTAGCGTCGTTTGGCGCGTCCCTCCCCGCGTCACCTCCTGCTCGCGATGCTTTTATTAATACGGCTCAGTCATCACCCCTTCCGGCCTTAATCTTGGCTGGTGGATGTACACTGCTTGCAACTTAACTCGATGACCAGTCTCTGTTGTTTGTCATGCGCAGACGGCTGTGTTTGCTTACAGACTCCCAAGTTGATGACAAGTGGACGCCGATCCACTGGCATGTAGCCATTGTCATCGAACGGGGGTGAAATTTGTTGCGCTTTTCGCCGAGTGCGCCCCGCGAGTTTCGGGGAGGCGACTGGAGATAAAAGTTGGACATTTTGGCGGATAAACAGCACGTAGTTGTAATTTTGGTTTGTTTTTGTTTATTTTTTATTTTTTGGATTTTTTAAACGAATTTTGCTCAGTTTTGATAAAATTTCGACTCGTTTTCAATTTTTTGAATTAAATTTTGCTCAGATTTGATAAAATTTTGGTTTATTTTTGGTTTTTTGAATTAAATTTTGATTAATTTTTGGTTTTTTTAATCAGATTTGATAAAATTTCGGTTTATTTTTGGTTTTTTGAATTAAATTTTGATTCATTTTTGGTTTTTTCAATCAGATTTTGAATCATTTTTGGTTTTTTCAATCAGATTTTGATTTATTTTCGGGTTTTCAATCAAATTTTGATTTATTTTCGGGTTTTCAATCAAATTTTGATTCATTTTCATTTTTTAAACCAAATTTTGTTTCATTTTTAGCTTGTTTTTTAGTTTTTAAACGAATATTGCTTCCATTTTGCTCTATTTTGATCAAATTTGACTCCATTTTGTCCAAATTTTGCTCCATTTTGCCCAATTTAGCTTCGTTTCCACCTCGTTTTAGTGTATTTTTTTAAAACAAAATAAAACTTCAATATTGCTTCATTTTTTCATTATTTTCACCTCGCACTGTCACATCATTTTCCTTAATAACTTTTTCGCTCCTTAATATTACTTTATCATTACATTAACCCCATTTTTCCCACATCTCCATTTAATCTCGTCAATCAAACACTCGAATTTACGAGCGCAAAAACCAAAAGAAAATTGAAGCCTCTTAAATTATCGCGCTAATTGAAAAGCGTATTGTGACGCTAACGCAATCAAATTCAAATTCTCCGCCGGCGCTTCGGCTTTCCTGCCCAACTCGACGCGGCGCGACGCGTTGAGAGAAAGGAGGAGGGCCCCTACCTACGGGTGGGCGTTTCGGGCCGTTGCGCACGCCTGTCCCCCAGGGCAAGACCAGATGGAGGGGGAGCACGAGCAGAGGAGAGGAGAGGAGAGGAGACGAAGCTCGTGCGGTGATTAATCACCGCTGTGCACCAACATTTCCTTGATTAAAGTGCGCCTTCCTTTCCCTCCTCCTCCTCCTCCATTACTGCTCCATCTTTGAGGGGGCGGCGCACCGATCACGTGTCTAACCAGCCGCGCGTCCGTCCGTGCAGGGGTGTGTCTAGATGTTTATCAGGAACCGCGTGGGAGTGAATTGGACAGGTGATATGGTTGTCATAGTAACCTCGTTGTCTCTTTTCGTGGGGGAGAGACATTTACCGGAGAAGAATCGCGCAGTTTCCAATTAAAAAGGCTCGTGTGAAATCCAAATAAACGTACACGTACACCTTTGTTCCTGATTAGGCCTACATCCCAGATATATCCGACAACCAAAAGTTGGGTATACGATTCCACGATATTCCGATCCAAGTTTTTAATTTTCGCGCCCAAAATAAAGGCGGAAACGTGAGGGGAGCGGGTAAAATTTAAAAACTTGCTTTTACTTGAAAAATCGACTAAAAACTCGCCCGCTTGAGCAAACACGAGCTTGCGTTTTTACTCAAAGCTTTGTTTTCGAGCGAGCTTGTACTCGCCCGCTCCGATCAAACTGGTGTGTTTGTCGCTCGAATTGTATCGGATAGGAAGTGGATGTAGTTGGATGGAATTGGACACGAGGCAGTTGTTATAAGAATATCTGCATGAATTGACTTTTTTTGCATAAAAGTACAGGTGGCGTCACAATTAAACAATGAAAGGAATGTACAGAATTGGAGTTTGATTTACCAGCTTCAAGCTTGCTGGTGTTTTGGTCGTGTGACATTGACAGCCAATCACAATCGTGAGGAAATTCTTGGACGAGATTTTGGCGAGAATTTCTAGCTAGTTTGAGTTTGCCAGTTAAGCTAGTAAGCCAAAAGCGGGACAAGTGAGCTTGTAAATGACTCCCTTGCGTTTCCGCCTTTAAGCCTAGTACTCATAAGCTTTCAGAGTCTAAATATTTTTACAGTCTTAATTTTTCAACAGTCGGTCCGTAAAATTCGCTTATCTTGATAACTGGGTACATGTAAACATGGTAAATGTAAACTTATTGTCGAAACACCATTAAATACTTCAATACTTCCATACAAAACTGAACTATGACAACAAAACATCGTACTTGGAACTATTCTTTCAACGTGGGGCGGCGGAATTGGAATTAGCGATGTCATTTGATAGTGATGTACGAGGCGTCACGTGCGGGCCACGTGTTTTTGCTTTTGTAATCTGGGTAAGATGAGGGTGGGGGGTTTGTGAATGGGTGGCGGGTTCGGGGGGGTTGGATCGGGTCTTGTTCCGGAGCCGCCACGCGTATTAAGATATCATTTATAAATCATCCCCGCTTTCGCTTCACACCGGCGCCCCCTCGCCACAAAGCGCGATTACAAGCCCCAACCACTTAACGTAATTGGCCGCTCTTCCGTGGAGCTACACTCTATTTAACTCCATCCCTCGCCACCCCTGTTGGGCTCCGGCCGGCAGGTGCTCGGCTGGTGACCGGGATGCGGACGAGCGAGCACGCGCAGCTGCGCTCGTTGCTCTCGTTGAGACGAGTCGAGTTTTCCCCCTTTTCAACAGGTCGTGTCCGGACAACAAAAGGTGAAACGTGATAAGTCACGGCTTTTTTTTCTTGTTCGGCTTCGATTTATCATGTATGCCATCAGTGTAATTGGGCAATCAAAGTTGAAAGTGAGAACGGCACGCGATTAATTTTTTATTGATTATTTTTTTTTTCTTTTTTCGTTTTGGCAATTATGTTTTCAATTTTTGTTAGTTTTGGGGATAGATATAAAATGAAGCAATTTACTTGTATAATGACCAATATACTTGTAAAGTAAGGCAATTTACCTGCTAAATAAAGGAGGTATTTACTTGTAAAATAAAGCGATTTACTTGTAAAATAAAGCGATTTACTTGTAAAATAAAGCGATTTACTTGTAAAATGAAGCGATTTACTTGTAAAATGAAGCGATTTACTTGTAAAATAAAGCAATTTACTTGCAAAATAAAGCGATTTACTTGTAAAATGAAGCGATTTATTTGTAAAACGAAGCAATTTACTTGTAAAATGAAGTAATTTACTTGTAAAATAACCAATATGCATGAAAATAAAGTAATTTCCTTAAAAACTGAACTAAGATACTTAAAAAGTGAAGTAACTTACTTATAGATGACACCAATTTACTATCAAATTTATTACACAATTGACTTGTAAAAATCAAAATTGACTAGTAAAAATCAAAATTAACTTGTAAAAATCAAAATTGACTTGTAAAAATCAAAATTAACTTGTTAAAATCGAAATTAACTTGTAAAAATCAAAATTGACTTGTAAAAATCAAAATTGACTTGTAAAAATCAAAATTGACTTGTAAAAATCAAAACTGACTTGTAAAATGTCAAAATTGGCGTGTAAAATGTCAAAATCGACGTGTAAAATGTCAAAATTGCCGTGTAAAAATCAAAATCGACTTAAACAATGGCACAATTTACCCGAAACAGAACACAATTTATATGTAAAACCTCCCAATCCACAATATTTACCCCTTAAAAAAAATCATCATCCAATATTCACCCCCAAACAAGCCGAAATTTATATTCATCCCAAAACGCAATTTCCAAACCTCGTATATTTATCAATATTGATAAAAACGTCACCGAAATGGCCCGCGATTCATTCCAATAAACATTAACACGAAAACATTGCCTACACCAATGGTAATTTCATCCACCACACTGCTCACTCCGCTCACTCCCCCGAATGAAAATCGTCAGGGAAAGGGGTAAAAATCATTTCCCACCCTACTGGAGATCTCAAAATAGAAATCTAATCCATTACACAGCTCCCACACAGCCGGAGAACAGCGCATCGAATTATCCACAAGAGCCAAAATTATCAACCCACCATTCAGCAATCAACACAGCCATCATTAAGCTTCACTGCAATGCACCCCACAACCCCAGCCGTTTCGCTTCTCCTCAGAACACCGAAAATAAATAAAATAAATAAAATATGCACACGTCCATCAATCTCTTTTAGATATATATATTGTTACGAATCAACTTAGATGTTTAATTGATTTGATCTGAATTTACGCGCAAGGTGATGTTAGCGCAAATCAGCGGGCAAAGTTCGTAGATTTACTCTGTTTGTGCCATCGTCATATGCGGATATCGGACGGTGAATAAACCTAACTCGCTGTAACACACATTATTTATATTCGACGGGCTCAGTCTCACGTTGTGGGTCTTTACGTTTAAAAAGAATGAGTATGCGCAGTGATATTCGTATGCGGGTGGGCGTAGGATGTCACAGGCATGCGAAGGGATAAAAGGTGGGCGAAAAGAGGCGCTATTAAGTGTTAAATTAGAAGTGGCGCGTGTTAAAGCGCAAAATAAGGATTGACAACCCAATTCAATCTAAGAGGTCTAAACTCGTTGAGAGAAATATGAGAAGTGTGGATTATGGATAAAAGTAGCGACCAGGTAAACATGAGTCATGTGACCAGGTCGATTGGAGTGGGTGAGGGGGTGGAAGGTATAAAATAAGGTTAATTGTTGGAAATAATAAGATGCGCGCAATGAGGCTGCGCATATATTTAGAGATGATTCATCAATGTTAGATGAAAAGAAAGATTGGGAAAAAATAAGAAAACTTAAGATTGGGTCAGTCTAAGTTAGAAATGAATAAAAAAGAAGGGTGGGTAACCTGCCCGTGACATCCCTCCCCCCTTAGGCTTTTATTATTCGAGATTTATCGAAGAGAATAAAAGGATAAGAGACAAGGAAAGTTATACAATAATAATGCGCTATGCGCAAAAACTATACAAATTCTCAAAAAATAAATTAAATAAATTAAACAACAAAAAAAATGATGCGCGTCTGCGCAAAGACTTAATAACTCTGTCTAAAAGGATGCACGTGGTGCAAAGATTTAACAACCTTGTCAAAATAATAAACAAAAGTTAAACAATACTAGGTTAAATATCAAAAATCAATTAAATTATTAAAAACAAAGAATTAATAAATCACCATGGCTTTTGAAAATAAATTTAAACTAAGATTTTTGGAAAGTCACAATGGTAAATTTTAAATCATTCTACTCGAAATCACAAGACGAACAGGGACGACACAAGGAGGGCGAACGCTAAACCTAAAGGGGCCGACAATACCTAGGACGGACGAGAGTCTATACACTTTACCCAAACAATTTATGAAATAAAAAATTTTAAACACTTTTACTTTTTTGTATAAACAAACTTCTGCTTCCTGTATAAAAATCATCGAATAAACAATTTTAAATTAAACAAAAATAAAGAGCCGACACATGAGAATTATCAAGAATCAGGATGGGATTTATTAAATCAGATTGGGTATTTATGTTATGGTAGGATGCGCGTAATTGCGCAAAACAAATACAAAATAAAGGTAAGGTACAAAATTATGCAACCTGCATAAGGTAAGTATGATTTCAGATTAATTAGGAACTTTTAAATGGATGCGCGAAACTTTGCGCAAGGATAATTTAGGTTATTAATTCTATGAATGAAATGGAAAATAGAAACATATAAAATATTATAAAACATAACAAATACCCGCGCGCACAATACTACTCGTATTGCCACGGAATTAAATATGTTGATCAGAAGATATCACAAAATTAAATGAAGGGTCAAAAAAGTATCACAATAATCTTGATTAAATGCTAAATAATTAAAGAAAAATATTCATTAAATAAATTTAAACATTGAATACTAACTTGGATCATTCCAGAATAATTGCGCTAAAATAAAGGTTAACTGAAATCAAATGAAATTAAATTCAAAATTAAATAGAATTAAATTCCTAATCTTTAGGACGATTGTTATAATTAAATGAAGGTAATTCTGGAATGATTATGGCACAGAAAGATATTAAACTAAAATAGATATTTCAATAATATAACTAAAAAAATTATCAAAATCATAATTGCACTTAAATAAAAACATAATTGTAGCACTAAAAATCTAACTGTCCGATTCTAAAGCACTAAAAACGTAAAAATAATTAAATAAAAATATAAATTATCAGTGAGAATTATCACAATTGAAAACTTGCGCAAAAATAATAACATTTATGATGAAACACTAATAATAATTATTTGTTCTTCAAATCGACACATTACCGCTGCCCAAGCTCGTTCCATCAAGTCCTCCAACTCGAGAGATGTTTTACGGAGCGCCTCATCAATGGAATCGCATGGCGGAACGGAAAAATGATGAAGATTTAAAGATGATAAAGTTTTGTGGATACCATGTAGATATTGGAATGCAGGCCGGCCCAAACTCAACGCACAAATGCGGAGATGTTTTATTAGGGCATTTACCAGAGATCCACGATCTGGCGGCGCATTTTGGACACAATTAGAGATGAAAATATGATGAAAACACAAAATAATGATGAATGGTAGGTTGAAGTGCGCACAAAGTCTTCGCAAATCACCAGGATCCTCGTATCAAGTCCTTCAACTCAACGCCGAAGCGGAGGAATTTTACGAAACGCCCATTGATGTGATCTCCTGACTTCAATTTGCAAAAAACTTGCGCACAAAGTCACGTTTAGGATTGTTGTTCGAAATCCTTTTCCAAGATTTCGCGATGACGAGGAATTCGGAAATATTTAATCATATTAAGCGCAATTTCCACCACTATGCGCTGCGCATCGTGAAAGTTAACTGCACCTCGTCGGTTAATCTCGTTCCGACAATGGTCGAGAAATAACTCTCCATATCGTCGATACAATAAATTTAATAACAAATTTGCCTCGGCCAAAGACATGCGCAAATCAGCAACGGCGAGGGAACGAAAAAGTTGTCGTTGCGCTTGTGTCGACATTCCAAATTGAAGGCACTCACCTCGACCGTTAGCGAAATTGCAGATAATAGCCGCTGGAGACATCAAGCTAGGCAAAAGTTCCAAGGTAATTGTGGGTGGGGCATCGTCCCAACCCGAGAAACCCGGACCTGGTGGAATGGATGGCGCAAACTCGTGATGGCGGGCTGAAGTTTGAAGCATCTCTCGCAATTCGTTCAAACGAGTCTCCTCAGCGCATCGCTTTTCCTCCGCTTCCTTAGCCTCCTGGATCGCTTTCTTTTCCTCCTCAACACGATGGATCTCGGCAACGCGTGCTTTTTCCGCCGCATGTTTCTGCTCGTACTCCCGTTGACGTTGCTCGGTGGTCATTTGCTCGTAGTCACGACGGCGCCGAATGTGATAGATCATGCGCGAGATCTCCTCATGCATGATCCAAATTAACTGCTCCAAAACGCCATCATGATCGTAGATATCGCATTCCGACATCCGCCTCAATACTTGAGCAGCCATATCGCGAATGCGAGTCTTCATCTGACCATGAATGTTACGGAAATCCACACGAAGTATCTCAAAATCCTTGTCCATCATATGTTCCAAAAGCGTAATCCACCCTTTACGTTCCATATGAAATCGGGTCTTAGACACCTCTGGCCCCTTTACACAAATCTCGACCTCGAACTCATCTAATAAATCGGGAATTAGTTCCAGAGAGTTTACCGGTTTCGTTGTTACGCTGTATCGGTCAACTGCCAGATCGCAATGAGAGGCAATATCTCCAAGAGCCTGTGCCCCATCGGAGGCAACAGTCGCGCTGGCTTCGGTAGGAGCCACTCGATGGGGCGGCGTCGAAGTCTGACTAGAAGAGACCGAAACCGTACTTGGCGTGGAAGCGGCCTTTGTAGTCGTGGAAACATTGCGCGATGGTAACTGCGCATAGGTGATGGGTCCAGGCGTCGACACTGGAATGTTCGAAATCTTCGTCGTTGAGCACGAGGGGGCCTCTGTTGCCCTTGCCGCCGTTACCGTGGTAGAAGTAGTACTCGCAGTTGTCACGAGAATATTTTTCTTTGCCAAAAGCTTCGGTCGGGCACCTGTGTTAGAATTGAGATTATTATTATTAGAAGTTGGTTTTAAAGATGTCGCGGATAAATTCGCGTTCTGTGGCGATTGCGCAAATCGTTCCCGCATCGCTGGAGGAAGTCGTGCACTGAGCGGTGGTCCGCGGGATTGCTGCATGGGCGGAACATTGGACATCCGTGGATCGGCCATCTTTCGCTCCAACTTTCGGACATCTTGGACCTGCGCAGCCGGTGTCTCTGCAAAAATCTCATGGGCCACCCCACAGATGGACGGGGTTACACTGAAACTTGATTCGTTGTCCCGAACTGGAGGAGTGCTGGCGCGACACTGGGCGATTGCTTCATTATGTGCCCGCGTCAAATTTGCCATTTCTTGCTCAGTCACATTTCCCAACGTAGAACGGCCGGAATAATAGCGCAAATCACAGGGCGGATCTGAGTTCTCGTCTTTAGTAGCTGAAATTACATCAAGATGGGTAGAGACACTCGTAAACATGGAATCATCGTCGTCCTCATCATCCCCGTTATTATCGATTGATAAACCGGCCAGCTGCGCTGTTGCTTGCGCAAGGGTCTCCTCGGATGGCTGTGGACGATATCGGGTCGTATTGGTGTCCTTGGTCTCGTCACGTCGCAAAGGCATTTTCGTGTCCTCGATCTTACCCAATACTTTCTGTGCAAGCTTCTCCGTACGATCCTCTCGTCGGTTAATTGAACATGGAGGACGATTTCCTGTAAAATAGGGCAATACCGACTGATCATTCGTATCTATGGTGTCCATGGCGCCCTGTGTTTCCGCAACCAGTTCCACCTGCTCGTTCATCATCGAGGCATCCCCTGGAAATGGGTGGAAATAGCGAATTGTCGCGGATTGCATCTGATCGACGAGATGTTGTTCCCTCAACATGGGGGCCAAACCTTCCACCTCGTCCTGGAGCAAATTTGGCACTTGAATATATAAAAGTTGTACCACTTCCGCCATCGGATAAATCCATTGTCGTGGTGTAATACGATTTGTGTGCGCAACTCGTTGCGCCCGGTGCCAATACCAGAAGTGGATCGTCCGGAACCTCTGTATTGACACCGGACTACCGTTCAGTGGGCGGAATGGTGGATATGTTACACTCACTATAATCACATGGTCTTGTTCGTATCTTCGCAACACCCAACCGTAAATTTGGCGCATCCAAACGATATGTAAATTGCGCCGTAAGTCCCCCCGACCGTCACACGCCCGGCATTTGCACTCGGGCCGCGGCGGATCGATTTCCTTTCCGTATCCCGAACATACCGGACATATCTCGTAATTAGGGAACCCAGCATCGAGCGGATCATCGGGATGGTGGTGTGGAACCTTCGGTGGACCCGCCGCATGTAAAGGCGGTGTTCGATAGTTCTTCGGATATTTTCTTCCCGGGAAGTCTTCATTACAACACGCCATGTTGGTTTCGATATGTATTGAATAATATAATGCGCCTAAGTTGGTGGAGGTAATGCTTATATAAATACACAGAACGAATAATACGTTTGACAAACGATACTCACAATTATCAAGCGCAACAACACGAACGCGCACAGAACGAAACAAACAACGAAGACTAAAGAATATTCCCCGGAATGTAACGAGTCATAAAACTTTGCTTCGAGAAGCCTCGATGAACGATTGAAAACTCGCACATGTAATAAAGTCGGGTTCGAGGTTAAACACTAACTAATTGCAATTGAAGGGCGACATTCAGTGTTGGAATTCGGAAGTTAGCGAAGGTTGTCTTCGCTCAAAACTCTTGTTTTAAAGTGATTAAATAAGGATGGTGAGATAAACAAGTAATAATTCAGAACACAGAATATTAATTTAAATAAAGTGCGCATAAATTATATTGATTGAATAATTTAAATGAATTGTGGAAATAGCCACGTGCTATTGTTTAGAGGTTAATTGGCATTGCGCACTCTGGTGACGGACATAGTCCCTGATTGAAATGGACTTAGCCATTTTCGAGTGACCGAATATGAACATAAAATACATAACACAAAACATTAAATATAAAATATAAAGAAAACATAAAATAACATAAAACATAAAAATTAGGATGAATAAATTTAAAATAAAGGGAAAAATAGTTTTTAAACAAAATAGGTAGTAAAGATAGATTTACACCGGATTACACTTGGTTTTTTTTTTTTTTTTTTTTGTTGTTTCGTTTGTGTTTTCCCTTTTTTTTTTTTTATTTAGCTTAAAAAATAGAAGAAAATTACTTAAATGAAAGAAAATAGGCAGAAAAAATATCTAAAGTGTTGACAGCAAAAATTTCAACATGTTTATCAATAATTTCAACGTCTTTTAAAGTTAAAAAGTTGGCCTCGGCAAAAAACCAATGTCGCAATTCCACGACATTATAAGGCTGGGTTTTTTGGCCGTTTTCATCCATTAGGATTACTGTATTGGGGCCCACCAATCTATGTATAATATATACACCTTCAGTCCGTTGGCGTAAACCTGCTGCGAATTGTTTATCGGCAGATGAAGGTTGCCGATTGCGCAAAGTTACCCAGTCGCCAGGACGGAAGTCATGGGGGCGCCGTTTTAAATCGAACCATTTTTTGTGTCGAATTTGGGACTCGCGCAAGTTGTTAATCGCGCTTTCTCGCATTCTACGCATATGTTCGTGCAAGTTTTCAGCTTCCACGGGCGGCAACGGTTCTCCGTCATCCGTGTCGCTATCCAGGTCGCCCGGAAATCGAGCTTCCTGGCCTGTTACCATTTTAAAGGGTGAATACTTTAAAGAAATTTGATACGCTGAATTAATCGCGAGCACGAAATAGCCAATGTTGACGTCCCATCTAGTATGGTCATCATCAATATATGCTAATATACAGTTCTTTAATGATTGGTTAAGCCTTTCCGCAATATTACCTTGCGGGTGGTATGCGGCGGTATATCTATTTATTGCGCCAAGTTGCTGGATTTGGCTACGAAATTCTGGTGAGCGAAAAGCAGGCGCATTATCGCTGATAATTATTTTGGGAAAACCCCATCTTTTGCAGAATTTCTGAATTTGTTTCACCGTAGTGGCTATATTTGAGTTTTCGGTTAGACGTACGTCTAACCATCGGCTAGCAGAGTCGACCATCACAAAGGCATAGCAATGTCCCTCTGTGGATCGAGGTTTCTTGCCGTAATAGTCGATGTAGATAGCGGAGAAAAGATGGCGCGATCTGGACATTATCATTTTTCCATATGGGAGCCTGTTAAGGGGTTTAGCTCTTTGACACGCTTCGCAAACCTGTATCCATGTTCGAATATCTTCGCGCATTTTTGGCCAAAATACGCGCGATTTAATGCGATGGAGTGTTCGTTCTTGCCCCATATGTCCAACTACGGGAGGATAGTGCATTGCGCGGAAATATCTTTCTCTGAGTTCAAATGGGAGATATATTTGGCGCCTCTTTCTAATTTCATTAATATGGACAGGAGGGAAGCGACATAACATCTCTTTATACATGCCGAAATCTTGCGCGTCAGCCACAATTTTGGCAGCCTCATCTGGATCAAGTGGTAACATTTGGGCAGTTAAATAAAATATCAACTCACGCGACCAGGGATCCTGTCTTTGCGCCGCAATGATTTCAGCAGCAGTAGGCAACAGCTCGAACGGAGGATGTTCGATTGGTGGATCGTGCTCCAATTCGGCTTGCTTCTCTGCTTCAGTCCTCGAATCTTCAATTACTGTCCTTTCCCGTCGCGGACGCAATCTCGATGGAGTTCTTCGCGCTGATGTTGGGGGCGCATAATAATTCCTCGTTGGTGGCGACATGTCACGAATGGGTCCAAAACTGTCTTCAGATGATGTAGAGTCAGAATCCGGGTCCGAAGTATATCCCTCTGGCCTCTGCTGTCCTGATGGTCCCGCCGCATCGTCATACATCACTGGTTCAGAATGTTGACGCGGAGAAATAATAGGAAAATCAGTGATAGGAATTGAAGGAGTTGGGGAAGGAGTTGGTAAATTTGGAATTTCAGGAGAAGGTTTAGTAGTAGGCCTTCGGTGGCTATCAGGTTGAATTATTGGTGCGGGGACTCCAGTGATTCGACGGAAATTTCGTCGTATTTTATCCACCAAAGTTCCAGGTGTCGGCAATTGTGATGGTGCCGAAGCAGTCTTTTTTCTAAAACTAGACGGATTTATTGGCGCAGGAATTCTGGTTGGAATAATTGCCGAAGGAGGAATGGAACTAGGAATAGGAGTGGATATTGGAGTTGCAGGAGGGGTAGGAATAGGTAAGGGTGGTGGAATTAAAACTGATTTAGATTTGGGTTTCACCACATGGGAAGGAATAGCGGATTTACGTCGCACTGCCTTCAACTTTCCTACTTGCTGTGATTTCAATAACTTTGGAAATGTCCACTTTTTAATAGTTCCCGCATACCTGGGTGGTAGCCATGGTGGTGATTTAGGAATCAAAGATGGATCCTTTAATCTAGCCCGAGTTCGTGTGGCTATTGCTCGTTTAGCATGAGGAGATAAAATTGGTACAATATCAATTTTACGTGGTCTTCCTCGTTTCTTTATCAGAATTGGGATTAAAGAGCGCTGTCGGCGGGTTCGTAAAGGCACTGAAACACGAACTGGTGATAAATTAGGAGTTCTCACTTGTGAGGTTGGTTGCGCAACTGGAATTGATGCATTTGGTGTTGCAGTTGGTTGCACAATTGGCGTTAGTGCAACTGGAGGGATTGTAACCGGCGGTGCCCTCGTTGGAGGAGTAGCTACGCCAGTAGAAGATGGAATTTGCGCACCCGAAGTCGGCGCATTTCCAGTCACTTTCCCTTTACCAGTTGGTCGAGGAATAAGAGATTTTTTCTTATTTTTCTTCTTAGTCGGTGAAGATGCTGCAATGAGAGGCACTTTTTTAAATGTAGATTTAAACAACTTTCGAAACTGCAAATTAATGTCTTTTGGCAATTCCTTGATGATATTAAGTGCCGGCCACTCGTTGCAATCATCAAAATAGGCAAGGTAACACGCCTCGTCGACCTCCGGGCTATCATCCTCATCATCGACTTCAGGTGGGTCGACAGGAGCTCGACTTAGTGCATCCGCTACCTTATTTTTGCATCCTGAACAGTGCAAAAACGTGAATTTATAATCACTTAACGATAGCACCCAACGGGCCAAACGTCCAGTTGGTTCCCTTTGCTGAAATAACCACTTAAGAGATTGATGGTCGCTCTCGAGGTAGAATGGCATCATCTCGAGGTATGCACGAAAGCGTTTGACACCCCAAACCGCGGCCAAACATTCGATTTCGGTTACTTTATAGTTCTTTTCAGCGCTGTTTAATGCGCGAGAGGCAAATGCGATTGGAATTCTCACACCTTCATCGTTAAGTTGCATTAAAGCAGCACCTAATCCAGAATAACTAGCATCGGTCTGCAGTATAAATGGTTTTTTCCAACTGGGAAAACGTCTTTTCAGTGTTGGTATCGCAATCTGGTCTTTCAGATATTCGAACGCTGATTGCTGCGCATCTGTCCAAATCCAAGTTGCGTCCTTTTTAAGCAATGGTCGGAAAACTTCGCTAATTTTGGAAAAATTTGCAATGAATGATTGGTAATAACCTACCATGCCTTTAAATCGTTGTAATTCGCGCAAATTGGTTGGCGCGGGATAATTTTGAATAGCAACCACTTTCTTTGGATTTGGTGTAATCTGGCCAGATTCCACTATGTGTCCCAAAACCTCGAGTCTTTTTTGACAAAGCTCAGTTTTGTTGGCGTTCATGGTGAATCCAGCGTTGAACAATTCCTCTAAAACGAGGCGCAAATGTTGCACGTGTTCCTCGAAAGTTCGGCTAAAAATAATCACGTCATCAATATACACAAATACAAATTTGTAAAGATACTTTGCAAGAGTCTTATTCATCGCTCGTTGGAGGGTAGCGGGTCCGTTGATAGGTCCGAAAGGCATGCGCACATATTCGAATAAACCTCGATGTGTTATAAAAGCTAAATACCGTTCGTCACCTTTGCGCACGCCGATCTGATGGAAAGCTTCGCGTCCGTCGATTATCGAAAACCAATGCGCACCTCCCAAATATGCAAAGATGTTATCAATGTCCGGAAGGGGGTAAACGTCCGGAATTGTTTGCGCATTAATGGGGCGAAAATCCATAGCAGTTCTCCATTCACCTGTCTTCTTGGGTACGACGACTGGAGCAACAGCGCAATCACTTTGGGATCGCCGAATAATACCTTGCTGCAGCTTTTTGTCGATATATTTATCAATTATCGCCTTTTTCGCAGGGTTCACCGGGCGCACAGGGACATGAATTGGACGAAAATCCGGTTTCAGGTTCACCTCGTACTCGGTGTTATTACATAAACCAATTTCTTCGCGAAAGATTTGCGAAATGGGCTGCAATGTTTTGATTAATAGTTTTATCTGTGGCACTGTCAATTGGTTCCACAACTGGTGGTAAATCCAATCTAAATCGGTCGGATCTCCACTAGGTTGGTACTGCAAAAAATTAATGTCATTAATGTTCATTTTAGAGTTATTCCCACCATTGTCAGGTTGCGCAATCGAAAAGATGTTGATTTTCGACTCCTTCTTGGCATTGATGTCTTTAGCACGTTGCGCAACGAGTTGTTTGGCAATTGGACGAATAACATTGATTTTTCGTCGTAAACGTCGTAATCGTCGGAACTGACTCAAAGTTAATTTACGTGAAATTGTCTTTTTTAAATTGGAGGAAATTTTAGAAGTTTCTTTCCTCTTTGGGGACCAAATATTCGACCATTTGCGTTGCGCACGATGTCGAACTTGTTTAACTCGATACTGCGCATCGTCATGTGGATACTCGAATATTTCTTGTTGCAAGGGTCTATGCGCCAGGAGGAGGCAGTTAATTTCACTCACCGGATCCGGTTTCCTTAGTATTTTCGTCGGAACGATCTCACTAATGGCCGCCGGTGGGTTGGATGGATCCTGCGTTTCTTCCGGCGCAAATGGCAAAACCAGAATTGACTCTGACTTTTTTGCTTCTTCATAAGTCATGAATTTGCGAATCTCATTTGAGCCCACCATGCTCCACTGTTGTCTCGCATGGTCGATGTCGATTCCGGCCGCTGTGCAGAAATCACGTCCAAGGAGCATATCCATTTTGGCATCGGGTAAAACCATGCAAATGAATTTTATTATGCCTATTGGGGCGCGCAAAGCGAGCTGCATCGATTTGGTGGAATCCACTATGTCACCAGACGCGACCTGCACCCGCTCGTGGAGATTCACAAAGTCCAAACCCATTTTTTCGTGTAGTTGTTGGAACACGTCCTCACTCATTACACACGTTTGTGCGCCTGAGTCTAGAAGCGCAGTACAAGCTACATTAGCCCAGGAAATCTTTACGCAAGGTGCTTTCTTGCACAAACGATCCCCGCGCGTTATCTCAATGATGGGTTCTTGAGTTTCCTTAAGTTCCTCTGGCGTTAACATTACGAAAGATACCTTCATAGGAGAGATCACTTCCTTTGGAGCCTCAGTCGTTGTTGCACTGGAAGTAGACTTAATTATTGGTAAAGTTTTAGTAATTTTACTCACTATTGTCACTTTCGGGTTTTTCTTCGAAATTACAGGTTGCAAATCTGTTAATTTCGGCAATTCGTCCTTTACAGCTTCAGGAACGGCAGTCTGCAGATCTGACGCCTTTGTAGCTGATGTGATGATGGAAGATGATGAAGAAATAACACTACTTACAGGTTTATACTCTGAAAGAGTAATAACAGTAGGAGATGTTGTTGAATTAACCTGTGAAGGATTGTCCTCTTTCAAGTTAATTAAAGGTGAAGCGCGTCGTTTGGATTTCAGACGTTTTGCGCGAAGGGCCGGTCGACTCATTTGCGGCCTGGTTCCACCGGCTTCCCGAACTTCAGGCCTTCGGAGTTTTCCGGTCTCCTAAATGGCTGGTAACAAATGGGGCACAACGGATGCCAAGTTGCTGAATCTACCAAATACCACCAATCCTTCGGTGTTTTCCTCCAGGCTGTACCTTTCTCAGGACACTTGATAGTTAATGGTGGTTTTGGCGCTGGTGGAAACGTGACAATTGATGTAGAGCACACATGGTCCTTTGGGACGTCTGCTGGAGGTGTCAGAGTAGCTAAATTTACTTTAATTGTTGCTCTCTGAGCCGCCTCGGCGACTGTGCTCTTCTTAATTTCAAGTTCAGCATCCGTGTCGCTGCTACTACTACTCGTATCGGGTTCCTGCGCAGGTGGAGATTGTTCTGGTCTCGCCTGCACTGCAGCCAACTCGATTAAGAATTGTTTTCGATACCTCGCAAAACGTTTGACGTCCTGGGACACGAGAGATTTGACATCATCGTCTCCTTTGGACTTCTCCGCAGCCTTTAGCACTGTGGGGCGTTGCGCATCACGCAGAGAGGGCATTCGTTGATCAGCCATACCCAGATCTTTGTATTCGTCCGCTCGAATGGTGTCCAGCTGTAGACGATTGTCGATGTCGTTTCCTCTTTGGATCGCCTCGTCCAGCGAGTTTACGTTCCATGCGCGCAAGAGATGAACAACCTCGGTTTGCATCATGTTCTGAGCTTTCTCCCATTGGAGCTCTGGGTCAGTATATCCTGCAACTTGAAGATAATATACAATCTCACTTAAAAATGACATCGTAGACTCTCCATTTCGCTGCTTTCGCTTGGATAGCTTCACATTGGCCGCTGCCGAATTCATGGCGAAAGCTCGTCGAAATAAAATCTCAAAGTCCTCCCATGTTTTTGGTTTTGGTTTTAGTGATAACCACCATCGCTGCGCTCTTCCACGCGTTGCTTGAATGACAAATACTTTTAAATATTCATCCACCGGGGCCTGCATAGAATACATGTGCGCGTACAAATGCGCAAGAAAAAGATTAATGTAATCAAGATCGGCTTTATCTGGATCAAACAAAGGTGGTTTTCCAGGCTTGAAACAATTTTTATCTTTACTTGCGTGTTGCGCTCTTACTGACGGCAGTGACAACTTTGCCTTGGTGTCGGATCTATCCCGAGGATATCCCATCTTGGAGTATAGCATCGAGCTCATTAAATCTCGATTTGCTCGTGTTGAATGGTCCAAATGAGCAGATTCCTGTGATGGAGCCTGGGTATAGATCGTTGCCATCGTCGGCATTGGCGGCGTGGTTGTTGTGTAAACAATTTGCGCAGCCTGCGCGGACATTTTCGTCTGCTGGCCTCGATGTTCAACTTCCCGATGCTGGTGCGGACATGCTGTGGGAAGTCCCAAATCATATGGTGCCGAGGTGCCTTTAACTCTTATGGAGCCATGCGAGGATCCACCGTCTAGAGACCGTGCGGTCCCTGTTCGTAGAGAGCGAGGGCCTTGTTGGAATATTTCGCGAATCTCATTTACTAGACCTCGTGTTTGAGCATAGTATTGGTTGCGCAAGTCGGACATCAGCAAACCTTCCGTATTTAATGTGACGGGGTCTACTAATGCTCTAGGCTGAGTCGAATCGAAAAAAGATGGCGCCGCCAAAAAGTTAGCGGGTGTTGACGTGGCAAAATTTACTTGAGGTTGCGCTCGTGAATTTGCGACAGCCATTGTCGTGATATGATTTGATGGGGCTGGCTGTTGTTGCGCAATACTCACAAGCGTTTCCCGTTGTTCGATACGACTTCTTCGTAATTGGTCGTGTTGCTGCCACTCTCGAAATTCCCTTTCTTCTTCTCGGCGAACACCGCTCCTCCGTTCGGACTGTTGCCATTCCTGCTCCATTTCTAACTCACTGAAATCAAATGGATCGCGCGTGACGGGACGAATTCCGTCACCTCCCAACTGTCTCGACATGATGAAGAAAATGTGAAATGATTAAATAAATAACTCAAAAAACTAACCTTTTCGCGCGTTTAAGCCTTATAGGTGAGAGCGAATCCTGTCAGGCTCGCCATGTTTGTTACGAATCAACTTAGATGTTTAATTGATTTGATCTGAATTTACGCGCAAGGTGATGTTAGCGCAAATCAGCGGGCAAAGTTCGTAGATTTACTCTGTTTGTGCCATCGTCATATGCGGATATCGGACGGTGAATAAACCTAACTCGCTGTAACACACATTATTTATATTCGACGGGCTCAGTCTCACGTTGTGGGTCTTTACGTTTAAAAAGAATGAGTATGCGCAGTGATATTCGTATGCGGGTGGGCGTAGGATGTCACAGGCATGCGAAGGGATAAAAGGTGGGCGAAAAGAGGCGCTATTAAGTGTTAAATTAGAAGTGGCGCGTGTTAAAGCGCAAAATAAGGATTGACAACCCAATTCAATCTAAGAGGTCTAAACTCGTTGAGAGAAATATGAGAAGTGTGGATTATGGATAAAAGTAGCGACCAGGTAAACATGAGTCATGTGACCAGGTCGATTGGAGTGGGTGAGGGGGTGGAAGGTATAAAATAAGGTTAATTGTTGGAAATAATAAGATGCGCGCAATGAGGCTGCGCATATATTTAGAGATGATTCATCAATGTTAGATGAAAAGAAAGATTGGGAAAAAATAAGAAAACTTAAGATTGGGTCAGTCTAAGTTAGAAATGAATAAAAAAGAAGGGTGGGTAACCTGCCCGTGACAATATATATTTTTTTTTATAAAAAAAAAATAAAATAAAAGAAAATTGTTTGTTTTAAGCTTTTATTGCTAACCTGAACCCGTGCTTCGGTCAGATCGATCTTCATGGCGATTTCTTCTCGTGTGTAGATGTCAGGGTAGTGTGTTTCTTGGAAGGCCTTTTCCAATTCTTTCAGTTGGGCGCTCGTAAACGTCGTACGAATTCGACGTTGTTTTCGTTTTTCGCTCAAAACTCCGTCGTGACCAGGATAAACTTTGTAAGGAAGCCCCGCTACAATAAATAAAAAAAAAAAAAAAAAAAAATTAATAAAATCCAAAACACGTAAAAATTGAATAATTTTAATCTAAAAAAAAAAAAAAAAAAATTAAAAAAAATTAATTTAAATTAATTCTCTCCCTCCCCCATCCCACCCCCGACTACTTAAATTCCTCTAAAACATTCTGGCAAATGTTCAATAAATTCCAAAGTAAAAAAAAAATGATTTTCGCATCGATAACGAGTTTAAATTATTCCCAAGTTTGACAAACGAGTCGTTTATTGGCATTTCCCAGTTGGCAGACATTTTGGATGCAGAGAGACCCCATTCTCTATAGCACACAATTTGATATTTTACTAATCCGTTTACACCTATCACTATGACTGTGTATAATAATTCGAAATGCGTCTTCATTTTTCACTTTTCGCGTTCCTACCATATAGACATGATTAACTTAGTGGAACTAAACACCCTTCAGATACATCTAGAAAAGGATAATGCGATTACAATTTCAGTAATGGATGCTCCATCTTTACAAAGATGAAAAGAAAACCATTGCAAATGTTATCCAGAGCAATGCATTACTCGAGCCGAGCAAGAGCAAAGCTGAGAATCCACCCGAGGCCAACATAAAACAACTATTCCACACGCCAGGCAGAATCAAACGAACAAAAACTTAATCAATTACAAACCTAACAACTATTTACTCTAAACAAAAAACAAAAAAACCAAAAAAATCAAAAAATTAAAAATCCCATTAATAAATAATCAAAATTACCACAAGTCGATGGTCTGTACGTTGTAAAGCAACCTAAAAACGAAAAAGAAATTCAATATCTCAAAAAATAATAACATAAACATGTGTTTTATCATTTTAAAATTATATTTGTGCGAACTTCTAAAGTCAAATTGCTTCTCTCGGTTAAGCGACTCTGCTCGAAACGTCGTAAAATATTAATCAGCAAGTCCGATAGAGATGTGAAAAGAATTTGCGAGGGTTGAATGCATGCGGGATTTCGAGCCGCTTCATCGTCTCTCCCTCTCTTTTCCTTCATATCCTCGCCTTTAGATATTAATCTCGTGCATATTGACTCGCCTACGAGTCGAGCGACTCTTGTTGCGGTCACCGCAGAATCCGCACGCCATCTCCGCAGCGCGCGACTCCGCTTCCCGCCGAATGATTTATCGCCGCCCAAAAATGCAAAAATCCCTCTTTAAAAAAAAAAAATGCAAAAACAAAAATAAAAATAAAAACAAACAATTTAATAACACACGTGTATATTTAAAAAATATCATTTGATAAATGAGGCCGTAATGGCAATTTTATGCGCTGCAAGCGCGTGCGCGTGCGGTGGCTACGTGTTCGTTCGGGAGCGCGAGTCGTTTTCTTTCTCTTACTTACACTTGGTCGCTTATATGATCCGAAACCTAAATTAATCGCAGCTTCACTTGCGAGACTAGACTAAAAGATCCTTAATGCAGTTATCATAATTTAGCAGCGTCATTATTTAATCTACAAATCAAATAATGGAATAATCAAATTCCTTAACCGAATCTAACGCCGCGTGATACAGCAAAGAAATTGCACTGATAGCGGCAGCAAATCTCGGCCAAAACCGCCTGTGGTTTCTGTCAATTTGCAAACGGAAAAACTGCGCGCGCAAAACACTTTTTCCACGCCAAACTAAAACTTACGCACATGTGTCCAAGAAGCAAAAATTACCAAATAATTCTAACAATGTTTATGCTTAAATAATATTTCTAACAAGCAATAAAATAACCATCCTCTGCTACCAGAAATACACAAAGAAATATAGAATAAAATAAAACAATAAAATAACCATCCTCTGCTACCAACCATCCTCTGCTACCAACCATCCTCTGCTACCAGAAATACACAAAGAAATATAGAATAAAATTAACAAACAATAAAATAACCATCCTCTGCTACCAACCATCCTCTGCTACCAACCATCCTCTGCTACCAACCATCCTCTGCTACCAGAAATACACAAAGAAATATAGAATAAAATTAACAAACAATAAAATAACCATCCTCTGCTACCAGAAATACACTAAGAAATATATATAGAATAAAATAAAACAATAAGGTTAATTAAGAGTGTTTTAATTTTAATGCGAGCCAGACCGAATTAGCCGAATTTACAATATCCAGAAAAGGAAGAAATTTAATTTCCTAGTCGTTAGCACTTAATTAATTCAAAATTAGAGAATAATTCATCGGAAATAAGGCTAATAAGAGCGGAATTCAATTGCCGATAGCTCGAAAATCTGCGCAATAAAGTGAGGGGAGCTCCGAGACAGTTGATCAAACATTTATAACCATAAGAGACTAAATCCAAAAGCTCTTCCATTATAAGACTTAAAACAGCAAGAGGGAAGGATCAAGTCAATCACTTTTCTCGCCAATCATCCGTCAGATGAAAATTGCATGGCCTTCGAGCGTCCGGCGGCCATGTCACGAGCACGTCGTAATTGCCATCGCAGACAAACCGTCTGCACAACGTAAACAACAAATTGCAACCGACATTTTACACTCACCTTCGATTGGAAACAAAAAAATAAAAAATAAAAAAAATAAAAAAAATAAAATTTCCCACTCGAATTTGACACATATCCAACAAATAAATGAAATCATTCGATGCGGAGCCTCGTGGAATTGCGGAAATAAACTACGTCAAAGCTGGATGTTGACGCAACATTGAACGGCACTCGGCGCCGCACCGCGCGGAAGCCGCTCGCCGACTGCCCGCTCGCCGACTGGCGCGCTCCTGGGCAAGCCAAACCTCGCGAGCCGAGTAATTATTGCAAAACTTCACAAGTTATCATGTTCAAATGTAATAGAGGCAAGGATGTTAAGAGCTGGAAACTCAATTATTGATCGAAAAAGAGAAAATAAATGAGCTTAAGAGCCGGATAAATGCGGTTAACAAGCGCGGCACTCGTGCCCGCCAAAAACCCAACGACCAACCCAAAAAAAAAAAAAAAAATTTATCCAACGAAAAAAAAAACACCCAACCACCCACCAACAACCCCCAAAAAATTTAATTCGCTCAAAAAACAATTTTTTTCTTGTTTTTTGTTGTTTTTGTTTCACAAACTCACTCTGCAAGTTCATGGTGGCCGGGAAGACCGGCGCCTGATGATGCGGGGCATCGCGTGGCCGAGACATGACTGCACAGTTTCCGCCGGCCATGGCAGCGGCAGGCGTGCCAGGGAACGATCGCATGGCCGAAGTGTACCGGTAGGCTTGCGTCACCTGTCCGCACGAGGCGAGGTCTCCGTACGAGCACTGCAGGTTGCAATTGGACAGCGACGGGTCCATGCCCGACAAGGAGCAGGAGCTCTCGAAGCCGGTCTGGTTGAGGTAGGGGTAATCCATCATGTGTGCCGTGGCTGCGACACAAAAGCGGCTGTTGCTCTTGCAAATGGTGATGATGATGGAGATGATGATGATGTTACGGCACCGCAATCTTCTCGACGAATGACACTCGGTAGCGTCGCGGCACAATTCGATTCGAGTGCAGTGCAGTGCAGTGCAGTCGAGCTGCTGCACGACCGGCAAGGGGCTGGGAGGGGTGCCACGAGGTGGCGTTGGTGGCGCGGGTGGGGAAATGGGGGCGTCTCTCAGCCGATTCGATTGCACGAGCGATGTTTTGTTGTGGCGCCTGTCAATCTCCAACTCGCGTTCATTTAGGCATTCATCGTCTAATTCGATTAAGCCGGGGCTGCAGGAAGTTGGGTGTGGGCGGCCGCCGCCCTGCTCTCACTCGCGCGCGCTTTATACCCGACTGTGTCGAGTGTTCCCCCAACACTCGCACATTCTTCATTGGCGCGAGCTGGGGGTGACATCACGCGGGGTTACGCGAAACCCCCGCGCGCACAACGTCGGATCCACGACAACAATCACGAGAGTTGCGTCAAAACGTCGTTTTGGAGTCGTTTTCGTGTCGTTTTACGTGTTTTTTTGCACGGTTTTCTTTTTTTCTTTGAGGGTTTCTGTGTTTTCTACCTCCATTTTGCGCGAGGTGGAGATGGAACGGGCCAAAGAGACCCGGAGCGAGGCGCCATTGGTCGTTCTCGACACCACCAATTAGAAGCCCACAATGGCAGCGCACTTGCGATATTATTAATGAGCCACGAGACCGGGAAGGAGGAGGAACTCATCCGTCTGAAAGGAAGATGTGCTCGCAGTAGGAGGTTGCTTGCAAAAGGTTTTTATACGAGTCCAGATTCAATTGCAACTTGATGATCATGTAATAAATTGTCATAAAATTAATCGCCATTAAATTGCATCGCCAAATCATCATTATTATAATTTAAATTTAAAAAAATAAAAATAAAAAATGATAAATCATTTTTGGTTGCAAAATTGATGAATTCTACTATCAACGTACGCCTTACGGAATTTTTTTTGTGTTATTAAATTTTTAATTATTAAAAAAAATTTAAAAAAAAATGAATGAAATTAAATTTTAAATTGGAAAAAAAAAAAATTAAATTTCTCATAATTAAGAAATTTTTTTTTCTTTTATCTTTTCTTCCTATCATCACCTCTGGTCTGTGTTGATGTGTTTAATGAATTGGAATTAGGCTTATTACTTTTGCAATCTAATTTCCACGCGAAATAATCACATTTCTATATAAACCCAAACTTAATTTGAGCCGTAATGTTGGTCGAACCACTTACCCTGTATCATAAACAATTTATTTAACACCGAATCGCAATTCTAATTTTTTCCAATTTTCCACCTTAAACAAACACGTAGAAACGCCGCTCCCGATTGTCCACGAGAAAAAGACAAACAAATCAACGCAATCGCCCTTAATTAATAGAAAAATACCATCGCCTCATTTATCCCTAATAAAGTAATAAACATAACGAAAAGAAGAAACGGAAAAAAAAATATTTCATTGGAATTCAACGTTGGGAGTTGGAACGCTGTTTCGTATGGGGTTCACGAACGTTGGAACCAGAAAAACGTTTTTTCTTTTTTTCCTCTTTTTATTCTTCTTCCTCGTTTTTTGCTTTTACTTTTCCACCTTAAAAGAAAAAAATGTACTTTTTCTCGGCGCTGACAACTTTTAGTTCATCACATGTGATTTATGAAAATTTGATTAGTCGAATTGGATGACGGGAAGAGTGCCTCGTGCTCTTCATCACGACAAAGGTACCGCGTCGTCGACCGCGCGGAAGAACGCACTTCATGTCGGCGAGGGCTTAATTGAGCGCGTGTGCCAGTTCTGTACGACCATTAACGGACCAATCAAGGACTAAGTCTGAGATTTACAATATTTACAATCCTCAAACCAACTCCCTACGTCATTTCCGGACGAAAAAACACCAAATTTCCAACCCACACCTCGACAATCGCAAATTCCCCCCCCCAAAAAAATAAAAAAAATTCTAAAAAACTTATATATAACAAAAAAAAAAAATAATAATAATACTAAATATCCATTTATACATCTTCCTGGTGTAGTGTGAATATTTTCACGGTGTCAGCACCCACCATTTGAGATCTAAATGCGAGAAAGAGAAAGGAAACTGCGGATGATCTCATTAGAGCGCCCTACCATCGTCTGATTACAGCACTATTGTCCGCAATCAACTAATTCACTTTCTAGCTCGACCAATCGATAAAATAATTGATGTAATTCAATTAGCAATAGCACAACCTCCGTACTACCAACCCATCTCATGTATACACAAAACGGTGGACAATCCCCCTCCAAAAAAAACCAAAAAAAAAAAAAAACCAAAAAAAAAAAAATCCAGATTTTTGGGCGCAAATCTTATCCAAGAGTGCAGCATCTGGGTGAGGTGCGTCTGGCTGCAAACCGAGGCGTTTCTTGATCTCTTTTTAATCAGCCTAATTGCACTCTCAGGACTCCGCTGCATCGCCAGACCCCTCGTTTGCATACACGACTCCATCGCAACTCTCTCCGCACACAACACACCTGCTGGTCACCGACAAGATCAATAAAATTACGCAAAAGGTGAGCGATGTGTATCCAAAACATTAAAAATAAATTAAAAAATAAAAATAATTCAATTTCAATTTAATTAACCCACTCAAATTGATATATAGCCAGAGTGACCCAATGACCAATCCATTCGCAGACCCGTGAACGAAAAATTCAATTTTAAAACGCTCCCGCGCTGACCATTAAACTCTAGGCAAATTTCACATTCAATGCAAAAACGGGGCGCGTGACAATTTGAATTTTCCATCGCATCAGGCAAACGAGGTCCTCGCGGGTCCTCCTGGGTCCCCCCCGCACCCGCACCCGCACCCAGGACGTGGGAACGAGAGTAAAGGGGTAGGTTCCACGAGCGATAAGGTAGGAGCAAGCGCGAAATCGAATCGCTGGGAAAACGTCGGGCTCAATCCCCCTCGGACTGACCGTCGTTTCGCTACACATGGACGCGGGGTCACCAGACGAGCGTCGAGTCCGTGGGAATTAGAGGACGCGTGCGCGCCAATCGCGCTCCCCGGTCCGCACGCACCATTTGCCGCCGAGCGGGCGAAAGCGACGACGTCACGTGGCCATAAACCGGGCGTCCCCTCTCGAGGGGCACCGCGGGACCGCGAGTGAAGTGCCATCCATCCTTCCTTCCGCCCCGCTTTCTACCCGCCTTCGCACAAAGGAAACTGGAGGACGAACAAAGTGGCGCCCGCCCACGCACTGGGTCATTTGTCAGGACGTCCCCTCGGAGGGACGAGGGAGAGAGAAAGTTGTTGGATTGAAATTTGGTGGCAGCAAAAGGGAAAACAACGCGGGGAGAGACGCTTAATTGGAAACACTCATCCGGGGGGTGTTGTGTTATTAAACGTGGCGCGAGGAGCTTGATGAATTTTAAATGTTTCCGAAATTTCAGAGTTTTTTGGATTAAAAGGAAAAATTTAAATTTAAATTCGTGTAATGCAGGGAAGTTCGGGCGGAGTTTATTCGAATAAAAGCGTGACTACCGGTACAAAATAAATAAATAAATAAATTTTGGTGTGTTCTGTGCTTTGGATTGTATCGGATTGTTGGATGCACTTGGATTAGAGTCGGACACGAGGCGGTTGTTGTATGAATATCTGCATGAATGAATTTATTAGCATAAAAGTACAGGTGGCGCTGTACGCGATCGCGTAACGTCACGAGAACGCGACGTGCATGACGTGCGTCACAATTAAACAATGAAAGGAATGTACAGAATTGGAGTGCGAAACACTCCAAATTTTTATTTCTTTTTCTAACATATTTTATGGAAAATGACGACAAGTTGTCACGGGCAGGTTACCCACCCTTCTTTTTTATTCATTTCTAACTTAGACTGTCCCAATCTTAAGTTTTCTTATTTTTTCCCAATCTTTCTTTTCATCTAACATTGATGAATCATCTCTAAATATATGCGCAGCCTCATTGCGCGCATCTTATTATTTCCAACAATTAACCTTATTTTATACCTTCCACCCCCTCACCCACTCCAATCGACCTGGTCACATGACTCATGTTTACCTGGTCGCTACTTTTATCCATAATCCACACTTCTCATACCTCTTTCAACGAGTTAACACCTCTTAGATTGAATTGAGTTTGTCAATCTTTATTTTGCGCTTTAACACGCGCCTCTTCTAATTTAACACTTAATAGCGCCTCTTTTTGCCCACCTTTTATCCCTTCGCATGCCTGTGACATCCTATGCCCACCCGCATACGAATATCACTGCGCATACTCATTCTTTTTAAACGTAAAGACCCACAACGTGAGATTGAGCCCGTCGAATATAAATAATGTGTGTTACAGCGAGTTAGGTTTATTCACCGTCCGATATCCGCATATGACGATGGCACAAACAGAGTAAATCTACGAACTTTGCCCGCTGATTTGCGCTAACATCACCTTGCGCGTAAATTCAGATCAAATCAATTAAACATCTAAGTTGATTCGTAACAAACATGGCGAGCCTGACAGGATTCGCTCTCACCTATAAGGCTTAAACGCGCGAAAAGGTTAGTTTTTTGAGTTATTTATTTAATCATTTCACATTTTCTTCATCATGTCGAGACAGTTGGGAGGTGACGGAATTCGTCCCGTCACGCGCGATCCATTTGATTTCAGTGAGTTAGAAATGGAGCAGGAATGGCAACAGTCCGAACGGAGGAGTGGTGTTCGCCGGGAAGAGGAAAGGGAATTTCGAGAGTGGCAGCAACACGACCAATTACGAAGAAGTCGTATCGAACAACAGGAAACGCTTGTGAGTATTGCGCAACAACAGCCAGCCCCATCAAATCATATCATGACAATGGCTGTTGCAAATTCACGAGCGCAACCTCAAGTAAATTTTGCCACGTCAACACCCGCTAACTTTTTGGCGGCGCCATCTTTTTTCGATTCGACTCAGCCTAGAGCATTAGTAGACCCCGTCACATTAAATACGGAAGGTTTGCTGATGTCCGACTTGCGCAACCAATACTATGCTCAAACACGAGGTCTAGTAAATGAGATTCGCGAAATATTCCAACAAGGCCCTCGCTCTCTACGAACAGGGACCGCACGGTCTCTAGACGGTGGATCCTCGCATGGCTCCATAAGAGTTAAAGGCACCTCGGCACCATATGATTTAGGACTTCCCACAGCATGTCCGCACCAGCAACGGGAAGTTGAACATCGAGGCCAGCAGACGAAAATGTCCGCGCAGGCTGCGCAAATTGTTTACACAACAACCACGCCGCCAATGCCGACGATGGCAACGATCTATACCCAGGCTCCATCACAGGAATCTGCTCATTTGGACCATTCAACACGAGCAAATCGAGATTTAATGAGCTCGATGCTATACTCCAAGATGGGATATCCTCGGGATAGATCCGACACCAAGGCAAAGTTGTCACTGCCGTCAGTAAGAGCGCAACACGCAAGTAAAGATAAAAATTGTTTCAAGCCTGGAAAACCACCTTTGTTTGATCCAGATAAAGCCGATCTTGATTACATTAATCTTTTTCTTGCGCATTTGTACGCGCACATGTATTCTATGCAGGCCCCGGTGGATGAATATTTAAAAGTATTTGTCATTCAAGCAACGCGTGGAAGAGCGCAGCGATGGTGGTTATCACTAAAACCAAAACCAAAAACATGGGAGGACTTTGAGATACTATTTCGACGAGCTTTCGCCATGAATTCGGCAGCGGCCAATGTGAAGCTATCCAAGCGAAAGCAACGAAATGGAGAGTCTACGATGTCATTTTTAAGTGAGATTGTATATTATCTTCAGGTTGCAGGATATACCGACCCAGAGCTCCAATGGGAGAAAGCTCAGAACATGATGCAAACCGAAGTTGTTCATCTCTTGCGCGCATGGAACGTAAACTCGCTGGACGAGGCGATCCAAAGAGGTAATGACATCGACAATCGTCTACAGCTGGACACCATTCGAGCAGACGAATACAAAGATCTGGGTATGGCTGATCAACGAATGCCCTCTCTGCGTGATGCGCAACGCCCCACAGTGCTCAAGGCTGCGGAGAAGTCCAAAGGAGACGATGATGTCAAATCTCTCGTGTCCCAGGACGTCAAACGTTTTGCGAGGTATCGAAAACAATTCTTAATCGAGTTAGCTGCAGTGCAGGCGAGACCAGAACAATCTCCACCTGCGCAGGAACCCGATACGAGTAGTAGTAGCAGCGACACGGATGCTGAACCTGAAATTAAGAAGAGCACAGTCGCCGAGGCGGCTCAGAAGGCAACAATTAAAATAAATTTAGCTACTCTGACACCTCCAGCAGACGTCCCAAAGGACCATGTGTGCTCTACGTCAATTGTCACGTTTCCACCAGCGCCAAAACCACCATTAACTGTCAAATGTCCTGAGAAAGGCACAGCCTGGAGGAAAACACCGAAGGATTGGTGGTATTTGGTAGATACAGCAACTTGGCATCCGTTGTGCCCCATATGTTACCAGCCATTTAGGAGACCGGAAAACTCCGAAGGCCTGAAGTTCGGGAAGCCGGTGGAACCAGGCCGCAAATGAGTCGACCGGCCCTTCGCGCAAAACGTCTGAAATCCAAACGACGCGCTTCACCTTTAATTAACTTGAAAGAGGACGATCCTTCACAGGTTAATTCAACAACATCTCCTACTGTTATTACTCTTTCAGAGTATAAACCTGTAAGTAGTGTTATTTCTTCATCATCTTCCATCATCACCTCAGCTACAAAGGCGTCAGATCTGCAGACTGCCGTTCCTGAAGCTGTAAAGGACGAATTGCCGAAATTAACAGATTTGCAACCTGTAATTTCGAAGAAAAACCCGAAAGTGACAATAGTGAGTAAAATTACTAAAACTTTACCAATAATTAAGTCTACTTCCAGTGCAACAACGACTGAGGCTCCAAAGGAAGTGATCTCTCCTATGAAGGTATCTTTCGTAATGTTAACGCCAGAGGAACTTAAAGAAACTCAAGAACCCATCATTGAGATAACGCGCGGGGATCGTTTGTGCAAGAAAGCACCTTGCGTAAAGATTTCCTGGGCTAATGTAGCTTGTACTGCGCTTCTAGACTCAGGCGCACAAACGTGTGTAATGAGTGAGGACGTGTTCCAACAACTACACGAAAAAATGGGTTTGGACTTTGTGAATCTCCACGAGCGGGTGCAGGTCGCGTCTGGTGACATAGTGGATTCCACCAAATCGATGCAGCTCGCTTTGCGCGCCCCAATAGGCATAATAAAATTCATTTGCATGGTTTTACCCGATGCCAAAATGGATATGCTCCTTGGACGTGATTTCTGCACAGCGGCCGGAATCGACATCGACCATGCGAGACAACAGTGGAGCATGGTGGGCTCAAATGAGATTCGCAAATTCATGACTTATGAAGAAGCAAAAAAGTCAGAGTCAATTCTGGTTTTGCCATTTGCGCCGGAAGAAACGCAGGATCCATCCAACCCACCGGCGGCCATTAGTGAGATCGTTCCGACGAAAATACTAAGGAAACCGGATCCGGTGAGTGAAATTAACTGCCTCCTCCTGGCGCATAGACCCTTGCAACAAGAAATATTCGAGTATCCACATGACGATGCGCAGTATCGAGTTAAACAAGTTCGACATCGTGCGCAACGCAAATGGTCGAATATTTGGTCCCCAAAGAGGAAAGAAACTTCTAAAATTTCCTCCAATTTAAAAAAGACAATTTTACGTAAATTAACTTTGAGTCAGTTCCGACGATTACGACGTTTACGACGAAAAATCAATGTTATTCGTCCAATTGCCAAACAACTCGTTGCGCAACGTGCTAAAGACATCAATGCCAAGAAGGAGTCGAAAATCAACATCTTTTCGATTGCGCAACCTGACAATGGTGGGAATAACTCTAAAATGAACATTAATGACATTAATTTTTTGCAGTACCAACCTAGTGGAGATCCGACCGATTTAGATTGGATTTACCACCAGTTGTGGAACCAATTGACAGTGCCACAGATAAAACTATTAATCAAAACATTGCAGCCCATTTCGCAAATCTTTCGCGAAGAAATTGGTTTATGTAATAACACCGAGTACGAGGTGAACCTGAAACCGGATTTTCGTCCAATTCATGTCCCTGTGCGCCCGGTGAACCCTGCGAAAAAGGCGATAATTGATAAATATATCGACAAAAAGCTGCAGCAAGGTATTATTCGGCGATCCCAAAGTGATTGCGCTGTTGCTCCAGTCGTCGTACCCAAGAAGACAGGTGAATGGAGAACTGCTATGGATTTTCGCCCCATTAATGCGCAAACAATTCCGGATGTTTACCCCCTTCCGGACATTGATAACATCTTTGCATATTTGGGAGGTGCGCATTGGTTTTCGATAATCGACGGACGCGAAGCTTTCCATCAGATCGGCGTGCGCAAAGGTGACGAACGGTATTTAGCTTTTATAACACATCGAGGTTTATTCGAATATGTGCGCATGCCTTTCGGACCTATCAACGGACCCGCTACCCTCCAACGAGCGATGAATAAGACTCTTGCAAAGTATCTTTACAAATTTGTATTTGTGTATATTGATGACGTGATTATTTTTAGCCGAACTTTCGAGGAACACGTGCAACATTTGCGCCTCGTTTTAGAGGAATTGTTCAACGCTGGATTCACCATGAACGCCAACAAAACTGAGCTTTGTCAAAAAAGACTCGAGGTTTTGGGACACATAGTGGAATCTGGCCAGATTACACCAAATCCAAAGAAAGTGGTTGCTATTCAAAATTATCCCGCGCCAACCAATTTGCGCGAATTACAACGATTTAAAGGCATGGTAGGTTATTACCAATCATTCATTGCAAATTTTTCCAAAATTAGCGAAGTTTTCCGACCATTGCTTAAAAAGGACGCAACTTGGATTTGGACAGATGCGCAGCAATCAGCGTTCGAATATCTGAAAGACCAGATTGCGATACCAACACTGAAAAGACGTTTTCCCAGTTGGAAAAAACCATTTATACTGCAGACCGATGCTAGTTATTCTGGATTAGGTGCTGCTTTAATGCAACTTAACGATGAAGGTGTGAGAATTCCAATCGCATTTGCCTCTCGCGCATTAAACAGCGCTGAAAAGAACTATAAAGTAACCGAAATCGAATGTTTGGCCGCGGTTTGGGGTGTCAAACGCTTTCGTGCATACCTCGAGATGATGCCATTCTACCTCGAGAGCGACCATCAATCTCTTAAGTGGTTATTTCAGCAAAGGGAACCAACTGGACGTTTGGCCCGTTGGGTATTATCGTTGAGTGATTATAAATTCACATTTTTGCACTGTTCAGGATGCAAAAATAAGGTAGCGGATGCACTAAGTCGAGCTCCTGTCGACCCACCTGAAGTCGATGATGAGGATGATAGCCCGGAGGTCGACGAGGCGTGTTACCTTGCCTATTTTGATGATTGCAACGAGTGGCCGGCACTTAATATCATCAAGGAATTGCCAAAAGACATTAATTTGCAGTTTCGAAAGTTGTTTAAATCTACATTTAAAAAAGTGCCTCTCATTGCAGCTTCTTTACCGACTAAGAAGAAAAATAAGAAAAAATCTCTTATTCCTCGACCTACTGGTAAAGAGAAAGTGACTGGAAATGCGCCGACTTCAGGTGCGCAAATTCCATCTTCTACTGGCGTAGCTACTCCTCCAACGAGGGCACCGCCGGTTACAATCCCTCCAGTTGCACTAACGCCAATTGTGCAACCAACTGCAACACCAAATGCATCAATTCCAGTTGCGCAACCAACCTCACAAGTGAGAACTCCTAATTTATCACCAGTTCGTGTTTCAGTGCCTTTACGAACCCGCCGACAGCGCTCTTTAATCCCAATTCTGATAAAGAAACGAGGAAGACCACGTAAAATTGATATTGTACCAATTTTATCTCCTCATGCTAAACGAGCAATAGCCACACGAACTCGGGCTAGATTAAAGGATCCATCTTTGATTCCTAAATCACCACCATGGCTACCACCCAGGTATGCGGGAACTATTAAAAAGTGGACATTTCCAAAGTTATTGAAATCACAGCAAGTAGGAAAGTTGAAGGCAGTGCGACGTAAATCCGCTATTCCTTCCCATGTGGTGAAACCCAAATCTAAATCAGTTTTAATTCCACCACCCTTACCTATTCCTACCCCTCCTGCAACTCCAATATCCACTCCTATTCCTAGTTCCATTCCTCCTTCGGCAATTATTCCAACCAGAATTCCTGCGCCAATAAATCCGTCTAGTTTTAGAAAAAAGACTGCTTCGGCACCATCACAATTGCCGACACCTGGAACTTTGGTGGATAAAATACGACGAAATTTCCGTCGAATCACTGGAGTCCCCGCACCAATAATTCAACCTGATAGCCACCGAAGGCCTACTACTAAACCTTCTCCTGAAATTCCAAATTTACCAACTCCTTCCCCAACTCCTTCAATTCCTATCACTGATTTTCCTATTATTTCTCCGCGTCAACATTCTGAACCAGTGATGTATGACGATGCGGTGGGACCATCAGGACAGCAGAGGCCAGAGGGATATACTTCGGACCCGGATTCTGACTCTACATCATCTGAAGACAGTTTTGGACCCATTCGTGACATGTCGCCACCAACGAGGAATTATTATGCGCCCCCAACATCAGCGCGAAGAACTCCATCGAGATTGCGTCCGCGACGGGAAAGGACAGTAATTGAAGATTCGAGGACTGAAGCAGAGAAGCAAGCCGAATTGGAGCACGATCCACCAATCGAACATCCTCCGTTCGAGCTGTTGCCTACTGCTGCTGAAATCATTGCGGCGCAAAGACAGGATCCCTGGTCGCGTGAGTTGATATTTTATTTAACTGCCCAAATGTTACCACTTGATCCAGATGAGGCTGCCAAAATTGTGGCTGACGCGCAAGATTTCGGCATGTATAAAGAGATGTTATGTCGCTTCCCTCCTGTCCATATTAATGAAATTAGAAAGAGGCGCCAAATATATCTCCCATTTGAACTCAGAGAAAGATATTTCCGCGCAATGCACTATCCTCCCGTAGTTGGACATATGGGGCAAGAACGAACACTCCATCGCATTAAATCGCGCGTATTTTGGCCAAAAATGCGCGAAGATATTCGAACATGGATACAGGTTTGCGAAGCGTGTCAAAGAGCTAAACCCCTTAACAGGCTCCCATATGGAAAAATGATAATGTCCAGATCGCGCCATCTTTTCTCCGCTATCTACATCGACTATTACGGCAAGAAACCTCGATCCACAGAGGGACATTGCTATGCCTTTGTGATGGTCGACTCTGCTAGCCGATGGTTAGACGTACGTCTAACCGAAAACTCAAATATAGCCACTACGGTGAAACAAATTCAGAAATTCTGCAAAAGATGGGGTTTTCCCAAAATAATTATCAGCGATAATGCGCCTGCTTTTCGCTCACCAGAATTTCGTAGCCAAATCCAGCAACTTGGCGCAATAAATAGATATACCGCCGCATACCACCCGCAAGGTAATATTGCGGAAAGGCTTAACCAATCATTAAAGAACTGTATATTAGCATATATTGATGATGACCATACTAGATGGGACGTCAACATTGGCTATTTCGTGCTCGCGATTAATTCAGCGTATCAAATTTCTTTAAAGTATTCACCCTTTAAAATGGTAACAGGCCAGGAAGCTCGATTTCCGGGCGACCTGGATAGCGACACGGATGACGGAGAACCGTTGCCGCCCGTGGAAGCTGAAAACTTGCACGAACATATGCGTAGAATGCGAGAAAGCGCGATTAACAACTTGCGCGAGTCCCAAATTCGACACAAAAAATGGTTCGATTTAAAACGGCGCCCCCATGACTTCCGTCCTGGCGACTGGGTAACTTTGCGCAATCGGCAACCTTCATCTGCCGATAAACAATTCGCAGCAGGTTTACGCCAACGGACTGAAGGTGTATATATTATACATAGATTGGTGGGCCCCAATACAGTAATCCTAATGGATGAAAACGGCCAAAAAACCCAGCCTTATAATGTCGTGGAATTGCGACATTGGTTTTTTGCCGAGGCCAACTTTTTAACTTTAAAAGACGTTGAAATTATTGATAAACATGTTGAAATTTTTGCTGTCAACACTTTAGATATTTTTTCTGCCTATTTTCTTTCATTTAAGTAATTTTCTTCTATTTTTTAAGCTAAATAAAAAAAAAAAGGGAAAACACAAACGAAACAACAAAAAAAAAAAAAAAAAAAACCAAGTGTAATCCGGTGTAAATCTATCTTTACTACCTATTTTGTTTAAAAACTATTTTTCCCTTTATTTTAAATTTATTCATCCTAATTTTTATGTTTTATGTTATTTTATGTTTTCTTTATATTTTATATTTAATGTTTTGTGTTATGTATTTTATGTTCATATTCGGTCACTCGAAAATGGCTAAGTCCATTTCAATCAGGGACTATGTCCGGCACCAGAGTGCGCAATGCCAATTAACCTCTAAACAATAGCACGTGGCTATTTCCACAATTCATTTAAATTATTCAATCAATATAATTTATGCGCACTTTATTTAAATTAATATTCTGTGTTCTGAATTATTACTTGTTTATCTCACCATCCTTATTTAATCACTTTAAAACAAGAGTTTTGAGCGAAGACAACCTTCGCTAACTTCCGAATTCCAACACTGAATGTCGCCCTTCAATTGCAATTAGTTAGTGTTTAACCTCGAACCCGACTTTATTACATGTGCGAGTTTTCAATCGTTCATCGAAGCTTCTCGAAGCAAAGTTTTATGACTCGTTACATTCCGGGGAATATTCTTTAGTCTTCGTTGTTTGTTTCGTTCTGTGCGCGTTCGTGTTGTTGCGCGTCGTAATTGTGAGTATCGTTTGTCAAACGTATTATTTGTTCTGTGTATTTATATAAGCATTACCTCCACCAACTTAGGCGCATTATATTCCCAACGAATATTGAAACCAACATGGCTTCCAATCGGGACGAGGAACCTTTTGTAGAAGCATTCGGTACGGGTTTTCCGAGCCACGAGATATGCCCGGTCTGCTCAGGCCATGGTATGGAGGAGGACCCGCCGCGAGCCGCTCTCACCTGTCGAGCGTGCAACGGGAATGGCGACTTGCCGAGGGATTTATTCGCGGTTTGGATGAGACAGATTTTTGGATGGGTGTTACGTCGACGCAGGCAAGACAACATAAATATTGGCGGCGTTACATTTCCGCCGTTTAGGTCGCTCAACGGAAGTCCGGCTTCAATTCTGCGATTTGAGACGGTACACCGCTGGTATTGGCAGCGTGCGCGACGATTGGCGCAGACAAGTCATATTAATCTTCGACAATGGATTTACCCTGGTACCAACATCGCCCAACTTCTTGATTCACCGGCTGAGGACCCATTACATCGTGAGCAGTCGTCGACGCGTGCAATAATGGGACGAGAAGTTATTTCATCTCTTCAGGAAACCCTCGATGGTAATGTACACCAGGTTCAAGAGGCTATTGCGCGGGCTGTTGCGCATTTGTCGGATTTGCCAGTCGAATCTGATGATAGCTGGAGCAGTGGTGACGATGATGCGTTATTTGCAAGCGCCTCGTCGCGGTTTGAAGCGCAACCTAGCCTGACACCTGCATCCCCGGATTTGACTTTGAATTTATGTTGTGAATGCGACAGTGCAGTATCAGACGGAAGGATAGAACAGGAAAACGAGGAGATTGAGCGGGAACGGGCCAGCACGCCGCCAGTGCGAGACTGTGGATCCGAGTTGAGTACTACTCCGCCATTATTAGGATCAATCAATGAGGTAATCATCGAGACACCTCCTGATCAAGTTATAAATGCGCAAGGACCTGAGAAGAAAGCAAGGGATCCGCGTACAGTCAATTTGCCACAATCCCCAACCAGAAGACCAGTCTCAGGTGAACTGAGTAGGCGAGCAACAGTAAAGATTGTACCTCGTGAGACTTCGCAAAAATCCAAAATTCCTGTCCTTATATCTCATTTTCGAGTTGTACCAAATGCACCCCCGGGAAACACCAGCGCAACTATACCCCCTAACAGCACAGTAACTATTTCTGATCGACTATACTTGACAGGGTCGCATTTAGAATCAGCGCAACCCCAGCTGGGCGATGGTACATCAACAACTACGTCAGCTACTCATTGTGATTTATTCACAGACAGGTCTGGAATTAGCACAAAACCGGTGCATACGTTTGAAGTTATTTACGAATTATTGAACCGATATGAGGTAAATGTATATGCGCAAGATGTGCATTCCTCACCATCCAGATTCTATATGGAGCGTCGAGGTTGGATAACTTTGATAAATTTTATGATGGACCGTGATTTTAATATCCTACAAGCCGATTTTCAAGAAGTATTTAACGAAATGCTTCTACGCATACGTACCATGTCCAACCAGATTCAGCATCGCTTGAGTCAATGTGACCTTTACGACCGCGTAAATGCGCTGGAGTTATTAATATGGGTAATGCATGAGGAGGTCTCCCAAGTGCTTCACCAGGTTCTAAGGCGACGTGAGCAACGTGAGGGAGGCGACGAACGACAAAATCCGGAATACCGAAGAAGGTATGAAATGGAGAGGAAACAACTCGCCGACCGACATCACGTAGATAGAAGGGGAGGCGACGAGCGACGAAATCTGGAATATATGCGAAGATATGAGATGGAGATAGAACGACTCGGCGAGCGACATTGGGCAGATAGACGAGCCGTGGAGGAGGCTAGTGAGGAGGAATTCAGACGAAATCGAGAGCGGACCCGTTTAACCGAATTGCGCGAAATACGGTGTTCGACTGTTTATCGATACGTGTTCCTGCCTCCTGCCCCACGCACAAGACGAGGTGAGTGGGATGCAACCCAACCATTCATAACTTTGGAACTTCTTCCAAGCTTGATGCCTCCCACCACGATTCGTTGTAACTTTGCTGAGGGAGAACGAGGATGTCTCCAATTTGATATGTCGATTCGGGCTCAGCGACAGCTTCTCCGATCTTTAGCCATTGCGGACTTGCATATGCTTCGTTCGGAGGCTGATCCATTGTTGCATCTTCTCTACCGGAGGTATGGAGAATATTTTTTGGCTCACTGTCTTTTCGAGATAAATCGGCAGGGCGCACGTTCATTCCAAGATGCGCGACGTGTTGTGGTAGAAGTGGCATTTAATATGCTAATCTATTTCCGAGATCCTCAACATCGTCAAACCTTGGAATTCGAGTGAACAACAATCCTAAACGTGACTTTGTGTGCGCAAGTTTTTTGCAAATTGAAGTCAGGAGATCACATCAATGGGCGTTTCGTAAAATTCCTCCGCTTCGGCGTTGAGTTGAAGGACTTGATACGAGGATCCTGGTGATTTGCGAAGACTTTGTGCGCACTTCAACCTACCATTCATCATTATTTTGTGTTTTCATCATATTTTCATCTCTAATTGTGTCCAAAATGCGCCGCCAGATCGTGGATCTCTGGTAAATGCCCTAATAAAACATCTCCGCATTTGTGCGTTGAGTTTGGGCCGGCCTGCATTCCAATATCTACATGGTATCCACAAAACTTTATCATCTTTAAATCTTCATCATTTTTCCGTTCCGCCATGCGATTCCATTGATGAGGCGCTCCGTAAAACATCTCTCGAGTTGGAGGACTTGATGGAACGAGCTTGGGCAGCGGTAATGTGTCGATTTGAAGAACAAATAATTATTATTAGTGTTTCATCATAAATGTTATTATTTTTGCGCAAGTTTTCTATTGTGATAATCCTCACTGATAATTTATATTTTATTTAATTATTTTTACGTTTTTAGTGCTTTAGAATCGGACAATTAGATTTTTAGTGCTACAATTATGTTTTTATTTAAGTGCAATTATGATTTTGATAATTTTTTTAGTTATATTATTGAAATATCTATTTTAGTTTAATATCTTTCTGTGCCATAATCATTCCAGAATTACCTTCATTTAATTATAACAATCGTCCTAAAGATTAGGAATTTAATTCTATTTAATTTTGAATTTAATTTCATTTGATTTCAGTTAACCTTTATTTTAGCGCAATTATTCTGGAATGATCCAAGTTAGTATTCAATGTTTAAATTTATTTAATGAATATTTTTCTTTAATTATTTAGCATTTAATCAAGATTATTGTGATACTTTTTTGACCCTTCATTTAATTTTGTGATATCTTCTGATCAACATATTTAATTCCGTGGCAATACGAGTAGTATTGTGCGCGCGGGTATTTGTTATGTTTTATAATATTTTATATGTTTCTATTTTCCATTTCATTCATAGAATTAATAACCTAAATTATCCTTGCGCAAAGTTTCGCGCATCCATTTAAAAGTTCCTAATTAATCTGAAATCATACTTACCTTATGCAGGTTGCATAATTTTGTACCTTACCTTTATTTTGTATTTGTTTTGCGCAATTACGCGCATCCTACCATAACATAAATACCCAATTTGATATTAATAAATCCCAACCTGATTCTTGATAATTCTCATGTGTCGGCTCTTTATTTTTGTTTAATTTAAAATTGTTTATTCGATGATTTTTATACAGAAAGCAGAAGTTTGTTTATACAAAAAAGTAAAAGTGTTTAAAATTTTTTATTTCATAAATTGTTTGGGTAAAGTGTATAGACTCTCGTCCGTCCTAGGTATTGTCGGCCCCTTTAGGTTTAGCGTTCGCCCTCCTTGTGTCGTCCCTGTTCGTCTTGTGATTTCGAGTAGAATGATTTAAAATTTACCATTGTGACTTTCCAAAAATCTTAGTTTAAATTTATTTTCAAAAGCCATGGTGATTTATTAATTCTTTGTTTTTAATAATTTAATTGATTTTTGATATTTAACCTAGTATTGTTTAACTTTTGTTTATTATTTTGACAAGGTTGTTAAATCTTTGCACCACGTGCATCCTTTTAGACAGAGTTATTAAGTCTTTGCGCAGACGCGCATCATTCTTTTTTGTTGTTTAATTTATTTAATTTATTTTTTGAGAATTTGTATAGTTTTTGCGCATAGCGCATTATTATTGTATGACTTTCCTTGTCTCTTATCCTTTTATTCTCTTCGATAAATCTCGAATAATAAAAGCCTAAGGGGGGAGGGATGTCACGGGCAGGTTACCCACCCTTCTTTTTTATTCATTTCTAACTTAGACTGTCCCAATCTTAAGTTTTCTTATTTTTTCCCAATCTTTCTTTTCATCTAACATTGATGAATCATCTCTAAATATATGCGCAGCCTCATTGCGCGCATCTTATTATTTCCAACAATTAACCTTATTTTATACCTTCCACCCCCTCACCCACTCCAATCGACCTGGTCACATGACTCATGTTTACCTGGTCGCTACTTTTATCCATAATCCACACTTCTCATACCTCTTTCAACGAGTTAACACCTCTTAGATTGAATTGAGTTTGTCAATCTTTATTTTGCGCTTTAACACGCGCCTCTTCTAATTTAACACTTAATAGCGCCTCTTTTTGCCCACCTTTTATCCCTTCGCATGCCTGTGACATCCTATGCCCACCCGCATACGAATATCACTGCGCATACTCATTCTTTTTAAACGTAAAGACCCACAACGTGAGATTGAGCCCGTCGAATATAAATAATGTGTGTTACAGCGAGTTAGGTTTATTCACCGTCCGATATCCGCATATGACGATGGCACAAACAGAGTAAATCTACGAACTTTGCCCGCTGATTTGCGCTAACATCACCTTGCGCGTAAATTCAGATCAAATCAATTAAACATCTAAGTTGATTCGTAACAAAGTCATTTCGAAAATTTTCTGATTAAAGGGAAAAGTGGGAAAAAATTCAAATTTAAATTCGTGCAATGCGGGGAAGTTCGGGCGGAGTTTATTAAAATAAAAGCGTATAAAACCAACTACCAGTAAAATAAAAAAAAAAATAATTTTTCAATTTCTATTTTTTTTCCTGACATATTTTAAATAATCTGATGACGTCATGACATTTTGAGGCTTAGCGGCTAGCCTCTACCAGATGGAAAAGGGGATTGCTTTGATCTTATCCTGTCATCAAGTCTGCAATGAAGTTGTGCAGAAACCGTCTCTCAATTTCATTTCAGGCCGCTGGGTGGACGTAGAGGGGAGGGGTCACTTAACGACCTCCTTTTTTAATCAAAATAATAATTTCCAATTTACAAATTTATTTATATTAAAAAAAAAATATTTTCTTCAATTTATTAAACACTGACCACCAAAGTGCACATTTTCAAGCCGAAAATGTGTGCCATAAAAAAAAATAAAACCCGCAACATCATATATAACTTATTCCCCATTTTATTTTTTTTAATCAGCAAAATCGCATCTCAGACCATCTGCACCAGATCCAGTCCAAGAAATCACCGAGCTAATTGAACAGTGGAGCAATAAGTGCCAATTTACTGGACCCCCAATGTCCCTCTTCTAGTGATTAGAAGGTTCACCACATCAAATAACCGAATAACACACAAAAAAATCCAATATTTGCCCCCCCAATTGATTTCTTCCCAGCAAAAAACAACCAATTTAACCTTGAAATATAAAAAAAAAAAAATTAATTATTTCATCATTAAATCAATCTTTCCTAAATCCAATTTCCAACCGGGGTTAAAAGGGTTAAAAACTAAACTTCCAATAAGAAAAACAAACGTGCGCGCATTCAAAGAGTGCCCATCTGCGCATTTGGCGGAGGGTGAGACGACGCGTGTCCGTCAGTGTTTGATCATGGAAACGGCACGCGCCACTCGCCATTACTCACAGTCAAGAATGGACGACTGGTGATTACATTGCCAGCGGCCATGATCCCTCCAACAAAGCGACGGGGAGGGAAAGGAGGATGCAGATTAAGCGCCAATGACGAGATCGCGAGAGCATCGCACTCCAGATAATTTACTGCTAATTGACCAAACGCGTCCCACTTCTCCCTTCCCCACCTGCCGTTCATTTACCTAAATCATCCGCGCAAGCCTTGAAAATAAAACACTTTTATTACAAAAACGCAAACGAAACGTAAACAAAACGACTTTGGCAATCCAAAATGTAGAAATATTTATTCCATTGTTTGCTTCTTTATTATTTATTGTGTTTTTACGTTTTTTCTCTTCTCTTCGCGTTCCTTTCGCTGAATTTGATAACATTTTCGAGATTAAAATTTATTCCCCATAGTTAAATGCGTGTTTTCAATTTAAGGCAAAGCGTGTTGTATGCCAAGTGTGTATCGCAGTTGCTGCTTAATATTTAATAATTGATAAATCCGTGACATCCTCGCAAAAATCACTTTAAATTTATGGTCTATCGATGCATTTTAAATGGGCGAGCAAAATGATGGACTCGGGCATAAAAGCAATGAGCCCCCGTGCGTTCAACCTGTCCAAAGATGAATATTTTATCTGCGTGTGGAGAAATCTTGAAAAGTATACGCGCAACTTACGGATACATTATCTCGTTTAATTTTGCTCGAATTGATGGTTATTAAAGGTTGCATCCGCTCAATATTGCACATCCCGATAGTTAAAGCTGCTATGATTACACTTTTTAACTTTTTTCTAAAAATTCGTCAAAATATATATATTTTTTAAATTCTAAAATTTACAAATAAAAATTATCGTACAAAAATATATTTTACAATATTATGCTTTCGAAAATGTACAGCATTTCGCGGAATTAAGTACTTCGTATATATTATAATAGTATACTAGCTAGTTATACTTGTTGGTACTAAATCATCAAATACTGAACACATTAGAATTTAATAGGCTGGCCATCAGAAATACCGTACATCTTCCAATCGTGCCACCGTGCGCAATTTGCAAAAATAATATTTTCCCGCGCGCAATTGGAGGTCCGCGCGCCATTAGAGGATATACGGTACATGAAAGCATATTAGAAAGTTTGCGAGATGCATTTTTCCCTTATTTTGTGCCACGTTACACTATTTTAGTGCCATATCGTAAGGGAAAAATCTTTAGTGTATCGTTTTCAACACTAAATTAAAATATAGCGCAGCCAATCAGAATTGAGAACACTATATTGTTAGCTCTGCCCATTGCAAATGGCGATTATTTTGTTGTCCCGATCAAACACATCCCAGTCATAGGTACGTAGATTGAATGATAAGTGAGGCCCAAAATTGAATTTTAGGCGCAAAACCATACTTTATAGGCATAATAATGGAATTTTATGCAGAAATTTGCACATTTACGCCCCCAAATTGAATTTTTAAGCTCAAAATTACTAACTGTCAGTAGTTGGCTGAAATAGTGTAGTGATAAGAGAAAATGCAGCCCGCAAAAACTTAATTTATCATTTTTCCCTTACACTATTTTTATACCGTATAGTGTTTAACTGTAAGGGAAAAATGAATCCCGCAAACTCTCTATAGTTAACAATACACGTTATCATAGCAACACTACAATAGCATAACAATCAATTAATATAAACTCATATTAATTGTCACATTCAAAATACATTTATCATCACTAAGATGCGTCCAATAATGATAGGTCCACCCCTCCATTGTTACATAAAATAACTTCTGTGACTCTAACAGTAACGACAATTTATTTCTGACATTATTACAATGAAATAAAGTTATTCCTAAATTTCCAATGCATTTAAACAATAAATAAATAAATAAATCCAAAAAAACACATTATAATAGTATACTAGTTAATAGTTAATTAACACTATTGTTGTTGGGCAAGCCCTTTAGTTCCATCTCTTGCTGTTTATTTGGAAGACAAAGTGAGATTTAATTCACCAACAGGCTTTTTTAGAAAACATAAAAAAAGCAAGCATTCAATGCGTGAACATTCCATTTTTTTTCGGTTAATGCACATCAAATGAGATTAAGCTTAAAGCTGAAGAGGGGTGTGGGTGACCAATAACAGTTGCACCATCATATTTCACTCGGTTTCATTGACGAATGCTTATCGGACCGTCAACTATTTGGTGACTAATAGCAACTGCAAACACTGACTGACTCTTATTTATGCCACACGCGTTTCAATACGCTTCACTTGTACTCAATTAACAACTGAATTTATTTAATTAGAAAAAAAATAAATTAAAAGAGAAAAAAATAATAATGCTTTTTAATTCTCCTGAGAAAAAAAACTGCGGGGTCTAAGTTGCCTTTCATTCCAAACGTGATGGATGCTTCTAGGCTTAAAGATTTTTGAAAAACCATAGCCATAAATAGCGCTATAATAAATAAATGCGAAATTTCCCCTCAGCATCCATCTGCAAAAAAATTGGAGATGAGGAATTATTGCTCCACCCCAATAAAGAAAACAAAACCCATAAACAATAAACTTTAAACTTTAAAAAAATTCTATGTTTAAGAAAAATTGCATTCTACGAGTGGACAGTTTTTTATTGGTATTATTCTTTTGCCATTCAATAGGTGCGTTAGATCGTAAATGGATTTCGTAAATCCTGACTTTCTTGAATTTCGGAAAACAAGCAAATTGGATTCCAACTTTGAATGACTTTAATGTTAAATTGTTATAAAGCAAACAAAAAACAATGTGCTTTGATCACTTTATGTGAAAATCAAGATGGCTGAAATCAAAAAAAGCACGTGGACACTCTAATCCAGGGATCGGCAATTAATTTTAAGTGGGGTCCGGATAATATTGAAAATTTTTATCGAGGTCCAGAAAAAGAAACACTTAAAAACCTTACTAAAAACCTAAGAAAACGAAAAAAAAAACACTTAAAAACCAAATAAACCCCTCCAATAAACACACACAACCCAAAAAATACCAATAAAACCTTAAAAACATGAAAAAAACAGGAAAAACAAGAAAAAAACACCGAAAAACCAAAGAAACCGAGGGGAAAATGTCGCTAAAACGTCACCCTGGTCCAAGTTTTGACCATCTGCCTATTGGCGACCGCTGCTGTAATCTGTGCACGTAGATTTTCAGATATCAGATTTTCTGAAATCCGATTTCCATTTGATGACGTAAACATCATTATTTCTACAGAATTCTACAGATTTGAAGTGACCTCCTGACAAACTGGAGGCTTGAAAATATTTTTCCATAACATCTTGTTTTATCGAAAGAAGAAACCAATTGCCGATACAGTCGAAACTCTTTATAACGAATCGCGATATAACGAATTATCGCTATAAGGAATTGTTGTAAATGACTTGGTTGGCCAGCCATAGAACACCATGTTAAATATTTTCGTTATAACGAATTTTGATATAACGAATTATTCGTTATAACAAACAAGCTTTCAGGTACACTGTAATACCCATAAGCTCTCGTTATAACGAATTTTCAAAACTGATTACATGACTCACAACATCCGATGCCCATAAGCACAGGAAAATCAAAATTTTCCTGTTTTAAAATGGCTGCCAAACAAAAGGCAATTTTTATTGAGAACAAGTTGAACATTTTTAATGCCATTGACAATGGCAAGAAGCCACCAATTGTAGCAGATAAGTTTAATTTGCCCCGTTCTACAATTTTTAACAATTTTAAAGAATTGGGATAAAATTGACATGAAACTTGCATGTCTATGAATAAATAATATTGTTTATGATAAAATTTAATATTTTTTACCTAATTCGTTTTAACGAACTCTCGTTATAACGAATCGATTTTCCGGTCCCTTGCGATTCGTTATAAAGAGTTTCGACTGTACCGATATTTCTAATTTATCAAAACGCATGGCCGAAGTGATGCATCAAGTCACCACTAAGTGCATTCAAAAAGTCTAAAACGTATGCAAAACTCGTTTCGTGTTTGTACGTGACGTCATTCCCATTGAATAACATGTGTGTTTCTCAAAATGTTTCTCGAAATGCGCAGATCTGCACGTTTTATTGACTAGACAATTTAAAAAAAACCGTGCAAACTTTGCAACATTTTAAAAATTACATTAAGGAGTTTCAAAATGACACGCTTAAGACACTGAAGTGATTATGACAATTATTCTGCTGAAGCGATTATCATGTGACCTGCGTGGGCCAATCACATAAATAATCGCTTCAGCACTTCAGCGCTTATGTATAATCGCCTGAAAAGGAGTTGTTAGTGCTGAAGAATGCTTAAACTAAGAAAAAGAGAATTTGCTGTACATTATTAAATAAATAAAAATAAATAATCAATTTAATTTAATAAAAACAAATAAATAAATAACAAAAATAAAGTATAAATAAAAGTCATGTGACATACAGAATAATCACTTGGACCTAGTGTTGGTCCTCAATAATGATTGGGATTGGGATTATTGGAACAATCACTTCAGCGCCTTCAGCGTGTCATTTAGTAAACCCATTATTAAAAATTTACCTGGATATTTTATTTAAAAAAATTATTTTTAGAACACCACATTTTAAATATAAAACAGTTACATTTCAGCAAAAATTAAATGTTTAAACCTGTTGTATTAAAATAAATTAATGTAAAGCATGGGTTAATATCGTTCTTTTTACCAACGGCTTTTCGACTGTTTACCGACAGGACCGAATTTAGATATTGCGAGGCCCCTAAACACAAAATTCTTTAAATTAATTCTTTATTTGAAATCTACATGTAAAATAACCCTAAACAATATAAAAATAGAAATAATAATGAGTCGATATTAACAATGAGAAGGAAATTTTAATTTTTTTTCAAATTTTCCAAACTTATTTTTGCTTATTTTTGCTTATACGTAAATCCAGCCATGGTTACCAATCACCTTCAATATGCATTTAAAATACAAAATAATTTTTTTTTACATTCCAATTCCAATTCCATTCTAATCAAAGAAAACAGAATGAGAAAAATTAAGTTAAGTGTTTAAAGGGTTAGACGCGCAGTAAACTGATACAGAACAGAGCTTATTTCCAAATGGACCGTGTGATAAAGGCAGGATTTTCCCCTGGGAGGTTCATTTTTGTGATTTTAAAGTGCTTGGAAAGAAAAGCAATCAATTGTATTTGTTATAATGAGTTTAAGTTTTAACAGTGTCGTGACGCGTTTCTGTAGCAACGACACATTCTGTTTTCGTATCGTTCTGTACCAATATGGCGGTGTAAATAGTGTGGAATAAATTAAGCTTCAATGTTATTAATCAACCTTCAAGATCAGTAAAATGTCACAAGTGGTAGCAGAGGGTGGTTAACTGAAGGTTGGTTTTCTGCGGTTATTGGAGGATGAGCGAGCGCAAGTAATGAATCAAAGCGACTAATTGACGACGGTGGAAGATTCGAACGAGGAAAGCGTGAGCAAGCGAGTGTTTTGCCGTTCTGACGTTTCTGCAAGTGAACGTTTCGGGACCACGTCGATCGTTACGACGTACGGCAAACGTTACGAGGGCTGACACAACGACGTGCGGCAAGCGACACAACGTGCGGGAAACGTTACGAGGGACGAACGGTTGACGTACGATTAGTGACCTACGAGCGCGGCAAACACAAAACGAGGTTTTTTAAAGATACAAAGATATTTGGACAAGCATGGCGGCCGAGGAGAAAGGATGTGGCGTGAGTCGAGTACCATTATTGGATGAAGAGAATTACTTGGTTTGGGCGATGCAAATGGAGGCTGTACTAGATTCAAGGAATCTGTGGCAAACGGTGATCGTGGAGAACGAGCCAATGCCGAGGCAAGGTGCAGCGTGGGATAAATGGAAGAGGCGAAACAGTGTTGCGCTCGGATTGATTGTCACGACGCTCACCCCACAACAAGCCGGTTTGCAATTTGGAACCAAAAACGCCAAAAAGATGTGGTTTGACTTAGCGGCGCATCATGCGGGACGCACGAAAGACCGACAAGTTGACATAGGAAGAGAATTAACCAGCGTGCGAATGCGTAACGACGAGCAAGTGGAACGATACGTGGACAGAGTTGTGGCGATAGGAAAGAGATCAGCGGTGGCAGGACGACAAGTTGATGAAGATGAGCTTGTTTATTACCTGGTGAGGGGGCTGACAGCCAAGTATGATAGTGTGGCAGACGCTTTTCACGCAAAGCGCGACATGACGATTCTGGACATACGACGACAACTGCGGTCGAAAGCGGGATGGGCAGACGAGAAGAATGGACGTTTCAGCCAGGAAGGGGCGTATAAGGCAAGGGCAAGAAATGACAAGCCAAGCAAGGGAAAATGCTACGAGTGTGGGAAGCCGGGTCATTTTGCGCGCAACTGCAGGAGTCGTCAAGACAAGCCAAGTGGCGAACGAGGCGTCGGTGATGGGAACTGTTTCAATTGTGGCAAAAAGGGCCATTTTGCGCGTGACTGTCGGAGCAAGGGACAGACACAGGGACGAGGAGCAAAACAAACGCAACACGGAGGACGGGACACGGCAACGGTGCAATATGCGAGTGCGCCTAACGACGATCGCTTGCGCAGTTACAAGTCCTATTCTTTTCATGCGGCTATGTCTACGGGGTCACTCAAGCGAACCGACTGGGTGCTGGACTCTGGCGCAACTACGCACATGACTCCACACCGGGATTTTTTGACAGATTTTGAAGAAGGTGAGGGTGAAGTGCACATTGCGGAAGCAACCACGGCAATAAAATCAAAAGGACGAGGGACTTTGACGTTAACAACTCAGACCGAGACCGAAGACATCGATATAGATTTGGCGAATGTGGTTTACGCTCCTAGATTGCGGGGTAACCTGTTTTCAGTGTATGGGCTTGCTAAAAAGGGGTTAAAGATTAATTTCGATGAAGAGCGGGCATGGGTCATTGCAAGTGATGGGTCAGTTGTAATGTCAGCGACCAGACGTGACCAGATGTACGTGTTAGACGTAACAGCAGTTGTTCAAGTGGACTATGCCAACCTGGTGGACGACGAGGGGACGGCACAGCCTGAACAAGTTTCGGACAATGCCACTGCAAAGAAGGATTTATGGCACCGGAGATTAGGGCATGTTAGCGATCGAAAAATGGACGAAATAAAGGGACAAAAGCTTGTGATTGGGACTGATTTTGGAACCGGTCACTTATCCGAATGTGTAGCGTGTATACAGGGAAAGCAACCCAGGAAACCTTTTAAGCGACTAAAGGGCGGAGCGCGAACAACACAGCCATTGCAGTTGTGGCATATTGACTTGATGGGCCCATTACCTACAGCATTGGACGGGAGTCGTTATGCCTTGATCATTGTTGATGACTACACTCGATTTGTATATTTTTCAGGATTACGGGAGAAGAGTCAAGCATTCGACTACATCGAGAAACACCGAATGAGAGAGGAGAGGTCAACGGGACTGAAGTTGATCACCGTCAGAACAGATAACGGCACTGAATTTTGTAACGATTACGTGCGAACTACTTGGGAGCGACTTGGGATTAGACACGAGAAGACTGTCCGGTACACAGCCCAGAGTAACGGAGTCGTCGAGCGCTATAACAGGACGGTGACAGAGAAAACGCGAGTATTATTAAAATGGGCGTTACTTCCTGATGTTTTTTGGGGTGAAGCGATGGCAACTGCAGTGCACGCCATCAACAGAACACCAACAGCGACCAGACCTGGAACCACGCCATATGAGTTACGACACGCGAAGAAACCCGTGATAACTCATTTGCGGGCTTTTGGATGTGTGGCTCATAGGCACATTCCCAAACAGTTGCGGAAGAAGTTGGACGCTGTGACGCAACAAGGGATAATGGTCGGGTATTCGGCGGACAGGCGAGCATATCGCATTTACGATGAGGACGAAGATCGAGTCATAGAGGCACGTGACGTCTATTTTGAAGAAAACGCACGAAGAGGACGTTTGCAGAATAGGCAGCGACTAGTGATGGGCAATGAACCTTTGGAAGGCAACAGCAATACGTGTTACTTAGACGATGAAGACTCAAGCGATGAGGACGACTTTCCTGAAACGGGGGAAATCGAACATGAGATTGAAGGGGAGGTGCATGACGCACAGGACGGAGACGGGGAGGTGCGAGACGTGCACAACGAAGACGGAGAGGTGGACGACGCACACAATGAGGTAGCAGCAGCACCGGAACCGCAAGTCGAACGGGGCAGACGAGGACGGCCGACACGCGAGGAAGCAGCTCTGAGACAAGTTGAACATACTACGCGACTGAGGGAGCGAGAACGCCAGTTGCAAGCCGAAGGCGCAAGACGTTCTGCGCGGTTACAAAACCAGAATGCGGCACACATGGCAGGGACTGTTTTGTTTACTCCGAGCACATTCAAAGAAGCTATGTCTTGCCCAGATAGTAAAAAATGGAAAGAAGCCATGGACAAAGAGATGAATTCGATGAAAATACACAAAGTATGGAAACTTGACAAACCGACGGAAAACAAGCGACCTATTAAATGCCAGTGGATCTATAAAATCAAACTACATCTAGACGGAAGTATCGACAAATATAAAGCTAGATTGGTTGCAGTTGGGTACGGTCAGCGACCAGGGGAGGATTATGATCGCACATTTGCTCCAGTTATGAAACTACAATCACTGAGGCTTTTACTTGCAATAGCGGCGAAGAGAAAGCTGAAGATTAAGTTATATGACGTTGAAACAGCTTACCTCTATGGTCTTCTGGATAAAGTAATCCACATGTTCCAGCCCGAGGGTTACGTAAAACAAGGGGAGGAAGGTTGTATTTGTGTTTTACTTAAAAGCATCTATGGGTTGAAGCAAAGTGGAAGGTGCTGGAACAAAGAGCTAAATAAAAGATTGAAGTCCATAGGACTCAAGCGGTTAAAAGGGGATCCGTGCATTTACACGAATATAACTGACAAGGACTATTTTGCCATTGGGGTATTTGTAGATGATATAGTGGCTATTGGATCAACGGACGAATTTATCGACGCCAACATGGACGCTCTGCGCAAATCGTTCAAGCTGGTCGACTTGGGGACACCGAAGAAAGTTTTGGGGTTGAAGGTGACGGTCGGCAAGAAGGGGATTGTCCTGTCACAAGAGGAATATGCGGACAAGATCATTGAGAAGTACGGGATGTCAGACTGCGCAATTAAGAAGAGTCCACTACCGACGGATCAAGATCTAGATGCGTGCAAGGACTCGAAGAGAGTGGACAGCACAGCTTATCAAGAAATCTTAGGAAGTTTGATGTACCTCATGTTAGGCTCGAGGCCAGACTTAGCTTACGCAATAAGTCGTCTATCGTCTTATGCGAGCGCCCCAACGGAGATGCATCTAAAAGCGATTCGAGGAGTGTTGCAGTACGTAAAGGGGACGAAAGGATACGGGATACTGTTTGATAGGGTGAGAAAACCACTGGAGCTGACATCGGATGCCAGTTGGAGTGTGGGACCGGATGCCAGATCCCATACTGGGTTTATTGTCACATATGGAGGATCGTTGATCAGTTGGAAGTCGCGAAAGCAGAAGTTGGTGACCATGTCATCAAGCGAGGCAGAAGCAGTTGCGTTGTCTGAGGGGCTAAAGGAGCTCAAGTGGTTGAGAGGACTAATTTCGGAGCTCGAAATGGAGACTGTACAAGTCGGGCTGGATATTTTCTGCGATAGCAAGTCAGCTATCAACTTTGCGGAGGAAACACAGCTCACTGATCGTACGAAGCACATCCTAAGAAAATATATGTTTATAAAAGACGAGGTCGAACTGGGCAATGTAAGATTGAATTTTGTGCCAACGGATACAATGAAAGCAGATTCCCTAACCAAGCCGGTATCAGGGGATAAGATGAAGAAATTCGTGCAAGATATGAAGATGGACATGAGGGGGCGATCTGTGTAGTGTTTTAGTTTTTCCTTACCAAGCAAAAGGGGATTTGTGATTTTAAAGTGCTTGGAAAGAAAAGCAATCAATTGTATTTGTTATAATGAGTTTAAGTTTTAACAGTGTCGTGACGCGTTTCTGTAGCAACGACACATTCTGTTTTCGTATCGTTCTGTACCAATATGGCGGTGTAAATAGTGTGGAATAAATTAAGCTTCAATGTTATTAATCAACCTTCAAGATCAGTAAAATGTCACAATTTTGCTGCCCCCACTTAGGAATTGCAAGCGTTGGTCGGTCGATGACTGTTTGCATGAAATTGGCGTCTAAGAACAAGTCGTTTCTCGCGCCCACCGAAACTTGTAAATCAAATCAAGAGTCCACAACCAGACGCCGACAGCTTTTAATGTCAGATCCGTTCACGTTTCCTTCTCTCGTTTGCATTCGCTGTAACGAGGTTTTGGCCAATTCACCTTTCAAATTGTCGCCTACAAATTGAGTAAGAAATCCATTTCATACATCACTTTTCCTAAACGACCCCCTCCATTTTTTCATATTCCAAATCGACCCCCGTGTCCACTGTATGGAAAGCCAACTCTTTTTCTTATAATGAGGTGCCATTTTGGACTGCTCTGCAATTCATCAAGCAACTGGATTACCACTGACTTCTGCTTCTTCATCCTTACCATCAATATTTTCAACAAAAAAAAAAAGTTCCACGAACAAGCGAGTCCCCACGGGTGACCCTTGCAACGATGGATGAGTTTGGGAAGGGAAAAAAAATGCGTGAATAATAGAATCCTTTATTCTTTACAGATGCGTGGAATAAAAAGAATAGAAAAAGAAATAAAATGCAACGTATGAAGAAAGAAAATGTGTTTTCTAAGTTAAATCGATCAATTGGATTATTCGGATTGTCATTAGTGATGGGAAGTGATGAGGAAAGAATCAGTTTTTCAAGAATCAACAACTCCTAAATGATTATTATTATTGAATTCGATAACTGAATTTGTAATTCGGCTAAAATTAAATTAAAATACCTCAATGACTAAATCTTTGGTTCAAAATGCTTATTTATAGCGTCAGAAATTATGTTCCTTAAAGAATTCGTTTAAGACGAAAGCGCACGAATAAAACTATATTGAAATCACTTCTTTGACTTATAAAAGTAACTTATCTCTTCGGCTATTGTTACCACATGCTATAGGTAATAAATAAGATGATTTTAATGACATTAATGGCGCTCTTAAACTTACAAACAAGTAGCTAAAACCATAGGCCTTTCGATCAAACGATAATACATGTTGTAGGTAGCCATCTTTTTAGTTCAGTTCAATCTAGCTTCTTTAAGTCACTTCCCTAAGAGATTTAAAGAGAAGTGAATACGTCTTTTAAAGATTAAATGCATCTTCTCATTATTATTTATACTAGAGACTCTATAGACTCAGGGCCCTACCTTAATCTGGCCCTACTGGAGTGGCATCCCCTAACTTGTGTTTATCACAGAATGAACAATGGGTGAAAAGAAGCCTACTTTTTTTTATAGATTACTCAGTAAATTAGAGATATATCCCTCTTGCAGCTCGCACTGATAATTTATACTTGCATACATGTGCAAACGTTGACGATTAGTTGCAGAAAAGACACATTTCAAGTACAGTCGAAACTCTTTATAACGAATCGCAAGGGACCGGACGAATCGATTCGTTATAACGAGAATTTCCATTGTCAATGGCATCAATAATGTTCAGCTTGTCGTAAATCAAAATTTGCCTTTCATTTGGCAGCCATTTTCATTTTTCTTTGTTTTCTAAATATGGGCATCGGATGTTGTGAGTGATGTGATCAGTTTTGAAAATTCGTTGTAACGAGGGCTTATGGGTATTATAGTGTACCTGAAACTTGTTTGTTATAACGAATAATTCGTTATATCAAAATTCGTTATAACGAAAATATTTAACATGGTGTTCTATGGCTGGCCAACCAAGTCATTTTCAACAATTTGTTATAGCGATAATTTGTTATATCGCGATTCGTTATAAAGAGTTTCGACTGTACAGTCAAAACTCTTTATAACAAATCGCGATATAACGAATTATCGATATAACGAATACCTAAAAATGGCTGGTTTGGTTGGCCGGCCATATTCCACCACGTTAAAAAATTTTGATATAACAAATTCTCGTTATAACGAATCGATTTTTCGGGTCCCTTGCGATACGACTGTATATACATTTCTTTACCACTCTATGAAATTAACGTAACAATTTTGAATTTTCTTCTAACACAACATTCACCACATAAATCCCATAGTGCTTAGGGGACTCAACAGCTAAAAACGCACCACTGGGTGTTTTTCAATTTGCTGGAAATAAAAAACTCCAAAATTAACTTTTTGACATCATTTAAGACATAATCCCCTTACAGATCTACACCAATAAAAGACTACAACAAGAAAATAAAAAGAAAAAGAAAAGCATATAAAATTTCTTGTCAGTAAAAGCCTCTGGAGATTCCTAGTGTCTGCAATAGTGTTCCAATATTGATGAAGCCACGTGCTGGCGGCTAATTAAGCGCGAAGTCACTGGAAAGAAAATGGCGGAAGAGGGAGGGATAACGCCTCAAGAATGTGTTTATTGCTGGCCAATAGATCCACGAAGCAAGTGCATCAAAGTTTCAAGGGGTTTGCCTCGCTTCGCACACCCCTTCCCTTCCCTGGTGTTCCTCTAGCAACGTGCACTCGCCAATGAAAATGAAAATCCATGTGAATATTTGATCGAGCGGCTGAGGCTTTGCTTCACTTTTAATCGCCGCATGAATAATTAAAGGTGGTGTTCCTGCGGGAGAGACGAGTGGCTCCCTCGGGCGGATGCTGGTGTAATTAGAGTAATGGGGTGCGCGGGTGCACCAGGGGGAGTTTGTTGCTTGGATGTTCTACATCAGGTGCGCGCAATGTACCAAGTGGGCGCCAATCAAATTAGAATGCAGCGACAATTTCAGGTGCTGACCTGAAAGCCTCTTCTGGTCATATTTAATAGATGCGCGACTCTATACCACTTAACTGCGTGATAAATCTTTTCGTTAATGCCTCCCGCTCTACTCGCCTCCCAATTAATGCATTTCTCAAACAACACTCTAATGTCCGCCAATACAAATCAATCATCTTCGTTAGCAGCGCGGAACGCGTAGTTTCCACTCGGCGGCATTAGGTCTTCAAACTCGGACAAACTGACCGGTATAAGCACCCTACTGAGTTTTTGGATGCTTTAGTGTTTAGCGCAGTGGACTGACCTACAGGGACATCATGAACACCTACAGGGACATCATGAACACCTACAAGGACATCATGAACACCTACAGGGACATCATAAACACCTACAGGGGCAACCTGAACACCTACAAGGACATCATGAACACCTACAGGGACATCATGAACACCTACAGGGACATCATGAACACCTACAGGGACATCATGAACACCTACAGGGACATCATGAACACCTACAAGGACACCATAAACACCTACAGGGGCAACATGAACACCTACAGAAGCAACATGAACACCTACAGGGACATCATAAACACCTACAGGGGCAACCTGAACACCTACAGGGACATCATGAACACCTACAGAGACATCATGAAAATCTACAGGAACATCATGAACACCTACAGGGACACCATGAACACCTACAGAAACATCATGAACACCTACAGAAGCATCATGAACACCCACAGGGGCGCTGTGACAGGTGTACAGGGTGCCGTGAACCAAAAAAGTTTGGGAATCACTGGTTGAGTGGACATTGTTGCGAATTGTTGTTTACTATCACGCAAAGCACAGAAAATCCGTTGATCGCAACAATTAAATTTCGCTAGTCGCTTCGCAGCCTTGCAAACAAGCCTTACACCATGTTCGCACCAACGGATCGAGTTTGGCTGGATCCGATCCGCCCGATCAGATCCAACTGAACAGAGTTCCCATTATGCACTTGGATGGAGTTGTGTTCACACCAAAATGTAATTGAAACAAACCAAACCGGGTTGTAGTAGCAACAATGGCTGCCATTTTATATCAATAAAAATGTGCAACAACGAAATGCCACAGAGTGCTGACATTGTTTATTGAATTCCAATCCGAGAATTGAGTTGTGGGAACTCGATTGATGAACGGAGTTGTTGGGCACACGAATCTAGCTTCGTGAACAGAGTTCAGTGTTCGCACCAATCTTGGATCTAGATCCGCAGCTTCGGATGAGGTCAGTTGATACGATCAAATGATCATAACAATGGTTGCCGCCCCTCTACGAGAAAAACCATTACAAAATAACATTAAAACATTGTTAATTTGTAGTTTTCTTATTGTGAGTGGAGCTAAATCGTTCCCATTTCGGTGTTTCTCGTCTTGGAACAATCTCCCCATCGAGCTTCGTTCTTCCGCCCTTGACTGTTCTTCAGCTATGTGTGTGTCTCATTGCCGTCATTTCCATCGGCGCCTACATCGTCGCTTATTATCTGTTCAATAATTATTTATCACCACTTGTATCTCATTTCTTTTTACTCCTTTGGAGTGTGATTAAATAAATAAATAAATAAATAAATAAACTGCATTACACGTCTTCCGATCCGTCATCTTCGTGTAATCTTCAGTTTACGCTACAAATTTCAACAATATTAAATTAAAAAGCTGATTAGAGGTATTACTACACTGTGCTGACCCACCGCATGATCTCTTGTTTGGCCAGATGATTTGTCTGGAGCTTTTACTAACAGCACCTGCTTAATGAAGACAATTAAACAGTGTTCTGTCAATTTAACCCTATAACTAAATCAAGAGTGTGCAAATCAGTTAACCTTTGGGAGCCTTTTTTCTCTCCCCCTGTCTGCAGAATGTAGAAGCTCATGCGATGAAAAATCTACACTTTTCATCTAATTGTGGCACAAGCCTTTGCCAAATTGATTTTCCAATTTTTCTTTTATTAATCTAAGTAATATGATCTGGACCCCTTCATCAACTACCATCATCTATTTACTATTCGTTTAGTGTTGATTCAGTTAAATAAACGCTCATTTATTACCCAACACCTATTTATCGGAAAATAACATTATTAAGCCTTTTTTTCTAAAGAATAGCCACCTGGGATCTTCAAGGATTTTTCCTCTACAACATAGAAGGATATTTTACAAAAGAAATAAAATGTGCTTTAAGTGACACTTAGTTGTAATAACAATACAATAATAAATAATTATTGTTGTCGGCTATTTTAGTTTTCAACATTTGTCTAATAAAGTGCTATCTTTTTTTAATTGGCATTATTACAACTACCGTGTGTTATTTAATTGTTTTGGCATTAATTCAAGTCAGGTTTGAAGTTTCAAAACAACTTCCTTTGATTTTTTTTTTTACTCACATTCCAAACAATTATTATTGAAGTTTATTTAGGAAAACAAGCAAAATGCGTAATTTAAATTCCAAACAAGTTTTTTTTCTTCTTAGGAAGCGACAAAAAAGATGTTAGAAACTGATAAAATAAAAACGTTCGGACTTTTTATAACACCACTTCCTTATCAACAGAATCAAACAAAATTTCCCCTTTACACCACCAAAGTAGAATATATTATTTTTTTAAAAAAAATCAAATTCCCCGTTGGAGGTGTTTTACCGTCCTCTCTTTAAGTTATTCAAATTCAGAACCGGATTAAGGCTTTGGGAAGCCCAGAATGCATACGTCAGGGGGCCCATGAATATTCGGAAATGACAAAGCAAAAAAATTCATTTGCAAGCGGAAAAATGCATTTTTAAAGGAAATAAATTCATTTTAAGCTGAAAAAATTGCATTTCTACGCAAAACGGTGAAATAATGCATCATCAGACCCAAAAAATGCATTTTCAGACCAAAAAAATGCATTTTCAAACCTAAAAAATGCATTTTTAAAACCAAAAAATGCATTTTTAAAACCAAAAAATGCATTTTTAAAACCAAAAAATGCATTTTTAAAACCAAAAAATGCATTTTTAAAACCAAAAAATGCATTTTCAGACCCAAAAAATGCATTTTCAGACCCAAAAAATGCATTTTCAGACCCAAAAAATGCATTTTCAGACCCAAAAAATGCATTTTCAGACCCAAAAAATGCATTTTCAAACCCAAAAAATGCATTTTAAGACCTAAAAATGCATTTTTAGACCCAAAAAATGCATTTTAAGACCCAAAACAATGCATTTTTAGACCCAAAAAATGCATTTTCAGACCCAAAAAATGCATTTTCAGACCCAAAAAATGCATTTTAAGACCTAAAAATGCATTTTCAGATCAAAAAAATGCATTTTCAGACCCAAACAATGCATTTTCAGACCCAAAAAATTCATTTTCAGACCCAATAAATGCATTTTCAGACCCAAAAAATGCATTTTCAGACCCAAAAAATGCATTTTCAGACCCAAAAAATGCATTTTCAGACCCAAAAAATGCATTTTCAGACCCAAAAAATGCATTTTCAGACCCAAAAAATGCATTTTCAGACCCAAAAAATGCATTTTCAGACCCAAAAAATTCATTTTCAGACCCAAAAAATTCATTTTCAGACCCAAAAAATGCATTTCAAACCAAAAAATGCATTTTCAGACCCAAAAAATGCATTTTCAGACCCAAAAAATGCATTTTCAGACCCAAAAAATGCATTTTCAGACCCAAAAAATGCATTTTCAGACCCAAAAAATGCATTTTCAGACCCAAAAAATGCATTTTCAGACCCAAAAAATTCATTTTCAGACCCAAAAAATTCATTTTCAGACCCAAAAAATGCATTTCAAACCAAAAAATGCATTTTCAGACCCAAAAAATTCATTTTCAGACCCAATAAATGCATTTTCAGACCCAAAAAATGCATTTCAAACCAAAAAATGCATTTTCAGACCCAAAAAATGCATTTTGTACAGTACCATGATGCTCTTTAAAATCGCGTACCCAGGTCATTAGCTCCCTTAATCCAGCTCTACCCAAACTCATTCATTTCAACCCTTTCCTCCACTCCAAATTCCAAGAACAATTTCCTACTCGTCGTTTTCCGGTTAAAAAAACAAACAATTAAGATATTGTCAATCAAGTTAAAAATTATCTCAAAAATCAAATACCTACACTCTTTTTATCAAATATTTTATATTTGCCATTAAAAAAATCGACAAACCACCCATTTCCCAACTCCACTCCGAGATTCCACCACAAACTCGACTTCCTCGTCCCCCGAGGCAAAACTCTTCTCCAAATTGCCCGGAATTTCACCAAACTCGCGAAAAGGGTTTCCCGGACGAATCCACTCAAACGGGTGAAACGCTGAAACTTTCTTCAAGGAAACAAAACTGACAATTACAAGTCTGGCTTTCGCGAGACCGGGGCTGCGAGCAGGACCTTATCTACGCCAGTCCGTCGCCATGATCAGCAAAGTGAAGACCTTCTTCGCCGGCAACCACACGCACATCGTGCACGTGCGCACCGGGGACCGGCACGGCGCGGGCACGGACGCCAACGTGCAGATAATTCTGCGCGACGAGCGCGGCCGCGAGTCGGACGCGTGCAAACTCGACCATCTCTTCAAAAACGACCACGAGCGAGGCAGGACGAGCTCGTTCGGCCTCACCACCTATCTGGACCTGGTGCACGAGATAGAACTGTCCAGAGATAATTTCGGATTGGGCGACGCGTGGTTCGTGGACGTGATCGAGATCGAGCACGTTAAATTCGACGGCAAGAGACAAATCTTTCCCATACATCGATGGATCCAAGCCGACGTGCCGTACTGTTTGCGCCAGTACGACTCGTGTTTGCCGCACCACAGTCACCAGGCGGAGAAAAGACGCGAAGAATTGGAGGAAAAGAGGAAACTCTACGAGTACACCATCAATGTACCCAATGGACCTGCGCAGGTAAATCAAAGTCATTTAAACTTGTTTATATTTTTTAAACCAGTCTAAAAGTTACATTGTACATCTTAAACTAGTCTAAAAGTTACATTTTACATCTTAAACCAGTCTAAATGTAACATTTTACATCTTAAATCAGTCGAAATATCATATTTTACACGTTAAACCAGTCGAAATATTATATTTTACACGTTAAACCAGTCGAAATGTAACATTTTACACGTTAAACCAGTCGAAATATTATATTTTACACGTTAAACAGCCGAAATGTAACATTTTACACGTTTAACCAGTCGAAATGTAACATTTTACACGTTAAACCAGTCGAAATATTATATTTTACACGTTAAACCAGTCGAAATGTAACATTTTACACGTTAAACCAGTCGAAATATTATATTTTACACGTTAAACAGCCGAAATGTAACAATTTACACGTTAAACAGCCGAAATGTAACAATTTACATGTTAAACCAGTCGAAATATTATATTTTACACGTTAAACCAGTCGAAATGTAACATTTTACACGTTAAACCAGTCGAAATATTATATTTTACACGTTAAACCAGTCGAAATATTATATTTTACACGTTAAACAGCCGAAATGTAACATTTTACACGTTTAACCAGTCAAAATGTAACATTTTACACGTTAAACCAGTCGAAATATTATATTTTACACGTTAAACAGCCGAAATGTAACATTTTACACGTTAAACAGCCGAAATGTAACAATTTACAAGGTAAACCAGTCGAAGAAATATAAACAAGTTTAAATGACTTTATGAATGAATCTGCTCTTTTCAAAACTTTACTATTATAACCCGGCGTTTATTAGTAGCCACGCGCAAATTAATGATTTTTAAATAATTTCTTTGATAAATAATTTCCGAGGAAATCAGTGTTTGCTTTTGTAGTTTTCACAAAACTGATAACGATTTTATTTGTTGATAAAATTGGGTCAGTTCAAAAATAAATTGTTTGATTCCGAGGTGTAATTGATTACAATTTTGAAATATAAATTTCACTTGGTGATTAAAGTATTTTAATTGACTTTACCAAAGGTTCGGAGAGATAAAATTTAAACCTACAATCAAACAACTCTCTCTTGATTTAAAAAAAATTTAAAATTAAAAAATATTAAAAATAAAAAAATAAAAAAACTGGAAAATAAAATTCCTTTTTTCCCCTTTCATTTACCTCGCTAGTGCCATATAGGTGTCAAGGTCGTATTGCAAAAAAGATTCCTTGAAACTGACCCAAGCAACCTAGCGTGCCTGTGAGAATATTTATCAAAGTCATTACATTTCATTCTTAGCAAACAAAATTACAACAAAAAGCCAGAAAATAATCACTTATTTATCATTTCCAGATCAAATCACTCCCTTCAGACGAAAAATTTTCAGGCAAATACATGGTAACATTAATAAAAATAAATAAAAACAAATAAATAAATAAATAAATAAATAAATAAATAAATAAATAAATAATCTCCGTAGTTTGACATCCTTAGTCACAAATACGTGACCGACTTTTCCAACAAATTAATCGGTTTGATCGTCGACTGGAAAACAATCAACGACGTCAAGAAATTATTCACCAAAACCACCAGTTTGCGTGAAGGACATCCTTACGTAAGTTGAATCAATTAAAAAAAAATAAAAAATAAAATAATAAAAAATAATAATAATAATAATTTTTAGCCAATTGAGAATTGGTATACAGACAAGTGGTTTGGATTACAGCGAGTTCAAGGCTGCAACCCGGTGTTGCTTAAACTGTGCAAAGTAATTCCAGAAAAGTAAGTTTACCCACACACCTGTTTGACAAAATGAATATTTCATTTGTGTATTTAGGTTGGGGGTTACGGAAAAAATGGTGGCGCCATTTCTCGAGGGGTCTACTCTGCAAGAATCCATCAATGCCAATAAAATTTTCATCGTCGATTTGGATATTTTGGAGCAACTTGTTCCATGCGCTCGCGACAGGATGGTGAATCCCAACGCGTTTTAATCACTAATTAGCGATTGTCAACAAATATTTTTCATTTTCTCGTCAGCTTTGCGCTCCAATTGCTCTCTTTTATCTGAATAAAAACAACGACCTTGTTCCCATTGCGATTCAACTGTTCCAAATTAAAGGACCTGAGAATCCGGTAACAAAAAAATAAAAAAATAAAAAATAAATACTTCATTAATGAAATTAATATTTTCTAGGTTTTTTTACCTAGTGATCCTAAATTCACCTGGACATTGGTGAAAATGTTTTATAATAATGCAGATGCCACTTATCATCAAGCGTATACACATCTAGGTAAACATAGAAAGACTAATTTAGTTTACGTGCATTCAAATGATGTATAGTCGTGTTTTAAAAAAAAACTGGATCTTCACTACACGTTGGCAATTGAAAATGTATATAATTTCATGTTTTGCCACTAGGTGAAACACCAGAAATCAACAGGTGAAAATACAGCCTTGTCTTCAGTGATCCTTTCATAATTTCATAATTTCAATTAACAGCGTACAGTAAAAGTCGAGTTTTATTGAACATGATTGTACGATGTCCATGTTAGAAAAAGGTTCTGCAGAATTCTGCAGAAAAAATTACCAAATTCTGCAGAATTCTGCAGAAAAATGTTAACCTTTTCTGCAGAATATTTTCGGCTGGCAATTTTTCTGCAGAATTCTTCAGAGAAAAAAGATTTTCTGCAGAATTTTTTCTGCAGAATTCTGCAGAATTTTTTCTGCAGAATTCTGCAGATTTTTTTTTACCTGGGAGGGAATTGAATGCGTTGATTCATAAGAGATTAATAGACTTTGCCTTTGTAGGAATGTTTATATTTGTCGGTTAACTTTCCTTTCCCTCAATTCCATGTTAGGCTTTACACATCTGGTCATGGAAGGTGTTGTTGTGTGTACTCATAGAAATCTATCCCCATCTCATCCAATTTTCAGAGTTTTGGCACCACATTTTCTGTACCTATTGGCCATCAATTCGTAAGTGCCAACTGTCAAATGCCAAATTCAAATGTATATTAATTTCTTTTTAAATTGCTACAATAGTCGTGGTTTGGAAAAACTTGTATCTAAAAATGGTTGGGTTGACCGAACAATGACCTGTGGCAGAGATGGAATGTTCGAACTCATCCGAAGAGGGTAAATATATGACCAATACAGAATACTCTACAGGACTGGACATAGAACCGGCCCCGGAAATTTGTTCGGACTAAAGGCTCGTTTACATTGTTGCGAAATTTAGCACACAAAATGGTCGCGGCCAAAAATTCACATGAAAAAATTTGCTTCTCATGTTCTCAATGAAGCAAAGAGAAGTGATGAAGTGAAGTCTCGTTTCAATTGTGAAGTTGGTGACGACATACGCTATCTCATCCGTCATTGGACAACGCGTGCAAACTTTCCAAGCGAAGCGAAAAACTAGACTTCAAATCTACTCTAAAATTTCACGTGCGAAGGGTTGCCACACGAACTTTCACGCTCGCATCAATTCGAACGCAATTTTGCAACAATGTAAACGAGCCTTAAGACGCTGTCCGGATAGGTTCAGTTTGGGTTCCAACAAACCTGTCCGGATGGGATAATGTCCGGACCACACATTCCTGCGGGATACAGGGAAATCCCTGGTGGCCCGTGAAATTGTGACATTTTTTTTCATACCCCTTGGCTCGACCTATCCAGATTTCCCGGTACTAAATTTGTTCCCAGTCCAGCCTTGCACACAGAGTACACTGTAATAATAAAAATAGATAATACCAGTAATAATAAATATTAATAATAGACTTAGAGTGTGGAGACTCGATCTAAATGGGGCACCTCCAAAAGAAATTGAATCCAGGGGAGTAAGTCCATCACTTGCAAACCTACAAATTTTTCTCTTTTACTCACTGAATTATTCTGCACAGATTCTAGATCCAGAGATTCTCCCTCATTACCCTTACAGAGATGATTCAATAGCCATTTATCTCATCTTAAGAAACTACATCAGTGAAATAGTCAACCATTACTACAGTAATTTCCCATAAATCAAATCCAGCAGCTATTTTAAAATACGTAAATATATTTTTGGAAATACAGAATCAGCAGATGATTTCAGAAATGATCACGAATTGCAAGAATGGAGGAAAGAATTGGTTTTATCTAGAGATCAAAATGGAGTTGGAATGTTGGTAATACCTCAGAACATTTCCTGATTTTTCCCATAGAATTTTACCACTCTAAAACTCAATCTAGGGAGTTCCTGGAGACGAAAATGGATTCACAACTCACGAACAACTCATCGATGCAATCACCGCAATCATTGCAGTTTGCAGCATTGGACATGCTGCCGCTAACTTCCAACAATACGATGAATATGCATTCACACCAAACTATCCAGCCTGTTTAGTAGGCAAAATCCCCACAGACAAAGTAAGCACTGAAAACAGACTAAGTCGGCCATTTTTGAAGCGAAATCGAGACAAACAGTCTAAAAAGCAGTTTAAATGTTGTTCAAAATGCTGTTTAGTCTAAATACACTTGTTATGGACATTAATTCGATTAAATTACAGACTCCTATGACGGAGGCTGATATTGTAAGCTACTTACCCAGTAAAAGCATCACGTTGGACATCATGGTCATCACTTCCATGCTGAGTATGAAAGGAACAAATTCATTGGGCGATTTTGAAGTGCAGTATCTGTACGATCCTGTGACTTTAGCTGCAGCTGAAAGGTGACATGTTGGAGCGATGTTGTATCTACGTAATAATAATAAATTAATTATTTTTTTGTTTAGGTTCCGTAATTCGCTGAATGAGTTAAGTGATAAAATTACTGCAAGATGTCAGAAAGATCCTTCTAAAGCTTATTTATGGCTGGATCCGAAAATCGTACCAAATGCGATAAGTATTTGAACAAAGGGTACGGGACCGGAAGTTTCAAGTTATATTTTTAACATTTTAATATTTTTTGATTTGTATATATTTTATAACGTGCCATTTCATTAGAAGTTTATTTAAAGACTCACGAATTGAAATTTTTGAAAACCGTTTTGTAAATGTAACCTTTTAAGCATGGTCCAGCGGTTAACGATTCGTTGTTGTTGTTTACCGCTCGCGCCATCTTGTGACGTGTAAAAGCGTCGTAAGTTTGTTTTTAATGAAATAATAAAAAGTACAACATTTTATCACAAGATAATGACAAAACATTTTATTTTATTCTGTACATAAAAATAAAAAAAATAAAAAAAATAACTTTGATTCATTTTTTATTTTTTAATATTTATAATCGAAAAATGTCATGGCAGCTGACAATATGGCGTCACAAAATATCATTTTGTTGATTTCAAAAAAAGAAATAATAAAATCAAATTCTAACATTAGATATATTCATATTGATCATGTTTTAACCGCATCATTTTGATATTTTTCCATCGTTTTTCCAGATATTGAAATCAATTGTGGAAATATTTCCTAGTGAATACGAAATGATTTGCAATTAAGCGCGCGCGAATTCATCGACATCGAGTGCGATGAGCCTTGGGGTGGAGGGGACTGTCTCCATTTTCTAGCTATTGATCTCGATCCACGAGCAGTGAACGCATCAGGATTTGTTAGTTCAGCCTGGAGGAGATGGCGCCAATCGGATTATCGCTGATTGCGTCGGCCGAGGCAGGCAGTGAGCAAACACTGCTACCAGGGATGGAATGTCACCGCTTAAAAAAACTTAACAAACCACGTGGATAGAAATAAAAAGAAATAAATAAAAATAAATAAATAGCAAAGAAAGATTCTACGAATTGGTCTTGATTTTTTTATTTTTTTAATTATTTTTTATTCGAGTTAAGTTTGCATTTTCAAATCGAAATAGAATTAATTTAGATTAGGCATCGAGCGTGAAAACTTGATATTATTTTAACGTCGTGTTTGTATTTATATGTTTGTGCATGATTTAATGTGTAGAAGAAATAAACGATGGGATTATGGAGGGATTCATCGAGTCAACATGCTCAGTCAACATGCTCAGGTTTCCGGTCTTTTTCCTGTCTTCCAGATGCGCCTAGAAAGGAAGTTTAAATAATGTTAAATTTAATTTCATTAATTTTCAAAGTTAGGAAAACAGACGGGATAAATTAGCCTAAATAGGATATTTTTGCGCTTATTTTGCATGTTTTTGACTTAAAAAATGATATTTTTACAACTTTTTGACCAAGAAATTGACATTTTTGCTAGTTTTTATCCAAAAGGATGACATTTTTGCACATTTTTGTCTAAAAAATGACATTTTTGCGCTTTTTTTGCACGTTTTTGACTGAAAAATGATATTTTTACAACTTTTTGACCAAGAAATTGACAATTTTTGCAAGTTTTTATCCAAAAAGATGCCATTTTTGCACATTTTTGTCTAAAAAATAACAATTTTGCAATTTTTTTTACTTAAAAAATGATATTTTTGCACATTTCTGTCTAAAAATGACACTTTTGCAAGTTTTTGTCCAAAAGGATGACATTTTTGCTCATTTTAGACTAAAAAATGACAATTTTGCAATTTTTTTTACTTAAAAAATGATATTTTTGCACATTTCTGTCTAAAAAATGACACTTTTGCAAGTTTTTGTCCAAAAGGATGACATTTTTGCACATTTTTGTCTAAAAAATGTCACTTTTGCAATTTTTTTTACTTAAAAAATGATATTTTTGCACTTTTTTTACATTAAAAAAATTCATTTTTACCCACAAAAATGTATGTCCAAGCCAGTTCATTTACATGCATTTACAAGCTGATAAAAGCTTTTGCACTTGAAAATGCATCTCTTTTTCAACCAAAACAGAATTTCATGCACAATTTTTCTATAAAGATATTAAAATTTTGCTCTGAAAGAGAATACATAAAATTATTCATTTTTTACCTTAATGATTTGCGCATACTGAGGTCGATTCAACAAATCATACGCTATCGTCAAAAGGCGAAGAATCGTAGAATGAAAAACAGGATCGCCGAAACAAAACAAATCGATTCCAAGCTCAAATCCCATTCCGTAATCGCACTCATCATTTGCGAATTGAATCAACGTAACAATCTCGTGCAAATTATCAAAATTCGCCGTCTTTTCCTCTTCCGTTTCACTGTCTACAACCAACTGCATTAATTTCCGCAATTCACCTACAATAAAACAAAATTTTAAATTAAAAAAAATCCTCCATCTTTTTCTCCAAATTTCTCCTTCACCATCTGTTTCCGGTAATGGCCGATACCCGACTTGAGTTTTCCGATCAAACGGCACGACAATTCCAGCTCCATGAAACGAATCCGCCACAACAAGCTTCTGTCTCGCGCTCATCTCTCTCGTTCTCGCGTCCAACGTGAACTGGTGATCCGCGGCCCATTTTTTCAGTTTGCCATTCAGACCCCTCAATTCCTCCAGATGTGTTTTCGAATACTTTGATTTGGAATTTCTGATCTGTGAATTGATGTAAGCACTGCAAAATTTTACATTAAAAATGTCATTCGTTTATTTATTTGGTTTGTTTCGCCTTACTTGACCGCCACGAATAAATTCGGGCCCACAGGAGTGAAAATGCAATCGTTGGTCGAGTTATTAGAGGCGACAAAATCCGGCATTTTGTTCGGATCGTCGCGAAAATAACCCAAATGAAACTGCGAGTTCTTCTCGGTCGTCGCGAGAACCGTTACGAACTCGGGTGGATCGTAGTAGAACCTCCAGTGACGTAAATAAGCTTTTGGTTTCAAATTTGATTGCATTTTTCCTGCTAAAATGTCGAATGGACCCACGAGAATTAAATTTAAGTACGTTTTAAGCGTGCCTAGATTAAATAAAACATTTTTTTCGATTATTTCTCGACATTTTGAGGTGATTTTAGACATTTTAGTTGATTTACTGGGTTTTATGCATTGACAAAATTCCCAAAACGAGTAGAAATCTGGAGGCATGTCGACGAGAAATCTTTTTTTAATTCGCTCTTGAGGTGTTAAATCGGGATCTTCGGCCTCGTCCGATGTTGGATCGTCGGAATCCGAATTTGTCGACGTTTTCGTTGATATTTGTTGAGAATCTAGTGAAGAATAAATGAATTAAAAGCTTTGTCGGTTGTTTCATTGATTTTATACCATTTTTGGTCGTATTTTCTTCGATATCTTCGGCTAGTTTAATTTTTTTCGAGTTTACTTGATCCTGTAAAGAAAGAAAACAAAGTTGTTGTTGTTGTTGTTGTTGTCATGTAAACCAGTAAAGTCAATTTGTTTACGTTTGAATTTGGTGTTGGTAGATGTTTGAATTTTTTTCTATGTAGAGGATTTTTTTGATAACAGTTGACGCCGTATTTGCAAGCTGTGCGACAATCGCTTTCGTAATCGTATTCGTTTTCAGAGTTAAATCCATCGTCGGGTTCGTCGCGTTTTCCCGCCATGTTTGCTGTCGTGTTGTTGTGATAATTAACCAAAGCGCCATCTTGCGGTAAAAAGTTAAAAGTGTGTTTTAAAAACGCTTTGGAACTGGTGTTTATTAGTAATACTAGATGACGCTACGATACAACTCTAAATTTTCCTTCCCTCCAAAACGTTTAGTTCAAAACTTTATGAGAAACAAATTTTATCTAAAAAGAGAAAGATAAATGACAAAAAAAATTTAAATAAAAATTATTTTTTTTATAGTACAGACGGTTTATTTATTTTTATTTATTTAAATTATTATTTTTTTTTTGTTTTTTAGAACATGGTGAACCAAGCGGGAAAACCTTGTTCCTGGCCAAGACGTCTTATGTAAGTCGATAAAGCGTATATTTATTCTTTCTTTTTATTTTTATATGTCATGTTTGGCGACGCAAAATTCCGGCAGGACAACCATTTTCCGACTGGGAGTGCATTGGCAGAGATGGAAGCGCTTCAGTTGATGGGAAAATAAAATGTCCCGGTGCTTGTGGAAACTATATAAAATCATAAGTAATTTTTTTAAGTTTATGTTTTAAATTTTAAATTTTTTTTTCAGTCTAACGGAAAAGTGAAAGAAGCGGATGATCTGGACTACAAGCTCGTAAATTAATCTTTTTTCTTTTAGATTGCGAAATTGGAGAACACCGGAATGAAGAAAAACAAATACCATACTGCCTCGATTTAACGCCGGGCAAATCTAAACGCCGGGCCATTTTAGTGCCATCGTCTAGTGGTCAAAAGATCAATCCTTTTGAAAGATGTCGCCTGCAAAGATGAAGAAATAAAGAAAATGAAGCATTTATCCAGACCGAAAAAGAAAACTATCCCCTGCACGATACCCATTAATGAATTATTTTATAAACATTTTTCTTTTGTTGAATAAAAATAATTATTAGTTCTATCATGTTAAACCTTATTTTCCACTTCACTATGCGGAATGCAGAGAAGTTAAAAATCTAGTAATTTTATTTTTAAAAATTCACATTTATTAAGTAAGAAGGATTAACATGATTTTATCATTTTAGTGCCATCGTCTAGTGGTCGAAAGATCAATCCTTTTGAAAGATGTCGCGTGCAAAGATGAAAAAATAAAGAAAATGAAGCATTTATCCAGACCAAAAAAGAAAACTATTCCCTGCACGATACCATTTAATGAATTATTTTATAAACTTTTCTCTATTTGCAAAATAAAATCTAATTTATTTGTAAATATTTTGTTGTCAATGCTCGACAATATCGAACTTAACAAATCGAATACATGTAAACATTGAAACACAAATAAGAAAAAAAAACGAAAAAAATGTAACTTTATCAATATTTATTATTATCCACGTGACCAATTACTAACTTAACTTAAACTGTAACATGTTTTGCCAACTTGTTGTCGCCACATTACATCTATAAAAATATTGCAAATGGTTCATTAGTTACGTCTATGTGCATAACATGCAAATCCAGGTTTTCACTTGTAACGTAAGACTTAATTTCCTCATAAGCTGAAAAGGAAATGTTAGGACAACAATGCAAAATTAAGATATTGAGATTCAATAGACTTGTCATTTTTAAAATTTTCATGACTGTGCTTAGTGTAATTGAGTGGCACCCAACAATTTGTAAACGTTTAAGATTTTTAAGAGCATTCAACTCATCCAGTTCTGAAAGTAACTTTTCAGTAAGGTTTGTTTGACATGAAGGGGCATTAATTCTTAAAATTTCTAAATTCGGACTTCCTACAATTAACATTTTCCACTGATATTCTGTAAAGACATGATCAGAAGTCACAGTCACAAATAAATTACGCAAGTGTTTAAAAGAAATAGGCCTAGCTAAATCATGTACATTTTCAGTATTCGAAATAGTGCAAGACACTAATTTTAAATCTAATAACAATGGGCAATAATAACTAATAAGTTCGAGATTAATTAAACTAATCATATACATTTCTAAACTGGTCAGGTGTTGTGCCTTCGCAAATAGAATATTAAAATCTAGACTACCGGTAGTCGACAAGTCGAGCAATTCTGATAGATTTAACTCTAATCTGGATAAATTAGGGAAAATGTTGGTCAGGATGACGATATCTGCAGTATTCCTGTCTAATGTATACGGTTCGTTTACAATTGAGTAAGTACGTAACGTATTCTCTGATCTGAATTGTTGTTTTAACAGATCAAATAAACGGTCCCACTGCGATTGATTAAATGTTTTTAAAAGAGGCAGTTGGTTTAGAATGTAAAGGCAGCTCTCGGCAGTGAGAGTCATATTTCCTCTAGTTTCTAAATATTCCAGTTTCTTGCAATTACTTAAAACGCGCAGCCCGTCATCAGTGTAATTATTGCACTGGCTTAAGCTAAGATATCGTAATTGTAGACAATTTGTACCAAACGCAGCTACAACTTCATTCGTGATACCTTCGCAATCATAAATTCTAAACCATTCAAGTTGTGGCGATTGCTGTAGCAGTTTGACCAAGTATTCAGATGGAATTTTCACATCTGGAGAATCGAAGGAATCGTGTGCCAGGTCTAAATGTAAAATGTTTTGACAAACTTGTCGTATTTTTTTTAATAGACAAGGATACGAGTCCATGGGCAGAAACATACGGAAATGATGAAACGATTTGGCGCGAGGATGAATGAAAACGTCGGAACGCACGCGGACTGTTCTGTTATTGTCTAATGCCTCACCCAAGCATCGATACACGTTGGAAATAATTGTAGAAGGTTGGTTCGCAAGTTGTGTTTGCAAACTATAGAAATTTTTACAAACAATTTGCATACACAATTTCTCCAGATTCGTTGCTGATTTTCTTCGCGGCATGTTGCAAAGTACACTTGTATCACCACTAGAGATGAATTATAATCAGAATGCGATGGGATATTTATATATCGAATGATTACTAGTACGTCTACTGAGCATAATGGAATCATGTGTTTAACGTAGCGAGAACGTGTACAAGATTACAGATGAGAAGAGAAATGGATGAAATTTGTGTTTCTGTTTTGTGATATTAAAAAAATACAAAAACAGAACAACACAAACACCCAAAACACTTGAAGCACAAGTTTTTGAGTGCAGATAGCATTGAAAACTTAAATTATCTATATTTTCTAATATTAAATAGCTAAAAATCGGATCAAAATGTGCAGACATCGTGCAAAACAGTTAATAAATCAAATTTAATACTAAAAACATGACAAATTAAATGTTAACCAAATAAATCGTTTGTAAACGAGTGAAAATGTGCTTTAAACATTCTTGGATTACTGATTAGCAAAACTAGATGTCACCACGATACGTACTGTGGCGATTATTTGCCGTAATATACAGGGTGGTGCAGAAAGTCTGGTTCACACTAAATAATTTCCAAACCGTTTTAGATGTTGATTCAGCAAAATGATTGTTAAGGTAGTATGTCGGGGGAAATCCAATTATGACATCCAATTTGACCTCTGAGGTCATCTTCAAGGTCATCCATATTGTAACTTGAAAACCATGAGAGTTAGAGCAAAAAAGTGAATTAGAAAGTTGTAGAGCATTATCCAATTAGTCTAGAACTGTTCTTAAAAAAATTATTTCTTAGGGAAAAGTTTTGAGAAAAAAAGGTTTGAAATGTTAGTCTACTCAGCTTTGTAACCTAAAACAATAATGTGGAATGTATTTCCAAAATAAATTATTTCTTTTCTTTTGTATTTCCTCTCTTCCACTTACAAAGTATGACCCAATAAAGTGTCCTAATTGAGGATTAGCTTGGTTGCCTCAATAGTTTTAGGTTACAAAGCTGAGTTATAATGCTGAGTAGGCCAATGTTTCAGACCTTTTTTCTCAAAACTTTTCCCTAAGAAATAATTTTTTTAAGAACAGTTCTAGACTAATTGGATGATGCTCTACAACTTTCTAATTTACTTTTTTGCTCTAACTGTCACGGTTTTCAAGTTACAATATGAATGACCTTGAAGATGACTTCAGAGGTCAAATTGGATGTCATAATTGGATTTCCCCCGACGTACTACCTTAACAATCATTTTGCTGAATCAACACCTAGAATAGTTTGGGAAGTATTTACTGTGAACCAGACTTTCTGCACCACCCTGTAGATCCTAGGCATTGTGAAACAATTATTTAAAAATTCAACAATACCGGTAGTGATTTATTTTACAATAACGATTTGGGTGTACTTTAGAATAGGGCCCACTTCCAAATGGGCCCAAAATTTCGTTACTTACTGAACAAACCCTCCTGATTCCAAAAATGACACTTAAAAGTGTCGGAAATGAACCTAACTTTAACCTAACTTAACCTGGCCCTGCCTATCCTTAGGTTAGGTTAAGTTTAGGTTAGGTTACGGTTAGGTTAGGTTAAGGTTAGGTTAGGTTAGGTTAAGGTTAGGTTAGGGTTAGGTTAGGTTAGGTTAGGTTAAGGTTAGGTTAGGTTAAGGTTAGGTTAGGTTAAGGTTAGGTTAGGTTAACGTTAGGTTAGGTTCATTTCCGACATTTTTGAGTGTCATTTTCAGAGTCAGGAGAGTTTGTGTAGTAAGTAACAAAATTTTAGGCTCATTCGGAAGTGCGCCCTATTCTAAAGTACACCCAAAGATTTTAAAAAATGTAACTTGTTTGGTTTCCCTACTTCTAACATGGTATTAAACTGGCAAAAGAAATGGACTTACAGTTGGGTGTTCTTTTGTTCATTCGGACTCCACAGCTTGATAATCGTGTCCGCGTGGTCTCTGGACCAGTAGAACAGATCCGCGTCGTAATTACGTCGTCCGGTTGCACGTGAGTCGCGCGATCGTTCCTTAAACTTTTCATACAGCGGGAATCTTCTCGGGGAAACGTCTCGTTCGCGCTCAAAGATGCATCAGCATTTTTGGATGTACTTCGACCGCGTGGTCGAAGTAGAAAAAACTTGGCTACGAACACAAAGTCGTTGCGAATATTCCTCCTGTTAGAGAAGAATTGCGTGTCAAGAATAATCACTTGACCCAAAAAATATTCCCGGTCTTGTGGATTATCTTCCTTGTTCAATCAAAGTTGGACCAGTTGCCGGTCTCGTCTACCTGGAGACAAGCGCCAACTGACCGGAAGTGGTCGCTAAATGAACTTTCCTTAAAAATTCCTTCAAGTGTGAGCGAGAGTTTGAGTGTTATTGTGGCTTCTGTGGCATTTATTACTGCCACAGTACCCCTTTTACTATACTCTATTTCACCCTGAACATTTTTGAAACAATTCCGTAATTGCACTCATCATTTGCGAATTGAATCAACGTAATAATCTCGTGCAAATTATCAAAATTCGCTGTCTTTTCCTTTTCCGTTTCACTACAACCAACTGCATAAATTTCCGTAATTCACCTACAATAAAACAATATTTTAAATTTAAAAAATCCTCCATTGTTTCTCCAAATCTCTCGCTTCACCATCTGTTTCCGGTAATGGCCGAAACCCCACTAAGTTCGAGATCTACTTTTACTTTAAAAAAAAAGCTTTTTATTATTATTATTATTATTAATTACTAACTTAACTTAAACTTAAACTTTTATATCGGATTAAATTACATACATGTTGTACTAACTTGGTGTCGCCACATTACATACAGGGTGTTTCGTTTAAGACGCCACAGTCAATTTTCAGAATAAGTATATGCTTTTTTAAAAACCAAGCAGACTAGCCCATAGCAAAGTAGGGATGACGAATTCAATGATGTAATCAAAATTCACTCGTTCAGCCGAGATTACATTTCACATTAAGCTTACATTACATATCGGTCACGACTTTCGCCAGTTGGCGCTCCAGTTTACTTACATTTTATCGTAATTTGCTTTTTTCGCCCTTATAACTATATTTGATCCAAAAACTAACAATGCCATGGCGACATCGCGATAAAGGCCGCAAAACACACATTCGGTTTAGCAATAAATGCCGCAAAACAGACATTTGACTGAGCGATGAATGCAGCCAAAGAAAATAATGCGATAGCTATTCCGAACATTTTTGAAAATTGGAAAAAGCTTTTTTGGCGGAGATTTAACAACAACAAACGATATTATGCCAAAGTAGCAACAGAAGCTAAACACAAGGAAGAAGAAAGCCGGGCCAGCTTAGAGGCAATGGTGGAAAAAAGTGTGAGTAAAATAATGTTAAAACATTAGGGGCTTACATTTTTTTAACGTTTTCGTACTCATCAAACCCAAATACCTTGCGATCACACAGAAAAAGATTGAAAGATTGGTGGGATTCTTATTTTTGTGGCTGTGGTCTTTTGCATTATTATTCATCATTTTTTCAAACTATCACCAACTTTTAAGTAGTCGCGGTAGGGTATTTGGCAATTTAATACATTTTTTAATGACATTTTTGAACAACATTAAGATTCTTAAATCTTCTTAAATGTTGATTTAATCAACAAAAGGACATTTTTGACATTTTTAAGTATGTGGTTCCTATTTCTTTGGCAGTTCACCTGTTAATGTCATTTATAAATTGCCTTTTCAAGTAATTTGATGTTTCATAAGTACAAATTTTTTTTCTTCTAATTTTCTAAATTTACAATCATGTTCAGAAAGCATAGCTACAATGGAACCCAACACAAGCACAGTCAGGAAGAATTGTGGAGATAGTCAAGAGAAAGAGATTAAAGAATTCCAATAAGACACAATAAAAAGTTGAATATTAACCAAACTGAACACACAAAAAACGAAAACAACTTTCCACCATTTTGTTGTTTTCCAACAGCAAAAAAAAATTTCTTGCATTTGTAATCTTATGCTGAAGTTGTCAGACAGTTGGGAGTGAAAAAAACGGCTCCTAAAAGAACTTTCATCCCGAGGTTTTTTGTCAATAATATTCATTAAAAAAAAATTTTGTTGTCATTTTTTTTTCTTTTTTTTATAGCAACACCACCACCACGATAAGAAAATTTCTAAAGCTTTTCCCAGAGCCGGAAATTTTCTTTAATAATACTTCAGCAGTCGTAGATTCAGATTATAAAAAGAACGTGGAAGTTTTTATTGTGAACAGATATATATGGGCACACTTCAGTGATCTGCAAAAAACTGTGACATTTTACAACTTTAATTTATTTCCATCAGTCAAACACCTTGACCCCATATGGAAAAATGTGACGGTTAATCGTAATCAAAACTACCTTACCGTAATTAAATTATTAAAAACAAAAAAAAATTAATTAATTACTTTTAGAACCCTCGAAAACTATGGGGCCAATTATTTCAACTGCTGGACCTCGAATTAAACAGTATCCCACCAAACCCAAATCGATTCCAGAAGTTGGAAGCCCGTTTTTCGAAAAGGAAAAGATTTTTCTTAAATTGGAAAACAAAATAAAAGGTGTATTTTTTAATTTAATTAAATTTTTTTTAGTGTTTAAAGACAATCAAACAAAAGAACATCAAATGAAGATACTTATGGCCATCAAAAATAAAGAAATACAAGATCTACTATTATCGAGACAATACTCTGAACATTTAAATCTCCTAAAAGCTGAAAAGATGCAACAAGCGGCTATACCCAACGTTAAGACTTGCATGCATTGCGGATTTTCGACCACAGTAAAGGAAAACACTAATCTTGACATCTGCCTGAATCCTGATTGTTTAAGGAATCCTAGCATTCCAAATTGACATAACATATATGACCAATACAGGACTGGGGTTTTGTATAAGAAAGGCAATAGTAGAACAAGTTATTAATATTGAACAAGAAATATAAATACAAACAGAAAGACAATCGGAAGGTTAACCCAAGAAGTTTTAAAGGAATGAAAATTGTTGAAAGATTCTTTTTTTTTCTATCCATATATTGGGAAATTGCTTTTACCGTTAAAAGATTTTACAATTGGCACAAACGCAGGTCCCTAAACGGAGTCATGGAGTCGAGTGAGACTGTGTTGTATAATTTTAGTTATCATTCCATTTTATAATGTATCTATCTTATTGTAAAGCTGATTAAGAGATTTATTTAAGAGAAACAGAATAACTTAAATCATTTGTCTTTTTCAAAGAACAACCTGTATTTTCATTAAGTATGTAGTTTTGGTTCTAATATGTTGGAGGCATAAAAATGGAGACGCGTGGTTGTTAGGTGAAATATTAACAGTGAGTGGTTTTAATCTAAAACAGATGTTTAAAAATGCGCGGAGCACTAAATACAAAACAGGGCACTGATTGGTCAGTGCCAAATACAGGTGCACAGGTGGTAAAGACACCTGGCGGACAGGAATATAACATTCAATAAAACAACACTTCCCCTGAATGGCAATATTCCTACATTTCAAAATTCAAAACATTTTTCTTAAGCAATTTAGACATTTAAACATTAAAGTATTCATTCACAAACAATTCAAATATTAAAAACAATATTTCTTAAACAATTTCCTTCAATCCAAATTGGGCGATCAATTCTTCGTGTTTTGGCTTAAAAAGCCCCTTGGTCAACACATCGGCGACCATCTTCTCACTCTCGAGGAATTCTATGTCGATATCTCCCCGCTCACATGTTTCTCGAACGAAATGGTGGCGAATGTCGATGTGCTTGGTCCTGGAGTGGAAAATTGGGTTTCGCACCAATTTGTGTGCCCCCTGATTGTCGCTATAAATGAGGGTCGTTTCCTTCTTCTTGTTGATGTATTTAATTTCGTCTAGGAAGTTTCGCAAGTAGATTGCTTCTTTTGACGCGTCGGCCAACGCCATATATTCTGCTTCGGTCGACGAGGTTGCGACGGTCTTCTGCTTTCTTGCTTCCCAGCATATTGTCGCGTTCGCGAGTTTAAAACAGTAGCCGGTGTACGAGCGACGGTCGTCCAAGTTTGCTCCCCAATCTGCATCCGTGTAGCCGACTAAGTCTTTTCCGGTCTTTTCGAATTTTAGCCCGAGATTCGATGAGTGCTTCAAATATCTTAGGACGCGTTTTGCTGCTGTCCAATGAGTTCCGGTGAAGCACGTATTATATTGACTTAATGCGCTGACGGTGTAGGAAATATCGGGTCGAGTGCAAACGGCGAGGTACATGAGTGATCCGATTAAACTTTGGTACGGGAACTTCTCTGGATCCAGTAGCTCTTCGTCGGTCCCATCCTCCTTTTTCTTGTTTTTCTGCAATTTCTGATTTGCGTCGAGTGGAGTTGTGTTTTTCGAGCAGTCTTGCATTCCGAAGCGATTCAGTATGTCCTTAACGTATTTTTTCTGCGCCATCGTGATTGATTTCGTCTTTTCGTCCTGTTTAAACTCGATTCCCAAGCAGTAGTGAATTTGTCCTAAATCCTTCATTTTGAACTCGCTCTTCAGGTTCGATTTTAATTTCTCCAAGTTTCTTTTGCAGTTTGTTGCGATGATAAAATCATCCACGTAGATTGCGACGAGCGTGATGACTTCTCCATTCGTTTGGTAATACACGCATGGGTCTGCGTTTGTTGGCTTCAGTCCGTGCTTTTGCAACTTCTCGTCCAGTTTTTTGTACCACTGGCGACCCGACTGCTTCAATCCGTATAACGCCTTTTTCATCCGGCAGACTTTTCCTTTCTTGATTTTTATTCCAGCGATAAATTCCAAATATTCGGGAAATTCCATAAAAATTTCCTCTTCGATTTCGCCGTTCAAATATGCCGTTATCGCGTCCATTTGGTGTACGGTCAATCCCAACTCGGCTGCGATTGCCATCATCATTCGAATTGATCCCGGTCGTGCGACGGGCGCGTAGGTTTCAAAGTAGTCGATGCCTGGCTGCTGTGCATATCCTTTGGCGACCAGTCGGGCCTTTCTGCGTTCGATTGACCCGTCTGCTTCAAATTTTGTGCGGAGGACCCATATACATCCGATTACGTTTCTATTTTTCGGTCGGTCGCACTCCTCCCACGTTTCGTTTTCAATTAAAGCGTCGTATTCGTCCTTCATCGCTTTCATCCATTCTTGTGGGTCATTTCCATTCAAAGCTTCGGCCGCTGTTGTTGGATCGTCGAGAATTGCTATCTGTGCAATTTCGTCCAAAACTTCATTAGTTGTTGTCAGATTCTTTCTTGTATATTTCTTTCTGGGTGGGTCCCCATTTCGGTTTGGATAAGGTTTTGGTGTTCTAGTGGATCGTCGTGGAATCGTTTTCGTGTTTTCATTTTGACGAGGTTCGGCTTCTTCGTGTTGCGTCTCTCTCTCGTTCTCATTTTCGGGCTCGGCTGCATTGTTGGGTTCGTTCTCGTTTGCGTTCTCTATTTCATCTTCGGAATTTTCGGTTCTGTTTTCGTCTGGATCTGTTCTGGAATCGGTGAAATCATTATTAAAATTATTATTATCGTCTTCTCCACATTCTTCATTCGTCTCATTTTTTGATTTTTCGACAAATTTCACGTCTCGACTTTTTATAATCCTATTTTCGCTTTTCGACCATAAACGATACGCCTTCGATCCGTCCCAATATCCGATGAGAATACATTCTTTTGACTTCGGTTCGAACTTCCCCTTGTTTGGTTTCTTGTCCAACGCAAAGACTCTGCTCCCGAAAACTCGAAAGTAGTCGACATTTGGTTTTCTTCCGGTCCAAACTTGATGCGGGATTTCATTTTCTAAACTTCTAGTTGGACATTTATTTCGGATGTGGCATGCAGTGTTGATTGCTTCCGCCCAGTACGTGTTGGGCAATTTTGCTTGCAGTAACATGCATCGTGCCATCTCGATCAAAGTTCTATTCATTCTTTCCGAGACGCCATTTTGTTCCGGGGTTCGTTCGACGCTGGTTTGGCGCTTTATGCCGTTTTCTTGTAAATATGTGTCGAATTTCTTATTTACATATTCCTTCCCGTTGTCCGATCGTAAAACTTTTAGTGCGCAACCAGTTTCCCTCTCGCAAAACGTTTTAAATGACTTGAATGCCTCGAAAACTTCGCTTTTGTGCTTCAGAAAATACACCTTGCACCACCTCGATTTGTCGTCGGTGAAGGTCACGAAGTATCTTGATCCGTTCATGGACTTTGTTGGCATTGGTCCGCAAACGTCCGAGTGTACAAGTTCCAGCAGTTTTTCGCTTTTTGACGTGGAGTCAGGAAATTTCGTACTTGCGTGCTTCCCCTCGATGCAAGTTTCACAAGTTGGCAGCTTGGCGTCCTTTTCCAAATTCATTCCGTCCGCCTTTTCGTTTAGTATTTTCAGACTTGACTCGTTCAGGTGCCCAAGTCTTTTGTGCCATTCTTGTATTTTCGTACTTGCGGGTTTTGCAGGTTTTGATCCGGTTCCGACTTCGATTTCCGCTGCAGTCGCAGCATCCTCGGTCTCGTCGACGATGTAATACAGTCCGTTCCTTTTTTCGGCGGTGAATACGATTTCTCCCTTCGAATTTATCACCTCTGCTGATTTATCATCGAAAATCACCTTGTGTCCCCGTTCTGTGATCTTCCCGACTGACATCAAATTCGTTCGTAGATCTCGCACCAAAAGAGTTTCCGCCAAATCCAGCTTCACATTTCCGTTCCCGGTGTTGACGACAATTTTCGCGGTTCCTCTTTCGTCGATTTTTGTACTCGCTTTGCTGGCCAAATTCAGTTTTTGGTTTTTCAGGAATTCGATCGTCGAAAATGTTGAATCGTTCGAGCACATGTGGGAGCTGGCGCCGCTGTCCAAACACCAATTTTTCGGTCGTGACGTCTCGCTTATCAGCGCTGTCTCGATTTGCTCGCAGAAAAATAATTCGTACTTGGATTTCTCGGCTCTTGATGCGCTTTCCTTCTTGCTTTTACTTCGGCAATCGGCGATTTTGTGGCCAATTTTTCCGCAACCGTGACACTTGTATTTGAAAACTGGCTTCTCGGTCGAATTCGAATTTTCGTCGCCGTATTTCTTTGGTTGCTTACGTTTTTGGAACGTTTTTCTGGCCATCATGGCGTCCGACACGTCTTCTTTTCCCTTTCCGCGGGCGATCGACTCGTCTTTGATTTTTCCCTCCAAAACTTCCAGTGAAGGCAATTTGTCTTGCGATTCTATTGCGCATCTGAAGTTGTCGTAAGAGTTTGGCAGGCTTAGTAGTAGTAGAATCGTCGTGAAGTCTTCGGGCATCTTGAAATCCATGTCTAGTAGCTTATCCACCAGCTCGAAGAATTCTTTTAAGTGATTCTCCACGTTTTCTCCGTCCGCCATTTTGTGTGTTGCGAGTCGTTTTAACAACGTGATTTTTCTTGCCGGTCCTTTCGATTGGTACACACTGTGCAACTTCTTCCATAATTCATTCGCGGTGTTGCAATTTTTGGCCATTCGAAGTTCCGATTGTTTTATATTTAGCAAAATGTCATTTTTGGCTGTTCGATCACTTTTCTCCCACGTTTCGATCTCCTTCACGCGTTTCGCGTTTCCTTCGATGGTTTCTGGTCGTTTCGACGTACCTTCCGCGTGCACGAGTAGGTCCCGTTGATCCAAAATTGCTTCCATCTGGATCTTCCATGTGTCGAAGTTTTCCTTTCCCAACGCCTCGATTCGAGCTGAATTTCCGCCGCCGTTCGCCATCGTTTCTTAGTTCTGCTTCTTGTGGAATGTTCGTGTTAAATTCGTTTTTAACTTCCTCGAATGTTCCGGTACAAAACTTGATGATTTTTAAGCGCAGTGGAAGCGTGCTGGGCCCATAACCTGTAGTTTTGGTTCTAATATGTTGGAGGCATAAAAATGGAGACGCGTGGTTGTTAGGTGAAATATTAACAGTGAGTGGTTTTAATCTAAAACAGATGTTTAAAAATGCGCGGAGCACTAAATACAAAACAGGGCACTGATTGGTCAGTGCCAAATACAGGTGCACAGGTGGTAAAGACACCTGGCGGACAGGAATATAACATTCAATAAAACAACAAAGTATTTACTCAGTTAGATTTAATTAAGTTTTATACAGTAAGTCCTGTCACGGCATCAGTAGTGATTTTAGTGATTTTACGTAGTCAGTTTAAATTAGATTAAAGTCAGGATCACTACAGTGTGCAGCTTAGCTTTTAACAACAAAAATTGTAAATTAATTTAATTTTCCTAGAGTTCAAAGAAAACAAGAAAGAAGAACGGCGATTGAGAATTATAATGGCCACCATTAATAATGAACTCCACCGTTGCCAATTCTGTCATGAGGGGTTTTTTGTCAATAATATTCATTAAAAAAAAATTTTGTTGTCATTTTTTTTTCTTATAGCAACACCACCACCACGATAAGGGAATTCCTAAGAACTTTCCCAGAGCCGGAAATTTTCTTTAATGATACTTCAGCAGTCGTAGATTCAGATTATAAAAACAACGTGGAAGTTTTTATTGTGAACAGATATACATGGGCACACTACAGTGATTTGCACAGAGTTATGACATTTTACAATTTTCATTTGGTTCCATCGGTTTAATATCTTGACCCCATATGGAACAATGTCACTCTGAATCGTAATCAAAACTACCTTACCATAATTAAATTATTAAAAACCGTCGAAAAGTATGGCGGCAATTATTCCAACTGCTGGACCTAGGATTAAACAATATCCAACCAAACTCAAACCGATTCCAGAAGTTGAAAGCTTGCTATTTGAAAAGGAAAAGATTTTTCTTAAATTGGAAGACAAAATAAAACGTGTTTTTTAACTTCTAAAAACAACAATTTTAATTTAATTAAATTTTTTTAGAGATAGAGATAGAGGTAGATAGAGGTAGATAGAGGTAGATAGAGGTAGATAGAGGTAGATAGAGGTAGATAGAGGTAGATAGAGGTAGATAGAGGTAGATAGAGGTAGATAGAGGTAGATAGAGGTAGATAGAGGTAGATAGAGGTAGATAGAGGTAGATAGAGGTAGATAGAGGTAGATAGAGGTAGATAGAGGTAGATAGAGGTAGATAGAGGTAGATAGAGGTAGATAGAGGTAGATAGAGGTAGAGATAGAGTTCAAAGACAATCAAAAAGAACATCGCCGATTGAAGATTCAAATGGCCGCTAAAAATAATGATCTTATTAGTTGCCAATTTTGCAATCAGGGCCAACTTTGGAAAGAAGACGTCTTGACATGTTTTTACCATCACGTAATATGTAAGGACTGTGTACGTTTTGAGGCACAAGATTGCCTCGCTGGACACACACCACACGTTAAGTGTCCTATTTCAGTGTGTATGAATGAATACGAGATGGAAACGTTAGAAGATCTACTATCATCGAGACAATACTCGGAGCTTTTAAATCTGTTAAAAGCTGAAAAGATGCAACAAGCGGCTATACCCAACGTTAAGACTTGTATGCATTGCGGATTTTCTACCACCGTAAAGGAAAACACTAATCTTGACATCTGCCTGAATCCTGATTGTCTGAGAAATACTAGCATTCCAAATTGACATAACATATATGACCAATACAGGACTGGGTTTTTGTATCAGAAAGGCAATAGCAGAACAAGTTATTAATATTGAACAAGAAATATAAATACAAACAGAAAGACAATCGGAAGGTTAGCCCAAGAAGTTTTAAAGGAATGAAAATTGTTCGTATATTGGGGAATTGCTTTTTTTTTTAACTTTATAAAACACTGCCATTGGCTGAAATTATCAATATGAAGAAGTTAATATAAGAAATAATTTAACTGCATTGCAGTTGCCAAAGATGCTAACTATTCTATGGCAACCCAACACAAGCAGTGTCAGGAGAAATTGTAGAAATAGTCAAGAGAAAGAGATAAAAGGATTCTCAACACACAAGAAACAAAAACAACTTTCCACCATGTTGTTGTTTTCCAACAGCAAAAAGATTTTCTTGCATTTGTAATCTTATAAGAATTTTTGCAACTCTGGAGAAAGTCATTTTGAAAAAATGAAAGCTTCTCAAAGGTTTACAAATATTTTAGTTTAACACTAGAACAGCTAGACTGGTCAAAATAACCCAATGGGTTTCCAACAGCAAGAGTCTTGAAGAAAATGGCAAGAAAGGAAATAAGACAGTTGGCAAATTAAGTTCATCAAACTTCTCATTGCTTAAAACGAGAGGAGGATGAGAGCATCAAGCAGAAGCAGAAGCAACTACAAATAGTTGGATGGACTATTTCAAATCAATAAAGAAATTGATGATAAATAAATAAATATTCATGACAAATTGGTAAATGCTGCCGTGCAGTCTTACAATACCAACATTATACCAAGAAAAATGTTTAACAGCCCTTGTTGTTTCATTAGGCCGTTCAATCTTAAATGGATTTTGCTGATTTTTGTTTGCAATTTTATAATTGCTATTGGGAAAATCGTGATATTTCGCCATAATGTGGCATGGGATACTTCAAACCCAGACTGGAACGCCATTTGGGTGATCTAAGATTTTTAAAAATTTAACAAATGATTTTAAGTACGGAAAAATATATATATTTGGTTCTGCTCCTATACAAGAGTTTCATTCCAATTCGAATCAATTTCAAATGAAAAATTCAAACCAAACTTTGAAAAACCACCAAAAAACACCAAAAACCTCCAAAAGGCGCATCAAATAAATACTCAACCGCCACGTAACTGGAGAAATGCAGAAGAAGAATACATTTCGAACTAGGCCTACAGTAGGCCTAAAATCGGGCCAAACATTAGCGAAGAACATACCGTATGTAGGAAAATAAATGGATCATTTTTCAAAGAAATACGAATTCAAACTTGCCGAGAAATTCGCGGAAATGATAATCCCGTGTTTATGAAACCAACCAACCTTTTGGAAATCAAACTCGAATTAAATAACGTGGAAAACGAACCCAGCATTTCGAACAGCCAAACCTTGCCGTTCACCTCGCCTTGTGCTTATCGAGACGAAAGTACGTGCCAGATTATTGTTTAACGGCTCGTATTGTTTGTAGCATCGTCATCAAACGGTCGCGGTGACAGCTTGTGGCACAAAATCCAAACTAAAACTAAAAACAAACACCCAAACTTTATTCAAAATAATAAAATATAATAAAATAAAATAAACCGAGTAAAATTGTTCTCTTTTTTTGCTTTTAATGTTTTCCCACCATTTCTTGAGGCATTTTATTGCCATGTCAAATCAAACGCTTGGTGACAGAAAATATTTTCATTCATCTCCATAGTCATATGCAGTAAGCAAAATGTTTATACCGGTATTTAATTTGTTTAGCATTATATTTTAAAATTTTTCTTTTTATTTCGCAGATACATTTGATACATTTGAATACATTCCTAAAGGAAAGAAAGTTTATGTCAAACGAGAGAAAGAAAATCGGAATTACGAGCATGTGAACTGTCCGAAATGTGGGCACCATGCACACAGATTAGAGGAATACATCTCTAATCTGTGTACGAGACCAATTACTAACTTAACTTAAACTTTAATATCGGATTAAATTACATACATGTTTTGTCAACTTGGTGTCGCATCACGAGAGATCAGGAATTCAGGGGATCCAATCAACATTTAGTGTTAAACTTGTATTTAAATATTTGTTTGAAACTGAATACATCTCTTGTTACATTCGCATCGTGTTAATTTATTCCATCAAAAACATTGCCTGAGGAAGTATGGGTTCATTAGTTATGTCTTCGTGATCAACATACAAATCCAGGTTTTCACTTGTCACGTAAGACTTAATTTCGTCATAAGCTGAAAAGGAAATGTTGCAAACTGGTAAAGTACACTTGCATCACTAGAGATGAATTAAAATCGGAATGCGATGGGATATTTATATATCGAATGATTACTAGTACGTCTACTGAGAACATAGTGAGTGGAATCATGTGTTGAACGTAGCGAGAACGTGTACAAGGTTACAAATGAGAAAAGAAATGGATGAAATTTGTGTATCTGCTTTGTGATGTTAAAAATATACAAAAACAAAACAACACAAACGCCCAAAACACTTGAAACACAAGTTTTTGAGTGCAGATAGCATTGAAAATTCAAAATATCTATATTTTCTACTATTAAATGGCTAAAAATCGGATCAAAACATGTTTAAAATGTGCAGGCATCGTGTAAAACAGTACAGAATCGACAAAACAGTTAAAATTCACATTTAATATAAAATAAATATCACAAGTTAAATGTTAAAAACCAAATGAATCGTTTGTAAACGGCTGAAAATGTGCTTAAATTTTTCCTCCATTACTGATTTACAAAACTAGATGTCGCCACGTTACGTACCACTTTTACTTCACTCCACTTTCACCCTGACCATTTTTCAAACAATTCCCGACAAATTCCCGACAAACTCAAAACAAAACACCCGTAACAACACAAACTTAACAAACTTTAATCCCAAAAAAATACAATAAAGAGCAAAACACAAAAACAAACCGTGACTTATCTCCTCACACAAACAAACCGGGCAACGCTCCAAAAAACGCATTTGGTTTACTCACCCCGTCAGCTGATTTTGCAACCACGTATGTACTCAGTGCGTTTACGTAATGTTGGCATTGCGCAGTTGCTTGTCTTCCAAGCCGCTCTCCGTATAAAAAGCAACAGTCAGCTGGCAACGGGCATCAAAACAAAACGACAGAACAACCGGAACATCCCGAATCGTTCCATTTTGATGAAACACTAAGTCGACCATGCCTCAAGTGTTTTGCACGCAAAACCTGCAACGCGAACTGGCCGACACCATCATCCGATGCACAAATCTGGACGAAATTCGCATTCTCTTAGCATGCGGTGCCAAAGTGAACGGCGAGGTGACTCAGGGCTTGCGCCCGCTGCACTACGCGGTCTACAAACGCTTCACGGAGGCTGCGCGTCTGCTCTTAGTGCGCGGCAGTGAAGTGGACGCTCGAGACGACGTCGGCTACTCGGCCATCCACTTGTGCGCCGAGCGCGGTTACACGGATTTGATCGCCATTCTCTTGGAACACAGCGCCAATGTGGATTTCAGTGACCACGACTGCACCGACCCGTTCCCGCGCACCAAACTGGCCGAGGAACCGCTGCGTTTGGCCATCAAGAACGGACACTTCGACGCGGCGCGTTTTCTCCTGCAAAACGGCGCCAATCCGAACGCCCGTTACTTCCTCGGCTCCGAAATCAACCTGGTGAACCCTCTAGACGTGCGTTTCCTCGAATTGTTGCTATTCCACGGCGCGAACGCCAATTGCACCGACCGAAACGGACTCACGCCGCTCATGAAAGCGTGCCGGCATCCGGACGGGCACGAGGCGGCGCTGCTGCTCATCAAATACGGGGCGAACGTGAACGCGATGGCCGGCGAACGGCACGACTATCGCACCGTGCTGCACTACGGCGTTCTCAGCAGTAAGATGGACACGGTGTCGATGCTCCTCAAGCAGGGCGCGAACGTCATCTTCCCGGCCGAGTATCGCAAACCGACGCCGTTGGATTTTGCGATCCTGCGCGGGAATCCGGTGATGGTTAAAGTGTTGCTCGAAGCCGGAGCCAACCCTAACGCGTTTTCCCCGCTTGTAGGAGCGCCGTTGCACATCGCCTGTGCCGATAACATCCCGAATCGGATGGAAATACTCGAAATGTTGTTGGATTTCGGCGCCGATCCGAATCTTTACACTCTGTCGGACTCGTGTCCCGAGTTGAAGCCGCCGCTGGGAGAGTACATCGCGAGTAATTCCAATCCGGAGCCGCTAGTTGTGGGTTTGTTGCTTAAATACGGAGCTTCCATTGTGTTGAAGACGCAGTTTGGCGATCCTAAAGGGATCTTGAAAGCGATACCGCGGTTGCAGGACGACAGTGAAGTGTTTGGCACGATCGTCGCGGCGGCAGAGTCGTTTAACATCGGCGCGATTCGGAGATCGACGTCGTTGTCGTTGTTCCAGAAACAGGTTTTGTTGGACAAGGCGCAGAATCCGTTGTCGCTTAAACACGAGTTGAGAGTTTATATTCGAAATGTTCTACGTGGCAAAGGCTGTTTGCCGATATGTGTGGACGAGTTGCCTTTGCCGGCGTTAGTCAAATCGTATTTGTTGTATCTTTGATGAAGAATTGACGAATTAAATTAATTCTTCGTGTTTTGGTTTCATTTATTTATGTAAATATTCGATTTGGATCTTTTTAATGCATGATTTTCCACTTTTTGTATCTTGGAATACGATTTTTTTGTAATAAACTGAATTTTGTTTCTTTTAAAATTTTTTTTATTTTTTTATTTAATGAAAACAGAAAGTCACATTACACACATGACCCCTCGAACATGTGTTAATGGGTAAAGAGAAACGATGTAATCGCTTGTACACGTTTATAAATAACTTCGCTTTAAAAGTAATGACTATTTTTATCGTCAGATAAAACTATATTTCCATTTTTTTTAAATTTTTTATTTACAAATTTAAAAAATTTATTATTTTTATATTTCTACTAAATAATTTAATTGATGTAATAATTAATCATTGGTGGGTCTCAGGAGTTCCAATCAAACGCAATGTGGCAAATAAGCAAGTAAAACATCGCTACTAAAGTTGTGATGAGCATCGTGGGAAAGCCTATCCTGTAATAAGAAAAAAAGAAAAATTATTAAACAAAAATCTAAATATGGAATTTTTTGAATGAAATTTTCATGTCAATCGTAAATATACGTGAAAAAAAACCACGAAATATTCCAACCAGGCACTGTCTGGGAAGATGCAACACGTTTAAAAATAGTCGTCTTCAACGGCCTTTTCATAGAAACGATATTTTCAAGGTTACATTTGTTTTACCACGAATTTAATTTTGCAATTTTACACGTGCAATACTCGAATTCATCAATTTTTCATATTCCCCGACTGTTAAACCTTAGTAGAAGCCTTCAATGTAAGTTTTAGCAACATCCAAGCAATGATAAATTCGTATTTTTTTAATATTGTTTGTACTAATACAAACAATATTAAAAAAAATACGAATTTATTCAATATCTTACTTGAAAAACTCCAAAAAAGTGAATTTATATCCGTGTTGTTCCGCCACGCCTGCGCAAACGACATTAGCAGAGGCTCCAATAAGGGTTCCATTGCCTGCAATCAAAAGTGGCAAGTAAACAACACTGAATTTATGTTAAAACCTAAAAAAAAAAAAAACCGTTGAGGAAACATGTTTTCGCTTTCATTTCATTGCGTCAAACAGAATTGCCCAACCAACTGAATTATTCTAAAATTAATTCCCCAAAATGTGAATTATTGTGAATTGTGATTTGGGTTGATAACCTTGGCTATGTTTATCCCCCCCACAAATTGCACGATCATTTTTCTATTTCCATACTCTTTGTTCCATCCTTCGCAAATATTAACTTAAAAAAAATAAATTTAATTTCCTCCAAATGTTGCATCATCAACCACAAGTGACTATATCTATTTTTGTTTTTAATACTCGTATTGGTTCATCCGCACGTGAGTTGATTTAGCCACGGCATCAACCAAGATGAAGCGGATATAAATAGCTTAAAATAGTTTGATATTTCCAACTACAGATGTCAGTAAAAAGCGACTCGCCTCCGAGACAAGCACCGAAAGCCAAGGCCCACACGAGCGGCTGAAGCGGAAGATTCAGCGCCGGGTTCTGGCCGAGTCGTAACACGATCGGAATCATGACGGTCGTGAAGGGAATGTTGTCGATGAAGCTCGATGCGATCGCGGACACCCATAGAACGAGAATTATGGCTATGGGTAGACGCAGATCTTTCTCTAAACCCTTAATGAAGTTCTCCGTGGCGCTGCCGATGGCTTCTAGGAGCCCCATTTCCGTTAACGCCGCCATTACTACGAAAAGAGCGGCGAAGAAAATTAGGGTCGACCACTCGATCCAACTGAAAAGGTGCTCCACGTCGCTCATATCCGCCAAAACAAGAAGCAAAATGGCGCCCATTAATGCAATCCAACCTGATATTTATCGAAAAATAAAATTAGTAATCAATAATTATGAATAAATGAAAATTTTGTTAGTTTTTGGCGAATAATTTCTACCTAAACTGATATTTATGCCCGGTACGATTGAGTGGAGAAAAAACATGATGATTACACAGAATAAGACACAGCCTGATTTGATTAGGAGTGGCCAATCTCGAATTTTATACTGAAATATTTAAAATAATTTAAAATTTTACTTGATCAAAAAAAGAAATAAATAAATAAGTGTTTGTACTTGTCCTTCCAGTTCAACTAAACTCGCTTTATAATCTTCTTCGTTCGGCCTGCACCAATTAACATTTAATATATAAAATTATAAAATTGATTTTTATTCACCTGGTATTGTACAGTCGTTTCTTCAAGTTGTTTTCTAACGTCGACACTTTTCGTAACAATTTCTTCCTGACCGAGCTCTCGTCTCGCGAGTACAGAGACACGCTCTTAGCCGCTCGTTTCCACACATTAATTTCTTGCTTCAACTCTAAAAAACATTTGTATACGATCTTAGAAACCCCCAAACCAAGTTTCATCACAATCCGAACGACAGATTTCGAGATATGGACATTTTGAACACAATTTGTGCATCAAAGATGGCGTACCTACGACTTCCGGTTCATCCTCTAAATGCAGTTTGATGCAGGTGCGATACATGAGCATTATAAACCCATAGGTGAATATCAAAACAAAGAAGACACCGCATCCCATATGAGTCGTGAAGTTTGTAAATTCAATACCCTATTAAACATATAATCATTAAACAAACACAATTATACACTCTAAAAAATATAATCAAAGGTGTATTCAGGTGTAAAACAATGTTCCAGCATGCACAATTTGTCTGGGACACGTTTAAACCACAATTACACCCTTTAGTGAGTGTGTATTTTCCTTTTCCAATCAGAAAATTTTTACAATCAAACTAGGCCTACACCTCGTTTTTAATTTCAGGATTCGACACAATGATGACGTTTGGCGGGTCCCCAACTGCTGTTGCTGTTCCTCCAACATTGGAAAAGATGATGAGAGCAATGAGCACATATTTTGGATTAAGATTCAACACTTCACTCAATCTGTAATTAGGAATACAACAGTTAATTTATCACGTCTTATTTTGGGACTAAATTACCTGATGGTAACTGGTGTGAGCAACAATATGGTTGTGACGTTATCAAGGAAGGCAGATACCACAGCTGTGGCCAAGCAGAGGAGTGTCAACAATGTCCACACACGTCCTCGTGCAATTTTAAACACCTATAAACAATTAGTTTGAGGATAATTTGTAAAATATTTGGCTAAATTCTTACCAGAACTGCTAAGTAATCAAAAAATCCACTTTCACACAAGATGGCCACCATAACCATCATGCCAAACAACAAACAAAGCGTCTCAATGTCAATCCAACTCATTATTTTGGTCAGAGATGGTTTCTGTAACGATTAATTGTAGATTTGCAGTTTAGAAAATAGGACTAACTTACTTCTCCCATCGCTGCCAGCACTGAAATCGCTGCTGTGGCTGCTATCATGGCCGCCAATGTCCGGTGAACAACCTGAGCAGAAAAGACATTATTACACTAACCAGATTGAGTCATTTAGAATGTCACCTCGAAAATAATTAATAGATAAAGTCCAACTAGAATTAAAGCAGCATATATGACTCCATATTGGATATTAGTTGAAAAGTCATCGATTTGCATTACAAAAGGAAATGAATGTTTGTAATCAGTTGATACTTGCAAATACATGTCACATGCTCTGAGAATTGAAGCAAAAATGAGAGAATAGTGATTTTGTTTTTGTATTTGTGATCTTATTCACTCTGTTTTGTTTGCAATATCAAACATGATGTTAACCTTGGATTCTTCAACGGAATTTGAGAAATAATTTGGTGGAGCTATTGTTAGCTGATGAACTGCTGCAATCTGTGAACATTATATAGTAAAAATGACATAACAAAACACAAAATGTTTCTTACCTTGTCTGTTTTATTGCACAGTTTAAAATGCAGAATTAAATTAAGTGTTTTGTTGTTGTTGTTTGTTTGTCCCAGGTAAAAAGAACCAGCAAGTGACAAATGCAGGATTGAATTAGTGCTTGAAAAATGACTTTTAAGTCCTACAACTGTGAATTTTTGAGATTATTTTACAGTGCATCTAAAATAAAGAAATACATACAGATATCTGAGCCAGATGCAATTGAATATTGGTGTAAATCTAAACCAGGTTCCGCCATTACTGTGTAAATGAACTAAAGAAGAAGAATATTAGTAGCAATATACAAATCAATACATATTATTAACGTTACCACGCAACCAACAGTGAAACATGCAATAACTGCAATTTTTATGTAATTCCAACATCGAGGTGTCGCCGATTCTTCTGCATAAAAACTTGTAGCTATGGAAACATCGTCGTCAAATCTAATGTAAATTAATTAATTATTAATTAATAAATTAGAATTCTAAATCAATCATTTTGCTTCTACTTTTTATCTCTGTAACCGAATGATTTTTTTCTTTTTCCGATCAAAAGAGGTGTTGTTTCCAAGTCGGAAGACGTACAGCTGGAATTTGGTAACATCAACTGCCCATTGCCGAAACTGCCATCTGTGGGACGAAAATAAAAACACGAAAATGAAACTTTCTTTTTGTCTCGGTTTATTTAAAGCCGTTTACATTTTTGTATTGACATTGGGGCTGGTGTTTGTCGCTCATTATAACTGTCATCACTAAAAATAAATAGATAAATAAATAAACAAACGGTTATATTTCAAAATATAAATAATATAATATAAAAATAAAAATACCTCATTGAAGAAGCTGATGTAACTGGATTCCAGTTGTCCGTATTTTGCAAAGCTCTTTCATTCTCGATTTTAGGGTTAACCGGTACTTGAGTTACGGTAATTTCAGGGATATGATGTGCATCGGCACTCATATTGATCAGTATTATTAGTTGAAAAAATGGCCTAAATTAGATTCTAAACACTCCTGATCTAATTTATATAAGGTATGATTGATAAAGAATGAAATGACGTCTTCGACGATTCATTAGCGATAACAATTTGAAGTTTATTTCGAGCTTTTATCAGTTATCGTACAAAACTATCTTCGTAAATACGCAATAGGTTCTTTCCATTGCGCGATTCCGAATGATTTATTCCACTAAAATTGAATTAATTCATCAATTAATTAATCCATCAATTAATTAATTCACCAATCAGTTTTATTAACCAAATAAAAACCGAAAAACAACGGTAAATAATAATTTTAAAAAAATAAACATTTAATTAGTTGACGCGTCGACAGATGGCGCTGGTTCAGCTTGAACCCGTACACGATCAATACGCTCCAACGATCTGAATATTAGAGCACAAGGTCTGCCATCTAAAAGCAGCTTTTTTCTTCCCAGCAGTTGCTCCAGCTCAAACCGAAAAAAATGTTGCTTTAACGACGCTCCAACATTCTCAGCACAAACCTCAAGATGCAGAACATCTCCGAATCGCCGAATCGCACCATTCCACCTCGCCCCCTGCAAATGGTAAGCAAAAAACCAAATTTCCATCCGTCCCCACTCATCAATTTATTCATTTCCACATCTAATTAATTAACCAAACCGAATTATTCCACCCAGACTTATTAACTGGACACCCCCAAGCATGAGCGAAGCAAATTCCGACACGGCGGTCGCGTCGACAGGCCAATTCCCGCCGATCGTCGAGCTGAACGTCGGCGGAGTATTCTACACGACGTCGCTGAGCACCCTCACTCGTCACCCGGACTCTCTACTCGGGGAGATGTTCACGGGTCGCTCGTCTGTGGCCCTGACTCGCGACTCAAAGGGCAAGTACTTTATCGATCGAGACGGCGTTCTTTTCCGTTACGTGCTCGATTATTTACGAAACGACAAACTCGTGTTGCCGGAGAATTTCCACGAGAAGGAGCGGCTGCAATCCGAGGCGGAGCATTTCCGACTGGGGGACATGATGGGCTTCTCTGCCGACACGTCGATGGTGGCGTCGGCGTCCAAGCCGGCGCACATCACGGTCGGCTATCGAGGCTCGTTCGCTTTTGGACGAGACGGAATGGCTGACGTGAAGTTTCGCAAGCTTTCTCGCATTTTGGTATGCGGACGCGTGTGGGTGTGTCGCGAAGTGTTTGGCGAAACACTCAACGAAAGCCGTGACCCCGACCGCGGTTCGTGCGACCGATATACGGGCCGTTTCTTCCTCAAGCATTCGTTTCTTGAGCAAGCTTTCGATATGTTGCTGGATGCCGGCTTTAAGTGTGCGGCAGCTTGCGGCTCGGGCACGGCGTGTGGGGCCGAGGTAAAACCCGGGATGGATTCCGAGGAGAGCAAGTGGAATCACTACAACGAATTCGTGTTTACCAGACCTTGAGATGTCAGTCGAGGCTTGTTTTCTATACAATTGTTTGCATTTCGTTTCGTTTGACTTTAATTCCGGGTTTTCGATTCGGTTGATGTTTATTTTATTTGATTTTCGTTTTTTGGCGGTTTTTAAAACGGAAATTTTTAATTTTTATTTGAATTTAAACGTTGGGAATATCGAAAAGGTGATTTGGGCTGAATTGGTCGAATTTTAGGGTTAAAGTTTCGGTATTTCTTATTTTTTTGTTATGATTTGTTTGTTTTGGATTTATTTTGTGAGTTTTGTGCGGAATAAAAAGAGAATATAGAAAATAATCGCCACGATGAACCATCAAACTGAACATAAATCTGGAATGCGTTGTAATATCGCGTGGAAATTTCTAAAAGATGGAAAACAGTAAAGAAGAATTGAGACGAAAAAAAATATTCTTTGTGTGTGTGATGTGAATTTTCCGCGTGAAGTACAACTGAGACACACGTGTAAGTTACCGCTATTTTATTTTACTATTTTATCATTTGAAAACACAAAACCAAAAAAAAAAAATATTTTTCATTTTCTCTCCATCTCTTTCTCTCTCCATTAAATTTCTTTCCTTTCCGCCAAAATAGAGAGAAAGCGATTCATCATTTTCGGTCAAAGATTTCACTAGTGAGAATTTACTTCCTTTACTTAATTATGCATGAAAAGTTTACTTTAATTGCGTTTAGTTCCTCCAACTGCTAGTGGCTTAGCAAATGTGATTTCGACAAGTGGAAAATGAGTAAAGGTGATGTGTGATATCTGTAATTATAACTATAAAGATCCAAACAAAAACTAAAATGGTTTTTTTGTTTAAAAACTTCTATTTTAAGTCTATTTGATGTCTTTTTTCAAAAATTGATCATTTCAATTCATAATTCAACTATAGTTTCCAGTTGGTAACCAAAAAATAAACTAAAATAGTACATATAAGTTATAAACATTAGATATATTATAAAAAAAAAAAAAAAAAAAAAATCTATCTTTTTAATTAATATTAAATATTATTACCAATATTGTCACAGTTGTTGATGTGTCACATATTCTATCATTATATTTATCAAACACTTTAAATAGAAAGCAAAAGAGAAGAAAAACAAATAAAAATGTATCAAGCATTAATTTTGTAAAATCCACATGAATAAATTGTTAGTTAACAACGAAATATGCGCAAATTACGACCAGATTGTAAATATGTTTGGAAAAGACTTATTTTCAATTGTTTGTAAATCTAATTTACAAACTTGTAAAATCCATCTACCGTACCTATAAATTTACAATTCTTTACAAGTGAGTAAATCTGATTTTTTTTCCAGTGTAAATTGTTAGTTAACAACATAATATGCGCAAATTACGACCAAAAAAAATAGAATTTTAAATTTATTCGAATAAATGAAATAAATCACTCAAACTGCGATCAATTCAATTTAGTTGCAAAATTAATTTCTGTAACGCGATGTCGTAAAACATGGCGGAACGAGTCTCCCAAAACAGCGATATAATTCGACACCTCCGCAGCAGAAAAGCAGAGAAATTCTATCCGAGCCGGATGTGCACATCTCACAAATTGACAGACACTAATGGACAGTGAAGAGTGATTTAGACTCGGTGGATGCCAATATCCGAGTCGTGTTGAATGGCCAACGACGTAAAGAAGTTTGAATTTCGTGCAGAAATGTGAAGCTCAGATGCAATTAAAAGGGGAAGAAGCCGAGCATCGATGCAGAAGCGCACATGCCGAGGCGAAAATTGCACGTGATAGCATCAGCGAGTAAACGTAGCATGAAATGAGCCAGATTGTATCTGCTAAGAAAATTTCAAAACTTTTTAGTCGCCAAAAATGCATAAAAACGCGTTAATTTGAATAATTTCGACGTTTAATGGCCCAAATCGACGTTCAGCGCCGCGCGGCGGCAAAATTCACCAATTTCTCTCGTTTTTCGTCAATTTTTTGTCAATTTTTTAGACATTTAACGGCGACCATCGCGTGTTATTTGTTTATTTATTATCACAGTTGTAGAATGTCTGCAATTTGTCGTTTTAGTCGGCAAAAATGCATAAAAACGCGTTAATTTCGACGTTTAATGGCCCAAATCGACGCTCAGCGCCGCGCGGCGGCAAAATTCACCAATTTCTCTCGTTTTTCGTCAATTTTTTGTCAATTTTTTAGTCATTCAACGGCGACCATCGCGTGTTATTTGTTTATTTATTATCACAGTTGTAGAATGTCTGCAATTTGTCGTGCTCGTGCAACTGGGGATTGTCATACGTGAGCTTTGGTGGGAAGCGCACCAGCAGGCGGTCAATTGATTTCTGTCAGAGGCTCAGAGCCCATCTTTCGTTTTCGGGCATAAAAAAAATGTACATTGACTTTTTCCAATTTATTATTCATCAAATTCCGTCGGATCAAATTGCCTTTTGGATTTATTGATTTATCTTTCGAATTTTTGGCGGGGTTAATTAAATCTTTTATAAAGTGGTGCAACGGGTTTAATTTGGAACGAGTCGCGGGCATATTTCTGTAATAGAAGTTTAAATAATTCGTGCTTTTAGATTGCGTTAGGCCCGTTTCATGGGGGCATTGGAGCTACACGTGTCCCGCATTTCACCTTAATTAATTACGTTTTCAAACGGCTGGACAAAAGCATATATGTGGAAGGTCATTCGAATAAAGCGAGGAAGACGTGCGCATCTTCAAACGGACCCACGGCGATCGTATAATCAAAGGAAAAGACGAATTTATGTCGGAAAGGCTGCAAAACTATCCGATTACACGAGCCCCACGAGAATAATTGTGAATGTCGAGCTGCTTAGTGTTTAATAGTTGTATTGTAAACATAAAATTGCACTTTAACGCTCGTTTGGCTTTAAAAACGATGAAGAACTTGATTTTTTCAGTACTGAAATATTGTATTGTCATTTTTTTATCTGTGAGAACTGGGCGGGAAATGAATTAGTGTGTCGTAATTGCCTGCAGTTGGTCGGAAAATAAATAAAAAATGCGCAGTTATTAATGAAAATGTTTGCGCAACGACTGGAATTTAAAAAAAGAAAAGAAATTGGTTAAAACTTTGAGTTTAGACATAAATATAACGAGTGACGTTTGCTAATCAATTTGTGCAAACACTCGACGTCCCCATGAAATAGTGACACAATTAAGGTACAAACATGGATGCAATTTCCAATTCCGCTGCAACTCGACCCATTTAAGCTTCTTTATTACATATTTTTTTTATTTTCTTTTGAAAAAAAATTGACCTTTTTTGTCATTTAGGCTTATCTCCGAAAATAACTTGTAAAACCTCCGAGGGAACTCGATTCGAGTGGCTTGTTGAGAAGACCTAGATCAATGTTAGTCTCCAGGTTCTCTAGAGGTTTTTTAAAGTAGAAAAAGTGGAAGAGTATGTCACATAAACTTAACTTTCCGCTTCCCATTCCACCCACAAATGCAACGTAATTGACGAGCGTTAGGCCTAATGGACAGGGATTCAACCGATCCAAACTTGATGAGATCCGCGGACATTATCAACGCATTTTATTCAAAATTCTCAAGATTTATTAATTATCTGATGACAGGATTTTTAATCTCGTTAAAGTCGATCATTTCTCTCGTTTTATCGTTATTTTTGCTTCGTAACAGTTTGTATATCTCGGTGATGGAATGATGTTGGCAGCCGACCGTTTCCCTGGTGGTTTCACGTCCGAATTAGTCTTCGAGCGGTGGCTCTTTTATCTTTTTTATATTTCCAAGGTTTGTTTTTGAGAAATAAAATAAAAAATGTCTTTTTTTTGAAAAAACACAAATCTTAAAATCTAAATTATATCTCGGCAAGTACACAGCACGGATGGAGGCGGAGAAAAAGAAATTTAATGACTCAAACAGCTGTAAACTTTCTCAACATTTATCTAACAACATCATAAACAACATCGTTATTTGCCACCGTTAACAGAGGGACAGGATAATTTGCGGAACCGCGGAACTGGCGGAACAGGCGGAACCGATGGGTTTGAGGAAAACCTGGAATCGCCAATTCTGCGGAAACGGCGGAACGGCGGAACAAGCTGAACAAGCTGATCGGGAGAAAATAAAATTTGTAAATTACTGTTGTGTTCGTGGTTGGATACTGGCACGTAGAAATATATATAAAAATATATATTAGAACAAAAAAATAAAATAAATAAACGAGTGGGTTTTGTTTTAATGTATTAATTTTTCTTGATTTGAAAAAAACAATGTACCACTATGTTGTAAAAAATCTCCCATTAAACAGATAGATACTAATTGCTAGGAATAAATCATTTATTAGAGAATGCCATATTCACACTGAGCTCATGTTTGAAATTGATTTCGTTTAAACGCCTAATTTTTTAAGCTTTTTACGTTAAATTTTTTTTAAAAAAGCAACCGTAATTACGTGTTAAGCTAATTTTAAAAAGTTGTAAATCTTTTTGCAGTTGCAAGTAGATAAATTTTATGTAGTTCTTGTTATTTTTTTTTAAACCTTACAAAATACTCGTAGTTGATTAATTTCACTGAGACTATAACTGCTGGATGTCATGGGGAGTTTTTCACATTAAGTGTTAAAATATTTTCAACAAATCAGTTCTGAATTTTGGATTTTGGGGCTTTTGGTAGGGCATTTAAATTGATGTATCAAATTAGTCATAACTTATCAAATTGAAACAAAAACATCGAAAACAAAGAATATCCAACTCGTTACCTTGGAATTTGTAATTTTGTAAGATTGCTTTTGTAAATTTTAATTTTTAATTTTAATTAATTTTTGCCTGACCTCCATAGCTATTGTTCAGCCGTTCCGCCGTTTCCGCAGAATTGGCGATTCTGTGGAAACGACGGAACGGTGGAACTAGATTGTTTCATTGCCAAATTCCGCTGAACAAGCTGAAATATTGTGATCAGGCCAAAAAAATATCAAAATTAAACAAAAGTTTAATTAAATAAAAATTACCAAAAACAAAAATAAATAAAAATCAATAAAAATAAAAATAAATAAAAATAACCCAAAATAAAAGTACGATTGAAGTTTTGATACTAAATAATCTTATTTATTTATCATTTTATCACGAGTTTTGTGCCTAAAAAATTAGATTTTATGCCTAACTTTCGTTTTTTTCAATAAAAATAGTTTTTCCGTTTGATAAATTCGTTTTAAACCGATGCAAATTTATTAATTGAGACTAAAAATTGATTTTGGCAAAAAAATTGATTTTTGGTGAAAAATTTCATTTTTGGTGAAAAATTTCATTTTTGGTGAAAAATTTCATTTTTGGTGAAAAAATTCATTTTTGGTGAAAAAATTCATTTTTGGTAAAAAAATTCAATTTTTTGAGTCAAAATTTAATTTTTTTCTGTCAAAATTCAATTTTTTGAGTCAAAATTTAATTTTTTTCTGTAAAAATTTAATTTTTTTCTGTCAAAATTTAATTTTTTTCTGTCAAAATTTAATTTTTTTCTGTCAAAATTTAATTTTTTTCTGTCAAAATTTAAGTTTTTTCAGTCAAAATTGAATTTTTTGACTCAAAAATCAATTTTCTGACTCAAAAAACCCTTTTTCGAACCACAAATGAATTTTTTGGTCAAAAATTCATTTTTTTGGCCAAAAATTCATTTTTTTGGCCAAAAATTCATTTTTTTGGCCAAAAATTCATTTTTTTGGCCAAAAATTCATTTTTTTGGCCAAAAATTCATTTTTTTGGCCAAAATCAATTTTTTGTCTCAATTAATTAATTTGCATCGGTGTAAAACGAATTTATCAAACGGAAAAACCATTTTTATTGTAAAAAACAAAAGTTGGGCGTAAAATCTAATTTTTTAGGCACAAAACTCGTGATAAAATGATAAATAAATAAGATTATTTAGTATCAAAACTTCAATCGTACTTTTATTTTGGGTTATTTTTATTTATTTTTATTTTTGTTGATTTTTATTTATTTTTATTTTTGTTGATTTTTATTTATTTTTGTTTTTGGTTATTTCTATTTAATTAAACTTTTGTTTAATTTTGATATTTTGATTACAATATTTCAGCTTGTTCAGCGGAATTTGGCAATGAAACAATCTAGTTCCGCCGTTCCGCCGTTTCCACAGAATTGGCGATACCGGGTTTTCCACAAACCCATCGGTTCCGCCTGTTCCGCCAGTTCCGCGGTTCCGCAAATTATCCTGTCCCTTAACAGAACATCAAAATCCCCAAACACTACATACGCATATAAATATAGGCCTATTATTAAATTGTCGTCTTTCCGATTTTCAAAAGACAAGATTAGTCAATAGAATTGATTTTATAAAGGAAAAAAATCTTAGCTAGAACTCTGGTTTTAACTCTATTTATTCCTCAGCAGGTTTAAAGAGAAGAAAAGCTAGATCTAACAACTCCCTCTTCAACAAATCTATTTACACTGAAATCAACTTAACTGTAAACCTGAAATGTTTTGTGGCAACAAAATCTATTCCAACTCGCATCGTCTACGTTTTAGTGCCATAAACTCGCTCTCCAACATCATTTTTACCAACAAATTGTTGTTATATATTCAACAGATTAGTATCAAACGAGAAAATGTTGAATTAAGTCGAGAAAAATGAGAAAACTAAAAAAAAAACTCGAAACGAGAGTAAGAAATGTAATCAGAACCACATTTTAGTAGTCCCCAGAGCTTTCCTTGTAATGAGAAAGGCGAATGCAATTAATTCCACACTGAGTGAAACACCAGATATATAAAAAAAGGCTTATTTAGCCTCCATCTATCAGATAGATTTCACTCGACATTTCCGTTGTTAAAGATAAGGTCGCACTCGCGCCAAAAACGTTCACTGGGACAGATCAAATCCGCCATTTATCACCATCAAAATAGAAAGAAACGGAGGATGATTCATTGCACGCTCATGTAATAGGCTATTTAGAAGCTTGATTGGTTCCATACATTACCAACAAGTTTGCAGAACCGCCAGTCACGAGTAATAAGACGCTATAAATAAAACGCGATCGAAAGTTAAAGGGATAATTAAATCTTGATTAATATCTTGGGTTATACTCACTTAAATTTTAATGATATAAAAGTGACGAGCACTTTCCCTTTCCCTTTCCTCTGGGTACTTTTTTTTTATTATGTTTTTCTTTTCATACACGGCTAGAGAACGACTGTTTTATGGGCGCCACAGAATGGCCCGTTTGTGGCTCTCAAATCCTCAACCACTGCCCACTTTCTCGTTTATTCAGGAGCTAAATTGCACCTTATACTCACTCGTCCATTCTCAATAGGTGATTTATGCTTGTAGTGGCGTTTAAAGCGCATTAAAATGGCCGGGAATGAAAGATTTTTGTGTTTTGTTGTTGTTTTGTTAATCTGGAATGAGGATTTTAGATTGTGTGCTAATTGAACGTGGATTTTCTATTTTCTATTGCGGTTATTGGACCGATTTGTCTCTTCGTCACACAATTACGAGTCTTTACTCTTCTATTCTTTGCTGCAATAACCATCTTCAGTGCAATCGATTTTGCACTTGCGTCGGCAGCTCCACCCACGAAATGCACGTGATTGTATTGTAAATAGCCGCTCATTTAGGTTAGTCGTGCATTAAAATGATATATTAAAGATATGTTACGGAAAATTGTGTTTTATTGTATTTTTTTATTTTTTTATTTATGAATTTTTTAATTTTGATTTGGGAATTTTTATTTTTATTTATCGCAGCGAATTCTTGTTCTAAACGTCGGTTTAAAGTCGAATTATGGATCGATAGACGTTCAAGTAAAATATGCTTTGCAATGTCAATAAATTATTTTTATTTTTATTTTTCTGATTTATGAATAGTTTTGAAAAGCAATTTAGTATTAAATAAACGTTTTGCTTCGGAGAAATACACAAGAGGTAAATACAAACCGATTTAAATTCTTCATTTCAATCTTTTCTATCTTTAATTCAATAAGACATCATTTTATTCGAACGAAAGCATTATTTTATACGACAATTTATTGATATTTAATCTAATTTAATTCCTACAAATTAAATTAATAAACAAAATAAAAAAAAAACATAATTATCTTTTCAAACTTCCCGCCAAACACCACCGCCATCTATACCCAAAAACCAACAACTTTCACCGTTGCCACTGGCGACTGCCACCAAACCGGAAATCCACAATTATGGCCGACGAGTTATACCCAACCGTTATACAAACCCACTCGAAAACGGCTCAATAAAACACATATCATGACCCATAATCACCGCTACCAACCTAAAAACAGAAACTACATCGATCTGAGCACGTGCGACGAAGAGGAATCGACGGAAAACGACGAACCACGTGACAACTCCGACTCAGAGTGAGCAAAAACCGCCTCAAAAACGTCAAAAAACAACCAAAAAAACCTCAAAAACACCTCGGAAACTAATCCAACTTTAATTCCAGATACTCAGACCCCGAATGGCTCGACGGAGTGAGTGATTCCGGAGATGTGTTTTACGTGGGATCAACATTGCCGCCACCGGAACAAGTTGCAGAAGCGAGCGCGAATGCTCAGCACAAAGAGAGAATGGCCAGTGGTGATGCGAGCAATGTAAACAAGAGCGAGAAAAGGGCGAAGAAAAAGCGCTCTGGTATTTATTTAGCGAGTGTATAAATAGCACGCTTGTTCGGAGTGAATTGTGTGTTTATTTTTGGTTAAAATTTCGCCGCAGATACGCTGAAATCGCTAATAAAAGCGAGCAAAGTGCTGAGAAATGTGGACCTGGGCCCGCGTGAAGTGCCGGGCGCCGAAGACGCCGCCAACGCGTTTAGTCAGGCGCCGAAAGTGAGTTTCCATCAAGTTTGCGGCGAGGCGAAGGAAGTTTTGCTCGACGTTGATCCGAGTCGTCATAATTACGGCAGACGGGCGAGTTTATGCGAAGTTCTGTTCGGAATTATACCCGCAAGTTTCCATGGCAACTGCAATGGAGATGTCAGCCACGATGACGATCGTATTATGGTCCGTGGGCTGATTCCAGATGGCGAAGCCATGTGTTGCGAGGCCATAAAAATTGGTGAAAAGATTCGGAGATTTTTGATTTAAATTACTGTAGAGCATCGATTGGGCGAACAGTGGTGACTGGTGATCGATTTTTGATGAATATTTATCGATTTTTTAATTGAGTTTTATCGATTTTTTAATTGAGTTTTATAGATTTATTAAATTGATTTTTATCGATTTTTTAATTGATTTTTATAGATTTTTTAAATTGAGTTTTATAGATTTTTTAATTGATTTTTATAGATTTTTTAATTGATTTTTATAGATTGTGATCGATTTTTATTGATTTTTAATGATTTTAAACGATTTTATCGGTTTTTAATGATTTTTCTAATAATTTCTAACGATTTTTATCAAATTTTAACGGTTTTTATCAAATTTTAACGATTTTTATCAAATTTTAACGATTTTTATCAAATTTTAACGATTTTTTTTAAATTTTAACGATTTTTATCAAATTTTAATGATTTTTATTGGTTTTTAATTATTATTTACTATTGATTTCTAATGGTTTTTATCGTTTTTTAATGATTTTTTTATCAATTTTTGATGGTTTTTATCGGTTTTTAATGATTTTTTTAAAGGTTTTTTAGTGATTTTTCTAATGATTTCTAACGATTTTATCAAATTTTAACGATTTTTATCAATTTGTAACGATTTTTGTCGATTTTTTAACAATTTTTGTCGATTTTTAAACGATTTTTGTCGTTTAACGATTTTTGTCGATTTTTTAAACAATTTTTGTCGATTTTTAACAATTTTTGTCGATTTTTAACGATTTTTGTTGATTTTTTATCGATTTTTAAAATTTTTATACACAATTACAGTATGTAGATTAACCTAATGTCCGATCGTGCGAACAAATCCGTTTTACAACACCTATGTCTCTCACTTAATTCGGATAATCGATGCTCTACCGTAATCTAATTTGATTTAATTCGAATTAATTAATTTTTAGTTCAAACATCACGTGACGGGCTTTAATTTAGGGTTTGTTTTGACAGGGGATTGCATTCGAAGTGTGAACGACGTGGAAGTGTCTTTTCGCAACGTCAACCGAGTCCTAGGTGCCATTTCCTCCCCGTGTAAGGTGAGTGGGCGGTTCCCTGGTGCCACAGGGATCCTGTATTGATTTTAATTTTACTTTCTCTTGGGTCTCTCTCCGCTTTTACATTTTACTTCCCGATGAAATATTTATCAGATCTAAATTTTAGCGTACACATATATATAAAATTCGAATAAAAATGGATTCTCCTTCTTTTACGGACGTATTTTTCTCCAATTGCGGTATCGATCTCGCTCACTTAAAGCAGAAATGCTCGAACTCGTAAATGGATAAAAATAATGGATTTTTTAGGTTCGGCGGGAAAAAAATTGATTTTTTTCACTTTATCCCGACTTCCTCGTTCAAATCACTTCCGTGTTGCCGAAATCTAATGCAAAATTGCTTAGAAATATTCAGATATTAATTATTACGAGCAACAACGCTCGTATTATCGGATGATGAGATTTTAGGGACGAAATATGACGCCATTTTGGGTGACATTTTATTTTTTGTTTTTATTTTTTTTGGGTTTAATTGGTTGAGGAAATGCAAAGTGGTTTGGGAAAATGTAAAGCGTTTAAGTTGTGATGGTTTCGGAGGGTCGTAATTTGTCAAATTAACGCATGCGTGTTAAAGGGCGGTAAGTCATGGCGGATTTGGTTATTTTTAATTAAGCAAACGTCGGCTTTAATTCTTAAATATTTGAATTGCGCTCGTTATCAGTTTGCGGGTTCCTCGAAAATCGAGCCGATGGATTTTCTAATGCATTGTTCGTGTTTGCAGCAGATTAGATTGTTGACAAGTTGCTTGCACGGCGTCGGAATACACAACACAAACTCAAATCGATTTTTAACACGTTTTTTCAAAAAAAATGGAAAAGAAGAAAAAATAAATAAATAAAATAAATTAAAATTGTTGTTCGCGGGTGCACGTGTTAAATCTCGTTGAATCTTAAATTTAACTTGAATAATCCTTTGCTGTCACGAACAGGTGCGGGAGAAGACTGGAATTGATTACTTCAACATTTGTGATATTTATTAGAAAGATGTTGAATTTGTCTGGTTTTTTTAATGCATTTTTTTAAAAAAAAAAGATAAAAAAAAAAAACATTTTTCATCTGGAAAATACCGATACTTTAATCTTTATTATTGGTTTGTCCTGTCAAGATCACGACCTCATTACACGCGGACCGTGGCTGCGAACAGACAACTTAATCAAAGACTTTACTGGTGCACGTCCACCTTTTTCACAAGGTTGACTATTGATATTTTTCTAATTAAAGTTTTCAATGGAAAGGCAGTAACTAATAAGTTATAGATTGGTTAGTAATTTAGAAAATAAGATGATAGAACCACTGAGGATGGCTAGGAACAGTTGAAATGAAAGCGTGTGTGGATCATTGCACAGATGCAAGAAACGTGTGCCGCTATAAGTGAAATTGCCAGTTTTTGGGAATTTCTGTTCCTAATGTCGATATACAGAGGGAGAATACTCAAAAATGAAACACTGTAATTTTTAATTTATTTGTAAATGGGGTTTACCGGCAGTCTGGTCAAACTCACGCCTATCCATATGGTTTAAAAATACATTTTACAATAGGTGCGTTCAATCTGCTAGTAGAAAGTCACTTAACTGACTTAACTGCCTTTCAGAGGGCAGAAGTGACGATAATTACGTCACATTTTGACCAAGTAAAGTCACCTAAGTGACTTTCAGGAAAGTAACTGGGAAGTTCTTTATCCACCTTTTAAAAGTCACTTATGTGCGTGCGCATGCACATTGCACATTTAACAAAGCTACAGTGGCAGCCATTTTGTTCTCGATGAACACGGTAAATTCACACGTGTGGCACACGGCGGTAAATTCACACGGTAAATGGAAATGGAAGTCTGGCGGTAAGTAAGTGCATTCAATGAAAAGTGACTTTGAGGAAAGGAAGGAAAAGTGAAAGTCACTTCTTCTAACCCAGATTGAACGCACCTAATATATTGTTTTTCACTTGTTGCATACTAAAATGTACAGCATTTTGCGGAATTAAGCATATTGTACGTTAAATAATGCATTTCGTAATACAGGTTGAACCTCATTAACTGATTCCTTCGCTACAACGCTTTCATATCTGACAAATAAAAGTATAAATAAAAGTGACATGCAAAATAATCAGTTTGACCTGGCGTGGATCCTCAATAATGCAGTGATTGTGATTATTGGAAGAATCATTTCAGCGTGTCATTTACGAAACCCCTTAACGTATTTTTTTAACCATAAGGGTGTAGCGACAAGCTGCTTAAAACGGGATAATACGATAGGGCCACTTGTAATAAATTTTTGTTTGCCATACTTCAAAAAAGCATTTCAAATTCAGAGAGTGGGGGTCTCCAAACGTATGATCTGCGACCGATCAAAGTGCTCTGGTGAAATGGAATGATTTTTCTCGGTATTACAGGTGAAACTAGTAGTCGAAAGTGCCAGTTTACAATCTCTGGCTGATGTGTTGAAGTGCAACCAGGTAGTAAAGATTATTAAAGTGGAAATGAAGGCTCGTTAATCAATATTCCATTTCTTCAGCCGCACCAGAAGAGCAAACTGGCCAAGATGGTGAGTCGCCAAGATACGAAAGAAGAACAAGAGACATTTTTATTGCTTAACGGCACTAACTGTATCGTGCTCCACTTAACCCTGGAAGGTGTGTCTGAACTGTCAAGTGGAAAGGTCTATATATATACACCAGTTCCATTAGCAACAACTTTTTTGAGAATAATTTACCATTGCAGCAAGATGTGGTTTACCAATTTCCTGCATGCGACAACAAACTGGTCCAAGTGCGAGGGATGTTTGTGACCCTGAGCCACACTTTACCTGACATTACGTCATGTAATCCAATCAGGTGAAACCCTTTGTTCCTTCTTCGTCGTTATTACCTCTTAACTGCACTCGCTAGATTATTAAATCTTCTTTTATTGAGCAGTTCCAGTTTACTATGTGATGAGAAACTCATTCATGTTGGATATGCGCAGGAGGGAAATGAAACTTTTGTTTTAGCTTTACCGGATGATTGGTAAATGAATAATTTCAAATATTGGTCTAGAGTTACCCGAGGTAATACATTAAATTCACTTCCTGTTTAGTGTGTGTGTAAACCAGCTGCATCATTTAGTCACGGATATGACTCGATTATTGAAGTTTCAATATCAATCGCTGCACGAGTAAGTAACAAGAATGTCTTTGCAACTTACGGAACGATTTAAGTGTTCACAGTGTTTTGAATAAAGTATTACTACTGACGATGATTGAAAGATCGAAAGGTCTTTCGTAGAAAAACTTATGGTTTTGTATAATGATCTGATCTAACGGAAATCTAAGATGGCTGCCAAAATGTGCGATATGAACGAGAAAACCCGTTACACGGAGATTTAAACAACCTGGTTAGGTTGTTTATTCTCAGCCTGTTTAAACCCATTTAAACGACCTTTTAAAGGAGAACCTAGTTCAAAAGTTTGTTTAACACTAGAACGGCCAGACCGGTCATCTTGACCGGTACAGCTGTTTAAGACAGCTGCAGCAATAAACCCAATGGGTTTACGATGCTGCTAATTTGTGACTTTAGCTGATTTGTGATGCTTTATATCATAAATCATCGAAACTTGCATTTTTCTTAAGAAATAATGAAAAAAAAGTGAATTGACCTAGAACGGCCAAAACCGGTTAAAATGACCGGTTAAAATCATCTGAACAATACGTGCACCAAACTGCACTAAACGTGCACCAAACGTGCACAATATGTGCACAATACGTGCATACAACGTTTTGGCATCAAACTGATTAAGTAACACGCGAAACATGCGAAGAAAATAGCAAAACAAAAATTGATGGTTTTTATAAAATCTGATAAAATCAAAAACGGAAATTTAATTTTATCAGGTTTTATAATAACCATCAATTTTTGTTTTGGTATTTTCTTCGCATATTTCGCGTGTTATTGAATCAATTTGATGCCAAAACGTTGTATACACGTATTGTGCACGTATTGTGAAAGTATTTTGCACATTTGGTGCACGTACTGTTCACGTTATTGCAACCGGTCATTTTAACCGGTTTTGGCCGTTCTAGGTAGGCCGAAATTCCGGCCGTTCTAGTGTTAAACGAGTTTAAACGACCGTTTATGAGTTATTGAATGCGCCTAGTGTATACCGTACTGCCTCATTTAAACGCCCGGGCGTTTAATTTTTTTTTTGGGCCGACCCCCTCTCGGCAAAGTCGGTTCGGGGCGGCGCGCGGTGCAATAAACGCCGCCGAAGCCCCGGCGTTTATTCGAGCTGGGCGTTTGAATGAACCCGGGCGTTTAAATGAGGCAGTACGGTATACTTTAAACGAGTTAAATATGGCAGTGCAGGGCCGGATTTATGAATCGTTTTGGGCCTTACTTATTCACCTAAATAACTGCTCTAAAGTAATGCCGAGTTAAATCCCTGCCACTTAATCAACAAGTTGGGTTATCTTTTATACTACTGTATCGTCAAATAGGGAGTTTGGACTTTGAACAAAATGTTTATCAAACTACAGAAGCTGAATTAGTTGTTGGACTAGAGTGGAGGCATGTTTGAGCTTCTAAACAGCTTGCTTGGTTGTTGTAGTTTGATAAAAATGTTGTTCAGAAAGTTTGTCACATTTCATATTACTGTAAATTTTCCGGTTGAATGTCGTTAGTACGCAATGGTTCATAAAGCACTATTTTACACATCAGAGGTTTTACTGTGCATATGTACAGTCCCTTCAGTTTAGCTGTTTTAAGTTTATCTACCAGGCGACATAAAAAATCCATTGAGATTCAACGACATCAATCTTGACGCGGTCTCTCGTCTTGCCCTAACAACAGTATTAAAAGATAGACCGGGCAAATAACGAGAGATAAACTTAAAACAGCTAAACTGAAGGGAAGTTTTTTTTGTCCACGACTGTACACAGTTGCAGCGCAATAATTAGTTTTGAATTTTCTTTGAAGGGCTTTTTCCAAAGCAGAAAATAAATTAGCGCTTGATCAACTGTTCCTTGTAACACTGCAGCAGTACTTGAGTCAGCAGAAAGGGACTGGTAATTGGAAGCAGCAGCCTAATGGCTTTGTTCTTGTCAATAATGCTTTTAAAGGTGCTCAATGGCTACCTTTATCACCCCACATTCAGGTGAAATTACAGAGTTAATCAACACATTATCTCTGCCTTACGGTCTTTTAATATTTGCCAATTACTAGATGGAGATTCATAACATGCTAAATGAATTTGAAGCTGCTGATTTTGTTGATCTGGTATGTTTGGTTTGCATTCTCTGTGATTTGTTTATTGTGATTACAATGTGCAGCTTGAAATGGAATTTTTCTCCCTCTTTTTAATATCAACTTGGCGCATTTTTCTCATGCCAGTCAGATGATTATTATGATGTACAGAGAAGCTACACCATTTTAGGCACTTGCTTGTTCTATAGGGTGAGATGGAATGAACATGCAAAGAATTCCTCGATTTAATTGCTCCATCCTCTGCTTTTTAGGGCTATTTGTTGGCAAATCACTTGCCTAAAGAGGATATGCTGGATATGTTGCTGTTTTTGAAATACCATGGGCTCATTGTCTTGACCAATCAGGAATCAGTCTCTCGCTTAGTTGTGTGGAAGGAGGTTTTCCCATCTAGGAGATGTCAAAGCAATATTCAGGTCTCTGAAACAAGTGGCAGATGCTTTCTGATGGTTGTGGGTTTGGTAAGTCAAGAATTTTTTTTAGCGGAAAAAAAAATTATATTTTAATTTTTATATGTGTATTTTTAGAAACAATGTTTGTTTGGAGTTTTATTAGAGGCAGGTGGTTGCAGTGTCAAGTCAGTACTAAAAAATGGCATTAAATTTTTTTTATTTTTTTTTTAATTTTTTTTAATGTTTGGTAGAGCTGAAGGCAAACCAGGCCCAGATCCCTTTTATGTAAACCAAGCAGAAGCAACTCTTGCTCAGTTGGCTTCTTTCCAGATTGCAGAGGCATGTGAGGCTTGGTAAGGGGTAAAGATGATGTACTTTATGCGAAATGAATGTTCTTAGCGACTCCTAATTTAATGCTGTTCAAATCCAGTTTGTTGAGGAATGTACCGTCGCTTGCCAATGTCGATTGGTTTATGCAAACGAGTAAACCCGCTAAAGACGAAGCGAATAAAGGACAGGACGTGAAACTTAGCCTCAAATCTCGTAAATTTATTAAAATCATGTCCCGATTGGTGTCGTTTTTAAATTCCTGTTGTTGTTTTCAGCTAAAAAATCATTCGGCGACCTCGGTTCTATTTTAAAGAAACCAAATCTGCCTTTTGTGTCTGGATCAAATTCAGGTATTTAAATCAATAAGCGCGTTCAATTCCAAATTGAAAAACCGATTCTCTCGATTTTCCTTGGCGGCAAATAACGTAAAACGTGTCGTAATTTTGCTAATCGGATTATTGAAAACTCGATTCTATAATCCATACGTGGGGTGGATTCTTTGGATTTTAAACGGGTTTCAACACGTCTTTCTGTCGGCCATATTGGAATTAAACGAGTAATTTAACTTTTTTTGTGATTTTGAATTGAATGCGGAAATATTTGTCACACTGACGTATTATCATACTGGATTTAGCATTTTATGACAATGAATCGGACACGAGTAATTCATTGGGCACAAGCAGCATGAGCGACGAAGCACCAATCATGACTCCGCAAGAGCGAAGTCGTACTTCGGGTTCAGACGTTGATTCGAGAGAAAGCAGTGAAACCAACCCATATAAAGTAAAAATTGGCCACAAATTATTTAACCCCCATTTTGACTAGATTTATCAGGTGATTCAGTGGCGGTTTTAGACCCTGTAGATAAAAATCACATTTTACCGACGTTCCTTGACGCCTACCCCTAGCTCGCCTACCCTTAAAACTGCCACTGACATGTTTTATTGAAAAGAAAATATGATACCTCTCTCCTAGCAGAATAAGAGAAGTCGCACATTGCCTGGCAACAGCTCAATCGATTTAAATGCGTTGTATAAAACTTTACCAGACGCGGATAAAAGCGCTTTAAAGTAGGTTTTTACGCAAACCTGAACAGAGAGCGTTGAATCCATTTGTCAATCTATTTTTAGATTGACGACTGGATGCGAAAACACTTTGTTTCATTACATTCACATGAATTCGGCTGATGGGGTCTTCGTATCTTCGTGCGAAGCCGACACGAAAAGCATGCTGAGTGCCGAAGTAATGGAGAACTTTCACGCCGCTTGTTTGTTGATTCAACAGCAGTTCCGGAACAGTCTTAAACACAAAGTGCCTGCAACAATAAAATGTCTTACGGGAACCCACATTAATTTAATGCTTGTTTTATCTAGGAGATGGTGAAGACCAAAAGTTTACCTCGGTTGGGCTTTGACGACAGTTTGACGGGAGTTAAGGAACACGGGGTTTTGTTTCAGTGTTCGTTACCTGCAAGACCCAATCAGAAAAAGCCTTCGCCGACGTTGTCCTATTGGGTTGTTGGGTAGGAGCTGTTAAAATTATTATTTATTTATTTATTTATTTATTTATTTATATTTTTAGGAGGTTGTTTGAGGGTGACGAACCGCAGGAATTTTATGTTTGTTTTTTGGACTCGATTCCGCAGAATGTTATCGAGTTGGCATTTAAGTTGGGGTTTGGAGTCACAGTTTAAGGAATTAGGAATCAATTAATTAATAATTATACCGAGAAGATTGGCGAAAGGAAGTGTTTTGTTTACTTGGACTTCGCTATCAGGAATACGGATGTTTTTTTAATTAAGTTTTTCTTGTTGGGGAGGGATATTGTGTTTCCCTTTTTTTTTTTTGGCTTTATTTTATATAATTGTTGTTGTATACAGTTGGATGTTGACATGTTGCTTTTATTTTTTGTATTTGCATGGGATTTGTCTGTTGCGTATTGTTTGCAAGATGTAAGTATGTTTTGATGGATTTTTATTGTTATTATTTTTTTTTTTTGGAGGTTTTTTTTTTTTTTCTTGGGAATAAATTTTATTTTTGTATAATTGTTGTTCCAGTCTGAGCAAATTTATATAAGTAAATATTATCATTTTTCTGATTTTGATGCGAAAAATTTGCAGTTGCGCAATTTAAAAAGTAAGGGATTTAAATTTTATTACACAAATGAAACGTAAATTAATTTATTTTAATTTCAGATGAATGCCACGCAGATACTTTGAAAAAGATTCAAAAACTCGTAGAAAATGACGTTTGTCTGCCCAGATTGACCATGGTTGAGCTCACTGACCCAGACCCCAGTGTGATCAAAGTAATTTACAAAATGTTGATTATCCAGATAAGATATTTTTTTTCCAAATAGATTTTGCCCCAAAATGCCCTTTTGCAGCGCTGTGCTGGTGGGCACAATACGAAACAACATGGCTGCTTGCCGGCTAAAACGAAATCTATCACTATTCCCGTGAGTTTTCGATTCCCTTTTAAAAATACTTGTTTTTACAGCGACGTGTGCTTGATTCCAGGTTGTTTTGGTCACAACGAACAGCTTTAACAACAACTTGGAACAAACGTGCAGCGTGATTATTGCGGAAGAACATTTGGCGTGTAAATTCGGATGTAAAATTACGAGCGACGATTGCAATTCCAAACAAGTAAAAATGCTTGTAAGAATTATTTTCTCGTTAATATTTCGATTGTGGTTAGGTTTTTCGGAGTAATGCGTGTCGCTGCGAGTGTGCGAACGAAAAGGAAGTCGTAGAGTGCGCCAAGGCGGGCAAAATGTGGATTGACGTGACGTGTTCTTGCGAGTGTGTTCCAAGTGCGGTGGTGGATTGTTCCACCGGCTTTTCTTTCGATCAGCATTCGTGCAGGTATTTGTATTGATTGGTTCGGGTTGACGTGGTGGAAATTCTATACACATGTTTTAATCATTTTGCAGATGCGAGTTGATCACCCGATCGGAAGAAACTAACAATTTCAGAGCCTACGTAGCGGCCATGATGAAAAATCAAAATTTAGCTGAATAAAGATTGGTCAATATTTTATTATGGAAATGAGATTGACCGAAAGAAAAATCTCCTTTTTATCGTGTAATCATTTTAAAAATACAAAATAGTTGGTTTTTTTTTTTTTTGTAAATATAAAGTCGGTGTTGGGGTTTTTGTTTTGAATAAAATGTGTTTTAATACACAAATTTACCGCATCGCGCGCTTGTTAGCAATATTTGTAAGACGTAAGACTACTGAAAAATAACGAAAATAAAAAAAAACTCTGATCTTTTGTTTTGTTCGATAAAATAAATTTATTTTTACAGTCTCGTTGGTTTTTTTGTCGCAATAGGGTTAAAGGTCTGCTAGCGGTTGGAGCATGCGCAGTGTAGATTTGGCGACGAAATTGTTTTCTCGCTGCTGTCAGAATATTTTGTGTTTCAACGAGTCTAAAATAGTCATGAAACAAATACGAAGATCAGTTGGATCTGTGATCAGATAAACCAGTGATAGTCGCACATTTTCTACAGATTTTTAATAATTATTACCGAGATTTTATCAAGGACGTATAAAATTTGCTGACAGCTGCTAAAAAGCTGCTCAAAATTCCGTAGATTTTTGTAACCTGTAATACCAAATACCATGACATTATATCAAAGTTTAAATTTGCATATTTTAATAATAATTTGTGCTCTGAATATATGATACAAAATATTTTAATCAGATGAGAAACGGAAAATTAACTAATATATTACAAAATTGTAGTTTCTTTATTTTAGATTTTAGATTTTATCCCAATTGGAAAACATTTTATAAATTGCAAGTTGAATGAACAAATAAAAATGGTTAGTTGTGAGTACATTGAATGTGCAAATAATAATAAACATCTCAAAAACAGGGCAAAGCCATGGAGGAAGCCAAGCAAGCAAACGAGTCAGCTGACGAAGACAGACAGACAGAAAGGGCCGGCTGGAAGTCTTGCAAAGCCTCGGAAAGAAGTTATTAGTGAAGCCATTTAAAAGAATGTTTTTATTGAAAAATCATGAAATTTGCTTAGAAATTTGGAAATGCGGGGACTCGGTCTGAAGCTCGAAAAATCGACGTCTGTGCCAGATCAATCTTCGTGCCACGCAGGAGCAGAACTACTCTTAATTTTAAATTTAACTCACGATTACAAACATCAAACACCCTCAATTACCATGTTTACATGTACCCAGTTATCTGGATCAGTGAAAATGCGAATTTTACTTTCTGGAAAATTGATCATGTAAACGAAACAATTTTTCAGAAAAGACAGACTTATTCGGAAAACTAAATTCCAGTTGTACGAGGTAGATTTTGGGCATTTTGCGCATTGAAAACTGCATGTAAACACCGATGCATGTAAAAATTAAATACTTTGATTGGAATATCGTTGATTCGATACGTTAAACCGACGTACCAACGACACTTAGTACAGAAAGCGATGTAAAATAAGCTAAAAACTTGATTTACAGGGTCAGAATTTGATTTGTTTAAGGGCTGAAAAATAATCGACAACCATTTTGTTTTTCCAGATAATCAAAATACATTATGGGTAATTCACATGTGGCGTCATGTTTACCAAAAAACTATGGACATGTAAACGCACACGGTTATCCGGATAAATAAAATCCGGATTTTAACTTTTCTGGAAAACATGTAAACATTGTACATATTAAGAATTTTTAATGTTTACGTTCTGCATTCTAACTTGGAACAATTTAAAAATAAGTGTAGACACCTAACTACCATTTTGAATTAAATTCGTAGGAAAAAAATACTGATTTTAGTTTTCGTGCGTTCAAAACAATCTACGACATCTGTCAGAAAACGTATGCTTTAATGAATGCGATTTATAAACATCTGAGGAAGTTATCGCACAAAAATGATTCACGGGCCTCTGATGTGTGTAATTTTAATGATTCAAATTATAATTTAATTAGATTAAGTGTTTTGCTAAATAAATTCGATTTTGATGGGAAAAATTAGTGCTAAAATTGAATTAGAATTTTTTAAAAGTAACAATTTTACTCTCCTTTTATATTTTCAGTTTATGGTGCTGTGGAACCTTGGTTGAAGGTACTGTAAATAGAAAAGAGGTTAATTCGACAGAAACTAGAACATTTTTATTGAAATTCTAAAAAAAAACACCCGTAGTTTCATCTTTAGTACAGTACTCCGTATTTGTATTAATTTTTACTTGAAGAAGTTTTAACAGCAACAAGTTATTCCAACACCAATTCAAACACCAAAGTTTAATTTTGTTTTACATCTCTATGAAATAAAGAAATTGAATTTGTCTCAATAATCCTTATTATCTCTTTACCACTGGAAAGAACACAAACACAGAACATAATAAAATGTAGCAGTTTTGGATTCAATTCTGTGTTATTGTATAGTGTTATTGTATAAATTACTTTCTATTCTCAGCACACAATTCTGTTTACACTAAAATAAAAGCAAAATCTTAATGAGAATATTGTTTTCCAGAGTGAATGTTTTATTACCATGCAAAAAAATACACAAAATAAAATTATAATAAATCAAAACCACATGCCAAGTGAAGAAATACTGATGTGGTAATAAAATAAATTTTAAACATAGCAAAGTAAAATTTAATTCATCCAAAAGCTGTTTTATGTTACTGCAGATGGAGTACATGCTGTGTACACAATCGGGTCTGAAATTGATTTTGTTCTTCTAAAATATTATGCTTGCAAGTGTACAATCTTTAAGTTGTTACTGCAATGTAGTTATACCAGTTTAATTACTATTCCAATTTGTTTCAAACACTCGTTTCATTTCATTCAGTGCTTATGATGTTCTTGAAAAACAGATGTGGGTTTAGTGGACGCTGTATCTTTGTAAGTTAATTTTATCAAAATACAAAAGCAGAGAATGTAATTTCTGTAATGGCTATGGCTTTGTGTACTTCAAAGAACTGCGTAAAATATATTGCCAAACAGATAAAAATACAAAGCGTTAGGTGTATTTATATTTGGTAACAAATTCACACATTGGTTCGAATTTATCACAAATGTAACGATTTAATCATTTTAAATATAAGATACAAATGATAAATTGATTACTTTCAATATTGTTTGAGACAATAGCATTATGAGTGCAGCTATTGTTGACATGCGCACCCACATTATAACACCACTTTATAACAACACAATTAATAAAAATTAATGTACAGAAAAGGTTAATTATAAAACCAAACGTCATTTTCTAAGTTTATTGAACCCCTAACACGTGATTCATCTGTTGGTTCCATTTGTTTCCTTCGAATAAAAATGAAAATACAAACGAACAGAATGAAAACTCCAAATTAAACGATCCAAAACGAACATTTACATTTATTTTCTAAAAATAAATTTAAAAAAATAAAAACACGAGACAAAATCAATACAAATTAATAATAAACAAAAAAAAACTGCCTAGACTTAATGTGAAAAATATTGAACAGAACACGAAAACACAAAACGGAAACTTTATTCCACCATTTCGTGTCATCCTACACGTGCCCGCCATTTTCTCTGTTTTCCGATTACTAGCCTAGCCCGTATTTGGGTCAATCTTGTGAGCAAAACTAACCGATACTTTGCAATGACGAGTCCCACAATCAACCATTATTACCGATCCCGACACGAATACCGAACATCTAACTAATTGCTGCATTTCAATCGCTCGGCACAAGCACATGGGTAAGAAAAATAACATCCGTGTGACGCGAACCAATGTTGAATTGCGAAGGGCACATTGTAGATTAGGACGTACAGCCGATCGTTTACTGCCCACAATTAGCATTGCGAATATTTAAAGCATAGTAGTTTGCACTGTAAGTATCGCCGGTAAGTTATTCCGCTTTATTTAATTGTTTTCCACCGGGATCGGGTTGGCGTGTTGTGAACTTTTAGTCCTATTCGCGTCGATGCCGATACGCGAAAATCTTATCCGATAATCGGTCGACGGTTTTTGAGTGTTTCGGACGGATTAAACGTGTCACAATGCGATTTATTTGTGGGGAAATTAGTCGTGGTCGTACCGGGGACGTGTTTTATTGCTGAATTTGCAAGCGGTGTTCACTTAACAGTTGAAAAACTCCGTTTCGAAAATGTAGGCTCAAGTTTGTGGTGATTTTTCGGTTTGTTTCGACAGTTTGTGCGGTTACATTTTTGATTTTGTCGGGTTTGGCAGTTATTTTTGGTCTGCGGGAGAATTGTGCACGATTTTGTCGACGCTGTGGTAGGCCTATTTGGCGTCAAAATGGCGGCGCGAGTAACCGTCGTCCATGGTTAGGCTTATGCAGTGTGGCGTGTAGGTTAGTGAAAAATGGGTGAAAATCGTGAAAAAAAAGGGTTTTGGATCGTTTTGAGTGTATTGTTTTGTTTGGGATACGATGGTGTGTGTTTTTTAATATTGGAATGTTGAATTGTTTGTTTTGAACGGAAAATATTAATGGGTTTGTGCACAAATGATACTCGAGTGCTTTGTTATTGAAGAAAGAAAAAAAAATGGTTTAATGCTTATAGATTTCCTGTAAGCTGTAATTATACACTCATATTGTAGGTTATCAATAGTGGATTAATTTCTTTTCGTTTTAACACTGGAAAAAATATAGAATGTATTATATTTTCAAGTTTAAGTGGATTCTGGAATTATGCAAATAATGTTGGAGATTGTGCTGGTCATATTTAAATATATTTAACTAAATTGATAAAATATAATGATAATTGTTCATATTTTTTTTATCTTTATTCTAGGAAGTTCTAGATTGGAGCAGATACATAGTTTTATTTTCATTTCTTCTGAAATAACTAAAAAAATCATCATTTAGAAGACACAAATTTGTGTAGTGGTATCTAACATTAGCAGGTATTGTTTTGTGGTTTTTAAATATTTAATTGGAAAGAAAAATGAGGATTTGTTTGCTAAGAGCATTAGTCTTATTTTGAGACTTATAAATGTCACTATTTATTTAAATGTCATGTTGACAAGTAATTACTTTGGAAAGGCAAGATTGGAAATCAATTTTTTGTCTAATGCCATGTTGAATATCAATTATTTGTTAAAAAAAACCATAATATTTTTAATTCAGTGTGAAATGATGAATTTGTGAAATGGAAATCTGCTTACCATAAGTCACTTCTGTAAAGCAGAAAAGGAAGTGTGTAGGTGTCTTTTAGAAAGCATGATGACTGTTTTATGTTATGAACAAGTTTTTGTCTCTTTAGTCATCTGCAGGGGCGGATTGACCATAAGAAAATAGTACCATTCTTTTTTCTATTAATGGACCCTGCTTTAGAAAAATGTCTGGACTGACATTCTCAATCCGTCCTACGGTAGTCTTCTGCAATGTATTTACCGTGTACTCTGCGTAACCCGGACTTGGGTCTCGGAAAACTGTCCGGACTAACAGGCTGTGCGGATGGGGGAGGGAATTTAACATTGCTGGCAGTGCTGGACTGGCCCGGCGGGATATCGGGAATTTCCTGGTGGCCCATGGCCGCTGTGGCCCGTCTCGACTTTGTTAATTGTGGTCCGAACATCCAGATTTCCTGGCACTAAATTTGTTCCCAGTCCAGCCCTGATTGCTGGGTTGGAACTAGCAAATCTGTACTGACAATATAGCTGTTCTGACTAGCAATGTCTGGTCCACACAGAATATGCTGTAGGAAGGATTGTCCGAACCTATAGCTCAGTGGTTCCAAACTGCACCACGGGGACGCAGTGACTAACATGCGGGAGTGCCATGACTGACCTACAGGGGCACTATGACCACCTACAGGGCTGCCATGAACAAAAAAGTTTGGGAAGCACTGCTATAGCATCCATTAGAGCAGGGCTTCTTAAACTGTGGGTCGCGAAATAGTCCTAAACGTACTTTGCCATTTTCTCTGGCGAATAGGGGTCGCGAGTAAAGAAAGTTTAAGAAGTCTAACACTAGAGTCTAGTGTATTTGCATAATCTTTAACCCTTTCATTGTCAAACCTGTAAATATACTTAGTGTCCAGGGCTGGACTGGGAACAAATTTATTACCGGGAAATCTGGATGTCCGGGCCACAATTAATGAAATCGGGACAGGCCACAGCGGCCACGGGCCACCGGGAAACTGTCGGTAGCCTGCCGGGCCAGTCCAGCACTGTTTGTGTCTTACACAGAGGGTCTGTGCATGCAAAAAATACCTGACACTGAAAGGGTTAAAGAGTTAGTGTTACACATTGTGTGCATTCTAGAACATTCACGTCTCCAGTATCATGTCTAATTAAAAATAAACGGGATTTGATTTAAAGTATACTCTTGGGAGAAGGGCACCCTTTTGAGTCGAACAAGAGTATAGAAACACATGGAAGCGGGTAAAATTTAAAAGCTTGAGCAAACTCGAGGTTTTGCTCGACTTTGAAGTATTGCTTTTAAACGAAGTTGGATTTTACCAATTTGAAGCTTGCGTGTTATGACCCCCACGCAAGCTTTTCAGTTTTACCCACTTCCTTGTGGTATTTCAGTGTTGCACAACTGTACAGCAATAAAGGACATATCCTTATTTGTTGTAATTTCTGTCTGTTTGCAGTTCCCCTAATGACTATTTTAGATCCTTCTTCCCTGTATAGTTAGTGTTAGTTTTGGTGGAAATGTCAAATGCTGGAGATGGGACTGATGATAAATTGAAAACCTGGTGGGAGAAAATATTGAAAAATAATATTTGTGACAAGCTTTACACTAACTCATTTCCATCAATCTTTGTGTCTGCTTTATCTTCTTACAGACAGAATCTTAAATACTTACTATTTGTGTCACTAGATGGCTGTGTACATGAATTGCAAGTAATTTGACATCATATATATACACACAATAAAAGGTCAACAGTTAATATGACATCATTTGGATACAGCCACCTATTTCTAAGAAAAACAACTCATCTTTCAGGTTAGAAATACTGCACTGCACATGATCAACTGGTATTCTTATCATGCATGCATCTCAAACAAAACAAATGCACTTTAAACAGCAAAGAAAAATTAGTATATATAATAGAATATATATATATATTGTGCAATAAGTGAAAAAAAACACAGAAATGGTTTTTCTGATGCTGCATTGCCCTGGATAACATAGTGATCTACTAATACAACTCAAAGGATTTGTGATTTGATTTCTGATCTTAGAATGTTTGCATTAGAATATCACATAACTGTGCTTGTTCACTTATGGGAGAATTCACCAGGTCTTGTTGTGGCTACTGTGTTTCCTCTGCAAGCAATGTTTGATTTCTTATTCTATATTTACAAATACAGTTAAGTCTTGATGCTAGATTGTCAGGTTTAGGAATACCCGTTTTAAAATTGTTTGCAGGGCAAACTAATCTCAATTACCATGTTTAAATGTACTCGGTTATCTAGAAAAGTGAAAATTCCAGTTGTACGGGGTATATTTTGGGCGTTTTGCGCATTGCAAACTACATGTAAACACCTGTGCATGCGTAAAAGGGCTGGACTGACCGTAATATTTTGTACCCCTTTATTAAAAATGGCACCAGTTATAAACAAAAAGGATTTATTCCTTTGTTTTATAACAAATTTTAATGTTTCTTGGTTTTGGGAGAAATTATGATTTGGTTAGGGCTGAAATAGATGTTGTTCTAGATAATTAAAATGCATTTTGGATAATTCACATATGACGTTATGTACATGTAAATGCACTTGGTTAACCAGATAAATAAAATCCAAATTTTCACTTATTTGGAAAACTGTTACCATGTAAACGTAGTAACCGAAGTAAAGTTTGGATTTCACTGTATGTGTAGGTGATAAATTAGTGGAGCCTTCAAATTGGTTAAGATAAATATTCTTGCATGTTTTTAGTTGCATCATTTCTTTTCATTATCTTATCTTAAATAACAGTGATGCGATTTGAGCTTGATAGAGGTTGAATCATCATTCAGATGTTAGTTGTGCACATAATTGATGTTTCATTCAGGGGCATTTATTTCACTTATTTCTATTAATTTAAGCAAGCTTTAAGTATTTGCTCAACCAATTTCAATGCTCTTATGCTCAAAATTGCAAATTTGCCAACATTTGACTGCTGTTTTACAAACCACTCATTTGTATATCGATTTGCTGGGCAAAGGGGTTTCTTAAATGACACGCTGAAGTGATTATTACAATTGTGACGGATTATTGCGCTGAAGTGATTATTACAATTGTGACGGATTATTGCGCTGAAGTGATTATCACGTGACCTATGCGGACCAATCGCATGAACACATAACGCAACGACGTTATTTTGCGGGCAAATGGCGGACAACTGACATGACATCTCGCATTTGCATTTCTAGAGGACATTTATATTTTATGTTTAAGTTAAAAATAATATCTGAAAATTATTTATTACATTTTTAGATATTATTTTTAAATCAAACATTAAATAAAATTGAACTAACTTATGTTATAACATCTTCCAAAAATGTAAATGTGGGATGTCAATTGTCCGCCATTTGCCCACAAAAAGTTTTAACAATGCAACGACAGATTGCTGCTCCTTCGCATTTCTACGGGACAACTTAGATTACAAAAAAATGGCGGATGTGAAGTCCTGTAGGTAATCGTCCTAGCTTGAACTAAGGTGTGGGTTCTTAATAATGCTGTGATTGTGATTATTGGAAGAATCACTTCAGCACCTTCTTGGAAACAATAGCTGCATTGGAAAAGCCATTTAGACTAAATAGTGTTTTAAAGCAATTTATTTAAACTGGTTGAAAGAGGGTCGTCTTAATGTAGAACCAAATTATTTAGTCTGTTTTTAGTCGCAGTGGGATTGTGCATAAACAACAAGGCGTTTTTTACTGCAGTTTTAAACATGTTGTTTGAATACAGCAATCGAAAAGTAAAGATAGCTTTAAAGTTGCAAATAAAAACATTTCTATTGGTTGTTTCACATTTTGGCCACCGTCGTTGCTGTCAGATCATTTTAATGAAGGATTTTCTCATTTAGACTGAATAAGGTTGTGTCACTATAGTGTGTATTATGTCCAATGCAATGCTGAGTTCAATACTATTATGAAATGTTGGTTTGTTTTAAATGCTGAGGGGAAGGGGGTTTGTTTTGGGATTTGCCTTTGTGACCTAGGAGTCCAGCAGTCCACAGGTCAGATCAGTGGGGTAATGGTCACACAAGCTGACCCTGCGACCCCACAGAACCACAAGTGAAAGAAAATTTGTCAAAACATTTCAGAAATTTGTCAAAACATTTCAGAAATTTCTCAGAATCTCCAGAAATTTCTCAAAACATTTCAGAAATTTCTTAAAAGTTCCAGAAATTTCTCAAAATCTCCAGAAATTTCTCAAAATTTTTTAGAAATTTCTCAAAATTTTTTAGAAATTTCTCAAAAAATTTCAGAAATTTCTCAAAAATTTTTAGAAATTTCTCAAAAAATTTCAGAAATTTCTCAAAAATCTTCAAAAATTTCTCAAAAATTTTGTTGTGTTATTGTTGTAGTTGTTGTATTGTTGTAATTTCATGAATGTTTTTCTTTTCTGTAAGCAGCAAACTTTTCAAAGTGTTCCATAAACCAAAAAACCTTTTCCCTTATTTCATTAACATTTCACTTTGATATTTCCAGGGACAATGTCCAACATGCGTGCCGAAGACGTGCAGCGTAAACTCCTACAGAAAAAGACGGAAGAACTCTTAAAAAAGATGGCCGAAACCAACCAGGCGCTAAACCAAACCGCCACACTATCAATCCCCGTTCGAAAAGCCACCGCGCGCAAATCAACCCACACCAGCAGAAACAACAACACCATCAATCAACCCCCTACGAACGGTTCGCTCAAGACCCCCAAACCAACACCAAACTGCACCAAAAAACCAAAACCCCCGCCAAAACCGGAACCAAAAGCCAAATCGCCCAAATCTCGAAGGAAACAACTCAACGGCTTTCACAGAGACGCAACGCCCAACTTAAACAATAAACAAAAGGCGAAACAAAAGGAAACGAGCAAGCCGAACAATGCAAGCAACAACACGGGCAAGGTGGAACTGATCAAGGAGACCGTTCAGGGCATCAAAGGCACGTTGGGCGCGTTCTTAAAGGCGAAAAGCACGAGCGTGGACATTCAAAAGAAGTGGGACGCGTGCAAGGCCGGCAAACAAGTGTCGCCGCAAAGTAAGAGTACTTTAAGTAGTGATTTAAGTGATTTCGACGAGGAAGAGTTTTACGAGGATGACGTTTCAGATGTGCCGGCAAACGAAAGCTTGGCCGTTGCGAGCGAGGACGCCGGGTCCGAGGAAGGGCTGAAATTGTGGCTGGACGAGTCTTCGGCGAGCTGCGAGGACGCGGACGCGGAGGCGGAGGCGGGGGGGCTCGGTGAGGGCAGTTCGGCCGACTCGGACGAACGGAAAGTGGCGGCGGTGGCCATCCAGAGACTTCCTACTGGCGTTATCCACAGATTATCGTCAGCAGGAAGGATTAAAGTTCACTTAAAGACGGCCAATAGACTTCGGTCGGCGCACGACGAAGACACGAGGCCTGAGGTTTCCGTCATAGATGGTATAGAGTTCTACAGTTTCGAGACTGAAGAAGACTTAATCGAATATACCATTCAAGATCAGAAACTCAAATTGCCTTCTGATGACGATTTGGTGGACGAGGGCGACGCGTGCGCGTACGCGCAGCCGATCATACCCACCAAGACGAACGACATCACGCAGATCAAGGGCTGGCGGAGTAAAATCTTCGCCGCGGAAACCACGGCCGGAGATACGCCCGGTCTGGGCGGAATGACGGACTTTAATTGGCTCAAGAAGGTGCAGTGTTCGACCGAGGGCGCGGCCGGGGCCGGGAGCGTCGTTTCGCCGAGGAAAGTGGAGTCGGGGTCGGAGGACGCCGAATTGGTCGACGAAATCGGCGGGGAGGAGGAGGAAGTTTCGGAAAAGGCCGAAATGTCGGAGATTAAGGTGAAGAGTGGCGCGGGGGGCCCGGCTAAGACGTACGGGACGACGGAAACGATTCCCGCGGACGAGTCGCGCTTCAACGAACTTTATTTTGGGTCGAGGAAGACGTTGCCGACGGTGGCGAAGCCGTTCAAGACGAAATACGGCTGGTTCCAGCAGTTCGGCTGCGTCAAAGTGGCCGTCGGAGCCGCGAGCGACCCCGCGCCGATGTTTTCGCCGCACCAGCCGCTCTTCACGTACGACAACAAGGACATGAGCGCTATTTTGGCGGCGCGCAACAGGAATTCGCAGCCGGAGGAACTCTCGCTCCCCCAGCGGGGGCTCATCACGCCCAATTGGGCCAAGTTCGCCGTGGAGGCGGTGCGCACGGACGAGGCGCAGGCGTTGAAAACCGTCATCAAGATAGACGAGACGAAGCGACCGACGAAACCCAAGATGAATTTGTTGCGGCCGTCGAATTTGAACGGCAAGAGCATTTTAAAGAGGAGCGCCGTGAACGCCGATCGAATCAATTTGAACGAGTCGAATCTGTCGCGATTTGAGCAATTCGGGCAGCAGAAAGTGATCGACGGGCTGTTCAAGCGCGGCGTGCAAGTGAGTGTGGAGGCGAACGTGGAGCGGCCGCGGCGCGACGAGGCGACCAGGCTGTCCGAGAGCTTGTCGGACATCGCGGACAAGGCGGTGAGCGCTCCGCCCGACGATTACGTGGAGCTGGCGGAGCCCCCGCGCGGCGAGGAACCCGGCGCGGAGCGAGGGCAGTGCGGGCAGACGTTTTGCCGGCTGGGGTGCGTGTGCGAGAGCATTTCGGTCCGGAAGCGGAAGCGACCGCACTGCGGCAGGGTGGACTGCATGTTCGTGTGCGACTGCGGGTTCACGATCTCGAGCAAGACGACCGGCATGATGCACAAGATCCTCTCGCCGTCCATACAGAGCTGCGACCGCGGCGACAACTTCAACTCGTCGCCGATCCAGACGGACGACGGACCCGTGAAGCGACGACGCGTCTCGAGGCCCCCCGCACGGCTGATGGACAGCGACTTCGTGTGCAAGAGCGTCAAGGATCTGCTCATTTTGCCGCAACCGTTGCGGGAGAAGATGCACGTGGAGAAGCGATTCTACACGAAGTTCGAGCGCAAGGTGTACAACCGCGCCGGGAACTCGCCGAGGGGCCGCAAACTGGCGATGACGAACGGCTGCGGCGCCGCGTACGTGCAGCCGAGGGTGGCGGAGCCGCCGCGGGTTCCGCCGATCAGGATCGTGAATTTGAAGGGACACATTCCGAAGGTGTCGCCGGTGCACGAGTCGGCGGCGGCGGGGCGAGCGGGCGCGGACAAGTGCGGCGTGAAGGTCGGCAAGTCGCCGCACGTTTTGCCGTGCGGCACGACGATAGTGAACGGGAAGGTGTCGCTCGCGATCCCGAAGGAGACGAACGCGAGAGCGCTGCTGACGATGGGCGAGATCGGGAAGGGGAAGTCGAGTTTGCGGTTCATCGGACTGCGTATGAACAACAGCCCGAACGTGATGCATTCTACTGAAGATGCGCAGAGCTTGGGTCGCAATTTGACCCCCGACGGGGCCAAGGACATGTTGATGACCTTGAATCTTCAGCAGAAAGCGCCGTCGGGCGGCGCCGTGGACAAGTCGCTGTTCCAGACGATGTACGCCAAGCTGTGCGGCCGACAGGCGGTGGAGAAGATCATCGGCTACGTGATCGCCAACGAGAATTTGAAGTACGCCGTGGCGCTCGCGAAGAGCACCGAGGCGCCCGTGAGCGCGCCCGTGAGCTTCACCGTGGCGGATTTCATCCGGGCGGAGGTGAGGACGTCGAGGGATTTGGAGACGCCGCAGTTTAATATTTATCCCATCGTGGATTGCTCGACGCACGTGTTTGTGGGGCCGTTTGATAAGATTTTGCCGAATATTTTCCGCGAGTTGGTGCAGGAGAGTCGGCCGAGAGCGGCGAAGGACGTGGATGGGGAAGTGCGGGCCGTGGTGAGCGATTTGTTGGATTGTGTTTGTCAGGTGATGGAGCCGGCGAAGTATGTGGGGTCGGCGAATATTAATTATAAGGTGGCTGATAAGAGGATTTCGTTGGGGGATGATCATCGGTTTAGTCGGTTGACGATTAGCGGGAGTAGGATCACGAAGAATAAGGCGTCGGAGGTTAGGGCGAAGAAGGTCGTGGCGAGGCCGACTAAGAGATGGGTCGATAAGAATGCAAAGGCGAAAGGTAATTTTTTTTTTTTTATAAAGAAATAATTAATTTTAAAAAATATAATTTTTTTTTTTTTTTTTTTTAGGTAAATCTGGGATTGATCCGAAGTATCTTCCGCCGGATGTTGTTAATTTGGCGTATAGACGAAAGTTGGAGTTGAATATGGAGCGGGAGTGCTCGAAATTGCACCGAGAACGAGAACGGACCCGGCGAAAGGGCGAGTATAATCAACTGGAGCGGTTGGGCACCATTTTGGAGAGCCAGTATCCGGGAGGATGGAATAGCAAATATTTCAACAAACCGAAATTACTCTCAAACGTGAGTTTTAGTGTAGTTAATTAATTTGTTTGTTTGTTTATTTTAATTTGTTTGGGAAACAGGCGGTGAAATGCATTCGGCAATTGGAAAGTGACGTGACTGTCATGGAGAGAGTTAAGTTGGTGCTGATTAATAAAAGATACTCGTTGTTTCGTCGTTACAGAGATCTATTGAAAGGTATTTTTTTGAAAAATTCTAATTATGAAATATATTTATATATATATTTTTTTTTGAAGACGTACCCGAAGCGAAGCGAGACGAGGCGGTGCGGAAGCTGACCGAAGGGCTCCAAGAGTGCCGCAAGTCCAGAGCCGACAGACAGAAATTGCTGGAGACCCAAAGCGAACCCGAAGTAAAAATAATAATAATTTTTATTTTTATTTTTATTTATTTGTTGTTTGTTTGGCAGATTCTGGCAAAGAGTAATAATGGGAAGAGAAGAGTTTTGAATGCGAGCAGCGAAAGCGACAGCAGCGACCGGTCGAGCGCCAAGCCATCTCTATCGGAATCTGAGAACAGTAACGAGGGGAATGACGATAATTGTACGTAAAATACGTAAAATTACAACGGAGTTTTACGGGAAATTATTTATTTTTGTTTTTTTAATTTTTTTTTAACAAAAATAATTTATTTTCAGTATTAAACGAAATAAATAATTTATTTTTCACGGAAAATAATTTATATTTTACGGGAAATAATTTATTTTTCACGGGAAATAATTTATTTTCAGTATTAAACGAAAGAAATAATTTATTTTTCACGGGAAATAATTTATTTTTCGCGGGAAATAATTTATTTTTTACGGGAAATAATTTATTTTTTACGGGAAATAATTTATTTTTCTTGTTTTAATTTTTTTTCAGTATTAAACGAAAGAAATAATTTATTTTTTACGGGAAATAATTTATTTTTCATGGGAAATAATTTATTTTTCACGGGAAATAATTTATTTTTCACGGGAAATAATTTATTTTTCACGGGAAATAATTTATTTTTCACGGGAAATAATTTATTTTTCACGGGAAATAATTTATTTTTCACGGGAAATAATTTATTTTTCACGGGAAATAATTTATTTTTCACGGGAAATAATTTATTTTTCACGGGAAATAATTTATTTTTCACGGGAAATAATTTATTTTTCACGGGAAATAATTTATTTTTATTGTTTTAATTTTTTTTTTTTAGTATTAAACAAAATAAATAATTAATTTTTGTAATTTTTGTAATTTTTGTAATTTATTTTCAGTATTAAACGAAAGTGTGGAAGAAACCGATCTTATAATGACCGTGGAAGGCGATTGCAGCTTCGGGTCCGAGGAGACGCCGGGTTTGTTGATGTACGCCGAAGTGGACGACGATGTGCCCGAAACGATGACTCAGGAAACAATAATTGACAATGAATTGAAATCTACAAGCACTGCCGCGAACAATAGCTCAGTTGGTGTTCGTTTGAACGCAGTTTCAAGCATTCCTATTGGACAGAATGTCGTTTTACAGTTCAACGACGCGGCTGCGTTGACGAATTTGTTGAGTAGTCAGAGCAATTCGTCGTCCGTCTTGTTGGTGGGCAATCAGACGGAGAGTTGCGTGGAATTGCCGAAGATTGTCGGTTGTTCGACGATCTCGGAGGCCGAATTTTGGGCTGACAGTTAGTAGTGATTTATTTGTTTAATTTTTTTGGTCTTTAAAATTTAAAATTCTGTATGATACATTAAATTAATTTGATAATGTTTTGTTTAATGTATAACTGGTGCCTTTTATTTGATTGGTTTATACTGATTTTTTTTTGTTTTTGTTTTTTTTTACATCTATCTTCTGTATGGTACCTGATGTTGGTCCGTAGTAAAGTTTGATAATACTTTTACTTCTGTTAAATTGTAATTAAGCGTATCATGATGCACTATCATCTATCTATTGAGGACAATAAAATTTGAAATCATTTTGTCATTTTATTTTTGGGAGTCCATTTTCTTTTTGCATTTTTTGTTCACAGATGGCGGGCGATCGTTTGGTGTCGTATTTTGAATTTGTTTTTAATATTTTCAATCTTTTCAATGTTTTTATTTCTTGGTAATGGTAATTTTAACTTCGGGGTTCGTTTCTGGAGTAAGATTGAGGATTTTTATGGAGAAATTGTGAGGAAAATCGATCGAAACGGGCATTTAAGGAGAATTTTGAGTTGTCGGGTAGCCAGAAATGGTGATTCGGTTACGTAATTTCCGATGATATCATGCGCAGCACAGTGCGCGATGGATGGAAAATAAAGCTGTCTGCCAACGATTGTGTGCACAAGGTAATTTTAAATGATCTTTTCTTGGAGATTTCACATCAATTTCTTCGTACAACGCACCTAAAAAAAACGTGAGTACCTTAACCCGCGTTAAAACCCTAAATACGACCGATCCAACGGTCGAAATTTAAAAAATTGATGAAAATTGACCGGTGGGATAAACTCCCAAGAGCAAAAAAAAACACGAACTGATGTACATAAAATGGCATTTATTTAATAATTTATTTAATTCGTCAAATTAACGTCGTAAATTAGTGTTGAGGAGGTTATTGGTATAAACGGCGTGAAATTGAAAGGAAAATATGCGGAGCACCGTTAACGGGTTGAAGTTAGTGTGCGCCGTTTTAAGCCTATGAAACGGAATTATTTATTTCGGTAATGGAAAATCGTAGTTTGGGAGAGAGAACAAAGGAGTGTTTAAAAATTAAGTTTAATTATAAGAAATTAGATGGGCTTAGGTTAAACACTCAGTGCTTATTGCCCAGGCGCAAAGTGGATTTGTCTGTGGTGATGCTGATGGCGATGAGTCACCAGGGCTAATGCTTAAAAGCAGCAAGAGGGATTCCCTTCTGTTTAGTTTGCTGCCTGTTGCTGTGATGTGCATATCAGCCTGTGTTTGCCTTCAAAATTCATATCAGGGCTAAAGGTATGGAGTGGATTGAATTATTTAGGTTTAATAATAAGAATGATGAACATTTTGGAGCTAATATTGAGATTTTGTTAGAAATGTTCAAAAATATAGAAATTTTGGACGTGAAATGGAGATTTTGTTTGAAATATTCAAAAATATAGATATTTGGGACCTGAAATTGAGATTTTGTTAGAAATAGACAAAAATATAGAAATTTTGTACCTGGATTTGAGATTTTGTTAGAAATAGTCAAAAATGTAGAAAATTTGGATCTGAAATTGAGATTTTGTTAGAATTATTCAAAAATATAGAAATTTTGGACCTGAAATTGAGATTTTGTTAGAAATTGACAAAAATTTAGAAATTTTGGACCTGAAATTGACATTTTGTTAGAAATATTCAAAAATATAGAAATTTTTTACCTTAAATTGACATTTTGTTAGAAATATTTAAAAATATAGAAATTTTGGGCGTGAAATTGACATTTTGTTAGAAATATTCAAAAATATAGAAATTTTGGACGTGAAATTGAAGTTTTATTATAAATATTCAAAAATATAGAAGTTTTGCACCCAAAATTGAAATTTTGTTGAAAATAGTCAAAATTTGGACCTGACATTGAGATTTTGTTAGAAATATTCAAAAATATAGAAATTTTGGACCTGAAATTGAGATTTTGTCAGAATTATTCAAAAATATAGAAATTTTAGACTTGAAATTGAGATTTTGTTGAAAATATTCAAAAATAGAGAAATTTTAGACCCAAAATTGAAATTTTGTTGAAAATATTCAAAATTTGGACCTGACATTGAGATTTTCTTGAAAACATTCAAAAATTATTGATCCAGACCCGATTTTTCTACAAAACATTCAACAAAATTACTATTTTTACATCCTAAGTCCAATACACGACCCTAAACATCCCCAAATTGAACGAAAAAAAAAATACAATTAACTCAATTGAATAAACTGATGTTAGTCCCAATCCAAAATGGCACCACCAATTTAATAAATCCAAAAAAAAAAAAAAAAAAAAAAAAAAATTAAAAAAAGGTCAACCAAACCAAGAATTAATTTATCAGTGCATATAATCCACCACCATTGTTATTTCTCGTCGTAGCGAAATGGCCGAGAACGGTTTCGACGAGCACTTCTCCAGTTCAGTGAATCGAAGAGAAGACCGACCGAAATGCCGCAGCGGGCGGTTCAGTCCTACGCACAGCGCTCACGGCTGCCTCATGCGGACGAGCCTGTTCAAACTGAGCACCGAGAAAAAGGCCAAAAAGGTCCGTTTTTATAGAAACGGCGACAGATTCTTCAAGGGCGTCGTCTACGCCGTGTCCAACGAGCGCTTTCGCAGCATCGAATCGCTGCTGGAAGAACTGACAAAGAGCTTGGTGGACCAAGCGAATTTACCCAAAGGAGTGCGATTCATTTTCACGGTCGACGGAAAGAAAATCACCGATTTGGATCAGTTGGAAGAGGGCGAAGCGTACGTCTGCAGCTCGACCGAAGCCGTGAAGAAACTGGACTACGGGAAGACCGATGCGCCGCAGTGGAATTCGTGTAAGAACAAAAGTTCGGGCAGTTTGAAGCTCGAGATGAATAATCAGGAGGAAAAGGAGTTTATTCGGCCCAAATTGGTCACTGTCATTCGCAATGGCATTAAACCGAGGAAGGCGGTCAGGATTTTGTTGAATAAAAAGACGGCGCACTCGTTCGGTCAGGTTTTAGGCGACATCACCGAAGCCATCAAGTTGGACAGCGGGATCGTCAAGAAGATTTTCACGCTCGACGGAAAACCGGTGAGTTAAAACTAAAAATTCACAACTGTACTGGAATTGGAATTGTCCATTCACAACTGTGCTGGAATTGGAATTCTCGATTCACAACTGTGCTGGAATTGGAATTTCTGCTACAAAAATCATCTAATGGGGAGAAAGACGTTAAAAATGTATCTGGAGTTGTGATTTTTCATTTTGTTTTTGTTTAGGTCAACTGTTTGGCGGATTTTTTCAACGACGATTCGATTTTTATTGCGTACGGGCCGGAGAAGTACAGCCATGATGATTTTGATCTGGATTCTGACGGTAGGGGATGAGTTGGAGGCTGAACGGCTCCCATTGTTGTTTGTTTTGAGTTTGAAATGTCATCTGGAAGTGATCAGAATTTTTGCAATTTATAAGTCACCGGACAGTATCATAAATTACGCTTCATCATCTCACTTTCATTTCGTAAGAAATTTTTTTCCTACATGATGACAAGTTTTAGTGTGCAGGTTATCCTGTGTGAGTCACGGGGCTTGCTGCAAGTCGGATGTTGTGTGGTGGTTGGAGTTGATTTTTTAATTCGGGTTTTTGGTTTTTTGTCGAGGGGTTGGTTTTGTTGGTGTTGTTAGGTGGGAATCTAATTGTTGTTTTTGAGGAATTGTTGTCGGGTGTTTGGAATATTAATAAATTAATGAATCATGTTTGGTAGGGTTTGATTTGGTTTAGTTGAGGTTTTTGTCGCGAGATGGCGTGAACGTTTTCGACGTGTTTTGATTTTGGTTTTTTGGTTTTTTTCTAGAGTGTAAATCATTAACACCGTGCTCGAAGAGCCCAATCATGCAAAGAAGTACGAAAATGTCGGCTAAATTGAGAGGAAGACAATTTTCGCCGTGTTTTGAGAACGAAAACGGTAATGTGTAGTGATCGTTGTTCATTTGAATTTGACGCCATGTTGAAATCCGGGTATTTTTGTTGGCAGATTTCAATGGCGAGGTTTACTACACAAACACATCGCCAAAACTTCATCGGAAAAGCAGATCGAAATCTCCAGTAAAAAAATAGTAATAGTTAAAATTATTATTAAATTTATTAAAATAAATATATAATAGGGTCAGGTGAAATTTCAAAACGGACATTTAACGCTAACACACAATTTCCCTGCCGACATTTCCAAGAACTACGACGTGGGAAAAATAATTGGAGATGGAAATTTCGCCGTTGTGAGGGAATGTATTGACAAGTAAATATATTAAATCCAAAAATATATTGAATTTTTTACTTACTTCTAATTATTTCACAGGAAAACGAGAAAAGAATTCGCTTTAAAAATAATAGACAAAACAAAATGCAAGGGAAAAGTAAAATTTCTTAATTTAATTTAATTTTAAATGAAAAATTAATAATTTTTTAATCAAAAAAGGAACAAATGATTGAAAACGAGGTCTCAATACTGCGACGTGTCCACCATTCGAATATCGTTATGCTGCTGGAAGAATACGACCTGGACAACGAACTTTATTTGGTAATGGAACTTCTAAAAGGCGGCGATCTATTCGACGCCATCGCCGGAGCAACGAAATACACCGAACGTGATGCGAGCAAGATGATTAACAACTTGGCGAGTGCCCTCGCGTACCTACATTCACGAAAAATCGTTCATCGGGACATTAAACCGGAAAATTTACTCGTAAATCCACAAATCCTTCGAAAATGTCACGATTTAACCGACAAAAACGTTTTATTTCAGGTTTTTGACGACGAAAACGGATGCAAATCATTAAAATTAGGCGATTTCGGCCTCGCGGTCGAAATCAACGAATCTCACGAATTACTATACACCGTTTGCGGCACCCCGACTTACGTGGCGCCCGAAATCCTCGCCGAAACCGGGTACGGACGAAAAGTGGACATGTGGGCCACTGGTGTGATCATGTACATTCTCCTGTGCGGGTTCCCACCGTTTGTCAGTCAAACCAACAACCAGGACGAACTTTTCGACCAAATTTTGGCCGGACGTTACGAATTCACGTCGCCTTATTGGGACGACGTGTCCAACTCGGCCAAAGTATTGATTTTTGTCGACAAATTTGCGTGGAAATGACGATTTTTGTTCGTTTTCAATAGGAATTGATCGTGAATTTGTTACAAGTCGATGTAGCCAGGCGTTTTTCGGCGTTGCAAACCATCTCGCATCCTTGGGTGGCCGTAAGTAAGGGTTTATAATTAATTTTTTTTGGATCAATTTCATTTTGTTGTTTTTTTTTTATAATTCAGGATGACACAGCTTTGGATAACGACATGCACGAGACGGTTTCGCACGAATTGGGCGTATATTTTGACACTAAACCAAAAACCTCATCCAAGTCGGCCGGCATTGCTTTGGTTGCCGTAAGTAGTTGACGTTTGTCCACCAAATTGTCTTTATAATTTTTTCTTTTTCTTTTTCGTGATTGTACAAATTTAATATATTATATTTTTAAAGAAATGAGTATGGCCGCTAAATGTCTTGTAATATATAGTTGGAGTTAAGATTTTTTTTTTTTTTTTTTGTATAATTTATTTTTTAGTTTTCATTCATTGTTTTTGAATTTGTTATTATTTTTATGGCAAAAGCTTTGTTATCGCTTTGTATTTTTTTGTTTGTTTTGGTTTTGTTTATTGCATGGAGTTCTGCATAATCAGCTGTGTCTAGTCTTCGACGACTTAAAAAGGAAAAAAAAAGTATAAATTTATAAATAAATAAATATTATTGATGAAATATGTAATTTTTAAATATTTACATGTTTGTTTACGAGTTTACACTGAATTGTTGACACAGATGTGGTGAAATGCATTTGTTTATTATTTTGCTGTTGCTTCCTGAAGGCTGTGTGTGGAAATTAGTTTATTATTTTTGCTTTGGCAGATAATGCTTTTTTATTTTTATTTATTTACGGAGTTGTGCACTGGTGTAGTTGCACGTTTTTTGTGTAAAAACGTCAATCATGCACATGAAAATGCATTTTTAAACACAATAATTGATTGTTTAATCTGATAAATTGACTGTAGTACTAAAAATATGCATTTTTAACATCTAAAATTTGCATATTTGGGTCTGAAATTGCTTATTTGGGTCTGAAATTGCATATTTGGGTCTAAAATTGCATATTTGGGTCTAAAATTGCATATTTGTGTTTAAAATTGCATATTTGTGTTTAAAATTGCATATTTGTGTTTAAAATTGCATATTTGTGTTTAAAATATGCATTTTATATCTAAAACATGCATTTTTGTGCCTAAAATGTCAATTTTTATGCGTAAAATATGCATTTTTATGCCTGACATATGCATTTTTATGCCTGAAATATGCATTTTTATGCCTGAAATATGCATTTTTGTGTCTAAAATATGCATTTTATATCTAAAACAAGCATTTTTGTGCCTAAAATGTCAATTTTTATACATAAAATATGCATTTTATATCTAAAACATACATATCTATGTCTAAAATATGCATTTTTGCATCTAAAAAGTGCGTAGCCCTATTTACACGTGTATACTTGACATTATTTGCCTTTTTCAATGTATTAGTCCACGGCATTGGATAAAGGTCAACAATATTTTCCTTCTCGACGTTCTACTCAATCGGGTGATTCTTCCCCGTCAACCAACAACTCGGTGCACAACGTCAATGGCAATGGAAATCATTACAAAGATGATAGCGAAACGTTTTAAGGACTTTTTGGAATGTATTTTTATGGTTATTGATCGTTCGTGACCGTGACTTTTATCTGATAGTGTCTACTAGTGATGCATTTAACTACTTTATCCACTCTCTCGTAGTGTTTTGGTGACGTAGTGACCCAAGTTGAGTGTTTAGTGTCAAATATGGTCTGATGGAAGCAGCAGTTTTCAAGTTCTATTTACACAATTTATTGTTTACTTCTTTCTGTTTTTAAATTTTAAAATGTTCATATTTTCTAGACAGTTTTTATATACCGTATATATAAATTATTCTTTTTTAGTTTTTTAATTTTTCAAGTTTTTTTTGATAATAGGATTTACATGGAACGATACATGATAAAATGTCAGCTTGTACTAATTTGCCTTTTCACATATTCCAGCTGTTTATATACGATCAAAGTGCTTAAAATCACGCATTATAAGCGGAATATTGTTACAACGAACTATTTATACCGTATAAATATTGATATAACGGATTTTTCTAACGAAATTCGCATTTTAACGATGAATTTTACGGTTTTGGACGAAATTTTGATCGTTTGTGACGACATTCCGCACGTATTTATCAACATATCTTGTGTTTAAATTGCCTTACGTGTGGGTGACGAAAATTGACGACACACTGGTGCTTTTTGCTTGATCCAAGTGCTTGATTTCTAATATTTGCAAACGAGTGACATAATTTTGATATGAAAAAAAATATTTTTAGGACTTAAATGGCTCCAAACATTGACCCAAATACTAAATAACTTATTTATTTATAAAAGTATAACGTTAATATACGATATTTGATGTATGTGTGATTGTAGCTGAGTGTTTTTAATGTCAAATGACTCAAATCTTCCAATGCAGGTCTCAAATTGCTCATGTATGGACATACCAATTCCGCCTTCCGTATTTTCCAACTCTTGCAGTTTTTTCGTAACTTAAAAACAAACGCTTTTTTTCTGCAAATTTTCTGCAAATTTTTTTCTATGATTTTTCTTGCAGTTTGCAATTACGCTTTTGTGACGTTTCCATTTAATGTATTTACATTTTGGAATAAAGGACAAAGAATTACTCGCAAATTGGAATTAAGACAAAAATACAAATTGATTTAATTAATTAATTAATTTAAAAAAATTACAAAAAAATATCGTTATGTGGATAGAATCGATTCGATTTGATCGATATTTTTCGGACATTTTTCGGACAAAACCAAAGGACCGTTGTCGGTCATTACAATGTTATCCTCGATGCGAATGCCGATTCCGCGGAACTCTTCGGGAACCCTCGTATTATTCTCATTCACATAAATACCTAGAAATATAATGTTGAAAATCAAACCAATCAATCGAATACTGACAAATAACAATTACCGGGTTCAATGGTAAACACCATTCCACTTTGCAGGGACAAACTCCTAGGGATCGTCGCAGAATCGTGCACGTCCATCCCCAAATAATGCGACACGTGATGCGGACAAAACTCTTGCGCAGCCTTAAAAATAAATAAGTAAACAAGAAAATTGAATTTTGACGAAAAAAAATGCATTTTTGACGTAAAAAGTTGCATTTTTGACGTAAAAAAATGCATTTTTGACGTAAAAAATTGCATTTTTGACGTAAAAAATTGCATTTTTGACGTAAAAAATTGCATTTTTGACGTAAAAAATTGCATTTTTGACGTAAAAAGTTGCATTTTTGACGTAAAAAATTGCATTTTTGACGTAAAAAATTGCATTTTTGACGTAAAAAATTGCATTTTTGACGTAAAAAATTGCATTTTTGACGTAAAAAGTTGCATTTTTGACGTAAAAAATTGCATTTTTGACGTAAAAAATTGCATTTTTGACGTAAAAAATTGCATTTTTGACGTAAAAAATTGCATTTTTGACAAAAAAATTGCATTTTTGACATAAAAATTGCATTTTTGACATTTTGTTTTTACCTAAAAATTGCATTTGACATTTTTTTGACGTAAAAATTGCATTTTTGACATTTTTTGACGTAAAAATTGCATTTTTGACATTTTGTTTTTACCTAAAAATTGCATTTGACATTTTTTTGACGTAAAAATTGCATTTTTGACATTTTTTGACGTAAAAATTGCATTTTTGACATTTTTTTGTCGTAAAAATTGCATTTTTGACATTTTTTGACGTAAAAATTGCAATTTATATCACTCAGTTATTTCAAAACCACAATAAAACAATCACCTGATAAGCTTCCGCTTCGGTTAATTGACCCGAAATGAGTCCCAACTCCTTTAATTTCTCGCCCAACATTTTCGTAAAACAAACGTGCATTTTATCCAGCGAAATCCTCTGCTCACACAACCCCAAAAGCTGCTGCTGAAGAGCCAAAGTCGCTTGATACAAAGCGCGCTGCGCCGAGCTGTATTTCCCTCCTATTGGCCACGTCCTCGTGATATCACTGATGTACCCGTGCAAGTAACATCCAGCATCCATCAACACCAGTTGCTTAGGTAATATCACCTGGTTATTATTAATATAATGAATTATGTTGGCGCGGTTCCCACCAGCAACTACCGGCGGATACGCCAAGTATTTGGCTCCGCGGATGCGACATTCGTACTCCATTCTCGCGTGCAGATCGTTCTCGTTGCATTTTTCGGCCTCGTTGGAGAAGCGCATCACTTGCACGAACGCGTCCGATGCGATTTCGCAGCTCTGTTTCATCAGGGCGATTTCCGAACTCGATTTAATGAGTCGCAACGACTGCAGAAGCGGACGTGGCGATTCGCACGAGAATTTGAAGCTTTTGTCGACGAATTTCTTCATTATTTTGTGGATTTTCGGGTTCGGACAGTTGTAGAAGTCGAACCACAGCACGAAACGTTTTTTCGTTTCTAGAAATTGATCTAAATAGTGCTCGAAAGCGTCCATTTCGCGCGATTCGTTGACCCCGAGTAGATTTAACGCGCCGTCCGCGCCACTTCTCGGCCCGTCCCACAGTTCGGTTTCCGGCTCGCGTTTTTGGACGAATATCGACGATTTGTGGGTCGGGAGACGTTTGTCGGCGAGCGATTGGAGGACGAGTACGCTGTCGGGTTCCTGGAAACCGGTGGTGTACAGGAAATCCGTGTTTTGGTGGAAAATGTACGGGATTTTTTCCGACATGTACGTCTTGGTGGCGGATGGAATCACGACGAGGTGATTGTCGCATTTCACTTTTTCGTTCGCTTGGACGTTGCATTTGGCTATTGAGTCCATCAGTCGGGTCCGGCGTAGCTCGAATTCTTCCTTCGTTAAGCCTGGCGTAACCTACGAAGATTTTTAATTAATTAAATTAAATTTTTATTTGATTTATTTTTTTGAATTAAATTTACTTGTCCTTCGGAAATGAGATGTGGATGGGTGGATGAAACCGGTTGTCCATAATGGCGCGATTTTTTCGCGATGTATTTTTCGTGTGGGGATAAATGATTCTGTAGGTTTCTTTTAAAACTCAACAAACTCAATCCGGATCTTCTGGATGCCATTGGAGAACGGAACAAACGAAAACAGCAACTCAGATGCCTCGCCTCCATTGCCGATTGGTTATTTCGTTACAGCGAGATTTTATAATGCTTTAGACACTATATAATTAAAGATTTGCATTAAATACACTTATGTAGTCCCGTATAAATTTTTTTTCTTGAAAAAAATTGTGTATTTTGTCACGGAAACGGAAGTATCCGTTGTGGGTGTTGAATGACACCACCTTTTAGAGTTCGCTCAGGCTATTACAGCGCCGCCATTTGCGCACTTTTGTTCTTGGCGTGGAGTGGGAATCCAAGGCGCACAAATCCTTACAGAAATTGCTTTCTTTTTGGTATTAACAACACCGATCGTGCCACAACTTCCATTTTTTAATTCAACGAATTGGTATGTGATTTGCGCTTTGTCCTCGACTGAATTTCGTATTAAAAATTAAGCCTATATTAGAGAACAAAGATTTTCAGTCAATTTTAATCAACAAATTTATCTCAAATTTTAGAACTGATCGAAGATGAACTTGAGCAAAGACCACATAAATCAACTGCAGGGATTCATCCAACTGTGCCAGGCCAGTCCCGAAGTCCTACACTCATCAGAACTCGCATTTTTCAAGAATTATTTGATCAGGTACACAAAAATCGACAAAATTAAAAAAAATAAAAAATAAATAAAATCAATTTCTTTCAGTCTCGGTGCGAAACTTCCATCAGAATGCACTCCTGAAGCGGAAAAGCCACCCCAAGCCGAAGAAGTCCCGGAAAAAGAAGAAGTGAGAGCAGAAGGCGAAGTAAACGTCGAAAAAATAAATTTAAAAATTCGTAACTCATAAAATCGTTTAAAAGAACGTAGAACCGCCGAAAAAAGAGGAAGAGAAAATGGACGGACCCGACGAAATAGTCGAAAGCGATGTGGAAATCGACACGGAAGGAATCCTCGAGCCCGACGACGATCCGCCGCTCCCGATGGGCGAAGAAGAGAAGGAGTCGACGGAGGAAGAAATCGACCAAAGCGACGAAAAGCGATCCGAAGCGATGCGAGCCATTTCCGACAGTGCGAACGTGAATTCCTCTCCAAAAAATATATTTTCTAACATTCTGAATGTCTCTAGATGACCATCAAAAGGCGATTGAGCTGCTAAGCGAAGCAGTTGTGCTGAATCCGGGCTCCGCAGCGCTCTATGCCAAAAGAGCGAGGTAGAGACACTTGTTTCATTCAATTATTTGAATTCTATACAATTTAATTTTTTTTTTTTAGCTGTCTGTTGAAACTAAACAAACCAAATGCGTGCATCAGAGATTGCGACGTCGCGATTAAAATGAATCCGGATAATGCGCAGGCGTATAAGTACCGTGGGCGGGCTCAACGGTAATATACCTAATTAATTAAATTACCGTATTACCTCGCTTTAAGCCGCATGCCGGTATAACTTGAATTTGACCAGCATGCTGGTAAACCCCGATTTTACCGGCATGTCGTTATAAATGAGTAAGAATTTTGTTCAATGACAATTTAGCCAAAACACGCTTAAAGAACGGTTTTTTAATCGGGTTTTAATGCTTTTTAACGAGTTTTATTCATTTTTAATCGGTTTTTGATGCTTTTTAACTATTTCAATCCCTTTTTTATTGGTTTTTAACGCATTTTAACGATTTCAATTCATTTTTAATCGGTTTTTGATGCTTGTTAACGATTTCAATCCATTTTTGATTGGTTTTTAACGCTTTGTAACGATTTCAATCCCTTTTTTATTGGTTTTTAACGCTTTTTAACGATTTCAATCCATTTTTGATTGGTTTTTAATGCGTTTTAACGATATTTTAAGAATTTTTTATTTTTATACTGGTGTGCACTGCTTATAAACCTAATATTCGATTATACGAACAAATCGGTTTTATTAGTTCGGATAATCGAGGTTCGCCTATTTGAACTTTTGTACTGGGAAGAAAATAGAAATAAATAAGTAAATAATTTAATTTTTTGTTTTTTAGATTATTGGGTCATTGGGAAGAGGCTTGCAACGATCTAGCCACCGCGTGTAAAATCGACTACGACGACCAAGCCAACGAGTGGCTAAAAGAGGTTCAACCAAACGTAAGTACCGTCAAATCACAGCTCGAGTGGCTCAAACATGAAAACTCAGAAACAAAACACGAGTTATTCAATGACTTAGCTTTTATTTTTATTAATAAATTATTTGAACCCCATCTAAACAACAATATACATAGATTTCGATAGGAAAAACTGCCTTTTGTAGCGTTTAATACTGCTCGAATGTCGGTATTTCTTAAGAGGAGGAAACCAAAACGGGAAAAACATATCTAACACGTAGGACTCTAAGGTTTCTTGTATTTATTCTTTTCGTGACGAACATTACTGCACACGGTCGTCCCGCCCTCGATCGAGCACGTCTCGTACGTCTTTTTCACGTCGTTGAGCAATTGCGGGAGATCGACGTTGATGGCGGTGTCGATTTTGTCGAGGAGACACTTGGAGAAGAAGCCGCACTGGCTGGACAAGGGCTGAAACGAATCGATGAGGTGAATGTTGAAGAAACTCTTGTAGATGTCGGGCGCGACCAGGTCGTGGCGACTGACGTGTCCGTGCGTGAGCACCGACTCGTAGATGCGGTACTTTGATGGGTTGCCCAGAATGTCTTCAACGATCTCGCGGTTGTCACGGAAAATCGACTTGTGCTCCTTCAACGCGGCGATGTAGCGGTCGACGACGAGCGCGTGGTTGCGCACGAGGATCGCGTGTTGCCGGATCAAAGCGATCTTGTTTTCCAGGCGATTTGCAATGACATCGTACAAATCGTTGAAGAGGGACACTTCTTCGGCGAGAAAGAGGTCCGAGTTGACGGCCGTCTTGAATTCGCGCGACCAGAAGGTGCCCGTGTAGATGCGCGGCGGTTCCGTCACGTTGATGAACGGCGCCAGGCTCCAGAAGAGCGCGCCGTACACTCGCATCAGCTCTTGGGGCGTCACGGAGTCGGCTTTGTTTAGGATGATTCGGACCTGGGGGTGGCGGAAACAATGCAATTAATTAGAATTTTTTTTTTTTTTAAATTTATAAAGTCACTTTTGCTTCGTGGGTCTTCAGCTGGTTGAACAGGGTCTCCAATTCGATGCCCACGTCGAGTTTAGTGGGGTCGAACACGACGAAAATGAGATCGGCTCTTTCGATGAACCATTTGCAAACATCATTGAACGGGTAACCACGTTCTTGTTGCTTCCTGTTTTCAATGATGCCTGGGGTGTCAATTATAGTCACCTAAATTTAAACTTGACGTCAATTAAGTTGCCCAACAACCCTTCTTTGTAAGGGTCACGGTCAAGCTAAGTGTAAAAGAAATATAATGAATACAAAACTCGTTGGCGAGTCATGCAACGCATAAACGGCGAGGCAATTCTAAGCTTTGAAGATGGCGAAAAACTAAAAGCACTTTGGACCATCGCAGACTCCGCACTTTGAGATTTCTAAGAGAATTTACCACTAGCTATAAATAACCACGAATGAGATTAGGCCTAACAAAACAACAATCGTTCTCCTGACCAATCCCAATGCGCGCAACAAACCGCTTTTGACGTCTCCAACCGGCTTTGCCCCTGTGTATAGTGAGGTAGGGTAGGGTAGAGAATTTTTTTGTAGACGGGTAACGGACGGGTAACGGGTAAGGATTTTACGTCGATGCAGATCTCTGGGCGGTAGGCAGTTTAGGGTACTGACTGAGTGGGAGCCTAACCTAGGCTAGCATGTGCCAATAGATAATCAATCGACCGTGTGCAGGGAATTGCTGGAAGTGGGCAGTTGGCAACAAATTTAGTACCGGGAAATCTGGAAAAGTCGGGCCACGGAAACAGATTTATCGGGAAATTCCCGACGATAAATTCCCACCACTATCCGGACAACTTTCTGGGTCCCGTCCTATGTCTGGGCTACGCTACAGAACTAGATTGAAATGTAAATGCGCAAAAAGCTGTGACTACTGCTTGCGAACAAAGGAAAATTAATAACCCTTTCTAGAAGTTTATTCGGCATGCGAACGCCTTGAAAACGCTCGATAAAAGCCTGTCCGAACTTCTCCAGCGAGGAGTAGCTGCCGTCTACGGCCAACACCATTCCTTCTATGGTCTTGTAGTCTTCGCCGTACATCAGGACCGTGAAGTCCGATGTCGTGGGTTGTGCACCTGAAAGAGCAAATTTTATTTATTTATTTATTTTTAAAAGTAAATTAAATTAAATTTACCCGACGCCAAGGCCATAGGAGTGCTTTCAATGCCAAGGATGTAATTGATCATGGATGATTTCCCCGTGCTCCAAGGGCCGACGAATAGGATGCGAGGCATGGCAAAAATTTCTCCATCTGGGTTGAGATTTGTTGGGGTTAGTGTCGAGGTGTTTGTCATGGGTTCCACCTCACCATTAACTATGTTCTTGTTCATGTCGTTAAATTTATACACGGTTTCTATTGGTTTAATTGCATTGTTATAGATTATACTGAGTTTTTTTAACGTTCCTGTTAAGAAATTATGGTCGGATGCATCCCTTGAGAAATACATTGGGAAAAATGGTCACAATTAATTGGGAATGTCAAGAATCGGTGGAAATATTCGTAAAAGATGGAAAAAAATTACACTGTAGATATTTTCCAGGAAAAAGCGAGGAAAATACAACTAAATAAATATTTTGTAGATAATTACAGTTAATGGGAAAATTTTTCCTTAAAATTTAAATTTAAAAACGGAATTGAATTTATTAAATCAAAATCGTGTAAAAGACAGAATTGGGTGTTTTTCGTCACCAGTTTTTCAATTTTTGGTCACTTGATTATCTTTTATGAATATTTTTCTTTGTAATAATATAAAGGTTTGCAATTTTTTTTTTTTTAAAATTGAAAATTTTTTTTTTTATATTGATTGATCCAATACCCATCGCTATCTAAACGAAGTGTGGTTGCAATATGGTCTCGGCTTCTTTGACTAAATACCAATGGCTCTTCTGACTTGGCTTCTTTTTTTCCATTTTCTAATTCTAGAAATTTAAAGATAAGAAAAATGGAGAGGGGAAAAATTGTTTTATTTCGGTTTTTATATTTTTTAACTGATAAATGTTATCTGGTTTTGATATTTTCCATTAAAAACGCCGCTTTTCGATTATTTTTTTGGTTTTTAATTTTTAAAAAAATGTTCTATCCAATAAAGAAGTCAGGGGAATTAAATAAATGATGATTTCTGTATCGATTCGCTCGTTGTTTGGGTAAGGTGATTTCTCCTCTGTGCACCGCAATGCACTGCAACGGTGAATCTTTTTGGATTTGAATTACGAGTGCGGGTTTTTTTGGGCGAAAGGATTCCACTCAAGGTTAGGCAAGGAAAGAGCGTACTAACCTTCAGCTAAAATTAAACTGGTGCAGATCCATAAAATGAGGCATGTCACAAATAAAGGCAGACAATTTGTTTGGCATCCATTTACAGCCCGGGAAGCCATTTTGAGCGAGGCATTGTGGGAGGACAGGTGGCGCCAAGATTTGAAATGGTTTGAAATGAGTTTAATTTTTGGAAAATTAAATTCTTTCTTTATTTTTATTATTCAAAATTGTTTACATCTATGAATAATTATTTGAAACTAAATTCGGAATTTGAAATATTGAAACAAACCAATGAAGAACAAAATTGTGGAGGGGAAAAAAAATTGATTTTTTTTTTCTTCTTCTTTGCTTAAAAGGTCTTTTATCCATATGATAAAGATACTTTTTATTTTTTTAAATATTTATTTTATTTGTTTTTACTAAAAATGGGATTTTTGTTTCTTTGTCTCCTATGATGTAACTTGCATTTGATTTCTCAATAAAAATTTATTTTAAATTGTTATTGAGAGTTCACCTTTTGCCTTCCATGCCAAACCCTACAATCTTGCGGTATTTGCCCATCAACTCCGGTAACTCGTAGGCAATGGCCAAGTCGAGCTTATCCAATGGGCAGCCTTTGAAGTAGGAGCAAGTGGAAGCGAGTAGTTTGAAATCATAGAGTGGGTTCACTTTGAAGAAATCGCGGTAGATGTCGGGATCCGGTAGATCGTAGCGACTGATATTGGTCAAGGTGCTGAGTCCTTCGTAGATGTGGTAGTTTTGCGGGTTGTCGATGATCTCTTCGGCAATCTTCTTCTTGTTGCTGAAGAAAGTCTTGTGGTTGTAGTAAGTGTTGAGATAGCAATCCACCATCTTGGCGTGGTTCCTAACCCGGACGGCGTGGCGGCGAGTGAAGGAGATCTTGTTCTCCACACGTCCATCGATTGTTTGTCGCAAGTCTTGCAAGAAAGCGTGTTCTTGGGCGTAGAAGAGTGTGCTTGGACTTCCTGCAAGGAATTGGTGGGATCGGAAACTGCCCACGTAGACGGTGGGTGGTTCACTGCTGCCCAGTAGGGGTGACAAGTTCCATAGTAAGGTGCTTTGCACTTTCATTAATTCTTGGGGACTGACTTGGTCGGCCTTGTTGAGCACTATGCGTGCTTGGGATTCACGGCCTTTGAGTTGGTCAAAGAGCGCTTCCATTTCAAGACCCATGTCTAGTTTGGTTGGGTCGAAGACAACGTAGATGATGTCTGCACGGTCGATGAACCATTGGCAGGCATCGTTGAAAGGATAAGCACGCTCTTGTTGTTTGCGGTTTTCAATGATGCCTGGAGTGTCGATAATAGTCACCTAAAGGATAGTGAAGATGTTAGTGGACTTGTCATGTGTTATTTAGCAATTTTTGATTGGTGTGGTGAATTTCACTTCTCATTTGTCACACCTGTGGCTGCATTATTGCCAAGGAAGGGGAAGTATTTTGGCATTCGTTAGGGATTAACTCTACTAATTAGTGGCGAAAGAACAAGAGCCAAACAGCATACCGGTACCGTATTACCCCGCTTTACCAACCGGAAAAATTAAAACACTTTTGGAGGTGAAAATCAAAGCTATACTCAAAACCACTCCAACGTTGATCTATTTCAGCCGGTTTATGCCTAACTGTGTACTGTGTTCTACTACGCGGAAAAGCAGTTCTGTGTCAAAGCATCACCTTTGACAATGTTGGTAATCGAGCACAATGTCTGGAGTTTGATTACAATTCTGGTGTTTTGGACTACTTTTTTGTGCCACTACACCAGTGAAATAGATCAATGTTGGGGTGGTTTTGAGTATAGAATGGGGCGGGTTTTTGACCAGACATCGGCATTTTAGCGACATTTGTAAGTGAAATTCTCAGAAGTTTGCAATTTCACTTATAACGGCATGTCTCTTAAGGCGGGATAATATGGTAGTTATTTGCTACGTAAAGACAAAAGAATAGTGTCATAAACTCACCTTTCTTAAAAGGTTGTTTGGCAGTCGCAGGCCTTGTAACTTGTCCAAGAAACTTTGTCCAAATTTTTGTAGGGATGAGAATGTCCAGTCAGCGGCAATTTCCATTCCATCCATTGTTTGCTCAGTTTCACCATGCATAAGAACAGTGAAACCATTACTTTGAGGTTCAGCACCTTAATAAGATAAGATGAAGTGAATTTTTTCCCTCAAAAAAGCTGAAGTTTTACCTGTTTTTAAAGCTGCTAATGTGTCCTCAGTGTCCAATAAGTAATTGATTATGCTTGATTTTCCAGAACTCCATGGGCCAATGAATAGGATAATTGGTTTGGAAAAGATTTCAGGATCTGAAGAGAAATGAAAAATGGGGATTGATAAACTGCACTGGTTGTTGAAAGTAAATGTTGAAAATGACCTCCAACAAATCTGTTGCTGATGTCTTTGAATTTGTAAAGCACTTCCATTGGCTTGACTGCTGATTCGTACATTTTCTTCAATTCCCTAAGTGTTATTTGAACAGGTTTCTCGGAAGCTATAGTCGACTCCATGCTTTCGTCATCTAATCCTAAAATTTGATCAACATGTGTTCGTGATCGCAACTCTATGGGTTCACGTTCAATCTTTGAAAAATGAAAGGATTGTCATTTAGCTTTTTGTATAGCTTTGGTTAGTTTGCTATCACAGCTGACAAAATAGTAGCCAACAGATTTGAATAAATAAACAATGGCCAGGTGAAATCAAGGTGGGGCATGACCATCCCCTTAGCAATGGGAAAATTTCATTTTTAGATCAAAAGCAATTTTTTTTGGCCAAAAACATTCAATTTTTGTGTGTAAACAGTAACTGGCTATTACTTTGTCATCTGCAGTAAATTAGTACTTTCACTTCCTCTTCTTCGCTTTCTTCAGATTCGTCGGATTCGGTTTCGTCGGTTTTTTCGTGTTCTTTGGTTTCATCTGATTCATCGGATTCTCCAGAGTCAGTTTTGCTTGTCTCTTTGCTTTCATCGGATTCTCCAGAGTCAGTTTTGCTCGTCTCTTTGCTTTCATCGGATTCAGCAGATTCAGTTTTGGTTTTACCTTCTTCGTGGCTTTCATCTGATTCAGCAGATTCTGTTTTGCTTTTACCTTCTTCGTGGCTTTCATCTGATTCAGCGGATTCTGTTTTGGCTTTACCTTCTTCGTGGCTTTCATCTGATTCAGCAGATTCAGTTTGGCTTTTACCTTCTTCATGAATTTCTTCTGATGATTCTTCAGAGGACTCTTTACTTTTTACTCCTTCCTCACCTTCTCCTTCTATTCTTGAAATATTGAGAAAATCAATTTTGAGGAACTGCATTTGATAACAGTGGCATAACCACAATATTTGTGTTGGCTTGATTATTCCAGAGTTATGTAATGGAAGTCAAGATATTGTCAAGACTAAAAGACTATAATCAACCAGCACATCTTTAAGTTCAACTTAGCCAAATAAAAATTTTGATGCTATGCCACTGTTTAGACAATCTCTCTTTACCTTTGTGTTCTTCAGAACTTTCTTTTGATCCATCCTCACCCTTCTCTTCACTTGATTCTTCACTGCTTTCACTCTCAGTTTGTCCTACTGGACCAATAACATGTTCTTCTTTAGTCTCTTCAGAACTGTCATCTTTGGACTCCGTAGTGTCTTTTTCTTCAGAACTGTCATCTTTACTCTCTCCAGTGTCTTTTTCTTCAGAACTGCCATCCTTAGTATCTGTGGTACCTCTTTCTTCAGAACTGTCTTCTTTAGTATCTGTGGTATCTTTTTCTTCAGAACTGTCTTCTTTAGTATCTGTGGTGCCTTTTTCTTCAGAACTGTCATCCTTAGTCTCCGTGGAGCCTTTTTCTTCAGAACTGTCATCTTTAGTTTCTAAGGTGCCCTTTTCTTCGGAAGAATCATCTTTACCCTCTGCCTCTGTGGTGTCTTTTTCTTCAGAAGAACCATCTTTGGTTTCTTTGGTGTCTTCTTCAGATGTGTCATCTTTTTTTTCGCCACTTTCGCCGGATTCCTCCGACTCGCTCGAACCAGTTTTTTCTCCAGATTCTTCTTTGCTGTCTTGTTCTGATTTTATCTTGTCTTCATCTTCTCCACTTCCGCTTTCGCTTTCCTTGCTGCCTGGTGCATCTTCAGCGGCTCCTAGTTCTTTACTTCCTTCGTCTTCGGTCGAGTGAGATTGCGATTCTCCGCTAGCAGAATCCTCTTTAATTTACACCCACTTTTAGGCCTAGTTTAAAACAGGTTATTTTTAAGCATGAAATGTTTATTACCTGATGCAGCATCTACTGGCGTAATGTCTTCAGGCGCTTGATGGACAATAAACTCTTTAAGTGCATTTTCAATATGGCCCCTACACTCTTGAACTGTTGGTGCTGGTGTTGATGGGTTCTCTGAATTAATTCAAGATAAAAATTGATTTTCCTTTCAAATGTCCAGGCTTTGGTCATTTCTAAGCAAATTAGAATGTTTGGTTGAATCTTTCTTATTTTATAATGTTAAATTGTATCCACATTTTACTCTCTTTTTTTAAATTGAATTATTTTGTTTCCTTAAACTTTAATTGGCACACATTTGATCCAACTAGGTGCTAAGCAAAAATAGCCGCTTGGCAATTTTTGCCTTCTTGGATTCCACTTTGCTTAATATAAGAGGGAGGAGGGAGAACAATTTCTGCTGAAATTAGTAATTTTTATGTAATTTCATTCTAAAATTAGTATATTGCAATGTGTGAATGCAGGACTCCACATCCCACACTGTTATCTCAACTGTGCTCAATTCTTCCTATAATTAGACGAGAGAAGAATAATTTTTTTTAAAAAAATGTCGGACGGATTAAATGTCGAAGATCTTCAATTGTCCAATTAATTTATTGCTTTGTTGTTGTTTAATTCTCATTTTCCTTGTTATTTCTCTGATTTCTGTTATATTTCCTATGTTCTACTATTCCCATGTTAAACCTACCATTGGACAGTTATGACATAATGCACTTTGGCTCCGCCCACAATAAAAAACTACAATGTTATAATGTTATTTTGCAATGGTTTATCTCATAAGGGGGGTGGGCAACAATTGTTTCGATCACTTGACCTCATTTTTCCAAAGGATGGTTTATTAAAGTGAAAGAAGCCGAACATGTCGCTCTCCTCTTTAACACAATTAAAAGACAAGATTTAATTATTGCTGAGCTGCTTCTTACCTCCAAGTGAAACAGCCGGTATTGCAGCAAGCAGAAGAATGGCGAAGAACAAACTGTGGTAATCCAAACAAAGTTTAGCCATTACAGTCGTTGTGGAAGTAAAAATGATTGCACTTGAGAATTGAGTTAAAAGGAGCAAGTCCTTGTTTGCTGCTGGCTGAAGATGACTTCTGGGACTAGCAGTGCTGAGATCACAAGTACCAAATTAGATGCCTCATCGCGGTTGATTTTTCTTTCGCTCTTTCGCTTTTAGACATGGATCCCAACTTCCTTCTTCCACCTCCGACAACTTCGTCACCTTAACGTCAAGTGATTTTTAAGCAAAGCTGGCTCTAGTTTGTTCTTTATTTTGCTCTTCACCCCTTTTTCTTCCGCTTATTTAGGCCAGTTGCGTCACAGCCTTCTTTCAAAATAGATCTCCCTTTGCTAAAGTCAGACGGCCATGTAAGGACTGATGTGAATGTGGATGTGGATATTTTTGCTGGTTTGACAAAAGGCCGGCGAAGAGACCGGTCTTGTGAATGGAGGTGGTGATGGGTGTGGGTGGTGGGTGGTCAGTGATTTGTGGGCGCGTGGATTGGATTAAAATGTGAATTAGTTAAATGGTTTTTTTTTTTCTCTGCTGGAGGATTTGGACTTTTGCCACGTGTCAAATAAGCGTGGTGATTTTCAAGTATGCCATCAGTTTGGTATTTTTAGGACTTTTTTTTCTCTCTTTAGTTCAGTATTGGCCTTCACTTTAGTAGTCTAGTTGAGTTTGTGGCTTTTTTTTTTTTAGATTTTTATTATTCTTGTTGGTGTTTAAGTATCTTTGTGAAGTTTTGCACATTAATTATTACTGAATAAAAAATTTAATTTGTTTTGCATTTTAGGCTAAAGAGCTTTTTAAAAAACATTTAAATTGATTGTTTTGATTTAACTACAAAAATGGTGGCGGATTAGTCTGTTTTCAACATTTAAACAACAAAACATGTTTAACTGCATTTATAAAGTCATTTTAACTTGTAAAATTTAACATGTAAAGTTGAGCAATTAAGTATTTGTTTCTTTTGGTTCTGTACGTCTCAGAGATCTCTTTATTTCCAATTTAATAATTATAAAATTGTTACAATTTGCAGGCAAAGAAGCTGGTGGAACATAAACGCAAATATGAGAGGCTTTTTGAAGAGAAGAGATTAAAAGATCAACAGGAACGTCTTCGGAAAATGCGCGAAGAGCGAGAACAAGCTTCAAGAGATGTGATTTGATTTTGCCACACAATGTAATGTTCAATTGTAACCATTTACAAATCTTAGGCTCAGCAGAATCAAGGTGATAGCGGTGCAGCTGGTCCAAGATTTGGAGGAATGGGCGGCATGCCTGATTTGACTGCCATTTTCAACGACCCGGAAATCATGGTAGCGTTTCAGGTAAATATTACAAGTGATAAGTTGTGTTTCTTTGGTTCTAAGACAGCGGTCGGCAACAGGCGGACCACGGTCCGGATACGGATTAGGCTTTCTTAGGTTTTTAGTATGATTTTTAAGTGTTTTTTTTTTCTGGACCTTGATAAAAATTTTCAATAGTATCCGGACCCCACTTAAAATTACTTGCCGACCCCTGTTCTAAGATGCACTTTTTTCCCCATAAAACGTCTCTAAAAACGGAGTGCGTCTTAGAAATCGAAGAAATGCGGTAATACGAGAAAGTCGAGTGTCTTACTTTGTGTCGGTTGTGATATTTAGGATCCGGACGTTGCTGCCGCTTTCCAAGACATCAGTTCAAATCCGGCCAATTTTGCCAAGTACCAAAACAACCCCAAAGTGGCCACTGTCATGAACAAAATGGCCGAAAAGATGGGCGGAGCTGGGGTGGGTGCTGGCGGAAGGTTTCCCGGTGGTTTCCCGGGATTTACGGCTTGAATTGAATTGCAGGAAAATGATTGAAAGGGAAAAGAAAAATCTTTTTTTTGTTTTGTTTTTTTATATAAAAATAATACTAATAATAAAGAGTTATAAATATTATTTTAGAAAGGGGAAAAAATGTAGAATAAGTTGGCAATTTTTTTTTTCATATTGAAATTGATCGATTGTTTATGAAATAGGTGCTATGTTATTATTGTTATTATTTTATTTTTATTTTAGATTTGCAACAATTTTTCCTCATTTCTTAAAAGAATTTATTTTTCACTTTGCCAAATCATTTTTTATTTTCACTTTAAATCACAAATTGATGGCAGTTGAAGCAACTTTTGAGTTAAGTTTGATTTCCCATTGTTTGTTTGAATTAATTTGTTGAGAAATTAACCTGGATTTAAAATAAAAAAAAAAAGTTTGCACTAAAAATTCGTTTATTCATTCTGAGCTCCTTATTGCGTAATAACAAACACGAAATTGGTTAATTAAAACTATATTACGTCCTACATAATAAAAGTGCATTCTAATCAACGGAGAGCACCACGAGTCAACACCTAGTCTAAATTACAACGAACCAAATGAAAACGATTTACTTTACATGTTTAGGCCTATTGCTAATGTCAATACTAAGCAGCTGCGATGCCCAGATTCTTCCAATCGATAATCTTCCACTAGGTAAAATACTAACTAGATAAAATTAGAAGAATATAAAATAATTTGTTGTTGTTGTTGTTTGCATGTGATGTTTAGTTGGCAATTTATTCTCGTCGTTATTCGACCAGTTGCCACTCGTCGGATCACATGGTGGTGGATTGCAAAATCAAAACCAAAACCAGCAAGCTTCGCTTCCAGGGATCACGGAATCATTTCAGGTGCCTTTGCAACAGTTGGCTCAACTTTTGATGGCAGCTTTGGGCAGTTCACACGCCCAGCAAATTCGTCCGGAACAGCCAACTCAGCCGCAGTACCAAATGGCATCAAACAGTCCTCAAATGCCGCAGTCCCAAATGGCGTCAAACAGTCCTCAAATGCTGCAATTACTACAATTACAACAGCAACTCTCACAGTTAGGAGGATTTCTTATGGCCCAACGAGCTGCTAAAGCTCGAGGTGAGAAATGCTGTGAGACGAAATAAAATTCTATACATTTTATCAAATTTATTATTTTGTTTACATAAGCTGTGGATGCTGCAGTTTCAGGTTTGTAAAATAACTACAAGTGAAATTAGTATTATTATTTTTATTTAATTATTATATTTGTAGAAAAGAGATTAAGAGATCAACAGTTAAGAGATCAACAGTTAAGAGATCAACAGTTAAGAGATCAACAGTTAAGAGATCAACAGTTAAGAGATCAACAGTTAAGAGATCAACAGTTAAGAGATCAACAGTTAAGAGATCAACAGGAACGTGTTCGGAAGTTGCTCGAAGAGCAATTAGAAGATTCAAGAAAGGTGATTGAGTTTGCCACACAATGTGACATTAAATTGTAAACATTTACAAATCTCAGGATCAACAGAATGAAGGTGAGAGCGGCGGAATAAGCGGCAAGCCTAATATGCTTGCCATTTTTAAGGACCCAGAAATCATGGCATTGTTTCAGGTAAATATTTCAAGCGATGTATATCGTATTTCTTTGATTCTAAGACGCACTTTTTTTCTAATATAAAATGTCTGAAAACGGGGTTTGTCTTAGAATCGAAGAAATGCAGTAATACGATAACGTCATGTATCTTATTTTGTGTTGGTTGTGATATACAGGATCCGGGTGTCGTTGCCGCTTTCAAAGACATCGGATCGAGTCTGGTCGATTTTGCCAAGCGTCTAAACAATGCCAAAGTGGTCTCTGTCATACACAAATTGGCTGGAAAGCTGGGCTCGGCTCCTGGTTTACCAGTTTGAATTGAAATGCAGGAAAATGATTGAAAGGAAAAGAAAAACTTTTTTTTTCACTTTAAATCAGTTTAAGCAAGTTTTGAGTTAAATTTGATTTTCTATTGTTTATTTGAATTAATTTCTTGAGAAATAAATCTGGGTTTAAAAAAAAATTGCAACTAAAATTCGTTTATTCATCGTGAGTTCCTTATTGCGTAATAACAAACACGAAATTGGTTAATTAAACACATTAATATTCTATTATGTCGCAATAAATGTGCATTCTAAACAATAGAAAGCACACCTCGAGTCAACACCTGTTCTAAAGTACCACCAAATTGTACAAAATGAACAATATTTACTTAACAAGTGTATTGTTAATGTCAATACTACGCAGCTACGATGCTCAGAATGCACTTGTTAATGCGCAAGGTAAGATTTTAACGATAAAATTAATTAAACTTAGCGTAAATGCTCTGAAAAGTAGGAAAAAACCTAACATCGTACTGAAATGTAACGATATATGTCACTCCACCGAAACAGCACAGAATGTTCATTCCTTCAGTGCGCTCTAATCACACAGATTGGCTTTCCATTCGCCCTCAATAAGAGCATTTATGGTCGAGGAAATGAAGGAGGCCTATAACAGCGACGCAGAAAATAGCGATCACTTGTATTTGCTGTGTAAATAAGTCTGGCACTACTTTAAAGGTACCATCGCCAAGCATACTCTCAGCCTTTGAGAGGTGCCGGAGGTTCATTTTCGTGGTAAACATGAACATTCGGGATCCGCAATTAGTTGTCAACATATGCATGAACCGCTCTCCTTTAAGAGTGTTCTGAAAAGGTTCAAGAGATGCACTACTCAAATCACTAAATGTTAATGAATCCTTTGGCATCAGCAGTCTCCTACGGTAGCACACAGCACAGTTTGTGCCATTGCATGACGTGAAGGTAGTGCCGCACGGACAATTGCATCTTCAGGTGCAAGTGCAGATCTAATGACTTGGGAAGGCTTTGCACCGCACGGACCTTCAAAGCCTCGGTAACCCAGTTCAAGAGACGCACTACTCAAATCACTAAATGTTAATGGATCCTTTGGCATCACCAGTCTCCTAGCACGCAGCACAGCTTGTGCCATTGCATGACGTGAAGGTAGTGCCGCACGGACAATTGCATCTTCAGGTGCAACTGCAGATCTAATGACTTGGGAAGGCTTTCCATCGCTTTACACCGCAAAGCCTCGTTACCTGGATAACAGCATGGCACGTTGGATCGGGCTCATGTGTATGGTCCGAGGGCGCAATTCTGATTTCTGGTGTGTTAATGTTCACATGAGTGGTAATTCGTCCACCACATGGTTTCTTTCATTCTTCGCACTTCCAGTATATGCGATCTGGCTTATGCCTTTCGACAATGTATGCAAAGCCAAGTAAACACAACTTGGGTTTGCCTTTCTGTGTTGTGGTCATTTCCAAATGATCTTCCATGATTGCAGTTGTTGGAGTTGTTGTAATTGTTGTAACATGTTCCTAAACTCTATTCCGAAAAGTACTTGAAATACTCCCATTGGTTAGGAGATTCATAACACCAGTATATACGTTGGTTTCCACAGCGACACGTAAGAGCGAGGAATATAAAATTAATTTCTTTCTTTTGCAGGTGGTGGCGGTGGTGCCGGCGGTTTATTAGGTGGGCTTACTGGCGGCGGCGGTGCCGGGGGTTTACTGGGTGGGCTTACTGGCGGCGGCGGTGCCGGAGGTTTACTGGGCGGGCTTACTGGCGGCGGCGGTGCCGGGGGTTTATTGGGTGGACTTAGCGGATTAGTACCAGGTCTTGATGGCGGCGGCGGTGCCGGGGGTTTATTGGGAGGGCTTACAGGTTTAATACCAGGACTTGGCGGCGGCGGCGGGCTCGGGGGGATTCTTGGTATTCTGCAGCTGCCTTTGCAATTGGTGACTCAACTTTTGGGAACAGTTTTAAGCTTGCTGTCTCTTGGTGGTGGTGGTGGTGGTGGTGGTGGTGCACAGCAGCACCCTCTGTCGCAGCTGCTGTCTCTTGGTGGTGGTGCACAGCCGGGCCAGCAAAACCCTCTGTCGCAGCTTCTTGGGAGTTCAGCATTGCAACAACTACAACAGCCGCAGTCCCTACTGCAGGGCGGGTCGCAGTCCCTACAGCAGGGCGCGCCGCAGTTGCTACAGCAGGGCGGGTCGGCGTTCCTACAGCAGGGCGCGCCGCAGTTGCTACAGCAGGGCGGGTCGCAGTTGCTAACGCAGGGTGGGCCGCAGTTGGTACAGCTGGGCCAGCCGCAGTTGCTACAGCAGGGCGGGTCGCAGTTGCTAACGCAGGGCCAGCCGCAGTTGGTACAGCTGGGCCAGCCGCAGTTGCTACAGCAGGGCTCGGCGCAGTTGCTAACGCAGGGCCAGCCGCAGTTGATACAGCAGGGGTCGGCGCAATTGCTAACGCAGGGCCAGCCGCAGTTGATACAGCAGGGCGGGGCGCAGTTGGTACAGGTCGCGCCGCAGTCCCTGCAACTGCAACAAACGAAACAGCAACTCATGTTGGGAGAGTTAGAGCAACTTCTGGCGGCTCAACGAGCTAAAGCTGCAGGTGAGATATTTAGGAAAGGAAATAAATTTAATTTAATAAAAAGGCTAACATATTTCTTTCAACACAGTTGCGGATCCTGCAGCTGCAGGTGCGTAATTTCTATATTGTAAGTGGAATTATTATTATTAAAAGTGATAGGCATTAAAAATTACAAGTTTTTATTGATTTATTATTATTATTTTTTATATATTGATTATCACTATAAGACTATATGTGTTTTGTAGATGTTAAATTAATGAATCCGGTTATTGATGGCAGTAATTAAATTTGATTAATGCCATGTTTGGCTTATAGTAAAGCTATGAAAATTGAGTATTTAGCTTGGCCTAAGCTGCCAGTGGAGTAAAATCGTGTATAAAATGATTATATTGTGGATTTTAATGCAAATTTGCTATAATTTATGCAGTCATCTAAGTTATATGTTATTTATACGACAAAGAGTAAAAAAATTATTTTATTTTTATTTAAAGCGAAAACAGCAGCCCCACCTTGAGTCGTGCGAAAATTTCTTTTTCTTTTTCTTTATTATTTGTATCCAAATCTGAAACGATAATAAAGTTCATAGTTGTAAAGTCAAATTAATCTTTTTCCCAAGATGGCCACTGCGGATGAATCTTCGAAAAACAAAATGACGACTTGTACGTAAAGTCGTATTTTATTTTATTTTTTTTTAAAAAAAAGATGACCTTTGTTTGTCAATATAAAATAAAACCATTTGGAAAATGACCGTTTTCCTCGGAACTCGATAAGTATGGTATCGATACGTTTTTAATGCACTAAATTCAGGTACTATTTCCCCGGTACGCTTTAATAAAGACCAATTTACCACCCACGCTTACACAATGATGCATTTTCGTGTATAATATTTTTATCATTTCTAATCCCGGAACATCGAATCAGGTACGCAAACAACAGACAAAAACATCATCTAATCTTAAAAAACAAAATATTTAATTTCCGTTACAAAATGAATAATAAATAAATAACTCATCATCCGTACGAATGTTTCCATATTTCATACAGCATGACCGTCGCGTGAAAACGATTAAGCACAACGACAGGAAGCGTAATACGAATGATAAAACCCCACAAAACCGGCGCGAAAAACAACGACTGATACACCTGACTACTCGGACTTGCCGACAGAAATGTATCGATTAACCACATGGACGCATTACACAAAAGAAGCGCGGTAAATATCTGCCGTCCCGGCTTGTAATGAATCTGAGTCGTCGACGTGCATTTTCTGCTCACAGTTTCGGACAAAAGCGCATTCTGCAGGCCCGAATGAAGCACGATGAGGAAGCCATAGACGAAAAGAAGTGCCGATTGAGGTGTGTATTGACTCGTAATAAGCGAACCCCCACTCATGGTGCACAAAAGTCCGTAAAATATGACGACGAAGGAGGAAATGGAGGACAACAAGCGATCCAAATACTGCGGTTTCGAACCGGTCGACGTTAATTTACAAATGACGGTCAAACCGCAGATGCAGAGAATGAGACTGAATACGAGAATTGCGGTCGATGTGCCGAGACTGATCCACACGAGGCGGTCGTTGAGTTGGGGTTTGACTTGCATTACGTAGAAGATGACCAAGAGGACTATGGTTGTGACGAGCACGAAGAGGCCGACGAAGAGGCCTTTGTGGGTCCAACGACAGTCTTTGGCTTCCATGACGGACGAGGTGTCGTGGCGGGAGTTGTGGTTGGGGCAGGAGGAGGTTTTGGTTTGTCTGCCGATGTTGTGACACATGATGAGGTAAATGGCGGCGGCGAGGAGGCAGAATTGGAGGATGAAGGGGTAGAGGAAGGGGACGGCTTGCAGCCAGGTTCGGCCGAGGGTTGATTGGTTGAGACAGAGGTAGAGGGCTCGAACTTTGCCTTTTCGGAGGGTGGAGATTAAGATGGAGTCGTGGGTTCCGCCTGCAATGGGAATGGAACGTCAATTTGCATGTTTTCTTGTGAGGAATTTTTTTTTTTTGAAAAATTTAAATGAAATTTAAATTTACTGAGAAAATTTTTCCTTAAATTTAATTTTTCCATAACAAATTCAATATCTTAAATGATTCAATTTTTATTTTTAGAAAATTTAATTAATTTTTTTAGAAAATTCAATTTTTGTCTTTGAAAATTTAATTTTTGTCTTTGAAAATTTAATTTTTTCTTTGAAAATTTAATTTTTTCTTTGAAAATTTAATTTTTTCTTTGAAAATTTAATTTTTTCTTTGAAAATTTAATTTTTTCTTTGAAAATTTAATTTTTTCTTTGAAAATTTAATTTTTTCTTTGAAAATTTAATTTTTTCTTTGAAAATTTAATTTTTTCTTTGAAAATTCAATTTTTTTCATTGAAAATTTAATTTTTTCTTTGAAAATTCAATTTTTTCCTCTGAAAATTCAATTTTTTCTTTTGAAATTTAATTTTTTTCTTTAAAAATTCAATTTTTTTTATTAAAAATTTAATTTTTTCCTCTGAAAATTCAATTTTTTCCTATAAAAATTCAATTTTTTCCTATAAAAATTCAATTTTTTCCTTTGAAAATTAAATTAATTTCTTAGAAAATTTGATTTTACTTTAAAAAAATTCAAATTTTTCAGATTTTTTACAATTTATTCCTGGCGACCTAATTTAATATCATTTCAACACCAACCAACCCCAAAAATCCACAACAACAAAACCACCATTTACATTACCTCCAACTTGCATACTTTGCACGACATTGTACGACAAATCAGTACTATTAAGCAACGAAACTCGAGCCTCTTCCAAAGCGCCATTCAACGTGACCATTTGCACCCAAACAGCCACATTTGTCGCTACCAAATGCATAAAACCAAATCTGGCCACGACACTCGACGCATCGACCACAACCTCAAATCAAAACCAAAAAATTAAAAAAAAATTAAAATAAACAAAAAATAAAATAAAAACTTACTTGCGAATTAACAAAAAGAAAATGCATTTGCAGGAAAGTGAAGATGGACTGCAGGATTGGATGGACAAAAGCAATTTCGTCCACGCATGGCATGTCAACTGTGGTGTGCACCGAGATCTCGAGGCCCGTGTAAATCAGCGTCGCAAGACCGAAGACTAAGAGGATTTTTGCGGTGAGGAACGAGGGGAAATGAAAATGGCCTTTTCACCTTACTCAGAGCGCCGACTCGCAGGTAGAAACTCGTTCTGGTCGTGTTGCTCCTCTTGATGTACGCTTTTCTCAACGTCCCGAAATTGCTCGTGCTCGCCGTCTCGATGTCGCGTGCTCGCGTCAGGTTTTCGCGCGACTCGGTCGCGGGTTGAGGGAGTCGGGAGAAGATCGTATACACGTAGATGCAGACTATTACGAGTGAGCTGCCCAGGTATAAATAGAGGAAGAAAAAACTCTGAAATGAATTGGTGGTTAGGAAGTTTAGGAAATGTTTGTGATTTTTGTTTTTGGTTACTTGATATTGCATTAAAAAGATGTCGTGGTTCACCAGTTCGGTCATGCATAGGACGACGGTGATTAGGATCAGACATTTGCCGTAAAATGAGCTGAGGGATTGCCATAAAAGAGTACTGTTTGCGAATGAAAGTGATGAAAATTATTATCGTTTTTACAAATGGTTATTTATAAACGTAAAGTGATGATAATTTGAAATAGAAGTGTCAAAAATGGCATATTTTAGCTGTTGAATTTGAAATTTCGGAATATTTCGACGACTAAAACTAGATTAAAATTAAAATTTTGGCATTTTAGATGCTTAAAATTAAAATTTTGGCATTTTTGATGATTAAAATTAAAATTTTGGCATTTTTGATGATTAAAATTAAAATTTTGGCATTTTTGATGATTAAAATTAAAATTTTGGCATTTTCGATGATTAAAATTAAAATTTTGGCATTTTTGATGATTAAAATTTTGGCATTTTTGATGATTAAAATTAAAATTTTGGCATTTTTGATGATAAAAATTAAAAATTTTGTCATTTTTGACGACTAAAATTAAATGTATAATCGTTTCTTTTGATATTAAAATGCAAATTTAATTGATTTTTAATGTAAATTTTGTTACTTTTTAGGCCGCAGTGATGAATTAATTGGTTGATTCGCTCTGTATTCTCTCACAGATGCTGCGTGTTTATCTCGATGATGTTTATGATGATTACATCCCCGCGAAAAGCGACTTATTCTTCCGAACGGTGGTGCGGGGATCGTATGATCAGGTGATGAGGAGGAGGAAGCGCGGGCCGTCGGTGGCTCGTGATCCCGGATTCGATTAGTTTCCAAGCTGTCGTGTGAGTCGTTTTGAAGCATATCTATAAAATAAAAAACAAAAATAAAATAAAAAAACTGACAAATATTTCATTTATTCATAGGTTTTTATCCGAAGACAAAAAAGGGTGAAGCGAACGAGCAAAACATGCGCTCAAGGCAATGTTGTTTCGTTCAAGTTCATGGACCTTTTTAGCACTGTTGTGATTGAAGTGCTGCTGTTCGTGGAATGCACAATAATAATAATAAAAAAAAAAATGTATAAAAAGAAGAGTGATCGGAACCAAACCCGTTCACTTTTTAAATTTTGTTTTTTTGAAGTCGAAAGGTGAGGAAAAGTTAATGAGTTTTTCCATAAGTTCCGTTTTTGTTGTGATTTTATAATGGGATACGGTTAACCCGACTTCCTGCTTGATAAATTGTCGTTTTTGACTCTTTTCAAGATGTTACTTGACCGTTGGCTCATTAATTCCGCATGAGCGATTTGAATAAAAAAAAGGTCAACCAAAATGCTTGAAATTTGTAATTAAAATCTTGTTAAACGAAAATTCCATATTTTTTTTATTTTTTGCTCCTTTACATGTAAAACAAGTCGAGAATGCGAATTACGTAATGGAAATAATTCCATCACGTAATTGCAAAGGATTAAAAATGTAAAAAAATGTAAAAAACAAGAAATTGAATGTAAAAAATGATAAAATTACCATTTTTTTATTTTTCGGGCTCCGAATTTGCATAAATTTATAGAAATTTGCATATTTGTATCGAATTCAAGTGGAATTTGCTTACCTTGGTGATTCATAGTTTTTCTTTGCCATATGCAGGTCGGGATTGTCGAAGAGGAATTTTTTGTTGATGTTGAACGGATTGGACGAGGACTGGCGATGATGAGGCGAAAGTTAGTTCGCTACATCCTTTGGTGTGATGAATCCTCACCTTTTGCCGCGAGGAGAACATGAAGGTAAAGAGGAGGAGTTTAGTGACCATATCTTTTTTTGCGGGGTGGACACGAGTCACAGCTGAGGCTGTGTAATTTTGTTAATGCTCGTTCCAATGGCGGGTTTTGCTTTAAGTTTGGCTCAAAGGTTGCCAATATTTCGCGGGTTTGGCCTCGGATTCGAGTGCCAGGGTTGGAGTTTGGGGAGTTGTGATTTATTTTTTTATTTTTTTGGATTTTTTTGGTTTTTTTTTGGTTGGAAATGTCGATAAAAGCGAGTTGTGTAATAGGGAAGTAGTGATGGTGGAGTTGTGTGAGGTTTTAGTGTGTTTTTAGGGTTTTTTGACTTTTGGCTGGTTGAAAGGTGAAGCAATAGTAATGAAATTGAAAATTTAGGGTTCAAGTTAATGGTTTTCGCGCTTTTTATTTCTTTATTGAACGGTTCAGCGGGCTTTGTGCATTAGGAGTTTTAAGGGGCTGCTTAGGTCACCGAATGCAGGGGCTTCGCATCAAAGAGATTAAATACAAAAGTTGTTGCTTTTTTTTTTTTTTTTGAATAAAAAGGGAAATTTTGTGTGTAAAATTTGAATTTTGAGCCAATGAGTTTTTTTCTTTAGCAAGGATTAATTTTGTGCATATTTTTTTTGCTTGCAAGTACAGCTTTTTACACATAAAATGCGTTTTGAGACGTAAAATGTATTTTTACACGTATAAAATGTATTATACACGTATAAAATGTATTATACACGTATAAAATGTATTATACACGTATAAAATATATTATACACGTATAAAATGTATTATACACGTATAAAATGTATTATACACGTATAAAATGTATTATACACGTATAAAATGTATTATACACGTATAAAATGTATTATACACGTATAAAATGTATTATACACGTATAAAATGTATTATACACGTATAAAATGTATTATACACGTATAAAATGTATTATACACGTATAAAATGTATTATACACGTATAAAATGTATTATACACGTATAAAATGTATGTTTACACGTATAAAATGTATGTTTACACGTATAAAATGTATGTTTACACGTATAAAATGTATGTTTACACTTATAAAATGTATGTTTACACTTATAAAATGTATTATACACGTAGTGAACGTATTTTTGAAGTTGTAAAATATGCTTTTTTGAATTTGTAAAGTATACATTTTTAAATTTGTAAAATATGCATTTTTTAAATTTGTAAAATATGCATTTTTAAATTTGTAAAATATGCATTTTAAAATTTGTAAAATATGCATTTTTGTATTTGTAAAATATGCATTTTTGAATTTGTAAAATATGCATTTTTGAATTTGTAAAATATGCATTTTTGAATTCGGAAAATACGCATTTTTGAATTTGTAAAATATACGCTTTTGAATTGTAAAATGTATTTTTGGGTATGCAAAATGTATTTTTGGATATGTAAAAAGTATTTTTGGATTAGGTGAAACTCATTTTTGCGTCTTTAAAATGCATTTTTGCGCTATTCAAACCATTCATTTGTGCCGAAATGCCTAAAACTTCCTTTAAAAAAACCAATCTTTGTGCGTAAAAAGTACATTTCCTTTTGAAAACAATTGAAAATGGTCCGTCCCATTCTTGCTCCGGAAGGTTCCTCGACTTAACACTCAATCTACCACCTAGGGTCCATAATGGCAAAGACTGAAAGACCGAAACGGTGTTGAAGTGACTCTTTCAGCTCAAGCAGTAAATGCAATGAAGAAATCCGATGTAATCGTGTTTAACACGTTATTTAATCCAACCCTGCCATCAAACGCGCTTTAAAACTTACTTCCCCTTTCGGACAATTACAGGTGAAGATCTTCATCCAAAATTAACTTAATTATTCATCTTGCATAACAAGCTTAACGGGGCGATGAAAGGCTCGGGAGTTTGGTGAGTTTGAATAATTAACAGACTATAAGAATAATAAATAAAAGAAGCGTTAGCATCAAATTTTTATTACCACATAAAAATCCGTACTAATTCCAGTCAACATCACAGTCCATTTGGTTTATTTCTTTAAAATGCTCTATTCGTTTGAGCGAATTTTTATTTTTATTATTTTAAAATTTTTTTTAAAAATTTATTCAAAAATTCGCATTTTTCCTTTTCGTTTCGTACACGGAAACACAAATTTCAATCTGGCAGTGAATCGCATTGAAAAAAGATATTATTGAAAGGAAAAATACTTCTTGTTTTTCTAATATCTTGGTTGTTTGTGGGTGTTATGGGGTCGGGGTGGTGGATGGGTAATGAAGGGTTACAGCAATTTTTTTTTTTTTTTTTTGCTTTTAGAATATTAATTTTTTGCGAATACGAATGCTGAGTAGAGAAAATTTTTCCTTTCAAAGGAATGTTGGTAATATAAAAAATTGTACAAATTGTATGGAGTTATTTAATATTACAAATGGATCGATTTGGAACGGAAGTGGAATGTGTTTGCCACTTTATTTTTAGGGTGAGATCAATCGTTTCCGTTTTTTTTTTTTGAATATCCGGTTTTGTTGACTCGTTTAAACAAACAAAATGGCCGTCTCGCTCGATCTAAGTACATTTTTATACGTTTTAGATGGTTTTAATGCCGATGAATTAATTTTAACTGAATAAAAGGCTTGATTTATCTTTATATTTATATATTTTATAATTAAAAAATGGTTTTTTTGATGAAAAAAAAACGGAAACGATCGGATCTGCGCATTTGGCTTACTTCATAACGTTTTCAACTGAGTAACTAGATAAAAGCTCACAAACATAACGTTTTTTCTGTGCAAAAAATTTGATGGCTAAATTGAAAAAATAAAAATTATGACAGTTAATAGTAAAAATCCAGTAAAGCTTGACACACAGTCAAATAGGTGTAACAACAGCTCAATCTTTGTGCTTTTTTTTGTTTAAATTTTACAAAATGTTCTTATTTTTTTGTATCCTCCCTTTCTTATCCTGTTACTTTTCCATATAAATCCTACAGTGAGATCATAAGAGTATAATGCTTAAAGAGAAACACAGAAACAATTTTTTTTTGTCTTTTCGGTTAAAATCTATCTCCTATGAATGAACACCTTAGAAATCGGACATGGGGGATGACGTAGGAGGTTATATAAATTGCATTTTGTATGATTATTATCTCTAGATTTCTATGAGACAATTATAAGATGGAATTTATATTTTTTTTTTCTTTTCTGGGGGGTTCAACAAACTATTATTATAAATATGAAATGTACACCAAATTTTTTTTTATGACTATTGCCAACGAGTCGATGAACAAATCTAGAATTATATAACATTGAACTATAGTTAATCGTTTCTGAACAATAAAGTTTAGTTAATAGCAAAAATGTGTAAAACCAAACTGAATGTGAACCATGAAAATTCTGTCTTTGGTTAAAAAATCCATAAAATATTAATTTTAATTTTTTTTTTAATTTTTTTTTTTTTTTTAGTTGTCATAAAATTTAATTACAAGTTGTATAATGAGAATTTGTAATTTTATGGGGTTTTAAATTAGCATAATGACTTAATTCATGGTTCAATTTTGTTGATATAAATAATGAGCTTTTTTTAGAAAAAAAAAATTATTATTATTATATTTTTCTTTTTTTTTTTTAAAATTTTTCTTTAATTTTTTGGTTTTTTTTGGTTTGAATTTACATATTTAAAATTGAAAAAGGTTTAAAAATTGACACAGAAGGCAGAGCTCATATAAACAAGATCAAAAAAATAGATCCTGTTACATCTAGATTAAAAATCGATAATAATAATAATAATAATAATTAATATGTATATATATATATATAAATACACAACACCATTTTCAGGTTTCATTTACAATCTACACATACTTTAAAAACATGAGGGTGTTTTTCTTGCTTTTACACATCGACAGATTTGATTAAAATTAGAAATAAAATAAAATTCCTAGTTTATAATAAAAAATTTGCATAAATAATTGAAAAAACAAATCAAAAAAATCTACATAAAACACATTTGATCGCCAGTGCTATACTAAATAGTATTTAGTAGCCAAACGTCAAACATTACGATGTCTATCTCAATTAGAAAAAGTAAAAACAATTTTCCTCCCTTTTGCACACACCGTGATGTTTGTCGGGAGTCGGGAAGTTGAAACAAACAAACGTCGACACAAACAAAAGAAAAGAAGGTGGCTTGTATTAGACGTCTCCTACAGTGCCGTGCGAGCGTTGCAAGTCGAACTTGTCGGCGAAAGAGAGAGCGAGAGAGGTAAAAAGAATTAATCGGACACACGATAGGCATTCTTCCACACTTCTGCCAACATGACTGATGATTGGAACCGATAGAAGATGCTGAGCGGGAGGCTGAGGCGTAGGATGCATGCCCAGGTGAGGTGTCCGTAGAAGTTGAGCTGCACGGGATTCACTCGCACGCGCTGCATTTCGAACGTTTCGATGATCCACAGAGTGAGGTTACAGATGAGCAAGAAAGTGACGATTTGGCGGCCCGGTTTGGTGCGCTCGTGCTCGGCCACGGCGGCCGTGCGACGACTCACGTCGAGCACGAAGAGGGTCTGGATGGTGGCCTGGAGGATGGTCACTCCGCTGGTAATTAGCACGAGGAGGCTCGGTTCGTCTTCCATCACTTCGAGTGCGCCAGCGATGAGGCTGAACATGGCGTAGATGTAGACGCCGAACGTGGCTAATCTCAAGAGGAGGTCGTTGAGGGCGTCGCGGCGGTCGTTACGGAATCGCAGCGCCTGGATGCGCGCGAAGCCGATGAACATGGCGAGGATGCTGATGGCCATGACGCCGCTTTCGGTCACGTCGGCGAAGAAGAGGGCGATGCGGTTGTATTGGTCGTGGCCGACGAGCACGAAGAAGAGGATGAGGCAGATGGTGGCGGCCACCAGCACGAAGAGGCCGAAGAAGAGGCCTTTGCTGGATCCGACGCAGTCCACTTTGGAGTTGTTGCTTCCGGCCGCAGCGCCGCCTGCCTCGCTCTTGTCTGGGGTCGATTCCGGTGTCTCTACCTCTGCCGGTCGCCCTCGGCCGATGTTGCGCCACATGACGTAAAGCACGGCGGCGGCGATCAGGCAGTATTCGTAGAGAAAGGGAAACAAGTATGGTGCGGATTCGGCCAAAATGTTGCCCATGATGTCCACGCGTTGGCAAGTCGTAGTGTTGCCGAGTGTCGTGTTATCTGCAATTCACGTTGACATTGATTACTTCTAGTCCCAAAGCGATGTTAGTACAGTCGAAACGCTTTATAACGAATCGCGATATAACGAATTATCGATATAACGAATACCGGTACGTAAAAATGGCTGGTTTGGTTGGCTGGCCGTAGAACACCATGTTAAAAAATTTCGATATAACGAATTCTTGTTATAACGAGTCGATTTTTCGGGTCCCTTGCGATTCGTTATAAAGAATTTTGACTGTTGCTGACAGATCGCTGAAGATGACCGCTATTTTACTTACCGATCGTACGGAGAATAAGGGAATCTTCGTTCCATTCGTTTCCGTCGACCAACACGGAGACGTCTTTGATGCTCTCACGGATGACGGTTCGGATGAGGACGCAGATGTTGGTGGCCACGATGTGCATGAGGCCAAAACGAGACACAGCTTTGAATTTGTGGATGTTGAGCTGGAAAATGATGATTATGATAAATACAACAGAAAGCATCTGGAATTGTGTTTAAATCAGATAAACCGGACTGAATGACTTTTCGAAAGCAGCTAGTGTGGATAGAGAAGTTTGTTTCTCTGCAGGTCAGGTTTTCGCTTTCATATTTACAAGAAAAAATGCGGTTAGCAGTTGGCACTCACTCTTGAATTCATAAAGATGAAATACATCTGGGCGAAAGTGAAAACCACTTGAAGAATTGGGTTCACTCCTCTCATGATGAAGTGACAAGGTGACGTCATTGGGATCTCGAAAAAAGATCCCAACTCCAATCCGATGTAAATCATTGTTCCCAGACCGAATGCTGCAAATAAAAAGAGCAATTCAATGTGTTTTCTTTATATCTAGTACTACTATCAGTATTATTTGAAGGGTGTGGTCCCAAATCTAGAGCACTTATCGTCCCATTCATTCAATTCATTCAAGGCCGGCAAAGAAACATGAATAAACCAAGACCTATTGCGGTCTATTGCATTGAGCTCAAACGTCCTCATTACCTATTGCTCCAATGCGTAGAAAGATGCTTCCTTGATTGACCCTTTTCTCACGGATTCGACGAGATTTTCTCGTCTCGATTGCCTCGATGTCCTCTTTGATCTCCTTTTGAGGGCTTGGACTGGGTTGCAAGAGTGGTTCATTGCGAGTGAGAGAGAGTCTCCGGGGTGAATATCGTAGAAGGCATGTGTAGACGTAGAGCAAGAAAATGATGCTCATGCCGTAAAGATAGGTGAAGAAACCCTAGAATGCAATGAAAGCGCTATCAAAATTCGACCGGAACGATTAAATGTAAAGCTAGGTTTAAACTTGTGTTTACACTTGTGTTTACACCTGTGTTTACGCAACGCAAGGAAAAATTAGTCAAACGCAACGCTGAAACAATTGATGTTGCCTCTGGCCTATCAGATGGTTTCAGTGAAACCTGGAATTGGATCTAGTTTTAGAACTAGTTCTAGAATCCGAAAATAGCGGCCTGTTTGCATGTGGCAAAGTCTCACCAACTAGACGTGAATCGACAAGAGGTGAAGTCGATCGTGATTGGTTGGCCGCAAGATCTTTCCTTGCATTTCGTCGCTTACTTCAACTTGGAGTTGAAGCATGCATTGGCGTCAAAGTCAAGAATTTTTGGATGCAAGCAGCTTGCGTTGCGTCTAGTGTGAACCTACCTTAACCGTTAATGTCCTGAAAACAAGTCCATTAACGGGGAAAAATTCTTTGTTTCAAAATGTATATTGATAGGCAGAGCCACTTTAATCATTGGGCCCTTTCACACCTGGCACTCCCCCAAGAGTGCCAGGTGTGAAAGGGCACTGGGAGATCGCAGTCCTCTGACAGAATCACAAGAGGCAAGGGGCACCTCATATTTTTGGCCCAGGGTGTTTAAATATGTTAGGACGGTCCTGTTGATAGGTAAAAGTATCCTATGCAAGGTAGTTTTCTTAGACACTTAAGCTTAGTTTCCATGTTGGTGAATTTTCTGCGAAGCAATGAATACAGCAATGAGTAGCGAATACTATTCGAAGTGGCTACGTTCATGTCTGACATAAATGTATTATTTTCATGACTCGCTGTGATTGGTTGAGAGATCTTAGGCAAAAGTGGGCTAGAGGCTCACAAGGCCATGATATAGTAATACGGGCCCACAAGCCTAGGGGGCCCATGGAGGATGAAAAGAGACCCTTTAAAAGGTTTTTGGAGGAAAAAAATCCTAGCTACGACTCTGCTAAAGGAGCTGTTGACTTCTTACTAAAGATCTTTGGGGTCTTAGGTGCCTTCTAGCCTAAAAGCGTTAGACCTTGGGGAAAAGCCTAGCTTGCCTATCCGTATCTCTTCTGCACTTTGCGCTGATAATTTCTTCTTGAATGCAAGCATAAATATCAGCACAAGGTGCAGAAAGTTGTCGGCTTCCATTAAATAATTGAATTGTCACGTACCTCATGAATATATGCTGGGATTCTGTAGGTGATCACTTCTGTCGTTAGAATCGAAAGACAAACTACCACGACGAGTTTGGCGTACATGGCACTTAACATGATGAATTTGAATGTTCTGAAAAATAAATAAATTTCGACTTAAAATAGAAAAACAAATAAACAATCTAGAAAGGAAAGAAAAATGCCTTCAGTTTTAAACGTGCTGCTAATTGTACACCTAAGTTCGTGACCTCGGCCACTGTTTGCAGCCCTCAGGGGATATTAGCTTTGTTGATTTTTTGTCGTCGGATATGTAATAAAGGGCAACAAACTGCTCCAAGCTGGCCTGAGCCACCCACCGAACGAACAAACGGACCAAAAGGGAAGGCTGTAGTTATGCAAGGATTGTATCGGCGTCACTTCCTCGAAAACATTGGATGTGAAAAATTGCAATCCAAGGTCTCGGTTAGAGCAGCGCTTCAGGTGGAGGCTATTTTGTGGGAAACGGCGATGTTGAAAGACGGGAATGTTGTTTTAAATCCCCGTAAAACTTACATAACCACGTTAAAGCAAAAGTTGTTTACGACAAACGGAATTTCACACCGGAGACAACCATAAGGATCGAAAGGCCGCTGCAGAGGCGGAGTCACGGTCTGGGGCCCCTTGCACCCTTTTTCGGGGCCCTAATTGAAAAAAAAATCTCCACGCTTGTCGTGGCCGTTGTTTATATTGTTACGAAGTCAGATATATACATTAAAAACCTATAAATCCACTCGTGTATCGAAAGCCCGCTGCAGAGGCGAAGTCACGGTCTGGGGCCCCTTGCACCCTTTTTCGGGGCCCTAATTGAAAAAAATCTCCACGCTCGTCGTGGCTGTTGTTTATATTGTTACGAAGTCAGATATATACATTAAAAACGTATAAATCCACTCGTGTATCGATGTATACGCCAGTTTAGACGCGCTAGGCACAATTTCTTTTTAGTGTTAATGAATACAGCTGCACGTCTGGTTTCATTTACCACAAAGGCGATTTTTTTCCCTACCTCCCCGGACCCCCCCATGCACTTAGGGTGCGTAAACCTTCGAGTCGATGCATGGTCGCGAAAACTATTCAGGGGTTTTATGAGTGCGGAAATTAATCGAGTGGTAGATGATGACAGGAAATCCACAATTAAGGGCGAGGTAAACGCTCTCACGGCCAACCTTTGTCCCTGACCGTTTCCAGGGCTGATCAGTGATTAGCGACTATGTTACCTGGTGTTGAAGGGCTTGCGAGTCGTGAAGAACGGCGCTGGAGCGTGGACGTAGAGGGGCCCGAGACTGCGGCGTGCGATCGGAGGCGGAGTGGCGCATATGCGTGGGCAGCGAGCCGGTAGAGTCGGCGCATCGCTCGTTTGGTTGTCGTCGGTGATTGGATCCGTGTCGAAGCTTTCCTCCTCGGCGAGCGGCGGCGGCGGCGTGGGCGGCGGGGACGGAGGCCGGTGGGTGTCCATCGGGATCAAGGACGGGACGGAGTAGGCCGGAGAGTTGGCTAGTTCTCTGGATCGCCGCCGTGCTCGGCTGCCTGCTATGGGCGGGCGGGGCTCCGGTGAACAGCCGCGCCACAACCAAGCGGAAGTGGCGCACGGAACCCCCGGAGATTTGTTTGAAAGTCTGCTGCTCTTTGACCTGATGGGCATGTGCTTGACGATTGAAGAGCAAAGTGAAATGCAACTCGAGAGCTCGCCCAGATATGTCTGGACTCGCAGGCTCCACCAAACTTTGCCCGAAGGATTTGTGCTGCTTTTTTTTTAATACGTGCCAATTATTTATGACCAATGCGGAGTATCATTTTTTTTTTAAAAAAAAAAAATTTTATTTATTTTTTTAATTTTTAAATTTTTGTTTTTTAAATAAATACTCCGTAAAAAATAATTTTTTTGGAAAAATTATTTTTGTGTAATTTGGACGTGTGTTGGGGCGTGGAAGAGTGACCTTCGGGAGGAGGAAGTATAAAGTGATTTTCTATGGTCTTTTTGGGAATTGAGCGACTGATTTTATGGTTGTAAATAAGCGAGCCTCTCCCCCGGATATTATCTCGTTATAGCGAATTTTTGCGTCGTTTTGCGACGTTTTTGTTCACTTACCGGTGCGTTAGGAGCAGAAAACAAATTTTGCACTTGTACAATGGACTCACTTTGAATTCTTGGGACATTTCTTAGGCCGGAAGTCGTGCACACTTGTGCCTGATGGCATGGCATCGACGGCCGCGCCTCCGTTGACGGCGTTACGGTCGGTGAGGGCGAAGTCCTCCCCGACGGCCAAGTTGGCCTGCGCGGGAGTCGGCGCCGCTGCTGCTGGTGCGCTGTCATTCAGCTCCATGGTGTGCGTGCTGTGCAGGTTTTTTGGGGGTGAGTGACAGATGAGATCCGTTAACCGACGCCGCCGTCCAGTAGAAGTCGCCTCATGGCCCGGTTCTGGAATTAAAAAAAAAAAAATTAAACATTTTGGTCGGGAAATGGAATAAAATGGCGCTCAGGGGACCACCTGGTGAATAAATTGGGCGATGCTCAAAGTGGGTGCATCAAGTTTGTCACATTCCTGCGAAACGAGGGAGTTTATTTGCGATGTGAGAAGATAGCGACTGTCCGGCTCCCATCCTGCGTCGAACAATCGAATTTCCTGAAGGAGAGATGGCCATTGCGGCGGCCATTTTGGATTATTTGGAGGAATAAATCGGATTTATTCGCATTAAAAATCGATTATTGGTATTTCCGACGATGTGTGGACGATTTTGGGGTTTTTGTGGGGTGTGATGTTAACCGGAAGTGGGGTTTGGAAATTGGATTTTTGTTGGGTACGTTTTCCGGTTCTTTCTTTTAGCGTTTAAGTCGCGCGTAATTGAATTTGCGAGGTGCCACTTATAATAACGAGGGATAAATTTGCTAAAAGGTTTTTATTGGGAATTCACGTTTCGTTTTCGTGTTAAAAATGGATGAAAACGAAAGGGGGGAATTGTGCGTCACCGGGTTTTATCTTTATTTTTTATTTATTTGTTCCATTTTCGTTTTTTATTCCGTCTCGTTTCCTGTCTCCACTTGGAGATTCGTTCAATTCAAGATGGCAGATTAGATGAAGTATTTTTTATTTAGTTATCTGCGTGTATCAATTTGTTTTTCCTGGTTTTTTAGATTGTCCTCGGTACCCTTGATACCCAAGGCCGGCCCTGTTGTGATGAGTTTACAGGAAGAGTTGGTTTTAGTCACCTTGAAGTTTGTTTATTTTCGTTTGACCAAATAGGAAATTTGATATCGAGGATTGATTTGTTGGTTCGGTTTTATGTAATTTCGATTGGATGCAGGAAGTGCGAGGGTTTTGTAGAAATAAACGAAAATCCCAAGTGTTTTTAATGAAACGTGTCATGTTTTTCTCATTTATAACTGTAACAGGTTGAAGCACAGCTGCACAGTTCAAGGTTGGAGCACTTTTTATTCGCAGACAGAGCTAGCAAAATACATTTGTTTGTTTTTTTGTGTTTTGTTTTATTTTATTTTGGGTGGGAATTGGATATCTGGAATAGATCATTTCAGTTTTAATTTTTTTTTTTTTTAATTATCAATTCAAGGAAATTTATTTTATTTCTTTTGATTATGTCATCGGATCGCTTCATCTTCAAGGATTTTTAAAGGAAATAAATTCAAAAAATGTTGGAATTTATTTTTTTTTTAAATTTTTGAATTATTTTATAAAATCCGCTTTTTTTAGGTTGAAAATTCTGGAAAAAAAAAATGGAAATTCTCGAAAAAGACGTGTTTTTCGAGCGGGGGGATTCGGTTTCATGTTTTCATACGTTTTTATGTGTTTTTCCTAGGTTTTTATGTGGCTAAAACTAAACAAACATTCTCTGTGTGTTTTGTAGCGATTAATGTAACGTTTTACACGATTGATGTTTCGAATAACTCGTGCAGAAACATGGCTGACATCTTCTCCGCCCTCTGTGGATAAAAATTCACTTCATTTTTCAGGAAGAATAAACAAAAAAAAAATTTATATATATATATAAAAAAAAAATTAAATTTATCTCGGGATCGATGAATTGTGCGCAATTAATCACATGATCCCCGCCTCAAGATGAGTGGGTAGATTGTTTCGAATGACCTCTCAAGGTCAAACCGGGGAGGAAATGGTTGCATTTTGACGGTAAAATGGCTACAAAGTGTTTAAAATGGCGTTTGATTAAAGATTTGACGACGCAATCAGCTTTTATTTCATCCTCCGTCTGCAGTCTGGATGAGGATGGAAGATCAGAGATGGCGGACGGAGGCGACGGCATTTTGAGTGCGCGGGAATTGATCGGGACAAGTCCAGGCTCCCGGGGTGGGAGAAAGGCGGAGAATAAAATAAAGGGGAAAATTGCGCGATCTTGATTTAAGTGAGAAATTATTGTTAAGTGTGAATTCGTCCGTGTAGTTGAAGCGTTTTGACGCTAAACCTAAATAATAATTTAAAAAAAAGACTCATATTGTCAAAATGGAGAATCGAGAGAAGTTATTTCGTTTTTTGACAATTTTGAGAGACCAAAAAAATTAAAAAAGAATTTTTTAATTTTTAAAAAAAGGATTTTTAACATGTGACGCCATTTTTGATTTTTTGGCGTTTTTACTCGGCAGGTGGAGATTTTGACGATAAAAATCGAGTAATAACGCCGGCCATTTTGTCGTTGTAGCGAGGGTTTGTGTACCTGGTCATGTGATCAATCGGTTTGTGCCCGATGGAAAATAGAGAGAAAAAATGGAATTAAAAGAGGAAAAATCTTGTTTGCGCCGTCGCCATGGTTACGTGCGGAGGTGGAAACACGGGTGTAAACAAACAAAAAAAATAGAAATAAAAAAATAAAAATAAAAATAAAAATGGAAGTCGCGCTGGCTGGTGGTAATTGACAAGGTCCAGGCAACGACCAATGGGAGACCCAGCCGCCAGCGTCTGTCTTGAACCCTGTGTAGCCGACCGAGGTGAGGTTGACGTCCTTTATATTAATGCGAGCGAAAATCTACTCACGAATTTCCCGCGTTTTGATCCCGAATTACGATAAACGTAATGAAAAAAATAAAAAAAATAAACGAAATAAAAATTCTCGCGCGCCCCTAACAGGAAACCGCGACATAAATGCAACAACACATCATTTTATTTTTTTTGGAGTTTTTTTTTTTGCCCCCCCCCCCCCCATTTCCCCCCAAATTCCCCTTTCCGGATTTTCTTTAACATGTGCGGACCAAATGCAACGTTTTGTTGATGTTCGATTAATCCGCATGCAAATTCTCGCGTAAATACGACCATTGCAGATGTTTGTAGAAGAGTAAAGGGACACGTGACCGGTAGCTCAATGCCCTCGCCCCCCTCTTCTGTGCTTGCGCTGCCGATCGATCGGCCTCGGGATGCTAAAGACGCGGGTGCAGCCTCCACATCTCCACCCACACTCGCGATGGAGGATTGAAAAAGGCCCAAATTTCGCCTCATTTTTCGGGTTGATATTTTTTTTAATGGGGGGGCTGAATCCCCTCCTAGGTTTTGTTGTGGTGTAATTTGACGCGGGGTTGCTAGGGAACTGGCGATAAACAAAACCGCGTTGATGTGCCGGTGTGGGGATTAAACATGGGGGGTTTTGGGGTGTTTTTGGGGGTTTGGGAGCGTGTTGGGGTTAATTTTTGGGGGGTTCGGGGGTCGGTTGGGTGCGGGGAAGACGTGGAGTGGGGGAAGGCAAAGATGGTGGTGGCTAAAGGGGTTTGGACGTACCTTAGGTTGCGTTTTTTTTGACTGGGGGTTAAATTGGACGGCCTCCTGCCCCGTGGTCGGCCCGGCTTGTTCGGGGCGTCGAGTCCAGGTGGTCGGTGAAGGTGCGTGGAAAATCCTGCGAACGCTCCGTGCGTGAGTTCAACAATAGACGGTGGTGCGGGGCGAGGACGGCGAGTGGAACAGCCGCTCTCGCGGATACATCTAGGTGGTGTAGTTGTGTTGGGAGCGAGTTGGCGGGAGGGAAGATGGGAGTCGAAGCAGCCGGTTAAGTTCATTGGCTGAGGCGCTGGGGGTGAGTGGAGTGTGGAAGAGGGGATAGTGAAAGAGGGGATTTTTTTTTCTACTTTCTTTTTTGTTGGGGCGAGGGCTGGATGTTGTAATGAGTGGAACGTCTTTTGTTGTGAGTTTGTTGTTGAGGGGTGAAAGGTGCTGATTATTGGGTAATGGTTTATCGGTTTGTAATTGGGAAATTTTGGTTTTATTCGGGGGGTTTGTGAATTAAGGTTTTGGTGATTTTGTTTGTTTGGTGTCTAATGATTTGTTTTAATATATTTTATATATTTTTTTAAATTTAAAAATGGCGAAAATGGTCAATGGGAGGTTGCGTGACTTCGGTTGCAGCTAAGAAACGTTGCTAGGCAACGCTAGAAGTGGTCTAAACATAACAAGTTTTTTACTGAATCTACAAGTGTCCCGCCCATTCATTGCTTGCCCCTTCTTAATACAGGGAAGTTGGAAAATTGGCGTGGGGCATAAGGGCGGAAATGAATATTAATGAGCTACTACTTTTTATGGATTGTCAATCAATTTGTGAGGTCCTCTCGCGTGGTGGCAAATTAATTGAATATGTATGACAAAGGAAAAAAAGCTATCATGATTAATCATGTATATACAATATTTATATCTTCTATTCAATATATGTACAAATCCTGAATCAATATATAATACAAGAAAATCTTGGATATAAAAATATATGAACAAACCGTAGAATTTTTTAGTGTATAACAGAATAGATTAAATTCGAAAATAACGTTTCTTTTTTAGCGCGCACAAAGTCTTTTTGGCAAATCGTATTTGTACTTTCAATTTCATCGACAAAAATCATGGTGCACTGGATGAATTTATATCTCGGGTTAGTGGTATCGCTATCAGTCGATTCGAAGGGCTAAAGCCTCGTTCGTTATCGGAATTAACCAGACAAATCTCTCCGATTTAAGTACTTCGTTTTCGGGGTTATTATCACAATTGGTCGCCTTTCGGCTTGTACAGCTTTTTCCAGATTTCGCACAGACATACGGTCGAGTGAAACCGGTAAAAGATGGCCAGCGGAGTGCTTATGCGGGCAATTATTGTCCAACCCCAGAAGCCGAAGAATCGCAGCTGGGTGCTGTTGGAGTCGTGGCGACCCGTTTCTAGCGTCGTGATGATCCACATGGCGAAATTGCACACTAGCAAGAACGTGACCATCTCTCGACCTGGTTTCCGGTTTGCGTCTGCTGCCGAGCTGGCGACACGCTGAGATGCGTCCAAGATGAAGATTGTCTGCAGAGTGGCTTGAATCAAGCGACTCAATGAAGACAATATGACAAAGTTGTTGAGAAGATCCATGTGCGAGAGGTGGCCACTGATTATGCTGAAAATGCTGAAGAGGTATATGCCGATTTGACCGACTATCAGTAAAATGTTGTCCAGTTCGACGTTCCTGTGATGGGTGTAGCGGAAGTGCCTGATCTTTAGCATGGCCACTATCACCGATACTGCCGTCAGCATTGATAGAATCATTTCAGAAATGAAAGCCTCCTGGACTGCTAGATTTTTGTAATCGTCGTGGTTGATGAGCACGAAGAAGAGGATGACGCTGATGATGGCCAGCACAAGCACGAAGATCCCGGTGAAAAGTCCTGAAACGTCAAACAGAAAACATTTAGAAACATCCTCAATGTGTCGAACTGCATTAAAAACATTTAAATGACAATTAAAATACGCTAGGAAGTGTGTTATCAGATCTTAGGTCCAATAGATCTTTGGAAAAATGAGGTCAGGTGATACGATCATGTGATCATAACAATGGTTGCCACCCTCTATGAGAAAAACCATTGCAGAATAACATTATAACATTGTTAATTTGTAGTTTACTTATTGTGGGCGGAGGCTAACTCCATTATGTCATAATTTTCTAATGGCCTATTGAAAGTGTGGCGAATTTGAGTTTGGCATATTTTGGCTCTAACGATTAAATGTAACAACTTTCGTCTCTGAAAACAAGCGCTTTAATCCTTCACCTTTGTCCAATATACTAAAGCTAGGAATAGAACTAAAGGATGATTGGTCAATAGGCACACCAAGTATGTGCACTGGGGCCCCGCCATTGTCGTAATTAACATAAATCAGACGTATTTAATATCCTCCCTGCATGAAGTCCATTTTGTAATGGTCGCACTAAACAATAGAATCAGGGCCGGCTTAAGGCATGATCTAGCAATGCAAACGCACAGGGCGCTTTAAACTTAAAGACGCTTTAATGTACCCAAAATTCACCGACTTAGGGACCGGAGAAATCGCTTCGTTATAACGAAAGCTCGAATTTTTTTTAAAAGAATTTAGCCAAAACAACCAAAAAAATCATTTTTAGATGTCAAAAATGTAGGAAATTTGTATAACATTTCCCAAATTTTAGTAGTAATCTTCAGAATATCAATAAAACTTAAATTTCAGACCCAAAATTCAATATAATTATTCATCTGGGCTCTTTAAAAAAAAACAAGAAAAAAAAGTTTTTTACTTATACCGGCATGTTTCGTTTTATATCGGCATGCCAGTATACACTTTTTGGACAAAATTTTAAAAACCTGCTAAACCCATGCCCAACGGCATGCCGCTTTATGTGAGGTAATACGATAAGTTATAAAAAAAATTCGTTATAACGAAGTTGGACCGTATATCGCTTTTCGATGCGATATATCGCTGCCAAATGAATACGATTGCCATATCTTATTCACATTTGCTTGGAAAAATAATCGCACAGGCCTGAATAGAAGCATCCCGATAGATAAGAGCAAGAACGCCTGTATAGGAGCTTGAAAGGAATACAAGAAATTGCATGAATTTGCTTCGGTATCGATCCACACGGATGGAAATTAATTAAATTTCTAAATAAAAGATGGTTTGCCTTTGATCGCGTGCGAACAATCCACGCTGTATTGGTGGGATCTGATTGGCACGTCTAAGAAGCTGTCGGATGGATTTCTCATTCTTTTCTTGCCAACTTGTTTCCACAAGACGTAGCAAATGGCGGCGCAAATGAGACTGTACTCGATGGTGCATGGGAACAAGAAAGGACTGATGTCTTGCACGAGCTGGGAGAACACATCCGTTTTGCGACAAGAGTCTTGCGTGTCCAGCACTGCCGCACGACGCGTGCGTTCGTGCACATCATCCGCACCGAGATCGGCAAAACGATCGTCGTAATCGCTGTTCGACGTATTGCTCAGCCGACCCATTTCCATGAGCCTTTGCTTGAGGAGATCTTTCATGTGCTCGGAGTAATGGTGGATTTCGTGCTGCGATTCCTGCACGACGGCCAGTAGCCAGACGCAGAGGTTCGTGGCCACCATGTGCATTAGGCCGAATCTGGCGATTATCTCGTGGCGTTGGAAAGTCATCTGGGAAATAAAAGAATTAGAGAGAAAGAAATTAATTTTCTATTGGTAGTTTTTGCGCATTAAACTGGGTTTATGCCAATGACTTTGTCTTTGGTTTTAAGCGGGATTTATCTTTCTATTGAAATTTTTACTGTTTTCGCATCAGTTGTGATCTGACAAGGTATTACAAGATAAGAGAAAAGTCTTCTGGTGTTCGAATTTTGGGCGGGAGCCAAAATTGAGTCTTTGCGGCTTTATGTCTGGAGATTAGGGGCAAGTGTGTAAACACATTACAGATATTAAAACCGGTGGCTAGGTGCCGCGGTACTTAACCTCTACATAGCCGTGGCTGGATACTACACGTTGCTAGATATGGTCGGTCACTTTTTTTTTATTGTGTGCATCTGCGCAGGTGCAATCACGTTTTGTTTGGTTGAACACAAGTTTTGACACTGATTTTAATATGGCAACTGCTGCAAAAAGGTGGCAAAACGGTAAGCGGAACTTTCATTAACGGTGTTTTACGTTAATTGAAAAGTATTTGTATTTATTTCTTTTAAAATATGAAAAATAGCTTTTGAGGAATAACAGTTGATACCCTTAATTAATAATTAATAATTTTACTATTTGTGTAACTATTTGTGTACAGTTTTCCAAATAAGTGAAAATTCGAATTTTATTTATCGGGTTAACCGTGTGCGTTTACATGACGTTAGTTTTCTGGTAAACATGATGTCTTATGTGAATTACCCATAACGAATTTTAATTATCTGGAACAACAAAATGGTTTTCGATCTATTTCAGCCCCTAAACAAATCAAATTTAGCTCGTCTAACTTTCCCAAAAGCAAGAAGCATTACAATTTGTTGTAAAACAAACGAATATATCATTTTTGTTTACAATTGATTGGTGCCATTTTTGATAAGGGGCACAAAATATTACGGTCAGTACAGCACGTTTACGAATTCACAGATGTGTACTGTACTGTACATGTAGTTTGCAATGCGCAAAACACCCAAAATCTACCTCGTACAACTGAAATTTAGTTTTCCTATTAAGTTGTCTTTTCAGCTTTTTAGATAACGTGAGTACATGTAAACATGGTAAATGACTACGGAAGGAATTCAGTGTTTTGGGTTGTACATTTTTGCGCCATCTAGAGACATAATATAAAATACTCATATTCACACCTGATGAACCGTCCTTGAACCAGATAATGTTTTCACCCTCGACTATGTGACCCCAAAGCAATTCATTTACATTTTTAATTTTTTTTAAAAAAAATTATCCTACTCAAAAACCCTCATGAATATTCTATTTGGAATTTGCCGCCCCTTGATTTTCACCTGAAACTTAAGAGCTGCTTCTCTGCATTGTCTCCTCGCGTGAGTGTGACACATCAGACATGTGCAAATCCCAGATTTCTGCTTGTATCATCAGCAGCATCTGGTGAGGATTACCGGAGTAATTGTAGCAGTGCATTCGCCAACAGATTTATGAGACGCGCGTACAATGTGGACGACGACTTACTTTCGAATTAATAAAGACGAAGTAGAGTTGGCTGAAGGTGAAGATCAAGTGCATGCTCGGTTCGAGTGCTTGGATGATGTCCACGCAGCGCAATTCCAATTCCAAATATTGAATGAACTCCAAACCCGAGTAGATCATGCTGCCGATCCCAAACGCTGAAAATAAATGGAATAAAGCAAGTCGTAATTGCTCGGCGAAACGTAAAAATAGATTTTTTCTTTGCGCAGCGAAAACAGACAGAAGGAAACAACAAAATAAAACATTCGTCAAAGTCATTTAAATTTTTTATATATTTTTTTTTATAAACTCACCGACTGCGCCCACTCTTAAATAGAAACTGCCGCAATTCCGCGGATCGACCGCAACGCCTAGTCTGACCGTTCCGTCGTCATCGTCTTGCTGACCGTCGTTGTTGTTGTCCGAACTGACGCTGCTGCAGCGGCTGTTTAGGCGGTCCGGGGTCGGACGGGGGAAGATGGGAAGTCGGCGGAACCATCGTCTGAAATTCCTCGCGGACAGTTTGGAATGGACGGTAAAGGCGTACGCGAGGAACGTGATGCTCACGACGTAGAGATAGAGGTAGAAAGCCTGCAATCATTGACGAGAGAATTATGTTTATTTATTTAATTAATTACGGTAGAACCCCGATTATCGGAACACCGGTTATACGAATTATCCACTTATCCGAACGACAGTAAGCGATTTTTATCGACTTTTAATGTTTTCTTTTAAGATTTTCACATATTTTTGATAGGTTTTTAATGTTTTTTGACGATTTTCATCCATTTTTGGTCGGTTTTTAATGTTTTTTGACCGGTTTTTAATGTTTTTGACCGGTTTTTAATGATTTTTGACGATTTTTATGCATTTTTGGTCGGTTTTAATGCTTTCTAACTATATTTTAACGTTCGATTATCCGAACAATTCGGTTTTATGAAAACCCACGTCTCCCAATTAGTTGGGATAATCAAGGCTCTACTGTATTCTGAAATCTCGCGCCTCTTGTGTGTACCGGGGATTTGAGTTTATTTTTAATTTTGATACGCGGAATTTGGTTGGAATTTCCTGCACGGTTTTCCACGTCCGGAAACCACGAAATAAAATTTTTTTTTAAAGAAATCCGACACGTTGTGAGTATTTATCGGCTTATCTTACCGTGTAAACATTGTTTGGCACATTGGGAGAGATGACTAAGGTGAGTGGGAATGCGACTCCCATCACGACTATCAGTTTGCAGTAGATGGCACTGAGGACCACGAAAATCAGACGACTTCTAATCAATTAAAAACAAATTTTTTTTTTTTAAATTAAAAAAAAAAAAATTATCAAATTTCATCGCGTTTATCGAGAAAAATAAAGTTCAATAACAAATTGATAAATTTATGGCTTAAAACGCATAAAAACGAACTTTTCTTACTCTTTTTTCCGCTTCCTCATCCTCACTTTCTCCCCGTCGACCAACGTGAGGTAAAAACGTTCATCCTCGGGCTGGAAGTTGAGTTTCGTGTCGCCCATATCCTCCTCCGCAAGCGTGTTGCACTGTCCCGTGCAATCTGTCGTGCACACTGAGCAAAAACGCGTCGGGCGCGCGACCTCTTCTTTCTCTGTCTTGTCGTGCATCTCGCGCGCTCTCTCTTCTCTCTCCTCACGCTGCGTGTTGAGGGCGCAGGGTTGACGTCAGTTTGATGATTCTTTTCTAGAGAACAATGGCTACGATTAATTGGTCTTAACTCGAGATTAATTTTTATTGCATTTTATCTATTTTTTTTTATTATATGTGGGAATTTAATAAAAAAAAAATTTTATTTTATTTTTGCATTTTGTGCACGTGAGGCACGTGAGGTCGAGGGATGAATTTAATGCGGTTATAAGTCACATTTAATGCGATATTTTTCGTGTGCGGGGTTTTTTGGTTGTTTTTCACCTAGATTTTTCTTGTTAGGACGTGCAATTTGAAACACCTGTTATTTTTCAGTGTTTCTATGGATACTGAGATATGGTTTATAATTTTATGGGACCATCGGCTTGAATCAATCAATAAAATAAATTTAATCCGAGTTATTGAATTTTTATTTTTAATTTATAATTTTTTTATTTCGTAACGATTTGAGTTGAAGGGTCGATTTTAATTGGATTCGGATTTTTCAAGGTTACAAAGCGAGTTTCGCATTGGAATTGGATTTATTTATTTCTTATTTGTTTTAAAAGTCGGGGGTCAATTTAAGTTTGCCATTTATTTATAATTTTCTTCTAAGTCCACGCACTAAAATAGATGGTTGCTGTTGGCAACTGCAATAATTTTGTCAGAGTTGAGAGACAAATAATGGTCCCAAAAAAGATTTGGGCCGCTGATAAAAACCAAACGAAACCAGATTAAGGACATTTAATCTATCGGATGTCGAAGGAAATGAGAGAAGAAATGTTTTTTTTCTATAAATGTCGCATTTTTGGGTGTTTTTCTTTACTCCAATCGGATTGCGGTGGAAACAATGAACAGATTTGACACTTACAATGTCGTGCAATTGATTCTGCCACTTTGCTGCTGCTATCGGCGATCAATGGCTCGTTTTTCGAGTGAAATTTATGTGCACAGCGAATCCATTAAGTGATAACGTGCGAGCAAACTTTTCCATGTGTTTGTCACGTGCCTTGTCGTGCGGTTTTCAGTTTACACGGCGCATGCGTAGTTGTTGTTGATTCGGCGCCTCTAGTGACAAATATTTGAATTAAATTTGAATTAAATTTTTTTAATTAAATGGCAACAGATGGCGACGAAGAAAAATATAAAATAAAATAAACTGAATGTTTCTAGTTTTATTAATTCGACAAATATGTACAAACTCTGGCGGAGAACAAAATAAATATTTCGTAATTCGTATACAACTAATTAATTACATCAGAACTTGAAAAAAGAAAAAAAAAATACATTTTTTTAAAACCATCTCTGTATATATAAATCACAACAGGGGTTAAGTACAAAGGGGATTATGTATAACCAAACGCTAGAAAAAATATATATTCATATAGAATTTGTATATTTCGATATTTTTGATCGTTTCGACAAAAAAAAAAAAATTGAAAAAAAACCCTTAAAGTTTATTATAATTATTACTATTTAATTTATTACACTTGAACGGTGAGCATTTCGTTCTTCTGCTTGTAGAGTTTCTTCCAAATTTCACACAGACACACGGTGGAATGAAACCTGAAGAAAATGGCCAAAGGAGTGCTGACCCTGGCCACGATTGTCCACCCCCAGAAGCCGTAGAACTCGAGCTGCACGGGACTGGACTCTGTGCGTCCCGTTTTCAACGTGTTGATGATCCACATTGCCAAGTTGCACACGAGTAGGAAAGTGATGATTTCTCGCCCGGGCTTCTTCTGCGCATGCTCGGCGGTGCTCGCATTCCTCTGCGACGCGTCCAGGATGAAGACCGTCTGCACCGTGGCCTGAACCAGACGCGCAAACGCGCTCAACAGCACAAAAGTCGTGTTGGGCGTGTGCTTAAAGTAGCCGCTGATGATGCTGAAAATGCTGAATAAATAAACACCGGTCTGGGCCAGTATGAGCAGAATATTGTCCAGTTCCACGTTCCTGTGGCGGCTGTAGCGGAAGTGGCGGATGCGGTACATGGCCAGTAGAGGCGCGATCGATGTGAGCATGAAGAGGATCAATTCGCTCACGTTGGACTCCATCATGGCCAAGTCGTGGAAGTCCGGCCGGTGGACGAGCACGAAGAAGATGATGACGGTGATTATGGCCAGCACGAGCACCAGGATGCCGACGAAAAGACCTGCGAGGTTAATAAATTGGAAATTGCGGTTAGGGATTGGATGAGCCATAAGTAACATCATTTATTTGTTGATGGAATGCAGTTTGTGTTTGCGCGCCGTTGTTATACAATGGGTGATATCAGCAGGGGGTTCTGCGGATTGATGAGTGGTTATTGGCAAGCGCAGAAATTGGCTAGAAATAAACTGCTGCTTCGTGTTGTGGAATGTCCCAATTGCATAACAAACAAAAAATGTCAGAAAAAATTGGCACGGTAAATACTGGAATTTGGGCGAACCCGGTGGCGGATTTATGTATCCGTATTTGGGGCCATATTCGTTCGCTCGAATAAACACGATATGTGAGGCGCAATCACCATATGGTTCATAAATATATGGAAATTATATTGTATTGACACCACAAGGAATTATGCAGGTTTAAGTGCATTGAAAAAGTACATTGTCGTACGTTGTACAGTCAAAAGTCTTTATAACGAATCGCGATATAACGAATTATCGTTCCTCGCAATTCGTTATAAAGAGTTTCGACTGTATGGTAAGGCCGTTATCGCCTAAAAACATCTATCTCTATGCGCACTTTCTATTTGACGATAATCCAGAGGGTGGCGCCATATTTGAACTGACAGTTATGACCATTGTGGTAAATCGAGAGTAATGCTTTTTAGATTAAACGACGTAACAAACAAAATTTAAATGCGGCGTGCCAATCACTAGCAAGTCTACTTTTAAAGTGTTTCATTTTTGAGTATTCACCTTTCTGTAATAGTGATTTTAACGACATTAACGATTAATCAAACCATAGGCAATTTGCGCGAGATTGGGAAAGACTAGCGGTAAAACAATCACCTTTGATGGCGTTGGAGCAATCGACGCGGTAATGATGGTGTCTGCGGCCCATGCTCGGTGGATCCGATTGCCTTCTAACGGGTTTGCCGATGTGTTTCCACATGATGTAGCAAATGGCCGCGCAGATGAGGCTGTACTCGATGGTGCAGGGGAAGAGGAAGGGACTCGCTCGTTGGACCAGTTCGCCGATGATGTTGTAGCGATGACAGGAGGACGTTTTGCCGATAACTCGCAGAATCTCCGGCGGAATGGCCGACGGAGATCTCGGCAATCGCGCTTCGGACACGTTGAAGTCTTGTTGCACGTTGTGGTGCGTCGTGTATTGGGATTTGAGCTGGAAGGTCGGCAGCGACGTGCTCACGTGTTGGTGGGCGTCCGGGTTCTCGTAGAAGGCGAGGATTTCGTGTTTGGATTCTTGGATGACCGCGAGAAGCCACACGCATAGGTTGGTCGCGACCAGGTGCATCAAGCCGAATCGGGCCACCTTCTGGTATTTGTAGATGCACATTTTCGAGTTGAGGAAAATGAAGTAGAGTTGGATGAAGGTGAAGGCCATGTGCGACAAGGGGTTGATTAGGTCTAAGATGGAGTAGCAATCCGATTCCGGGTCGATTTCGAAGAATTGGACGATTTCTAGACCCGTGTAGATCATACTTCCGATACTGAAAGCTGAAAAAAAAATATAAAAAATTTTTTTTTTTTTAAATATATTTTTTAAATTTTTTTTAATTTTAATTTTATTTTTTATTTACCTACTGCGCCGACTCTGAGGTAAAAACTGCCGCAGTTTTGCGCGAGTTGGAGCCGCGATTGAGCGTGTAATTTCAGTTCTGATTTGGTTAGTATGATTTTCGGGATTTCGGGTTGCGAGCGACATCCGCACAGTCGACTGAGAGCTTTAATGATGGACGGTTGTCGACCTTTCATCAGGAAGAGGTACGCGTACACGAGGAATAAAATGCTGACGACGTAGAGGAAAAGGTGAAAACCCTGCAATATGAAAATAGTCGAGTCAGGCAGTGCAGCACGTCATTTTCAATAAATTTTTTATTTTTTTTTAAAAAGGCACATTTTTTTTTTATGATTTTTTTTTATTTTATTACTTTAAAGATGTGCTGCAAAAATGTGAAATTTAAAAAATTTAAAAAACTTAAAATTTTTTTTTTTTATATATAATATATACAAAAGAAAGAAAATATGCATTTCGCTTGCCTGTCGGTTGGGGGCATTTGGCCCAGGCGAGGAAAATCTGCCGAACTGTATATATAAAGAATTTTTGGATATTAGTGGGTGGTATGATACATCGGGTGATGATGGATTGGACGAGAGATTAAAAGGAAAGCAAAAAGCGATTTTTTTTTTGATTTTTTTTTTGCACATAGAATGAGAATGAGAAGTAATTTGGGATTTGAGAAAAGGGATGGTTAGTCGAGGCGTGAAGCTTGTAAAGAAACAAAGCTACTTACACCAGTACATTCACCAAAAAGCTGTACATCTTGAGACAAAAGTTCCATTTAGCAAGTTCTACCAGGAGACACGAGTTGAACACTCGTGTTTAAGCTGCACAGTGAGGGCTCAAGGATTAGGCAATGGGGAGAGGCCTTACCTTCTGGAAGGGCGACTGGATTAATGGCGAGATGACTTGGGCCAAGGGAAATGCGATTCCCATCACTACAAGGAGTTTGCAGTACATGGCACTGAGGATCATGACCAGCATGTCACTGCAAAGAAAAAAGAAAATGGCAGCTGCGTTAACATCAAGTTTAGGTCTTGTCGGAGTTTCCGTTTTCTATGGTTTTTAGTGTTTTTATAAACGGAAATAACCAACGTTGGAAAAATGCCTTTATTTTATTTTATTTATCGTTATCGACCGGCCTTTCTACTACATCTTTTACGTGTATTGTGACTGGTATGGTCTTCGCTAGTGCAATCAGGGGACTGAAGACACTAGTTTGGGACGCATACTCACGTAAATAACAGAAACTCCCCTAATATTGGTTGGTTGGCCTTTATTAATGTTGTCTAGGGGTATGGGGAATCCCGTTACCCGTTGCGGGTGCCACGATGACACGCCGCACCGGCAACCGACCCACTGGGGCCGTATGGCGGTGTGTGGCCAAGCGGTCACATCATTAAATGTTCTTCCCAAGTTTTTGAAAAGATGATTACGTCGTCTATATATTTAAGGACGTAGTTTTTGCGGTAAAACAAATTTTGCTTAGTTTATCGGTTGTTTTGCTTGGAAAAATGACTGCAAATGCAATTCAGGGGTTTTGGCCTACTTTTATGTATCACTAAACACGAGATGTCGCGACCAGCAATTTTTGTTTTTGCGGTTTTTGGTGAAAACAGCAAAAACAGAAACTTGGAGTGGATCTACCAACGAATGTGACCCAAAAAACACTTTGTTTTATTTAGAAATTACTATTTTTTTGTGCGAGGTGTGTTCATTTTCTTGGTGGGCAAGGGCGAGTCGATCATCTTGGACATTGGAGACTCCGTGTCCCTCTCCATGGAACTCCGCTGCGAGTCCAAACCGACACTAGGGGCGCGAAGCTCCATCGCAATCATCCCTTTTCTTGCAGGGTGTCGGTACTGCAGAGTATCAACAAGCGCAGTGACCTGTGGAATAAACGAGAAACGCGTGTGAGTTTTTCAGCCCTAAAATTAAATTCAAGTTCACAATTGGTTGAAAATAGAAACGCTGCGACTCTGCCAGCATGCAAAAGAGCACGTCCAAAATGTCAGTCAAATAAAGGTGAACAAATGCATGAACGGAGAAAAAGAAAAAAGAAATTGGACCTGCTCATCGAACTATCTGCTGGTGTGGTGTGGTCAGGTTAAATTTACTACAAAGGAATGTGTCACTCGAGTCTATTTCAAACACATCTCCACTTTCACGGCTTGTGTTATTGGCATTATTGCCCAGATCTGCTCTCATATCGTTGCATTTTTTCACTTTTAACCTTGACATTATTGTCGCCAAGGTTAATTGTTTCGATGCCTCATTAAACAGTTTTTAATCGATTTTTTTAGCACCTTGAGAGGTTTTTTTTATTGAAATTTGCACTTGAGTGGAGAAAATTTCTTTAAGATTCTTTAAGGAATGATAAAATTGACAATGGGTGTTTGGAATTTTGAATTATGTAATATTTTTATTCTTCGGTGTCGTGTGTGGATTTGCATAAACGAATGATTCATGTGACTGAACGTTTAATTTAATTTGTGATAATTGCGAGCTGGATTTATCAAATGATTTTTTTTTATATTTTTATTGATATTTACTATCTGTCTTGTGGAACCCATAAAAATATCCCCGTCCTTGGATTTATTTTCCGTGTAAACATACACTTTTATCTGGCGATTTCTTCTTACGAGATCCGCTCGATTTATTCGTGGAATTAGCTAACGGATTAAATCCGCCATGTTTTCTCGACCCGATGATCCCAATTTACGATCGCGTGTCAAAGGTTAAACCCAAAAATTTAAATCCGACAATTGGTGTAATAAAATTAATAATAGATTGATTATAATTAATTATAATAGAAATGGAATTCGATACGCAACTTTAAGATCTTTTGTTGGATCCATTTCACGTTTCGAATGACCGAACGAACACCCCCGAAAGTAAACAAAGCACGAAGATAAATAAATTAAAAAATTAAAAATAAAAACCCGAACAAATTGTGCAAATAAATAAATAAATCGATATAAAATAATTCCACATGTGGGGACAGCGAGCAAATTACGTAATAACGAATTAAAGAGTGAGAATTCAAAGTGCATTTTACTTACTTGGGAAGCGTTGATTTCTTCAACGTCGTCGTTTTGTTTGGCGTAACGGTTCCCCGTGGTGAATTAGGAGGAGCGGCCGTGGCTGACCGAGTTTGTCGAAGGTGTGTTAAAGGGGTATCGCTGAAGGATACCGACGGTAAAAGGTGGCACGCGTCTGCAGACTCTGCACGTTTGGATGAGGCGCAACGATACTAAAACGAGCCGAGTCTCGGAGAGAAGCGAACGTCATTCACCCGCAGACCGCGACCACTTCCGGGATGAATCAGCACCTTGCTTGACAAGTGTTTGTTTGCTGCTGTTGCTCCGAATTCGATTGAAAAATATTTCTTGTGTCTGTGGAACGTTTTCTTAAGTGTTTTATATTTGACTCGGAGGAAAGGTGACGCAATGTGGCGAGTAATTGTTAACGTGATTGCAAATAATGGATTATGGGCGATAAATCAATTTGGTTTTGAGTTTTTGACGTCAGTTGTTGAGTTTTGGTTTTTAGTGTCGTGAAGGAAGTATGTTGGGAATTTTTTTAATTTATCATTATTTTGACGTTCGTCAGGTGATATAAACGGAACAATTATTGCAATTCATGGGTTGAAACACTTGTGTGGGTTCCACTCGGGTGGGTTTGGTCGTTTTAGTAATTATAACTGCGAAAGGAAAAGTTTTAGAGGGAAATTTGATAATTGGGTTTTTAATTTTGTTTTTCAAATCGTTTTTTTTAGTGATTTTTTTAATTTTTTTTTTGAAAATTAAGCCTAAAGTCCATTGGTTAAGCTGGAGAATTTGTTTTAATTATTTTTTTTAATTTTTTAAATCGATTTTTAGTAATTTTTTTAATTTTTTTTTAAAAATTAAGCCTAAAATCCATTGGTTAAGCTGGGATTTTTTTTTTTTTATATAAATATTTTCTTTTGGGTTGTTAAAAAACTTGTTTTTGTTGTCACAGTTTTTTATTATTATTATTTTTTTTTTGTATTTGAAAAATAAAAAAAAAAATAATAATAATAAAAATGTTGAAAAGGAAATAGATTGCCGGTCGGGGCGCGGAAGGAAATTCCTCCAGTTTCATACTATATATATAAAAAAAAATTTTCTGAAAAAAAAAAAAAATAATTCGAGAGGTGTGTCACATCATGTGACCATATGTTACTGGATTTAGACAAGAGGTTCATTTCCTCTGGTGTTGGCAATGACCCAAAAACAGCAGTTCAAGGTGAAAGTAAATAAATATATACACAGTGGGCCGATGATGTATTCGCACACAAGCACAGTTTCAACATTTGGCAATAAATCGACGACTCGAATCTCAAATGTAAATTGTTTGTTGCATTTTTTTTCTATTCGGGGTATGTTATTTATGCAAACATACCATTGTTCTAAATTTATGTTTGGTATTAAAGGGGCGCCAGGATCTGTGCTATTCGCTTTTTAATTACCGAATAACTGAGTGAAAGGCATGGCGTCATATTTTTATTGTTTGTTTATCTACGTGATAATATTTGATATTTTTATTTTAATCTAATTTTTGTTTATCAATTGAATTATATTTTTTGATAAGAAAAATTGATATTTAATTGTTATTATTTCACATAATTGATAATAATACAGGTGAAGGTTTTTTTTTATTGAGTTATCTGGAGTAGGTTTTTGGATAATTTTTTAAAAAATTGCTTTGAAAACAATGTCATTTGAAAAATTTGAAAAGCGGTTAAATTATTCATCTTAAAACGTGAGAATAGGTTTAACTATTAAGTGTTTGATGATGGCTTTATATTTTTATCGGCCATTAAAACGACAATCGTAAATCGCTGTTCAAAATTCAAATGATGTTAGCTTTGCATTCCAAGTTTCTGTTTGTGTGGTTTTTGGTGTTTCTATAAACAATAGACGAAAAAATGAGATTATTTCGTTTTTGGGTCTGAATTTGGTTGTGAAAACGTGGAAATAAACACCTCTAGACGTGGTTTTATGTTTTTTTTTGGGCTTTTGGTGCCAAATTCCGTTTACAAAAACACGAAAAACGTCAAAAACAGAAAATTTGGTTTAAATTGCTTCGTCCAAACTCGGTGTATCGCTCGTCGTGTCTCCTTCCGACTTTTTAATCTTATACAACTTTTTCCAAATCTCGCACAGACACACCGTGGAATGAAAACGATAAAAAATGGCGGGCGGAGTGCTCACTCTGTTGATAATAGCCCACCCCCACGGCCCGTAGAAGTCCAACTGCACCGGATTCGACTCCGTGCGACCCGTCTTCAAAGTCTTTATGATCCACATGGCGAAATTGCAAACCAACAACAACGTGATCATCTCCCTCCCCGGCTTATTCGTCGCCGACTCGGCCGTCACCGCCGTCCTCTGCGACGCGTCCAGGATGAAAACCGTCTGACAAGTCGCCTGGAACAGCCGCGAAAACGACGTGAGAATGACCAGCGTGGCGGCGCTGCTCGGCGGCGACAAATGGCCACTTATAATACCGAAAATGGAGAAGAAATAAACGCCCAGCTGCGCCACGATGAGCAAAATGCTGTCCAGTTCGATGTTGCGGTGACTGGCGTAGGGCAAGTGGCGGATCTGCGCCATGGCGATGAACACGGCGATGGTCGTGCCGGAGAAGAGCACCAACTCGCCAGCGTACGCCTCGACGACGGCCATCTGCCGGTACTCCGGGTGGTGGTAGAAGACGAAGAAGAGGATGACGCTGATGACGGCGGCCACGAGCACGAGGATGCCGGTGAAGAGACCGCGCATCGTGTGCGTGCAGTCGACGCTGTAGTGGTGCTTGAGCGGGGGCGACCAACGGCCGGATTTTTCGCGCGTTCGGGAGGTTTTTGGGGTTCCGCCGCGGCCGATGTTCTTCCACATCATGTAGGAGATGGCGGCGCAGATGAGGCTGTACTCGATGGTGCAGGGGAAGAGGAAGGGACTGGCTTTTTGGACGAGTTCGCCCAAGACGTTTTGGCGTTGGCAGAGCTGGAAGATTTCTGTGGCGGGGTCGAAGGATTTGTGCTCGGGTTTGGTGCAGGCGAGGGATGAGTTGTGGGTGGATTTGTTGGATTGGTGGTCGTGGTCTTTGTGGGCTTCTTGCATGAGCATGTGGAGGATTTCGTGTTTGGATTCTTGGACGACCATGAGGAGCCAGACGCAGACGTTGGTGGCGACCATGTGCATGAGGCCGAAGCGGGCGACCGTTTGGTATTTGTGGATGCTCATCTGTGGGTGTTTGAATGGTTAAGTTTTGGGTTTGTGGAGATTTTTTTTTTTTTTTTTTTTGTTTGGTTTGTTTACTTTGGATTTGAGGAAGATGAAGTAGAGTTGGATGAAGGTGAATGCCATGTGGATGCAGGGTTTTAAGGCGTCGACTGCTGTGTAGCACTCGGGAAGGGAGCCGACTTCGAAGAATTGGACGAATTCGAGTCCGGAGTAGATCATGCTGCCGATGCCAAAAGCTGTTGGGTGGAAAAAATTTGTTAGGTTCTGGAGTCATTTTCTTATAAAAAATGCATTTTTGGGAAGGAAAAATGCATTTTTAGAAGAAAAAAATCGATTTTTAGAAGGAAAAAAATCGATTTTTAAAGGAAAAAATGCATTTTTGGAAGAAAAAAAAATCGATCTCTAAAGGAAAAAATGCATTTTTAGAGGAAGAAATGCATTTTTAGAGGAAAAAAATGCATTTTTAGAGGAAAAAAATGCATATTTAGAGAGGAAAAAAATGCATTTTTAGAAGAAAAAAAATCAATTTTTAGAGGAAAAATGCATTTTTGGAAGAAAAAAAAATTGAGTTTTAGAGGAAAAAATGCATTTTTGGAAGAAAAAATTCGATTTTTGGAAGAAAAAATTCGATTTTTGGAAGAAAAAATTCGATTTTTGGAAGAAAAAATTCGATTTTTAGACGAAAAAAATGCATTTTTGGGATGAAAAATGCATTTTTGGGATGAAAAATGCATTTTTGGGATGAAAAATGCATTTTTGGGATGAAAAATGCATTTTTGGGATGAAAAATGCATTTTTGGGATGAAAAATGCATTTTTGGGAAGAAACAAATGCGCTTTTAGAAGAAAAATGCATTTTTATGTTAAGAAATGCATTTTGAACGTTAACCGTGAGTCCTTTAGATAGTCCAGACTCCCTTTGGATCCTTTAATTTAGCCCAGACAAGTGGCCCACTAGACGACTGGCCTGACCACCAACAGGTGCATGAAGCGCTTACTGCCAGATCCTCACTCGTATATGCCAATCTCAAATATATACACCACAACAGTCATTTCATGCTTTACCAAGCATTATAAATCTCCCCTCGATACCTCTGGAGTGCACTAAATAAATAAATAAATAAACATCCACCATTGCAGATAATTCGGCAACTTGGAAGCAAATCCTTCCCCGAGTAAGCGCTTTCGAAGCTAATTGAGGCACTCCTCACCAATCCCTTGTGGAAATTTAGTTGTAATAAAAAGTAAAAAAAAAATTGTTTGTTAAGGTCGAAAGCCTCAAATTGGTAGTTAAATGGCGCGTCTCCTTCAACACAATTAGCAGTGACACCTGCGGTTAGCATATTGCACGCCCGTTGCAGCGTCCAAGTGCGCGAGGTAATTAAAGCATCGCAGCCGTGGGAGTTAGATGTAAACTTATGTTTTGTGTAATGTGGAAAACGATGAAAAACGGTTTTTAAAAGCTATTTTAGAATTGAACGCAGCTATTGTGTGTGTAGTAGGTACTAATTAGGTACCTATGGCTCCGACTCGCAGGTAGAAACTGCCGCATTTTCGCATTTCTGGGATGCTTTTGTGGCGGTCGCGTTTTTTCTCGCCCATCTCCACGTCACAGTCGCCCGTCGAGAAGCTTCTGGAGCCCAAGATGTGTCGTTTGATGGCGGAGAAGGGGTCTGGGAGTTGGTGGCGGACCTGGCGGTGACCGATGTTGTCACTGGTGCGCAATAAAACTGCGTGGGTGTATATTAGAAATGCGATGCTCACCAGGTATAAATAGAGGTAGAAACCCTGGGAATTAAAGGAAATTAAATTTTTTGGTTATAGTTATCATTAGAACTAGATTCAGCAAGTGGATTCTAGTTTTAATGGGTTGCCAGTGGCCAGTGTGGGTGCAAATTTTGTTGTGTACTTGTTAGTCCGTTTTATTATCTTGTTGGTTTGGTAACCAAGTTGATAGTTAGTGGTTCAAGGTTAAAAAAAATATTAGATTTTTAATTTAATTTAATTTAATTAAAATTTGCTGAAATGGATGATTGAGTTACTCACCACATAGAATGAATCTCTGATTTGCAACGAAATCACTTCAGCTAAGGGATAAGCTATTCCCATTGATATGAGAAGTCTAAATAGAAAATTTTATTATTATCATAAAAATTAAATTAAAAAAAAATATTTATATTTACTTTGCATAAGTAGCACTTAAAATCACAACCAATGTATCCCTTTTTTCGTAAAATAGACAAAAATTATTAATTTTTATAAAAAAATTTTTTTTATTAATTTTTATATTTTATTATTTTTTTTTGTACCTTTCTAGTGTTTTTCTCATGACATCGTTTGCTTTTTTCAGAGTTGATTTCGTCTCAATCGATGGGAGCGGCGAATTGTTACTGCTGTGGAAAGTCAATGGAAGCAGCTCGACCGTACCCATGACAGACGTTGGTTCCCTCTGGATTATCATATCATGTGTGGAAATAACGATCGATCTTGCTAACGTGCCAATAACACACAAGTAAGTGAATACCGTATTTATTGAACGACGAGAAAGTGTCGAGCAGGCGCAACATTTTTAATTTGTTTACTTATTGGCATTCTGACAATTCTGACACGATTTTCTGAAGAGAAAGAAAGGAAAACATATTATTTACCTATAAATGCTTTTATTTTTCGCTGTGTAAGTGCCACTAATGTGGAAAATAGGTTTTAAAGCGCGATTGTACTTACAGTACGTTGAGTCAGAGCTAAGTCAATGTTTATTGAAGCAATTCTCACACGTGGCGTGGTCAGGAGATAATTTCGTGAGACTATTGTACTTTTGTTCGCATCGTTCGACTGTTCAAGGACTAAAGATTAAATGTTTGTCTTGAATTTGGATCAGGCCGGCATTTTGCTGTAGAAAACGACGCGGAGTTGATTAAAGGATGTTGAACTTTTATAATAGGTGAAGGATTTGTTGTTGGTTGTTGAGTTATTGGGTTGTTTTAAAGGGGATTTTCTTGCTTGGTTTTATCCTGTTTTCAGGGTTTTTTTTTTTATCAGGATGTGTGTGCAGTGAAGCCAATCTCAATGGTCTTTACGGGTCATGTTTCCAAATTGAAATTTTTGGTGTCTGGGATGGATTTTTTGATATTTTAAGTGGAAAATTCTGCACAATGTGGCGGAGAAGCAAATAATTCCTTTGTGGCTTTGTGCGGAGGAAATTTTGGAGTTTATTTAGTGCGCATAATCTTATTAATGTTAATATTTAATCTAGTGTTGCAAATATTTTTATTTTCTAAGTTTTAATATCAGGTTTACGTTTTTATGTCATTACATTGGCGTAATTTAGTGAAAAAGTCAGTTAGTGGGAGATTTAGTTTTTGTTTAGTGGGAAACCAAGGAAATTTAGTGGGACAAAATATGATACCGGTTCGCGACGACTGTATTTTGCGGACCATAAGATGCACTTTTTTACTTTGAAAAGTCGATCAAAAATTGGGGTGCGTTTTATGGTCCGGATTTAGGTATTGCAGGCCCCCTAAGCACAAAATTTTAAAAAATCTAAAAAATACACTTATTATTATCCCTTTTATATGTAATAAATATAAATACATATGCAACAAAGAAAGAAATTAGTTACAAAGTTAAAAATATATATTATATTTCCGATTTAAAGACATAAAATCATTATAACATTTTTTTGTGGGTAATTATGGGATTTTTACGGGGGCCCTAAGCACATGCTTATTTTGCTTATACGTAAATCCGGCCTTGGGGATACCCATGAAAATAAATCGGGAAATTATGAAAAAAAATAATTAAAAATGAAATTTAAGACTTTTTGTAATAAAAACATATTTTTTTTAAATAAAAATTGTCTTATCGTCCACAAAGTACGGTAAATTACACGAGTTAGTTTGAAAAGAGCTGATTTAAGACCTTTTATTTATTTATTTATTTATTTATTTATTTATTTATTTATTCACCTGCGATTCTTGTTGTGTCATTCACCCCTGCCATTTGTGCTTTTCCATTTTATTCTATCGTTTAATGGCGGATTCGATAGCTTTTTAGGTTTTACATGTATGAAACGATGCTGCAGTCGATTTGTATCCACAAAAAATGTCTTTTTATTTGTGTAAAATATGATGAAAACACAGGTACAAAATTCTCAGTCATTTCACTCCACAGGTTTTGTACAGAACTAACACGTTATTGGATTTTTCAACGATCAACTAAAAAAGCAAGGGATTATACGGGGAAATAAAAAAAACTGCTTGATCACAGTACATCAATTAGTTTACATGTTATTCTCACCTATTGCACCGAGCTTGATTTATTTAATAAGAAAATATTGCTAAAAATGAAAGGATTTCATTTCCTACGTGATTTGTTGGTTTCACTTAAATACTACCGTACCATATTTACTAGCCAATGACATTGTCCGTATAAATATATATATAATATATATAAGAATTTTTTAAAAGTTTTTCTATTTTAATAGCGATAGATTTAAAATATGTATATAAAAAGCAGCAAGATTTGAGTTTTATTTTTATCGAAACGGTTCTAGGATTTGGAAAATACATTTTTTTTTTCTTGAAAAAATTCAATTTTAATTCAGTTTTAAGAGCACGTCAAAAATTTGTTCCCTCGATATTTGATTAGCGTTTGATTGAGTTTGATACAATCAGAAAAAACGCATCACGTTTAATTTATCAATAACTGCACTCGAAAAGTCTAATTTAATTTGTTTCGATGAATGTTAATACTTCGAATAACTTTGTTCTGTATTATATTTTGTATACCGTATTATCTAATTTTAAGTGGCATGCCGCTATAGTGCCATGAAACCAAGGATAACATGGACACGTATCCACATGTTCAGAGCGTTTTGCCACCGATAGCCGCACTGTATTTTGGGATAACAACAAGTAACAAACATGCTTAGTTGGCCAGCAATGAGTGACCAGCGTTTCCCAAACTGTGAGGCGCGCGAGCTGATTTTTGGTGGGGCGCAACGGCACAATTGTAACAATCTAACTAAATTGCAGACATGATGTCGCCTAGAATAGTGCACTTGTCTTGTCGCCTAGAAGAGTCTATTCTATCTGGACAATACATAACTGCCAAATTCAAATCATTTCAGTTTGTGAGCTTAGAATCAATTCTATTATGGATATTTAGTAGTTCGTTTTTGAATAATTTAATGCACCGGTAGATGAAGTGGGGCGCGGAAGATCGTCTTGCTTAAAAATGGGTTGCGATGCTAAAAAGTTTGGGAATCCCCGACATATGGATACATATGGATTTTATCCTTTGTTCATGACCGGACTACCGATAGACTCTAGGTGCATTCAAAAACTCTAAAACGCCTCTAAAACTCGTTTCGTGTTTGTACGTGACGTCATGGGAATGACGTCACGTACAAACACGAAACGAGTTTTGCATACGTTTTAGAATTTTTGAATGCACCTTCTGTTTTTACCGGCATTTGTAAGTGAAATTACAGCAGGATAATAATAATAATAATTTAATTTAATTTAATTTTTTGAGGGGATTTTCGAATGCAGTTACTAAATCCTCTTGTAGAGCACGGAGATAAAAATACTTCTGCAGTTCATGCAGGCACTTGAAGTTTCCACTCGACTTTATAAAGAACAAAAAAAAATTTCTTGACATTCTCAACCACTTTAAAGCATAAAAATGGGTCACCTAGTGCCAAGTATACGAACAAGTATACATCGCGTGCAGTTTGAGAGGATTTCATGATATTTGTTCATATGAGCAGAGAATAAAAATGAAAATAAAATTTACAAGAGCAGATGAAAAATGACAATACTGTTTTCATGATATGATGTCATTAAAATAGAAAGAAAGAAAAAAAATTAAAAATTAAAAAATATTCTTTAAAGCCGGTCGGGTTTCGGCTTGTAAATCTTTTTCCAGATCTCGCACAGACACACCGTGGAATGAAATCGGAAGAAAATGGCCAACGGCGTGCTGACGTGCGAAATGATAGTCCAAGCCCAGAATCCGTAAAAATTGAGCTGCACCGGATTCGAGTCCGCCCTGCGACTCTCCAGCGTGTTAATGGCCCACATCGCGAAATTACAAACGAGCAGAAAAGTGATCATCTCCCGACCGGGCTTACGCCGCATCTGGTCGCTCGAAATAGCCTGGCGCCGCGTGGCGTCCAAAATGAAAATGGTCTGCACGGTCGCCTGCACCAGATTGCCGAGCGCCGTCAGAAGCACCAGAATGGAGCTGCCGTCCATCGCGAAGTGGCCTCCAATGATGCAGAAGATGGCGAACAAGTAGACGCCGGTCTGTGCCACGACCAACAAGATGTTGTCGAGTTCGATGTACTTGTGCGGGTTGTAGCGCATCTCGCGCACCTGGTAGACGGCGATGAAGGTGGCCACCGTGCACAGCGAGTAGAGCACGAGCTCGCAGATGTGCGCCTCCAGCACGGCCAGTTCCTTGAACTCGGGCTTGTTGATGAGCACGAAGAAGAGGATGAGGCTGATGATGGCCAGCACTAGGATGAGGATGCCCGTGAAGAGACCCTTGTTGGCGTGCGCACAGTCGACGCTGTAGTGGTGGCGTCTGGAAGTGGTCACTATGGACAACTCGCTGCTGATGGAGTTGTGTTGGGAGCGCACTTGTCGGCCGATGTTCTTCCACATTATGTAGAGGATGGCGGCGCTGATGAGGCTGTATTCGATCGTGCAGGGGAATAGGAACGGGCTGGCGTCTTGGACGAGTTGGCCCATTATGTTGATTCGGCGGCACTGGGTGTCGATTATTAAGTGGTTTTGGAGGCCCCTCGTCGCTCGGTGGTGGGAGGAGTTGTCCAGTTGGGTCATTATGTCGGCAGTGTCTTCTGAAAGTGGAGGATTTGTTTTGTTTGTTTTTTTGTTTTGTTGTTTTTGACTTACCGAACGATGAGTTGATTACATCCATTTCCATGAATGAGTTGTATTGAGGAAGAACGAGTGATTCTGAAGATGAAAAAGTGGTCGGAAAAATTTGATTTCCATTCATCGAATGGTCGGCGAAGGCCAGAATTTCGTGTTTCGATTCTTGAATGAGCACGTTGAGCCAGATGCAGAGGTTCGTTGCCACCATGTGCATGAGACCAAATCGAGCCAAGTTTTTGTACTTGTAAATGCACATCTACAAAACGACAAAAAAATAAAAAAAAATAAAAATATTTATTTATTTTTTACCTTCGAGTTGAGAAATATGAAGTAGAGTTGGATGAACGTAAACGCCATTTGAGTGCACGGTGTGATAGCGACGAGGATGCTGTAACAAGCCGAGTTTGGGTCCAATTCAAAAAACTGTCCAAATTCCAATCCCGAATAAATCATGCTTCCGATCCCAAACGCTTTAAAAACACGAAAAAATCAACTACGATCTCTATTTCACATTTTCGTGGCGACTTTTCCTACCTACAGCGCCCATTCTGAGGTAAAAACTACCGCAGTGAACACCGGCTTCTTCCACTCTCTTCTTCTTCCAGCTTAAATCTGGATTAATCGTATCTCCGTTTTTATTCTGTTGGATATTGTCCTTGGAAGACTTGAACAGTGACTTTGATGTTGCTGTCTGCGAGTTTCTCCGCAGTAGGAAGGTGTACGCGTAAATGAGGAAGAGTATGCTCCCGAAATACAAGTACAAATAGAAAACCTGGAAGACGAATCACGCGCAATTAGCAAACAAAACTCACCACAACTAACAAAACTCACCACAAAAAAGGAAGTGGTGATGTGAGATGAGATGACTTCTGCCAGTGGGAAACCAACGCCCATCACTACCAACATTTTGGCATACATGGCGGACAGAACCACCACCAAAGTATCGCTAAAATAATTTAAAAACAATCAAATTTGCATTTATCCACAAAAATTAACGAAAAAAAATACTTACACGTATTTTGGCTTGATATTCTTATACCTAAATCCAGAGAAAAAAATCACTTAGTTAATAAAACAACACAAAAGAATGTTTTGACACAAGTTTTCAACACCAGCTGTAAATGTTTACACGGGAAATCCATCAGGGGGACGAGGGTCGTGGGCGAGTGGAAAATGAACGACCACGCTGTGTGATTAAGTATTTTAAGGTTACCTGGAAGGCTTTTGGGCGAAAACATCGTCGTCGTCGTCCTCTTTTCCTGAGTATTTCATGATGTAGTGATCGGCACCTGTCGGTGTCGACGGTGGCGACATGTCGATCAGCGATGGCGGTGCCGTTTCGAGTCTGTTCCTAGAAATGCTAGATAAACAAGAAGGAATGTCTTTATCGACGACAAAAGGAACAATGGTGACAGTAGCGTTCTTTCTCGAGGCCATCTCGACTTTTGTTTGTGTCGGTGACCGCCTCGACAAGCTTTGATCGCATTGATAGCTCCGTATCAAAGACGAAAGTTCATCCCCAACGTCGATAAACGCGATAAACATCAAAAACTTTATTTAAATTATCAGGATTGAAAGTAATGATAGGTGGGCTCACTTACAATGCACTCATGGATTAAATCGGACAATTATTATCCGTAAATGTCGACGATGTGAATCGATATTTACGGACAATTATTATCCATAAATGTCGACAATATACATCGATGTTTACGGACAATTATTATCCATAAATGTCGATGATGTACATCGATATTTACAGACAATTATTATCCGTAAATGTCGACGATGTATATCGATATTTACGGACAATTATTATCTGTAAATGTCGACGATGTGAATCGATATTTACGGACAATTATTATCTGTAAATGTCGACGTTGTATAGAGATATTTACGGACAATTCGCGATAAACATCAAAAGCTTTATTTAAATTATCAGGATTGAAAGTAACGATAGGTGGGCTCACTTACAATGCACTCATGGATTAAATCGGGCAATTATTATCCGTAAATGTCGACGATATGCATCGATATTTGCGGACAATTATTATCCGTAAATGTCGACGATGTGAATCGATGTTTACGGACAATTATTATCTGTAAATGTCGACGATGTATATCGATATTTACGGACAATTCCCGATAAACATCAAAAGCTTTATTTAAATTATCAGGATTGAAAGTAACGATAGGTGGGCTCACTTACAATGCACTCATGGATTAAATCGGACAATTACGGACAATTATTATCCGTAAATGTCGACGATGTACATCGATGTTTACAGACAATTGTTATCCGTAAATGTCGACAATGTATATCGATATTTACCTATGGTAATGTCCGTTATTTGGTCTCGGTCTCGCGACGGCATCGCAAGAGTGTATGTTCCGCGCAGGACTTTTGTGATCTATGCTTCCATTTGGCAGCTTGGGCAACGAGTTTCCGCGAGACGATACCAACGAAGTGGGCTCGGGACTGGCTAACATATGGCCCTGACTGATAGGGCTCGGTGCGTGCAGCGTCTGGTGCCCTTCTGTGGGTCTTTGTATGCCGACCCAGCTAGAAAACAGAGAGGAAAAGGATGTAGGTTACACTAATCTTAGTGTAAACATATTTATAGGCGACGCAGAAGTGTGTTGACTTGTTAAAGCAAACAAAAAATGTGTCTAAATTTACACACGCTTTTCTTTGTGTCGGAATGTGAGGGAGGATGACGTGCTTTTTTATTCCCAACCCCCATCTCTGTAATCAAATCGCCAGATTCGGTTAGATAGAAAAGGGGATTTATATTTATTCTGCTTTTATATTCATTGGGTTTTAAGTGGACGGGGGATGCGAAGAATTGTAATATTTAAAGAGACGTTTCAATTAAAGCGTGTAAATGAGTTCTGTCTCTTTCTGTGGTTCCTTTTAAAGGAGGTGTGTCCTTCCTTCCTTCCTTTCTCCAGCGAGTAAAACTGGTTTTTCACTGACCTGTTCATGACTTTGAGTCGTTCATTGTGCACTTTCCTCCACAGGAAACGTGCTCGACTCTCTTTGTGCGAGTTTGGAGCTACTTTTATCTATTTGCAGCTTCAGCGAACAGTCGCTGTGGCATCAATTTATCTGCCGAATTTAGTTTTACTATTTTTTTTTTATAAAGATGAGATAAATTGTCGTATTTTTTTTGGTTCACACTTTTAAATGGAAACACAGCCTCAATTTGCTGTTCTGGAATGATTGCATTGCTCATGATTCACTCGGGGGTCCGCGAAAGAGGGGAATCCAGATGATGTCACTTAAATTCTGGATTTTTTATCTGACTAAAGGAATGTGGGTGGAGTAGACCGAACTTAATTTATTATTAGTTCATTAAATAAAAATGAATTAGTGATGGAAAAAGACTGAAATTTTGCGATTTTTCGGTGATTTTGAGCGATTTTTGACTGATTTTGAGCGATTTTGAGCGATTTTTGACTGATTTTGATCGTTTTTTGACTGATTTTGTTCGATTTTTGACTGATTTTTAGCGATTTTAAAGATTTCTAACGATTTTTGAGTAATTTTGAGTGATTTTCGTACGGAATTGTGGGCAACGAGTTTATATGATTCACCGCGCACACCTGTACTCGTTTCCACCACTCACTGCAATTGTGCGAGCACAATGACCCCCTGACACTCCAAACATGTGCGTAAACAAAAGGTGTGGGCATTTAGGGCGGACCTACTTTGTTTTTTCTTCGCTGACCGCCCCCTCGTCCCCTTGATCGATGTCGTTCTCCCCGTGTTCGCCGTCGTCCGTCTCGTCCTCGCACGAACTGAGCGTGCAGTCGTTGGCACTGGTGGGCTGGTCCTCGGCGCGCGTGCACGGTTCCATGTCGATGTCGGAGTCGATGCCTTTGTCGAAGTCCATGTAGAAAGAGTCGCGCGAGTCGCTCGAGCCGCGCCGCAGTCGAAAGCTCAGGTTGATGCTGCTGTGGTCGTCATCCGAAGCGGCCATTCGGCGATACGAGCGATCGGTTGCTCCAATTTGATCGAACGTGCAGGTCAAACTGAATGGATTTTGCAGACCCACGCTACCCTCGGGCGAGGAGCCACCAGTTGGAAGGCGCTCTCCATCACTGGCTCCTCACCACCTCCACCGCGCGCTTCATTCTCTCTTTTTCTCTTTCTCTCTCTCGCTCGCTCGCCTCGACCCCCTCGCCACCCCCCAAGTCACGTGATTTGCTGCGTGAGTAAAGTGGCGCCATCAAGTGCGAGGGAAAAAAAATTGGGACGTTTATTACGAGTTTGGTGAGGAAAAAGTGCAGTTTGAGTGACGTGTCAAGGTTGTTGGGGATTTTTTGTTTTGTTTTTATTGGTTGCAGCCTTTTTCTGGGTCCAGTTTGACTGACCAGAGCGTTGAGAGTGGTGTTGAAGGGTTGAGTGGTTGTACTTGTTGGAAGTCGATGCTTTGGAAGTATTCTAGGCGATGGCTGGAAGTCGATAAGAAATGTGTTACAAGGATTTGTGGAAGTTGTAATAAAAGGTGATATTAACACTCCCATAACTGTGGTGGGGTGTTTGACCTTAGGAGGGATTTTTGACGTCATTTGTGGTTGGTACCGAGCGGGCAGCGGCATCTGGTGAGGGTTGGTGGTGATGTTGTAATGGCGCTTGGGGTTTTGGATGGGAAAAGCGTAGGAAATTGGTTATGGGAGTGTTTTTGGGGGTAGTAATTACAAGTTTGGTCCTTCGTGGAGTCCTTTTGTGGCTGGGTATAAGGCCATGTAAGTGCGGGTTGTGTCTTTGCCGTGGATTGAATACGCGTTGAATTTGGTGACGTTTTTCGGGAAGTAGGCGGATGGGATGTGCGCTGTTCCGGTCCATGTTTTGGCCTCGTTGTTTATGGTTGTTGTCACTTCAAGTGGGAGACAGAACTTAAAAAATAATAATATGTATTATTAAATTTAATTTAATTTAATTTAATAATAATAATACATTGACAGCGTTTCCTTTGCCTTTTAGAAGCAGTACAATGTGGTGCCCAAACCTAAAACAACAAAAAGGAATTAAAAATCGATTAAAAATGAATTAAAACTGCGAAACATACGGTGAAATTTCAACCTCTAAATAGTTGTCGTCATCGCCAAGAAAAAACGCTTCGACAACTGCGAAAAATGAATTATTAGATTCTCGGTAATTAAATTAAATTTAGTTGATTTAATTAAACTTAATTTAATCGAGTCATATTATGAACCGCTTATTTCTGGATGAGAAAAGAACGCGTTTTGATTCAATTTATTCAATTTAATTTAATTTAGTCGGTTTCATAAAATTTAATTTTATTTAGTCGATTTAATATAATTTAATTCAGTTGATTTAATTTAATTTAATTCAGTCGATTTAAATTTGTTTTAATTTAATTCAGTTGATTTAATTTAATTTAATTCGTTGATTTAATTTAATTTAATTCAGTTGATTTAATTTAATTTAATTCAGTCGTTTTTTTATTTAATTTAATTCAGTCGAGTCGATTTAATAAAATTTAATTTGATTCAGTCGATTTAATAAAATTTAATTTGATTCAGTCGATTTAATAAAATTTAATTTAATTCAGTCGATTTCATTTAATTTAATTCAGTTGATTTCATTTAATTTAATTCAGTTGATTTCATTTAATTTAATTCAGTTGATTTCATTTAATTTAATTCAGTTGATTTCATTTAATTTAATTCAGTCGATTTAATTCAATTTAATTGGATACCTTCGTAATCCCACAGCTTCCATACAGGTCCCCCCGATTGACCGGGTGGTCTGTCCGAGTCGTCAAAAAAAGGGGCCGCAATGTGCAACTCCAGCCCATCACTCATCGGGCCCTTGAGTGCGAGGTGCACGGGCTCGTGGGACACCGGTTCGCCATCCCACGTTCGGGAAATCGAGTAACTCAACCTGCAACAGCGAAGAAGGAAATTGGTGAAGATAAGCAACGGCCTATAACTTTTAGTACTCACTCATGGACATCATTGCATCCCTCAGTGGACATTGTCCAGGAAAAACAAAGCAGCAAACCCAAATTATGTCTGAAGAAGAAAAGAAAGTTAGTCATACTTGGCAAACGGATAATAATTTCCTGATAAATCAACTTTCTATCGCCAGATAAGATTAGAAAACGAATTTAAAAAACAAAGAGTAATAATCGGCCCTTTGTTTCCCGCCATCTGGCGACGGAAAAATCAAATCCGAACGTAAACAATTTCAAAAATTAAAATTTTAAAATTTTTTAAAATTTTTTAAAATTTAAAAAAATTAAAATTTCGTTTTGCGTACAAATTTTTACGTTCTCTTTATATTTTAGACGCTAAAATTGATTTTTCAAATTATTTCCTCAAGATTTTGTCACAATTTCGGTGAATTTTAATGAATTTTAATGAAATTTGATGAAATTTAAATGGTTGCAGAGATTTCAAGTGCAAAGACGCAGTTTGCGAGAGCCAGACTGCGTTGTAAACGCATAAAATCGATCGGGTTTGTCCTTGACACGAGCTAAAGGGTTATTTCCCCTACCTCGGCTCCCAAAAACAGAGCGAAAGACCGAAGCCTACGCCAAACAAGTGCACTGACCGCTGCCAGACAAGTTTTCCGAGTTGGAAAAAGAGAAATGATGTCTCGACCATTTGACCAGCTCGCACACGCACCATCCACTCGCCAACCGAACCCCCGCGAGTGCAAATTCCTCACCTAACCTTCACCAACGAAAATAAACACTAAATAAGTTGGGAAAACGCATAATTACGCTCGCACGCCGAAACAAAGAGGTGGGAACGGAATTTCGATTGAATTAAACTCGTGGAAAGTGACACATGGCGCGTAACGTAACAAACATCTGTGTTTGTTAATTCCGTCTAGTTACTCAGGATATTCGAAGGTTGATATTAAATGTCGATTACGTAATTGCATAATCTTTAATTTCAAAATGGGCGAGAGGCTTATTTTTATTATTTTCATTATTTTTAATTTTTTTCAATGTCAATTGAAATTGCTGCGTCATTTTGGGGAAAAATTAAAAAAATGGCGTCGAAGTGTGTATTTATGTATTATATTCATGGATGAGTCGATGAGGAATTAGTTTGGATGTAATTTTTTGAGGTAACCCACTTCCTTATCCCTTTTGATTGCTCTAGTTGTTGCGCATTTCAAGGCCCCATCCATGCATTGATGTTTTTTGTTGTTGTTTCCAGTCTGAATCGTCCCTCGCGCCGGTGTCGAATGGACTGCTCTTCTCATCTCTTCTCGCGATGGGCGGGAGTGTGTTCGGGAAGTTAGTCTTTGCGACGAGGTGGAGGAATGGAGCCCCGAGCGGGTGGGAGCGCATAGCGACGCAAACCGGCCCACGGTCGACGTGTTGTTGCGGCTTGGGTTGGGTGTCGCAGTTTGTGGTGGTTTTGTCAAGGAGAGCGTGTGTTTGGGTTTGTTTCGGCGGTGTTTGGGAGGAGTGACATTTTGTTTGTGCGCGGTGGTGGGCCGTGTGGTGAGGTGGAAAAATTGTGCGTCACACGTGTTTTGGTGAGGTTCTCGGGTGGATAAAGTCGTTTGGTCTGCTTGGTTACTGGACAGCTCATGTGTGACTTTGAGGTAAGTTGTTTTGCCGGTTTTCTGTTATGGGGATCGAGTTTTAATTTGTTTTTAATAAGTTGTTTTGGGTTTGGTTTTTTGGGGGTTTAAGTGGATATGTTACGCGTGGTTTATATGTGCTTTATGTGTTTTGTTTTGGTTTTTTTTTGGTTTTTTTGGTGTTTTTTCTTGTTTTTTTTATTGTTTTCTATTTTTTTCTTGTTTTTCTGTTTTTTTTGGGTTTTTTTTTGGTTTTATTTTTTGTTTTTCTCTTTTATTTTGTGTTTTTCTGTTTTTTTTTTTGTTTTTTTTGTTTTTGTGTTTTATTTTTTTATTTCTGTTTTATTTTTGGTTTTTCTGTTTTTTTTTGGTTTTATTTTGTTTATTTTGTGTTTTTTAAATTTTTTTATTGGCTTTTTTCCAAGTGGAAATCGAAATTAGAGCAAAAATTCTTGTTTCTTTTATCAAGTTAAAAGGAAGTTGCCATTTGTTTACTTTACACTGGGTTTGTAGGCCCCAAAACATTCCACAGATAATTATTTATTTTTAAACGCATAAAAAAGAAAATAAAAAAAATCTAAGATGGACGGTGTATTTTAGCAAAAAAAAAAAAAAAAAAAAAAAAAATTGTGAGAACCTTGACAAATTTCTCTCACGGGATCTTTTTGATTATCCGTATTGTATAAAAACACACGAATGCAAACATCAACATTTGGTTCCATGAACCTCCATATATTCCTTTTCTCTTTTTTATTTAATGAAACACTATACGCAATACTTATTTAATAAATTATATAAAAGGTAAATGGAGATGTTTAGATTGCATTTTCTTTGCCTATTGTTTGTTTCATATGAAAAGCTCAGGTATATAAAGGTGAAACTGGCTGCAATCTGATAGGCCTAAACCTACTTCGCATGGTTTTGAATTGTGTGCAAAACCAAGGGTCAAAACGAGGCTCATCACTAGCCAGAGTAGCCACTTGCTTTCATCAAAATTAGCCCAAAAAAATAATTTTTTCCATTTTTTTTCATTTTTTTCCAATTTTTTTAATGACTCAAATAGAATCGGTTCACCAACAGGTTTGTAATTCAGTACAAGGTTACCCGTATGTATTTTAAGCCCGCGTTTATTGGATATTAAAGAAAAATCAACCCAAAATGGCCGGAAATTAATTTTTTTTTAATTTTTTTTTTAAATTTTTAAATTTTTTTAATTTTCAGCAATGAGTTACACGAACTCTCTGGATAGGTCCGTGACATTCGACCGCACAGGTCCGTCGCCATCGCCATCAATGAAAACGTCCATTCACTCAGGCAAGTTAACAAAAGCTCATAAAATGACGCTTTTTAATCGTCTCGAGAGATCGCTTTATTCAATTTTATTCAATTGAATCGCGTGACAATCGATCGATTGTTTATTTCTCTCGGCCGCTTCGTTTCTCGGTAAATATTACACTTAATCCAACACTTTTCGATCGTATCTCCCACCATTTGACTTAATTCAACCTCTTACAACCGATAAAAACTCGTTTTCCGCACTCAATAAATAATTTTGTACACAAAATGGGCGACATTTCGTCCGATAACGAGATAAAACGGGTCTGGTAAAACCAAAACGACGTTTTTCGACGAAGGAAGTATATATTTATATATATATATAACAACATGACCAAATTCTATTAATTTAAAACACATTGAATCGAATTGAAACCGTGCCAAGTTCAGGATCACCGATTTTGTTCCCAATTCATATCAATTCGTTTTGTTTGGAAAAAACGAAACAAAACAAAAACTAATTTAATCCGCGTGTTATTTATCTACTGTTTTATGATGACGATGTTTCCCACGTTTCCCACGTTTGCTTGGCTTATCAAGCACACGGTATCAACACCTTGTAACTGCGAAGATGTGCCTCGAGTTTATCGCCTCGTCGTGCCTAGCAGAGTCGCGAACACCCCCACTTGCACACGGCGAAAACGTAGTACAGTACGGTCACCAGGATCGATAACTGGAGAAGGAAGGAAAGGGAGAGAAGAGAAGAGAACACACGCGAGGCAAAGCGTCTGTGGTGAATAATTGTTGGTTCTCGCCATTGTGTGCTCGAAAACGAAGACGAAGACGACGAATCGGTCCGTTTTACGACTGGGTTTGGTGGATGAGTGTCGCCCGAGCGTGATTGTGGACGTGCGGAGCGGTTTGGCGTGGAAATCGAACGCTTTTCGTGCGTTTGTTTACGGATTTTGACCTGCAGTTTGCACGAATACGGCTAGGAAAACCAGTTGCTTGTTGATGGTATTTTCTGATGGGTTTATTTTTTATTTCTTTTGCTTTTTTTTCGTTTTTAATGTTTAGTGGGTAAATGCCCCGTTGAGTGGAATTATTGATTTGGATGAAGAGCGCGCGCCCGTCGGTGTTGCGAGGAATAATTTGAAGGTCCTTGAACGGGAGCCATGTTGCTCGAAGGTTGCTCGCGGTCTCCACCCTGCTAGACATGTGTTTGGCTCGATTCGTGGCTCCAAATTAAAATTAAAATTTAAGAAAAAATATTTTTTTAGAATTTTATTTTGGTTATGTAATTTTTTTTATCGTTTTGTTATCGTTTTGGCGGTGCAAAGTCGTTTCGTTTGATTGTTTAGGTTGGAATGAGTGACGGGTGGACGGGGTGGTGGAATAAGACACTTCCTATGTCTTTTGTAGGGTTTGTCACGTGCTGGTGAAGAAAAAGTGGAGTTTTTTGTGTCACTTATCTCAAGGTGGGCGGAATGGGTCAATTGCAGCTTGCAGGGTTCTGTCAAGCGCTCGAGTGACGGTTATTGTTGTTTTTTCGTGTTTGATTTGAGGGAATTAAGTCGAAATGCGTGCGGGATTTTTATTGGGGGGCGACAGACAAGACAATTGAAGTTAATTAGGTTCGTTGACGACGGAATGTCGTAAAGCGAGCTTAGATGTAATTGGAAAATGGGATATAAGACGGAAAAAAAATATTTTTCGTGCGTTTAGACGTTGGTTTGGGGCTTTGAGTTAATTTATAGCGAGAAATGCTAATGATACCAGTTTTGGATGGAGTTTTCTTGATTTTTTGAATTGTTTTAAAGGTGAATGTTCGAGAGATTGAGTTAAATGAAGGTGAGGCAAAATTGGGATTTATTTTTGCTTTTTTTTATTTTTTTTGGTTGAAGGAATTGAAATGTATGTTTTTGATATCTTCCTGGTGTTATTAGGCTTAAAAGAGTACTTTGTAGTGAGATTTGGAGGGAGATAAGATAAGAAAGGAGTCGAGTGCAAATGATATGTTTTTTACGACATGTTTTGTTTTTCTGGTTTGGCAACTGATGTTGGTAGCGGAGTTTGAGATTTCTTGGCTTCAATTTGTGCAATTGTCTATTGTGGTGAGGTCAGCTTTAAAGTTGTGTGTAATTTGCGAGCCGAGCGGAGGTTTCTCAGCCAAGAATTGCGTTTTATTCGTGAAATTCGGAGAAGTTGTTGAACTTTTGGTTTTTGGTTTTTTATTTTTTTATTATTATTATTATTTTTTTATGTAGAGTGGTTTGAGGGTGTGGATTTGAATTATATTTCCGAAATTAGAAAGTAGGTGGCCTATTTACGAGTTTTTAGTCAAAGGTGATTAGTAGAATTAGTTGAAGGTGGACGGAGGTAGGTTTCGCCAGGTGAGGTGATGTTATTGATTTTTCTTTGTTTTTATGGTGATTTTTCGGTGATTTTCGTTGATTTTGACTGATTTTGACAGTTTTTCGAATGATTTTTACGTTTTTCAACTGATTTTTACGTTTATCCACTGATTTTTACGTTTTTTCACTGATTTTTACGTTTTTCCACTGATTTTTACGTTTTTCCACTGATTTTTACGTTTTTCCACTGATTTTTACGTTTTTCCACTGATTTTTACGTTTTTCCACTGATTTTTACGTTTTTCCACTGATTTTTACGTTTTTCCACCGATTTTTACGTTTTACTACCGATTTTTACGTTTTTCCACTGATTTTTACGTTTTTCCACTGATTTTTACGTTTTTCCACTGATTTTTACGTTTTTCCACCGATTTTTACGTTTTACTACCGATTTTTACGTTTTTCCACTGATTTTTACGTTTTTCCACTGATTTTTACGTTTTTTTTTAGATTTTTACTGTTTTTCCACTGATTTTTACTGTTTTTTCGCTGATTTTTGTTGATTGTTTTTGTTTTTTTTAGCTGATTTTGCTTGATTTTTGCTGATTTTGCTTGATTTTTGCTGATTTTGCTTGATTTTTGCTGATTTTTGCTGATTTTTGCTGATTTTTGCTGATTGTTTTTGTTTTTTTAGCTGATTTTGCTTGATTTTTGCTGATTTTGCTTGATTTTTGCCGATTTTTATTGTAAATTGAATTATTTTGAATTCTATTTTTAATTTTTTCTTTCTAAATTTCAGTTCAGGCGAAAAGAAAAGGCGGTTTTCATCCATTACGTGCCGTCAAGAGAATATTCCGAAGGAAGTCAAAAAACGGCAGAAAATATGGACCAAATGAGGACTCTAATAGCATGGCTTCTCTAAAATCACGTTCCACCAGCGAGTTATTGAGTGCCGATGATGACGAGGAACGAAACCGGTTCGTACATTTTTCACAAAAAATATATATAAAAAAATAAAAAAAAATAAAAAAAAACTTTTTATTCCAATATTTCAGATCGAATAATGGTTCCAATCACCTGGGCTCCGGACTCAGCATGTCTCACGACAGTGTCTTCAGCCCGGAACACAACAGCGAAAATGACATGCGCAATGCGCAATCCATACAAAACCTCGCGATGCAGGTGACCACCGGAAGTCGTGGCATTTAGAGTGACATTTAACATTTAAAAAACATTTATTTCCGCAGGAACTAATGGACAGACTCCATCCTCAACACGATTCGGACGAGGATGACGTCGGCTTACCGCACAGTCCGTGCACGAGTCCCACGACGGCCGAGGTCCTTCGACAGGGATTGAGAGAAACGAGCGGCAAATCGAGGAGCACGTGCAGCGATGGCAGCTTGCTGAGCATGGGCAGCTCGGAAACCGACGAGGTTCCGTCAAACACGAGCAAAAGTTAACCCTAAATTGATTTATTAACGCATTTTTCTCGTTTAGGACTCGCTTATGCTGTCGTCGCGCATGAAATTGCCGCCGGAAAGGCATGGTGGGCCTCGAACGATCAAAATAAACGAGAAAAATCAATTTATTTGGTTGTTTTTTTTTAAAGATGGCGACTGCGAAGACGGCGCTGCTTTCCCGCTCAGTCACAAAGCCGCTCATCACAAAATATCGGTTAGGCCTAAACGCACGCACGCTGTCGGCAGACATCGGAAACTACAACAGGTAATTAATAAATTAAATTAGAAAATAAATGAATGTCGGTTTGCAAATTTTTCCTGACGTTGTCTTAGCAGCTTACAGTGGCCAGTCTTCCCGCCACACCGGAAGACATCGAAGATATGCGAGTGGTTTCACCCGACAGGAGTTGGCATTCCGTCGGCGAACGTAAATTTAAATCGTAAATTGTAAATTGTAAATTTATTCATTCGATTTTTGTCCGCAGAAGCTGCCGGGTCGTCCGGCAGCGTCTCGAGGGCGTCCAGCGTGATGTCCACGTCGGACAGCACCGGCTCGTTGTCCGCGAGTGCGAGTCCGACGCGCAAAAAAGTGCTTCCGACGTCGCAGGATGTGGAAGCGTCCATCAGAGCGCGCTCGTCGGCGGCCGCCAAAGCGGACGACGCAGCCGCGCACCCTCGACGGCGGACGTTCTCCGAGTCCCCGCACAGGGAACACGAGGAGAGCCGCAAGGACAAAGTGCACAGTCTGTCGACGATGGAAGGCCGCGAGATGCACGCGACGGTCGTGGCGTGGGGCCACCAAAGCGAGCCGAAGAAAGATGAGCGCACGGCGAGTCCCGCGTGCAGGGACCGAGCGCACAGTCTTCTGGAGAACGGTCAAGCGGTGGCCGAGGATTTGCTGAGGTCGGCGAGCCCCGTTCGACACAGGCTGAGTCGCGGCAGCGCCTCGTCGCCGACCTCGAGTCCCGAGCAGCTGCGGAGGGTGAACCAGCCGGAGAAAGTCCTTCCGCCGCTGCCGAAAGGCGTTCAAACTAACGGCGTTGTAGCTAGCGAGGCGGAGGAAACGCGGCGTACGGTGCAGCGGGACCCGTCGTACCGGGTCGCCGTGCACGACTCGAAGAACTGGGTCGAGGTGAACGGAAACGAGCCGGAAAAGGCGGCGAAAAAGGAGGAAAGTTCGTCGGGTTTGTTCGGTTTCGGGTCGAAGAAGAAGACGGAGGCGACGCAGAAGGAGAAGGCGAAGGAGAAGGCGAAGAAGGTGGACGACAGTCCGTTCTTCAGTCGGTTCTGGGGCTCGCGAAGGAGCAACAAGAAGAAGAAGGAGAAGAAGGACGAGGACGACGTGGACGCGGAGGCGGACATTGAGGAGAAGGACGAGCCGGTCGTCGTGAGCGAGTTCCGACGCCAGTCCGATTTCCCGCAGGAGGCGTCCGTCGACGTCAAGGCCATGATTCAGAGCATCACCGCCAGGTCGACGTTCCATCCGGTGTCGTCGAGCAGTTTCCGGTGCAAAGAACAGGACGGCGAGGACGGGAAACCGGCGCGGCCCGCGAAACCGAAGCCGTTGAGCGCGAAATCGCTGGAGTCGCTCGGACCGAAGGCACTGGACGTTGTGCCGGTGGATCTGGACGCGAGCCGGCACCCCCCGACCAAGAGCCACCTGTCGGGCTCGCTGCCTAAGTTGGATTCGGGGGCGGTGAAGATCGCGCACAGCGTTTCGTTGGACACGGGCGAGGAGAGCGGCAATTCGGGCGTCATGTTGGTCGAGGGGGAGCTGGTGCGGTTGAGGAAGAAGGCGTTTAGCGGCGAGCGGAAGGAGAGCGCGTCGCCGACGCCGACGCCGACGCCGGTGGTGGTGTCGGAGCAGAAGAGGCACTCGAAGAGGAGTTCGCTTTTGTCGTGGTACAGCAACAAAAAGGAGTCGAGTCCGGCGCCCGACGTGAAATGTGCGCCGGCCAAGTCGAGCGAGGCGACGGGGAGTCGGTTCTGGTCGTCCAAGAAGGCGGACGCGGGCCAGACGCCGAAGAAAGCGGCGAAACAGACGCCGGACGCGAGTAGTTTGCAGAAGGAGCAAGCGAGACGCGATTCGGTGTCGAAGATTGACGTTTATGCGGCTCGGAAGACGAGTTTGGACACGTCAGCGTCTGAAAAATGCGCGAAACCGGTCGCTGCGCAGACGCGTGCGCAGACGACGCCGAAGATAGTCGACCCTCCAAAAGTTAGCAAACGGAGGCCCACGGCCGCCGAAGGAAACACTTGTCCCGCACAAGCGGAGATTATGACGTTGGAGGCGTCGCCGCAGTTGAGTTTCCGGAAGAAGATGGAGGCGGAAGTGGAGAATGGCGGCGGGGAGGGAGCTAGGTTGGTGCGGGGGAGTGTTTCCGGGGGAAAGGACGGGGAGTCGGAGTTGTTGAAGGTGTTTCACAGAAGGTCTTTGAAGATCAAGGACAAGGAGCCGAAGCATGGTGCGACGAGCGAGGTGGAGGTGGAGATCGAGGTGGAGGTGGAGGTGGAGGTGGAGTCTCCTGTTCCGGGCGAGGGTGTGAATGGTCGACACGTGGAGACGGTGCGAGGAGGAATGAGTAATAAAATGAGCAAATCGTTTTGTTCCGAACCAGCGAGTGCGCCCGGAAGTCGTGTTTGTAGCACGTCTTCATCCGCAATGGCCACATCGAATATTGAGATTGTAGCTAAAAATGGGGAAAAGATGGAGGGTGGAGCAAACATGCCTGAATGGAGGCGAATTGCACAACAAAGGCGGGAACAAAGAGAAATGCGAGAAAAACAACACGTGACGGGGAATGGGCATGCGGAACCTTCGATTATGATGCAGGTAGATGAGTTGCAGGGTTTGCGGTGGTGGAGCAATAGTCGTCGGCTGCAAATATGCAAATATTTTGCATTGAAAAATACATTTTTTGTCTAGAAATGCATTGTTTCAGTGCAAAAATGCATTTATTTAGTGCAAAAGTACATTTTTTATTGCAAAAAGTACATTTTTTGTCAAGAAATGCATTTATTCAGTGCAAAATGTATTATTTCTGTGCAAAAATGCATTTATTTAGTGCAAAAGTTCATTTTTTGTCTAGAAATGCATTTATTCAGTGCAAAAATGTATTATTTCTGTGCAAAAATGCATTATTTCAGTGCAAAAATGCATTTATTTAGTGCATAAATGCATTTATTCAGTGCAAAAATGCATTTATTCTGTGCAAAAATGCATTTATTCTGTGCAAAAATGCATTTTTTGCCTAGAAATGTATTTATTCAGTGCAAAAGTGTATTATTTCTGTGCAAAAATGCATTATTTCAGTGCAAAAATGCACTTTTTTACTGCAAAAATGCATTTTTTTAATGCAAAATATATTATTTTTAGTTCAAAAATGCATTTTTCTTATGCAAAATGTATTAGTAAGTGCAAAAATGCATTACTTTAGTGCAGAAATGCATTATTTTTGAACAAAAATGCATTATTTTTGAACAAAAATGCATTATTTTTGAACAAAAATGCATTATTTTTGAACAAAAATGCATTATTTTTGAACAAAAATGCATTATTTTTGAACAAAAATGCATTATTTTTGAACAAAAATGCATTATTTTTGAACAAAAATGCATTATTTTTGAACAAAAATGCATTATTTTTGAACAAAAATGCATTATTTTTGAACAAAAATGCATTATTTTTGAACAAAAATGCATTATTTTTGAACAAAAATGCATTATTTTTGAACAAAAATGCATTATTTTTGAACAAAAATGCATTATTTTTGAACAAAAATGCATTATCTTTGAACAAAAATGCATTATTTTTGAACAAAAATGCATTATTTTGTGGAAAATCCATTTAGTTCTCAGCTTAGCGACATAATGCTACGCCACTGTAGTAATCTAATTTTTGCATTTAATTTTTTGTTTGAAATAATTTTCTTTCTTTGCAGGCTACTCCGAAACATTCAGGAAGGTCGAAATCTAAGGTGTTGGACATGGTTAGCAATTTTCAGAAACTGCAAGTGTCTTGATTGGTTGGTCGAAACCAGAAACTTCAAGAAGTGTGGGGGCTTATTTTTTATTTCTTATTTTTTGGTTTAATTTTCCAAAAAAAATAAAAGAGTGCATTTGCATGCTTGCTACAATACAACTTTCCATTTTACTCAATAATATTGCAATGTATCTTTAAAGAAAGAAAAAAAATCGTAAATTGAGGTCAATGTTAATTGTGGTATTTGTACATGTTTGAAACCAAACCCTATGTTTTTGTCACTTAGAAGTGGAGAAATTAATCCCGGTTTCTTTTTATTTTCTTCCACCGAAAGAGACAGGGTAAAAAAAAAGAAAAAATCAGCGAAATCAAACCAAAAATAATTTCTGAAACTTTTTAGTTTACGAACAAATAAACTGAAAAATAGTTTTTGATTTTTTTTGTTTTTAAAAACAATCCTTTTGCCAAATCATAATTTTTGGATGACTTTGTACTGTAGAATTTTCCCTGTTGCAGGTAAAAAAAAAAAAACCAAAAAATAGCGTAATTTTTGTCAATTTTTTACTAAAAAAAATGAATTTTTTTTTCTAAACTGATACAAATAATGATGATAAAAATAAAAAAAAATTCCCATTATTTTTTCACCAATGATGAAATGTTTTAGCGAGCTTTTTTATACATGTAAAATAGGAAAATACCTAAAAGTTCTAGAAATTTAAAATTTGCAAGCATTGAATTTTTTTTTTGTATATTTAGTGTTGCAAGCAGTTGCAACATTGGACAAGAAATTAAATGGCGCACTCTGTACGGACAAAAAAAAAACCTTTACCCCATGTTGTAATTTAAAAAAAATCATTTTTACATTTACAAGTTATAATATGAACACTTAGAAGACCGTCACTTATTATCTGTTCAATAATTATTATATCTCACTTGTATCTCATTTCTTTTTACTCCTTTGGAGTGCGATTAAATAAATAAATAAGTAAATAAATAAATAAAGACTCCGTACAGGAGGTGGCCGGCATTATTGGGCCGCAGCCCAGTTAGCCCAATGGTAAAGATGGACCGGACGTAGGAAAACGTCGCTGTGTTTGGTCCGTACAGAGTACACTGTAATTAATTATATAAATTTCTTGAAAGTGTACGATTGAAAAGAAAACGTCAGAATTAATTTCTTAATCAGGGATAAATTAGACATCAAAAACAATTTTGTTTTAGTTTACAATTACTGGTTAAGCACTAAGCAAGTTGAGGATTGACGTCTGGTTTGGTCGATTGTACAGGAAGAAGATTGAACCAGATTAATGTACAGAAAAAGAAAAAGATTTTTGAGTTTAATGTGCTTTTATTTTTGGGAAATTTTAATTTTGCTTTTTTGTTCTTGAAATTTTTCAATTGTACTAATATAAGTAATATTTCTTCTGGATAAAAAGAAAGGAAAAAAGGAATGAGAGTCATATTGTTGTTTAAATTGTGAATATTGAAGTCATAATTTGTTTTTGTTTTTAACTATACAGAAATAAGAGAAGCTGGATTGTATAAGCAATGCTTTAAGTCATATCAGTACGATATAATTACAATAAATATAACCTAACTAATCCTGTAAAATTGTCTGTCGAAAAATGTAATAAAATTGCTTTTCTTTTTCTAAATTTCAAGTTGTGCAAGTTTAGAAAAACATTACAATTTTGTCGCTAGATGATGCTGAGTCACTATTTGCAGGTGAAAGAAAAATTATTGTCATTTTTTAAATGTGTATAGTGTAGAAATTTAATTTTTCATGCTTTTATTAAATGAACCAAGTTTATTTAGAAAAAAAACAATGCAACGACGCTTTATAAATTTCCTCACCTCGCCACTAGATGGTGCGATGCTCCACGAAGAAACGAAATGGCGGCTTTGTGTAATGTTAAAACAACAACAACAGCGACGAAACGAAGGTTCTGTTTGATATTTTACACGTTTAAAATTTATAAAATAATTATTTTTTCCGCAGTTTTGAATTCCATTCCATGTGGGTTTACCTTAACGCTTTTTTTTTATCAATACGAAGATGATGTGCGGTAAGCAGCTCATTTTTCTAAATCCTTTGTTTAAACAATCAGAAATTCTTTCCTGTTGTATTTTTGGGATCAAAAGAATTTCTTTATTCTCATTAATATTATTATTATTAACAAATTATTTTTAATTGTTGCTTGACTTTTCGACGACAACTCCGAAATTCTTGTGTGATAATTTGTGCAACAGTCGCTTTATCAAATCCTTCTTCTTTTCGCGATGTTTTTCAATCTCGATCTCAAATTTCTTGCCGTCGAAATAATGCAACAACTCAACCAGCAACTCTTCCTCACTCCCCATGCCGTTTGGTTCAATCTCCAGCCCAAACTTATTTCCCTCAGCATCACCTGTCAAATGAATTTTCAAACCCTCCTCCGTCTCGACCTCGTAGTAATTTGGATTGTCCGTAGTTGTCGATTCAGGAATATCAAAAATAGTTTCCTCCTCAGTCGGCTTGAATGTAATCTCGTAGTCGCCGCTACTTTCTTCCAAATCGGGATAAAAAATTGACCCTGACCCTACTTCGTCACCATCAAGTATGATATCAGAGTCGTCGCCCCCCTCTTCCAAATCGGGATAGACATCTAACCCTGATCCTGATCCTGACCCTTCCTCGTCACCTTCAAGTGTAGACACTTCAAATTCTTCTTCCGGTGTCGACACTTCATATTCTTCTTCAGGTGTCGTCACTTCATGCTCTTCTTCTGGTGTCGTCACTTCCAATTCTTCTTCTGGTGTCGACACTTCGTGTTCTTCTGGAGTGGTCGCTTGAAATTCTTCTTCTGGTGTCGACACTTCGTGTTCTTCTGGCGTGGACGCTTGAAATTCTTCTTCTGGTGTCGACACTTCATGTTCTTCTTGCGGTGTCGTCACTTCGAAGTGTTCTTCCGGTGTATTGTACGCGTGAGTGTCGTCATCACATAGGAGTTTGGGACAGCAGTCTGGGAAAGATCCGCCCGGATAGAGGTTGATGAAGCAGGTTTCTTCGGTGTTGGTTAGTGTTGGACATCTGCGTGTTAAATGTAAATGGTAGAGATTCTAAAAATGTGCATTGAATCGATACAAATTACTTGCTGTCAATCACGAATCCACTGGTGCACGTGTGTTTGATGCAGTTATCGTCGTCGTACCACACTTTACCTTGGGCTTCTTGCTCGCATGCTGTTAAAACAAGTTGTAATTAGATTGGATTTTTATTAATTGTTTATTAATGCATTCCACGGAAGTCAAGGGAAAAGGTTACGGAAATTATTAAGTACAAAATTGTAGATAGGTCTGTGTAAGTGTCGGTAATGGATTCTGCTGTTGAAGGTAGAGCAGGAGAACTTAAACCAGAAATATCTGGCAGTGTGGTGAGCAGGGTGGTGTGGTTTGTTCCGGACAATGTCAGCAATGCAGAATATTAAGACAAAATTTGCTTTCAAACTTCAAAAGACGAAATGTTTTCTCTTTTTAGTGAATTCTCGATCGAATCTACTGAACTGAACTAAAAAACATGACTTCCTACAACATGTGTTAACAATGCCAATAGCAGGTGCAGAAAACACAAGTCAAAGAAGTGGTTTCAATTTCACTTAATCTTAATCCTCTTATAATCTTTCGACAACTCGTGCTGATACTTTCTTCTCGCACGTATGTGCAGACATTGACGTTTGTCTTCTCAGAGATGCGATGAAAAAACGTCATATCCTGTTTGGAGCAGTCATTTCAGATGAATAAGTCAATTTTTCTTATGAAGTTTGAATGCAGCTGTATAAATTTTCAGGGATTGCAGAATGGAGGACATATACTCAAAACCACCACAATGTTGATCTATTTCACTGGTGTAGTGGCACAAAAAAGTAGCCCAAAACACCAGAATTGTAATCAAACTCCAGACATTGTGATCAATTACCAACATTGTCAAAGGTGATGCTTTGACACAGAACTACTTTTCTGCGTAGTAGAACACAGTACACAGTTAGTCGTAAACCGGCTGAAATAGATCAACGTTGTGGTGGTTTTGAGTATAGTCCCGTAGGCAGGACACCCGTTCTTGGGAATTCGGCCATGCAAGCCGCAATCTGTGGGACGACTTCGTTAAGGACCCAACCTTGCATTTGCACCGAGAACTGGGAAAAACCACAGAAAACCAGTTGGAGGCGGGTGGCAGATATTCTTGCCACAGAAACATTATCTTAATCAGACAAGGATGAGAACACAAGTGGGCTTCCCAGCAGGTCACATATCCAAGTACTGACCAGACCCAAATGCTGCTTAACTGCTGTGTTCTAATGGGAGCAGGTGCTTAGCAGTGCTGGACTGGCCCGGTGGGATATTGGGAATTTCCCGGTGGCCCGTCGTGGCTTTCTGTGGCCCGTTCCGACTTGATTAATTGTGGCCCGAACATCCAGATTTCCCGGCACTAAATTTGTTCCCAGTCCAGCCCTGGTGCTTAGCAGTTCAGCACGGTGAATTCCGGAGGGGGGAGGTGTATAATACAATGGGGTGGACTTTTCCTTTGGTGAAAGAGATCTTGACGAGGAAGGCAGACCGGTTTAAATTGTAAGAAAGTTAATAAATCTATACCTTCTGAGATTTGGACCTCGTCACTTGTCGTGCTCCTTTTTGTGCAAACACACAGTATAAGTAGCGACAATGCCAAGAAATTGTTCATTGTTGTTGGTATTTGTGGCTGGTCAAGTGGTCAGTGTGTAGAGTGTTGGAGAACTGCAGTAAGTGCAACTTGGAGGCAAATGTCACGACTCGGGACAGGATGGAGTGGAAATGTCAGACACAAAATGTGATTATTGAAAAGAGCAAATGAATAAATGTGATTTTATCATTCTTTTAATTTCTATTTAAGCAATTAAAAATTGAATTTACATTTTGCTTTACACGTCGTGGCAAACGGGTTTCGGACAACATTCGGGAAAGTTTCCCGAGTTTTTCTCGATTTGACACACGCGGTCCGGGTCCGTGTTGGTCACGCTTACTTCTTCGCATCTGCCAATTGATTGATTGGATATTTCTAACTTTTTATTTAATTTTAATAATTATCTCACCCGGTTGTGTATTTAACGTAAACCCACTCGTCGAAATCCAAGTTGCACTCGTACACGACGCACACGTCCTCGTCGTACCATTTTTCTTCGGCTTTCACTTCACTTCCGTCGGATAAGACGCACATTTTCGTTTCTGTTTAATTGGGAAATGAAGCATCGGATTTTAAATTTGCGTGCAATTTGTGTCTGAAATACGCACCTTCCACATACTGGACCGGTTCTTTGATGATCCACGCATTTATGGAAGACAGCACGACGAGGGCAGCGAAGATGTGACCGATTAGACGACCCATTTTCTCAAAGCACTTCGTGGAAATGGCAAAAGGATGTGGAAGGTTGAAAAATGACATAATTTCCTGCACCTTTTTTTAAAAACAATTATTTAGGGTGTAAACATGCGTCTGCTGCGGGTGGCAAATACCTTTCAATTGTTGCTCTGGTTGCGGCTGCTCGATCCTCTGTCGCGTCCATGTCGCCCATGGTTTCGTCGATTTCAGGCTCTGACTTTGCTTGATCCAGGCTTATTTCGAATGACTTTTGGGCTCTCAGCATTTTTTGATTCAGTTGCTGAGACCAAAGGTTGAGCTCGTCCTTCGACACAATGGCTGCGTTGGCCACTCCAGTGGTAATGGTGGTCATCAACGTGTTTGCAGCAGCAATGGCCATCGTGAGGACTCGTCTCTTAATTTCATACACACGTATACCATTTTAGTTGAGTGTATGTTGTGGGAAATTATGTAGTTATTCCCGGGTTTCGGCACCAAATTTGAATTGTAGTGATGATATTTCACCAGTTGAATTTAGTTTCCCCAGTTAACAATATCAAATTCAAATTAAATGTAAAAATAGTGAGAAAAAAGGAGACTGAACTGTGCTAGCTGACAATTTTCTCAAGACTAAAGTTTATTTTCTAAGGATAATAAAAGAAAGAAGAAAAAATGACAAAATAAAAATGATACAGACTATAACACACTGATAAGACATGATGCTCTCCAAAAAGGAAGAGCAAAGATGTTTGGGTTTGGGTCATAAAAGTCCAGCACCCTAATTGCAGCAAGATGGGAAAAACACACCCTCTGCCAAGCAAAAGCACAATTTAAAAGGTCAAATAAAATTACAAGATGAAAAGAAAACTAAAGTTTTGAGAAAAAAAGGTTTGAAACGTTAGTCTACTCAGCTTGTAACATAAAACTATCATGTTGGAATGTATTTCAAAATAAATTATTTTCTTTTTTTGGGGTTTCCTCGCGTCCACGTACAAGTTTGACCCAATGAAGTGTCCTAATTGAGGATTAGCTTGGTTGCCTCAATAGTTTTAGGTTACAAAGCTGAGTCGACTAACGTTCAAACCTTTTTTTCTCAAAACTTTTCAGTAAGAGATAATTTTTTAAGAACAGTTCTAGAGGTACCCAGTTCTGGAGGCAGCCTGCGGCCTGCGAGCCGCATGCGGCTCTTTCGATGTCAAGATGCGGCTCTCCAGTTCCATTCGCAAATATATATATATAGGTATATATGTTAGTGGCTCTTTAAAAACTGGGAAATTATGTAAATTTTAACTTTTGGCTCTTCCATCTCAAAAGGTTGCTGACCCCTGTTCTAGACTCATTAGATGGTGCGCTACAACTTTCTAATTCACTTTTTCTCTTTATCTGTCATGGTTCTCCAGTTACATTGTGGATGACCTTGAAGATGACCTCTAAGGTCAAATTGGATGTCATAATTGGATTTCCCTCAAAATACTACCCTAACAAACATTTTGCTAAATCAAAATCTAAAACGGTTTGGGAATTATTTTTGTGAACCATACTTTTAGACCACCCTGTATGTAAAATCGAATGGGAAGAAAGAAAAAAAGCATTTACTGTAAATACATACATTTTATTTTATTTTTTATTATTAAAAAATGAACTTATCATTTTCAAATTATTTTTTTCCCATATCAAATGCCCACTAATGTCAAGATCTAGGTCTCGAGGTGAAATCATCTCAAATCCTAACCAACCACTCACCACACACCAATGCGCCTCCCTGACCCTTTGTGAAAATATAGAAACCAAGAATTTCTTGGTTTCTATACTTTCACTTTCACTTTTCTTGGCACGAAAAGTCAGTAGCGGTCTAAGGTACCGCCTTCCGCCCTCATTTCCCATCCTATATAAAACAAGCCAAAAAGATTCCCTCGCATTATCATCCTCAAAACATCCCTACATTAAGGATACGTCTCCAGCAGCCATCTTAAGGTAGATACAACCAAAAAATACAAAAAAAATACAAAAAAAAGCTTCAAAAAATTAATTTTTTTGAACTTTTTCGGCTTAATTTCAATTTTTTCGAATATTTTTGGCTTAATTTCAATTTTTACGAAAATTTTCGGCTTAATTTCAATTTTTTTGAATTTTTCGGCTTAATTTCAATTTTTTTCTGAAAATTTTCGGCTTAATTTCAATTTTTTCGAACATTTCCCACTTAATTTAATTTGTTTACACTTTATGGTACCATCAAACCGAGATAACGGTACGATAAACGCCAAATTAATTTGATTTGGTCAATAGAAATTAAATGTCAACATTCTTTGAAGCTGAAAAAGTTGAATTTTCGTCAAGGTTGTTTGGTTTTGGGTCCGTATTCTGTGTGTGACAATAAAAGACGCGATGTGCAATTTAAATGTTTGTTTAATCATTCAGTTGTTGCAGCTTCCTCCGCAAAATGAAGATGAACCTGATTCTGCATCCACGCAGTTGCTGTTTCCGTTTACTGCTGCTCGTCCTAGTGGGTAAGTGGTTTACTAAGAACAAGGTCAGTGCACAGTTCGGAGGAAGCGAAAACACAAACAAAAAAGAATTCAATGTGGAGCGAGAGATGATGATGATGATGATGATGCGGTGAAAAATCCGGTTTTTTAATGTCAATGGTATCGAGCTCGCCAGAGTTCAATTTTGGATTCCCAGCTCTTCATTCATCAGGAAACTCGTTTCGTTTCACACATCGTACTCTTGTTAATTGCAAACATGTTTACACTTTTTTTCCTTTCCTCCTATTCAATTTAATTTTTAATTTTATTTTGCTTTATATCGTTCTGCTTCCCTCAACTTTACAAAGCAATTATCGTAAAATTTTACACTTTTCTTCAGAAAATCGGGAAATTTTCTTTTTTCCTCGCTAGAAAATCGTGAAATTTTCCCTTTCTGCTTTGAAAATTCTGCTTAAAAATTTGGCAAAGCACAAATCGTTTTTTAGCAAATAAAAAAAAATGTAGCTCAGATCAAAAAGTTATCAGCACCATTCAAAAGAGCGGCAAATTCTACACTGGAAACATTGTATAAACATTTTAATCGGTCAATTTTCAAATTTGTGGTATTTTCATGGTTATTTGAAAAATTTTCAAATTGTCCGCCAAATTTACCATGCGGTCGCCGGCTACAATCGTAAAAAAACGCACCTTTTTTCAATCGAATCCAAAAAAAAATACAAGGGCTTGTGTGGAATTGTATCCTTGTCAAAATGAGTGTGGTTTCTAGGCTTGTGCGATAATCGCATTAATCGCAATAATCGCATTAATCGCAATAATCGCAAGATATCCCAATATCGCAACAACACAAGTCAAGTCACACGTACGTTCGTTGTACGCGATACGCGCATTTGACGGGTTTCAACAATAGAATTAAATTTTTCAATTTATTTTTTATTTATTTTTGTTTTGGTTTAGGATGGATAATTTGGGGATGGACTAATCGGCCGGGTCAGATCGTTTAGTCGACTGTCGTCTAGTCGACGTCAGCGATTAAACGTTCATTTTGTCGACAAAACGTTTAGTCGACAAACGTTTTGTGTCGCGTTTTGTCGACGGTTTTATTTTTGGTCGTCTAGTCGACCAACTTATAGGGTACGTCTAGTCGACACTACTCGTCGACTACACTTTTTCAGTATTTCCAAATTTGTACACACACTCACGGTTATCAGTCGGCTCCAAGATGGCGTCGATGGCGTCGCGTGAGCGCGAATTTTGGCAGAGTAAACCCGATGCCAAAATTTACTTCTCAATACACCCTAATCCCTGTGGAGCACGCTCAAATTGACAGAGAAAGCTCAATGTCAATTTCACACAGCAAAGATGGCTCAAATCACACTTAGTGATCCAAGCAGTAGTGCTATTTTGTACTGTTGGCACCGACCAGCAATGAGTCTAAATTCTTCCAAAACTTCTCACAGATCACACTTAGCAATTGGGCATAAGTTTGACATGAATGTGAGTTGGTTGGAAGCAAAATCAAGAGTGAGTAGAGTGGTCCAAAACCGTTTCGCTCACTCCGAATTCTGCTCAGTAAAGCTGCGCAGAATACCAATTTGTGAAGATCACACACGGCCGCCTTCGGGTCGTGTGCAGCAATTCGGCTAAGTACGCGCGAGAAGGAGGGAGGCTCTGCCTCCAATTCGTGCCTTGCAGCATCATCAAAGAGATGCGCGCTGCAACGTGATTGGTCACTGTTGTTGCCAAGCTAAAGCTTGGCACAAAATACAATATTATTGAAATAATATTGTGGCTTTATTTAATTGTCGAGTGAGTTATGTTGAAACAAAACATAAAATAATATTAGTTCTTGTTTTCAGCAAACATAGAAATATGGTGCTCACTCGAAGAGGTATCTTTGAGGTCACTACAACATATTGACTTTTTACAGGTTCAGGATTTCAAGGCGGATTTGTCGGAATTCAACAAGTTGATGGTAGACCAGGGGATTATTCAGCTATACCAGGAACTCCACATATTGATTATCCTATTCTTGCATCTATACCACAAACAAATTTTGACTGTAAAGCACAACAATACAAAGGATATTATGCAGATGTAGAAGCCCGCTGTCAGGTAAATGAGTGAATTAAAAATATCCAACATTTATTTTAAATTTATGTTAAATTTAACTTTAGGTTTTTCATATTTGTCATAAGCCTCATCGGCAAGATAGTTTTCTTTGTCCGAATGGAACTCAATTTAATCAGACATACTTGGTCTGCGATTGGTGGGATAATGTCATGTGTGAAGAGTCTCCTGTACACTACCATCTCAATTCTCAAATAGGAGTCATTCCTGAAGATAGAGTTATACCTGTTGTTTCAGATTTTCCAGGTTCTTCGTTTCAACCTACTCCAGGTCCTTCTTCATCTTTACCACCTAGACCATCACCTGTTGTTCCAGATCCAGCACCTAGATCAACTAATGGTTAGCCAGCTCCATCTCCAGCACCTAGACTACAACCTGGTTTTCCATCTCCAGCACCCGCACCTAGACCACAACCTGGTTTTCCATCTCCAGCTCCAGCTCTAAGACCTCAGCCACCACCACAACCTGGTTTCCCAGCCCCAAGACCCCAGCTAGCACCACAACCAGGTTTTTCAGCCCCAAGACCCCAGCCAGCGCCACAACCAGGTTTTTCAGTTCCAGAGCCTAGTACTCCAGATGAAGAAGAATCAGCTGGTGTCAGATATTAACCCGAACTCGAGAAACTTAAATTGTGCAAGTAAACAAAACAAAACTGAAGAAAATTACTTAAAGCGGATGGCGTTTATCTCGACTCTATTTTTCTCTCTGGTTTAGTCGACCCATTTTGTCAAAGCACTTCGTGGAAATTGCAAACGGATGTGAAAGGTTGAAAAATGACAATTTCCTGCTCCTTTATTAAAAATGATTTATTTAGTATGTGAACGTTTTATTGCGATCGATAAATAAATTGATATTGGTACAAAAAAGTTTATGGCTTACCGGTACTGTCATCTTTATAGTGTAAACAAACGACGCGAGTTGTCAGTCGTCAAGATGATACGAAGGGCAAAGGTTCGACGTTTGGGCGACAGCAACCAGCGAGGGAATTCCAAGTTGGTCAGGAAGAGTTACATGGTCAAGAAGAAGTCCAAGGTGAAGAAGAGTTCCAAGGTGGTCAAGAAGCATCTCAAGTGCGACAAGTTGATCGTTTTTGTGGCCGTTGTGGTCGCGACGGGTTTGTGCACGGTGCAACTTCACGATATCGTGCAGCGATTCTTCAGAAGACCGGTTACAAATTGCGTGAAGATTGTCAAGTCGAACAAGTTCAAGATACCGGCATTTGTGCTTTGTCCCATGTTTGATAACGAAGAGGACGACGACGACGACGACGACAACGACGACGATTCCGATGAATCTGTATTCAATATTGGCTCACATTTGGTCGCGAGGATCCATGAGATTAAGAAAAACGACAAGGTGGAGGAATGTATTGCTAAGGGTGCTAGCTTGAGCGACTGCTATTCCTATTATTACGCGCGTTCTTTCGACCAACTCGATGTCCGTTTGAAGGATGTGTGGTCGGGATCGAAAATCAATGCGAAATTGAGTTCTAATGTAAGTGTATGCTTATTTTTATTTGTTTATTTATTAATTATTGATTAGGTTTGTCGTGTTGCTGTCAATCGAAGCAAATGTAGAGAAAATGTTAAGAAGGGCGTTTCGGTGATACGTCTTAATTCGTCTAAAACAACGATTTTTGGTGGCAAATGCGTGATAGTCACTCAGGGTACGAATTAGCAAATGTGTTGTAAATTTTGTTTTGCTTTAATTGTTGTGGATATTTTCAGTTGAGGAACTTTATTACGGTCACAGATCGAAGGGTTTGAAATTCAATGTCACGACTGATTCAAATAAAACAGTTTCACGCATAGCAGTTAGTTAATTCGAACAGTACAGCGCTGTGATATACAGTATAATAATTCTAATCGATTTTATCAATTTTTCAAGATTGAATTTGTCGACAACTTGCAGTCGGTTGCCTACGACATGTCTTTCGAAAGGACGATCGTTTCGTCCAATTCCAAATTGAGTATATTCAATTGGAAGAAGGTTGGTTCGATCGATCGAAATTGCAATTCAAAAAATGTTCGAATTTTCAATTTTTAGTTCAGCTACCTGAACAAAAAAAATTCGCCCTGCGTGCCGAACGACGACGCGAGGAAATGCACGGAGCGCGCGATGGAAGACGAACTAGTGAAACTCAAATTGTGCAAGTAAACAAAACTGAAGAGAATTACTTAAAGCGGATGGCGTTTATCTCGAGTTTATTTTTCTCTCTAGTTTACCGATGCTCGACGCGAAACGTCATCCGAAAGAGTGCAGCACACTCAACGAAACCGAAGCGCATGTGAAGAAACTGGCCAATTGGTTTTTGCAAGGAAACGTGAACAAATGCGCTCGGAAGTGTCACGACGGTGCCGTCGGTTTTCGCCAAGTTGACGCGGATGGAACTCAAAGCAAGTCAAACGCGAGCTTTACGATTCATTTGGCGAACAACGTGTTGGAGGAAATCTCGGAGGAATACGCGTACGACGGCAGCGCTGCGCTCAGCGACATTGCGGGCAATGTCGGCTTTTATTTGGGCATTTCGTTGGTCTATATCATCACTCAACCGTTGCTCTTTTTGAAAAATCGACTTATCTAATTAAAATTAGTTAGAACCGATAATTGGCCATTGAAATCACTTAGACTGCACATGTCATGAAAAATAATGTTTATTTAACGTAAACCCACTCGTCGACATCCATTTTAGTTGATTTTGTCAATGCACTTCGTGGAAATAACAAACGGATGTGAATGGTTGACACGATGTGTTTTAAATTTGTTTAAGACGTTGACTGGTTTTATGGCGATCGATGGATAAATTGACATTGGTTGTCCGAGGAGTTATGGCTTCCGGTATTCGTTTTATGGTGTTACGGATGTTGTTGATGTAAACAGAGCGAGTTGTCAGTCGTCAGGATGAATCGAAAGGCGAAGGTTGGACAGTTGGTTGTGGGCGAGAAGCGATGGGATTCCAAGTTGGTCAAGAAGGTTCCCAAGTACAACAAGTTGGTCGTTTTTGTGGCCGTCGTGGTGGCGACGGGTTTGTGCACGGCGCAACTGTGCGACATCCTGCAGCGATTCTTCAGAAGACCGGTTACAAACTGCGTGAAGATTGTCAAGTCGAACACGTTCAAGGTACCGGCGTTTGTGGTTTGTCCCAAGTTTGACGAAGAGGAGAACGAGACCATGAGCGGTTTCAAGTCCGCAACGAGCGATAGCAAATACAACGACGACTTTGATTTTGATAAAATGTTGAAAATTGGTTCGAAATTGAACACGAAGTTTCTTAAAGGAGATAAAAAGGAGGCGGACATTTCTGGTGTCAGATGTGCCAACATGAGCGACTGCGATTCCGACGACATTGGTCGATTCGCTGCTGGTGTGGATGATTTCTGGTCTGATTCGTCAATCAAAGTGGAATTGGATTTTAACGTAAGAATTGTCACGAAGTCGATTTATTTTGTTGCTTATTGTGATTGGTTTTCTGTTGGTTAGGCTTGTCGCGTCGCTGTAGATCGAGACAAATGTAATGGAAATAATGGAAAGAAAGGAATTTCAGTGATTCGAATTAATTCGTCGAAACCAACCATTTTTGGTGGCAAATGCATGATAGTCACTCAGGGTACGCAAATTAGCAATTTAGTTGTACGTTTTATTTTGTTTGACTTGTTTTAAAATATTTTCAGTCGATGACCTCTATTACAGTCAAAGATCAAAAGGGTTGAAATTGAAAATCACGACTAGTTCAAAGCAACAACCTTCAAGCATAGCGGTTAATTTTCATTTTAATCATAAACAAGTGTCATTTATTTAAAACAACGATCGCGCTTTTGTAAAAATTGTAATTAGGTTTATTTAATTAATGTTTCAGATGGCATTTGTCGACAACTTGCAGTCGGTGGCGTACGACATGTCATTCGAAAGTACAATCGTTACCACCACCTCGCAAATCATCATATTTTACACAAGGAAGGTTGGTTCGACCGATCGAAATTACAATTTAAAAAAAAATTTAAATTTTTAATTATTAGTTCAAATACTTGAACACGAAGAATTCGCCCTGCCTGCCGAACGACGAAGCGAGGAAATGCACGGAGGACGCGATGGAAGACGAACTCGTGGAACTCGAATTGTGCAAGTAAACAAAACTGAAGAAAATCACTTAGATTGGATGGCAATTATCGCGAGTCTATTTTTCTCGCTAGTCTACCGATGCTCGACTCGAAACGTCACCCGAAAAACTGCAGCACAAGCGAAGAAATCGACTCGAATATCGCTAAACTCGCCAATTGGTTTTTACAAGGAAACGTGAGCAAATGTCCTCGCAAATGTGACGACGGTGTCGTCAGTTTTCGCCAAGTTGACGCGGACGAAACTCAACGCAAATCAAACGGAAGCTTTACGATTCAATTGGCGAACAACGTGTTGGAGGAAATCACGGAGGAATACGCGTACGGCAGCAGCGCTTTGCTCAGCGACATTGCGGGCAACGTCGGCTTTTATTTGGGCATTTCGTTAATCCATATAATAACTCAACCTTTGCTCTTTTTGAAAAATCGATTTAATGCACTAAATTAGTTGTGGCCGCACACGACGCGAGGACAGCACAGCGGGAATGGTCCGTCACCAGCCTGGAGTTGGCAGTCGTCGGACAATTGGCCGTCGGAGCCGCTTCGGCCGCACCTGTCACGGAAAATGACGTTTATTTTAGGTTTAACTCGCACGTTGAAACACTCACTCCTCGACTTGAACGAACAATTTGCCGTCTAATCGTTCGTAGCAGTAAAAACTTGTGCACGGAAGTTGGCTGCGCTGCGTTTCACCGGGAGCGAATAGTTGGTTGTTTATCCCGGTGCATTTGCCTGCAATCATTGGTTCTATTTTGATTCCACTCGTGTTAAATACGAAAACTTACCATTGTTGTTGTCTGGCATGGGAATGATATACGGAACGTCCGAATAAACGAGACGGACGAACGCTGCGAGCAGCAGGACAAGAACAAACATGTTTGGTGAACGGCTGTTGCGGTTAAATGAGTTATCGAGGCTAGCGGATATCTGAACTGAATGACATTCAAGCGTAAAGGACAGGAAGTGGTCAAATAGTGGTCAAAAACACCAAGAAACTGATTAACTCATCAATTCACATCACTTAATTGAATTGTTTCACACATTTGCTGTACTTAAATGAACAAAATCGCGATTAAATGTATTAATTAATTGAAAAAATGCATTTTATTCTCGTTTTCAGGGATTAATTGGACTAATTATTGCAAATAACTTTGCGAGGACAGCAGCGCGGGTAGTAGCCGGGACCACCTCCGATTTCGGTGCAGTGTCGGTTGTCTCCTCTGGTGTTGCATCTGCAAACGAGCAATTTGGTGAGCGCATTTGCCAAGGAATCGATTAATTCTTTCTCACCCGTAAATTTTGACGGTGAAGTCTCCGTTCGGATTTTCTTGGCATATGTATGCGGTGCAGCCCTCTTGGTCGTACCATTTGTCGCCGGGCGCGAACAGGGTTCCGTCAGGGGCCACGCATTGTCCTGCAACGATTGGTTGATTGATTGGTTGGGATTGATACAAATTGATACGATGTACCGTCTTTTGAGTCGATGAATCCCGTTGCGATGTACGCGCAGGTTTGGCGAAGTTGGAAAATGATGAGGACGAGAAAGAACGCGCTTAGGATTAGCTTCATTTTGGCACGTTGGTGTCGAATCTGTCGATCGATCAATTTGTTAGAGTTTTATAGCTCGTCTGAGCGGATGTGATAACGGGAATAATTGATTGTTGACATTATGTTGATATTCAACTCCTGTTAGAAGTACTTTTGATCTATTCAAACGAATTTCCTGTCATAGAAAACAAAATTGAATCATTAAATTTTATTATTTTTATTTTCTGCTTTTGTTTTGTTTTTTAATTTTGGTTTGTCTAAACGTTTGTTTTTTATGTTAACCTACGGTAGCTTTTTTAAACAGGTGTTAAAAAATTTCTGTGGTTAATTTTTTGTCATTAGGTGGCAGGAAGTTGTCACACTTCTCGAAGTTTCCATAGTTTTTGATTGGCTATGCAGATTAGCCCTCGATGGCACTTCTATTTTGCATATTCTATTTTTAAACTTGTCTTCGCCATTCGGTGTTCCGGCTCGGTGGAGGACGTTGTCGCTTTGGATTTTCTAAGGTGAGTAGATTAGTTTTTTAAATATTATTTTACACTTTCTGCTTTTATTTAATTCTGCTTGTTTTGTTTTCAGAATGCGGGATATTTAATTAGTTAACAGCTTGTTGAATTGGCTTTCTATTCTGTGTTTTGAGTGAATTTTTGTTCTATAATGCGAGATAACGTGCAGAAAAGGTGTGAATCGAATTTGTCTATGGGAATTGGAGGCGCATTTCATAAAGTGCAATAAGATTTAATTAGTTTTCTACAGCGAGTGTTTTTTTTATACAAGAATAGGCTTATCGTAAGTAGTTTCTGTCAAACTATCGACTGTGTTTCATATCTTAACTCTACATTTTATAGCGCATTACTTAATTCAAATAGCGTGCGCATGTGTAATCTGTTGCTTTCGTTTTAGTTTTGGTTTTTTCCCTTATTTTTATATGGTTTATTATTATTAATTTAAGTTACTAATTGTTTTTTTCTGTTTTTTAGGTTCAACCATGGACGTCTAGTGGCAATCCAGCCAGTGGATTCAACACTGAAGAATTTTTGCTTAAATTTATTTTGTAATTTTATTTATATTTTTAAGTGCAATAAAATTTATTTGTTGTCTTTTATAAAACTTTTAGAAAACTATAAAATGATACTTTTAATTAAAATTCTTTTGGTATTTTATTTACATACTTTACAATAAACAAATAAAAATAGGGAATCTGTGTATTCACCCACCATCGACGCTCTGTATAGTTTACTCTTACGACTCTTACACTATGGTTTACTTTTCGCATTTAATAACATTTCTATTTGTAGGAATTGTCACGACGCCACGCGCGCATGCTCGTTACGCTTTCACTGATAAAAATTTGGCGCCCGTTTTATTTTCTGGCACTGTGAAGATTGATGACGAGATGTCGGCTGAAATTATTGGTCAACGTGTAAGTGATATTGATTTACTCACTCAACTATAGTTTAAGAACAAAAAAACCACGTAAAGTATTTATCGAGCGATGTTTGTGTTATCTCTCACGTGACTAATCCTACCTATGTTAGTTAGGGTTAAAGTTGTGTGCTTAGCTTCGCCAAATCATCACCAGTGGTGTGATTACGGAAACCAGGCGAGTTTTAGTGTAGACCCGTTATTAGAAACTTATTCAGTAATATTAATGATATACCACAAAAGATGTACAAAACAATGAAACAACATTTTAGTTTTTTATGTTGAAGTGTTATTTATTGAAATCGATAAACGTTTAGAAGAAAAGAAAACCAAAGGGCTCACGAAAGCGTCATTGTACACAAATTTGTTATTCTAAAGTTCAATAATATATTTGCTTTGCAATTAAAATTTGCTCAAATGGAAATCAATTACAGAATTTGATAAAATAAATGAAATTAATAATTCTTATTTTTAAATAAAACTTGAAATAGGACATTGACAGACAGGGTTTTGCTAGATCTTTGAACAGCAGCTGCAGTAGCAAACTCCTTTTCTTGCTTTGACGAGAATCTGCGGCTGATGGAAGTCATGTGTTCGGATTTGGGCGATTCAAACTCGTTGACCTCGCCTGTTGGTCATTGCCACCGATACAGAACCCACACTAACCACACAACAGAATTAATTAAAATTAAAATACTATTCGTTAATAATGTCTAACCAATCGAAATCGTAATCGTGATCGTTCTCAGATTGCTGGCTCTGTTCTGCTGGACTTGTTACAGATTGTATTTGCACATTATGCTCCAGGTATATTGGCAACATTTACCGTTTAAGCCAATTTTTCTATATTGAAATCTGGTCGTAAATATGAGGTTTGAATAAGAATAATAAAATTTTAGAAATAAAAATGAAATCTTTTTATATTTTTTTTTTTATTTGTCTATTTTTGTTTCCTCCTTTAGACACGAGTTGGTTGTAAGTCTATTTCACACTTTTGCTATTGCCACTACGGGAATCGACTTTTTAGCTCGTTTTACATGTATTCTGCACGTTTTTAGCACTTTTTAAAATTTGAAAAAAAAGCAAAGGCAAATGTATGGAGAAATGGCAAAAATTGGCAAAAATTGAAAAAATGCCAGAAATGAGCCCAATCGACCTGAAATGAGCTAAAAATCGACTAAATATTGCAGATATGGTCGAAAAACGGAATTTTTCAAGTGAAAAAGTTGTCTGAAAACTTGGTTTTTCGCAGATATCTCAACAACTGTAGGAGTTAGGCATATGCATGTGATATTTAATCGATTTTTTAGCTCATTTCAGGTCGATTGGACTCATTTCCAGCACTTTTTAAATTTTTGCCAATTTTGACAAAAACCCAAAGGCTAACCTATGGAAAAATTGCCAAAATCGGTCCAAAATTGAAAAAGTGCCGGAAATGAGCTTAATCGATCGGAAATGAGCTAAAAAATCGATTAAATATCACATGCATATGCCTATTTGTTACAGTTGCAGAGATGTGGTCGAAAAACGAAATTTTTCAAGAGAAAAAGTTGTCAGAAAACTTGGTTTTTCGACGAAATTTTTGCACACATTTTACCATGTTTTTGCACACATTTTACCACGTTTTGGCACACATTTTGCCATGTTTTTGCACACATTTTGCCAAGTTTTTGCACACATTTTACCATGTTTTTGCACATATTTTACCGCGTTTTTGCACACATTTTGCCAAGTTTTTGCACACATTTTACCACGGTTTTGCACACGTTTTGCCAAGTTTTTGCAGACATTTTACCACGTTTTTGCACACATTTTGCCACTTTTGGCATACATTTTGCCAAGTTTTTGCACACATTTTGCCACTTTTGGCATACATTTTACCACGTTTTTGCACACATTTTGCCAAATTTTTGCACACATTTTACCACGTTTTTGCACATATTTTACCACGTTTTGGCACACATTTTACCACGTTTTGGCACACATTTTGCCAAGTTCTTGCACACATATATAAAAATTGGCTTAAACGGTAAATCTTGCAAACATTGGGATGTATGACAGCTGATACTTTATAATTTCTAAGGTTATAATACTCATTTTTGCGCCACTCTGACTGTGGGGCTCGTTGTTCATTGGGTTTAGCTTTGGCTTTCAGAGTTAGATGTAGCGTGTTCGAATCCTGAGTTGATGTTCAGAATTTTTCTTTTCTTTTTAGTTTTCTTTCCTTGCTTAAGTACAGGAGTTAAGGAAAGAGTTAGAGTGAGGAGCGGTGGCTCTTGCGATGCGTTTCCAGTATTATCTTGAGTGGACACGTGCATTCAAAGTCTCTAGTTCGAATCCAGAGCAATTCAGATGATGAAGAAAATTATTTTTAAACATTTTTTATCTCTTGATTTTCAATCAATTACGTCAGTGCGCAATCTGTAAGTAAGAGAATTAAGCAGTAGATGGATAAGAAGGAGTGGTGGCTCCGAGGTATGATGGCTGGTGTTGGAGACGTGATAAATAATGATACATAAAGAACATGTGTCTGTGTTCAAATCCAGAGATGGATAAATTCAGCTGATTTTATTCAGTTCTAATTTGAGTTATTCTTTTCTAGTAATTTTCTCTCTTAACCCTATAAGAAGGCAATTAGACATAAGGATAACAACAAGAAGCAGTAGCTTCGAGGTTAGATGTCTAGTATTTTGAAACTTAACGACGGACATGTGTTCGGGTTCGAATCCGGACCAATCTAAAGGATTTTAAAAAAAAATTTAAAATTTAAAAATTAAAAATTAAAAAAAAAATTAAATTAAAAATAATTCACATCACAGATTCGAACACGCTAGACCAGAGTCCACCGCCACAACACCTGAAGAAGATACCACACAGCTACAATAGCTGTTATGCTATGAGGTTCTTATAACTTATACTTATAGATTAAATGCGAATAAACTTGTAAAAGAAAAGAGAGTAGACTAGAAACACCTCAAATAAAACTAAAAGACTAGACTAGAAAACCTCAAAAAAACTAAAAGACTAGACTAGAAAAACCTCAAATAAAACTAAAAGACTAGACTAGAAAAACCTCAAAAAAACTAAAAGACTAGACTAGAAAAACCTCAAAAAACCTCCAATAAACCTCAAAAACCCTAAAAAAAAAACCTCAAAAAACTTCAAAAATGACTAGAAAAACCTCAAAAAACTTCAAAAATGACTAGAAAAACCTCAACAAACTTCAAAAAGAGACTAGACTAGAAAACCTCAAAAAAACCTCAAAAATGACTAGAAAAACCTCAAAAAACCTCAAAAAGAGACTAGACTAGAAAAACCTCAAAAAACCTCAAAAAACCTCAAAAAACCTCAAAAAACCTCAAAAAACCTCAAAAACGTCCAAAAACCTCAAAAACCTCAAAAACCTCAAACCCCCGCAAAATAAAAAAAAAAAAACACTGAAAAAAAGTTGACCAACGTGGAGAGCGACTCGGGGAGGCGAACCCGCGGCGCGCCAGCAGAAGCCGCGCGCATTGGTTATCCTCCCACCGGCTCCCACCGGTGCTTTTTAGCAGAAGCGGTTAGTTTGAGCCTTATAAACTTTAAATTGCCATTTTTAAACCTGAAAAATTAAATTTCAAAAGTAAAACTAGTGACGGATTTGAACCCGCACCCAAACCACTCGAACCACGCACTCTAACCACAAGGCTACGCCGAATAGCAATGATTAATGATTACAAACTAGATTATTCTTTTTTAGACTGAAAAAAATTAATAATAAAACGTAAAACTAATTGTGGATTCAAGCCCGTTAACACCATTCAGCAATCGCCTACCCTAACCACGCAGCCACCATGGTCAATATCCATTTCACTCCATAGTGGCCTTTGCTTTTTTCCAAATTGGTTTTTTGCAGATATCTCAACAACTGTATGAGTTAGGCATATGCATGTGATATTTAATCGATTTTTTAGCTCATTTCTGATCGATTGAGCTCATTTCTGGGACTTTTTCAATTTTTGCCAATTTTGACAAAAACCCAAAGGCTAACCTATGGAGAAATTGCCAAAATCGGTCCAAAATTGAAAAAGTGCCGGAAATGAGCTTAATCGATCGGAAATGGGCTAAAAAATCGATTAAATATCACATGCATATGCCTATTTGTTACGGTTGCAGAGATGTGGTCGAAAAACGAAATTTTTCAAGAGAAAAAGTTGTCAGGAAACTTGGTTATTCGACCAAATTTTTGCACACATTTTACCATGTTTTTGCACACATTTTACCACGTTTTGGCACACATCTGCTAAAACTAAGGTTTTAAACAACTATTTCACTTGAAAAATTCCGTTTTTCGACCATATCTCTGCAAGCGTAACAGATAGGCATAGGTATGTGATATTTAGACGATTATTTCAGGTCGATTGGGCTCATTTCCAGCAGTTTTTCAATTTTTGCTAATTTTGACAAAAACCCAAAGGCTAACTAACCTATGGAGAAATGGCCAAAATCGGTCCAAAGTAGAATAAGAAGAGAGAGAAAAGAAAACTTGGTTTATTGCAGATATCTCAACAACTGTAGGAGTTGGCAAAAATTGAAAAAGTGCTGGAAATGAGCCCAATCGACCTGAAATGAGCTAAAAAATCGTCTTAATATCACATTCCAATGCTTATCTGTTACGCTTGCAGAGATATGGTCGAAAAACGGAATTTTTCAAGTGAAATAGTTGTCTGAAAACTTGGTTTTTCGCAGATGTGTGCCAAAACGTGGTCTGCAAAAACTTGGAAAAATGTGTGCAAGAACTTGGCAAAATGTGTGCCAAAACGTGGTAAAATGTGTGCAAAAACATGGTAAAATGTGTGCCAAAACGTGGTAAAATGTGTGAAAAAACATGGTAAAATGTGTGCAAAAATTTGGTCGAAAAACCAAGTTTTCTGACAACCAAGTTCTCTTGAAAAATTTCGTTTTTCGACCAAAGCGAAAATGGAAAAGCCAAACACCAGTCCAGTCCAGTCCAATCCAGCACCGCGAATGAGATTTTCTACCAGAAAAGTCAGCACAATGAGTTTTAACAGCTAAAATACAGGCTTAAGCATTGTGGGTGAGGATTTTATGCAATTTGATTTTAAAAGTTTATTGGTTTTCTAAATTAAATATTGTTTATGATTATGAAATAATTCGAAGTCAGTTGCGTGTCGTTGTTTGTGCGTGCACAGTACGACAGTGGTCATCAATAAACCTTAAAGTGAAAACCAATAAAGTCTCTTCATCACGAAGATGGTGTTGAGGGGGAAGCCTATCACCACTCACTGCTCACCATCATCCAACAAGACGGTTAAGGAAATGTTATTTTATTATTATTTAAACTCAATAATGTAGAGTTAGAAAATAGTTTTAAACTCACTAAACAGGTGAGAACTATTAATTGTGAGAAAGCAATTAAATTAGAGTTAATTGCATTTTTATAAGATTGAGCTATTTAGAAATAGACTGCAGAAAAAACTCGTTCTCTTATATTTATAAATTATAGTGATATTGTATGTAAATTCGGATTTAATTGTGAAACGATTGTGAAATGTTAGGCAACAAACAGTTGGCTTAGAACAAAGTACGAAGAACGGTTAAGAGAGTAGAGCAAAAGAGCATTGTGCCATCTGCACCTAGCAAGGGGCTGGCCAGAAAGACAAAACATTAGATTAAACAAGTATTCTTACGATATTATTCCTAACCATGCAATCAAGTATTGTCCAGTTGTTAGTTCTTTAGCTTCGAACTTGAGAGGTGTGAATTAGCACTAACTTGTAAGCAATCTGTGCTTCTTCTCGTGGCAATAAATCCACACTTTGAATAATCATTTACCAATATTAATACAGAAGGAATCATACACGAAGTAAGTTTCCTCTAATCACTGGGTTACGAGTCAACAGTTAGGTATTTTCATTGTATAACGTGTTGTATTGGTTGAAATGCATCCAGTAGCTGTACATATTATCCTGATTTAACATTAAAAGTTAATATAAAAAATTTTATGGTACAGATTTCTACTTTGGTATTGTTTCTTTAGGTTGGTGGGAATTATTCACATCACGTTAAAGGTAATTATTCTTTATCTTGTGTATATTTGTTAGTTAAGTAATGCTAATCCTAAATGTGCTATTGCATTTTTTCTCAAATACACTTGTGCCATCATTATGTTTCTGCCTGTCCTGTCCTTGTTAATGTACTTCGCACCGTTTTCTCTTCATTGTTACTGCCTGTATCGTTTTCTTCTGTTTTTTTGTCACGGTTGTTTCTCGTTAGGTTTGTTTTTGTTCCTCATTACCTTTCAGAACCCATTATATTTGTTTCTGATCCTTCTCAATGCAGCCATGAAATATAAGTAATCTTGTTTGTCTGTGTGTTGTACGAACAGGTATTGTTTTTTAATTAGTGAATGTTCTGTGGCAAAGAGGTATTTTAATGCGGCTAGTTGCTGCAATCAAAATTATTTGGTGTGGTCCTGTCGCTAGTCACTGCACGCTTCTCTGAAAGTTTATCATTAGGTACCATCCTGTTGCTAGTCACTGCACATTTCTGTTGAACTTTATCATTAGGTATCGTCCTGTCGCTAGTTATTGCACACCCCTCTGGACTTATACCATGAGGTATCGTCCTGTCGCTAGTTATTGCACACCCCTCTGGACCTATACCGTTAGGTATTGTCCTCTCGCTAGTCGTTATAGTCCGCCATTGTGTCTAGCAAAAGGACGATACCTAATGTTATAGGTCCAGAGGGGTGTGCAATGGCTAGCGACAGGACGGTACCTAATGTTATAGGTCCAAAGGGGTGTGCAATGACTAGCTACAGGACGATACCTAATGTTATAGGTCTAGAGGGGTGTGCAATGACTAGCGACAGGACGATACTTAATGGTATAGGTCCAGAGGGGTGTGCAATGACTAGCGAAAGGACGATACTTAATGGTGTAAGTTTAGAGGTGTGTGTAGTGACTAGCGACAGGACGATACCTATTGGTAGGTCCAAAATGGGTGTGCAATGACTAGGGACAGGACGACACCTAACGGTATAAGTCTAGAGAAGTGTCCAATGACTACAGTTAGAACAATAACTAGTGATAAGAGTTCAGAGAGATGCAGGACGATACCTATTGATAGTTTCAGAAGCGTGTACAACAACTACCTAATAGTAAAGTTCCAGAGATGTACGACTAGCAACAAGACGTTACCTAAAGGCAAGGTTCCAATGGAGATTATATTAACTAGCAAAATCGCCATTTTCTTCTTTTTGAATAGTGAAGCTACGACGCAGAGCATAGTGCTAGCTAGTGAGAAAAAGCCAAAAATATCAAAATCAAACCAAAGATAAATCAAAATTTAGCAAACTACGTTCCAAGTGATTTCAAACTTACTCTCTCCTTTTATCAATTGTCCTAATCGCTAATATTAACTTCTCTAATCGATTACAATCTGAAACTAACTTCTAACAGAAACATGCATGATTCTCAATTTATGAATTTTTTCTTTAGTTTTCGCAGCTTTATTAATTTGAAATATATCACCCAACCTTCAAGTATAATAAAAAAAATTCTTTTGTTTTAATCGAATAAACTACATGAACAATTTCATTTGACACACAAGAACCCCCTCACATCAGCAACAAACTGTTCAAAATTTTCACGGAATTTTGTTCGGTTTTGCCTGTCGTCAATCAACTGAACCCCCGCCAACAAATCGTTAAACGAATTCCCCAATCGTTGATAACAAACTTGGTCCACTTGACTGCTCAAAATGCTTTCCACGATTTCTTGATACTGGTCCTACAAACACAACAAAACAAATTAAATCCTAAATAGTTTTAAAAACAAATAAAACCCACTTGATACAAGAAAATCAACATAAACAACGCGCCACACGCCGACTGCGCAAGATCAAAATCAAAACTCTGCATCAAAACAATATTAAACGTCATCTATAAATAAAGAAACAACAATTAAATATCCATTATTCCACTACAACTCATTTTCTACCTTCAAAAATGGTTTCAGCGCGACGTAACTATAATTCCTGAGATGGTTTTTAGTCATGTAAGTTGTTAAACAAGCCACAAAGTCGAAGCACAACGTCATAATGTTCGACGCGAATCTGCCGAAACGTAGAAAACGTTATCAAACAATTTAAATTCGCTTCAATTTCAACATTTACTCTCTTAAACCCAATTCGACGGAAGCAATGAGTTGTTTGAAAAGCCCTTCCGGTAACTGGCAGATCTTCTCCGGATAAATCTCCGACACAAAAGTGATCATCTTAAAATACTGCAGACACAAACGTGGAAATCGGAGCAACTCTGCATTCATCAACGGCATCAGAATGTTGAGCCCGTAAAGCGTCACGTCGGCGGCCGACACGACGTGTCCGTCGTTTTCCTCCGCATCGCACGCGCTAAAATCGAGAAATTCCTTCGACAGCAAATTCGTAAGCAACTCCATCAGCAGTAAGATATCTTCGTACTGGTCCTCTTCTTCGGTCGAACTGATCGATTGCTTACCTAAAACCAATCAACAAATCAATAAGGAGTCGATAAAAATGAACAATTTTGCTACCCGTATTGAATTTTGCATAAGTTTGTATCACAGAAAGACAACATTCGAATAATATTTTCGACTCGGACGGGTCGAGGTAGCAGAGGATCCGTTTTGTACATTCGCAGAAAAGTTGGAAGATTTGTTCCACCATGTCTTGGTAATTGTGATAAAATGAAAGCAGCGACGCAAACTCGCTGATGATCGGATGAAGAAATGAAAATATAAGTTTCGCGTTCTGCGCGTCGCATCCTTGCACGATTCCTGTAGAATAAACAAACAAATTAACATATTTCCGCAATTAAAAACCACATTTGAATTGTAATTAAAACGGAAAAAGAAACAAAATGAACGTTGAACATTCTTCTACGTTCGTTCCAAAATCCAAATGCAAAATGAACGTAAAACGAACGAAAATGTCCACAAGTTCAAATAATTTGCGGAAGTACAGTAATAAAATTAGATTAAACTAAAATCTGCCAATTCTTACCATTAAAACAATCCATCAAATGAGTTAATTCCTTCTTGACTATCTCCTCTTGATAGACCCGCACAAAATTCTCTCGACAAATCAAGCCCTTGAACATCTCTTGCAACGGTTTAAAAATCTAACAATTTAAAAAATGAATAAAAATTATTTCAAATAATTTGCAAAATAAAACAAAATAAAAATAAATAATTTCTAACCCTCAAATAAATGATAATAAAAAAGAAAACAAACATAAAATCCGTCTTACCTCATTGAACAAATCACTATTAGCGTAAAAAATAAGAAATTTGCAAAGAAAAAAATAGAAAGATAAAGTGAACAAACAAAAAAGAAAAATGTACTAATACCCCTAAAACGTTATGGGTTTAGAAGCTACGGGTTCAACACCTGTTTCCAATAGAGTTCTTTCGTCTCGTTGTCCTTCGCCACCAATCCGGCCAACACGAACGCTTTCAACAGCCCTTTTTTCGCGTCCGACGACAAAAACATGAGCGACTGCCCGCTGTGCTTCTGCAGAAGCGCGCACATGCTCTCGCTTTTCACCACGCAGTTCCTCCTGCCAATCAAATCCATTAAAAACCACTAATTAAATCACCAATCAGACCATTACTTTTCCCTGCAATCGACCAAGGTGACGAGCAGCTGGATGCTGTTGTTGATGACCTTCGGTTCCCCGTTCCACGCCACCAAATTGCAGTCGATTTTATGAATCAACGAGTTCAGACACCACAGTCCGCGCTCCGAATCCCTTCCGAATGCCGTGTTCAGAGCTGCGCTGATCTAAATTCCCCAACAAAAATAATGAAAACCTTGAAATTATACAAATTCATCATTCAATACTTGAGTATAATAAATTTCGTTCGGCATCAAATAGGAACTGGACCTGTTAGGATTATATTTCGAATTGGTAATGTAATTATTAAGATTTGTTCAGTTTCTAATGATTGACTGATGTCACGGGTCAAAAATCTTGATGTATGACCTCGTGATGTCATAACTGTAGTTGTTTTATGTTCTCTCGACCTTGCGGACATCTTTGATGTTCAATGGGCAATTAAACACCGTTGTTCAACCAAAATCACAGTCTTATTGCTTCAAAAACCTCAACATTGGTAGCAGAGGATGGTTTCCTGCAGCGCACGTTCAAATTTCGGATATTGTGAACGTACGAGCGACGTACGAGTGTCGGAATTGACGGGCGAGTGCACGGAAGCCATCACGGTCCAAATTGAAGCGGTTACATCGCGAAACGAGAATAATTGTGCCTAGGATTTACAGGCACAGTAGAAGCTAAGTATTTGTCGAAATTAGGGCGGTCTTTGCGACATATAAGCCCACTTAAGCTTTGTTTTGTACTCGGAAATAGCGGTGTGAAGCGTCGAACGACTCCGGGAAGCAGATTCGACGCAGGACGAGAAACGACGAACGTTTGAACGACGTCGGCGGAGCGCATACGAGACGTACGACCGACGACAACGCGGAAAACGAGTTGACATCGCTACGTGTCGAAAAACGAAGGAAAACAACGGTGTATACATTTCATGTGCCTGGGAAAATACAAGGCACTGAAATAGATAAGTATCAACGTATTTTATTGTTTAAATAAGACGGTTGATTCGGATATTTATTATCAAAGGGAAAAACAAAATGGCGACGACGGATGCCGGGATAGCAAATGTTGCTAGTGTTGAGAAATTAACTAACACCAACTACTTCTTATGGCGAATGAAGGTGCGAGGCATTCTGCGTGTCAAAGAGCTTTGGGATGAAGCTATAATAGAAGTAGGACCAGCCAAACCCGCCGACCCAGCAGACCCAGATTACGATGATGCATTGAAAAAATGGAAAGAGTGGGACAAGAAGAATTCACAGGCACTCACAATCATTGCCCTGACACTCTCATCTCAGCAAGCCATGCGATACAGCCGTGATGAAAACGCAAAAGCGTTGTGGGAGAAAATTGAAGCGCACATGGCGGGAAGAATAGAAGATCAGAAGATTGACTTGACTTTTGAATTAGCTCAACTTAGAATGAGCAAATCAGAAGATGTCGACGCTTTTATGGATCGGTCGGAAGCTCTCGCAACAAAAAGCGCTGAATTGGGTAAAATTCTCACAGATAGAGAAATGACATCTTATATTTTACACGGTTTGAGAGCCGAGTTTAATATGGTAAAGAAGGCGCTAAATGCGAACAAGACGCTGTCATTAGATGACGTTCGTGCCCAACTCAAACAGGAAGAACGCGAACATCGACGTGGAAATCCGGATTTTGGGCGGGAAAATTTGACGGAAAGCGCATACAAAGCCAAGAAGAAAACAGGTTTTAAATGCTTTAATTGCAATAAGCCAGGACATTTTTCGCGTGATTGTTGGCGGCCCAAAGTGGAAAAGAACCGCACTGACGACACCAAGCAAAAACCGGCGGGTCGCGGACGCGGGAACACCAAAAAGGAGGCGGCTGCAATCGCAACGGACGCGGATGAACCGGAGTTTTATTTCACTTTTCACGTCACGCACGAAGAGGAAATTGAAACGACAGATATTTCCCTCGAATGGCTTCTTGACTCTGGCGCATCGAGCCATATGACGTCTAAACGAGCAAAATTCACTCAATTTGATGAGGGAATACAGAAAATAGGCCTAGCAGGAGTAGGGACTGAATTGCAAGCAGATGGAAAAGGGCAAATGGAGTTAAAGACACCACGTGCACACATTAAATTGGAAAATGTGTTGTATGTACCCAAGTTGAAGAAACACCTTTTGTCAGTTCCGAAAATAGTAGATTCAGGTTGCAAAGTCTTGTTTATGAAGAATGTGGCACAAATCCTCAACGATAAAGACCAAGTCATGATGGAAGCCAATCGAAGAGGAGACAGTTTCTTTCTAAAAGAAAAAACGAAACAAATAGAAGAAGCCAACCTTGTAACACAAGAATTATGGCATAAGCGCTTAGCGCATGTCAACTTCCGCACGCTCATGCAGATGTCGGAACAACGCATTGTTCGAGGATTGACGATGAAAAAGGATGTTCCTGCCACGTGTGAAGCCTGCATTGAAGGGAAGAGCACAGCCAAGCCTTACAGTGCAGTGAAGGGGAAGCAATCCTCAAGAATACTAGAGCTTTTACATTTGGACTTGGTCGGACAAATAAATCCTCCAACTTATGCGGATGGTAACTACGTCCTAACCATCGTGGACGACACCAGTAGGAAGATCTTTGTCAAGATTCTGCAAACTAAAGGCCAAACATCAGAAGTATTTCAGGATTTTGTCCAAGAACAAGAAGTACAGATGGGTTTGCTTGTAAAACGAGTACGAAGCGACAATGGCGGTGAGTTTGTTGCGTCATCGCTGGCTGATTTCTTCAAGAAGAAAGGAATCAAGCACGAATTTACGACTGCATATTCGGCACAGTCAAATGGGATTTCCGAACGTGCAAACAGAACCATAATGGAGGCAGCGAGGACAATGCTACTCGAGTCTAAATTACCGAAACCGTTTTGGGGCGAAGCTGTACAAGCAGCAGTACACAGTAGAAATTTATGTATGACTTCTGTGCATGGGAGGAGTCCTGAAGAGAAATGGACAAATCACACGCCAACAGTTGAACATTTAAGAAGATTTGGATGCATTGCGCACGTCTTAAAACCAAAATTTCAGCAAACTAAATTAGAAGCAAAAACGCAAAAAGGGATATTTGTTGGATATTCATTGAAACGCAAGGCTTATCGAATTTATTTACCCGAATTGGAGCGTATTATGGAAGTACGTAACGTCCAGTTCGAAGAAGGAAAATTGGGATTCTGTCTATTACCACCAGAGCAGCTGGAAAAGGAAGTTGAAATGGACATTGGACCTCCACTTACCCATAAGGACCCCATTCCAGTTCCTCTGGGGGAAGAGGAAGGCGACGATGATGACGACGAATCTTTCGGGTCGGCACCGGACTTCTTCGAATCGAGCTCGGAGGAATTACCAGATCACGAAGAGTCAGAATCGTCGACAGAATCAGAGGAAGAGGAGCAGCAGAAGCCCAAACGAGGTCGTCCAAAGGGAACGACAAAAGAAGTTTTGCAACAGCGGAAACAGGGAATTTCGGATAATCAAGCGGGCCCATCCGGATTACGTCGTTCTAAAAGAGCGGAAGAAGAGAGAAAGCGCAAATTGTCGGAACCCAATCCCGCAATCACGCCTGGGTTGAGACGCTCGAAGCGAAAAAAACGCAAATCCGAACATACAGCGTATCGAGCAGAATTCATCGTTCCCTCCTCTTATAAAGAAGCAATGAGTTCGCCCCAACGAGATGAATGGGTGCATGCCATGAATGAAGAGATGGGATCTATGGCAACTCATGAGGTATGGGAAGAGGTTGACTTACCGAAGGGAGCAAGACCCATTAAGTCGAAGTGGGTTTATCGCTTAAAAACTGACAAGTTTGGAAAAAACCCTCTGTACAAGGCACGCCTCGTAGCCGCTGGTTATGCACAGAGACCAGGGACAGACTACCATGAAACCTACGCCCCTGTCATACGAATGGAGACTTTACGTATGTTAATCAATATTGGAGCCAGGATGGGCATCGAAATTGAGCAAGATGATGTGAAGACGGCGTATCTTCATGGAAAACTCAAAGAGACTATTTTTATGCTTGCACCGCAGGGTTATACAACACGTGACAAAGGCAAAGTTTGCCATTTATTAAAGAGCATCTACGGTCTTAAGCAGAGCGGACTCTGCTGGTTCAAAAAGATGCGGAAGGAACTTCTGAAATTAGGATTCAAGCAGTCACTATGTGACCCGTGCTTATTCTTGTTGAGAAGAAACAAAGATTTCCTTTATTTGGGATTATACGTCGATGACACTGTGACGCTAAGTTCAACGCCAGAATTCAAAAAGCAGGTTATGGGACAGCTGTCCAAGAAAATAGAACTTGTACATCTTGGGGAGTTGACTTTTATACTCGGTATGGAGGTGGATCAAAGAAAGGACGGCATATTCCTTTCACAACACAAATACATCAGGAAAGTGTTGCAAAAATATGGCTTAACAGACTGTAACGCAGCAGTAACCCCACTTGACCCGAATCAAAATTTGGACGTTTATGAAGAAAGTAAGAAGATAGACGCCAAATTCTACCAGGAAATGGTGGGAACAATAATGTATCTTGCAACAGGGACCCGCCCCGATGTAAGCTACGCTGTGAGTTCGTTATCGCAGTATAACAAAGACCCCAGAGCCATACACTTGCAAGCCATCAAAAGAGTGTTCAGATACATAAAAGGAACAGCAGACCAAGGTTTATTCTACCGCAGGCAGCCTGGAGAGATCCATTGCTACGCAGATGCATCATGGGATTCCAGTGTTGATGCGAAATCCTTCACTGGATATGTCATCAAACATGGTGACAGCTTGCTTAACTGGAGAAGCTCGAAGCAACGGACTGTTGCGCTTTCGGCAACTGAAAGCGAGCTGAACGCAATTGCAGAAGCACTCCAAGAATTGATCTGGACTGAATTCCTTCTGATAGAATTATGTGGAAAGACAATGGATACCGAAAACAAAGTTATTTATAATGATAACTCTGGCGCTATACAAATATTGGAAGGAGCAACGCAGCGGATGCGTACAAAGTTGATGAATAGACGATATCACTTCACCAAAGAAGAATTATTAAGAAGCGGTATAAAGGTTAAGCACATCGCAAGCGAACGGATGCAAGCGGATTTCCTGACGAAGGCGTTAACCGGACCAAAACTTCAAAGATGCTTGGAAGATCTCAAGTCATTTGAATAGTTAATTTAATCTTTATTGTTTATTGGTTGGATTGTATAAATGAAATGTAGAAATTTACTCACTCCGAAAATAGGAGGAAATGTTAGGATTATATTTCGAATTGGTAATGTAATTATTAAGATTTGTTCAGTTTCTAATGATTGACTGATGTCACGGGTCAAAAATCTTGATGTATGACCTCGTGATGTCATAACTGTAGTTGTTTTATGTTCTCTCGACCTTGCGGACATCTTTGATGTTCAATGGGCAATTAAACACCGTTGTTCAACCAAAATCACAGTCTTATTGCTTCAAAAACCACAAGATCGTGGAGGAAACTTCGGGGCTTAAAACGGCCACCATGTTGGCTTTGATGGCCAGCAATTCGAGCTCGCTGAGCCAAAACACCGTCGATATCAAGCGCACGACAGAATCGGTATTCTCATGAACGACGCGGTCCACCGGCACGAATAACTGCAGCGTGTTTTCGATGTTCACCGAGGAATGCATGCTAATGGAGTAATGCATGATCTCCGAGGGTACTAACGCCATTTCCCCTTCCTGTTCTCGAAACAACGTGTGTCCTAGAAAATATATAAATCAATAAAACGAAAAACAAAAATTTCTCCTTCAAATTACCGATAATTAAAACCATCCAATGTAAATCTTCGTAGAGGGTGTTCAAAGACGACAATTCGTGCGGAGTTATTGCCTGTTGGTGCAATTTCTTAAGGTGGTACTCCAACAACTGGACCCGAGTTTCCATTAATCTAAATACAAAACATTGAAGATTGTTATTTTTTTTTTTTTTTTTTCAATTTATTTCACTCACTTGACGAGCGTCGGAATGGTCAAATCCAGAGAATGTCGAGCGAGCATCCCAATTACGGACAACTGGTCGGCAAAAACGGTGCAGTCGTCCTCGTCGTTCTCCGAGAACTCCTCTTTGTTCGCATCCTCGTTGAACAGAAAAAAAATTAAAATTAAAATCGAATCGATCAATATATTAAAATTCTACTTGGAGTTTCATTCCTTCCGGTGCCGAAATGTGACATTGGAGGTACGAATTGACGATCTCGGCCGACGCTTGTTTACAGAAATTCGACGGGAATAAATGTATGTCGTGATGGAGGATCACCCAGGCTTCTAACAGTCGGCCGAACGCCTCGGAATAGTACTTGTCTTCGCTCGATATCTATAAAATTAACGAACACATTATTTAAACGATCGAAGCTCGGTTGAAAAAACACTCGGACCTCTTCCTCCGTCGCCAGTTGAATAAATTTACACGTCAACCGAGTCAAATCTTTCATAAACTCTTCGAGTAGTTCGCTGCTAATCAAGACGAGAACGGCTGGTGGGAAAAAGAGGACCAGTTTGCTAATTATATTCGCTATTCCCAACGCTTCTTGCCCATTTGCGCAGCTGTCAAAGAGAAATTATCTATTTTTTGTTTTCATTTTGGGTTTTTGGGTTTTTGGTGCGATACCTTTTTGCTATTTTTAATAATCCTTCGAGATAAAATGATAAATATTGCACTCGCACATCTTTATTTGGAAATACTGATCCATGTAATGTTGCTAACTGAATGAGACTGTTGATGGAATGAGTTGCTAAATCAACGCGAGTTCGAAACTTCCAGTAAATCTGTAAAAAGTGAAGGGAAAAACAATAAATAGTCAATAAAACTGTGTACACTTAGGAATAAAACCTTAAAAAATAAATCCAAAACACTATTGTTCATAAAAATGGCGCGCCATTGAGTACCCGGACGAAAAGATGGCGATGGATCGGTCTCAAAAACGCCGATTAATTTCTTTGGCAGTGATTAGATTAAAGAAAAACGACTGAATAAAATATTTTAGACAAAAAAAATTCAATTTAAAAGGATATAATTGCTGTAGACAAAGTTCCAGCTTAGAACTTGTTCCGTTATGGTTAGAAATTTATTGAGCAACGTCACGAACTCCGGCGATAATTCTTCGCATTTTTCCAATTCGTATAAAACTTGAAGACAGAATTGAAAAATCCGTAGCAAATCTGACGCCTCGAACGATTTTTTCGCCTTAAAATGAACTTCCCACGTCAGTCCAACGTCGCTGGATTTAACTGTGCTCGCGTACTCGTTTAATAACGCAAATAAAATCGAACATCCAATAATTTGCTACAAAATAACAAAATATAACAAAAACTAAAAAAATCACGAATTAACAAATCTCACGGTGTTATAATTTCCGTTCTGAATTAACCGCGAAACTTCCGACAAAATAAATTCCTTATTTTCCACATTTCCGTCGATGCTGCTTCGTTTGACGATAATTGCAATCACCTGCAAAATCTGTTCACGTACGAAACTACATAAACTACAAAAATTAAATTAAAAACAATTTAAAAAAAACAAAACAATTTCCGACAACTTTTACCCATTTTTCTCCAGCACATATTGTAATAGATAATTTCCGAGTAATTCGACATCGACTCTCGATATCAAACACCATTCACGAATTATAGATTCCTTCAATAAAGATGCCGTTTGGTACAACACGTAGTCGTTCTTGCTGTTTTCTGCAATTTAGATACAAAAATGTCAATTCCGTGACTCGGTTTTTCGTTGACAGACAGTACCGAGTATGTGTCTGCACAGTGCAAATGGTGATTTGGTTTTTTTGAAATTTAAAAACACCGTTTCTGCTTCGTGTCTCTGCAAAGTCGTCACGACATTTGGCGGAGCCTACGTTTAGTTTACGGAAAAATTAAAATTAGACGATTTAAATCTCGTTAAACGGCAAAGTTACCAATAAAACTTTAGCTGACGATTCCAACTGCGATAAAACATCTGCCATTTGTCCGTGTGTGCACTAATTAAAACAGAAAAATAGACGATTCGTTGCTAATGTCATCCGTCCACCATGCTGGTTTTTGTTTTTTCGGCTTCGGTTCGCCATCTGACGGCGGTTTGGCCAATCAAGGCGTAAATGGCGCCAGCCAACAGCTTCGCAGGCGGATTTGAATTGGTTTGTTTAGAATGACATTTAACATCGATCGTGATGAATTCCCTCACAAATTACTGGAGACAACAAAAATCCGCGACTGCATCTTTCGATCGAAGCTGCGCCAAGGTAGATATCGGCATCCGATTTCGTGTATAAATTAAAATAATTCCTTTTCTACAGATTTACACACCAAAAAATTCAAATGCCTCGAAATTATCGGAAGATTTATTTCCGGATTCATTCGGATCGTCTTTTTTACTGGCAGTGGACAAATTCGAGGAAGAAATTACAGAAAAACCTTCAAAAAACGCCTCGATTTGCGGCGTGAAACGTTGCACGCCGACCAAAACCAACACAAACAACAACAAACGGATGAAATTGAACGAAATTGTAATGAATTACGACCACACGGCGACAGTAATTGAAGAATCGCAGTTAGAAATTGTACATAACGACCAACAATCACCAACGACTGATTTAAACTCAGAAAAATCAACCTCGCAAATCGACAAACATTTACTTTCCTCATGGGGTCTCCCGCAATGCGTACTGGAGAAATACCACGCGATGAACATCACGACCATGTTTCAATGGCAAGTGGACTGCCTGGCGCTGGGAAACGTCCTCAACGGTGGAAATTTAGTTTATTCGGCGCCAACGAGCGCCGGCAAAACACTAGTCGCCGAAATTCTAGTCCTCAAACGTGTGCTCGAGCTACGCAAAAAAGCCATCATCATATTACCATTTGTGTCCGTTGCCCGAGAAAAAATGTTTTACTTACAAGTAGGTGGTGCAGAATCTGCGGATGGTTTTCCAACATTTTCTAAACGTTTTATTTTGTTTTTAGAATTTATTCCAAGGTCTCGGGGTGCGCGTGGACGGGTTTATCGGCGCGCACAACCCGCCGGGTGGCTGGAAACGAGTGGACGTGGCCGTTTGCACGATCGAAAAGGCCAACAGTTTGATAAATCGGTTGTTGGAGGAGAAGAAATTGCACACGGTGGGCACAATCGTCGTGGATGAATTGCACATGTTGGGCGACCCGAGTCGCGGTTATTTATTGGAATTATTGCTCACCAAAGTTCGATACATGTCGTGGAAAATGGGATTGCAGATAGGGTGCGTCCATTTATTCGTGTTTATCGATTTCATTTTAATTTTTTTGAATTTATTTTGTCGGTAGGAATGAAAAGGAAAACCAAATCGAGATGCAAATCATCGGCATGAGCGCAACGCTGCCCAATTTGGATTTATTAGCGCGCTGGCTCGACGCGGATTTGTTCAACACCGATTTCAGACCGGTGCCGCTTTTCCAACGCATTAAGTTCGGAAACCAATTACTGGACGACAATTTCAAACCGATCAGACAGCTCGCATCTTTCGACCGCTTGTTCCGCGACCCCGACGGCGACAACGTCATCCAGCTCTGTCTGGAAACTGTCACGCAAAACCATTCCGTTTTGATCTTCTGCTACGCGAAAGCCCGAACCGAGGCCTTAGCCCGAGCAATAGCCCACGAGTTCTTCATGGTCGGCAACACAATGTCCGAAGAAACAAAGAGTAAATAACAAAAAAAATTTTTTTAAAAAATTTAAAAATTTAATTTAATTAACAGAAAAATCGGCTCAAATTCTGCTCGATTTCCATCACAAACTGCGCTCGGCTTTGGACGGAAATCTCCTCGGCGACGTGTTGGAACAACTGCGAAGAAGTCCGTCCGGTTTAGACGCGGAATTGTCGACGTGCGTCAAAGCGGGAGTCGCTTTCCACCACGCGGGACTTACGTTCGACGAACGGGACATCGTCGAAGGAGCATTTCGACGCGGAGTCATCAAAGTGCTCGTGTCCACCTCGACTTTGTCGTCCGGGGTCAACCTCCCCGCGCGTCGCGTGATCGTCAGGTCGCCGCTGGCGTACGGCTCGCAGATGATGGACGTTCTCTCTTACCGGCAAATGGTCGGAAGGGCCGGGCGAAAGGGAATCGACACCGAGGGAGAAAGCATCTTGATCTGCAAAAAAAACGAACTGGACATGGCCAAAATGCTCGTCACGGACCAACTCAAGCCTATTTCCAGTTGCCTTTTACGCAACGGACCGGAGAATTTGAGTTCGGCGATGAAAAGAGCCGTTTTAGAGGTTTGACATTCGATTGAATCGAATTAAAATCGATTAAATTGATTTTGTTTTGTTTTCAGATTATTGTGAGTGGAATTGCCACCAGTCCCGACCAAGTGGAGCAGTATTGCGCGAGTACTTTATTGGCCGCGTCGTACTCGGACCAAAACAACGCCGGGGACGCGGACGGCGCGCAGAAAGCGAGAAACGCCGTCCAATCGTGTATAAAATATCTAATGGAGAATGAATTTATCATGCTACACGTCATGGGAAGCGCCGGTAATTGAGAATTCAATGAAATATAATTAAACTAGAAAACGAGAGCGTCATTTGAATTTGATTTGCAGATGGGTTGGAAGAGAAAATGAAATACGTGTCTTCTTCGCTGGGAAACGCGGTGCTGGCATCCTCCATGCCCCCCGACGACGGTTTGATCATATTTCGCGAATTGGACCGCGCCAGAAAGAATTTCGTACTCGAGAACGAACTGCACATCATTTATCAAGTGAGGAAGGGAATTGGGCGCGAAATTTAAATATTCCTTCAATTTTTGTTGTTGTAATTTTGCAGGTCACTCCGATAAATGTGTCCGATCAGTGGGAAAATCTGGAATGGATCGACTATCTAAAGATTTGGGACAATCTGTCGTCGGACCAGCAACGAGTGGGGGAATTGGTGGGCGTCGAGGAGCGTTTTATCGCGCGTTTGGCGGCCAATCAGGGCGGAGCGAACATTCGGACGAAGCAGTATCGCCAGTTGGCTATTCACAAGCGGTTTTACACGGCGCTCGCGCTCCAAGATTTGGTCAACGAAGTTCCGTTGAAGACTGTCGCGCTGAAATTCGTGTGCAATCGAGGCAGGCTTCAGTCGCTTCAGCAAAGCGCGTCGACGTTTGCCGGTGAGAAAATTAAAAAGAAATTAAATTAAATTAAAATAAATTTATTTTTGTTTGTTTCTAGGCATGGTGACGTCGTTTTGCAATCGTTTAGGTTGGATTAACTTAGAATTATTGCTGAGCCAGTTTCAAAGCCGTTTAAATTTCGGCATTCAGCGCGAATTATGCGATTTAGTTCGTTTGTCGCTGCTGAATGGACAGCGAGCGCGATTGATTTACAACGGCGGGTTCGAATCGGTCGCCGACGTGGCCAACGCCGATCCCAAACTAATCGAAACTCTCTTTAAAACCGCCGGTCCATTCCAGAGGTGATGTTCAAACAAATTAATGTTTAACAAATAATAATAATTTCAATTCAGTGAGAAGCAGCGGGACAACGAAACCGACTACGAGGTGAAGGAACGACGCAAAGCGCGATGCATTTGGCTAATGGGAAAAGAAGGTTACACCGAAGCCGAAGCGGCCAAACTACTCGTGCAAGAAGCTCGGTATTTGCTGCAAAAAGATCTCGGCGTCAACATAGATTGGTGCCAAAGCGGAAACGAGTCGTCAGGAAGCAGCAACGAGAATCAAACGGAAGAGGAGGGAGTGCAAATTCGAGACAGCCAAGCGGGAACGCATTCTATTTCCGTTCCGAAAAACGGCAAAAACGAGTCGACAAAAGCCGCGAATCAAACGAAAACAGAGCAAAATATCGCCGAAACCCCTTCAACGAGTCCTAGAAGACCGAAAACCAAGCAAAACATCGCCGAAACCCCTTCAACGAGTCCTAGAAGACCGAAAACCAAGCAAAACATCGCCGAAACCCCTTCAACGAGTCCTAGAAGACCGAAAACCAAGCAAAACATCGCCGAAACCCCTTCAACGAGTCCTAGAAGACCGAAAACCAAGCAAAACATCGCCGAAACCCCTTCAACGAGTCCTAGAAGACCGAAAACCAAGCAAAACATCGCCGAAACCCCTTCAACGAGTCCTAGAAGACCGAAAACCGAGCAAAACATCGCCGAAACCCCTCCAACGAGTCCTACAAGACCGAAAACGGCTTTGAAAAACATGGCCGAGGCACCATCGACCTCGAAAACGGATCCGCTAGATTCCCCCGACACCATTCCTCCGAGCGACGACGAAGAAACAAAACCGACGACTAGATTTTCTTTTCGGAAACGAGTCGAGTGTTCCATGATGTGCGATAGTTTAATGATGACCTCGCAATTGGAACGACTCTTAGACGGAAACTTGTCGTCGAATAACCCCAAACCGGATGAGAATAAATCGGAAATTGTCGTCGAAGACAGTCTCCTAGCGTCCCCCGCCTGCTTTCCACCGCCAAACGCAACGGCCACGTCCACCCCGTGCCTTCGAACGGGCGCCGTCAAACAAAACTCTTCGCTTTTCAACGATTTGTCGTTGGAAGCGTACATGGGAAACTACACTTCGCTCAACGAAATGACGGACTTCGAGCAGTCGCAGGCGATTTTAGAGGAAGAGGAAGCGATTCCGAGCGAACAAGACGGAAAAGATAATTTACAAAGTTTACATTTGGAAGAGTCGAGCGAAGACAGCTGCGAGACGATCGAATCGTCGCAGCCGATCGGCCAGACAAGGTTCACCAAACTGCTTAGATGTTCACCGATAGCCGAAAAAACTGTTTCGCCGTTGCGACGGGCTCGTTCCGACCCGGTTCCTTCAACGTCCGGCAAAATCAGCGACGACACGATGAGGATATTGAATGCCTTCACCGATTCCGATTTCGTTCCGAGGAAAAGGGCTCAAAGGGAAAAGAAATTGAGCGAAAACAAATTGAAAAAAAGCCAAAGTTGGCACGTGAGATTCAGTGGGTTTGGCAGCGAAAAGAGTCCGAATTCCTCGAAGTGTTCGACGCACCCGCCGACCAAAAGGAAACTCCCGTTCACCAAGAATAAAAACCGCGGGGGAAAGAGGAAAATCGCCGCGGAATCCGACTCCGACGTGCGGATAAGCGACAGCGACAGTTCCGAAGACGTAAAACCGCGGAGGAAGCGTGCGGTGGACGACGAGTTCGTCATCATCGACGTGGCGGCGGACGTGCAACTTTACCAAACGTTCGTCGAAGAATGGAAAAAGCAAAAGAAATTCAGCCTGAGTTTGGCGTGCGCGAAACTGGCGCCGAAAAACGAGGCGATCGGAGCGAAAATCAAGCGGGGAGGCGCGAAAGCGACCAAAAATGGCGCCACGGGGTTCGAAATAGAGGAGAAAAATGTCGTGGTCGTTGGTCTGAGCGTCGTGTGGGAAGACAGGGACGCGTACTACGTGTCTTTCGTGGATACCGATCAAAGTTCGTTAAATTTCTCGACGATATTTGATTTTTTTTCAATTAAATTTATTTGTTTTAGGTGAAATAGAAAGTCCGAGTTTGTCGGCGCAGCCGCTCGATCCGAAATTATCGATTTCGACGCGTTTAAACGACGTCAGAGACGTTCTAGACTCGAGGACCGACTGCACGATAATTGCGTACGATTTAAAGGAGCACATTCGGCTGTTGAGTGTCGTGACCGAGTCGTTTCCGACCTGTCGAGTCGAGGACCCCAAAGTGGGCGTGTGGTTGCTGGATCCGACGGACAACCCCAAAACAATTCACAATTTGGTCCTGGAATTTTGTCCCGAAGACAAACCCGTGCTAGAACGTAATCAAATTCGATTAAAACGAATATAAAATCAATAATTGATTGTATTTTTAGATGTGGGAGGGACCGTGAATGCGCGAAGCGTCGGTTTGACCCCCGAAACACGCGGTTCGCCGCGCGTTAGGTCGGCCGTCGAGGCGGTCATCAGTTTCCGGGTGATGAACCGGGTGGGCAAAAAGTTAAAAGACGAAAAGTTAATGAAATCCTTCCAAGGTAAACGTTTAAACGGATGGAAACGCTTCAATTTGTATTTATTTGTGTATTTTTTTTCTCTCCAGAGATTGAAATGCCGTCGATTTTATTGCTCTGCAAAATGGAGCTCAACGGTCTCGGGTTCAGCGTGGAAGAATTCCGACAGCAAATGCAAATAATTGAGAGAAATCTTTCTCATTTGGAGGGAAAGGCGCACCAAATCGCGGGCCGACGCTTTGCCTTAAAGTCGACCGCCGACGTCGCCACGGTAGCGTAAAATTGCAATAAATTCAATATAAATTAATGGTTTTATAATAATTAACAATTTTTATCGCTTTTTTCGCATTCAGGTGTTGTTTGACGAATTGGGTCTGCAACCGAACGGCGAAAAAGATCAAAATCGTCGAACCAAAGTTCGTGGATCCATCCGGAAGCGCTCCAAAGAATACAACACGACCAAAGCCACGCTGGAAAAAATGGCGCGAAATCACAAATTGCCAGCGATTATTCTAGAACACAGGAAACTATCGAGCGCCTTGGATAACGTACGCGACATTAGCGCCGAAATTTCAAGCGAAAAATTGATTAATTTTCGATTTTCTCATTTTGCAGATGATTTTACCGCTGCTTCGAACATCTCGGCGAGCGCCGCGACTGCAAATGGAGCGGATATTCGCGACTTCCGAGCACCACACTGCGACCGGAAGGGTCACGATGCACGAACCCAACTTGCAGACGGTTCCGCGAGACATAATTTTAGTCGAAGCGGCACAAAACGGCGAAACATCGAGCGTCGTCAACCTCAGAAATGCGTTCATACCGTTCAAAGGCAAGATTAATCGTCCCCATTTTTCGTATTAATTTATTTTAAATTTAAATTTGCAGGTGGGATTCTATTGGCTGCTGATTACTCGCAATTGGAGCTGCGAATCCTGGCTCATTTGTCGCGAGACGACGAGTTAATCGGTGTTTTGAACGCGGGCGGCGACGTGTTCAAGAACATCGCGGCCCAATGGAAGGAGAAAGAGGTTCAACGAGTTACGGACGTCGAACGCCAACAAGCGAAACAAATCTGCTACGGGATGGTTTACGGGATGGGAGCGAAATCCCTGAGCGAACAGCTGGACGTGGACGAAAGTGACGGCGCCGCGTTTTTACACGATTTCAAATGCAAATACAAAGGGATGACCAAATACATGACCAAAGTCGTCGAGCAGTGCAGGGAGGACGGTTTCGTGACGACTGTGATGGGTCGGCGTCGATATTTGCCGTCAATCACGAGCGAAGAGACGGCGGCGCGCTGCCAGGCGGAAAGGCAAGCGGTCAACACGACCGTTCAAGGCTCCGCTGCGGATTTGGCGAAAATTGCGATGATAAGGATAGACGGGGCGTTGAAAAAGGAATTTTTTGGGTGTGAAAAACCATACGGAAATGGTAATTTGGATGAAATTTGAATTTGATTTGATTTAATTTTTGTTTTTTTTGGTTTTAGGTAAGAGGGTTCCGGGTGGAGCGTCTTTGGTGTTGCAGTTGCACGACGAGTTGATTTACGAAGTTAATGACAAGATTTTAGCACGAGTTGCGCGTATTGTCAAGCGGGAAATGGAGACCGCGTTGAAGTTGACGGTCCATTTGCCGGTTAAACTCAAATGCGGTCATTCGTGGGGATCGTTCGAAGAATATTTTATTTTTTAAACTTTTTTTTTAATTAATTGTTTTTTAATGAATTAATATTCCGAATTGTATATAATGTTCTGAAAATATATTTTTATAATTTTTTTTTCAGCAACCGAATGAAATTTGTAAATATGAATGATTTTTTCCAGCCGAAATGTAATGAATTTGTTTATACACTTTGACTCGCTTTGATTTCCGAGCAAATTGAATTAAAATATTATTTTCTTTATAAATTTCTATAAATTTGTTTTAAAAACACGCGAGATTTAACTATGGTCATCAATTTGAGTCTGTAATTTTGTAAATTGATGAAAATTGACTCTTGATGCGCAGCAGGGAAGCATCGCTGGGTTGCTTTTAATCATTATCTATTCGCTGCATCTGTTTTAAAAAATTGTTTTTCATACCAATACTTGAAAACCCATCGTTACAGTTCGTGTCACGCTTTAGTTGTGGAATAAAATGGCCGCAAACCCCTTTCAGGATGAAACATCAACCGCACAAAACTAAACAAACAAAAAGATGAATAAAAAAAGATGACTTTGTGATTTGTGGCATTGTGATTGTTGACACTAATAAATTATTTTTCAGATTTACATCTGGAAAACTGAACAATCATCCTGGTTAAGCCAAAAAAATAATACTCCGCGTAATAAAAATAAAAAATGATCATAAATAAAAATGAATAATAATAAATATACACGTGTTATTGAGAATCTCTTAGTCTAATTGGGGGAAGCCCAACAAAAGAGCATTTGAGACATTAAGATTGCAACTGATAAAGCATCCAATTTAGATTTTACCCAATTGAGAGAATGCATCAACAGTTGGCCTTGGAGCAACATTGCAACAACAACAAGTGCAACAAGAAATACTATTGTAAATATTAATTTTTTAAATTTGTTTACTTTCTTTGCGTATAATCATCACTTTTAAGCGGGTTTTTATATCAGTAGCAATTGTGAGGGGTGATAAATATTCAGTTTTGTCATTTTTACCATACAAATTGTCTCGGTTGTCACTTATTTGACTTTTAAGTGAAAAACCAGTGATGGTCTGATGGAGTGTATAATATTTTTACTAATTGTATCTAAATATTTTTAAAACTAAAAAAAAAATATATTATCATTTAAAAAAGAAGAAAACATGGGAGATAAAGCGTGGCCATGGCCTCCAAAGCAAACATCTTGCCTACTTATCGGCAGTCATTTACTCTAAGTGGCATTGAGGTCACCTAGGGCCCTTCAGGGTCACATTTCAATGTCTCTGATTGGTAACCCCTTTGTATGAAAGCCCCCTCACAAAAGAAAACTCCACATTTCCCACTCACTCATCAGTTGCGACTGTCCAAACATGTTGGGTGTCCTCAAATTGACCGTTTTCATCGCAATTTCGGCGCTTTATTCTGCCGATTGCGCCGTGTATCCTGGAAAATGTCCATTCGTTCCACCGTCCACTCCATTCGACCCAAATCAGGTAAAAAAAAAATTGAGCAAATATTTTAAGTTTTCCACTTATCGAATCAAACGATCAGGTGAGCGGTGAATGGAACATTTTGCACACGACCGATCCGGTTTTAAAACACGACAGCAAATGCGCGCACTCGCACATCACTCAGATTGCAGATGGACTTTTAATCCAGTTCAGCAACCACTTGAACAACGGGTGAGAAAACCGAGAAAACGAAGAAAACTCGAGTTTGAGGTCGGAAAAATGAATATTTATTTTTCAGATCAATTCAGGACTACAATGTGACGTTGAAGAGCAACGAGGAGACGCCTGGGTTTTACACCACTCTGCCACTCAAGCAAGACTTGGACTTGACAGTCGTCACTTATTACGTCGAAAATGATTTCTTTATGCTCTGGATTTGCGCCACCGTTTCGACCGAAGAACACATGGGTAGAAAAATTTAAAATTTATTTTTAAAAAATAAATCTTTTACGCTCGTTTTCTTTTTAGAGCAAATATATATCGATGGATCTTCCACCGATATATCTGAAGAAATTATTGGAAAATTCTTCAAGCATCTTTCTGTTAGCGGATCCAACGTGAAGAGAGATTCGCTTTTCCCGTTACCCGAAACTGTATGTCGTCACGAATAAATTAGTTCCAGGATTTACTGTACTCTTGAATAAAATAATAAACATACAGATGAAGAAAATTGTGTTTCTAAACTCTTATCGTCCAAAAATATATTTTTCTAAAAAAATTTCTAAAATATGTCCGTGGCCCCGAGAGAAAAACATCAAAATAGATGTATAATAAAATTTTAAACTATATTTTATTTTGATTAATTTTTATCAAGTATTACAAAATATAACCATCTTGGTAACGTTTTGTATAAAAATAATTTCTCCCACATTTGAAATGTAAAATTTATCAAAAAAATTCGTTGTCACAATGACTAGAATCCCCTCGAGTACGAGAATCGAGGTTGAAAACAATGTAAAAAATTAACCATATATTTGATCGAGACAAAACTCTTTCTCTTTCTTGACAATCTCGTTGTCGGGATCGTACTGTAGTACCGAACTGAACATTTTGAGCGCCTTTTTGTAATCCTCCATTTCCCTATACACGCATCCCAATCTGAACAACGATTTTTCCCAATCGGGTCTCAACTTGACGGCCATCTTGGCATCTTCGAGCGCGAAAACCAACAAGTCCCTGTCGCCATTGAGCTCGTCCGACGCCAATTTGAGGTAGGCGGCCGATCTATTCGCATAAAACTTGGCTGAATCCATCTTCGGAATGTCCGAAAACTCCAACGCTTCGGAATAATAAACCACGGCTTCGTCGTATCGTCCCATTTTGAATTTTGAATTTCCTTTATCGTTGCGCCGTTGCGCTTGCGCCAACTTGGAGTCGTCGAAAATGTCGAATTTCGACCGCAGATTGTGCAATTCATTCTGCGGGAATCCGAAAAAGTCTAAAATCTTTTCAACTTGCAGCCATGTGTCCCGGAATTCTTCGTTCGAGATTTGATTTGTTTCGTGGTGCGCGAGGTAGTTTCGAATTTTGAGAATTTGTCGGATTTTCGACTGCTGCTGCCTGTTCAGGGCGCGCGAGTCGCCGTAATCAAACTTGAGAAGAATATGGCAGAGTAACGACACGTCCCACTCATCCGGACAACCCGATGCAAATCTCTTCTTTAGTTTGTCGGGCGCGTCTTCGTAGAATTTCTTGCCGACGCCTTCGATGAACTTCTTGCCTTGTGCCGCAGAGTCCTTCCATTCTGTGCCCGCGAAACTCTGCCATGTTGCACGGAATAAATCGCGCAGAACCTGGCATGCACGAGGCATCAAAATCGAGTGAAGCCTCACGAAGTTTTTACTTTCCTCGTTATCTAAATCATCCATCTGAATAAAAATTGGCAACAAAAATAATTTAGAAATTTGATGATTTAACACTAGAGGGCCAGAATTTCCTCCTGCCTAGAACGACTAAAACCAGTCATAATGAATGACCCATTGAGAAAATAATAATTTTTAATGACTAAATAATAAATTAATGTGCAATAATGTAATTTTATGAATCACCAGATCTATCGAAAATTGCATGTCTGAAATCAAAATTTTTGTTTTAATTTTATCAGGTTTTATAAAATCCATCAATTTTTGCTTTAATTTTATCAGGTTTTGTAAAATCCATCAATTTTTGCTTTAATTTTATCAGGTTTTGTAAAATCCATCAATTTTTGCTTTAATTTTATCAGGTTTTGTAAAATCCATCAATTTTTGCTTTAATTTTATCAGGTTTTGTAAAATCCATCAATTTTTGCTTTAATTTTATCAGGTTTTGTAAAATCCATCAATTTTTGCTTTACGATTTTCTTCGCATGTTTTGCGTGTGTTTATAAATTTAAATTTGACGCCGAAACATATTGTGCACGTATGCTATTTCGACCGATTTTAGTCGTTCTAGGTTAATTCTCTCTCTTTTTTAATTTGTAAGAAAAATGCGGGTTTATTTCCGGTCAAAATGGCCACCGCAATCTCCGTTATCTGCGTTTTCCTGTTTGTTTTGATAAAAATATATTTTTGTTTGTAGTTATGTCGAAACAACAACAATAATTCTGAACGATTTGTTGTTTTTGTTTGTCAAATCAAAAACAAAATTCCAAACGATTTGTTGTTTTGAAAAAACATCTTCAATCTGATTTTTTTAAATTTCAAATTTTTTAGAAATTTAATCGGAAACTCAAAATTGCAACAAGTTTCCCAGATTTGTATTCAGTTTAAAATGAATACTAAATAAACTCACCTCTTTTAATTGACACACATTAAAGTATACTGGAGTATCGTATTCGTTGTTAGCTGAATTAAAACGCACATACTTTGGATCCTTACATATTTCAGATCTAGTTCTGGAACGACCACGCAACGTCACTTGTTCGCTTATTCTGTACAGCTACGTGACCGCTTCGTGCACGGAGTAATCGTAACCCGGATCCGGATTCTACGTTTTTACAAACATGGCGGAGATTGTAGCACCGGGTTTTGGCACCACCCGATGCGATCACCCATCTCGTCGCCCACAAACACGAAATATGTTCCCAAAACCAACAGATCTAAGAATTTATTTGATTTAAGAAAGTCAAAATTAAGTCTTGGTCGTGCGACAACCCAAAATCTTCCTAAAAAATCACGAATAAAATATTCATATTTTTACTTTTGGCCCCATCTAGTGGGAAATCTTCGAAACTACTGGACATCCACAATCGGCTCTTAGTGTAAGAAAAATAAATAAAAAATGGTTCAATGCAGCAAATAAATCAATTTCCAACTGTTTTCTGAACTTCACAAAACCAATTTATCTTTATCTGGTGTGAAAAGAGCCAATTATCCACTTCGTCAATGGCCGACCAAAAAAATTTTGTTTAAAAAAATAAAGAAATTTGTAGATTTATTAAAACCACCCGTGGCCCGACTTAAGAATAAATTCATAACTTTCCTCAAAAATCAACTCGATGGCCGGTAGTCAAAGCATCGATAAGGATTACCAAACAGATCGTTTTCGAAAATTTGCTCCCACGCTCATTTCTTTCTCCAGGAGCTTTCTAACTTTGCCGGAACTTTGAGCTGTTGTTTTCTCGCGTTGGAAACATCGGTTCCGGTTCGGGAAAGTGGGAAACTTTGACGGCGGTTTTGAGGATTGGTAACAACGGATTGGCAACAATGCTCTCCGATGCTACGTTTTCGGTGCTTTGCCGTTTGCGTTGGTTCGCCATACGGTGAATCTTTGAAACATTTCGAAACGACCTTAAGATTCGCTTCGAACTTGGCCGAATCCTCTTCCGGAATGTGCGCCGAAAACGTCAACGCAACCTTAAAACAATGCATGGCGTCGTGCCATTTTCCCTTTTTAAATTTAAAATTTCCTTCAGCATTGAACTGATGAGCTATCGCCATACGGGATTTGCCAAAATTAAAAATGTCCAATGGCGGCCTCAGAGCGATCAATTTATCCTTCGAGAATTTGAAAATTAATAAAATTTCTTCGATTTCCATCCATGTTTCCAAGAATTCCTCATTCGGGATGTAACTCGACGGGTGGTGCGAGAGGTAGTTCCGAATGTTTAATATTGTTCGGATTTTCGGCCATTGATCCTGATGCAAGGCAAAATGAAACTGATCTAATTTCAGAAATATTTGGCAGAGTAAGGTAATGTCCCAATTCTCCGGACAACCAGAAGCTAATTTCTTTCTTAGAAAGTTGTCTGGCGAGTCATCGAAAAAATTTTTTCCGTATCCTTCGATGAAAACCTTACCTTGCTCCGCCGAATCTCTCCAAACATCGCCAGTCAACTTCTGCCATGATTCGCGGAATAATTCGCGCAGAGCTTCCCGCACGGCCGCAAACAAATTCATATAAAGCCGCGTGAAGTTTCTCTCCCCTTCATTTTTTAACTCATCCATTGTTTGTTTTTGTTTGTAATATTTTGTCAAAACAACAATAATTCCACACGAAAAAATTTAAATTTGTTTTTTTTTTAAATTTCGAATTTTTTAGATATTTACCCGGAAAATCGAAATTTCAACAAGTTACCAGACTTGTCACCTCGCTTGTCACCCACGGTAGTTGTTATACACTGTAGTCGATTAGATCCTTATATATATACCCAGATCTAATTCTGGAACGTTCATGTGACGTCACTTATTCGCTTATTCTATACCGCTACGTGCCCGCTACGTGCACGGATTAATCGTAACCCGGTTCCGGATCCGATAAATGACCCATCAACAACCTGTAGCACAAAATCCACAAAATCACCCAATTTAAACCAAAATAAAAACGAATAACATTCAAATTTGTTTAAAAAAGACAACACGAACTTTATTCTTCATAAATCCTACCTTTTCATCACAAACATGGCGGAGATTGTAGCACCGGGTTTTGGCAGTACCCGATGCGAGGGGGGCGACAATCAGAATCTGCTTGTCAGAGATTCGAATCTTTCAGGTATTTTTTGGGATTCGGTTTGGGATTCGAAAGATTCGGATGGGATTCGACGGATTCGTATAGATTCGGGGGATTTGGATGGGATTCGGGGGGATTCGGATGGGATTCGGATAGATTCGGGGGATTCGGATGGGATTCGGGGGGATTCGGATGGGATTCGGGGAGATTCGGATGGGATTCGGTAGGATTCGATGGGATTCTCTGGGATTCTCTGGGATTCAGAAAGATTCATATGATTTTTTTAAAAATAAATTTAGTGAAGTGGGAATGTTTTTTTATTTTAATTTTAACTTTTAGTGAAATGTAAACCTTTTTTTTTTTTTTTCAGATTTTTAGTGAAATGGGAGATATTTTTTCATTTTATTTGAGACATTTAATGAAATGAACATTTTTTTTAGTTTTATTTGAGACTATTGAAATATTAAAATTTACAATCAAAATCATAAATGCGCATGCGCAGATACCGCGCAGCGAGGTGCGCAAGTATAATTTCCTCCGATGGATATTACGGACAATTTCAAAGACAATTTCAATGTAGAACATTTATTTACAGTTGTCAGTTATTTCCTTGGTTATTCCAGTTTTTTGTAAAAATATTATTACATTTTTTAATCATAAATTTTGTCTTTATTTTCCTTGATTTGTATACAATTTAAAGATTCGAGATTCGAAGATTCGGTGGGATTCGGAAAGATTCGGGCGGGATTCGGAAAAATTCGGGCGGGATTCGGAAGCCATTGTCAGAGATTCCCCCTCGACCCGATGCGATCACCCATCTGCCCATCTCGTCGCCCACAAACACGAAATATGTTCCCAAAACCAACAGATCTAAGAATTTATTTAATTTTAGAAAGTCAAAATTAAGTCTTGGTCGTGCGACAACCCAAAATCTTCCTAATAATTCACGAATAAAATAATATTATTTTTACTTTTCGCCCCATCTAGTGGGAAATCTTCGAAACTACTGGATATCCACAATCGGTTCGTAGTGTAACAAAAATAAATAAAAGATGGTTCAATGCAGCAAATAAATCAATTTCTACCGGTTTTCTAAACTTCACAAAACCAATTTATCTTTATCTGGTGTGAAGAGAGCCAGTTATCCACTTCGTCCATAGCCGACCAAAAAAATATTATTTAAAAAAATAAAGAAATTTGTAGATTTATTAAAACTGTGCGCGCAAAGCAACTCGTGGTCATCGCCGAAGAAGCCAACAACATCACTGGCATTGGTCATTCCGTCAAACCATCAATAATCGCTAAAATTTGCTCCCATGCTAATTTCTTTCTTTCTCCAGGAGTTTTCCAACTTATATGGAACTTAGAGCTTTTTTTTTTCTCGCGTTGAAAACACCGGGCGAGGCTCGGGAAAGCGGGAGACTTTGACGGCGTTTTTGAGCATTGTTAACAACGGATCGCTGTCCGATGCTGTTTTTTCGATTCGGTGCCGTTTGTGTTGATTCGCCATATGGTAAATTTTTAAAACACAACAATGCGCTCGAAAAATTCGCATTAAACGTGTCCCAATCGTCTTTCGGAATGTCCAAAAACTTCATCGCATCGCTGTACGAGCACATGGCTTCGTGGTACAGTTCCCTTTTGCAAAACGAATTTCCTTTAGCGTTGAGCTGATGCGCTTGCGCCAAATGGGACTTGCCAAAAATTTCGAAAGTCGACCTCAGCGAGCTCAGCAAGCTCAATTCATCCTGCGGTAATTTGAAATGTACTATAATATCTCTTATAATATCTTCGATTGTCAACCATTTCTCCCGGAATTCCTCATTGGGAATTAAATTAGTCGGGTGATGGGAAAGGTAATTTCGAATGTCGAGAATTCGCCGAATTTTCGACCGCTGCGACCAATTCGTGGCGAAATTAAATTGATCGAAATGCAGCAAAATTTGACAAAGTAATGATATGTCCCATTCGCCCGGACAACCCGACGCAAATTTCTCTCTGTATTTGTTTGGTCCGTCTTCTACGAATTTCTTGCCAGGGCCTTCAACAAATTTTTTGCCCTGCGCTGCTGAGTCCGCCCAATCCTCGCCCGCAAACTTACGCCATAATACGCGGAATAAATAGCGGAATACCGTAAGCGCGCACGGTAACAAATCCATATATAATCGCATGAAATTATTCTTCCCATCATTCTCCACCAATTTATCCATCTGCGTTTTCCTGTTTGCGAGATTCGTATTCAGTTCACTACTCTTTATCACCCACTGTAGTCGTCATACATTGTAATTAGAATCTTATACATATATATATATATATCTCAGATCTAATTCTGGAACGTTCATGTGACGTCACATATTGGCTTATTCTATACCGCTACGTGACCGCTACGTGCACGGATTAATCGTAACCCTGTTCGAAATGACCCATCACCAACCTGTGGCACAAAATCACCCAATTTAAACCGAAATAAAAACGAAATAACATTCAAATTTGTTTAAAACAGACAATACGAACTTTATTCTTCATAAATTCTACGTTTACATCACAAACTAGGCGGAGATTGTAGCACCGGGTTTTAGCACCACCCGATGCGATCCCCATGGCGAGGAGGAATATTTTCGACCCGGATTCTTTGCGACCGGGATTCTTTTCGACTCGAGGTAAAGTGCGCTTTTTTTCGACTGGGATTATTTTCGACCAGGAAAATTTTCGACCAGGAAAATTTTCGACCAGGAAAATTTTCGACCCAAACGGGATTATTTTCGACCAGGAATCCACTCGACCAGGAATCTTTGCGACCAGGATTCATCTCGACCAGGATTTTTTTCGACCGGACATTTTTCGACTTCAACAATAATGTCACGCATTAGATACGTGACGATGTCACGTATTGTAGACATGAAAGGACTAATGTGTATTGTTCAATCCCACACTTTATGCACAAAAAACATAAATGTTTGCAGAAAAAGTCCAAATTTTTGCACAAAAAATCAAAATGTATGGTACTATACAGCCAATCCCTTATTCAATCCCGGCTAGAACAATATACTGTAGGAAAATTAAGTGCTTATTTAATGTGTGTTTGTTGATGAACAAAATGGTCGTAAAATGGGCAGAATGACGGTTTACGGGCGACTCACGACAAGTCGGCTCAAAGAAGTGGTTTGCATAAAAAAACCAGCAAGGTGAGGTTCGCGGGGGGTCAAGGGGGGGCGCAGCCCCCCCTTGTTAGCCCTTCTTGGGGTTTTAATTAACTAAATTAAATTATTAAATTATAAACTTGATTTTCGGGTCGCCCGTAAACCGTCATTCTACCAAACATTCAGTAGAGAAAATGGGCAATAGTATGTGCATGGAAATTATTGTAAGAGTAATATTGCTGTTAATGTTTTGGTAAGACTAGGGTAAAAAAAATAATATGAAGCTGAATTTTTAATCTCGCTTATTTTTCTGACTTTAGGAAAACCGAGCTGACTGAACCTTTCCAACGGAAAATTCACAGTGAAGAATTATGGCTGTATAGAAATCCTAGAACACCTAGTTATGTACCGTACCTGTAGCAATTTTATGGGTAATTGTATTTTTAAATATAAATTTGCACATACCTTTTAATTTTAAAACTTAGATTGATATTGTGTTGTAGCCTTTCGTCTTATTTGTTCCATTATTTTTCATAACTGTTTTCGGAGTCACAAAACGAGATAAATCGGATATTTTGCAAGCTATTTTAGGTAAATATTAAAATATCTTATTTTCAGAATATATAAATACGACTTAAAATGGTTCTTTTCTTTTATTATTTTGCAGCTGCTTGTCATTAACTTTATGTTTGAATGGTGTCCTCACAAACGTGATAAAATTAGCAGTTGGAAGGTGAGTATTGCATTTATTCTCGTTAGTGAAACGCAGATTTTTAGACCACGGCCAGATTTCTTTTGGCGATGTTTTCCGGATGGATATGTCAATTCAGAAATGAATTTTACGGGTAATATTTTAGACATATCAAACGGCCGCAAAAGTTTTCCAAGTTTTCTAGTTGTACGTACAGAAAAGAATGAAAACAATGTAAGTTTTGTGAAATGTATTTGGATCTTGCATTCGTGTTTTGATAAATGAACAGATTTAATCAAAGCGTGTAAACCATTACAAGCAGACGACAGAATGCGTAGTCACTTAGTAACGAAACAAACAACAGACACATCGCTCTAGTGTCGTAACAAACACTAACTAGTTCTGACTGCATTATATCATCTCACAAATCCCCCTTTATAATCCGTCAGAACTAATTTCACAATTGGTAATAAACATTATCGTGTCACAAAATTGCAAAATTCTCTTCTTCTTTCAAGCTTTCTTTCTCATGTTCAGCAGGTTGACAAAGTCATCGATCTTGTTTCCCGAGAGAGGCTTGGTAAGCGGGTCTGCGAGCATTTGCTCACTTGGCACGAAGTTCAACTTTATGTTGTTCAGCTCCACTTCGTCCCTCGCGAACATATATTTCCTCAATATATGCTTGGTCCGATCATGCTGTCCGGTCTCCTCGGAAATGAGAATGGTCGATCTGTTATCACAGAACACGTCGAGACCGTACTGAGTTGTCTCCATCTGTAATTCGGCTATCAGACCCCGCAGCCACTTCAATTCCCGTACGCCCTCGCTAAGTGCCACCACTTCGGCTTCGCAACTCGACATCGTCACCAATCTTTGTTTTTTTGCTTTCCAGCTGATGATTGATCCCCCATACAGGGTCAAGTACCCGCTGTGTGACTTAGCGTCTTTTCCCACGCTCCAGCTAGCGTCGGTGAACAATTCCAAGGGTTTCCTGACTCTGTCGTAAAATACTCCGTAGCGAGTAGTTCCGCTGATGTACTTTAAGACTCTCCTCAGCGCCGTCAGGTGTATCTCTTTTGGATTACTGCTGTAGGTGCCCAGCTTGCTGACAGCGTATGCCAAGTCTGGCCTTGTGCCTAACATCAGGTACATCACACTCCCGAGCATCTCCTGGTACTGCTTCGGGTCTACTGACGGTGATTTGCTATGGTTGTCCAAATCTTGGTCAGTTGCCATAGGAGATTTCTTTCCTTTGCAGCCAATCATCTCATGCCGCTTAAGTATCTTGTTGGCATACTCCTCTTGTGTGAGTCTAATGCCATGTTTGCCAATCGTTATCCGCATGCCCAGGATGTGATTTGGCTCACCCATGTCGTCTAGTTTGAAGTATTTGCTGAGCTGTGCCATTTTAGCCTCTATTAATTGATCCGTCGATCCAATTGCGATAATGTCATCCACAAAGACGCCCAATGCAAAATATTGTTTGTCCTTGATCCATATGTATATACATGGATCCCCCTTGAGCTGTGTTAGACCCATCTTCTTTAGTTTCTCGTCCAGTTCCTTATTCCAACATCGTCCGGATTGCTTTAGTCCGTAGAGACTCTTATCCAGCACGCATACGTAGTCCTCGGCTCCCTCCTCTTCATATCCCTCGGGTTGAGTCATATGGATTACTTTATCCAAGAGTCCATATAAATAGGCGGTTTCGACGTCGTACTGTCTGAGCCGTAGTCGTTTTTTGGCTGCTATTGCCAATAACAGGCGTAGAGACTCTAGTTTCATGACTGGAGCAAATGTCCGATCGTAATCTTCGCCCGGTTTCTGCGAATAACCCACAGCGACTAAACGAGCCTTGTATTTGCTCACACTCCCATCTAAATTCAGCTTGATTTTGTAAATCCACTTGCATTTAATTGGCTTCTTGTCTTCAGTCGGTTTCTCTAAATGTCATACTCGATGCATGCGCATGGACTGCATTTCCTTATCCATCGCTGCTCGCCACATCTTGGCATCTGGACATGAGATTGCCTCTTGGTAGGAAGTTGGAGTGATTAGTCGCGCCTTCCGTTTCATGCGCGCCACACATGTTGCATTCCAACGTCTTCCCCTCTCCGATCTGCGTGATATATACGCTGCATCTCGTCGTCTTATTCTCTCCGATCTCCTGACTCCTCGGTGTTGCAACTCCTGTTCACGTCGCTCGTTCCTTTCGATGCGTTGCTGTTCCTTCACGGCCGCTTCCTGTCTGGTAGGCCTGCCCGGTCCACGCTCGCGTAGAACGACCGGCGGTGCGGGTGGCACCACAACTGGTTGCCTCGGCGCTTCCGCAACTTCCGGTTCATCTTCATCTTCAGCATCACTCTCAGTTTCATCGTCAATTTCGTCGTGCGCGTCTTCGTGCGCGTTTTCAATCTCATCAGGTGAGTCCTCGTCCTCATCGGCGGTTTCCCACACTTCGGTTTCTTCTTCTTGTTCCTCGTTGTCGTCATCATCACTTGATTGCTCATGATCCTCATTATCATTCTTCCCCCCACTTAAAATCGGAAAAACGACTAGATTGTCCGCGCTGTCTTCAGTTATCAGTTTTTTCGATTCTTTCTGTATTTGGGCGGTCCTAGCATCTTCAATAAAATACACGTCTCGAGTTTCGATTATTCGGTTTTCATTTTCGTCAAAAATTCGGTAAGCCCGCCGACACATGGAGTAACCAACCATAATACCCGGTTTGGAGACTGGGTCCAATTTCTTTCGCATATGTTTGGGTATGTGCCTGTACGCTGCACATCCAAAAACGCGTAAATGCATTCCGGATGGCTTCCTGCTATATCTCGCCTCATATGGCGTCGTTTTCGGATTGGCAGAAGTCGGAATTCGATTGATTATATACACGGCTGTCGCCATCGCTTCCGGCCAAAAACCGTCTGGTAAAAGTGACCACTTGAGCATTGTTCTTGTCTTTTCGACAATGGTCCGGTTATATCTTTCGACGACTCCGTTGCTCTTTGGTGAGAATGGCACTGTCTTCTCGTGCTTAATTCCACATTTAAGATAAATCTCTTTCGATCGTTCATTGACGAATTCTCCGCCATTATCCGTCCTTATTCTTTGCAATTTTAGTCCTGTCGACCTTTCCTCTCTAGCTCTGTGCTTTTCAATCTCTTCAAAAGCATCACTTTTCTCCCGAATTGCAGAAAAATACACGTATTTGGTGAAATCATCGACAATCACCAAAGCGTAATAACTGCCATCATATCCCCATGCTAATGGCCCACATAAATCTACGTGCCATAGCTCCAAAGGGCGTTTTGTTGTCGGTCCCGTTATGCGCTTAAACGCCTTTCTGGGTTGCCGCCCCTCAACGCATGCCCTGCATGGCGGTAATTTTTCTGGCCCAAAATTCACCCCCAAAACGAGTTTTCCGTCTCGTACCTGCTCAAGCTTTTGGTTGCTTGCGTGTCCCAAACGTCTGTGCCATAAAACTCTTTCTAGTCTTTTTGGCTCGTCATTGGTTTGATTGTGAGACGTCGGTGCTTCTTTGACAACATATGCGTCGACTTCCTCGCTGTGCACGCACGTTATCGCATCCAAAACGTACATCCGGTCTCTTTTCTGTGCCGTGGCCAGAATCATGTTTTGCTTGTTCGTCACAATTGCCCGTGTGTCATCAAAAATCACTTTGAATCCTCGTTGCGCTAATTCGTATACAGAAATCAAATTTTCCCGCAACTTTGGAACATGTACAACATTCCCCATTTCCAATTTCACGTTCCCCGTTGGCAATTTACTCCAAAGTGTGACCATGCCCTTTCCTGTCGACTTGCTCGACACTTGGTCCTCGGCAAGGTGCACTACTCCTTCCTCGTGCTCGAAGTTTGTCAGAAATTCCCGATGCGATGTCATGTGAACAGTCGCGCCAGAATCCAACAACCATTCCTGTGGCCCCAGCGAATTGGTCGAATGCTTTGTATGAAAAGCGTAGGTCCTATCCGTTCGTGCGTAAAAAAGTTCCCCTTGTTCCTCTTTTCGCTCCTCCTGTTTGGCGTAATTCGCCGTATTGCGTCCCCGTTGAGCGTCATGTCCACCCGTCGCTTTATTCTTGCAATTGCGTGCGAAGTGTCCCGGCTTTCCGCAGTTGTAACATCCACCGTTTCCCTTGGTGTTACTGGCGCTCGAAGTAGCATCTCCCGTACGTTTACTTCGGCAATCCCTGGCAAAGTGGCCCATTTTGCCACACTCGTAGCATTTAACGCTCTTGTCGCGTTTGCCACCGCGCGCACGTGCCTTGTACGCTTCCTCTTCATTAAATACGGGTCCGTCTTTCGCCTTATCCGTCGCCCATCGCTCTCGCACCTCCAGTGTGCGTCTCAAGTCGACTAGTCGCATGTCTCTTTGCGCTTGAAAAGTCTCAGCGATGCTCGAATATTTGTTGGTCAATCCGTGTACCAAATAGTACATCACCTCACTCTCGGCTATCGGTCGCCCCGCCGCCGCTGACCTCTTGCTAATGGCGACAATTCTGTTGATGTATTCTCCCACCAGCTCATTCCGGCCCATTTTGGCGCTGGTTAGCTCGTGACCTATGTCCACCTGTCTGTGCTGCACGTTTCCTCCGTGGTGCAATGCCAGGTCGTTCCATAACACCTTGGCTTTCTTTGTACCAACGTGTAGTCCCACCTGGTCAGGTGACAGCGTCGTCATGATGAGGCTCAGTGCAGTGGCATTATGTCTCTTCCATTTCTGCCACGCCGCCGCAGGTTGTGCATTCGGTTCGTCCTTCCTGATGACCGGCTCCCACAGACCTTTGGAATCCAGCACTGCCTCCATCAACGTACTCCATATCACGTAATTCGTTTCATCCAGCAATGGTATTCGGTTGGCATTCGCCCCTTTCGGTTCTTCCGCCATCTTGTCGTTTTATCGACTTATCAACGTCCAGTTGGCACGCTCGGCAAGGAAAGAACAGGTTTGAGCCAATTATCGAACTCGGAAAACGAAAAACGATCGTACTCACGGTCACGCGCTTTACACTCTTCTGTCTGCGCTCGCCTTCAATTAATTTCCGCTCAAAACTTATCCACAAACGCCATAAATTCAACCATCCTCTGCTACCACTTGTGAAATGTATTTGGATCTTGCATTCGTGTTTTGATAAATGAACAGATTTAATCAAAGCGTGTAAACCATTACAAGCAGACGACAGAATGCGTAGTCACTTAGTAACGAAACAAACAACAGACACATCGCTCTAGTGTCGTAACAAACACTAACTAGTTCTGACTGCATTATATCATCTCACAAGTTTTTATCTAATTTTTAAATTTAAACCATGCAGTTACATTCGCAAGTATGGGCTTCACAGCCCTTTACCTCGCTGGAAAGTTGTATTGTTTCAACGTCAAAGGACGAGGTCAGTCGTGGCGCTTATGTTGTGCTTATGTTGTGCACATCATCAGTGTACAATATACATTCGGAATGTTCTCTTGCATCATCAATCCCTCAACAACATTCTAAGTTTGAACGATCTGAGGATTTAAATTAAGTGCAATGCGAGCATAAAATATTGAAGTTTAATCACCTCGTTTAAATTTGGTAATCATTAAATTTTTTTATTTTTATTTATATTTTTTTTTACATATTTTTCAATAGTGTTCAATATTTTTTTTCACTGTTATAACATTATACGTAAGTGTATTAAAAATTGGATGTTATTGTATCATTCATTATTTCTTACATGAAACTAGAAAAGTTATTTGGAAAATAACAATTGTCAAAATTCAAAAAGTTTACAGAATAATCCAATGCCACATACATGTAACAGTGGTCAACGGTAACTGAATATACGGGACTGTTTCTATGCCCAACGTAATACATCTGGAAAATACACACAAATCGTTAAGTAACTGCGGTACAGAAAAGTACCTTTGCAAACAAAACTCACTTGTACTGATTTAGTTAATCGTTTATCCCACAATCGAACTAAGCCGTGTAATGCCGTACCACTCAAAATCGTGTATTTATCGTCCGTTGCAAGACAATACACAACAGAATCGTGAGGATCTTCCCAACGGAGAACACTGAAACATTTTAAATAATAAATCGCTTCCATTTCTTTTACAAACAAAATGTTCGCTACCATGTTTCAATTCGTAAATCCCACATTCTAATGTAGGTGTCGTACCCGCCTGTCAAAATTCGAGTAATTTTTATCAAAATTCGAGTAATTTTCATCAAATCTTAGTTCGAGATTTTGTAACTTTAAATTAAAGATTTAGCATTTATTGGCAGAAAAAACGCTAAATTCCATTGGTTCTCTACGGATGCCAGAAAATAGTCCATTTTTAAAAAAAAAAATTGAATTTCTTTTTATAAAAATTAATATTTTAAAAATATTTTTTTCACAAAAATTGAATTTTTCAAAGATATTTTGAGTAAAAATTTGAATTTTAAAGATTAATTTGGTAAAAATTGAATTTTGTTGTTAAAATGATCCATTTGCATTATCCACACTTTTAAAAACATTTTCAACGAAATTTATTTTCCGCAAAAATAGCATCTTTCACGACAAGAGAGTCGAAATTTAAAATAATTAATTTAATTTTCAATTTTTTTTATTTTTTTTTATATTTTATCAATAAGTAAATAAAATTTCACATTAGTAGGAATTGGAACAGAAATTCTTGTTTTATTTCTTTTTTAAATTGTTTATTATTATCATCCATCCATTCACAAATCATCAATTCATTTTTAAATTTTATCACCTCCTTCCGAATTAAATAACTAATTAAACGGACGAAATCGGACGGAATCGTGCCTTCAAACATACGTTTTTTTAAGTTACTAATTTCCTCAATATCAGCCTCAAAACACCACTCTAAAAACTTATCTAGTTGCGTGAAATCTAAATTTCTCAACAGCTTTGTAAACAAATTAGCACGTCGATTTTGCTGCTTGAATCTATTGACATTATCAACTGCTAATTGGCACTTGAAGCGAGATATTTCATCTTCCGATTTCAAACACCGTTTCACGAATTCGTGCACCTCGTCCCAATCATATTTTCCATTTATTTTTCTTGCATTTCCCTTCAAACACCTGCCGAGTTGACTTTGCCTAAAGGGGACCGGTGTCTCTTTACTGAATATTGGGGGAGGAACACCTGCTGCCATTTATATCACACCTCTCAAGGGTAAAGACACTTCCGGCCCCTCTACACACACTGTAAACCAGGGGTCGGCAAGTAATTTTGAGTGGGGTCCGGATACAAGTGAAAATTTTTTTGACGGTCAAATGATTGTTTTCAAAACAATATCACCTTCGTTAAAATCTGATTATTTGATGGAATAAGTCCTATTTTACTTTTTAATTTAATTTCGTTGCAGATGTTTAACATTTACATTAAAAAGGCCGCCGAAATCTACGTAATCGCGTACACGCTGGAGCCGTGTGTTTGAAGATCGCGGATTTGGAGAGGAAATTATGTTAATAAAATAAAATTAAAATGAACATAGGAATATTTTATTTGTTTATTTATTTATTTTTTGAAAAACTGATTAACTGAAATGGGGCCCCCGGAAATCTGGGGGCCCAAAAAACATTCACACGGTAAAACGTACTTTAGTTCGAGACATCGCGGCATGGAAAGCGATGTTCGCCGTGAAATCGACTTGAAATGGCATCTCTATTACACCACACTTAAACTGAAATTGTTATTTTAATTTTTGAATGCAACTAGTGTTTATTTCATTTTTTTTTAATTTTGTTGGTTTCGACGGGGGTTGGGGATCGATGCCGGAGTAGGTGGGGTCGGCTCGGCATGGTGAGTGGGTGAACCACCGTGCTTTTTTATTTTTGTCAACATTTTTTTTTTTATTTGACCGTGAGTGTTTGGCCGAAACACCGTCGGATCCACGTTCGCCGCGTCCCGTCTCCGAACGATTCTTTGATTTTTAATTTTAATTTTTTTGGCATCACCTGATTAAAAAAATAAAGTATTTTGTTTAATCTTTTTCTGGTAATTAAACCTTGTGAATATTTGTAACAAAACACATCGATTTGAACCCGACGCTGATGTGTGCCGTATATATATCCGTGAAATCGACTTGAAATGGCGACGAACGAACAAACACCGACGCAACGGTCGGAGGCTTGCGAGTTTGAGACACGGACACCTTCGCGGTCGCCACGTCTCGTCTGCGAACGATTTTGTTTGATTTTTTAATTTTAATTTTTTTGGCGTAACCTGATTAAAATCAAAATTCTTATCTGCCCATATATTTTGTTCTTTTATATTGTTAAGAACAAGTTCTTTTTTCAAACGTTTTTTTGCACGGTCACGGTCACCGCAATGGCGAAACAATCTGCGGTAGTAGCGCACTCGATTTGAATCACCCACATAAAAGCTTTATTCAAAAAGATTGTTTGATTTGGTTTGATTTGATTTGTCTATAAAACAAAATGTAAAACAAAATGGCAGGCAGCACCTGCAACCCTAGGGATTAAGTAGGGGAGCTGTTCGCCTCACCCCTTTTAATCTAAGAAAGGTCAAAAATTAAAAAAATTGAATTTTTTTAATTTCAATTAAATCAGGAAACAGACCAGAAATATGTATACTCCGTGCTCAAATGTTTAATCACGAAAATTGGATAACACTTTGTAGACATTGCAAAAAATAAAAATCTGTGGAGGAAAGACACACAAAAATAAAAAAATTAACTCATTTTTAAGAGAGAAAAACTTTAACTTGGGAAAACTTTGGCGCCATCTGTGTGCCAAAAATGCAAGTGCAAAATGGAGGAAGCCAGATTAACGTTTGCGTTTCGCGACTTAAACTGCAAATTTGTTGAAAAAAAGAAAGAGTAGTTGTTGTTGTTATTGTTGTTTGTTACCGATTTGTTGGATTTATTGGTTTTTATTTCGTCAATTATTTTTTTGCCACTTATATGAAATGTGCTTTTTTACTTTTACACTCAAAAATGCAATTTTGTAATAATAAAATGTAATTTTATGCCAAAAAAAAAGATTTTTTACCAAAACTAGATGATTTTCTTACGAAAATGTGTCAAAAACCCGGAACGGAAAATCGTTTTTCCAAATTTCCTGAAAAAAAGTAAGAAGAAAAAAAAAAGACAATTTTGATTTTAAAAAAGTAACACAAATTTCTTGCCAGGTATCCCGATGGCAGCTGAAATCACAAAACACAGTTTAGATTTGACCTATACAGATCCTGAAGACATTCTCGGCGAACTTGAAATGGCTTTTATTTGTTTCATTTTAGAACAGATGTACGACGCATTTGAAGAATGGAAACATTTAATCCACTTGCTGTGCTCGTGTGACAATGCTCTTACGAAATACGCAGATTTATATTCAAAATTCATTTTTGTACTTCATCACCAACTTCAGAAACTTCCTCGTCAACACATTGCATTCTTTCTTCTCCAATTTGAACGGGAACCAACAAGTACCGCACGAAATTGTAGAAAAGGGTAGAAGGTTTAAAAAATATTTAAATTTTTGTACATTATTTTGTAAAATAAAAGCATTTTCACACGAATTTAATCGAATCCGATGTTTTTTCAAAAGTAGAAAAATAGGTTTGATTTCTGCATGTTTGCGACTGCAATGATGAAATTAAAGTTTGAAATTAATTTACACAGTTTTTATTTATTTGTTTGTTTGTTTATTAAAAAAAGAAATTGAATTAAAAATAAAGATTTTTGGTACTCTACCCTGAATCCCGATATAAAAGGTAATCCAGTAGGCACTTTCTTCTGATATTTCACGTAATCTTGACCGAAAAAATTTAAAAGAATGAATTCTTCTTCGTATATCCGCTCGTTAAAGAAATTCCTTGATGCGATAGTGTAACCGATTAAACAGATCGGATTGCACAACACAATCTGCAATTAGAACTAAACTTTTAGTGAGTAAATGCTATAAAGAAGACTGCAAAAGTAGATTATTTGCTTGTAAAAAATGCTTATTCAAGAAACACAATTCCAGCAATTTCCATTAAAAAATATAGTATTGGATTGAACAATATATCGTACATTAGTCCTGTCATGTATACAATACGTGTCATCGTCACGTATTGTATACTGACATCGTCACGTATATAATGCGTGACATTATTTGGGGTATATAAACCCCCAACCATTGTTGAAGTCGAAAAATGTCCGGTCGAAGAGAATCCCGGTCGAAGAGAATCCCGGTCGAAGAGAATCCCGGTCGAAAGGAATCCGGTCGAAATATTTACTGGTCGAAAGAATTCCTGGTCGAAAAGTTTCTCGGTCGAGAAAAATCCAGTCGAAAAAAATCCGGTCGCAAAAAATCCAGTCGAAGAGAATCCCGGTCGAAAGGAATCCGGGTCGAAAATATTCCACCCTATCATCCCCATCACCCATCTCGTCGCCCATTCATCCGAGCATTTCAAACACAAACAACAAACATGTTCCCACATTTTCAGCAAATCAGGTTAAGTGTATTCTTCCCACCTACGCAAAACCAACAGATCTAGAAATGTATTTAATTTTAGAAAGTCAAAAGTAAGTCATGGTCGTGCGACTCGTTTATCTCACCAACTTTACAACCCAAGCAAACAAATCTCTCAATTTACGACCGGGATAAAAATTTCTTCCATTTCGAAACGAAAAAATCTTCAAAAAATAAAAAAATCTTCAAAAAATCACGAACAAAATATTTTTATTTTTATTTTAGGTCGCGCACGTACACGCCCTGTGACACAAACATCAATTTCCGGATCGACCGGCAGATGTCAGTCTAAAATTGAAAATGATGAGATCAAGCATCAAGCATCGCTCATTAACGCCCGTAAAAAGATGCTCTGAGAATCTTCTCACTCGTAAAACGTGCAGCACAAACTCGTCCCCGATTCAACTAGGTTAACAGCGCTCTTTCCTCCTTTCCTCACACGCCACCAGAGCGCCCCGCACAACGGTTGCACGAAATCGTGTAAAAATCGACAAATTAATTCCACATTTCCCCTAAACTCGCCAAATAAAGCTCGAATTAATCGACCAAATCAAACTGACGCAATTTCCGAACGTGTTAATAACCTAATTTTAATGTTAATCTTCTTCCTTGCCAAAGTCCCAGTTACCACACCTTGTGAGAACATTTCGTACTTAACTCGTAACATGCGAGGTGTGGTGTTGTCTGTTGGGTGACTTACCACCTTCGTGTGGGCGAACTAGGTTAATTGGCCAATTTTCCCCACAATTTTTTCACTTCTTTCTTTTTCTTTCCCGTTACCAAACCTCGAATGTCAGTCTGACATTCCCTTTCATTCAACCAACCCACGTTTGTCTCCTCAGAAGGTGTTTGACGCTTCCTACGCGTGCCTAACACCGTGCAATCATCCGTTGATTTACGAGTGCGAACACTGCGCTAATGTATAGAAAAATAAGGTTTATCGGCGCTATAAAAATTTATATTGAACTCAAACGAGCGTCATAAGTTGAACAAACTAGTTATCCCTCGTTGGAACTTTTCCGGAAGTCGGAAATTAAAAAAATTAATCATTTTCTTTTTCGACGGAGATCCGCTACGACTCATGCCGCGCCGAGTCGACCTTCTCCCGCAAGAAATCTCAACAACCATCGGCCGAATATTAATTGCACAATAATTGAGCAAAAAAATAAATAAACAACACTTTCTCAACTCGTGACATCATTATGTTGACCAATGTAAACCACGCGTGCATTTCAATGCTAACCAATGGGGTAAAATTTAATTTTAAGCTCGTAATAAATAAAAAAATTAACGGAGAGGAAAAAATCTATGATGAATTGCATTCTATTTCACAGCTTCATCTTTGAATCATAGAACACAAGGTCGCGTGTAAGGCCGGCAAACGTGGGAAACGTGATGGGAAACAGAACGGCTGTTTCCAAACGTTCGCTTTTGAACATTACGTTACGACACACGTTACGCGTGGAATTTTAAAATTAAATCAAATTACATTTTAAAGCGAGAAAAATATTTTTTGGATTTTTACACTAAAAAAAGTGTAAAAATTCTTTTTAATTTGATTAAATGGGGCGTTTTTAAAGCCAATTTGAATGCTTTTTATTCTGCTCGTTTAGTTTGCTTATTCTATTCTATAAAAGAGCTTTTGTATCGCAGTTCGTATCCCGAGGAAGTTGGGTGAAATCATCAACAAAGGATCGGTGTTTATTTGGGGGGAGAAAATCGGATTTCGAGGTCGAGTTAAGACAATACTCTCCTTTTATAATGCTAAACTATGCGGTAAGCTGCAGTAAAACAAAAGGACATGACGCGATCCTCGCTCACCTCTTAGTAATAGCTCAAATTAGCTTTGGAAATAAATTACATTAATTAATTTTAAAATGTATAAAAATAAAAATACAGCGGAAAATAATAACAAAAAATGTAAAAATACGACAGAGAAAACTGAAAGTAAACAAAAATGTCGTTTTCGGTACTAAGTGTCATTGGTGCGTCGGTCTAACGTATCGTTACTACGACAACTCGACGATATTCCGATCAAACTTTTTAATTTTCGCACGCACGCGTGTTTACATGCAGTTTCCAACGCGCAAAACGCCCAAAATCTACCTCGTACACCTGGAATTTAGTTTTCCGAATAAATCTGTGTTCTCTGAAAACTGTTTCGTTTACACGATCACTTTTCCAGAAAAGTAAAATTCGCATTTTCACTTATCCAGATAAAACATGATAATTCTTATTTTCTTTCCCACCCGTCTTAACGCACCGGGAGAATTTGAATGTTCGAATGCCCCTACCGATGGATCTAGGTCGACACTCGGGATGCTGCGAACATTGAACTTAGGAGGAATTTTTCAAATTCGTTCATTTCAGGGTTACGCTCGATGGCGGCGGTCCGGCACATCATATTGTTACGGCCACAACAAGTTCGGTTGGACCAATTCAAAGTAAGTCAAAGCCAAACCCGTTTTTTCGCTCTTAAATTCATCTCACGTTGCCACCGCGACAGGAGCTCCTTCCCCCGCTCGCAATATCAACCAAAACGACCAATTTCCTAATGCATTTTCTTCCCACACTCGCGCACAACTTATTACCTCCGTATCCGCAGCGTGGGTCCCGTCAAAATAATCAATTCGGTCAACAAAACCCGTCGCGGACCGAAATTTAATAACAACAATTACGTCGACAACAAATACTTCGGAGCACGACACGACGACGTTTTCCCATCGCATTTAATCCCGAGACGCGTGGAAAACAACGTTTAATCGGTTCAGCACTGAACGGGGTCACCAACCGGTACCACGGCTCGGATTTGGTGCAAGGTCAATATCAAAACCAAAACGGCAAAGCCGAACCGAATCCCGCGAACACGCAACCACTTTTTGGCGCCCTTCATCTCGGTTCACATTCCGGAACCCGTCGACAAGGAATAGACAATGGACAAATCAAGTTTGACCAACTCTCATGCGGGAAGGACCGCTGGTCAGCAGACTGGCATCCAACACACTTCAAATTGAGATAGACACACAACTCATCTTTTTCACATAAATTTTCTTTCAACAACAATAAAATTCTATATTGTTTAATTGGCCTGTTTTTCGTGCTCCTGTTTCGGGTGGTTTTCACCACGCAGCACGTTGCGCCCGCTATCCACGATGCCAAATTCACACTGCGCAGTTAAATTCCTAATTCCACTAGTTATTTAGCAGTATTAAGCCTAATATTAGACCTAAAGTAAAGAAAATAAACAACAATAAACTCATTAAAAAGAATAATTTACAGCGTGGTAACGAAATATTGTTGATTTATTTCGTTTGTGAGCCACAAGCTTGACAATGCCATGTTAAATGCATGCGCAGTTTGAAGGTGGCATCAAGATACCAGCTTTAACAAAATTAAATTCTACGCATAATGAACTTCTTCCCAAAACCTTATCCAGTATCTCTGTTCTTCATCAGTTGATAATCTGGACCGGTAATCTGGACCAGGACAATCTCCAGCATGAAATCAGAGAAACTATCTTGGACTGCTCAGCAACAAAGTGCATTTATAATTACCGTCACCTGTAAAGGCGCATCCACAAATTTACACTTGACAAACAAAAAAATCTCTTAACTTTCCAGTGTACAGTGAGGGCAAAAACAAAGTTAACAAACGCATCATGTTGATTCTTATGGCTGTATCTCGTGAAAAAAGAGAGGAAAATTTATGAAATTTTAACTGGAGACTTGTACAACATCCTACTTTATTCAACTAAAATTTTATCAACATCTATCCATCAGTTTCTGAGTAAAAAATTCTCTTTTTCCATATGGAAAAACCATTCCAATAGTAAAATGACTTGGGGATGGTTTCCTGTATGTGTATCTGTCCAAAACATTAAATTAAGGGTATCATGGACCAATATACTTATAAAAAAGTATTGGAGGATTGTTATGCTTCCATTTACAGATGATGAACTGCCTTTGACATGGATATTTCAGCAGGAAAATGATTCTAAGCATAAAGTCAAGACAATTGCCAGGGCTGGACTGGGAACAAATTTATTACCGGGAAATCTGGGTGTCCAGGCCACAATTAATGAAGTCGGGACAGGCTACAGCAGGCCGCGACAGGCCACAGCGGCCACGGGCCACCGGGAAACTCCCGGTAGCCCGCCGGGCCAGTCCAGCACTGACAATTGCTCAGTGTTCCACAGTGGCATTGCTTGTGGTTTGGATGTTTTAATGAAGTGTATGCTGAGTGACTACACATGTGTTTATGGATAAATTTTAATATTTGCCGCATATTTTATAATGGGAATGGCTAATTGTTTGTGGTTAATGGGTATGTTAACTTACTTTTTGCCTCTAATTTTTTATGTCACTTCACAAAAGAATTTTTTTCTCAGAAACTGATGGATAAAATTTTAGGTGAATAAAGTAGGATGTTGTACGAGTCTCCAGTTAAAATTTCATAAATTTTCCCCTCTTTTTTCCCGAGATACAGCCATAAGAATCAACATGATGCGTTTGTTAACTTAGTTTTTGCACTCACTGTACAAACTCTCCACTGGAGTGTTTTAACTAACTAAATAATGACAACAACAAAATTCATCGAATGTTTGGAAACAACTCTTTCGAACAACAAACACTGAGCAATTTCCATCCAGCAAACAAACCAAGGTCAAATATTACGGATGTTAAACACAATAAACAAATTAAATTTCTGACGTAACTCATAAATCATTTAAAACATAAATAATCAAAAAAAAAAAATTAAAAGCGAGTGTGAAATTTCACTTAAAAATGAAAACCACTTCAATTCTCGTTTGTTTACTCCTCGTTGCGTGCCAGATCCGACTGACCATCGTCGTCGGTCGGTGCACCGCCATAATAGGCGCCGTCTGCTTCCACAACGACTGGGAAGGCCGCGATTCAGCGTGCCACGCTGCCGGGAGTTTCGAACGACGCTTCAGCTATGACCACAGAGGCAAGTGTTTTTGCTGTTGGGTCTAACACCAGCACCAGCACAGTAAGCACATTTTTACATTCACAAATTAAACTTTAAAACCATCTTTTCTTTTCGTTCCAGATTTCCGCCACTCACAAACCCGGACGAATCATTATTTCTTACAAATAAATTATCACGATGTAATCAAAAAAAAAATAATAAAAAATTTAAAAAAATCATTTGCAAATTCAAAAGTGTAGATTGACAATCGCTCACGGACCCCCACAACGCGAGGTCAATTGGAGTCAATTAATGGGCAGTTACGAGACTCAAAGTGCACGTGACGAGGCAGAAATGTGTAGTCGAGTGGGTGGGTGACTCCAACTCGAAGAGACAACACACTCGTGGCAACTTGACCTCGATAAATTGGCGTTTCGTTTGTGTTTGTGTGATAATACGAGACGTTCGAGACGGGGATATGGAAATAGGAGATCGTCCGTTCGCTAAATATGTATTTCCTTCGGATTTATTTTGTTGAAGTTGAATAAACTTTGGATTATTTCGTTTTTGCCAGTTGCAAACTTGCAGCGAGCGGAGATGGCTTGGAACGTGATTTGGATATACTTTATTTATTCCGTCAAGACTTCTGGTTTCTTTCTTTTCTCCTACTAGAATGGATCGCAGTGCATACTGATATGTTGGAACCATTGAACTTTTATGAGTAAATACGAGTGTTTTTATTTGAAAAAAATAATGATAATAAATTATTTTTTCATTTTTCTGTCAGTTTTAAGGAATTAGAAGGAATTTGGCATTGGATTATTAGTTTTAAAAGAAGGAAAATCATGTATTTAGTGGTTTTAAGTGATGTTTTATAATGGGTTATCTGCCATCACATGTGGAATAGAGATATTAGTCTAAAAATCTACTAGCCTATTTGCCTCAAAAAAATTATTGAAAAATCATGAAAAAATCATTAAATAAATTAAAACAAAAAATATATATAAACAAAAAAATTGAAAATTTTGAAAAATAAAGTCGATTTTTCGAAATAAAATTGAAAATGCGAGAAAATGTCCAATTTGAAGTCGAATTTTCGAAACAAAATTGAAAATTCGGAAAAATATCCAATTCCAAGTCGAATTTTCGAAACAAAATTGAAAATTCTGAAAACTTTCCAATTACCAAATCAAATTTTCTTAAAAAAAAAAATAAAAATCCGATTAAATCCAACCTTGGGACTCACCACTTGATTCCAAAAATTAAAATTAAAATTCAATTAACCCCAAAACCCATTGTCACATCGCCACCAACAAAAAACCAAAAAAAAATAAATAAAAAATTAATTAAATAAAATTAAAAGATGATTCCACTGGACTCATAATTTCATAATTACCAAAAAAAAAAATCTAATTTCCTGTTCCTATTTCGAAATCAAGTAATTACAATTACCCACACACCAACAACAAACAAAAAAACCAAAATAAAATAAAATAAAAAACCAAAAAACTCTTTCCCGAGTTGTTGATAATGTCCAAATGTAGGCCAACCAACACAACTCAAACCACATTATCCACCCAATTTCTATCTCCACTGACCGTAAAAACAAACCAAACAAAAGACCATAAGATTCATCCCAAACAAAAAACCAAAATAATCATTTTTCTTTTCTCTCTCCTTTCAATTCGCACTTCGGACTGTGATAGTGTCCACCATTCAAATTAATTCATAATTACTTCTCTCCTCAATCAAGTTCACTGACTCCGCCAATGGAATGCATCATCCCATTATGAATAATATTCAACAAGAAACGGATAAAAGAGTGAAACTAATCGATCCAATTCAAAACTCATCTCATCACATAAATTCGTCACGCCACAGAGACAGGAAATGCGATGGAAACCGAAAACTATTTCACACGTGCAACGCCTCCAGGCCGTGGTCATCGGCACCATTGACCACAATATATGCACAAATAAAATATGCACAAATGTGTCCACATATACAAATCGGCACCACTTTCAACTATTTCAACTTTTCGTCACGCATAATCCGCCAATTTACACTCCGCGGACCCCAAAACTCATCTACGCTCGAGCCTCGTTACAACGAATCGTGAAAAAAATCGACAATTCGTTATAATGAAAAGTTCGTTATATCAAATTTAATGTTTTATGACCAACCAACCAACCAAACCATTTTTAAGTATTCGTTACAACAAAAATTTCGTTATATCGTAGTTCGTTATAACGAGGTTCGACTGTAATTGCCCCTTTTCACACTCTTTCAAGACACATTGTGTAAAAGTCCTAAATTTTTCTATTTTTTTTTTTTTTTCTTTTTACAAAGTCCAAGTGTGAAAAATGGAGAAACTTGTTGAGGTCATTGTTTCACCCCTTTATATCATTCCTTCGTCGGGCCATTGTGCTCGGACGTCTCGTGGATCCCTCGTTTAACCCAAAATCTCATTTTATTTCAAAAAAAAAAAAAAAATTACTTTAATTTAAATTAGATTATTACATCAAAATAATTAATTTTGCGTTTTGCTTTGTTTCCAACCTTCAATTTTGCTCTGATAAATTTGAATTTATCACGCTGATTTTATCAAGGCAGTCTTTAAGATTGTTATCAACGTTGTACATCGTTGTAAATGTTAAAAGGTCTTTTTAAATAAAAAGGACAATTACCCCTTTGTTTATTAACGTAATTTTTTTTATTATTTAGCGAAACTTTTTTACCTTTGTTGTATCTAATTGAAAAACATTAAAAATTAAATAAATATTTATATATAATATTTTTTTTTGTGATTTTTAAATAAATAAAAACAATGGTTTCATCAACAACAAAAAATCACACCTTTAAGAAAATTCTAAACGCAATTTATTAGATTTTCCAGCCGCACACGATAATTTCGAGCTTAAATGCTAATTAGACCCGTTTTGAAAACAAAAACATATTTAAATCGGGCCTAAAATTGCACTTTGCAGCAAATACATCACAGCTAATTAACTTGCAATAGTGAAAAACCTCTTTTATTCTCTTCTAAACGGCTCACTAGAGTCCATTAAAATGAGAACAAAGTTGTCATTGCCCTCACGAACTCTCACCTCCACATTCTTTTGAAAAAAAAAAATACTAAAGTGTATCACGAGTCCCATCTTCTGCAACACCGTGACTAAAAACGTGACCGAACCCCGCCAATTCGAAAAAACAACCCATCGCTCGACCGACGGCTGTCGCGATGCCACGCGGCAAAGCATCGACTCGCTGCGGCATCACATGCGATCAATTTCCGTCGAAAAACCAATCGCGCTGAAAAGTCCATTTAAAACACCAATTTATTTCATAAACGACCCCAAATTTAAATAAAATAAATATCCATCGCATTTCCTCGCAAATCTAATCATTTTTACTGCAAATTTCGATCCTCCACCCGACAAATCCACATAAAACTCATTCTCACTCCCATTCAATTACCTGCCATCTAATAAATCGAGTACGTAATTCCATTAAAACATAATAACAATAACAATAATAATAATCGTAATCACACTCCTCCGACCATCACGAATCGATGACGAAAAGTAAGCCGTGGTCCACACAAAGAATGTTATTCACCTGTTGAAAAGACCACATTCTTCACACGTGTTGTAACCAATAACCCGTTAAATATCAAAGTGACATCATACGAAAAAAAAAAAGAAAAAAAAAACAAACAAACAACAACTTTCATTTTCCAAGAGAAAGAAAAAAAATCATTTACCGTAAATATATACATTTTATTTTATTTTTTATTATTAAAAAATGAACCTATCATTTTCAAATTATTTTTTTCCCATATCAAATGCCCACTAATGTCAAGATCTAGGTCTCGAGGTGAAATCATCGCGAATCCTAACCAACCACTCACCACACACCAATGCGCCTCCCTTTGTGAAAGTATAGAAACCAAGAAAAGTCAGTAGCGGCCTAAGGTACCGCCTTCCGCCCTCATTTCCCATCCTATATAAAACAAGCCAAAAAGATTCCCTCGCATTATCATCCTCAAAACATCCCTACATTAAGGATACGTCTCCAGCAGCCATCTTAAGGTAGGTACAACCAAAAAATACAAAAAAAACAACAAAAAGCTTCAAAAAGTTAATTTTTTTGAACTTTTTCGGCTTAATTTCAATTTTTTCGAATATTTTCGGCTTAATATCAATTTTTTACAAATATTTTCGGCTTAATTTCAATATTTTCAAATTTTTCGGCTTAATTTCAATATTTTCGAATTTTTCGGCTTAATTTCAATTTTTTTCTGAAAAATTTCGGCTTAATTTCAATTTTTCCTAACATTTCCCACTTAATTTAATTTGTTTACACTTTATGGTACCAGCAAACCGAGATAACGGTACGATAAACGCCAAATTAATTTGATTTGGCCAATAGAAATTAAATGTCAACATTCTTTGAAGCTGAAAAAGTTGAATTTGTTGTCAAGGTTGTTTGGTTTTGGGTCCGCATTCTGCGTGTGACAATAAAAGACGCGATGTGGAATTTAAATGTTTGTTTTATCATGCAGGTGTTGCAGCTTCCTCCGCAAAATGAAGATGAACCTGATTGTGCATCCACGCACTTGCCGTTTCCGTTTACTGCTGCTCGTCCTAGTGGGTAAGTTGTTTACTAAGAACAAGGTCAGTGCACACAGTTCGGGGGAAGCGAAAACACAAACAAAAAAGAATTCAATGTGGAGCGGGAGATGATGGTGATGATGATGCGCTGAAAAATCCGGTTTTTTAATGTCAATGGTCCCGAGCTCGCCAGAGTTCAATGATGGATTCCCAGCTCTTCATTCATCAGGAAACTCGTTTCGTTTCACACATCGTACTCGTGTTAATTGCAAAACATGTTTACACTTTTTTTCCTTTCCTCCTATTCAATTTAATTTTTTAATTCTATTTTGCCTTATATCGTTCCGCTTCCCTGAACTTTACAAAGCAATTATCGTAAAATTTTACACTTTTCTTCAGAAAATCGTGAAATTTTCTCTTTTTTCCTCGCTAAAAAATCGTGAAATTTTCCCTTTCTGCTTTGAAAATCGTGAAATTTTCCCTTTTTGCTTTAAAACTCGTAAAATTCTCCCTTTTTTCCTCCTAAAAATCGTGAAATCTCACCTTTTTTTCTTAAAAATCGTGAAATTTCCCCAATTTTCTCCAACGAATCGTCAAAAACTCGTGAAAACCTTTTTTCTTCACATTTATCTATATACCATAGTTCAAAGTCCATCCAAACTCACGATTTCACTCGCTTAACCACACGCGGTTTCCAAATGGCAAAATTAAAACCGCAAATTATTCATAAAGATGAATACGCCTATAACATATAGGTCTGTAGGTAGATGACCCACACCGCGTAGCTAACAAAAGCTGCGAAAACTCTCAAAATCCAAACCCAAAAATCCTGTTAAAATATTTCCCCTTTGCGCATAACTCGTTTCGGTGACTAATCCGCATGTACAAATAGAAATAAAACGTCTTTTAATTCATGTCGCGCTTACTTAAATAGGCGTTGTTATGTAAATTTGATTAACCTTTCCAACAGCGCGATGTCGCCCCCTTGCCACATTAGACATATTGACTTTTTACACCTATTTTCTCATCTTTACAGGTGCCGTGGCCTTGAGGGGAGCGAGTGGAGAACGGGTAAGTTGTCGAGTGTCCAATCAATCATTTCTTCACCGTGTCCTTGCTTAAAAAAAACGAGTTTACAATTTTACAAACAAAAGTGTTCGCTGTCCCCTGCATTGCTAGGAAAACAATTCACTTTGAATTTCACTCAGAACCAGTAGCAATTAAATAAACCCAAAAAAAAAAAAATATTTACATAAAAATTTCCATTGTGGTTAGAAATTCCAGATTTTATCAGTTAAAAATTTTTTGTTTTATATATAAAAAAAAAAAATTAAGTGTAATTTCCATACAGTTCACAATAGCTGTGACCTCAAAATACTCCACGCCGCCATGTTTAAAATAATAATAATATTTTTATTTAATGCAAAAAAAAATGTAACATCATTCACATTGTAAAATCGTGTAAGAAAAGAGATTCTAATCCCATTTTAACTGCTTGAAAAAAATTAAATTTTAAAATAAGTCCCAAAAAAAAAATAATTATAAAAAAATGGACCACGCTCCGGAAGCGCAGTAATTGAGCGAGCGCCTAGATTTGAAAACTTTCTTCCCGGGATTCCCATTTTGGCCGAGAACAAAAGCTCAACCAGGGAGAGCCATTAGTGATTCGAGTCTGTGAGAAACGGGCGACAATTTGAGGCGATTTTTTCCTCAATTCCATCGTCATCACTTTTGGATTAACCCCGTTCACGGGCTCGCCTTTTGTCGGTTTGTTATGAGAATAATTCAAAAGAACGTTCGCCTACAAATTGAGGGCAAAATAAGTCATTTCACCACACATTTTTTAATCCAACAAATATTTGCATTTGAAAATCTTTCTAATCTTTTAACACGCACAACAAATTATCGTATAATTACAGGTGTCCCAAATCTTCTCCAATTAATTGGTTCCGTGAAATTGTCGCGTAAATCAAAATCGCCTAAAGTGAAGTGCCATTAAATTATCGCATTTTTTCGATATTCAGATGCACTTTTTACCCGAGATAAACATCTCTTAAACTTGGTGAATCTTACAAACTACGGTTTTTAGACTGTAAAACCATGAACCAAAAATAACATACACGTATCCACATGTTCATTGCATTTTGCCAACAATAGCACCACATAATGTGACTGATATGGTCTTCGCCAGGGCAATTAGGGGACTAATCACTCTAGTGTGGGACGCATACTGACGTAAATAACAGAAACTCCCTTAATATTGGTTGGTTGGCCTTTATTAGTGTTGTCTAGGTACAAACATGCTTAGTTGGCAAACAATGCATGACAAGTGAATGCTTTTATCCAATCAACGCACAGAACAACGAATCAATAAGAAATAACAAACGGATACATGTCTATGTTATCATTGGTTCATATAAACACCTATAAATATGGAGGTGCGTAGAATAAAAAAAATGCGAAAGTCCATGAAGAGCAAATGGCCCAATGGACAATATGAGGGGCCACAGGCCCCAACTGGGGATGGGGTGTGCAGGCCCATCCTTCCTAGTTTAGAAAATTTTGCATATTTAGGACCCAAAATTTCCATTTTCGATCTTTTTATTTATAAGTAACATCATTTATTTGTTGATGTTATACAATTTCTCTTCGTAGTTTAAACGTGCTGTTGCTTACGGAGAAGCCGACGACCAATTTGAGGATGAAGCAGGCAGTCCAGGAGCCCCAGGTTTCCAACAACCAAGTGTAGGTGCCCCTAGCTTTCAAAGGCCAGCAACTGGTGGCACTTTTCAGCAACAAGGGGTTGCAGGAAGCCCAGGAGGTTTCCAACAAGGGGGTGCAGGAAGCCCAGGAGGTTTCCAACAAGGAAGTGCTGGAGCTCAAGGAGGTTTCCAACAAGGAAGTGCTGGAGCCCCAGGAGGTTTCCAACAAGAAGGTGATGTCGAAGTTTTTCAACAAGGAGGTGAAGGCGCTCCGGGAGATTTCCAAGGCGGAGTTGGTGGATCGGGCAGTTTTCAACAAGGTGGTACCGAAGCTGCAGGAGGATTCCAGCAAGGTGGTGCAGGAGCTACAGGAGGGTTCCAACAAGGTGGAGCAGGAGCACCTGGAGGATCAGGATTTCAAAGCAGATTTGTCGGAACTCAACAAGGTAGTGGGGCAACGTTCCCTGCTTTTCAAGACCAATCTTGGGATGATGGACCGGGGGATTATTCAGCTATACCAGGATCTCCAGATATTGATTATCCTATTCTTGCATCTGTACCACAAACAAGTTTTGACTGTGAAGCACAACAATACAAAGGATATTATGCAGATGTAGAAGCCCGCTGTCAGGTAAATGAGTGAATTAAAAATATCCAATATTTATTTTAAATTTATGTTAAATTTAACTTCAGGTTTTTCATATTTGTCATGAGCCTCATCAGCAAGATAGCTTTCTTTGTCCTAATGGAACTCAATTTAATCAGAAATACTTTGTCTGCGATTGGTGGATCAATGTCATGTGTGAAGAGTCTCCTGCCTACTATGATCTCAATTCTCAAATAGGAATCATTCCTGAAGGTGGATTTATACCTGTGGTTCCAGGTGGTCCAGGTGGACCATTTGTACAACCAGGATTTCCTAGTGCTCCACCACCATCCTTCCAGCCACCACCAGGTCCTTCATCTCAACCAGCTCCTGGACCATCGTTTCAACCTGCTCCAGGTCCTTCATTTCAACCAGCTCCTGGACCATCGTTTCAGCCTGGTACTGGACCATCATCTCAACCAGCTCCTGGACCATCGTTTCAACCTGCTCCAGGTCCTTCATTTCAACCAGCTCCTGGACCATCATTTCAACCAGCTCCAGGTCCTTCATTTCAACCGGCTCCAGGCCCTTCATTTCAACCAGCTCCAGGCCCTTCGTTTCAACCTGCTCCAGGCCCTTCGTTTCAACCTGCTCCAGGCCCTTCGTTTCAACCTGCTCCAGGTCCTTCGTTTCAACCTGCTCCAGGTCCTTCGTTTCAACCTGCTCCAGGTCCTTCAATTCAGCCTGCTCCAGGTCCCTCATTTCAGCCATCTCCATCTCCGTCAATTCCCAGACCAGTTCCTGAATATCCTCCAGCATCGGCACCAGGACCTCCACCAACAGGTTCACGGCCACAACCACAACCACCTACATACATTCCATCACCAGGACCAGCACCAAGGCCTCAACCACGTCCTCAGCCTACACCAACAGGTCCAAGGCCACAACCGCAGCAACCAACCTATGTGCCACCTCCTGCACCTGCACCAAGACCACAACCAGTCCCACCACAAAGACCCCCACCAGCACCAAGACCTCAGCCTGAACAGCCATCATACATACCATCCCCTGCACCTCCATCACGACCAAGACCACAACCTCCAAAATATGAAGTGGAAACGCCTCAACCTGCACCAACAATACCTCAACCTGGTTTTCCATCGCCATCTCCAGCACCTAGACCACAACCTGGTTTTCCATCTCCATCTCCACTACCTAGACCACAACCTGGTTTTCCATCTCCAGCACCTAGACCACAACCTGGTTATCCAGCTCCATCTCCAGCACCTAGACCACAACCTGGTTTTCCATCTCCAGCACCTAGACCACAACCTGGTTTTCCATCTCCAGCACCTAGACCACAACCTGGTTTTCCTGCTCCAGCACCTAGACCACAACCTGGTTTTCCAGCTCCAGCACCTAGACCACAACCTGGTTTTCCATCTCCAGCACCTAGACCACAACCTGGTTTTCCAGCTCCAGCACCTAGACCACAACCCGGTTTTCCAGCTCCAGCACCAAGACCACAACCTCCAATATACGGAGAGGAAACACCACAACCTCCAATATATGGAGAAGAAACACCATTTCAACCTGCACCTACAATACCTCAACCAGGTTTTCCAGCTCCAAGACCCCAACCCAGTTTTCCATCTCCAGCACCCGCACCTAGACCACAACCTGGTTTTCCATCTCCAGCACCCGCACCTAAACCACAACCTAGTTTTCCCTCTCCAGCACCCGCACCTAGACCACAACCTAGTTTTCCATCTCCAGCTCCAGCCCCAAGACCTCAGCCAGCACCACAACCTGGTTTCCCAGCCCCAAGACCCCAGCCAGCACCCCAACCAGGTTTTCCAGCCCCAAGGCCCCAGCCAGCTCCACAACCAGGTTTTCCAGCCCCAAGACCCCAGCCAGCACCACAACCAGGTTTTCCAGCTCCAGAGCCTAGTACTCCAGATGAAGAAGAATCAGCTGGTGCCAGATATTAACCCGACAACTATTGCTCACATAACACTTCTCACATTGCTTGTACATAGTTTGGGCCATGAGAGCTAGTTTTTATACATTTTATTGTTTTAAATTGCAGCCTGCTTCTTCTTTGATAATCGTTCCCGGCTAAGCTTTGGTATATTTATCGTTCACGTGCAATATTTGGTAAATGTACAGTTTATATATTCGACTCGTATTTAATTTAAATTATAATATAATGACATAAGAAAAACCTTTTAGCCATTCACTTACATCTGCTCAATGTACTCGTGTTGTAATTCTTAACATTTTAATATTTTTCTATGGATATTTAAACATATTATACGATTATACGAAAAGCCAATTTAAGTTAAAATTTTGTGATAAATTTTACCAATTTTTGTATTTAATAAAGAAAACTGTTGAATAATACTTTCAAGATCATTGACTCAAATTAACCGTGTTTATCACTACAGACACTCTTCATGTAATTACAACAACCACCCTGCAATTTGTAATCTTCAAAACAGCACTTAAATTTTATTTTATAGCTTCACATTGTGCCTATTGTAATAAGATTTGAGATGAGAAAAATGCCTCTTAAGCGTGCACTGATGAGAAAGCAACTTGGCGAGGTTGTAGGCCTTTAACTTTTCATTGCAACTGGATGGGTGGGTCTGAGAACAGGTTGAAAGCATGACGAGTGTACGAAGAGAAACAACAAACAAACCAGTGTTTCTTCCTCCTCTCCTCTCCTACTAACACAAGCACAAGTGAATTCCAAGTGCGATACGTTATTAGAATTAAAACAACTCACCTAATTCTTCACTATTGCAAATGACCGATTATTACTCGTCCAAGAGGCCGGCTTGCATTCACTATTTTGATAATGGTGCTAATTATAATTACTCTGTAACTAATTCAAATTTTTATTTGAAACTAAAACCATTGTACAGAGTTTGAAATACCATTTTTATATCTGGAAAATTATATCGCTCGGGTACTTTCCTGGTGAGCCAGAGAGACATGAAGATTTTTATATGCTTATTTCTTAGCCACCATTTTGACAAGAACGGTATTCCAACTTTTCATACCGTGCCGCTCCATCGCGTGACGGTTAATCGCGGACACTTCATCGCGAACCCTTTCATCGCACAGACACTTCATCGCGAACCCTTTCATCGCACGGACACTTCATCGCGAACCCTTTCATCGCACGGACACTTCATCGCACGATCTTTAATCGCGCGCAAATTAGAAGCAATACCTCAATCAAGGCTATTTCAGTAGTCATGGAACAATGGACGGCGCATCATCAAAGGAACGCATCGGAGTGATATCATTTGCCAGACATAAAAATGACATTACAAACTCTGTACAATGGTTTTAGTTTCGAATAAAAAGTTAATTAGTTACAGAATTATTACATTTTAAAAATAATCAGGTCTCTCGGGCTCACTCTGTAATAACTTGCGACATTTAAAAATTTCTCGTGTTGCACAATCTCAAAAAATGTAACAAAAACAGTAGTTCCTTTCTGAATATAAGTCTTTTGTTTCTAGACTTTTACCAGTAACTTCCCGAGTACAAAAAAAGTTATTCGTAGGTGCTTTATCCCAGGCGATTACTTTTCACGCGATGACTTGACCGCGCAATAACTTGTCCGCGCGATTACTTAGCAGCGATGAATGGTCGCGCGATGAGAAATCGCGCGATGAATAGTCGCCGTACCGAAGAAAACATATCAGGATACTTTTCTCTCTAGGCAACTGACATTAAGCTTCCCATTGGTTGAGAACCAACAACTGGTATTATCATTCTGGTAGCCAAACCAGGGATGACCCTGGACATCTGCTGGAATTTGGAAGCTCACATCAGTCAAATCTGAGATTCGGGATTCAGTTAATAAAGATTTCTGTGACATTCAGAAAAATTCCAAATGCCAGTGAGAAAGATTTAGGCGTTCTGCATTTTTCGCGATAAATGGAAATGCGGCTAATTGTGTACCAACCGAACCAACAATTTCGTTTTCCGTCTTATCCTAACCACCTAGAACCATCTGGTGGCACATTTTCAAACCACAAGCAAAACCCCCTAAGGATACAAATTAAATCCTAATTTTACATTTCATCACTAGAGGTTGCAATCTCAGCTCACTGCATCCAGTTCATTAATTGACTTTCCACTGAATCATGCCCTGATTTAATGATAAATCTTTCTTTCTTCCCACCAACACGCAAAATCGCATCAATAGAAGTAAAATGCAATCAAAAATTCCCAATTCCACTTTTAATTCCACTCGATTCGCGTTCATGCTCATTAACCAAAATTCTGCACAAATTCTTTCCAATTTGGGCCAACGCCTTTGGCCATGCCCAAACCAAGCCTGCCGAGCTGCAAGAGGCTCGGCCGACAAATTTGGGACGAACGATTCACGCACTCATCATCGTCCCGGCCCCGATGATCTCAAAAAGATGCCCAGAGGATCCAAATTAAAAAAATAAGAAATAAAAAATAGAAAATAAAATAAATTCCAAGTCATTTGTGGAGGACATTTAGAAAACCAGCGTTGCCTAACAAATTACATTTTTTCCCTTTCACTCTACATAATTAACGCGACCTGACCTGGTCAACGAAATGAGTGAAAAATGATTGTTGCAAACAAATAATTGATTTCAAACACGGGTCCATCTTGGGGGACGATTCTGGCCTATTTCGACGGACAAATGATGTAACAACAAATTATCTTTTCGCGTTTGGAACCAATTTTAAATTAGATCGCGTATTTCTCAAACTTGTGTCAATTTGCGCGCAATTTTGCTCGCGTTTTAGAAAATGGCGAAAATTGGCGAATTAAAATTATTTAAAAAAAAAATTTAAATGGATTTGGAATGTAGGATCGATTAAAAATTACTATTCAGGGCGAAGAGCCTGTACACCAACACACGTGTCTTCTATTTTTCACTTAAAGGCCATTCGTGTCAATATCGTGCTGACCTTATTGCTCAACCGATTGCAATTATAGATGCTATTTTTCCTATTTTTCAATTTTACAATTTTTTTTATTACTTAAAATCGCTTGAATTTAGTTCAGGGTGGAGTAGATGAAATTAATAAGTAAAACAAAACCGAAACTCTTCAATTTCACGATTACCGTACTGCCTTAAATAAACGCCGCAGCGTTTATTAATTTACCAACCCGGCTCTTCATTGGGTTAACTCCCTAAACAGCCCCTGACCCCCTCGGCGATTAAATGGGCCCCAGCGCCTATTATAACCCGGCATTAATTTGAGGTAACCACACACCTAAAACGTCTTAAAAATACAAAATTATTTAAAATTTAGAAATGCGATGGATTACGCGATGAACCGCGCGATTACTTGACAACCGCCCAATTGTCGCCCCGATGAGCCGGCCATGCGATTACTTTGCACGCGATTACCTGTCCGCGCGATTACCTGTCCACGCGATTACCTGACCGTGCGATTAGTTGTCCACGCGATGAATTGAACGCGATGAATAGTCGTGAATTCAATTATTTATATTTAACAAATTCGATCAAAAGAAGTCCAAAATTTTTTTTCAATTTTTATCAGAAAAATATAATAAAATATATTTTTGGACCACATGGGTTTCCATAAATTAAAAAATCGTTAAGCAACTAAAAAAATAAAAAAATTAAACAATTTTGTTCAAAAAAAGTCATGATTGATGTTTTTCAATAAATCCTTGCATAACACAACAGCGATCCAACACGAGATAACAAACACAAAAAGCCGTCAGTGCATTAATTGAGACCGAAGTCAAAGGTCACGGATCCAAGGAAGGGCACAGCGAAAAAAAATCGAAAATTAGGCCTGAACCGAGTGTTGTGATGATCAATAACGTTTTCCTTATCAGTCAATCTGCAATGAATTAACCCGGAAGTTGGTCAAACACTCAAACAGCGAATTATTCAAGCACGGCAACTCTGTGAAGAATTAATTGATGTTTCCAATCTCTCAAGTATATTCAAATTTCATTTTCAAACTGTCAAAATGACACGACGTGTCAAAACGGGCAATTGACGTTAATGATAGAGCCAACACGTGACTTGAAGGGCGAAAACGTCCAAACTCGTTGAACCAGTCGCATCAAAAACAAGAGCTGTCAGTCTGATTGCAAAGCGCGTGAATTCCTGCACGATTTTCGACATTTCTGTTTTCTATTATTTTTAACTCAAATTCCGATTACTTCATCGGCTGGATCCGAGTCAAGTGTCATCAAACGCACTCCCAAAATGGAAGTAGGCCTAGATAATAGGGCAGGGTCATAGGGTACAATCCTTGATTAACAAGTTTAAGGTGGGACTGGAGTGATAAGATTTTAAGTGTTGTTGTGTTGGCGATTGATGGGACGGATCTGGTCAGAGGTTAATCAAATGCTTACTTCTTTTTGGAATAAATTTTCAACAGAAATGTCAACCGTGATAGAAAGTGGGTTGCACAATAAACATTTCTCTCTTTATTTCCACATTTTGGACTTCCTAATGGCCTAATATCATCTCTAAGCCAAAACAACAATAATACTGTTGTTGTTTTTTAATTAGAACAACAAAATGTTGATTTTATTTTTCAAATACAACAAAATGTTGATTTTATCTTTAAAATACAACAAAATGTTGATTTTATTTTGCAAATACAACAAAAGTGTTGATTTTTTTCAAATACAACAAAATGTTGATTATTTTTGGAATAAAACAACAAAATTGTAAGTTTTTTCGCCAATAACAAAATGTTGATTATTTTTAGAATTATAAGAACAAAATGTTGATTTTTTTTTCAAATAAAACAACCAAATGTTGATTTTTTGTCAAACAAAACAACAAAATGTTGATTTTTTTGTCAAATAAAACAACAAAATGTTGATTTTTTTCAAACAAAACAACAAAATGTTGATTTTTTTCAAACAAAACAACAAAATGTTGATTTTTTTCAAACAAAACAACAAAATGTTGATGTATTCTAATAATTAAACAACAAAAATATAAAAAAAAATCACTTTTCTACAGTTCATCCTTTGAGTGCATTTTCTCCAGTCCAATTGCACTGGGAGATTCCCAGAACCATTTTCACTTTTACCCGCTTCACCTTTCCAAACATTTCCAAAATTGACCCTAATTGGCAATCGAATCCAAATCCAGGTCTCCAACACAACAAATAACTGTATAAAGCCATTTCCTGTTTGATTTACATCTCCAAATCCAGGTGGAGTCTCACCAGATTAGAACAAATCGACTTTTCTGAACTGTTTATCGCCCAGACATGCCACAATCTCAAATTACACAATTGCCATCAACAAAACTCATTTGAATGCTCCGTGCATCACAACAAGCATTAAATCCAATTTTCCCTTTTTACTTAAGCTGCTAATAAACTTGGATAAAATATTCCTCACTTCATGAGCACAAAGCTGACCCTCGCGACCCCGCTGCGAGTGAACTATGGGCCCATATTTCACTACTGTCTAATTCAACAAACATCACGTTTCGAGTCAAAGCATCGCACAATTTGCATAACTTCACACCCAGACCTCCAAAACACAATCAACTCGCAGTCTCTCTCTCTCGCAATCAAAACATCAACAATCCTGCACTTTTTTTGACAACAAGCATTCTTTATTATTATTTACTTTCCTCTCGTTTCATTGTTATAGAATTCGTGCGAAATAATGCACAAAATAAATCACAAACGGTTTGCAACAAGTGCACAAATTGATGGCCCGGATTCTCACATAGCAGGAAAAAAACTGATAAAATCGTTAAAATCTATTACAAATAATGTCTAAAAAGTGAGCAAAAAATGTCTAAAAGTGAGCAAAAAATGTCTAAAAGTGAGCAAAAAATGTCTAAAAGTGAGCAAAAAATGTCTTAAAAGTGAGCAAAAATGTCTAAAAAATGAGAAAAAAAATGTCTAAAAAGTGAGAAAAAAAATGTCTAAAAAGTGAGAAAAAAAATGTCTAAAAAGTTAACAAAAATTGTCCAAAATTTGAGCAAAAATTGTCCAAAATTTGAGCAAAAATTGTCCAAAATTTGAGCAAAAATTGTCCAAAATTTGAGCAAAGAATGTCCAAAATTTGAGCAAAAATGTCTAAAAAGTGAGCAAAAAAATGTCTAAAAAGTTAACAAAAAATGTCCAAAATTTGAGCAAAAATTGTCCAAAATTTGAGCAAAAAATGTCTAAAATTTGAGCAAAAAATGTCTAAAAAGTGAGCAAAAAAGTGAGCAAAAAAATGAGCAAAAAATGAGCAAAAACTGTACAGAAAATACACAATGTACTAAAAAAATGTACAATGCACCAAAAGATGTACAGAAAACGTGCAGAAACTACAAAAAAAATACAATGTTCTAAAAAAATATTTTCAACGTAAAAAAATAACAGTTTTGACAATTTTTGACCCAAAATTGCCATTTATAAATCACACTTTCACATCAAAACAAAAAAAAAAAAAAAACACGAATCCTCACCCATTATATCATTCCAACCTCGCCCCGCCCAATTTATTTATTTAATATTTGTATTTCCGAGTGTAAACATCAACACCATTTGAATCCCAACTCAAAACTGAAAACGCTCCATGAATATCTGATTTTTAAAAATAAAAAAAAATAAAAACAAATAATAAAAAACGTCTAATTGAAGTAGCTTGTCCCACGTTTAAAAAATAAATTAAAAAAAACCCTGAAACATAATCCAGAAACTTCGCATACCAACTACAAGGTTAATACTCCACCAGATTACCAGAAAATACCGTAATCTGAAAACAAAATGAAACCTATTATTCTTTAAATAGGGCCATTAAACAAGAGATATAGGCCTGCATTTAAAAAAATAAAAAAAAATATAAATTGATGTTTTTCATTGTGAAGTTGTGAATTTTTTCCCATTAAATCCTACAATACTCTCACGTCGTACAACGCCCTTCAACTCCCCAACTTTTCATTTTGCCATTTCACAATCAAAATTCACTCAAATTTAAAAAGAAATCGTCAAAATAAATTTTATTTTTTCCAAAATGTGATTCATTAATCATTTACCATAGAAAAATACTAAAATAAAAATAAAATTCCAAGCAGAGTCGTTTATTAACCCTAATTACAGGCATTTTCAGCTCGTTATAAATGAATTTCATCAACAAAACAAATAAATAAACCGTTCACCCGTAAAGCCCGACACTCAGAACCTCAATTCGTAAACCTACTTCGATTTCGCCGACCAAAAAAGATAAATTATTTCATTTTTATTTGGGACGGGCTTTTGCGATGCCGGTGGCCGCGCCGCGCCAACCTTCCGCCGCACGAGCGCGCAACAATTACCGTCGAATTTAATAAAAGGAAATTTTGTCAGAACGTTATATCACTGTGTTATTTACGAGCGGCGAGTTGAAGGTTGAAGAACCTCGTCCGCCTTCAGTTTCAAAAGCCCTAATTAATAATTAAGTACGAAAAAAATAATGGATTAAACAAAAATAAAAAAAATGTCACGAGTTAATGATAATTAATAAACGCAGGCATTTTCCAAATATTTGAAGTAAAGGGGTGAACCGTGACCAACGTGTTAATATTTCAAGAGGGAGAGGGAAAGAGAAAAAGTGTTACAATGAAGACAATTAATACAATGCCTCGTGAAATTGCTCAACCCATTATAGTGTTAGAAATGTTTCATGGGAAACCAGCCGCCATCTTGAAAAACTCTTTATTGTGTGTTAATAAAGTGTAAAAATTCACCATCACCTCATTCTGGAACACGAGGATAAAACGAAATAAAATGAAACTCATCGAGTCATTGAAAAAAAACACAAAAAAAAAAAATTTAAATTCCAAAACAAAAAAAAATTTAAAATCCAAAATAAGAAAATTTTAAAATAAATTTTTTCGTAAATAACCCCAAAAAAAATTTTAAAAATCCAAAAATCAACAAAAATTAAAAAATACCACAAAAAATTAAAAAAAAAACCACAAAAAATTAAAAAAAAACACAAAAAATTGAAAAAAACCGCCGAAAATTAAAAAAAACCGCCGAAAATAATCGAAAAATCCAAAAAATCTCAATCCAAAAATCTCAAAAATCCAAAAATCCAAAAAAAAAAACACCCAAAATCCAAAAATCCAAATTTCCAACATCCGATGAATTTGTGTCCACGTGTTTCCACTTTATTGCAAAATTTTTCCACGTTCCAATCCATAATTTAAAGGGACGACCATAAACCATGTTATTAAACCTTAAACCTAGCCTATCGTCACGATATAGATCAAACATGTCACACCTAACTTAAAAACAATTTTACCCCACATCAATAAACCAAACCGCACAAATAAATCCCAAAACAAAACCACTTTCCACTTTTATTTCATCCACCTTTCCGATAAAAATCAAATCCGTGATCACTTAGCCCCAAATTGGCGCTTCCCAGCCCGAAAATAACCCGAAATTTCATCCCCATATCAACCGATCAGCAAAACCTAAATGATATTTACTTTAGCATTGATAACAATAGGAAAACAAAGTTCAATAACACGCACGGCGACTGGGCTTTGAATTTGCAACAAGGCGCAGCTCGTCTCATTCCCTCGGGATCCGAGTCGCGGATCCTCAACAACGGAGTGGGCGGGGAACATAATGGGATGCACGTGAGTGCCCACAGGTTACCAATACGGTTCCTGCATTGACCGGATCCAAAGATGCTCCTACAGACGTCGAAATGTGTGTCAAAATTGATGGAGAGTGTAAATTAAAAAAAGAAAAGAAAAAAATGATCAAGGCTTTGGCCGTACTGGTTAAGGAGAGGCTAATTCTCTCTCCTCGTGATGTTGTGGCCCAGAAATGAAGCCACTTTCTCCGCCCTGATCTCATCACCACGACCAATATAAAAGGAGCAGCATCTTGGCTGTTTAGCTCAAAATCTTCGTGGAAGCCACACGAGAAGCACTCTTATTTTGAGGTAAGATGTTTGGATGCATGCTTTGGTTTTGTTGGCTTTATTGCGGGGTTTTAGTTGGGTTTAATCAAAAGTTTGAGTTTTTTTTTCGTTTCTTTTTTGGTTTAGAAATCATTTTTAGATTTTTATTTTATTTTTATTTCAAGTTTGGGTTAGCGGTATTGGTCTTAATTATTTTATTTTTTAATTTTTTTAATTTTATTATTTTTTTTTTAATTTTTAAATTTCTAAATTAATTTTTTTTTAAATTTTTAAAATTTCTGAATTAATTTTTTTTTTAAAATTTAAAATTTTTTTTTTAAGTTTTTAAAATTTTTTTTTTTAAATTTCTAAATTGATTTAATTCTTTTTTTTTTAAATTTCTAAATTGATTAATTCTCTAAAAAAAATTTCAATTTTCTACATTAATTCTAAAAAGTATTCAATTTTCTAATTTCTTTTCTAAAAAAATGAAGTTATCAATTTTTTTCTAAAGTCAATTTTTCTCACTTTATTCTAAAAAAAAATTCAATTTTCTTAACTTTTTCCCCACAAAAAATCAACTTTCTTTAAAAAAAAAATTCAATTCACATTTTTTCTAAAAAAAAAAAAATTCAATTTCCTAAACTTTTTGAAATTCCAATTCCTCAAAACATATTGTCCAAAAAAACTAAAATAATCGTACAAAGTCTTAAATTCAATTCTAAAATTTCATCCCAAAAAAAAAACTCACAACTTTCCATAATTCCCACCTTTTTTCCCTAAAATTCCAAACCTAAAAAAAAAAAAAAAAAAAAAAAAAAAAATCCACCACTTGAACATAATTGATTACCACAAGTGAAAACTGACCATTCAATTAGGTCACAGACGACCCGGAAACAGATCACGTCTAAAAAAAAAAAACTTATCATCATCATACCAAACGTGCACAAAAATAAAACTCACTGCACCAGCAACGCCCATAATTACAGTTCATCTTCACGAAACGAAAACACAGCAATAACTCTCTGACGGACAGAACAAAAGTCCCAAACGATTTAATCAACTTCCATCCATGCAAACTTACTCGTCCAAAACAACAACCTACTCATCATCCCTCAAAAGAATGAATTACAAACAACCCAAACAAAGCCAACCAACCATTCAATCCACTTTCAATACTCATTCACATTCTCTTTCACTTGCAGATTTTTCCTCACCAAACTTGATTCATTCACAATGAGGATCTCTTTGTTCATCTTCCTTGCCATTCTGGCTCATTCTTGGGCCCTCAAAGTAAGTGGAACATTAAACCCGATCTCTATCAACTACAAGTCCAACTTTTCCCACTTCTAAACCATTTGTAAAGACCAGATTTAAATTATTTCTCACATTCTCTAGGTCAGAATAAGCAATTTGAGGCCATTACCAGCAAATTCATTAATTTTTGATTAAAAGTACAACAAAAGTAAACAAATTCCCACGAGCCAAGTGAATGACCTAGAGCCGCTTCATTCGTACCACCGTTTCTCAATTCCCAAATTTTGACCAACTTTTCTTTCTTTTCTTCTTCTTGCAGAGCAAACGACAAGCCGGAGGATACGGCGGTGCCAACGGCTATTCCGGTGGTGGTGGTTCTTACAATGTCGGCAACGGAAACGGAAATGGAAACGGAGGCTACGGCGGTGCCCAAGCTGCAACTGGAGGCAACGGAAACGGTGCTGGAGGCAATGGCGGTTACGGTGCCCGAGGTGGAGCCGGAGGTAACGGAAATGGTGCCGGAAGCTATGGCGGTGCCCGAGGTGGAGCCGGAGGTAACGGAAATGGCGCCGGAAGCTATGGCGGTGCCCAAAGCAACGGTAACGGCAATGGTAACGGTAATGGATATGCTGCTGCGAGTGGTCAAGGCGGATATGGTGGACAACAAGCTGGAGGTCTGGGGGGGTATGGTGGACAACAATCTGGAGGTCTTGGAGAATTTGGTGGACAACAAGCAGGCGGCGATTTTGATTATGAATCAACTGGCGATGAGATTCCCGGTGTAGCCGGTCAAGACTACCCCGCCTTTTCCGAGGTGCCGCCAACTTCTTTCGCCTGTCAGAACCAACAACTGCCTGGTTACTACGCAGACGTCGACGCTCAGTGTCAGGTAATGCAAAAAGCATATTCGGTGGTCAATCGAGAATGACCGATGTTGTTTGTTTTTGTTTAGGTTTTCCACATCTGCCAAGAAGGCGGGCACCAAGACAGCTTTCTCTGCCCGAACGGATCAATCTTCCACCAACAGTATTTCGTTTGTGACTGGTACTTCAACGTTGACTGCCCCAGCTCCTCCGAATATTTCGGTTTGAACGCACTCATCGGAATTGCCCCCAACGGTGGTTACAGCGGAGCAGCCGCCATCAATGGATTCAATGGTGGAGCCCAAGGAGGATACGGCGGTGGCAATGGAGCTGCCCAAACCGGATATGGCGGAAATGGAGGTGCCCAATCAGGGGGTTACACTGGAAATGGTGGGAATGGAGCTGCCCAAGGAGGCTATGGCGGAAACGGTAGAAATGGAGGCGCCCAAGCAGGAGGATATGGTGGAAACGGTGGGAATGGAGGTGCCAAGGCAGGGGGATATGGTGGAAATGGAGGCGCCCAAGCAGGAGGTTATGGGAATGGAGGAGCTGCCGCTGGTGGAAATGGCGGTTACGGCAACGGAGGCGCACGAAACGGTGGTGGAGCTGCAGGATACGGAAATGGAAATGGAGGTGCCAAAAACGGAGCTGCCAGCAATGGCGGTGCTGGGGGTTATGGAAATGGCGGTGCTAAAAACGGCGGTGCTGGAGGATACGGAAACGGAGGCGCTAGAAACGGTGGTGGAGCTGCAGGATACGGAAACGGAAACGGAGGTGCCAAAAATGGTGCTGCCAGCAATGGCGCTGCTGGGGGTTACGGAAATGGCGGTGCCAAAAATGGTGGTGCTGGAGGGTACGGAAATGGAGGCGCTAGAAACGGTGCAGGAGCCGGAGGGTACGGAAATGGAGGCGCTAGAAACGGTGCAGGAGCCGGAGGGTACGGAAATGGAGGCGCTGCAAGCGGTGGTGCCGGCGGTTATGGAAACGGCGGTGCCAGAAACGGTGCAGGAGGAAATGGCGGTGCTGGAGGGTACGGAAATGGGGGATCTCAAGGAGGGGCGCAAGGCGGCTACGGAGGACGAAACGGTGGCCAAAACGGCTTTGGCAGTGCCAGTGGAGCCGGTGGTTATGGGGGAAATGGTGCAGCAAGAGGTAATGGTGCTGGAAATGGCCAAAATGGATCCGGTGGATACGGATCCCGTAACGGAGTGTCCAATGGTCAATCAGCTGCAGCTCGGTACTAAAGCGATATCAAATTCCTTTTCACGAAGCAGCAGTATGAATAGCTCGGGAGTACATCATAAAATCAGAGAGGAAACTTCAAAGCCAATCATTTTATTCATACTCGCATATCCCTCGATTGCATTGACATCTAGTCGCTTCCCATCCCATCACGCCCATTCCTTTTAGTTTAACGCTAGTAGTCGATACAAACCAGGCATTGTGGGGCGTTATTTTAATATTCTTATTTCTCTCTTTCTTGTTTTAAAAACCTTTTGTAAATTATTTAACTTATTTTCCCGCAGTAGTGTTAAATATATACAAACGATCCTGTTATTCTCATCTTTTTTTATTATTATAAAAAAACTCTCTGTTCTTATGAAATCAAAATGTAATGTGCAATGTTCAAATAAAATTTGAAAAAAAATATATACAATTGTGTGTTACTTAAACTGTCACCAGGGAGGACCACAACTAAAACAAGCATCTAGAGAGTGCTTCCCAAACTTTGCACCGCGGCAGGCCTACAGGGGCACCATGACCACCTATAAAGGCGCCGTAACTGGTATATAGGGGCACCATGAACCAAAAAAGTTTGGGAACTACTGATCTAAAGTCTTCAGTTTTCAGCCGGAAACTCCAGATTTAGTCGATGTATCCATCGAGGCTTATTTGGAGTGGCCAATGAGGGAGCAGCATTCCATTAACAGCTGTACTGCACATGTAGATAATTTAGCCAAAAATCAGAACATCAAGATCAATACATAAGGAACACAATAAAAAATTTTACACTTAATATTAATCAATAAGTAACCACTTAAAGGCAATATTGCCCTCCACAAATCTCCGATTGATTGTTCGAGGTTCCCGGATAGCATTGTCCGTTATATAAAGTATTTTTGCAATCTGTACAGACTGGACATAGGACGAGTCCCAGAAATTTGTCTGGACTAAGAGGATATCTGGATAAAAGTGGGCATTTACCATTACTGGGTTGGGTCCCAACAAACCTGTCCGGACCACACAGAGTACAGTCATGGACAAAACAAACTTCCCTTCAGTTTAGCTGTTTTAAGTTAATCTATCATTATTTGCCCGGTCTATCTTTTATTACAGCTGTAGGGCAACACAAGAGACCGGGTCAAGATTTATGTCTTTGAAAATTGTGTGAATAAGGTATTTTTTTTTTTCAAATTATTTTCGGTTTTAAATAATTTTTTAAATCGATTCTTCTAACAAGATAGGCGGCAGCCCTGCAAACGCCATTTTTCATATGTACATATTCAGGCCATCATTTTTAATTTTTTTTTGAACTTTTGATTTTTATATCTATAATTAGAAATTCCTATACATATGAGCACCTGAATAAATCAAAGCAAAAAGCTTAATAGGTTTTCCTTTTATTTTTTATTTTAATTTCGACATCATCACAAATTCTATTTCTCAGCCCATCAAATCAATAGAAAAAAAATAAATGGGTTAAAGCTATTTACTTATGCTCTGAATCACGCCCAATATCGCAACCATAGTCGCGGCATCTTGCGGTCTTCTCGTGTTAATCATCTCACACGTGGTGTCAACAGCTGGGAAGGTTTGTGGGACGAGCACGAGCTCCACCCAAAGCGAAAGCGAAATCGAAACCAAAAAACTAACTAGCTGCCTCCTAGTGAGAATTATTGCAGCATTGCGTGATGCAACGTGATGCAACGTGATTGAATAATCACATTTTGAAGGTGCAACTTTCCATAAACAAATTGATATTTCAACCCAACTGATTACATCTCAAATTCGACACAAAAATAAATAAATAAATAAATAAATAAATAAACAAATATTTTCCTTTGAGATTTTGGAGCCGTAAACAAATTTTTTCCGAGCCCCTGTAGCATAAATTAAACCTGTGTAATTATTTATTTATCGAAAATTAAATTTTTTGAATTCAACTGCAAGCTCAGAAATATTATAAAATATTTTAAAAATGTCGTTGTAATAATTGCAACAATGCAATGTGGGCCCTAGACATTTGTCTTTCTTGTCTGACCTACAATCCGTCCCTGACCAAAGGTCATCTTCAGTGGTTACCATATAGTAAAGGTGATACGCATTAGAAATAGAGGTATTAATAAAACTTTTTCTTCCTTTTCCGTCAGGAAGAAATTATACTTTTGAGTTAATACGCTTCATCGTAGAAAGCAATGATAACATACGTTTTCATCATAAAAATTTGTTATCATCGCTTTCTAAATCATAAAAAGCGATGATGCATGCACAGATCGTGACACTAACTCAAAATAAAAAGCCAAAAGGAAGAAGAATGACCTCATTGGTGCCATTTGTTCAAGTACCTTTTGGCCCTTTCTTTTTGCAAACGATGACGTTCTTAACATCATATCCGCTGACCAAAAGGAAAGAAAAGAACAAAAGGTACATCTAGTTCACAAGATTGAATGCACAAAGTTTAAGCACATAACTTCATGTATTGGACTCAGACTTAACGTATAAAAAATGGATACAGGAAATGTGTCATGTGATATTTCTATGATGATACTTTTGTATTAGCGCCACCTGGTGTCCCAAAATTAACGCAAGATTTGAATTAAATAGAAAACACAGTTTTTAGTCTTTAGATTGTTATTTTTTTATTGAATCATAAGTACATATGATAGGGTTATTTATGGAATAGCACATCGGGCAAATGGCCTCCACGGCTTTGCTGGCAATTCTGATCACCGAAACAAGAGAGTACGCGACCAGGAAATGTCTCACGCAGTAATTGAATTGTTTCACGAGCTGTACGGCATGTGGCACCGTCTTGTTGAAACCATATATTGGCCACATCAATATCATTCAATTTCGGCAGAAAGAACTGTGTAACGCTCCATTTTTACTAACCCTAAACTATCAGCTGTCAAATTGTTTTTTTTTTCAGGGTTGCCAACAATTTACTGCACAAATGGCGGCAAATTCAAATCTTGCGTTAATTTTGGGACACCTTTTACATTTTAATTAACATTACACAACTCAACACTAATGACAGTTAAAGCCATCAATTAAATTTTCTCAAATTTGTTAAAAATCCTACGGTTGTCTGAACCGCAGAAACTAAATACAGGACATCAAATAAAATGTTGTAAAAAGGTGAATGAATCCTTGAAAGTGGACCAAATGTGGCCACAGAAAAATGGAAAAAAGTGTGTGCAACACCAAAAATGACAAATAAATAAATAGGAAATAAAAATGAAAATAGATTCATATCTTGCAGGAAGAAGTGAAAAACGCTGTTGAAGAAAATAGGAAGAATTAGCATTAAGAGAATGCAAATTTCACAATAAAGTAATACATTGTGAAGGTCCATTAACTTTTAAATATCAAAGAGATGAGAAATATTTCCACTCCTCCTGAATAAACTAATGAAACAAGAGAAGAAAAAAAATTTCGTTGATGCTAAAAAAATTGTCTTATTGTTTGTTTCCACTCTTTGCACAACTGACCCCGATGGATCCAATGACCATCCTTTCTGAGGGTGACCTAGTGATTCCTCAAACTTGACTTGTGCCTTTTTTCTAGAACTGATGCAAGATTTAAAAGATCTTATCAGTGATCAAAGATGGATCCAGAAATCGTACAAGGGGATGGCCATTTTGGTACATTTTTCACAAACAAAAATTGAAAATTAAAAAAAAAAAAACTTTTTGGTGAACTTTTAGTGCAAAAGAAAAATTTCTGGTCCAAAAAAAAAACATTTTGGCCCAAAGAAATAAATTTTCGATTCAAAAAGTGTTTTTTTGGTTTAAAAAGTATTTTTTCGGTTTAAAAAATGAATTTTCAGTTAAAAAAAAAAACAATTTTCTGTCCAAAAAGTGATTTTTTGGTCCAAAAAGTGATTTTTTGGTCCAAAAAGTGATTTTTTGGTCCAAAAAGTGATTTTTTGGTCCAAAAAGTGATTTTTTGGTCCAAAAATTAATTTTTTGGTCTAAAAATTGATTTTTTGGTCCAAAAATTGATTTTTCGGTTCCAAAAAATAAATTTTCGGTCCCAAAAATCAATTCTCAATCCAATCAAATGTATATGAATCTGCTGGCCATGGTCCCCATGCCCTCCCCCTGTATCCGCCCCTGTCAGCCATTAAAAATAAATGTTAAACTCAATTATAAATCACCACCTTGCTATTTCCCTCGCTCACAGCAACTTCTCGTCATCTTGACAGCAAAATAAAACTAAAAACTGGAACAAAATAAAAAATAAAAAATAAAAAACGAAAAACCGAAAAATTCAATTTACATTCATTTTTTAATGGCACATTAAACTCTCCAGGAAAGCCCAACTTACAACATTAAAAATTGAGATCGCATTGTTAAAAACAAAACAAACCAGCCATTGTTTCCCAACAAACCATTGTTGCCATCCCCACACTGACCTTTCCTAGCTCCTCTCACATTATTTCCTACAAATTACATTTTTTTCTCTCCAAAAATCGCAAAAAAATTAAAAAACATCAAAAATTCCATCACAGGGCCCACACCCTTAATTCCAATGAGTTCTCAGTAGTTTGAACAAAGACAATCCCAATACCAGGTCCTAGTTTTCTTTTTTCCATCAGATCTCTATCAACGATGTCATTACCATACGTAATTTTGTTGATATATTTTTTGGAACAATTCTTAGCGGGTGAATTCGGTCGTTTAATCCCACTTGACCTCACTCTCACTCGCGCAATTTCCTGCCTCCAATGTCGCCTTATGTGTCCAATGATGAACCAGTTTGGAAACCGCCCGGTTAATTAAAGAATGGGTTTGGATTAGAAATTCATCTCCACACAAATCACATTGTCCTAACCTAAATAGAGGCAATTCAAGTGGAGAGAAAAAAAAATTGGGATTCTTGCACAAGATTCATTTGTATGCGTGTCGCAAGGGTTAAACAATTCGGAAACGACTGAAATTATTTTCAAGCAGCAAAAAATAAATTTTAATTATTTAAATTTAAATTTAAGTGTTGTCTTAGGCAATAAATAATTTCGGCGTGCAAACTCGCGAATTTTGGATTTGGAATTCGCAATTTCATCAATTTTCCGCGTTTTATCTGCGTTTTATCTCCGTTTTAAGCATAAAACACTAAAACGGTCATAAAAACAAACAAAAAACTCGTAAAAAAGCATTTTGGACACAGTTAAATAACTTAAATAACATTTTAAAACTGAAATGTGCAATAAAATAATTTTTTTAAAAAGTCATTCATAAATCGAGGACTAAAGCTACAAATTACTCTTTATCGTTGGTGGATCCAAACTGGTTTAACAACCAACAAAAAAAATATATATATTTATATTATTTCCAAAATATTTTGATATAATTTAAAGATGGGGACAAAACACCAGATCAATAAAATAAAAGAGATCAACTGCAAATCGCCAAATCAGATCATTTCATCCCAATTACATCTCAATTTCGATCGGTCACGACCGATTTTTTAAAAAAATTGGCACGTGCAATCACAATTTTAGACTTTCCATAAAAATTCACACCTTGGGCGACAAAACTGTTCAAAACGTGATCTCGTAAATTCCACTCAAAAAAATCCTTTTTTTTATTAACTCGTCGTATTAAATCTCAAACTAACGCACATAAAAACTCACTTTGTCGACATTTAGCACATAAATATTACCGAGTCAACGACAAATCTCCGTTACATCCTCAAATAAACTCAAAAATCAAGAAAACTGCCATTTTTCTTACATCATCAGGCCCAAACCTCAATAACCCTTTGTTTACGTCATTAATCGCTCGAACAAATTTTAAATTGAAACGACCGATTTTCAGCATGAAACTAGCAGTTTTCATAATTTAAAAAAATAAGAAATTAAAATAAATTGACCTGGGCGGTCTACCGTGGAACATTAACCAAGAATGTTATTCATTAATCAAGAACGAAAGTTAGACGTTGCACGATACCGTCCCAGATCGACTTATTAAATGATAAATAATTAAATACCTTGTTTTCCTTGCCGTCTCTTGATCGATGATAAATATCCACCATCAACTATTAATAAATAAAAAAAAAATTTAAATTTAAAAAAAAAAAATATTTTAAAAAAATATTTCACTTAAATTTAATTTTTTATATATTTATTTCCATTTTCCATCACCATAAATTTGTTAAATCATGCAAAAATCGAGTGCTACTTGTTAACTATACAATTTTTCAAGTTTTAATAGTGAACGGTCGAAATTTATTTTCCATGTTGTTCGGTCATAACTTTCAGACGTCCGTCACGATTCACAATAACTCAGCCATGTTTGATTACATCATGTTTTGGAAAATAAAAGTAAACATTATACACATAAAAAAAAAAATATGAGGAAATAAAAAATGAATTAAATGACAACTGAGGGTGAATCGAGCACACCTAATATGTTTATCCTATTTTTCCTCCCAATTTTATTGCCGTAATTAGTGAATCGAAGAAAATTCTAATTAAATCAGAACAAAAATCTAAAAAAAAAAAAAACAATTCTGCTTTTCTAATTTCTTTCAACCAATATCAAATCCCATTATGCACAAATTAAAAAAATAAAACATAAAAAAATAATTAAATCGTGTTATTAGCATCAATCAATTTCAATATTAAAAAAAAAATTATTTTTCATATTTTTTGAAAACAATAAAAAAAAATCCAGATTTTATAAAAAAAAAATTTATGTCAGCAAAATCAAAATTTCAATGCAAAACGCATGAGTAGACATAAAAGAGACTTATCTGCATGATTATCAAGTTGCCCCTCAACCAAACTCACTCTATTTGGTCAGCTAAAACCACCTGATCCATTTTTTTACATAAAAATTAAACTATACAAAATTATGGTCCAATTTCACACTAAAAAGTGCACTTCCCATCTTAACCACACCCAAATTGCACAACTCACAATTTCTCATCCCATTACTTGATGTTGGGATGAGAAAGGTCTGATTTGTCCACTCACTGCCCTAGTTTATACAATTACAGACATTAATTTGTTCATTTCACAATTTTTTCGTCTCATAATTCCATCCTAGACAATAATTTTTTGTTTGTTTTAGTTAAAAAATGTGTGGAAACAAGTTGCATGCGTGAGCCTGCGGCTTAAGGAAAAATTGGGTGGAGGGAGATGAGAATTCGTATTTTGTTCCCACAGTAATCTCTGTCCAAGACTGAGCTGGTTTATCAACTCGCAAACGCGCTGCATCATCAGTAAAAAAAATTAAGACAAAACCACAAACTCGCAGTACAAAGCCCTCGTTTTTTCCCCAGATTAATCTTCAGTTATGTACTTAAAATATATGAAAATTCTTGCCCAATTGCAGCTCATGCTGCATCGATTCGACACAGGCTTGATTTAATTTAAAAAAAATAAAATAAATAAAATAAATAAAAAATACAAATTTAAAAATAAAAATTGGAACGAAATGTCACCACGAAAAAATAAAACAGAAAATCATTTTAGAAAAAATAAATAAACATGTCAACGAGTTCGGCCACCATTAGTCAATATATCATCAAATGTGTGGGTTTTAAAACGAGTTTCAGCACACGGAAGCTCAAAAAATCCAACACAGACATCAACAAAAAAATGTAATAATCTGATTTTAAAAAAAAAAATTACAACAGTGCTACAATTGTTATTAGTCCCATCAGAACCATCCTTTACTTCCGCCTTTTTAACGCAAAAAAAAAATATTTAAAAAAATGTATTTATCAACTCAAGTCATCAAATTAACCCTGGAATGGCTTAATCAAAGCATTGCAGACAAGAAAGATAAAATACTTTGAACCCTTTGCTTTATTTTCAGATATGGGTTGGAATCTGTAATGACCCACGACGGTCTGAACGGCGAAAGAGGCGCTCGGCCAGCGAGCTACATCCATAAGCAATGAGCCCTCCCGAGAGAAAGTGTGTCAGATGTTCTTTTCTTTGGGGCGCCGTCCGCCTCACGTCCACTTGTCGGATGCCCCGATTCCACAACGGCTTTTCCCCGCCTACTGATGCTCAGCCTACTATATAAAAGGCTCCTCACGTAATGGCATCACTCACAATCTAGTTGGAACCGTAGCAGTAACATCAGACATTGCACAGGTGAGACCACACTACTTTACTTCGTTCTCTAATTCAGTGAACTTTCGCAATGTTCGCTTACGAGTTAGGCAGGAAAGCCAGCTCTTGCTTTAATATTTTGGCAGCATTCTGCCGCTGTGCGATTCCCATAGAATAGAACGGCCATACCACGCTTAAAACACCGATTCCCGTGCAATAGAACGACCATACCATGCTTAAAACACCGATTCCCGTACAATATAACGACCATACCATGCTTAAAACACCGATTCCCATACAACAGAACTGTCTTACTATGCTTAAAACACCTGCACAATTGCAACAATTGCATGTTTTTATTGAACTTTGGTCATTTTATGTGACAAAAAAAACGAACTCAAATTCCAGGTTTAGATTTTATTAGAGGAATTTATACAAATTAATTTTAAATGTATAATTGTAGCCATAGCCTAGAGGCATTCGTCTAATATTTTTAATTGCGGAAAAGAAAGGGTCAATGACTGGGCATCTTGCTCTTCTATTCACACCTGACATATTAATTTTATTTTCCAGGATCTCCAGCAAAAATGCAAGCCATTTTCATCGGGACGATTCTATTAGCTTTCTTGTCCACATGCTCTAGTGCCAAAGTATGTACAGATTTTGACTTTACTCAATGAGACGTATTATTGATTTTTATCTATTTGGTTAGACTAAAAGACAATATGATGCTGCTGGTGCAGCGAATGGTAATGGATACGGTGTACCAGAAGCTCTTGAACTCAGTAACGGTGGAGGTTACGGGGGAAATGGAGTTGCAGAATTGGAAGGAGGCTACGGAAATGGAGAGCAGAATGATTTTAGTTTCATCGACCCATTTCATTTTATCCAAGACAATGAAATGCATGGAGATGAAATTCCAGGCGTAGCCGGACAAGATTATCCCGTGTTCTCCGATGTCCCATACACAAGCTTCAGCTGTGAGAGCCAAGCTTTCCCTGGTTATTACAGTGACATTGAATCAAGATGTCAGGTAAGCCGACTTTTTGCAAAAAATTAATTAGAAATTAAACTAAAAGAATATATATTTTTGTCTTTTGGAAAAGGTTTTCCATATTTGCCAAGCAAATAATCACATGGACAATTTCCTCTGCCCTAATGGTTCAATTTTCAATCAGAAATACTTTGTGTGTGATTGGTATTACAATGTTGACTGTGAGCAATCAGCAAGTTTCTACAGCCTCAATGCTGATATTGGCCAAGTGTTTTCTGCATACAGTAGTTACACTGGTGACAGTAGCAATGGTGGTTATGGTGCCGCTTCAGCAGGTGGTTATGGTGGCAATGGCAATGGACAAGCATCTGCTGGTGGTTATGGGGGAAATGGTAATGGGGTTGCTTCTGTTGAAGGTTATGGAGGAAATGGAAATGGGGCTGCTTCAGCTGGAGGTTATGGAGAAAATGGAAATGAACTGGCAACTGTAGCAGCCAGTTACAATGGAAATGGTGACACTGCAGCATTTAAAGTGTCATCAAATGGTTACCAAGAAAGAAATGACCAAGTGTCCTCATCCTATCAAACCCAGTCTTCTTCCAATGGAGCTGCAGCTGCTGGTAGCTATGGCGGTTCCAACGGCCGTATTCAAGCATCTTCAAATGGCTACACTAGTAATGGTAATGGCCAAGCCTCTGCAGGTTATGGAGGTAATGGGCAAGCTAGTTCAGCAAGATATGCAGTCACCAGCAATGGCCAAGCTAGCGCAGGAGGGTATGGAGGTAATGGCAATGGCCATGCTAGTGCAGGAGGTCATGGAGGTAATGGCAATGGCCATGCTAGTGCAGGAGGTCATGGAGGAAATGGCAATGGCCAAGCTAGTGCAGGTGGGTATGGAGGAAATGGCAATGGCCAAGCTAGTGCAGGTGGGTATGGAGGAAATGGTAATGGGCAAGCTAGTGCAGGAAGATATGGCAGTCAATCAAGCAGCAATGGAAAGCAATCTAAATTCAGCAGTAGTTTCAGTCAAACCGTACAAGCCTCTGGTCATGGCAGTAACGGACAGGCTTCAGCTGGAAGTTACGGTGGAAATGGCAATGGAGGTCATGGTGGAAATGGACAGTCCACAGCTGCTGCTTATGGAAGCAATGGAAATGGTCAAGCTTCAGTTGCTGCTTATGGAAGCAATGGAAATGGACAAGCTTCAGCTGGAGGTTATGGAGGTAATGGGAATGGACACTCTTCAGCTGGAGGTCATGGTGGAAATGGGAATGGGCACTCCTCAGCTGCTGCTTATGGAAGCAATAGAAATGGTCAGGCTTCGTCTGCTGCTTATGGAAGCAATGGAAATGGTCAGGCTTCATCTGCTGCTTATGGAAGCAATGGAAATGGTCAGGCTTCATCTGCTGCTTATGGAAGCAATGGGAATGGACACTCTTCAGCTGGCGGTCATGGTGGAAATGGACACTCCTCAGCTGCTGCTTATGGAAGCAATGGTAATGGACAAGCCTCTGTCAATGGTTACAGTAGCAATGGACAGGCCTCATCTGGACGATATGGAAATGGTCAAGCTTCAGCGGCAAGCTACGGAGGAAATGGTCAAGTAGACTCAGGAAAGTACACTATTAGCCTTCAAACTGGTTATACTGATGATGCTCAAAGCGCTCTAGCGTCATATGGTGGTAATGGACAAGCATCATCTGGACGATACAGCAATGGAGTTAGTTCAGCAGCTAAACTCGTTAGCAATGGTGGTGGCCACAGAAGTAAAAATGGGCAAGCTGCTGCAGGAGGTTATGGAAGCAATGGCAATGGACAATCATCTGCAGGTTACAGAAGCAATGGCAATGGACAATCATCTGCAGGTTACAGAAGCAATGGCAATGGACAATCATCTGTAGGTTATGGAAGCAATGGCAATGGGCATGCTTCAGCTGCCAGTCATGGCAATGGACAAGCTTCTGCAGGTTACAAAAGCAATGGCAATGGCCAAGCATCTGCAGGTTACAAAAGCAATGGCAATGGCCAAGCTTCTGCAAGTTATGGAAGCAATGGCAATGGCCATGCTTCTGCAGGAGGTTATGCAAGCAATGGTAATGGCCAAGCTTCAGCTGGAAAACATGTAAGCAGTTCGCAGTCAGCATCAGCTGCATACAGCAGCAGTGCACAATCTTCAGGATATAGTAAAAATGGAAATGGACAAGCATCATCTGGAGGTTACGGAGGAAATGGTAATGGTTTTAGCTCAGCAGCTAAACTTAGCAGCAATGGTGGTAGTTATGGTAGCAATGGCCAATCATCTGCTGGATATGCAAGCAATGGTCAGGCATCTGCTAATGGACATGCCAGCAATGGTAAACAATCCAAATTTAGCAGTTCATTTAGCCAAACTGTAATGTCTTCAGCTAGCAATGGTCAAGCATCTGCTGGAAGCTATGGTGGAAATGGAAATGGACATGCATCAGCTGGTGGACATGGTGGTAATGGAAATGGGCATGCATCTGCAGGGGGTTATGGAGGAAATGGCAATGGCCAATCAGCTTCTCACCAATCTTCAGCCAGTTATGGAAGCAATGGGCAAGCATCTGCTGGTGGTTATGGAGGAAATGGCAATGGCAATGGCCAATCAGTTTCTCACCAATCGTCAGCCAGTTATGGAAGCAATGGGCAAGCATCAGCTGGTGGTTATGGGGGAAATGGCAATGGGCAATCAGCTTCTCACCAATCTTCAGCCAGTTATGGAAGCAATGGGCAATCAGCTTCTCACCAATCTTCAGCCAGTTATGGAAGCAATGGGCAAGCATCTGCTGGTGGTTATGGGGGCAATGGCAATGGGCAAGCATCTGCTGGTGGTTATGGTGGAAATGGCAATGGGCAAGCATCTGCTGGTAGTTATGGTGGAAATGGCAATGGGCAAGCATCTGCTGGTGGTTATGGTGGAAATGGCAATGGGCAATCAGCTTCTCACCAATCTTCAGCCAGTTATGGAAGCAATGGACAATCTTCAAGTGGAAAACAATCCAAATTCAGCAGTTCATTCAGTCAAATAGTGAAGTCTGAATCTGGCTATGGAACAAACGGCAATGGCCAGGCTTCCGCTGGCGGGTATGGAGGAAATGGCAATGGTCAATCAGCTGCTCACCAATCTTCAACCATTTATGCAAGCAATGGGCAAGCATCTGCTGGTGGTTATGGTGGAAATGGTAATGGTAATGGACAAGCATCTGCTGGTCATCATGGTGGAAATGGTAATGGACAAGCATCTGCTGGTGGTTATGGTGGAAATGGTAATGGAAATGGACAAGCATCTGCTGGTGGTTATGGTGGAAATGGTAATGGACAAGCATCTGCTGGTGGTTATGGTGGAAACGGTAATGGTAATGGACAAGCATCTGCTGGTCATCATGGAGGAAATGGAAATGGACAATCTTCAGCTAGTTATGGAGGAAATGGAGCTTCAACTGAAGGAGCATACGCAGGCTCAATGTCTTTCCAAATGTTTTATGGAAACGGAGATAGTAACGGCCAAGCTAGCGCTGGTGGTTATGGTGGTAATGGTAATGGTCACAGCAATGGAAATGGTCAAGCTAGCGCTGGTGGTTATGGTGGAAATGGTAACGGTCATAGCAATGGAAATGGTCAAGCTAGCGCCACAAGTTACGGTGCCAATGGAGGTCAAGCGAGTTCGAGTAGCAGCAGTTACACAGTCAATGTGGGATCAAATGCGGCTCAACAATCATCCAACAAATATTAATTTCCGAAACAACTTTCACGACTCATGATCTTCATCATTGGGAAACTCATTGCCACAAAGGCATCAATCAGTAGTTCATGTTCATGCTTCAACATGGTGCAAGGTGAATTATCGCTCAACCGACCGATAAGTAACAAAACAGTCATTCCTTCCCGTTTATCACCCCCCCAAGTCCGACTCGTTGAGTGCAATAAACTCCCAATATTATTATTATTTTTTATTAATTACTATTCCATGATTTACTGATAAAGCGTAGTCCCAAATCATTGCGTGCCATTCATGGTCACCCAGTCATTAACTTATATATAATATATCAATGTAATAATAAATAAATAAATCTTTGTTTATTTCAATTATCAGTTCAAGTGTGTAATTCAATCTGACTTCACATGTCCACAAAACGTCAATCATTCAAATAGATAACAAGACAGGATGTTGACATCGATGCCTCAGGATCCAGTCAGTCACTGAACCTACATTCAACTGGTTCATTACATATAAACAAATAAAAACTAGTCATCAATGACAGACTGAAAATGACCCACAATCACCACATATTTCTCAAAGAATTTAAAAAAAATAAACTTTCCAAAGCCTTAGAAATAGCAGTTTCCCATGTTTTGTTGTTTAAATGTTGTGCGCATGACCACTGCGAGAATCGACATTTATATACAGAGACTCAACAACACAGCGTAACTTTTCATCAAGCTCAAAACTGCACAATTCCTTGTGGTGTAAATACACGCATATAAAATGGAAGTTTAATAAGAACGGTTTAAATACGTCGTTCAAAAATGCTGTTTAGTCTAAATGACTTTACGCATGTTGCCAGAATTTCAATGAAAAACCTCGATTTAAGATTCTTAACTAGCTGTTCACCCGCAGAATGATAAATCAGACAAATGTGTACAGCCAAATCATAAAATACATTTTTGCAAAACGAAAAATTCAGCTTCTGTGGTTTCACTTCCTGGTGAGAAAGCTTCACATTACTGGCGGATGTTCGTGAATGAATCAACAAAAAAGAAAAAACAAACACGGTCATCCGATCTGACCAACATTTGCTTTCCTCACTCGTCCATTTCTTGCAAGCAGCAAAGCGGCTTCCTTGTCTGCAATGATAAATCAAAACGAGTTTAACGCATATTTGCATTGTGAGGTGGAGCAACTCCACCCCATTCTTCGGCGTGTGGGAAATGGAGAAGCGAAATGTGTGCATTCATTTCTCATTGATTTAATTCCTCTTCCTCGTGAATCGTCTTCCGCTCATCGCACTCACGAGTCACCCTTGAGCAACGATGCATTTTTCCACGTTTCTCCAATCTTGACTTATTTCCCCTTCCAGTGAAAACAGAATAACAGATGTATCGAGTTTCCGTGTATGGCTCTCAGGTGTAGTACCAGATTACAACTAATGGCATGTAATTCATGTCATGTGTCACCGTGTACACGTTGATTAAAGCGTTTGATGGATATCCTGTCAGCTGTCAGCATCTGTACCCATTAGTAAGGAAATGTGTCATAAATGTTGCTATTTATGCAAAACCTCCATGTTTTCCTGCTTTCTAAATATAAAGAAAGGAATAAATAAATAATTAAGGGGCTTCCCTGCAGCATTCAGTTTCGGATTACATGTTTTTTTTTATCAATTATGTCATATTAGTCCACTAAATGATGAATTACATAAATTATGTGGGATTTCTCCTTTTTTGTTATTATATTTGACACATGTCATTTTAATTGGACTAACGTGACTTCACTGATAAGACAAGCAAGTATTATGAAAATGAAAGCTGCAGGAAAGCTTTTATTCATTTTTTTTTATAAAAAAAAAACAGGACATTTTTAGGCGAATTCATAAATTTTGCATAAAAAATATTTACAGGCAAGTACGTCAAATTTCCGCGTAAAATACAGCAAATCAGGTGAAAATCTCGCAAATCAGGTGAAAAATCTCGCAAATCAGGTGAAAATCTCGCAAATCACGTGAAAAATCTCGGAAATCAGGTGAAAATCTAGCAAATCAGGTAAAAATCTAACTTATCAGGTGAAAATCTCGCAAATCCGGTGAAAATCTAGCATATCAGGTGAAAATCTCGCAAATCAGGTGAAAATCTCGCAAATCAGGTGAAGATCTAGCAAATCAGGTGAAGATCTAGCAAATCAAGTAAAAATCTAGCATATCAGGTAAAAATCTCACAAATCAGGTGAAAATCTAGCAAATCTACAAAAAAATCAAGCAAATCTACAAAAAAATCAAGCAAATCTACAAAAAAATCAAGCAAATCTACAAAAAAATCAAGCAAATCTACAAAAAAATCAAGCAAATCTACAAAAAAATCAAGCAAATCTACAAAAAAATCAAGCAAATCTACAAAAAAATCAAGCAAATCTACAAAAAAATCAAGCAAATCTACAAAAAAATCTATCAAATCTACAAAAAAATTTGATGCAAATCTCATTGTGAATGTATAAATCAGAATACAGTAGAGCCTTGATTATCAGTACTGATCGGGGGACATGGGTAGTTGGTCATTCATTAGCATTATACACATACTGTATTGTACACGAAAACAAAAAAATCGATAAAAATCGGCTAAAAAGTCGATAAAATGTTGATCACCACGGATTCGATTAACTGGTTGTCTGTATGACCGACGTTCGAATAATAGTCGCTCTACTGTATCTCAAAATTTGATTTGCTGATTCGCAAATCCATACACAATGAGTGAATCTCAAACTCCTAAAGCTTTTCCTTGTATTAGTTACTTAATGGAATTTGTAAAATCTTATGTTTACTTTTCGTGACTTTAGTCAAAAATTTACAATTGTCCATATCTAAAATTGTGAATTATTTCTTTGCAAATCGTCTGCACATTAACTTTAGATAGCCACCTATGGACAGACAGTAGCAATAACTATAGTTCAAATGTCTAACACCAGTTGACCAGCCATGGACAATGCTGCCCTCTAGAGCTGACATTTAAAAAGATCCTAAAAATCTTCCTCTTAAGCTTAGCAGGACTTCTGAAACTTTTTCCACTCATGACCCCTTCTCGTCCGAGAAATTTTCACGCTACCCCGGCTATATACCGTATTACTTCGATTAAGAGCCGCCCTCGAATTGAAGCCACCCTCGAATAAGAGCTAACGAAGCTAAAATATCGTATTACCGCAACGAACGTTGAAAGTACGCTATATTCGTTATGTTAAATACATAAAAAATATTTTATTTTTTTAAGAAAAACGGAAATCGAAGTTGAGGTGGACAATTGCAGTTTTGAATAAGAGTGGCGGCTCTTCTTCGAAGGAATACGGTAGGTCAGGGGTCGGCAAGTAATTTTAAGTGGGGTTCGGATACTATTGAAAATTTTAATTGAGGTCCAGAAAAAAAACACTTAAAAACCTGACTAAAAACCTAAAAAAAAAAAAACGGAAAAAAACACTTAAAAACCAAATAAATCCCCCAATAAACAAACCCAAAAAATAGAAATTAAACCTAAAAAAACACGAAAATAAAAACAGAAAAAACAAGAAAAAAACACCAAAAAACCAAAGAAAACGAGGGGAAAACGTTGCTAAAACGTATATATTTGTATATATACAAATCAAACATTTTTCGCGACCCCGGGTGTATAGATATACCGGTATGTAGTACAAAATGGCAGAAATATGTTTTAGGTCATTTCAGACCCCTACATTCAGTTACATGACCCCATAAGAGGTCGCGACTAACAGTTTAAGAAGCCTTGCTCTAAAGTAGGGTTAGCTTGTTCAGATATTGATATTTCCAATTTATCAAAACTCATGGCCAGTGCTTTCATCACATTGTCCACGAGTCTCTCCAAACATGCGCTCAACGAAACGGGATGGACTAATCGGCAGCTGTCAATCGTCAGCTGTCAGCTGTCAGCTGGCAGCTGGCAGCTGACGAATCGGATTATGTCGCTAATCCGCAAAAAACGCCGAAACTAATCGGCAGCTGGCAGCTGTCAATCGTCAGCTGCCGCCGATTTTTGGCTCCGGTTTTCGACCGTCAGCTGCGCCGGTTTTTGGCCGACAGCTGCCGGTAGCTGCGTCGGTTTTAGACCGGCAGTTGCGCTGGTTTTGACCGGCAGCTGGGCCGGTTTTGGGCCGGCAGCTGCGCCGGTTTTCGATCGTCAGTTGCCGGCGATTTTCGATCGCTGACGATTTTTCACCGGCAGCTGCCACGATTTTTTAGCAGCAGCTGCCACGATTTTTGGCGGACTAATGCGCCGATTCTTGCCCGACAACAGCTGCCGGTTTTTGGCCGGCAGCTGACGATTTTTCACCGGCAGCTGCCACGATTTTTGGCGGACTAATGCGCCGATTTTTGGCCGACAGCTGCCGCCGGTTTTTGACGTACAGCTGACGATTTTTGAATTTGATGGCAGCATTTTCGATCGTGTATTTGACCGGCAGCTGCGCCGGTTTTAGATCGGCAGCTGCGTCGATTTTCGACTGGCAGTTGCGACAATTTTTGACCGTCAGCTGCTGGTTTTCGACCGTCAGCGCTATGAAATACACATGAAATACACGTGAAATACTACAAAATATGAAATGAAATACTACAAATAAATATGAATATAAATATATATGAATATAAATGAATATAAATGAATATAAATGAATACAAATGAATACAAATATAAATTAATAAATATAAATGAAATAAATACTACAAATGAAATGAAATACTACAAATGAAATGAAATACTGTCGGGCCAAAATCGCCGGCCAAAAATCGTCAGCTGTACGTCAAAAATCGCCGGCAGCTGACGATCGAAAACCGGCGCAGCTGCCAGCCCAAAACCGGCCCAGCTGCCGGTCAAAACCAGCGCAGCTGCCGACCAAAAATCGCCAGCTGTCCGCCAAAAATCAATCGCCGGCAGCTGCCGGCCCAAAACCGGCCCAGCTGCCGGTCAAAACCAGCGCAACTGCCGGTCTAAAACCGACGCAGCTACCGGCAGCTGTCGGCCAAAAACCGGCGCAGCTGACGGTCGAAAACCGGAGCCAAAAATCGGCGGCAGCTGACGATTGACAGCTGCCAGCTGCCGATTAGTTTCGGCGTTTTTTGCGGATTAGCGACATAATCCGATTCGTCAGCTGCCAGCTGCCAGCTGCCAGCTGACAGCTGACGATTGACAGCTGCCGATTAGTCCATCCCCAACGAAACAAAATCCGCAGATCTGCATGTTTTATTGACTAGATAATTTAAAAAAATCATGCAAACGTTCAAAGTTTCGGTTTTTATGTTTTTTAGAATTTCTATAAACGGAATGAACTCAAAACAGTCAAAAACCATCACCATGAACCGCAAAAACCCAAACCACGGCTTGATTGGCTTATGAATCGGTTTATGCTGGCTTTTGGTTTTTACAACCAAATTCAAAATGACCACCTGAAAAATTAGATCGACATCAAACTTTCAAGTGTCATAAACACTTTCAGGTGAAGCATCCACTTCTGAAAACGGGAGTAAATGCTAAATTATGTTTAAATAAGAGGCCACAACCACAATTTCTTGGTTAAATGAAAGAAAATGAATTTTTAATCACCCTGTACTTGCACGATCACGACACAAAAACAATACAACAAACAGGCCTCAAAACAAACACATTCACGATTATGCACGATTTTGCGTACAATTTTAGTCGATTTTATAAACGGCATAAACTGAAACTTAGAACGCACCTAATGGACTTTTAACTGGTTATTGTAATTATAAATAAATTATTTTTAGAAGATAACATTTTTTAATAAAAAAGATCATTTCAGCAAAAATAAAGTTAATTTGACAAAATATCAGATCCTTATCGGTCAAAATCAGTATCGGCTGACTACATATGGTGTTACTCCCTGTCACTAGAGGTCATCAGAGTCACTTTAAATACACTTTAAATCCTTTTTTCGCTGGTGGCAACAGTAAAAGTTCCGGCTTAAATCTCTAAAGGATTTTTAAAAAAATTGAAACCAGGTTTGTTTAGACAACATAAATCGTTTTGTTCACAGGTTAGTTAAGGTTAATCTCTAGCCAATAATAGCTGACACACAGTTCATCGTCCACCAGAATGTAACTTAATGCCCACTCAATGATCCTTACAATACAAGCATTTGATTTGCAACTTTTTTGGGAATAAATAATTCAAATATTCTTCAAAGTGATCACATTTTTTCTTACGTGATGTTAGTTTCGCCAAATTTAACTTCAGTTGAAAAACATTTCATGTTTTTATATGCAGTGAAGCCTAACTAAATTATGCAAACGCACGGTTGCTGTACGAAAGACAAGACAACCAACTCCCTCAACTTAACCTTGTTTTTCTTTTTTATTTCTTTTTTTTAAAAAAAAAAAAATTTTAACTCTAGAAATTGGAATAAACACTAAAAGTTGCTGCGTTTGAATGCAAGGGAAAAGTCTATTTGCAGGAGAAATCCTCCGGTTTCATTGATATAAAGATAAACACTTGACCTTAACCCATCTATTATTTTTCTACAAATTAGGTTTTAATATTCTACTAAAAGGTAGAAACATATCGCATTAAAAGAATTGTATTCATAGCAATTACAACAACTTAAATTGAAGTAATTTTCAGCCATTATATTTATGTAAACAGTCTTATCTAAAACACTGGCACATATACATTACACCAAAACAATCACTTGAGTTTTTTTCTCCTTAAATAACACAAGCGATCAAATGTGTTAATTACAACACAAGATTGTAATTTTACAATCTAGTTCTTTCTCCCCCTTAGCCAGGATATAAGATATTAATTAATTTTATATCTCAAATCTCCATTTTAGAAAAAAAAAATTTAGTACAGTCGAACCTTGTTATTACAAACCGCGATAAAACAAATTTTTCGTTATAACGAATACTTAAAAATGGCTTGGTTGGTTGTTTGGCCATAGAACACCATGTTAAAAAAATTTGATATAACGAACTTTCGTTATAACGAGATTTGACTGTATTTTACATCGAAAAAAAAAAATAATGTTATTTTTTAGAAAAAAAAATCATATAAATTACACCAAAAAAATCAAAATTCCCAAGCAAAGCTCAATTTGCTTAGTTTGTTGTTATATGAGGCATTAACCTGTCGCTAATAGTTCCCCATTCAACTTCAATTATTATTGATGCATGGGAACAAATAATCCATTCTTCAGTTTAAAAAAAAAAATAAAAAAAATAATAAAAATATTTAAATTTTAAAATTTCCCACAATTGTCTATAAAATCAAACCTAGAAAAATTCTCCCAACATTGATGAACCCAAAACGGAACCAGATGACCACAAAATCCATTTCCTTCCTTCTAAACTGACCATCTCCGCATAAATATTAATTTTCAAACCAAAAAAAAGGTTCCTCGAAACATAAATACCTTAGGATGGTTTCAAAACACCACAGATGCAAGACACACCCAAACGTTACCCTGAATTCAAAAACAAAAAATATTTTAAAAAAAATTTTATAAAAACAAAAAAAAAATATTAAAAAATTTTCCCAAAACAAAAAAAAAAAATTCATTAAAAAAAACAAATTTCTATCTCCAATTTAATCGATAAAATAATTTCGAAATGGCTTATTATACCAAAAAAGATCGATTTTGTTACGATGACCAACGCCCCTCACTCTTCCGGTCACGGATGAGGTAAGAAACGTCTCGAGGCAAAAATATTTGAATAAAAAAACAAATTTAAAATAATAATTCAGCTTTTCGAGTCCCAGAATTGTGAAATTAACTCGTTGGCCGTCGCCTCCTCATCATCATCAGCTGATCACTTGTGTTCTCGAGCTACACCTTGCTCCACTTTCCAACACTCGCTTCCTCCGCTCTGCGCAACTCATTACATAACATCCCACTGGTCGAGTAAAACGCTCGTTTAGTCGGCTTTCTTCAAATAAACTCCAACCGGACAATCCTACGTAAGTCGATCAATTATTTTTCTCCACAATTTAAAAAAACTGACAATTTTATTTTAAATTTTTAAAAAAAAAAAAATTTAAAATTTTTTTTGAATTTAAATTTACAGCAGAAAAGAATGAAGTGGAAAACGATCCTTTTGGGTGAGTTTCGTTTCGTTTTATCCTCGTTTTTCCTCCTTCAAACTCCTCAAACTTAAATATTCAATCATTATACTCACGTTTTCTTCTCCCCGCATTCCGGAATCTCCACTCGATTTATTCCATAAAATCCACGTACTAAATAAATTAAAAAAACAAAAAAATCAGATTAAAAAATATTTTAGAATTAAAAACCTAATTAGTCCTACATTATTTGATTTATAACTTAATTACTCAACTTTAAAAATATAAATTTTTCAGAAAAAACTGCAAAAATTGAACTATTTAATTGAAAATGGATGTTTATAAATCTAAATTAGGTCCTAACACTGAACAGTTTTGGATCAACCTGGCACTAATGCAAAACGTGACCTATAAAACAACTTTTAATGGCGAAATTTACAAAACTCTCGCTTTTTGACCCCTAATTCTTCCTCCAACATCCCAATTTCATCAAATCTTACGCTTTATACCTGACAATCTCGTCTTCCTTCCGTTTTAATTCAATCTGGGCCACAAATTACATGTCATCATCCACCAATTACAGTTTATACGCAAGTTGACATCTTTAATTTAGACGGGAGTGGCATTTTGCGGGCGTAAAAATCCTAAAATAAAATGAAAAAAGCAAAAATTTTATTAAAATATAATAATAACATTTCTTTGTGCGTTTCAATTTGAGGTGCATTTTTTTAAACGTTATTTTACCTAGTTTGCAGTCTCATTTAACGCAAGACTGAGCGCAAAAAAAGGTACAAATGTCTGATAAAATTGCAGTCATCATCACGAAGCAATGATTAAGTTCACTGCCTCCATCAAAGGATTAGATATAATCGCTTTCGAGGCAATTAAATTCAAACGAGCAATTTTTTCGCATCAGTTTTGAGATGTTATTTGTGTAATACAACTTATTCTGGTTTCTTTTTACTCCAAAAATTTATGGAAAAAGTGTGAGAACGAGATTAGTGTTCAGCCCACACTTTGTAAAACGTGGTCTACATTTCGTATTCATCTTCGTTTGATCAAATTACTGCAATTCTGAAAATCCAAAAAAACAAAAATCATTTGTACCTTTGTTTCCCGTAAAAATTAAAAAACTTAAAATTACATAATTAAACCCAGATTTAAACACGATCGAACCCTCTGTAGTCATCTCTGTATCGTATTTCAACTTCGTAAGATATCAAAACAGTCCATATTGCTGTTATTTGTGGTTAAAACTCGATTTTACTCGAAACAACAGCAAACAACGAACCCGCCATTTTTTAACCGTCAAGCGCCCGCATCTCGACTATCGGCAAAAAACGAACTATTTTTTTTTTTTAAAAAATGGAACCTATTTCTTTAATTTAATTTTGACATGATTCTAAAACGTTTTGATTACTCTGACATAATTTTTTTCACTTTCTACATTCCCAGGTCCAATTTTATTACTATTACCTCATCTCATTTTAAGTTCGAAAAGATCGTATTCTGACTACGCGCTGGACTACGACATCAACACATTACCAGGTATCGCTGGTAAAGATTACCCAACTTTAGCACAAGTTCCACCAAATGATTTTTATTGCGAAGGCAAAATGGCTGGTTATTATGCAGATCCTCACTTCGGCTGTCAGGTATTAACACAAATCCAGAAATCATATTTTTCCGCATTAACGCCACCTATCGACAAAAAAATCAATTATCCAATTTCACATTGCGTGACTTGTCTCGAAAGAACATTCTCATGTTTTTTTTCTTTTTTAAACTAAAATTTTCTTTTATTGGCGTGTGGAATATTTTTAATTTAATTAGATAGCACGAAAAACCAAAAAAAAAATTTGAAAGGTGTATTTAATTAGTCTGAGATTGACAACTGACGACCCTGCAATTAGACTATAGCTAGTAATTTACACAAAACTTCTCACTGAAACCAAATTGAACGTGTGAGAAATGCGTGCCAAAATTGTTGGTTTTGTCCACAAGGAAAGTGATGCAAAACTCAAGCGTGGACATGTTTTTCCCACTCTAAATCTAAATATAATTACAATTGGACTCTTAAATGCACAATACACTGAACCCAAGTCTAGAAAAATCCTACAAACACGCGTGCAGTTAATTAGAACCATAAGAAATTGGCAAAAACACGCTCTAATTGCAAGTTTCGATTTAGCGTGAATTCCGAAACCTAAGGGCAAAAAACTCAATTTCCCTAGAAAAAAATCATATTTTTGTCCACAGGTGTATCATAAATGCGACATTGACCACAGAAAAGACAGTTTTCTATGCAGCAATGGAACTGTATTCAACCAAAAGACATTCGTGTGTGAATGGTGGTACAGCGTCGACTGTTCCCAAGCGACATACTACTACGGGCTCAACGCAAGACTCTACAAAAAAAAGTATTCATCATCCCCATCTCTGTACCACGACTCCAGAGGACTTATTTACATGCTTTCATCTCCCGTCTCAATCATGGATCCAATACCCAAACCTGAAGCGAGCCACCAATACTACGCTAAACCCGAAGCGAGCCACCAATACTACGCCAAACCTTCGGGAGATCTATTGTTTGCAACTTTTTTCCAAGATGTTCCACACCTAGGATCAGCTGCCATCTCTCCATCTAGTGTGGAGAAGCCTGACTACCAAGTGGAAAGCAATCCGATCAGCATCAAAGATTATGGTAGTGAGGAGTACCCAAATGCACCCAGTGGAGAAGACATCTTACCCCAATTTGAGTCACAACATCTTGACCAACCAAGAAAAGTGAAAATATACAAAGCACAACAAATGTCTGATGATGGCAAAGTCAAAGTTCAAGCAATGGAAGATTCCAAAGAAAGTTATGAACAAAAGTAACACTTGTTTCCATTCATTGTACCGTGGACCAAGGGTAACATGGACACGTATCCACATGTTCGATGCATTTTGCCACCGACGGCGCCACATGTATTCTGGGATGACAACACGTAACAAACATGCTTAAACTCTATTCCGAAAAGTACTTGAAATACTCCCATTGATTGGGAGATTCACATTGTGGATGACTACAATCACATGACTGAGTCAACCAATCCTGGTGCGTCATTATGCAAACACACAACAAATACACAAAATGGCTGCTGACATTATACCGAGGGGACCGACAATCGCAAAAAATCTCGTTCATGGTTGGCTAAATCCCAAATAAATCTTTAAATCCATAAATCTTTTTTAAATCTAAAGATTTATAAATCTCGTCGACGAAAATTGCTAATGTCGGCCCCCCTGCATTATACACGGTGAGACCAAATCGATCAACTCGATAAACAAATCAATTGATGCATTTTGGGAACTATTTCTCACAATGCATTTATACTGATGTTATGAATCTCCCAACCAATGGGAGTATTTCAAGTACTTTTCGGAATAGAGTTTAGTTGGCAAGCAATGACATGTGATTTCTGTCATCCAATCAGTGCACAGAACAACAAATCAATAGGATGCGTGTCCATGTTATCCTTGGTTCATTATTATATTCAGTTTTATTTCATTTGTGAAAAGTCATTACACAGTTAAAATATTAAAATAGCATGTAACAATGGGATGTAATTTATATGATTTGGATTTGAATAAATAATTTATTTGTATTGAAATTTGTTGTTGTATAGTTGTTGTTTTTCTTTCTCCACATTGACTTTGATGAAGGTTATTGTTTTGACATTTACAACCTGTTTCATGGCGCCTTTCTTGTGTAGATTTTTTTCTTCTTGTTAGTGACATAAATATTATATCTCAGGATACATGGAAATCTCAATTTAAAAATTGTTGAAAAAGTGATTCATTAGAAAAACCACTTCCCACATTAATCTGACATGCTGCACACAAATTAATCATCAGCTTAAAATATTTTGTGGAAAAGAGAACAAACTTTTTTCATCTCACCACTCAAACAGGTTGAAAAGCAGAAGAAATTTCTTTTTTTTTTAATTTTAAAAATTGGACCAAAAATTAATAAAAACACACCTTCGGTTAGGTCAAGTAAAAAACCGATTAGATTGCCATCTATGGTCCAAAATATACACCATTTCAATTTAATTAAATCATTGAAAAATCAGTCAAAATTAATGTAAATCAGTCAAAAATCAATGAAAATCGGTAAAAAACAATGAAAAACCAGTGAAAGTCACTGAAAATCAGTGAAATACAAATTAAAAACCAGTGAAAGTCACTGAAAATCAATAAAAAACCGGTGGAAGTTACTGAAAATCAGTGTAAATCAGTGTAAATCACTGAAAATCAGTGTAAATCACTATAAATCAGTGTAAATCACTACAAATCAGTGTAAATCACTACAAATCAGTGTAAATCACTACAAATCAGTGTAAATCACTGAAAATCAGTGTAAATTACTGAAAATTAATGAAAAACCAGTGTAAGTCACTGAAAATCACTGAAAAACAATAAAAAACCAGTGTAAGTCACTGAAAATCAGTGAAAATCACTGAAAATCACTGAAAATCAGTGAAAATCACTGAAAATCAGTGAAAATCACTGAAAATCAGTGAAAATCACTGAAAATCAGTGAAAATCACTAAAAATCAGTGAAAATCACTGAAAAATCAGTAAAAATCAATAAAAATCGGTGTAAATCAATGGAAATCAATGTAATTCATTGGAATTCGTCATCCATATTTGGACATACCGGTATATATTTTTTCTGACTTCTGACGCCTCAAAAATATTATAAAGTTGATTAAAGTAAAAAATTAAAATTAAAAATTAAAAATTAAAAATGTTGCAGTTTATTGCCGCCTTCGATTAATTTTCTTCTTATCAGCCGATTTTGAGGCCAGCTTGACTTCTGCCTGCAACGAGCGTGCTCTCTGCTCCATTCTTTCACGCAGTTTGCGCAATCTCGGGAGTTGCAAGCTCGTCGCTGCCGGTTCCGCTTGCTTGGCCACAGCTGTGATAAAAAAAAATCCCACATAAAAAGCAAAATTCCTTTCACCGCATCAATTCGCAACACTTCGACAAACAACTCACCTTCGATGTCTTTTCTAGACGGCATAAAAGCCGTGGCCACTTTGCACAACTGATCGAAGAAACCCGAATAAGGAATCGCTTTATACGCCGGGTTATCACGATTCAGGAACTGACACGTCGATTGTAATTGTCCCCAGCTTGTAACTGGACGAAATTAAATCGAAATAAATAAATAAATTATTTTTTTCGTTTTTTTTTCACTCACAAAATTCATCGGGATTGTTAAATTGAGGAGGAAACTGCGGCATGCCAAAAGCTGAAGGTGGAAACGGAGCGGGCGGAAGGAAAAGCATTGCACGTGACCCACCAAAGCTGAAAACTGAATTAAATTCGCACATTTAGAGACGAACAAGCGTAGGAAAAGCGTGGAAACGTGAATTCTTATCCGAAACTCCGAATGGCCGGAAAATGAAATTAATTGCGTTTACTTACGGTGAATTAAAATTAGCAACCACAATTTACACGCGTCCATCGTATATCTTCCGGAAAATCAACTAGAAGAAAAAAAAATTACCAAAATGGAACAGAATGCTAAGAATTTCAATAAAAACCTTACCGGAAGTTGGAAAAAATGTACAAAAAAAAATTATGGAGTTAAAATTTACCGCTGCCTCGTGTGGCCGCACTCGCGAGCGTCCATCAGACGTTGTACGAAATTCTTTAAAACGAGGCTACACGTCACACATTTTCAAAAGTCCGGTCAGAAACCTAGTAAAAAAATTAGACCAACAACAACCAGAAATTCCAGCACAAAAAGAAAAAATTAAAAAAAATGGCATCGAAATCGAATTTCCAGAAATAAAATCAAAATAATTCAAAAAAATCCGCCATTTTGCAAAAGAAAAAAAAAAAAAAAAAAAAAACACAATAAAGAAAATCGACAAAAACCAAAATGAGGTTACAGGAGTGAGTAACAGTAATGAAAGGTCAGTGGACGTTTCATGTCGAGTTGAAAGTCCTTTCTGTTCGAGGGGAATGACATGATCCAACCGATTGCCCCACTTCGGCACCAGGTTGACCAACCTTGCCAAATCTTGAACTTGAAACCCAAAAAAAACCCAAAAAAAAACCCAAAAACCCCAAAAAAAATCATTTCCACCGAAACAAATCGAAACAAAAATAAAAAAAAATTGGAAAAAGTTCTCAACTTTTATTAAAACGAGTTTTAGGACGAAGAAAACGTTTTCGTTGCTCATGCTCCGCTCGCCAAGCGATTGGGATTAAAAGGATTTACCGCGGCGCTCGCACAAATGGGTCAAACATTTTGAATACTCTCCACGGGTTTGGGAAGAAATCATTTCTATTGGCCGGCCTCTTTTTTCTAATCAGGGCCTGAACTCATTTTCGAGAAGAATTCCCCGACCTTGCGAGGCGGTATTTAAGAGATCAAGGTCACGCAGGTTTCTTACAAACCAAACTATGATCCAGTGATACGCACAACGTTTCATGGTCAAGGGAATTTACGCTAAACTTAAACAATAACCGTTTCCTCAGCTTTACGAACACAAAAACACGAGAAAATCATGTTCATCTACACTATTGGTACGTATTACCACTTTATCTTCACGTTTTAAGTGCGTTTTAAGCCGTTTTGTCTCGTTTTCTAGCGATTTTGGTGATGAGTTGTGCGGTTGGTGATGCGGCGAGTGCCGGCAAAAGGACGAAATTTTCGTTTCTCGTCAGCGATTTCAATTCCTCGGACATTTCCGGCGCTGCGGGTAAAGATTATCCGACGTTTCGCGATATCCCCGAGACGAATTTCGTTTGCGACGGCTTGCCGCCTGGAATATACGCCGATTACGACACCAGGTGTCAGGTAAGAGTTTAAAAAGTAAGATTTCACTTTCGTTTTAATTTTTTTTCGCCCGTTTCGTTTAGGTTTTCCACATGTGCGACGAACAGAATGTTAAATTCACATTCCTGTGTCCGAACGGGTCCGTGTTCAACGAGAAGCGCCTGAAATGCGACGTGTGGAGCCGAGTGCCGTGCAAATCTGCGCAGAGTTTGGTCAATCTCCTTTTCCCGATCAAATCCGGCGCGAAGGGAAAGAGTTTGCCCAGGGGAGGGCAAGTGGTGGCGCAGGACAGGACTCTGGATTTAGTGGACACCATTTCCGACTTGATCAAAGGGTCCAGGCGGAGGGCGCAAGAGGATGTCGACGACGAAGAGAGTGGCGGAAGTCGATTCCGCGAAATCATGCGCAAAATACTCAAAATCATAACCACTGGATTGTAGATTCAAATTTAGTAGCGAAAAAAAAAAATTATTTTAAATTTTAAAATTACATTTGCAGGTGCAATTTTTTTGTTTATTTTTACTTTAGTAAGATTTTTTTAAAATCTAAATTAACACTTTTTAGTTTTATTTGCGTCATTCTTAGGTGTGTGATTTCTTGATGTATAACTTTTGTGTTGATCACAATTTGTAAATATTTTCCACCATTTATTTTTATTATTTTTTTTAAATAAAAAAATAAAATAGAAAACCAAAATTAATTTTCTTTGATTCTTTTAACAACCATAAACAACCACGTCGTTTTCGCTATATTCTACGCACGATTTGGTATGTGCGTTAAGCCCTCATCCTTTTATACGTATTTCTTCTTGTACGGTACTATTTTTGTGACCAGCTGTCCCTGCGCGCTGATCACTTGCCTGCAGCACTTGGCGCAACTCTCACGCCTGGTGCGGTCCTCCGCAACCAGGTGGAGCTGCGAGCCCCTTGATTAACCAATCAGACCCCGAAAGTGACCCTTCCGTAGGTGCCCAGAGTTGTTCAACAGCCAGCAAGGCGAATGGTTGCATTCCAACCGTCTTTCCAAACTGATTGAAATGACGACCCGACTGATCGGCGTGGCGGGACCTGAGCGTCCGTGTTAGTCGCTTCTGTCGTATGTTCTCTGTGACCGTAACAGAAATACCGACCATGCGTGTCATGCGACATTCAATACCCTTCAAAAAATTAACAACCATTCACAATAAATAAATAAATAATGAAATATCAAAGACAATGAATTAGCCTTCTCCAGCAAATTGAGTGGTTGGAGTTTGGATGTGCTCTAATATATTGTGTTGATCACAATTCCTAAAAAATTTCCACCATTAACCCTCAGATGGGCAACCCTATACCAATTTTGGGACATCACTCTTCTTGAATCGGAAAACTTTTTTTTGGTTTAATATAATTTTCTGAAAATTTCTGACTTGTAGCGCCAAGTGCGACAATTTTTCGCACTACCCTAACAGCGCTTAAGCTAACGGCCTTCCGGATTTAATTATTTTGTCCCAAATTTGGTACATTATGGGCACCAAAGTGTCGTCTTTGGAAATTGTCCATCTGAGGGTTAAATTAATTTTCTAAGACTATTCTAACATAAATTTCCACAAGGATAAAACATTTCTCCTTGGATTCGTCCAAAAAATGATTCTTTTTTGTGAAGTCTGTCATCAGATCCAACTTGGCTGACTTCATCTCATTTGGCATTCTAAACTGGGCCCTATTTAGGGCTGTGTAATTGGCCTTAGCCTATAAATAAAGACAACTTTCTTGGTTGATTTCAATGAGTCGACTGGTCTTTAATTCCTTGACAATAGAAAGAGGTTGCCAGGGTTTCCCCTGGCAACTTACAATGATAAGAAGTGTATAATTATTACAACAATTCAAGCATGCAAAACAATGATACTGCCTTTAATATGGCGGACGTAGCATTTCTCCCCCCCCTTATAAGTTAAGTCTGTCAGGCGGCCTCCTGTCTCTGTGCGGCTGAATTCTTGTGGGAATCGCAACTGTTGGCCTGGTAGCAGCTGGAGTGGTTCTAAAGAGCTGCTGTACTCGCCTGGTCAGGTCGGCAGGATCGACTGAACCGGGACGCAAACCAACTGTTCCAACATCCATTGAACCGGTTACGGGAGGCGACCGAGGAGGTGATCCAGTTGTCCCTGATACAGCAGGTGACGATGGTGGTGAGGGTGAAGGTGGAGAAGATGACGATGATGAGGGAAGCGTGAATGGAATTGGAGGACCACGTAATGCACCGGAATGCACCGGAGGGAAACATGAAGTGTCATGGTGAGCTAGTCGAACCAAAGGGGCAAAAGTACATTGATTCTGCCGCTCAGGGGTCTGCTTTGCATCAGTTGTATGACCTGTACTCCCATCCGATAGATCCACATGACCAATTACAGTTGGTGAGTGGTGGCGCTCCCCCCCGTATCTACGTAGATGATTCACGTGCCTAATCACACATGCACCTGAAGGAAGAGACAGCTGGTACACTACTTGACCCCTACGGTCTGACACTGCAGCTAGAGCCCACTTGGGCCCAGCACTCGAGAAGGTGCGATACCACACCTGATCCTGACACTTAAAAGCTGGCAACACAGGGGCCGATAATGCAACCTGATTATTAGGTGCTGATTGTGGTTCTGCCCATTGATGTACCGCTCTGTGCCAGACATCCTCAATCTGTCGCTTAAAAAGTCTTTCAGAAGGAGACAAGCCATCAGCCCGTGACGGAGTTGCGTGTTGCGTAAGCAAGATCCTAGGCAACACAAGGTCCCAATTTGTGGATCCCGACCTGGTCAACTGTTCCTTAATTGACCGGACAGCACGCTCCGCAGCTCCGTTGGACCATGGGCTGTATGGGGGTGAGAAAAGGTGATTAATGAAATTCTTGAGCATAAATACCTTCATTTCCGCTGAAGCAAACTGCGGACCATTATCTGTGACAAAGGTGTGCGGCAAACCGTGTGTGGCAAAAATAACGCGCAAAGCTTTTATTACTGTCGCTGATGTGGCCACTCTCATTGCAATGACCTCCACCCAGGCTGAGTAAGCGTCAACTAGAACTAAAAACATCGTGCCTGAGATGGGGCCTGCAAAGTCTGCGTGAACTCTAGCCCATGGTGCTATTGGTATGGGCCAAGGAACTGGAGTTGCATGAGGGGCCAGAGGTCGTGTTTGCTGGCATGCCATGCAATTGGCCACATGCATCTCAATTGATGCAGTTAAACCAGGCCACCACACAGTTGCGCGAGCGCGACGCTTCATTGCTACCACACCAATATGGTGTTCATGTAAAAGATGCAGCACTAAAGGGACGAGATTGATTGGAATGACTATCCTATCCCTCAAATACACTAATTGGTGTAAAGTTGACATGTCTCTACGCACCTGCCAATATGGCGCTGGGATGTCCACAGTCCGGGCGGACGGCCACGTTGTAACAATGAGATGGCGCAAACGCTGAAGGAGCGGGTCCGCTAAAGTCCCCTCAACCAAATCCACTCTGGTTAGGGGGTCCGGATCCACTGCACTCAAAAAGTGAAGGTCAACTGGGTATGCTGCATCATCATTTTCAACGTCAAGCTCTTTGGTCGGCAAGGGTGACCGGCTGAGGGCATCTGCCTCTCTTAACTTGTCACCTGGTCGATACATCAATGTGTAATCATAGGTGGACAACAACAAGGCCCACCTCAACAAACGTGGGCTTATAATATTTGGGATTGGCTTGTTCAAGGCAAATATGCCTAACAGGGGTTTGTGATCGGTGTTAATGATGAATTTGCGACCCGACAAGTAACTATGAAAACGTTTTATACCAAAAATAATGGCTGCTGCTTCCTTGTCTAGTTGGGAGTAGTTCCTTTCCGCAGAAGACAAGGTCCTGGAAGCAAATGCAATTGGACGCTCAAAACCATCATTCATGCGATGAACAAGGACTGCTCCCAGCCCATAAGATGAGGCATCGCAAGTAAGACTCAGTGGCTTGTGAACATCATAAAATGTTAGCACATTTGCGGAAACCAATATGGCTTTAATTTTATCAAAAGCCACCTGTTGTACCAAAGTCCACCTCCACGGCTCGTCCTTCTGTAAAAGGATGTACAAGGGAGCAGCAATGTGTGCCATGTGGGGTACAAACGAGACATAGTACGTCACCATACCTAAAAATGATTTAAGGGTATGGACATCACTAGGTGCAGGTAAAAGCCTAATGGCCTCCATCTTTGTTGGTGATGGGGCAATGCCATTGTGGCTGAGGATGTGGCCCAAGTATTGTACTTGGGGTACCACGAAATGACACTTGTCTTTGGCCAACTTAAGGCCAGACAGAAGTAATTTGTCAAAAACCACCTGTAATGTAATGAAGTGTTGGTCCATGGTAGCAGTGGCTACCAAAATGTCGTCCTGGTAGACCAGCACTCCCTTGATACTGCTAAAAAGTCCATCAACCACTCTTTGGAAGATTCCGGAAGAGGGCGCTGTACCAAATGGCAGCCGTGTGACTGCCATTAGCCCTCGAGTGGTGTTGACCGCGACCAGATAAGACGATCGCTCGGTCAGTGGAATTTGTTGGTAGGCTTGGCATAAATCAAGCAAAGTAAAATACTTTGCGCCTGCCAATCCAGCCAACAGGTCTGCTATTAAGGGCAGCGGGTAAGGGTCTGGTAATATGACCCGATTAATGGTGGAACGATAATCGCCGCACAACCTGAGTGACCCATTCGCCTTGACCACAACCACCAAGGGCGTGGCCCACAGGGAATGCTTGATTGGCTTGAATATGCCCTGGTCAACCAGGTGATCGATGGCGAGGTCAACCGCCTCTCTTCGGGCGTATGGGACCGGTCTTGGTCGATAAAACACAGGCACTGCGTCCGGTTTAATGTGTAAATCAACCGGAGGACCTGTATAGGTCCCTTGACCCATTTCAAACACTGACCGATATGTGGTCAATATAAAATCACGGACTTTGTCCGGAGTCAAAGGTCCATTCAAAGAGGGATCCAGAGTTTCCAACATGGAAATGGTTATTGAATCAGGCATTGTACTACCTGTAAAGGTTTGTGACTGGTGTCGTGGGTGTATGAGAGAATAGCCACAGCCTTGACCATCTGCAGTATGGTCAAAGCCGGGCAGGATAGCAAAGCGCGCTATCCCTTCCCTGCCCAATATCAATGGGCCATCCTGAGTTGTAACTAAAATTGGGGTTTGTAAAGAAACCATGTTGATGGTCATCATGACCAGTATGACACCTAACAAGGGAACTAATCTATGGGGATATGCAAATAATTGAATATTGGGTAAATGCATTTTGATGGAAGATGAGCACTTATTATTTAACACATGAAACTTATCCTCTCCCATGACATTGTACTCAGACCCAGTATCCACTTGAAATGTCATGGGAATTTGATTGACCTGGGCCTGCACAGTCATGGGAGGGAATTTACAATCATTTGACTCTAGAAAAAACAAAGAATTATCATAATTTACATTTGTATTTCTCTTATTTTCTAGCTTATGATTAAAACCAGAATTAATGTACTGTTCTTCCAAGGGCACAGAAAAAACATTATTTGGAGCCGCACTGACACTGGGTAATGCTTGAATGTTAACATTATTCACATCAGTATAATCACTTGTATTTGACAGGGCAGCTGGACTCCATGGCAACCTATTCGCCTGCGCATCTATGAAGTTCATTGGCGCAACTCTCTGCCGGAAACGAGACTGAGCAGCAATGGCAGCCTGTCCTGCTTGCCCCGAAGAGGAGACTGGATTCCTTGGTATAAAACTGGTTGCCATTCGATTAGGCCCAGTCTGGGTTTGTGTGGCCATTTTACACACTCTAGCCAAATGGCCAACTTTGCCACAAAACCGACAAATGGTGTCTCGATGAGGGCAGATGGCCCTGGCATGCTGCTGGCCACAACCATTACAAATGTAATTAAAATCAGGCCTACCTTGTTCTTTTTGCCTGTTGTTCTGTTTCCAAAATGGCGACAACGCTCCATTTGAAATTCGGCCATCTTGGTTTTGAGTCCTAATACCATTTTTGTCACTTTTTTTAGGTCCCGTGAAGTTTTGGGCATTTTGTCTGCCCATTTGCACTTGAAAAACTGCCGTTTCCGCCGTGGTCATTGCTGCAGAGCCGCTGGATGACGCTGCACCTGCCTTGAAGACCGCATTTCCGGCGGAACCGGCCTGAAACCCGATCGCAATGGTCGTAGCTCGATCAAGCGTCAACTTGTCTTCTCCAAGGAGTTTTTGTCGCAAGGGAGCAATCTCCACACCACGGACAAGTTGATCCAAAACTAACCGCTCCACATCCTCGGTTGTGTTTGCTCCACACTGTTCCGCCATACCTCGCAGCGTGGCTATGTAATCGGAGATCGTTTCACCTTCTTTCCGAAGGCGTGACCCGAGTTTGTACCGCTGAACGATTGGTGACGGCGCTGGGGCGTAGTGGGATCGAAGAGCAGCCGAAATCCCATCATATGTTTGGTCCTTGACCTTCTTGGGATAGAATAAGTTGTGCACCAGTGCATACGCAGCTGGCCCCACAACTGAAAGTAGAAAAGAACGTTTCGACGCGTCCGGAATGTTATTGAGTAGTACCAACTCCTGGAACTGCTCCTCGTAGAGGTCCCATTCCTCGGCCGAAGATCCGAGAAAAGGCGACGGCGTGCCGATGATGGATGTGGCGGCGGGCAGCGCGGCAAGAGGCGCGAGAGGAACTGGAGGAATTACGGCGGTCTTTGATCCACCCGGGGATGTCGCCATTTCAAGAAGAAGGAGGAAGAAGAAAAAGAGCCACGATACTTGAAAAGTGAAGAGAGTTCAAGAAGAATTCGTCGAAGAGACGTACAAATTTATTCGCCCAAATTTGCACACACGCAACCGGCCATAAATCTTTCTAACCGCAAAGGTAAGTCGCTTTTTCACGACGCCACTGTGAAGTCTGTCATCAGATCCAACTTGGCTGACTTCATCTCATTTGGCATTCTAAACTGGGCCCTATTTAGGGCTGTGTAATTGGCCTTAGCCTATAAATAAAGACAACTTTCTTGGTTGATTTCAATGAGTCGACTGGTCTTTAATTCCTTGACAATAGAAAGAGGTTGCCAGGGTTTCCCCTGGCAACTTACAATGATAAGAAGTGTATAATTATTACAACAATTCAAGCATGCAAAACAATGATACTGCCTTTAATATGGCGGACGTAGCATTTTTACGCTTTATCTCGACTACAAGTGTAAAAAAAAGTCGTGCGTGACTCCCGTCACACGTAGGAAGACAAAAGAAACAAAAAATTAATTTACAAAAAATTAAAAAATCCCTACAATAGTGTGGGAAACGGGTTAACACGTGTCCAATAAAAACTATCTTCCTCAACACCCACCCACAACACAACCAGCTCATAATAACACATTCTTTTCCCTCATCTCCTGATAAGTTTTGACAATGAGAGCAAACTGAAAGTGAACCTCCATTTCCCACCCATACCTCCCACACATCCCACCAAACCGTTGTCCACCGGATATATAAACGCAACCTTAACAACTTAACACACTTTAATGTTTATCCTCCACCATGTTCCGTCTACCAACAATACTACTCATCATCTGTGGCGCTGCATCTCTACCCAAACACAGAGTGAGTTGACAATTCATTGCATTTTCAAACCCAAACGTTAAATCGACAATTTTTCCAAGGTTTCTCGGAGTAATTACGGAGACGATGGAAGCTACGGTGATTATAGTGCCATTCCCGGTAATCCCGGTCAAGATTATCCACTTTACGGACCCCATCCTCCCGCAACATCGTTTCAATGCAACCGCCAGCAATGGATTCCTGGATATTACGCCGACACGCAATTTAATTGTCAAGTGAATTCACGTTTCTTTACCGTTTTCATTCAAATTGCATCGCTTTTTTCTTGTTTATCGTTCAGGTCTACCACATGTGTGAGGCTGGGAAGGATAATGTTTTCCTGTGCCCGAATGGGACGCTTTTTAACCAGCAGTATTTCGTGTGCGACTGGTGGTACAATGTGGATTGTACGCAATCTGTTAATTGGTACGGATTGAATGGTAATCTTTACGGTAATGGCTATTATTAATCGGAATTATGTAATTTATATTTTATTATGGAATAAAATCAGTTGAAAATTGTGTATATAAATTTGTTTTAAGTGGCGCATGAGAAGCGGGGCCCATGTGGGGCCCCCAAAACTTCAAAACAAAAATTAAACTTTCATAAAATTTTAATTTTGTTTTACACAAAAAGGCCCAAGAAACGGGCCCCAGCACCACAAACCATAAATCTACTACAGAAGGGCCCCAGATAGTGGCGAGGGCCCCCAAAACAAAAACAAAAAAATTTCAAACAAAATAAAAATTCTACGGAATTTTTTTTTCTTCCAAAAAGACCCCAGCCCCACATGACTCAACAAGTAGGTGCGGAGTGAATGGTGCCATCTGGTGACAAAAAGCAAAATGTTTCTTCCAAAAATTTTAAATCTCTGTAGCTTGTTGGGGTTATTTGTAGGATAGGGAAAATGATGTACACAGATTGAAAGGTTATATCCAACTGCTTTACTCTAAATTAGCGTCAAGGAAGTGACCGGAATTGGTCAGTCAAAATAATGTCGAAGCGCAAGTGGCGCCTCCAGTGTCACAAACCAACAATTTCTCTATTGGTTTATTTTCAAAATTGAAATGTTTTCAATTTCCTTCGCTTCCATTAAAATCTACTTGTTATTTTCACCAAACAATTCACAGGAAACCGGAAGAAGTCCATTTTGCCTCACAATTCCATACTAATGTCAACCGTATTTGAAAACAATAACCAAAACCTCAAAACTCAATAGAAAATGTCAATAAAATCCGACAAATTCAACAAACCAAAAAAAAAAAAAAAAAATCCGAATTTTTAATCGAAAAATTTGCATATCCTACATACCAAAATAAAAACATAATAACAATAATAAGAAAAGAAAATCCATTGTACGAATTCCAAATATATGCAAACACACCTACTCGAAAGATGTCCTTATTAGTCATAATAAAAGCGAAAACAAAGCGCTCGCACTTGGGTGTCGCACGAAAGCGAAACCGAATTGCGCACGACAAACCAAAACGTGCAATTTTACGAGCAAAATAAAGTGCCCAAATCAACTGGCCGGATATCCTTCACGGATCCCCCGATGGCGCAAGCAAACTCATCATTTGCTCGTATCCGGGCCTCGAAAAAACCGTCCAATCCGCCATTCCCGCGTGTTTGCCACCCCTTCCATGGGTGGAAGCCATTTGCCTCACCTTTCTCCGGTAACCCACTTTTTAGAAAGTAATAGGACTCGATGACGACAGTTACGACACACAAGCAACGGTATAAATACGGTGCTAACCATGCGGTGGCCACAACAACAATCATGACTTTCTCCAGCAAGACATTCATTTTCGTGCTGTTTGTCGCAGTTTCAGTCGCACAAGCAGAAGAAAAGGTAAAAAAAAAAAAATTTTATTTCATTCAAAATTCACTTAAACTATAATTTAGAAATCTAAAGTTAAAAAAAAAATTAATTTGATACTTTTGTGGACAAATTTTAACTTTTTTCGAACTTTTTGACAATTTTTGAAACTTTTTGAGAATTTTTCTTACTTTTTTAAATATTTCTTTTACTATTTTGGACGAAGTTGACTTTTATCAATTATCTTTTTATTTTTTTTCAACTCTTTTGACATTTATTTCACATTTTGTGATATTTATTTAACATTTTTTGAACTTTCTTCGATTTTCTTCCCAATTTTTGAATTTTTTTCGATTTTCTTCCCAATTTTTGAACTTTTTTCGACTTTCTTCCCAATTTTTGAACTTTTTTCGACTTTCTTCCCAATTTTTTCAACTTTATTCGACATTTAAAAAACATTTTTTCGCTTTTATCTTCAGCAGACTGAATCAAGATCAGCGGAATACCCGAACGAAGACTCCGAAAATGGATTCAAATTCCCGGGCAAATCGTCATCATCATACACTCCTCATCCGTCCAAACCCGTCCAAGTGATCCGTCCTCCAATCTCCCCACCCAGCGAACCCCCCAGTTACCTAGTCCAAACCCAACGTCCACTACGAATCCCAAACCTCCATCCAATCCCACCACCCAACCCCAAAATCCCCCAAAAACTAATCCATCCAGGTTACCCCCAACCGCCCTTTCCACACTTCGACCAAACGCACTCCCAACACGGCCCACTAATATTCCCCCAACAACCCCACCCTCACAGACCCCTAACTCCCACATATTACCCCCAAAAACCCCAATTCCCCTCAAAAAAACCAACAGAACCAAATTTCCCCACATTTCCCCCCCAAAAACCACATTTTCCCTTCCCCCCTCACCAAGGACCCACAATCGAACCCCAATTCCCATTTCCCCCTCAAAGACCCTCAATTCCGCCCCAATTCCCATCGAAACCCGTCAACCCCCACGTCCCATACCCCGATGAAGAGTACGACTTGACTCACTCCATCCCTGGACATCCGGGTAAAGATTATCCAACCTATGCCGTCATTCCGCGATCAGAATTCCAATGCGACGTCAATTACCCAGGATTCTATGCAGATATGCACTCGGGGTGTCAGGTGAGTGAATTATGAACAATACAAAAGGCGAATTTGTGACCTCAAATTAAGTTATTGCACAATTATTTGCGTAAAACGTGCACTTACATGCCGCACTATGTAATTTGAGTGAGGAAAATGGCGCAGAATTTAATTATTTGTGTCAATTACCCGTTATTGTTATGCAAGTGTGAATTTTTGTATTTTTTTGTTTAGGTGTGGCATTATTGTCAGTTGGATGGCAGACTTGACAGTTTCCTGTGTCCGAACGGGACGATTTTCAATCAGAAATATTTCGTTTGCGACTGGTGGTACAACGTGGACTGCGAGTCGTCGGTGCATTTCTATCCGTTGAATTCGAACTTGTACCGGGAGCCGCATCATCAGAGACCGTACGGGTCACTGACTCAAGTTGAAGACCAAGATCAAGTTTCGTACAGGAAATCGTAAAAAACGATTTAATTTCTAGACGTAATTGCGGATAAATATAGCTGGCACGTGTCATTATAATATTTATTGTGTTTTTATTGAAAAAATATGTAAATTCTTAATCCAGAATAAATCTGTCATTATATCGTGGAATATTTTTTGTTGTTTATCAAATTTAGGTTTTTAATTCTATTTTTATTTTTTTATTTTTCTTTTTGTTGTATACATTTCAGGGCTGAAAAAGAGTGACCTTCAAATCTAACTAGAACTGGCACAATTCTCCTCCAAAAACGCAAAATTTGCACAAAACCTCGCGAACAACACGGAAAAATCTAAATATTCTTGCTGATAATCACGAAAAAAAGTCACGTAACAAAAATTAAAATTAAAATTTTTTTTTAAAAAATTTGTTGACATTTTTTCCTGGTAGCAATTAAGTGTCAAACCAAATTGATAAATAAAAATGTTAATGCTGTCATCGACTCGAATTGAATATGAAAAATAGGTCAATAGGGGAGAGAAAATTGGAAAAGTCATCGACGTTTTCATTTTTATCAATTTTTTCATCGCAGACCGGACCGGCACATCAAAAACAGTTCACTGATTTCAAACCACCAAAAAAAAAATATCCCAAACTTATAAAATCAAAATCTAGGTAATTAGGCGTCGCGTTAAAGCGGATTAAAACCACACAACCAAATTTTCCCCAACTTAACAGACCCTGAAACCAATTACACCAATTTAAGCAAATAACTCACAACTAACTAAACTTGTCACTCCATTTGTCTAAGGTGTGGTCCCGCATTTTAAACTCATTTAACCCTTTCGAGAATCGAACAAACAAAAAAAAATTAAAAAAAACAAAAAAACATTTAAACTTGATCTTGCCGTGAGCTGTCAAGGTGAGATTTTTAAACTATTCGCAATTTTTTTATAGACTGGACATGGTTCACCTGTTTTAGCAGCAGCCACACACTAATATGTTCCAGTTGGAAACGCCTGGCTACTTGTAACCTACTTTTACGTCATTGATGCCCGTCCTGAACGCGCCTACGCCCCTTTTTCGGCCATGCAGGTCCTCGGAGTATATAAACGGTGAGCAGAAAAAGATGCGAACCCGATTTAAGAGTAGCGAGTTGCCCACATCCACGTTCCTACGAGAAGGCCGATACTGGATACGCAGGGCCTGCTACACCGCAACACACTGCACTGCAGCAAAGCCATTGCGCATCATGCAGATGCTAGCTGGATGGAGATGGCTATTGTTTGTCACGTGTAAGTAATTCTAATTTGTAAAAACATTTTGTTTAATTTTTAACAAAAATTCCTATCTTCTCCTATCTTTAACCCTGAACTTGTTGTGCATGTTTTTATTGTCATGGTCACTGGCGATTAGAAGCGGGCAAGAAATGACCTCAATTTCGATACTTGCCTCTCGTGTAATTTACTCGTTTTTATTTTATTTCTCCATTTAGTCTTAACGGGTTCCATCTGGGTCACGGATGCAACTCCTGCGGCAATCCGACTCCGGGACGGACCAACCGACATTAAACAAGACCGCATGATGTTCTTGCCCAATCACCGTCAACGTCCTAAACTCAAAACCAAGTGGAAAACTGTCCATCACACAATCATCGCCCTTCTTTATGATGACAAAAACCCAATGCAACAAAACTACGGACCAAAATATCCAGGACCGCACCCCATGAGAAGTCCGGGCCCTTATCCCATGAGTTATCCGGGTCCTCACCCTATGAGATATCCGGGACCTCATCCTATGAGTTATCCGGGTCCTCACCCTATGAGATATCCAGGACCTCATGCCATGAGGGATCCTAGACCAACCCCTGTTTATAGACCCCCTCCCGATTACCACTATCCAAAGCCGCAACGGCGTCCAATGATGAACAATAAACCGCCAATTACCAGTGACTCTCCAGCCGTGCAGAATCCACCCACTTCTGCCCTGCATATGTTGCCTCATAAACCAGCATTTTCCTCCCACACGGAAACATTGCCAATGCATCAAATTGCTGGTAATTACCATCAACCACATTTGCAACCCTTTGATGCCCATCCAACTAACTTTCGTGAATCACCTCATATGAAGTACCATTATAAACCACAACCAAAACCCTATTATAGAGGAAAACCACATCCAATGAAACCCGAACCCCACTACGAAGGAAATCCATATCCGCTAAGACCTGAGCCACATTATGAACAAGCCCCAGATCTAATTGAATTGGAGCAACATCATCCACCAGATCAAGAGCCACACTACCATGAACAAGCTCCACTGGAACATATGGAACCAGGGAGATTTCCCAAAGTGCATCCGGAAGAATCGCGGAATTATCACTTTCGCAAACCATTCGAAGAGAGTAATGAAAAACATCATGAGTTTGATTTGGTTCCAGTTAAGTCTCCATTTGATCACTACATGGATGAAATTCCTTTGAATGATGCCGGTCCATTTCCATCAGCAAGTAAACCGCCATTCCCTGCTGAAAATCATCAATGGAAATTTTTGGGATACGACAAAGTGAAACAGCCCATTAGAAATTACCAACACATGGGACCCAAACATTCTCATAAACAATCTCAAAAAATGCGGTATTTCGCAAAACCAATCCCAGAGTATAAGCCTCGGCTTCGACAACCTGGAGAACATCATGTAGGACCTCACTTGTCAATGCATCCACAGGCTTCTGATCATCCACATTCGATGGATTATCATGAAATGCCAATTGATCATTCCAGGTCAAATGAAGATGATGATATTGATTCTTTGCTTCTTCCAGATAAACCTCAACAGAAGCCATTTGAAGATCATGAACCGCCCAGAAATTCTAATCACCATCAGAAAGAGCCCAATAAAAATGTAGAACTTCAGGGGCTACTCAGACCTACTCATCCTCAAGAAGAGTTTCCTAAAGACCATCACAGACCTATTCATACTGAAGAACATCACAGACCTATTCATCCTGAAGAACATCACAAACCTATTCATCCTGAAGAACATCACAAACCTATTCATCCTGAAGAACATCACAAACCTATTCATCCTGAAGAAAATCACAGACCTATTCATTCTGAAGATCATATACCTATACATTTTGAAGAACATAAACCTAGACATCCAGAAGAACATCACACACCTATTCATTCAGAAGAACATGGTAGACCCCTACATCATAAACCACCACACCGACCACATCACATTGATAACCATCATGAACCAACACATCATTTGGAACATTATACACCATCACACCGACCACACCATATTGAGGAAGATCATAAACTACCACTTCATATAGAACATCACACATCACCACACCAACCACACCATATTGAACATCATAAGCCACCGCACCGACCACATCATATTGAGGAAAATCATAAACCACCACATCGACCACACCATATTGATGACCATCATGAACCACCACTGCACCGACCACATCATGTTGAGGAAAATCATAAACCACCGCACCGACCACACCATATTGATGACCATCATGAACCACCACTGCAACGACCACATCATGTTGAAGAAAATCATAAACCACCGCACCGACCACACCATATTGATGACCATCATGAACCACCACATCACCTGGAACATCATGTACCATCACACCAACCACATCATATTGAGGAAAATCATGAACTACCACTTAGACCGCATCATATGGATAATCATCACAGACCACATGAAAATGCTTTAACCCACCAAGTTCATAAAAGTCCATTCATTCACCATGAACACCGGGAGCCAGTTGCAGAAGCTAGTTTGCAGCATGAACAACCATTCCGTAAGTAAACCTATTTCTAAACCTACAACTCATCCTACTTTTGTTTGCTTTCTATTTTCTATGGTTTCAATCTATTCAATCTTTTATAGTTATGCTTGATCAAATGAATTCTCCTTCTGTATCTCTACTTCCTATGCACGAAGAGTCCAATCATCATCAGCAACAAGAAGTGCACCTTCCTATGGGTCCATTGCATGATGTTTCATTTCCTACTCCTTCGCTATCTGTCGATGGTTCTCACGAGCAACACCAACATTTTCTAATTCATGAACCTATCTTTCCTCAACTTCACGATTTGCACCATATTCCTTCTCCTCACAAACCTCCAGCAACTAACCAACTTTCATCTGATTATAAACCTGAAATGCCACATCACCTACCCCACTTCCATATGCATCCTCATCCGTCGTTGAACGAACATGAAAAACCATTTCCTAACAACCAAATGCCTATGCAGTTTCCTCCACAACACCACTACCAACACCAAGAACCCCAAATAAAACCAGAAAACATTCACAATAAGCCGAATGAAATGCCATCAGAAATTCAAATGGAAATGTCCAAGCCGAACGATGAACCTCCGGAACATGTAAAATTACCCCATTCAGAATTGATGCCCGATATACAGGTCGAACCCTTGGATCCCCCTCACGAAAGCAATTTCAGAATCCATGTATTGCAGCAACATGAGGAAAGCGAATCATCATTTTTAACACCAATGCCATTTTATCAACCAATAAACAATTTGTTCTCCACACTATCACCGCCTCCTTCGGTCGACCTCTTGCATCAAACCCAGAGTCAAATTCAGACAGAATCTTCTAACAATAAACATGAAAATCAACCAGAAACACACTTTCACGAGTCCCCAAACATTCAATTTCAATTTGAAGACACTATTGACCATCCACCATCAGAAATTCATGTAGAAAACATGGGTGAATCACAAAGACCATCATTCCTTGAACATATTCAACAACTTTCAATGTCATCATTTCCTGAACACCATCAGAGACCAATGCAGATATTTCCTGAAGAAATCCATCCACTTCCTAGACCACCAACACTTGAGCACCAAAAACCAATCCATTCTGAGCATCTTTTGTTTCCTCAGAGAAATCATGAACATCACCAAGTCCCATCATTCTCTCCACAAAAAGAAAATCAATCACCAGGAGAACATGATCAAAATAACCCATCTTTCCCTAAACATCAGCCAGATCATCAACACATGCCATTGGTTTCTGAGGGCCACCAAATGGCAACATTCTCTGAACATCACCAGCAGATCCCTCAATTCCATCAACATCAACAACTGTCTCAACATTTAGAAAATCAACAATTCCCACAACACCACCAACAATTTGCTCAACAACAGTTCCCAGAACATTCAGAACATCAACAAATTAATGAACAATCAGAACACCACCAATTTTCTAAACATCCTGAAAATCAGCAATTTCCTCAACACTCAGACAGTCAACAATTCCCTCAACACTCAGACAGCCAACAATTCCCTCAACAACCAAACAGTCAACAATTCCCTCAACACTCAGACAGTCAACAATTCCCTCAACATTCAGAAAATCAACAATTCCAACAACGACCTCAATTTGTCCACCCACAATTCCCAGAACATTCAGAACATCAACAATTCCAACAACAACCCCAACAAAGACCCCAATTTGTTCACCAACAATTCCCAGAACATTCAGAACATCAACAAATCCATGAACAATTCCCTCAACATTCAGAAGATCATCAATTCCCTCAACACTCACAAAATCAGCAATTCCCTCAACATTCAGAACATCAACAAATCCATGAACAATTCCCTCAACATTCAGAAGATCATCAATTCCCTCAACACTCACAAAACCAGCAATTCCCTCAACATTCAGAACATCAACAATTCCCAGAACACCACCTACAAAGACCTCAATTTAATCAACAATTCATAGAACATTTAGAACATCAGCAAATCCCAGAGCATTTGGAACATCAACAAATCCCAGAACATTTGGAACATCAACAAATCCCAGAACATTTGGAACATCAACAAATCCCAGAACATTTGGAACATCAACAAATCCCAGAACATTTGGAACATCAACAAATCCCAGAACATTTGGAACATCTACACCCAGAACATCTAAATTCAGAACACCCACAGATTCCAGAACATTCAGAACACACACAAATTCCAGAACATTCAGAACACCCACAAACTCCAGAACATTCAGACCACCAACTAATTCCAGAACATTCACACCACCAACTCATTCCAGAACATACTCACCACCCACTAATTCCAGAACATTCAGAACATTCATTCTTTGAGCAGCAGCAAATCCAACCATTTCCTGGCCATCACCAACCAACCCCACCCTTCATAGACGACTCTCACTTCCAATTCTCTCAACCAATTCACTTCTCCTCAACTCCCATGCCTCACCACTTCGGCATGCATTCAAGCACCGACAACCCGTCTCACTTCTTACACCATCCTCCCAGTCCTATCGAACTACCAGTTGTATTAGTTGCAGAACCCATCTTCAACGAGGACCAGGCAGAACCACCACCCACACACTCACACGATCAACAAGACGACCTCGACGACCCGACCCACGACACCCACGTCCACGTGGAACTCCACCAACACCTCCACCAATCAACCCCGCAAAAAACTCCAAAAGCCCAGTACCCATCCGACAGCGAGGACGCCGAGTTCGACGACCCAAAACCACCTCGCCAATCCCACAAAGGGCAGCACCAAACCTTCGTTTTACACCCACCACCACCCCCACCGCCCCCATCTCTCTCCGCATCCACCCAAGTTCAATTAGCAAACCCTTCGCACTTACACTTAGAAGCCGACAAATACCCAATCCACCCGAAGAAGGACAGACGCCAGCGTACCGGCAGACGGCACAACCACAAAACCGAAGAAAACTCTCCGAATTTAAATTTCTTATCGAGGCCGATTCATCCGCCGGTGTCACCGGCAATCAAAACCACCAGCGCGTACGAAATTCTGGCCAAACATGGATTGATGAACGATAAACACCAACCGAAAATATCGGTAAACGACCGCGGAAGTGGTGGGTATGTGGTTCCCGGAACCGCAGGCATTGATTATCCAGTGAATGCACCCGAAGAACTCGATTTTCGATGTAAGAACAAATTGCCGGGTTTTTATGCCGATGTGGACACCAAATGCAAGGTATAAATGTCTAATACTGTACGTGTGGGGTCCAAAAGTCTGGACGCGGCGTTAGAAGTCAATTCTATTCTAGCACGAGATGCTGGTTGAACGCGGTATCCTGTTCAACGCATATGTAAAGTGCACAAAATATATTTTTAAGTCCATAAATATGTTTTTTAAGTGCCAAAAATGCATTTTAAGGTGCTAAATGCACATTTTTGTGCTGAAAATGCATTGTTATGTGTCGAAAATGCATTTTTAAGAGCAAAATGGCACTTTTTATGCGTAAAATGGCAAATTATATGTGCAAAATGGCACATTTTATGTGTAAAATGGCAAATTATATGTGCAAAATGGCACATTTTATGTGTAAAATGGCACATTTTGTGTAAAATGGTCCTTTTTATGTGTAAAATGGCACTTTTTATGTGTAAAATGGTCCTTTTTATGTGTAAAATAGCACTTTTTATGTGTAAAATAGCACTTTTTATGTGTAAAATGGCACTTTTTTATGTGTAAAAAGGCACTTTTTATACGTAAAATAACACTTTTAATTGTCGAAAATGCATTTTAAGATGCATAAAGCACTTTTTAAGTGCCATAAATCCACTTTTTGAGACATTCAAGCCGAATCTGGATTTTTGGACCACTCTATACGAAGTAACGTTTTAATTCTTTCTTTGTTTCAGGTGTGGCACTACTGTAAAGATGCGAACAAACAAGAGACATTCCTGTGTCCCAACGGGACAATTTTCAATCAAAAACATCTTTTCTGCGATTGGTGGTACAACGTCGAATGCGAGAAATCCCCGTATTACTTCCACCTGAACGCCAATTTACACGAACAACTATCGCAAATAAAACAGGAAAAAAAACGCAACAACAACGTCTTACAGAATAATCACAGGTTTGACCGGAGCGGAACTGTTGGGCAGATAATTGGAGCAACAGCGAGAAAATCGATTCCTCCTGCAAAGCAAACTCACCTCCACGAATTCAGAGCTGAAGATTCATACAAAATTTAATCTTATTTCTTTTATTTTATCTGCTGGCTGGATTATTACACAAATATTTTAACTAAACATTTTGGTTAATTGAGTTTTAACAACAAATACATATAAAATATATATATTTTTAATACAGAGATACGAGGGCAATGTTGTGCCATTTGTTATGTGTAAATATAAAAATTTTAAATTTTAAATTGAAAAATAAAAAATAAAAAATTAATAATTAATGTTGAGGTCAAAAGTTTTTTTTAATCACTTAAAATGGAGTTGCGCATCACACAATATTAATGTTAACATCACGCACTGTTAAACAGATTAAATCTGTCATCAACTTATGCACCATAACTCCAGTTTTGTAAACAAATGTTCTACAGATGTTTTGCAACATAAACGGCATTTAAGTTTGTTGTTAAATGAAACAAAACAACTTAACCAGTCGCCATTTATCATGCCAATTATTTTTGACACAAATTCACACTTGTATACTGCACCCTTCTAGGGCTGATTCAGGAGAACCTCAAACTCCTATTGTGGTCACGACTTCAAATTCCCATTCTCTATTTCTTTTTATGCTAATGCACATGTTCCACATCAAAGAACCTGTCAACCGCTTAACACCATCAAAATCCAAAAGAGCATTGTCATAAATTTGATTTGCCAGCAAACCAATCAGATAACTGCGCATGTGCAAATTCAGAGTTGGTGCAAGGATGCGGAACCGGTAATTTATATTCCACCTGGTGGGTGCAGATGGTATCACGCAAGAGTTTTTCTGAATTGCAATTAGCCTTCGGAGGCATAAAGGTGGAAACACAAGGGGGCGGGTAAAATTTAAAAGCTTGCTTTTACTTGAAAAAGCGGCTAAAAACTCGCCCGCTTGAGCAAACACGAGCTTGCGTTTTTATTCAAAGCTTTGTTTTAAAGCGAGCTTGTACTCACCCGCTCCGATCAAACTCATCACCGATCAATCATCATCACTTCACCCGCTTTTGGCTTACCAGCTTAACTGACAAAACTCAAGCTAGCTAGGTAGCTAGCCAGAAATTCCCGCCAAAATCTCCTCCAAGAATTTCCTCACGATTCTGATTAGCTGTCAAAGTCACATGACCAAAACACCAGCAAGCTTGAAGCTAAATCACGATATTTCTTAATTTTGAGCTTCGGTTGCTGCCCAGCTGCTAGCGTGTGCTGAATAATTTCATGATAGTTTTGATCTCTTTTTAGAATATCTATCATAACAAATATATTTGGATGCGGCTGTCGCTGAACAGTTCAGCGCGTGATGCCACCGTTCCACATTGTTAATCGTTCTCCGGCAACTTCGAAAATGTGTGGAAATGTGTGGAAATGATTAGTAATTGATTGTAAATTGCATGTAAATAATGAGGCATTTATTCCAGTAAAGCAAAAAAAAAAAAAAAAAAACGAACAAATTTGAAAATTTGAAAATTTTGATAATTTATCGATTGCTTTGTTTTTCCCGATTCGGCGAAACGGGAATTCCCGATTCGGCGAAACGGGAATTTCAGATTCGGCGAAACAGGATTCGGCGAAACAGGATTCGGCGAAACAGGACATTACCTTGTAGATTACTCCCTCTTTAAACGTGTACTAGCAAGCTTTGGAATTTTACCCACTCCCTTGTGTTTCTACCTTAAGGCTATACGCATTTAGGGGCAACCACTTTCTTGAATAAGAAAAATTATTTTCTATTCAGTTTTTTTTTTCTGAAAATTTGTGATTTTTTTATATTATACTCTACTTTATCTCAGGTGAAATTTGAAGTCATTGGACATTCATTTAATTAATTATACTAAATGGAAATTTTCTGCCCTTTAAAACTCCAGCAAAACTATTAAACTGGCGTTGTTGCTTTTACCAGTAGTGTTTAAACCTACCAATAGTTGGTAAAAAAAATTCTTTATTATCATTGCTCACAACTAGCGCCCTCTATGAAATTAGTAGCAAACTTAAAAAACTCAAACGGCATTTTAACTAATTGACCTGAAAATTGTCCTTAAACGCATAATGTCTTAAACCAAAACTGGTACATTTTACCCTTAAGACTCCGAGGGTTAAGATTTCATCCTTTCTAATTTTTACCCTGTTAAGATGCAGTAAAATTTGTAGCACTTGAATTTCAAACTGGCTCCTTATACAGTACTCTTAATTTTTGCAAGTGAAAGGAAAAAAACTGAGCTTTTGCTAAACACTATATTTGTTGCATTGGATGAGCATCGAAATGCTGTTTATCTATCTCAATGATAGACAAATGTGCCCGTAACTCAATCAGAGAAGCGATTTCCAAAAGATTCTCAATGCCAGACGGTCCCAAATCGTAGTAATTAATAATTAATAATAAATGTTTCAGTCTCTTCTTAGCCATCTTCTTGGCCAAATCGCAGACAACATTTAAGTTTAAATTAAAGCTCCATATTCAAACGTTAATTCTGCGTTTATTATTTCTCCTTTACAATGTATGCTATACTCGAGTTGCACTCAAAAAGGCACCTCACAATGTGTACTCCCATTGGTCGAGCCAGTTTACTGGTGTAGTGATCCGGAAAAGTAGACCAAAACACCAGAATTGCATTACAATATACAGACATTGTAATCGATTGCCTAGGCAACGGCCTAAAATTCAAACTTCCAGACGATGTAAGCAATAAACACAACAAACATGAGTTTGACATTTTTTAATGTGTAAAACTTCATTTTAATGATGGAAATAACATTTTTTATTAAATAAAATCAAAATAACAAACTAAATTAGTCATAACAATCACAACAATAAATAAAAAACAAAACTACTTCTCCTAGTAGTAGTATACAGTCTGGAGTTAGTAGTAAACTGGCTCGACCAATGGGAGTACACATTGTGAGGTGCCTTTTTGAGTACAACTCGAGTATATGCAATGCAATGCAAACAATATTTCTAGTAAAAGAATGATTAACAATTTTCGATGCTGAAGCCCTCGCACTAAATTCTCTCAATAATTCCATTAAATCATCAAAAAACAAACTGCCCAAACAAACTCGATCAAACGGCTGATTTTCGTCCTCTGTGTTCCGACTCCATTCCAAATGATTCCGATTTCATTCTCTACGTCTAAACTCAGATATTTTGCTTTGACGTTTTTTCTACACACTATCTAACAATATCTTACCTAAAATCTGAGGGGTTGGAGAAGAAATTTTCAATTAGAAGAGAGTAATTAAAAAAAATGCAGTTTGGAATTGTAACATGACTCACATCTAACCGACTCTTCACACTAAACAATCCTTTCATCGTGTAATTTTTATTTTTACGACTTAATGTTTGAGGGCAGCGTTAAACACGTGCACACTTAATAACAATGATTGACAGCATCATAGTCAGTTAACCTGGATTCGGCTGAAGAGAGAAAGTGAAAATCGTTCCGCCCCATTAGCCCCAGCCCCACCTTGCTTTCAGCCACGTATAAAACCAAACGCACTCAACAAAATGCTTTTTAAATTAGGTCTTTTTCTCGTAATGGTAACTCTGATTTTTCATTCCTCTTCCATCATCGCTCTTCATCCACCCGATTAAAGGATACACACACGACCGGACCAAACATAACAACGGTAAGAAATAAAATCAGTTGACTGGTTTAAATTGTTAACCGATTTCAATTGTTGACTGGTTTAAATTGTTGACTGATTTAAATTGTTGACTGATTTAAATTTTTGACTGATTTAAATTGTTTACTATTTTCAATTGTTGACTGATTTCAATTGTTGACTGATTTAAATTGTTTACTATTTTCAATTGTTGACTGATTTCAATTGTTGGCTGATTTCAATTGTTGACTGTTTTCAATTGTTGACTATTTTCAATTGTTGACTGATTTCAATTGTTGACTGATTTCAATTGTTGACTGATTTCAATTGTTGACTGATTTCAATTGTTGACTGATTTCAATTGTTGATTGATTTAAACTGTTGACTGATTTCAATTGTTGACTGATTTAAACTGTTGACTGATTTTAATTGTTGGCTGATTTCATTTGTTGATTTATTACAACTGTTGACTGATTTAAATTGTTGGCTGATTTCATTTGATGACTGATTACAATTGTTGGCTGATTTCATTTGATGACTGATTACAATTGTTGGCTGATTTCATTTGATGACTGATTACAATTGTTGACTGATTTCAATTGTTAAAAAACAGTTTGTTTTTTTTTCTTCAAAATTAATGCAAAAAAAAAATTAAAATTATCAATTTTATAAGAAACCGAAATAATTTAATTTTTAATTTCACTTTCCTTATTTGGATTTTTATCCCCGTTAAATTTTCACTACGTGATGATTTCGTAGTGCACGTCCAGCCCATAAAGACGAAACCCATTTGCAATTAACAAAAGCCGAGCAAAAGTGACTTTTTCCCAACCAAAGAATTCCACAACTAAAACCCAAAAAAATTACGGAAATAATTTTTTTTATATATAAAACCACATAATTAACTGATAATTTAATTTTCTTCAATAAACCAGAACCTCCACCACCACCATTCACAATGCCTTCAATTCTCCTACTTTTCCTCATACTTACATCAGGTAAAAATCAAATTAACCAATTTCCCCACAATAATTCCCATTTCCCTCACCAGGAGTGCACAAAACAACAAACAACTTATCAACAAGAGTAAGTATAATCGCTTTCACAAATTATTTCCACTTCAAACTCCATTTCTCCTGAACAGAACAAACGCCAAATCTTTTACCCCGGTCGTCCGATGATCTACACCGAAAGACCCCTCCCCGTCACTCAAAAAGAGACCTCGAACGACATCAAAGAGCCAACAACTCCTTCGAAACCCACGACTAAAAAAGCGCACAAAACCTCTACTCCCGAAGTGAATTTAATAGGGATGCCCGTTGGAGTTCCATTAAGCCTACTCCCACCACCCAGTGGCCCCATTCCAACAGGCCCATTCAGAACAAATGATGTCATGCCACAATTCGCTGCTCGAGGTTTTTTCGGAGTACGAAATCGTCCCATGATGCAAAGTGCCTCTTTCGCCAACACCGAAAACACGAGATTTAATCCGTCCAAAATGGCCGCGCATTCAGAATCAATGGCGGATTTGTTTCCAAAATATTCGGAGGTTCCTCGCACGAGTTTTCGGTGCAGCGAGCACGAGTTTCCCGGGTATTACGGCGATGTGGAAGCCAGATGTCAGGTATTTGCTTGAAGGATTGTGGTTTGGGGGAAGGTTTTATTTATTTAATTTATTTTATTGCAGGTTGTTCATGTGTGTCAGTCGGATGGCCGCCATGATAGTTTCTTGTGCCCGAATGGAACGGTTTTCAACCAACAGTACTTTGTGTGCGATTGGTGGTTCAATGTGGATTGTAGTCGCACATCAGTGTTGTATTCGATGAACTCTCAGCTGTATCGCCCGTGAATAAATAAATTAATGAATTTGGTTGAAGTTATTGTCTATTTTCGATGCGGCATCGTGAGGGGCTCGTGAAAACTGAATTTGTCAAAAGGATTGTCGAAATTTTCTTGAAATTTTCTTCAAATTTTTAAATTTAATTGGATATGTAGTTTTTTTTTAAATATTTATTAAAGATTTTCTTTTGATTTTCTCAAGATTTTCTAAATTTTTTCCTAGATTTTCATGATTTTTCAAGATTTTCTAAATTTTTTCCATGATTTTCATGATTTTTCAAGTTTTTTTTAAAAATTTTCCAAGATTTTCTAAATTTTTTCCATGATTTTCATGATTTTTCAAGATTTTCTAAATTTTTTCCATGATTTTCATGATTTTTCAAGATTTTTTTAAAAATTTTCCAAGATTTTCATGAATTTTTTCAAGATTTTTCAAGATTTTCTCTGATATTTTCAAAATTTTCTCTGATATTTTCAAAATTTTCTCCGATGTTTTCAAAATTTTCTCTGATATTTTCAAAATTTTCTCTGATATTTTCAAAATTTTCTCTGATATTTTCAAAATTTTCTCTGATATTTTCAAAATTTTCTCTGATATTTTCAAAATTTTCTCTGATATTTTCAACATTTTCTGATATTTTCAAAATTTTCTCTGATCTATTCAAAATTTTCTCTGATATTTTCAAAATTTTCTGATATTTTCAAGATTTCCCTCCAATTTCCATCAAATTTCCACAGAATTCTCTTGCACACACACAATTTTATTAAAACAAAAATTCAAATTCACCATAAACTTAATAAAAAAAATGCCAATTCGATCAGTTAACTCACATTCGAGACATACGAGACATAACCGCACACCTCAATTAACAACTACAAACGAGAGTGGAATGCACATCACATCACATACGCCATAATTCATGAATAATTCCTCTTACTTCCCCAACAGGTTAAACAAGTTTTGTATTTACCGCTCCGTTCCGAATCCAACAACAAACTAGAACTCGCCTACACTCTACAACAAAGTCGCAAAAACCAAACCAAAAGCAAAAAAAAACCAACAAATCTTTCAACTCTCCCTTTAAAAATAAAAACAAACAAACAAACACCCTTTCTTCTCAACAGTTCACACCCAGCAACCCGAAAGGAAATAACAAAAAACAACTAAATAAATCACACAAAAACACACATTTCGTGCCAATTACCCACTTACATAACTTCCCCGCTTTATCCAACAACCAAAACAAAAACACGAGTTCATCACAATTTTGATTCGACCCCTAACACTTAAAGTAAATAAAAGGTAAATAAAAGCGAAACCGATAACCCTGAATTAACTGCAGCCCACAGAGTTCACTTTTCCTCTCTTTCCGGCGCTTAAAGGCAATTCTTCCTGTTCTTTGTGACCTATCTATTTGGTGTTCCACCAGTTTCAAGAAGAGTCATCAACAAAGGAAGTCTTCCCCTTTCGTGTCCCCAGGCAGTATTATATAAGACAAACTTAGACTTCACTAACAGTTGCTTTACATTTCATTAGTGGATCCTCCTAGCAGAACATATGACATTCGTAGTGTGGTTCTTCGTTTTGGGTTTTGCCATTAAGAGCAGCATTGCCAAGGTAAATCACTTCTTGCTATTTTTGTTTCAAGTCAGTCCCAAGATGCGATGTTAAATCGATCATCCGTGTGTTCAATTTCATTGAATTTACTTTTTTATTTCTTTGGGAAAACGTCAATGGCGCTTCATATCTGCTGAGGTCACTACACACCTACCAGGTGTTTAGGGTGAGGGAATAACCAATCACACAAAGTGCATAGGTGATTTTGAAATCTTGTTAAATCTTCAAGATTTTATGGATTTTTAGGATTTCTAAATTTTGGAAGATTTTGTGGAATTCATGGATTTCTAAATTTTGGAAGATTTTGTGGAATTCATGGATTTTTAGAGATTTATAAGATTTTGTGGAATTCATGGATTTTTAGAGATTTATAAGATTTTGTGGAATTCATGGATTTTTAGAGATTTATAAGATTTTGTGGAATTCATGGATTTTTAAAGATTTATAAGATTTTGTGGAATTCATGGATTTTTAGAGATTTATGAGATTTCGGAGATTTGCTATGGATTTGAGAATTTCAGAAATCCAGGTAGATTTCTTTAAAGATTTTGCTCGATTTTGCTACAATTTCCTAGAAAACTCTAAAACTTCATGAAATTGTGTATATACTGTATTATAATAATAAAAGATCATCTTAGCTCCACGAAATTTAACACACCTGGTTTGATTTTGCAGAACCTTTAACCTAAATTCCAAAAAAGTTTTAATTTTGGGGCTTAACCTAAAATGCGCTTGAATTAATTACCATATCTTGCAGTCATCTCACGATCAAATCCGCGATGACAACCGAAAAGCAATAGAAGCAGCCGTGTCTAAATTAACTAGATACTTATACGAAGACGATGAAGACGAATCTTACAGTTACTTCTACTTCCCACCGGCACAACCACCAGTCAAGCCTGTTATAGCAGAGTTTAAACCTCTTCCGTACGGCTCCAAACAGCCCAGGCATAAAACTCGTCGGCCAGCGTACCAAGAGCCACAAGAGCCCCAATACCCAGCAATACAAATACAGTCAAAGCCTTCGATTACGGTTTCTCCGCAGCGAGTGCGAAGACCTCAATATACAGCTCCGGAGTATCCAAGATCAGGATATATACCGTCTGAATATTTAAGATCACACTATCCAGAACCCGATCGGGGACATTCGAAAGTCTTATTTCATCCGAACCCACATCCGGACCCAGACACAATAACAGCTTATCCAGAGCCAGTAAATGCAGTCACTTCCTATCCAAAATATCAAACTCTTCAACCCCTCACTCGAAAGCCGCAATATCCAAAACCACAACGACAACATCCGAAAGCACAAAAACAGTCTAAGCCACAACGACAACATCCGAAAGCGCATCATCCACAACTCCAACAACAACATCCACAACCACAATTACAACATCTACAACCGCAACTTCAACATCCACAACAACAACAACATCCGCAACCGCAATTACAACATCCACAACTTCAACATCCGCAACCACAACATCTGCAACCCCAACAACATCCACAACATCTGCAACCCCAACAACTTCCACAACATCTGCAACCCCAACAACATCCACAACCGCAATTACAACATCCACAACTTCAACATCCGCAACCACAACATCTGCAACCACAACAACATCCACATCCACAACCACAACTTCAACATCCACAACCACAACTTCAACATCCACAACCACAACATCTAAAACCACAACATCCGCAACCACAGCTTCAACATCCACAACCACAACTACAACACCCACATCCACCACCACAACTTCAACATCCACAACCACAATTACAACACCCACAACCACAACATCCGCATCCGCAACCACAACTTCAACAACCACAACTACAACATCCACAACCACAACTTCAACATCCACAACCCCACCTACAACATCCACAACCATCACATCCACCACCCCGACCTTCAAAGAGAAAGCCAGTAAATGTTGCTCCATCTTATCCAAAACCAATGAAGACGTACTCAGAAAGAACTCGCACACATCCACCACCACTAGATTCATACCCAGAACTGATAAATCCCTATCCAGAAACGGTAGAGTCATACCAAGAACCGATACAAAATTATCCCGAACCAGTAGACCCAAACCCAGTACCCCCATATCCACAACCAGTAACCCCATATCCAAAACCAGTAACCCCATATCCAATACCGCAACCATCCCATCCCAAACAACAACCATCCCATCAAAAAACACACCCAACGCCCAGAAAACCACAACAATCTTATCGAAAACAAAAACCGAAACAAACAACACCACAACCATCACACAAACCAACAAACAAGAAACCACAGCCGCCATTTACTTTAAATCCATCTTATCTAAGACTGCTACAGCTCTACTCGGACCAATCACAGCCACAAGATACATATCCAGAACCAATAGACATCAATCAAGAACCAATCCCACATCGTAAACCAGAAGCACAACGTCCAAAACAACCGCGCACAAATCGAAAACCTCCACGTCCAAAACCTCCACACACACATCCAAAACCAGCAAACATCGGACCAATTACAGCGCACCGAGATCCTGATTATCCAAACGAACACCAACATTTCTCAAGTGGTCACTTGAGACAAGCAGATTTTGAAGAAGAAGATGAACCAGTTCCATTCGACAATCCAGAGATTCCGGAAGGAGTTAATACTCGAGGAGAGCCAGGAAGAGACTATCCGATCTTTGCTTCCATTCCGCCGACTAGATTCAGCTGCCACGATAAACAAGCGGGATTTTATGGCGATCCGGATACTCACTGCCAAGTAAAAGTCTTATTGTTACGCAGTGGAAAACACACTGTGAACTAGTTGTCACCTCCGCGCTTCTGTACACATTGAACTTGATTTAATCGCTTAAGGCGAACTCTAGTGAGAGTTTGTGGGATTAAATCAAGTTTAATGTGTACAGAAGCGCGGAGGTGACAACTGGTTCACAGTGTGTTTTCCACCGCGTAACATTATTCTTATTTAGCAAAATTTAAAATGTATTCATTGATATTTGTCTCGTTCGCTTTAGGTTTGGCATTACTGCAATCTTGAAAGCCACAAAAGCAGTTTCCTCTGTACAAATGGTACAATCTACAATCAAGTTTCCCGAGTGTGTGACTGGTGGTTCAATGTTGACTGCGACTCGTCCGCTAGTTTTTACTCAATTAATGACGACCTCTACAAACACCCAGGTTTACACATCCCGGACGAACAAGAAGAGGACGAAGACGAAGACGAATTTCCAAGACCACTAAGATTCAGTTTTAAGTAATAATTTAAAAAAATATTACACTAAAATCATAAATCATTGTGATGTTGTAAATACGAAAAGAAAATTACTTTGAATTGAAATAATTACTGCAGTTCATATACCTTGATGCTAAATTCAAACTGCGCATCCTGAGCTGCATATCTGGGTAAATTTATGGAAATTTAGGCTAATTTCCTACATTTGGAAATCTAAAAATGCTTTTTATGCTTGTTTAGGCTCTATTCTTATTAAAAAAAATTTACACTTACTTACACCGGCATGCCGGTAAAACTCGCACTATAAGTTAGATCAACACAACTCTCAGTCAACCAGTTTAAAAATGCTGTTTAATCTAAATGACCTCTACATACATCAATTCTTGAAAACATCAAAGTTTGCTTTGTATTTATTCAATTATTTTTTTAATGTAAAATGAGGGCATTATTGCATCATCTAGTTGCAAGTCAGTGGCGCCATCTACAGCTCAAAATCAAAATGTCTGTATTGAAATTTCTACAGAGATGTTTTTTCCCTTTAAAATGTCATATTTATTTTTATAAAAACTAATAAAAATATTAACTTTTTCTTTACAAAACATTTATTTTATCCAAGCAATTATTATACATTTGCTCTGATTCTATAAATACTTAATGACACGCTATCAACTAAAATAACTACAACTAAACATATGCATTTCTATTCTGTATCTGATCTAAATTGTAATATAAAAATATGTACTATGACTTGAGCACTTGAACAGAAAAATGATATTCTACAATATTTGTTCACAATTAATGATTCCTGAGTCGGATTCGTCTATTAAATTGCCTCCGATGTTGCAGTAATCTACCGGGTCCTTGGATGACTGAATGAGGACGTCGAAGAGAAGCCGAAATTACTCTTTGGCCATTGACAGTTGTCAACGATTGAGAGTAGCCGTTGTAGTTTGATGTCGGGTACTGAGGAACTGAAGGTTGAGGTGGTCCACCACCATTGGTGGGTTTGTAGCCATTGCTAGCCACGGTTGGGACTACTTCTTGAGGATACTTGTTGCCATTGCTGTGCCCAATCCCATTGCCATTACTCTGGCTGGCACCATTTCCATTAATGTGACTGATACCATTGCCATTTCCATAGCCATTGTGACCAGTTCCACCAGCTAAACCTTGTCCATTTCCATTGCCAGTACCAATTCCATTCCCACCTGCTCCATTTCCATATCCATTGTTGGTTATTCCAATGTGACCATTTCCACCAGCACTATGACCATTGCCATTGCCATTTCCACCTGCTGCAACATGCCCATGTCCGTTTCCATAGCCATTGCTGCTTATTCCATTGTGACCATTTCCACCAGCACCATGACCATTACCATTGCCATTTCCACCATTTTCACCAGCACCATGACCGTTGCCATTTCCATTGTGACCATTTCCACCAGCACCATGACCATTGCCATTTCCATTTCCACCTGCTGCAACATGTCCATGTCCATGTCCATTTCCATAGCCATTGCTGCTTATTCCATTGTGACCATTTCCATTGCCACCTGCTGCACCATGTCCATCCCCATTTCCATTACCACCTACTGCTGCACCGTGTCCATTACCATTTCCAGTTGCTCCATTCCCATACCCATTAGTAGATATTCCGTTATGGCCAGTTCCACCAGCAACACCATGCCCGTTTCCATTTCCGTTTAAACCATGTCCGTTTCCATTTCCATTTACACCGTGCCCGTTTCCATTTCCATTTACACCATGCCCGTTTCCATTTCCGTTTAAACCATTCGATGAACTCTCAGCTGTATCGCCCGTGAATAAATAAATTAATGAATTTGGTTGAAGTTATTGTCTATTTTCGATGCGGCATCGTGAGGGGCTCGTGAAAACTGAATTTGTCAAAAGGATTGTCGAAATTTTCTTGAAATTTTCTTCAAATTTTTAAATTTAATTGGATATGTAGTTTTTTTTTAAATATTTATTAAAGATTTTCTTTTGATTTTCTCAAGATTTTCTAAATTTTTTCCTAGATTTTCATGATTTTTCAAGATTTTCTAAATTTTTTCCATGATTTTCATGATTTTTCAAGTTTTTTTTAAAAATTTTCCAAGATTTTCTAAATTTTTTCCATGATTTTCATGATTTTTCAAGATTTTCTAAATTTTTTCCATGATTTTCATGATTTTTCAAGATTTTTTTAAAAATTTTCCAAGATTTTCATGAATTTTTTCAAGATTTTTCAAGATTTTCTCTGATATTTTCAAAATTTTCTCTGATATTTTCAAAATTTTCTCCGATGTTTTCAAAATTTTCTCTGATATTTTCAAAATTTTCTCTGATATTTTCAAAATTTTCTCTGATATTTTCAAAATTTTCTCTGATATTTTCAAAATTTTCTCTGATATTTTCAAAATTTTCTCTGATATTTTCAACATTTTCTGATATTTTCAAAATTTTCTCTGATCTATTCAAAATTTTCTCTGATATTTTCAAAATTTTCTGATATTTTCAAGATTTCCCTCCAATTTCCATCAAATTTCCACAGAATTCTCTTGCACACACACAATTTTATTAAAACAAAAATTCAAATTCACCATAAACTTAATAAAAAAAATGCCAATTCGATCAGTTAACTCACATTCGAGACATACGAGACATAACCGCACACCTCAATTAACAACTACAAACGAGAGTGGAATGCACATCACATCACATACGCCATAATTCATGAATAATTCCTCTTACTTCCCCAACAGGTTAAACAAGTTTTGTATTTACCGCTCCGTTCCGAATCCAACAACAAACTAGAACTCGCCTACACTCTACAACAAAGTCGCAAAAACCAAACCAAAAGCAAAAAAAAACCAACAAATCTTTCAACTCTCCCTTTAAAAATAAAAACAAACAAACAAACACCCTTTCTTCTCAACAGTTCACACCCAGCAACCCGAAAGGAAATAACAAAAAACAACTAAATAAATCACACAAAAACACACATTTCGTGCCAATTACCCACTTACATAACTTCCCCGCTTTATCCAACAACCAAAACAAAAACACGAGTTCATCACAATTTTGATTCGACCCCTAACACTTAAAGTAAATAAAAGGTAAATAAAAGCGAAACCGATAACCCTGAATTAACTGCAGCCCACAGAGTTCACTTTTCCTCTCTTTCCGGCGCTTAAAGGCAATTCTTCCTGTTCTTTGTGACCTATCTATTTGGTGTTCCACCAGTTTCAAGAAGAGTCATCAACAAAGGAAGTCTTCCCCTTTCGTGTCCCCAGGCAGTATTATATAAGACAAACTTAGACTTCACTAACAGTTGCTTTACATTTCATTAGTGGATCCTCCTAGCAGAACATATGACATTCGTAGTGTGGTTCTTCGTTTTGGGTTTTGCCATTAAGAGCAGCATTGCCAAGGTAAATCACTTCTTGCTATTTTTGTTTCAAGTCAGTCCCAAGATGCGATGTTAAATCGATCATCCGTGTGTTCAATTTCATTGAATTTACTTTTTTATTTCTTTGGGAAAACGTCAATGGCGCTTCATATCTGCTGAGGTCACTACACACCTACCAGGTGTTTAGGGTGAGGGAATAACCAATCACACAAAGTGCATAGGTGATTTTGAAATCTTGTTAAATCTTCAAGATTTTATGGATTTTTAGGATTTCTAAATTTTGGAAGATTTTGTGGAATTCATGGATTTCTAAATTTTGGAAGATTTTGTGGAATTCATGGATTTTTAGAGATTTATAAGATTTTGTGGAATTCATGGATTTTTAGAGATTTATAAGATTTTGTGGAATTCATGGATTTTTAGAGATTTATAAGATTTTGTGGAATTCATGGATTTTTAAAGATTTATAAGATTTTGTGGAATTCATGGATTTTTAGAGATTTATGAGATTTCGGAGATTTGCTATGGATTTGAGAATTTCAGAAATCCAGGTAGATTTCTTTAAAGATTTTGCTCGATTTTGCTACAATTTCCTAGAAAACTCTAAAACTTCATGAAATTGTGTATATACTGTATTATAATAATAAAAGATCATCTTAGCTCCACGAAATTTAACACACCTGGTTTGATTTTGCAGAACCTTTAACCTAAATTCCAAAAAAGTTTTAATTTTGGGGCTTAACCTAAAATGCGCTTGAATTAATTACCATATCTTGCAGTCATCTCACGATCAAATCCGCGATGACAACCGAAAAGCAATAGAAGCAGCCGTGTCTAAATTAACTAGATACTTATACGAAGACGATGAAGACGAATCTTACAGTTACTTCTACTTCCCACCGGCACAACCACCAGTCAAGCCTGTTATAGCAGAGTTTAAACCTCTTCCGTACGGCTCCAAACAGCCCAGGCATAAAACTCGTCGGCCAGCGTACCAAGAGCCACAAGAGCCCCAATACCCAGCAATACAAATACAGTCAAAGCCTTCGATTACGGTTTCTCCGCAGCGAGTGCGAAGACCTCAATATACAGCTCCGGAGTATCCAAGATCAGGATATATACCGTCTGAATATTTAAGATCACACTATCCAGAACCCGATCGGGGACATTCGAAAGTCTTATTTCATCCGAACCCACATCCGGACCCAGACACAATAACAGCTTATCCAGAGCCAGTAAATGCAGTCACTTCCTATCCAAAATATCAAACTCTTCAACCCCTCACTCGAAAGCCGCAATATCCAAAACCACAACGACAACATCCGAAAGCACAAAAACAGTCTAAGCCACAACGACAACATCCGAAAGCGCATCATCCACAACTCCAACAACAACATCCACAACCACAATTACAACATCTACAACCGCAACTTCAACATCCACAACAACAACAACATCCGCAACCGCAATTACAACATCCACAACTTCAACATCCGCAACCACAACATCTGCAACCCCAACAACATCCACAACATCTGCAACCCCAACAACTTCCACAACATCTGCAACCCCAACAACATCCACAACCGCAATTACAACATCCACAACTTCAACATCCGCAACCACAACATCTGCAACCACAACAACATCCACATCCACAACCACAACTTCAACATCCACAACCACAACTTCAACATCCACAACCACAACATCTAAAACCACAACATCCGCAACCACAGCTTCAACATCCACAACCACAACTACAACACCCACATCCACCACCACAACTTCAACATCCACAACCACAATTACAACACCCACAACCACAACATCCGCATCCGCAACCACAACTTCAACAACCACAACTACAACATCCACAACCACAACTTCAACATCCACAACCCCACCTACAACATCCACAACCATCACATCCACCACCCCGACCTTCAAAGAGAAAGCCAGTAAATGTTGCTCCATCTTATCCAAAACCAATGAAGACGTACTCAGAAAGAACTCGCACACATCCACCACCACTAGATTCATACCCAGAACTGATAAATCCCTATCCAGAAACGGTAGAGTCATACCAAGAACCGATACAAAATTATCCCGAACCAGTAGACCCAAACCCAGTACCCCCATATCCACAACCAGTAACCCCATATCCAAAACCAGTAACCCCATATCCAATACCGCAACCATCCCATCCCAAACAACAACCATCCCATCAAAAAACACACCCAACGCCCAGAAAACCACAACAATCTTATCGAAAACAAAAACCGAAACAAACAACACCACAACCATCACACAAACCAACAAACAAGAAACCACAGCCGCCATTTACTTTAAATCCATCTTATCTAAGACTGCTACAGCTCTACTCGGACCAATCACAGCCACAAGATACATATCCAGAACCAATAGACATCAATCAAGAACCAATCCCACATCGTAAACCAGAAGCACAACGTCCAAAACAACCGCGCACAAATCGAAAACCTCCACGTCCAAAACCTCCACACACACATCCAAAACCAGCAAACATCGGACCAATTACAGCGCACCGAGATCCTGATTATCCAAACGAACACCAACATTTCTCAAGTGGTCACTTGAGACAAGCAGATTTTGAAGAAGAAGATGAACCAGTTCCATTCGACAATCCAGAGATTCCGGAAGGAGTTAATACTCGAGGAGAGCCAGGAAGAGACTATCCGATCTTTGCTTCCATTCCGCCGACTAGATTCAGCTGCCACGATAAACAAGCGGGATTTTATGGCGATCCGGATACTCACTGCCAAGTAAAAGTCTTATTGTTACGCAGTGGAAAACACACTGTGAACTAGTTGTCACCTCCGCGCTTCTGTACACATTGAACTTGATTTAATCGCTTAAGGCGAACTCTAGTGAGAGTTTGTGGGATTAAATCAAGTTTAATGTGTACAGAAGCGCGGAGGTGACAACTGGTTCACAGTGTGTTTTCCACCGCGTAACATTATTCTTATTTAGCAAAATTTAAAATGTATTCATTGATATTTGTCTCGTTCGCTTTAGGTTTGGCATTACTGCAATCTTGAAAGCCACAAAAGCAGTTTCCTCTGTACAAATGGTACAATCTACAATCAAGTTTCCCGAGTGTGTGACTGGTGGTTCAATGTTGACTGCGACTCGTCCGCTAGTTTTTACTCAATTAATGACGACCTCTACAAACACCCAGGTTTACACATCCCGGACGAACAAGAAGAGGACGAAGACGAAGACGAATTTCCAAGACCACTAAGATTCAGTTTTAAGTAATAATTTAAAAAAATATTACACTAAAATCATAAATCATTGTGATGTTGTAAATACGAAAAGAAAATTACTTTGAATTGAAATAATTACTGCAGTTCATATACCTTGATGCTAAATTCAAACTGCGCATCCTGAGCTGCATATCTGGGTAAATTTATGGAAATTTAGGCTAATTTCCTACATTTGGAAATCTAAAAATGCTTTTTATGCTTGTTTAGGCTCTATTCTTATTAAAAAAAATTTACACTTACTTACACCGGCATGCCGGTAAAACTCGCACTATAAGTTAGATCAACACAACTCTCAGTCAACCAGTTTAAAAATGCTGTTTAATCTAAATGACCTCTACATACATCAATTCTTGAAAACATCAAAGTTTGCTTTGTATTTATTCAATTATTTTTTTAATGTAAAATGAGGGCATTATTGCATCATCTAGTTGCAAGTCAGTGGCGCCATCTACAGCTCAAAATCAAAATGTCTGTATTGAAATTTCTACAGAGATGTTTTTTCCCTTTAAAATGTCATATTTATTTTTATAAAAACTAATAAAAATATTAACTTTTTCTTTACAAAACATTTATTTTATCCAAGCAATTATTATACATTTGCTCTGATTCTATAAATACTTAATGACACGCTATCAACTAAAATAACTACAACTAAACATATGCATTTCTATTCTGTATCTGATCTAAATTGTAATATAAAAATATGTACTATGACTTGAGCACTTGAACAGAAAAATGATATTCTACAATATTTGTTCACAATTAATGATTCCTGAGTCGGATTCGTCTATTAAATTGCCTCCGATGTTGCAGTAATCTACCGGGTCCTTGGATGACTGAATGAGGACGTCGAAGAGAAGCCGAAATTACTCTTTGGCCATTGACAGTTGTCAACGATTGAGAGTAGCCGTTGTAGTTTGATGTCGGGTACTGAGGAACTGAAGGTTGAGGTGGTCCACCACCATTGGTGGGTTTGTAGCCATTGCTAGCCACGGTTGGGACTACTTCTTGAGGATACTTGTTGCCATTGCTGTGCCCAATCCCATTGCCATTACTCTGGCTGGCACCATTTCCATTAATGTGACTGATACCATTGCCATTTCCATAGCCATTGTGACCAGTTCCACCAGCTAAACCTTGTCCATTTCCATTGCCAGTACCAATTCCATTCCCACCTGCTCCATTTCCATATCCATTGTTGGTTATTCCAATGTGACCATTTCCACCAGCACTATGACCATTGCCATTGCCATTTCCACCTGCTGCAACATGCCCATGTCCGTTTCCATAGCCATTGCTGCTTATTCCATTGTGACCATTTCCACCAGCACCATGACCATTACCATTGCCATTTCCACCATTTTCACCAGCACCATGACCGTTGCCATTTCCATTGTGACCATTTCCACCAGCACCATGACCATTGCCATTTCCATTTCCACCTGCTGCAACATGTCCATGTCCATGTCCATTTCCATAGCCATTGCTGCTTATTCCATTGTGACCATTTCCATTGCCACCTGCTGCACCATGTCCATCCCCATTTCCATTACCACCTACTGCTGCACCGTGTCCATTACCATTTCCAGTTGCTCCATTCCCATACCCATTAGTAGATATTCCGTTATGGCCAGTTCCACCAGCAACACCATGCCCGTTTCCATTTCCGTTTAAACCATGTCCGTTTCCATTTCCATTTACACCGTGCCCGTTTCCATTTCCATTTACACCATGCCCGTTTCCATTTCCGTTTAAACCATTCGATGAACTCTCAGCTGTATCGCCCGTGAATAAATAAATTAATGAATTTGGTTGAAGTTATTGTCTATTTTCGATGCGGCATCGTGAGGGGCTCGTGAAAACTGAATTTGTCAAAAGGATTGTCGAAATTTTCTTGAAATTTTCTTCAAATTTTTAAATTTAATTGGATATGTAGTTTTTTTTTAAATATTTATTAAAGATTTTCTTTTGATTTTCTCAAGATTTTCTAAATTTTTTCCTAGATTTTCATGATTTTTCAAGATTTTCTAAATTTTTTCCATGATTTTCATGATTTTTCAAGTTTTTTTTAAAAATTTTCCAAGATTTTCTAAATTTTTTCCATGATTTTCATGATTTTTCAAGATTTTCTAAATTTTTTCCATGATTTTCATGATTTTTCAAGATTTTTTTAAAAATTTTCCAAGATTTTCATGAATTTTTTCAAGATTTTTCAAGATTTTCTCTGATATTTTCAAAATTTTCTCTGATATTTTCAAAATTTTCTCCGATGTTTTCAAAATTTTCTCTGATATTTTCAAAATTTTCTCTGATATTTTCAAAATTTTCTCTGATATTTTCAAAATTTTCTCTGATATTTTCAAAATTTTCTCTGATATTTTCAAAATTTTCTCTGATATTTTCAACATTTTCTGATATTTTCAAAATTTTCTCTGATCTATTCAAAATTTTCTCTGATATTTTCAAAATTTTCTGATATTTTCAAGATTTCCCTCCAATTTCCATCAAATTTCCACAGAATTCTCTTGCACACACACAATTTTATTAAAACAAAAATTCAAATTCACCATAAACTTAATAAAAAAAATGCCAATTCGATCAGTTAACTCACATTCGAGACATACGAGACATAACCGCACACCTCAATTAACAACTACAAACGAGAGTGGAATGCACATCACATCACATACGCCATAATTCATGAATAATTCCTCTTACTTCCCCAACAGGTTAAACAAGTTTTGTATTTACCGCTCCGTTCCGAATCCAACAACAAACTAGAACTCGCCTACACTCTACAACAAAGTCGCAAAAACCAAACCAAAAGCAAAAAAAAACCAACAAATCTTTCAACTCTCCCTTTAAAAATAAAAACAAACAAACAAACACCCTTTCTTCTCAACAGTTCACACCCAGCAACCCGAAAGGAAATAACAAAAAACAACTAAATAAATCACACAAAAACACACATTTCGTGCCAATTACCCACTTACATAACTTCCCCGCTTTATCCAACAACCAAAACAAAAACACGAGTTCATCACAATTTTGATTCGACCCCTAACACTTAAAGTAAATAAAAGGTAAATAAAAGCGAAACCGATAACCCTGAATTAACTGCAGCCCACAGAGTTCACTTTTCCTCTCTTTCCGGCGCTTAAAGGCAATTCTTCCTGTTCTTTGTGACCTATCTATTTGGTGTTCCACCAGTTTCAAGAAGAGTCATCAACAAAGGAAGTCTTCCCCTTTCGTGTCCCCAGGCAGTATTATATAAGACAAACTTAGACTTCACTAACAGTTGCTTTACATTTCATTAGTGGATCCTCCTAGCAGAACATATGACATTCGTAGTGTGGTTCTTCGTTTTGGGTTTTGCCATTAAGAGCAGCATTGCCAAGGTAAATCACTTCTTGCTATTTTTGTTTCAAGTCAGTCCCAAGATGCGATGTTAAATCGATCATCCGTGTGTTCAATTTCATTGAATTTACTTTTTTATTTCTTTGGGAAAACGTCAATGGCGCTTCATATCTGCTGAGGTCACTACACACCTACCAGGTGTTTAGGGTGAGGGAATAACCAATCACACAAAGTGCATAGGTGATTTTGAAATCTTGTTAAATCTTCAAGATTTTATGGATTTTTAGGATTTCTAAATTTTGGAAGATTTTGTGGAATTCATGGATTTCTAAATTTTGGAAGATTTTGTGGAATTCATGGATTTTTAGAGATTTATAAGATTTTGTGGAATTCATGGATTTTTAGAGATTTATAAGATTTTGTGGAATTCATGGATTTTTAGAGATTTATAAGATTTTGTGGAATTCATGGATTTTTAAAGATTTATAAGATTTTGTGGAATTCATGGATTTTTAGAGATTTATGAGATTTCGGAGATTTGCTATGGATTTGAGAATTTCAGAAATCCAGGTAGATTTCTTTAAAGATTTTGCTCGATTTTGCTACAATTTCCTAGAAAACTCTAAAACTTCATGAAATTGTGTATATACTGTATTATAATAATAAAAGATCATCTTAGCTCCACGAAATTTAACACACCTGGTTTGATTTTGCAGAACCTTTAACCTAAATTCCAAAAAAGTTTTAATTTTGGGGCTTAACCTAAAATGCGCTTGAATTAATTACCATATCTTGCAGTCATCTCACGATCAAATCCGCGATGACAACCGAAAAGCAATAGAAGCAGCCGTGTCTAAATTAACTAGATACTTATACGAAGACGATGAAGACGAATCTTACAGTTACTTCTACTTCCCACCGGCACAACCACCAGTCAAGCCTGTTATAGCAGAGTTTAAACCTCTTCCGTACGGCTCCAAACAGCCCAGGCATAAAACTCGTCGGCCAGCGTACCAAGAGCCACAAGAGCCCCAATACCCAGCAATACAAATACAGTCAAAGCCTTCGATTACGGTTTCTCCGCAGCGAGTGCGAAGACCTCAATATACAGCTCCGGAGTATCCAAGATCAGGATATATACCGTCTGAATATTTAAGATCACACTATCCAGAACCCGATCGGGGACATTCGAAAGTCTTATTTCATCCGAACCCACATCCGGACCCAGACACAATAACAGCTTATCCAGAGCCAGTAAATGCAGTCACTTCCTATCCAAAATATCAAACTCTTCAACCCCTCACTCGAAAGCCGCAATATCCAAAACCACAACGACAACATCCGAAAGCACAAAAACAGTCTAAGCCACAACGACAACATCCGAAAGCGCATCATCCACAACTCCAACAACAACATCCACAACCACAATTACAACATCTACAACCGCAACTTCAACATCCACAACAACAACAACATCCGCAACCGCAATTACAACATCCACAACTTCAACATCCGCAACCACAACATCTGCAACCCCAACAACATCCACAACATCTGCAACCCCAACAACTTCCACAACATCTGCAACCCCAACAACATCCACAACCGCAATTACAACATCCACAACTTCAACATCCGCAACCACAACATCTGCAACCACAACAACATCCACATCCACAACCACAACTTCAACATCCACAACCACAACTTCAACATCCACAACCACAACATCTAAAACCACAACATCCGCAACCACAGCTTCAACATCCACAACCACAACTACAACACCCACATCCACCACCACAACTTCAACATCCACAACCACAATTACAACACCCACAACCACAACATCCGCATCCGCAACCACAACTTCAACAACCACAACTACAACATCCACAACCACAACTTCAACATCCACAACCCCACCTACAACATCCACAACCATCACATCCACCACCCCGACCTTCAAAGAGAAAGCCAGTAAATGTTGCTCCATCTTATCCAAAACCAATGAAGACGTACTCAGAAAGAACTCGCACACATCCACCACCACTAGATTCATACCCAGAACTGATAAATCCCTATCCAGAAACGGTAGAGTCATACCAAGAACCGATACAAAATTATCCCGAACCAGTAGACCCAAACCCAGTACCCCCATATCCACAACCAGTAACCCCATATCCAAAACCAGTAACCCCATATCCAATACCGCAACCATCCCATCCCAAACAACAACCATCCCATCAAAAAACACACCCAACGCCCAGAAAACCACAACAATCTTATCGAAAACAAAAACCGAAACAAACAACACCACAACCATCACACAAACCAACAAACAAGAAACCACAGCCGCCATTTACTTTAAATCCATCTTATCTAAGACTGCTACAGCTCTACTCGGACCAATCACAGCCACAAGATACATATCCAGAACCAATAGACATCAATCAAGAACCAATCCCACATCGTAAACCAGAAGCACAACGTCCAAAACAACCGCGCACAAATCGAAAACCTCCACGTCCAAAACCTCCACACACACATCCAAAACCAGCAAACATCGGACCAATTACAGCGCACCGAGATCCTGATTATCCAAACGAACACCAACATTTCTCAAGTGGTCACTTGAGACAAGCAGATTTTGAAGAAGAAGATGAACCAGTTCCATTCGACAATCCAGAGATTCCGGAAGGAGTTAATACTCGAGGAGAGCCAGGAAGAGACTATCCGATCTTTGCTTCCATTCCGCCGACTAGATTCAGCTGCCACGATAAACAAGCGGGATTTTATGGCGATCCGGATACTCACTGCCAAGTAAAAGTCTTATTGTTACGCAGTGGAAAACACACTGTGAACTAGTTGTCACCTCCGCGCTTCTGTACACATTGAACTTGATTTAATCGCTTAAGGCGAACTCTAGTGAGAGTTTGTGGGATTAAATCAAGTTTAATGTGTACAGAAGCGCGGAGGTGACAACTGGTTCACAGTGTGTTTTCCACCGCGTAACATTATTCTTATTTAGCAAAATTTAAAATGTATTCATTGATATTTGTCTCGTTCGCTTTAGGTTTGGCATTACTGCAATCTTGAAAGCCACAAAAGCAGTTTCCTCTGTACAAATGGTACAATCTACAATCAAGTTTCCCGAGTGTGTGACTGGTGGTTCAATGTTGACTGCGACTCGTCCGCTAGTTTTTACTCAATTAATGACGACCTCTACAAACACCCAGGTTTACACATCCCGGACGAACAAGAAGAGGACGAAGACGAAGACGAATTTCCAAGACCACTAAGATTCAGTTTTAAGTAATAATTTAAAAAAATATTACACTAAAATCATAAATCATTGTGATGTTGTAAATACGAAAAGAAAATTACTTTGAATTGAAATAATTACTGCAGTTCATATACCTTGATGCTAAATTCAAACTGCGCATCCTGAGCTGCATATCTGGGTAAATTTATGGAAATTTAGGCTAATTTCCTACATTTGGAAATCTAAAAATGCTTTTTATGCTTGTTTAGGCTCTATTCTTATTAAAAAAAATTTACACTTACTTACACCGGCATGCCGGTAAAACTCGCACTATAAGTTAGATCAACACAACTCTCAGTCAACCAGTTTAAAAATGCTGTTTAATCTAAATGACCTCTACATACATCAATTCTTGAAAACATCAAAGTTTGCTTTGTATTTATTCAATTATTTTTTTAATGTAAAATGAGGGCATTATTGCATCATCTAGTTGCAAGTCAGTGGCGCCATCTACAGCTCAAAATCAAAATGTCTGTATTGAAATTTCTACAGAGATGTTTTTTCCCTTTAAAATGTCATATTTATTTTTATAAAAACTAATAAAAATATTAACTTTTTCTTTACAAAACATTTATTTTATCCAAGCAATTATTATACATTTGCTCTGATTCTATAAATACTTAATGACACGCTATCAACTAAAATAACTACAACTAAACATATGCATTTCTATTCTGTATCTGATCTAAATTGTAATATAAAAATATGTACTATGACTTGAGCACTTGAACAGAAAAATGATATTCTACAATATTTGTTCACAATTAATGATTCCTGAGTCGGATTCGTCTATTAAATTGCCTCCGATGTTGCAGTAATCTACCGGGTCCTTGGATGACTGAATGAGGACGTCGAAGAGAAGCCGAAATTACTCTTTGGCCATTGACAGTTGTCAACGATTGAGAGTAGCCGTTGTAGTTTGATGTCGGGTACTGAGGAACTGAAGGTTGAGGTGGTCCACCACCATTGGTGGGTTTGTAGCCATTGCTAGCCACGGTTGGGACTACTTCTTGAGGATACTTGTTGCCATTGCTGTGCCCAATCCCATTGCCATTACTCTGGCTGGCACCATTTCCATTAATGTGACTGATACCATTGCCATTTCCATAGCCATTGTGACCAGTTCCACCAGCTAAACCTTGTCCATTTCCATTGCCAGTACCAATTCCATTCCCACCTGCTCCATTTCCATATCCATTGTTGGTTATTCCAATGTGACCATTTCCACCAGCACTATGACCATTGCCATTGCCATTTCCACCTGCTGCAACATGCCCATGTCCGTTTCCATAGCCATTGCTGCTTATTCCATTGTGACCATTTCCACCAGCACCATGACCATTACCATTGCCATTTCCACCATTTTCACCAGCACCATGACCGTTGCCATTTCCATTGTGACCATTTCCACCAGCACCATGACCATTGCCATTTCCATTTCCACCTGCTGCAACATGTCCATGTCCATGTCCATTTCCATAGCCATTGCTGCTTATTCCATTGTGACCATTTCCATTGCCACCTGCTGCACCATGTCCATCCCCATTTCCATTACCACCTACTGCTGCACCGTGTCCATTACCATTTCCAGTTGCTCCATTCCCATACCCATTAGTAGATATTCCGTTATGGCCAGTTCCACCAGCAACACCATGCCCGTTTCCATTTCCGTTTAAACCATGTCCGTTTCCATTTCCATTTACACCGTGCCCGTTTCCATTTCCATTTACACCATGCCCGTTTCCATTTCCGTTTAAACCATGTCCGTTTCCATTTCCGTTTACACCATGCCCGTTTCCATTTCCACCTGTTGCTGCACCATGTCCATTGCCATACCCATTATGGCCAGTTCCACCAGCAATACCATGACCATTTCCATTGCCACCATATCCATTTCCATTGCTACCATGTCCATTTCCATTGCTACCATGTCCATTTCCATTGCCACCATGACCATTTCCATTGCCACCATGGCCATTTCCATTTCCACCTGTTGCTGCACCATGTCCATTGCCATACCCATTATGGCCAGTTCCACCAGCAATACCATGTCCATTTCCATTGGCACCATGTCCGTTTCCGTTGCCACCATGTCCGTTTCCGTTGCCACCATGTCCGTTTCCGTGGCCACCATTTCCGTTTCCGTTTATACTGGATACAATAACATATCCATTTTGAGGAACTGTTGGTTGTACTGGTGCTGGAGCATAACCATGAATTTCACCAGCATCAGCACCATTTGCTAAAACATTTCCATTATTGCCATTTCCTCCATTTGTACTAGCAATATCGGTAGCAAAATTATGGCCATTACCATTGCTGCCAGCTTCTGCTGAAAACCCATTACCTCCATTTACTGAAAGAATATGGAAACCATTTCCATTTCCAACTGGTACACCAGTTAAACCTAGACCCCCATTGCCGTTGTACTGATTACCTGACATGACAACTGCAATTTGTCCATTACCATTTGCTCCTACAAGTCCAAAAGCTCCATTTCCATTTGGGTGTCCATTTCCATTTGCATGTCCATTACCATTCGCGTGCCCATTTCCATTTCCATGTCCATTACCATTCGCGTGCCCATTTCCATTTGCATGACCATTTCCATTCCCATTGCCATTAGCACCGTTATGTCCAGTTCCCAAGTGAATAGGAAATGTAGGAGCTACATTGCCAGGTTCGTAGCTAGTAGGATAATGTGGGATCACTGGTGCAGGCAGGGACTGTTCAACTTCCACTGGTAAGTCCTCTTCAACTTCTATATTATATCCATTACCATTTGCAGTAACAATGGCAGGAAGCATTCCATTGCCATTACCATTCGCGTTTCCATTGCCATTGCCATTGCCGTTCCCGTTTCCATTGCCATTGCCATTGCCGTTCCCGTTTCCATTGTCATTGTGTCCATTTCCATTTCCATTGTGTCCATTACCATTTCCATTGTGTCCGTTGCCATTTCCATTGTGTCCATTTCCATTTCCATTGTGTCCATTTCCATTTCCATTGTGTCCATTACCATTTCCATTGTGTCCATTACCATTTCCATTGTGTCCATTTCCATTTCCATTGTGTCCATTTCCATTTCCATTTCCATTCCCATTAATATGTCCATTGCCATTGCCATTGGCACCGTTAGATGTAATTGGAATCAAAGTTATTACAACTCCATTGTGTCCATTCCCTTTGACTCCATTATGTCCATTTCCATTAGCTCCATTATGTCCATTTCCATTAGCTCCATTATGTCCATTTCCATTGACTACATTATGACCGTTGCCATTCAGTCCATTATGTCCATTTTCATCATGGACTACAGGTGTTGGGGATCCATGATAGCCATTAGATGAAACTGCTGAAACTTCTTCATGCATTTCTACTACTCGCATTGCATCATCATGACCATTGAAACTAAAACCATTGCCATTGCCATTACCACCATTACCATTACCATTCAAACCACCATTACCATTACCATTCAAACCACCATTACCGTTTCCATTCAAACCACCATTACCATTGTTCCCATTAGCAACAATTCTGAAGCCATAGCCAGAAGATGGTATTGTACCATAAAACTGCGTGTTACTTTCCTGTGCAATAACTCCATTCATGTCACTATCAAATGGAACAACAGGCAAAATCAATTTACCATTTCCATTTTTCAATCTCTGACCATTTCCATTACTAACTTGCCTCAATGGCTGCGTTCTAAGTTTCACATCCCCATTCCCTCTACCTTCATCTTTGCCTCGATTCATTTCCAACTGCACATTACCATCGACATTGCTAATTTTTGCTGCCAAAGATTCCCTTTCTCGTCCATTAAAGCCCTCCTCTCCATTCCCATTAAGTGCTATTATTTCCACTTCTTCGCGGAACCCATTTCCATTCCCATTGTTCAACAACTCGTGTCCACCATTCACCGCCCCATTTCCACCACCACCGTATTCACCCAGCTGATGATTCACTTTTGGCACATCAAAAACGTTCTTAGGGTGAGAATAAACGACGTAAGCGCCGACTGGTGGCAACTGCGCGGCCGGAATGGGGTTCAGATAACCACCGTCATCTTTGGGTACCGGATAGTGACCGATATTCGCATTCAACTCGTAAAATCTGTCGGATTCATCGCATTGGACATTGTACCACCAATCGCAGACAAAATACTCTTGTCTGAAGATGGACCCATTAGGGCACAGAAAACTATCGATTCTTCCGTCCGGTTGGCAGATATGAAACGCCTGTCCAGCAACAAAAACAAAACGATTGACCACTGTCCAATTTGTCAAAAACGCCATTTCATACCTGACAGAACGCCTCTTTGTCCGCGTAATATCCAGGATGACCAAAATTCTCACAATTGAAGCTCGTGTCCGGTATGTAGCCCAGCAAGGGATAGTCTTGACCACCCACTCCCAACACCCCGTCTGCGTCGGGATCTTCCGGTGTTGCAAACGCTTCGCCATCCGCGTCCGAGTCTGAATTGTAACCGGATGTAACTGGAGGTGCTCCTCTATTGCCATTGTATTGACTTCTCACTTCACCCATTGCACCTTGGGATTGTAAAATAATGTAAAATGTAAAATAATTTTTTTTTTTTAAATTAAAAAAAAAAACTTACATAAGAATAACAAGAAGAAGAAGATATCCATAGCGTTGGAGAGACAATTCCAGGTCCTTCAATCGCCTCTGGTCCGCACCAAATGACAAGACGTGCAAAAAACGCGCTTAAATAACATCCCCGTCGCTGCATTTTGTCATCTGATCGAGTGAAAGGGGAATTTGTGGGTCACCAAAATGGGCTAATGCCATTCAAGAACAATGCTCGTCAACTCGCCACACGTGTCAATCATTTTCTACATCCGTTTTATATATATATTTGTCAAAAAAAAAATATTTTGTTATATTTCCACAATGATTTAATTCAGATAAATAAAACCAATGGGTTTTATTGACTTTGAGACGATTCGTTGAGTGCGACATAAATCGCAGTTTTTTCCCAGAAAAATGGCGATTTATGCATTTATAAACCGATTTTCGGCAAATATGCAATAAAAGCCAATTTCGGCTTGTTATTGAATATAAATATATTGTATGCATTTATGCATTTATCCGGGGTCTAATTATCAAATTGCTATTCAAGATGTAATCGAAAGGCAGTAAAAATACTTTGCTTTTCAAGATATATCCGGATTCCATCATGGACCCAAAACCTTCTCCACTGATAATTTATTCATCCACGTGGACCCGACCAATGCCAGTTTTTAATCAGTGTTTCGACTTAATTATCTACACTATTCTCACACATTAGGTCCATTTTTTATTTCCACTTCTGTGAGTGATGAAACCATTTTTTTTTCTTCTTCTAAGTAGACATTCACAGACAATTATGCTAAGAGTGTAACCCTTTCCTTTAATTACTCCGATATCAAGTTCCATCTTTCTTCCTATTTCCGCGTTGGTTCCTCGTCAAATTAACATCAAACACGCATAAAACCACAAAACATCCAATTTTTTTGGGTTAGTTTTTTAAATTTTATCATTTTAGGCCCATGCCTACATATTGTTCTCTTAAGTGCTAAACACAAGGGAACCACATGTTATGGAGTAACGCCCAGAAAAAGTTGGAATAAAACGTGGGGGAATTGATATAAATGTACAAATTCATATTTTTGCCATGAAAAGCATTTTCTGATCCAAAAATAATTTTTTTTTGTAAAAGTGCGTTTTGTTTGTCTAAAAATGCTTTTTTTTGTCTAAAAATGCTTTTTTTTGTCTAAAAATGCTTTTTTTTTTTGTCTAAAAATGCTTTTTTTTGTCTAAAAATGCATTTTGTTAATCTAAAAATGCTATTTTTGTGTCTAAAAATGCTCTTTTTTCTAAAAATTCATTTTTTATTTATATAAAAATTTAAAAATTCATTTTTTATTTATATAAAAATCTAAAAATGCATTTTTCATTTGTCTAAACATCTACAAATGCGTTTTTATTTGTCTAAACATCTAAAAATGCATTTTTCATTTGTCTAAACATCTAAAAATGCGTTTTTATTTGTCTAAACATCAAAAAATGCGTTTTTATTTGTCTAAAAATGCGTTTTTATTTGTCTAAAAATGCGTTTTTATTTGTCTAAAAATGCGTTTTTATTTGTCTAAAAATGCGTTTTTATTTGTCTAAAAATGCGTTTTTATTTGTCTAAAAATCTAAAAATGCGTTTTCATTTGTCTAAAAATACAAAAATGCATTTCTCATTTGTCTAAAAATCTAAATTGTATTTGTCAAAACACTACGGCACAAAGGGAATCAGAAAAGCACGAACCACAGAGTCAAACATGTTCTTTCATTTCACGTCAAAAAAAATTTTGACAAACAAGCCTCTGATCATGCGCAGTAAAAAATCCCAATTTTCACCCTTTCTTATTCCCCCTACACCCCACAAACAGCCCAAACCCCAACAAAACCAATAAAATCACCCACTCCTCTCACCAACCCACAATTTGAGCCCACCCTACAAACAAAACCACATCCCATTATTCAAAACCATCTCCCCTTCCCCGTCCCATTTCCGACTCCTTCCAGGACCCATCATGGCGACATCCAGGAAATCATACGAGGAAATCAACTACTCCACTTTGAGTCCATTAATACCACAAACCAAACTCAGTAGTGACAACAAACAGCTACAGGGGCAGGGAACATTTCTTCTTTTTTCTCTCTATAATAAATTGATAATGTGTGCGCACCACCACGGGCAATTGTTCACTAATGGAGTGAGTGAAAAGCCAGAAAAAGCAAATTTAGGCCGCGGTTTGTCATTCTGTCGTTCTCAACTCCACTTTCTAAACCCACCAGTCATTCCCAACAATTTTTTTAAACATTTTCTTCTTTCTTCTTCTTTTACATCGTCTTCATCTCAATTCTCACGCCTGACAATGTAATAATACATTTTGTTCACATTGTGCTATTGACCTTTGATATTTCGGTCAACTCATCATCATATTGATTGAAATCATTCGATTTCACGTGCAAATTATTCTTTTTCACATGACGTCACGAGCCCTTTCACTGTAATTTAATGACCGCCTCTCATTAGTCCCGTAAATGGATTGCAACTTGTCATTGACCTCCATTGTTGTTTAAATTCGAGTTAAACAAACAATTAAACTCGTTCTCTGACGTCCAAATGAGAAAAATTAATTTCTTCTTTCAAATTTTACTCGTTTTTTTAATTTTAAATTTTAAATTTTTAAAGTGAAGGGGGAAAAAATGGATTTTCTTAATTTTTTTTAAGTGGATTAAGTTATTTATGGGTTGGTAAACCAGATGAAATTAAAGTGACAAGTCTACTGTTGGTTTTGAAAGTGGGTTAGCGTGTAGTGCCCGTGGCGTCCTTCGTGCGCGTGCGCATGCGTGGCCAAAAGTATCTAAAAATGACCAGGTGAGTTTGTCCGAATCAAACCTTTACCTGTGGCGGGTTATATAAGACTGGACGAGGAGCAGAGACCGATTCTTGACGTGATTGAAATCCTCAATTTTAAAGGACATTTTGCAGGTAACACTTGTATTTTTTTTACTTCGATTTTTATACAACTAAACGATTAATAATCTCTTTATTGGTCACCGTAGTAACTTAGTTCTCATTGTACAATGCAGTCTAATTGATTTTCAATCGATCGAATTTTAATTGTTTCGTTTTCATTTCGTTTTATTTTATTTTTTGAATTGGCGAAAATATAATTTCCAGAAGCAAAAAGTGAGAGTTAGAAAAATTAATTTGAATTTTTTGATTTACTTGTAGTTTTAAAATATTTTGGAATTAGCGAGCAAAGGTTAAATACCTCGGTGTTGGTTCAGTTGCCCACGTTAATCGTGCGGCAACCGCCCTGCATCTTAAATGAATCTTCACTTAAGAAAGTTCAAAGTTACTCGATCTAGATCAACTGATCGGGTGATAGCACCCTGACTAGGGCGTCGTTTTTATTCCACCCATTAGGACGATGATCTAGCAATAAATATCGCATTAAAACATCTCATTTTCTTGATAAAAAATAAATCAAATAGATTTTTTTTAAAAAAAGCGCCATATTCAAAAGTTTAATAAATATTTTTTTATTAAAATTTGATTTTTAAATTTTTTTTTATTAAAATTTGATTTTTAAATTTTTTTTTATTAAAATTTTTTTTTTAAATTTTTTTTTTTATTAAAATTCGATTTTTTTATTATCATTAAAATTTGATTTTTTTATTATCATTGAAATCTGATTTTTTAATTATCATAAAAATTCAATTTTTAATTTGATTAAAATAAAAATTCGATTTTTAATTTGATTAAAATAAAAATTCGATTTTTAATTTGATTAAAATAAAAATTCGATTTTTAATTTGATTATAATTAAAATTCATTAAAATTCATCAAAATTCATTAAAATTCATCAAAATTCGATTTTTAATTGTAATTAAAAATAAAAATTCATAAAAATTCGATTTTTAATTGTAATTAAAAATAAAAATTCATTAAAATTCGAATTTTAATTGTTATTAAAAATAAAAATTTATTAAAATTCGATTTTTAATGGTTAGTAAAAATGAAAATTCATGAAAATTCATTAAAATTCGAATTTAATGATTATTAAAAATAAAAATTCATGAAAATTCATAAAAATTCGATTTTTAATTTGTATTAAAAATAAAAATTCATTAAAATTCATGAAAATTCGATTTTTAATTTGTATTAAAAATTCATTAAAATTCATGAAAATTCGATTTTTAATTTGTATTAAAAATTCCATTTAATCAAAAATTTGAATATTTTCAGTTACTGACAGCTGCAATGAAACCATGGCTGGGCACTCTCATCATCCTAAGTAAGAAAAGCCACCCAACCTCAATTCCCATTTCCAACGTAACCAACCTATTCAATCCACAGGTTTACACCACATAACCACCCCATCGCGTGCAAACGCCAAAGAAAAAAGACAACTTGCGACTCTGCCAACATTTCCTTCTCAAATCGAGTTAACGCCCAGAAAAAACGACATCAACATAATACAGACCACTGTGCGAACCTCTGGCAGCCTGCGGCCACTCCAGGACCCCAATATCAACCGAAGAATCGAAGTGTCAATCAGAGCGCCGGGCTTGACCGATTTCCACACGCCGATTCCCACAATGGAACCGTTGGAGATCTTCGACCATAGCTCCACTTTCCCCATCTTGGACACGACCACGTCTTCTCCCGTGCCCGTGATCACGTCCCCCTCGCAACAACGCAACCCCACCTTCATCTTCGGGGGGTTCGACGACCCGGTTCGAGTTCCCGACCAAAATCTCGACCCGAACAACGAGCAAACGCCGTTTCTTTCGCACCAAACGCTTTTTTTCCAAGAAGCCGCGTCCAAGCAGAAGTTCAGCGTGGTCCCGTCCAAAGGCGGCAACTTCGAAAACGTCGCCAATTTCCCGCAACTGGTCGAAAACGGACCGGTCAAGTCCAATTTCACTTTCCCCAGACTGAGTCCGAAGATCAGGAAACCGGTCATCGACAACAACCACGTGAGCGAGTCGATACAACCGTTGGGACAACAGCAGATCGTCATGCACCAAAACATCGCACGTCCGCACAAGCCGAGTTTGTCCATTCCCGGGCCGATTCAGCGACCGGTCGCGACCAAACAACCCAAACGGATACACTTCCACGTGTCCCCCACGCAGGGCGACGAAAACCGACCCAATTTTCCAGCAAATTCCAACCAAAAACACAATTTGCAGTCGAAAAACGTGAAGAAAACGGCCGTGAGAACGTTCCATTCTTTGCCGCTGCAGATACAGCAGCAACTGCGCAAACTCAATGGAGGAAAACAAGCGAGTAAAACGGCGTTTAGTCCCAATGTCCAGAGTGTAAATAGGCCAATAGTGGAGCAGCCACGAGTTGGGGATTTGCAGCAGCACGCGCAACAAGAGCAGCGTGTTGTGCAGCAGCAAATGCAGCAAATTCAACAACAGCAGGATCATAATGAGAAACAAGCGAAGAAGGTTGAGGAGGTGCATCGAGTGCAGTTGCGTCAACAAGTGTTGAGTCAAGTCAGGCAGCAACTGTTGCAGCAGCAGCAACGGCAGTTACAGCAAATGCAGCAACATCATCAGTTGATGCAGCATGAACAACAGATGCGGCTTGATTTTGATCAGCAGCAGCGGCTTGATGAGCACAACAAGAATTTACAACAGCAGCAAATTCAGCAGCAGAATTTGAACAAACTGCAATTTCAGCAAGAATCGAAACTGCACAAACAAAATTCTAAAAAGCAACAACAATTGCAACAAAATGTAAACAACCAGCTACAATTACGACAAAATGTAAACAACCAGCTACAATTACAACAAAATTCAAAAAACCAACAACAATCACAACAAAATGAAAACAACCAACAACAATTCCAACAAAATTCAAACAATCAACAACTTCAACAAAATCCAAATAATGGACCACAACATCAACAAAATACAAATAATGGACCACAACATCAGCAAAATACAAATAATCAACAATTCCAACAACCACAACACCAACAAAATTCAAACAATCAACAATTACAACAGCCACAACCACACCTACAAAATTTAAATAATCAACAATTTCAACAACCACAACCACACCAACAAAATTCAAATCAACAATTCCAACAACAACAACAAAATTCAAATAATCAACAATTTCAACAACCACAACCACAACAACAAAATTCAAATAATCAACAATTACAACAACAACAACAACAACAACAACAAAATTCAAATAATCAACAATTCCAACAACCACAACAACAAAATTCAAACACAAAACAATTGCAACACCACCAACAAAATCCAAATAATCAACAATCCCAAAAACCACAACAACAAAATCCAAATAATCAACAATTCCAACAACCACATCACCAAAATCCAAATTCTCAACAAATGCAACAACACCAACAAAATCCAAATAATCAACAATTCCAGCAACAACCAACACAACAGCAACAATTCCTTAACAACAACCAACAACAAATACAACTTCCCAACAATCAACGCTCTGCACCAGACAAAAAACTACAAATCCCAAGCCAACAAACCCAAATAAACCAACCACCATCCCTCCCCACAACCCCTCAACATCAACCCAACCCTACAGCACAAAACAAAATCATTCCTACCTTCCAAAATGGTCCCAAAACAGCAACATTAGTCTTCGACTCTCGTCCATTTCAAATCGTGCACAATTCCCTCCATCCGCACCACCATCGCGTCATCACAAACACTCCAATCCTCATTTTGGACCAGGAACTCGAACTCGTCAGCCAACAGTCGCAAATTGCCATCCAACCTCAACCGCCACCCCAACCTATACAACAAAAACAAGAAATTAATCAAATTAATCAAATAACATCGGATGATGACGATTTATCCAACCAGCCGACATCGGACGACCCGGATGGCGACGGCATCACCGGAATCGCTGGTGTCGACTACCCGACATTTTCGCACGTATTCCGAACATCATTTCAATGCAAAGACAAACCAACACTTCCAGGAACTTACGCCGACATGGAAGCTCAATGTCAGGTAGAAACATTAACCGCCATTTGCAATTTCAATTCACAACTTGCAAATATTGTCACCAGAGTTGCGCGTCGTCGCACTCTAGTGACAAAAACGTAAAACATTTTATTTATTTTTATTTCTAATTCAAGATGTACCACGCGTGCGAATGGGATGGAACCAAGATCAGTTTCCTATGTTCTCCAGGCACGGTTTTCAACCAAAAATATCTCATCTGTGATTGGTGGTACAACGTCGATTGTGATAATTCACCCAATTTCTACAGTGTCAACACCAATGGGCACGAAACGAACCTGCAAGCAGTTCCCGACGCTAATAATAATAATCTGAACCAATTCCTTCACAATTCCGTCGATAGGATTGCCAGTCCGAGCTCAACCCAGTTAGATATTGCCACTGCTCTACCTGAGGAGGTTAACGACCAGTCCCAAGGAATAAACTTTCAGCCATTTCAATTTTTTCCCACTGCTTTCTCTAAGCCCTCCAACTGATAACGGATCTAATTAGGACAGCAAAAAATTCAGTTTTCTTTTTGTATTATACATTATTTATAGCAAAAATATGGAAAATAGCTTTTCTCTTTTTTCTTTTTAGCTTTATTTATAATTATTGTTGTTTACTTTATTTTTTCGCGCAATAAAAACGAGTGAATACACGCAGGTGACCTTAAATTTTTGTAACAAATAAAATTTGTTTAAAAATAAAAACAAATCGTCCACGGCAGGATTTGAACCTGCAATCTTCCGATCCGAAGTCCGACGCCGTTAGGCCAGGTGGATTGTCGAAGAAACAACAATTTCACTACTAGTGTATCGTTTTGAACACTAAAATAAAATATAGCGCAGCCAACCCGATAGTTTTCCACTATTTACGTCACTGATTAAAAATATGGATTATCGATGACCTTTTTCGCCGCCATTTTAAATTCTCCGTGGAGCACATGTTACGGTTTATCTAATTGTTTATGCTTTGAATTCATTTAAATTCAGAATAATAAAGTTGCAGCATTATATTAAAACATTTAAACACAAGAATTATTTAGTTTTGGTAATCACGTGACATGTATAAGTTTAAGTCTAATTTTGTAACTATAACATGAAACTTCAACCGCAACCCAAATTTTAACACTTTTACCTTAAACTAAATATAGTGTAAAAAATGTCATAATTGACAAAATTTAAAACCTTTTGTTTTATTTGTGATAAGCACCAATAACGTCATAAAACCAAATTTTAGATTTATATCCTCGACGTTCTTTACTATCGCAAACAGCAGATTTAAAAATATTTTATAAATAAATTTTTTTGGAGGCTCTTTTCGAGTTACGTCCTAATCAGCCTTTTTTCGTTGCAAAGATCGGTTTTATTCGTCTAAGGTCCGGTGAAAACATGAATCGTCATAAAAACAATTAATTGGGATGTCCTATTACGTGTAATTGTAAATAAATATCAATAATATTTAATTACACCATTTACTTTTCCCTTTAAGATATCAGTTACCTCCCTCTCCCACTAGATGACGCTTTGAGCACATAAAAATTATAATGGCGGACGAGTCGTGATACGGTTAATGCCCTAGATTCGTAGCTTTTTAAAGGTCAATTAGTACTCGAGGAAAGCAGGCTAATTTAAAGACAAACAGTCAAACATTTAGGCAATACAAAAATGTATTTTCCTTTTGCAATTTCGGGTGTAAAACCCAAAAAATTGTAGATTTTATTAAAAATACAAGAAATATTAATTAATTTTATTTATTTATTTATTTTTAACGATGTCCGATGCTTAAGTCACCCTCAGCCTTTGGCTATGGATTTTCCCATCCAAATGTTGCAACTTAACACCCGCTCATCAATGTGACAATATCCAATGGTAAAATCGTGCCCTCATTTCTCCACCCCCGCTTGCTTTTTGATTGGAGGTGAGTGACACATCGACACATCCCTTTGAGGATCCGTCTTGTATAAAAGAAACGATGATGAGACTTGGACGTGCACGAGTAAATGATGAAAATCCTTTTGATTTTATTTGGTGAGTATTTATTTATTTATTTAAAACACTCCAGCTGAGTAAGATATATTTTTTGATCCACGTTCGCTTCATTGCTGTCTGCGTAGGTGTCTTAATTGAGGAAACGTTCGCTTCGGAAGAACGATTGGTCTTGATTCGCGGCCCCATCATCAAGACTTCACGCCAAATTAATCCCGAGTTACCGGAACAAGTGCAAGGCGGTTATCCAATCGTCGCACCTCAGGCACAGAGTGGGGGAAAACAAGACGACAGCAACGAGAAATCGGAGAGTCATGAATCGTCGTCTTCGGAAGAAGATAATCGCAATTCACTTCCGGAAGAATTGATCGTAGACAATTTCACCGGTCGACTCGATTTGCCAAGACCAACTCCCCAACAGCATGGAAGCAGTCGCAATTTCATCCCTCATCCTCCTGTAGTTAAACACTTTCATCCTGTGGAGTATCCTATTTCTCGTTATCAACCCTACAGGAAGCCATCGCCAGTACACCCATCACCTCGGTACTACCCTACCGAACCACCAGTAGTTACTCAACCAGTATTACCTCCAAAGCCATTTTATCCAACAGAAATGCCAGTACTACCACCACCAGTAGCAAAACCTGTACCATCCTATCCTGTTGAACCACCAGTACAACCATATCCTACTGCTAAACCTCCAGTGCCAACTCCAATACAACCTCCAGTGCCACCACCAGTTCAACCATACCCTGTTAAACCTCCAGTGCCACCTCCAATACAACCTCCAGTACCACCACCGGTTCAGCCATATCCTGTTAAACCTCCACCCCCAGTGTCACCACCAGTACAACCATATCCTACTGTTAAACCTCCAGTGCCACCACCAGTACAACCATATCCTACTGTTAAACCTCCAGTGCCACCACCAGTACAACCATATCCTACTGTTAAACCTCCAGTGCCACCACCTCCAATACAACCTCCAGTATCACCACCAGTTCAACAATACCCTGTTGAACCTCCAGTGCCACCACCAGTTCAACCACCAGTTAAACCATACCCTGTTGAACCTCCAGTGCCACCACCAGTTCAACCACCAGTTAAACCATACCCTGTTGAACCTCCAGTGCCACCACCAGTTCAACCACCAGTTAAACCATACCCTGTTGAACCTCCAGTGCCACCACCAGTTCAACCACCAGTTCAACCACCAGTTCAACCACCAGTTAACCCATACCCTGTTGAACCTCCAGCGCCATCGTATCCTATTGAACCACTAAGGCCACCATTATATCCCTCAGATCCATCATATTATCCCAGTTCTGATTACCCTGACGGTTATGGAATACCGGGAATAGCTGGCGTAGATTATCCTAATTATAATAAAGTTCCAGTAACGAATTTCCAATGCAGTAATATGGAGTATCCTGGATATTATGGAATTGTTGAAACTGAATGTCAAGTAAGAATAATAATTTCAAGTGAGTCAAACAAAACATCAACTTGTTTATTTTTACAGGTTTTTGTGATTTGCCAAGCAGATGGCCGTTCAGATTCATTTCTATGTCCAAACGGCACCATTTTTCACCAAAAATATTTCGTCTGCGATTGGTGGTACCACGTAGACTGCAAGGAATCGCCCAATTACTATCACCTGAATAGTGAAATAGGAAAAGTCACAAAACATGAGGAAAAACCTAGTTACAATTATTACTAAACGTCAATCAACATTTTTGTAAAAAGATTGCATCTCAATTATGCAGTAGGGGTGCTGAAATTTGGCTCCACCACAATTAAAACTGCATCTAGAGCTCACGACTCATTAAGGGCACAGAAAATGTGAAATATTTTTTTTATGTAAAGAAAAATTGTAGATTTATTGCAAACAATAAATGTATTCATTTCCATTATCCAGAAATGGGTTTTTATACTAAAGATCTATTTTTTGACAATAAACAGTCATAGAATTTTGCATTTCTTGTACAGGAAGTTGACAATCAATGAATAGAAGAAATAAAGGCTGTAATTTGTAAAGTTATTTATTTCTTTCGAAGTCCCCGGATGGGACAAGTTATATAAATGCAATTCTATCATGGACTCATTATTTAAAAAAAACCCAATTTGTCATGGACATCAAGCAGTTAATTCATTTACAATTCAAAAATCAACAACTAGTTTTAATGCTTGCAGGTGTTGTTTTATGACTTTACACTTGTGCTAAAAAGAAACGTAATAATTTAATTGCTTTACTTTTAGGTTTTTTATCTGTTTTAGGCCATAAACCCATGGCAAGATTAACTTATTCCACTGATGAAGTTCAAGTTCCAATGTCTACAGAAGATGACCCAGATGGAGATGGAATAGTTGGCAATGCAGGGAAAGATTATCCAATAAACAATTCGGTTCCACCAACAGATTTCAAGTGCAGTCAACAAAAGTATCCAGGATATTACGCTGATCCAGCTGCCTCATGCCAGGTAACATTATTTTAGCACAACAAAATTTCTAGCAATCTTCAATGAAAAATGAATCCAGGTTGCACTACTGCTTGATTAAAAAGTGCTGCCGTAAATCCTCCGATAGAACACAGTCTCCGGTACAGTTAGTGCAATGGTTAATTTACTTCCGCAGTTAATGCATGGCTTAAATAAGACTTCTTTGTACGTTTGCTTGCCAGTGTGAACTAGACTTTAATTGTGCGAAACAACGAATATGCCTGTGAGTCGTTTCGTACGTGCTTGTTTAAGTTTAAGCGTCAGACTGACTTTATTGCAAGAAGTCAATATCGTGCACCGCAGTGGGCCTACAGGGATGCAGCATGGACAAAATTGCTTGACATCCATCTTGGTTAGCTTGTAGGCATAAGAACGAATTTATTCAGATAGTGTGCGCTGATGTAGCGGTGAGCATCATGAAAAATGACCATTGCAACAAGTTGCAGTGTGGGGAAAATACCCCTAAACTTGCAGGGGTGCCGTGACTGGTTTACAGGGACGCCGTGAACCAAAAAAGTTTAGGAACCACTGGTTTACCTGTCATCATAGTTCGGATTTACTATTCGGCCGGCTGGGTTCTGTTTGACGATTTGCGTGTCAGTCATCTAGAATAACAAAACTGTTAAGATTTAATCATTAAAATCTGTTTTACCCAAATTCCAGGTATTCCACATTTGCCAAAGCGAAGGAATTCAAAACAGCTTCCTGTGCCCAAATGGATCCATTTTCAACCAAGAACACTTTGTTTGTGAATGGTGGTTCAATGTGGATTGTTCCCTAGCTACTACTTTCTACCAACTCAATTCACAATTATTCAAAACATCAGAAAAAGCTTATCAACCACCATCAGCTGCAAAACCCTATTATCCAGCCATGTATCCAACACCTACACCAGAGCCCTCTCCAGCTGCAAAACCCAATTATCCATCCATGTATCCCACACCTAAACCAGAGCCCTCTCCAACTGCAAAACCCAATTATCCATCCATGTATCCAATAGCTAAACCAGAGCCCTCTCCAGCTGCAAAACCCAATTATCCATCCATGTATCCAACACACAAACCAAAGTTCTCTTATCCATCCAACAGTTACTAAGGTTTAATAACGACCTATTATGTAATGCTTTTTATTTGTCAATCGTAAATATCAAGGTGAAAGAATATTAAATAATTTCCAATATTTTAACCTGTACACTCTTGTCATTATTGCAGTGGCGTATCGGCTTATCGGCATAACAGGGACCCAAAAATAGCCAAAAAAAATTCTCTAATATTTTCTAAAATTCTGAAAAATTTTGAAAAATTCTAAAAATTCTAAAAAAAATTTGAAAAATTCTAAAAATTCTGAATAATTTTGAAAAATTCTAAAAATTCTGAAAAATTCTGAACAATTCTCAAAATTCTAAAAATTCTGAAAAATCCTGAAAAATTCTCAAAATTTCATCAAAATTTCATCAAAATTTCTCAAAATTTCATCAAAATTTCTCAAAATTTCATCAAAATTTCTCAAAATTTCATCAAAATTTCTCAAAATTTCATCAAAATTTCTCAAAATTTCATCAAAATTTCTCAAAATTTCATCAAAATTTCTCAAAATTTCATCAAAATTTCTCAAAATTTCATCAAAATTTCTCAAAATTTCTCAAAATTTTCCAAAATTTTATCAAGGAGCACTATTTATGCAAAAAGCAGCCCATCGATCAATAAGCAACCCACTGCATAATTGCATAATTGCAGCCGGGGTCCGAGAATCCTGGACGGAGTTTTCATGTCACGCTGTCAACTGTGGAGGATAAATGGATTAACTGGGAGTTGCATCGTCGCATATCGATAAACGATGCTTTATTGAGAGCAAGGCGAACTGGAACTGGATGGACATGAAAAATAAATGGCTACTGAGACTAAAATTGAATTATAATTAATACGATATCTGATTATCTTGCATTTTGAATTTATAATTGTTGATTATTGCTAATCATTTACTTAAAAAAATAAAAACTGAAATTGTGTCGACCTTGATTAATACTTTTCCGGGCGAATATGTGTCACTCTCGGCATTCAAGACAAATTCCCCGGTTGTAAAGGCAGCAAGAGGTAACCTTGGTGGCGCCAACCGATCGCCCAACGGGTCGGCCTAAATTCCATCTGACTATCACTGGGCCATATCGCATTAAAACAAAAACTCGACTTATTTCCACCGAATAAAATAAATATTTCCCTATATATAATAAAATTAAAAATTAAAAATATTAATCATTTTTTTTGCCAATTAATCGAAATAAAAAATTAATTTTTAAAAAATTAAAAATTTTACTTATTAGAATTCAACTCGACTAAAATATCCAAATCTTGCATGTTAAAAAGCCACGCCTATAGGAAATTTTAATCTAATCCCAAAAATACATAACAAAAAAATAATAATAACAATTATTAAACCAAATGATTAATTTTTCTAATTCAAAAAAAAAAAAAAAATTCGATGCCCTTCATGACTATTTTTATTCCATTTCATTTTTTTTTGTGCGAAGAAAAAATCCTTGGATTTAAAATTGTAAAACAAACTGAAAAGTGCTCCCATATTTCTTTCCCACGTCGACCCCGCCCCGTTCACAAACCAGCAACTGTCGTCCACTTGCGGCCTCCATATGGGGGCGCTGCAACCGCCCGAATATTAAATATGTACGCGCGAGCGAGAGAGGAAAGTGCACGCATTTGCCCTTCCTGGTAGCCCCACTGTGCCATAGCAGAAACCGTTCACGTTCCATCAGGTAAAACCAAAAAAAAACATTTCAAATCATTTTCCACAACGTCCCCTCACCAAAATTTTTTTTTTTTAATTTCCCAAATTTTTCCAAAATTTTTCCAAAATTTTTCCAAAAATTTTTTTTTTTAATTTAAAATATTTACAATATTATCTCAATCACTATAGTATTATATTTATTGAATTTCACATCTGTGAAAGCAAAAAAATCATTTTTCAAAGATGGCCTACTTCCCTTTTCCAATTTTCTTTCGCTCTTTCACTTTTCCACAGTGCAAAAGAATTTCAAGGAACTTGACATCAAAATGTCGCAATATATTACTTCCCTCAAAAACTTTTATACCTCTCCACAATCTCCAACCAGTTTACATTCAAGGATAAATCATTTAGTATTGTCAAAAATTATTTTAAAAAAAAAAATAAATAAAAAAAAATAAAAATTTCAAAATTAAATTAAATTAAATCACAATTTTCTCATTTATATCATTTAAATTTACATTTATATATTTTTTTTTAAAAAATTTTAAAAATGTTTGGCGGCCATGGAACAAACGTATAATTTCCCCGCACTTAATTGTGTGTGGGAGACACAAGTGAAAGAGAAAAGCACATTTCATACGGCGCTCTCCTTGCTTTTTGGACTGTGTCTGATGAGCATTGTCTAAGTTCACTTGCTCGTCCCGTTGCAGTTTCATCGAGATGGTGACCTCTTCGACCACGTCCGGTTGCGACTGAAGGAAATGAAATGGCCTCGCCGCTCTCGCTGCTCATCATCCTTCTAAGTACTAATTCGTGAAAAAACGTGACACACCCGAGGTGAACTTCGCTTAATTTCATTTAATCACAATTTCATTTTTTACTCCAGACTTGGCAGCCGCATTTTTGGCTGATAACATCTCAATCCAGGTAAGAAATTGGATCCAATCTCAATTCTATTACAAGGTAAACTTTGTATCGTTATTTTCTTTTTTTCTCGCTCTAAATACGAACAAATCGGTTGGCAAATTGATAATTGCATCATTTTGTGGCTGTAATGGCTGTGTTTGATAATAAATGAGTTTCTTTATTATGTTTCGCAAATGACGGCGTAATCGCATTCCACTTCCTCAATTCAAGTGTCTCTTGTTTTAGAAATAAATCAAAGCTTGAATGATTGAAACCAGTATTCGAGTGGGTTGTAAAATGAGGCTATTAGAACACAAAATAAGCCACTGGTCAAAGAAAGGAGAGAGAGAGAGAGAGTAAAAAATAAGAGCAATAATAATAAATAAATAAAAAGTGGTTTCTTTTAGAGACATTAACCGGTTTTACTTTCATTTTAATTTCGATTCTACTGTTTGTGAAAAGTTCAGAAATCTGTTCTTTGTTAAGTGGAGACTATTGTGGCATGTAGGGCAATTTTTTTGGTATAATGGCCGACATAACTGGTATTATTAAGTGATTGGACAGGTATAAAATCAATTGCAAAAATTGAATGTTTTGGAAAAAAAAAGATATTTTTGGGGGAAAAAAATTGATATTTTTTGAGGAAAAAAATATTTATTTTTGGGGGGAAAAAAAATTGATATTTTTTGAGGGAAATAATTGATATTTTGGGGGGAAAATATTGGATGTTTTTTGGGGAAAATATTGGATGTTTTTGGAAAAATTCGACTTTTGAGATCAAAAGGTAAATTTTTGGCCTAAAGATCAATTTTTTTTGGCCTAAAAGTCAGTTTTTTTAGTCCTAAAATTAATTTTTGGCCTAAAAATCAATTTTTTTGGCCTAAAAGTCAGTTTTTTTAGTCCTAAAATTAATTTTTGGCCTAAAAAGCAGTTTTTCTGGTCCTAGAATTATTTTTTTGGTCCAAAAAATGGATTCTTGCAGCCACTGTAGCAAATGATTGGTTTTACTCATCCAAGGTTCATCTTCAAAACGAATGACACTGGTTTTCCAATAGACACCAAACCGGAAAATTGAGTAAAACCAACCAGTTGTAATAGTAAACAACTAATAAGTAATTTTAATTATTTCCATTGATCAATGCCGCTGTTGTTTTTATTTTTAATTTTTTATTCCATTTTTTTATCAAAGAAATGAGTTTAACCTCATTTTAAAAAAATCCTGTCGTAACTACTTTTCCTTTTACTTACATAATTCCATTCCAAACTCGACAACATTAAACAAATTCTAAAACTAAAAATGCAAAAATGCAAAAAAAAAAAAAAAAAAAAAAAATTAAATTTTTCAAATTTTTTTATTATTATTATTTTATTCCACACACAATAAAATCTAACCACAACAAAAAAAAAACACCCAGAAAAGAATTTGTACTCAAAAACCAATCTCCTGAATCGGAACAAACTTGTCAACCATTTTCATTTCCCCTCAAAAACCCAAAAAAAAACCCAAAAAAAAACACCCCAAACCCCCAAAAAAAAACCCAAAAAAAAACCAATTAAAAAAAAACGAAAATAATCTCGCTATTAATTGTTCTCATCACACATACAATCAATCACTCACCGCGTGCATTCACCTCTCCACGTTGATGCCATTGGCCCAATTACCAACAAGTTAGCGCGAACGCCAGTTGTCCACGGCCCATTGCATCTTTTTTTCTCTCTTTCTTCTCCTGTGCCATTTGCTCCGCATTTGCGTTTTCTTTCCTCTTAAGAAAGAAATTTATATACACGCCTTAATGCCGACTTCTCGCCGCCTGTTGGCTAAATTACTAGGGCATAATTTTATCCTCGTTCGTTTGTCAAACAAACTTTTCCGAGGAAATGGACGAAAATATGCACACAAATTGCCTCGCAATCCTCGCTTTGGTACAATCCCCTCCCGACAACTCCAACCACGTCAATTCACACGATTATTATCCTTTTTCCAGTATGTCATTATCCACTCGTCGAGCAACGCCACCAGTTCATCTTACTCCGTGAGTTCCAACGAGCACCTCGCCCGGGATCCCGCTCGGGATCCCGCCCGGGATTTACCGGTCGCATCGACGGCCAAACCGATCATCGATGGCGAGCAAATAGAGCACAGAGTGACGGCGGACGCATCCGTAGCTAATGAAGCCACATTGGCACCGCCTTCTGCCAAAAGTGTGTATTACAACGGTGGTGCGAGAGGAAATGAACATTTTATCTCGGTGTCCTACGAACACCAAATTCCAGGATCACCCGGAAACGATTATCCCATCTATTCGGTCATACCCGTCACTGGATTTCAGTGTGCACGTGCTCAAACTGGATATTTTGCCGATGAAAAGAGCGGATGTCAGGTGAAAGTGAACAAATTTGGTTTTTTACAAATTTCAGAGGCGGATCCAGTTCGTGATCAAAAATTCAATTCTTTGGACCAAAAATTCAATTCTTTGGACCAAAAATTCAATTCTTTAGACCAAAAATTCAATTCTTTGGATCAAAAATTCAATTTTTGAACCGAAAATTCAATTTTTGAACCGAAAATTCATTTTTTTAAACAGAAAATTCATTTTTTTAAACCAAAAATTCATTTTTTAGATCAAAATTTTATTTTTTAAATCAAAAATTCAATTTTTGAACCGAAAATTCATTTTTTTTAAACCGAAAATTTATTTTTTTAGACCAAAATTTCATTTTTTAAACCAAAAATCCAATTTTTGAACCGATAAATCATTTTAAAACCGAAAATTCAATTTTTAAACCGAAAATTCAATTTTTGAACCAAAAATTCATTTTTTTAAACCGAAAATTCGTTTTTTAGATCAAAATTTCATTATTTGGACCGATAATTCATTTTTGAAACCAAAAATTCATTTTTGAGACCAAAAATTCATTTTTGAGACCGAAAATTTATTTTTGAGACCAAAAATTTATTTTTCACACCAAAAATTCATTTTTGAAACCGTAAATTCATTTTTGGACCGAAAATTCAATGTTTTTGAACCAAAAATTCATATTTAGGCACAAAAAATTGATCTCAATCCCAAAAAAAATCATGTTTAGATCAAAACATCCAATTTTTGTACATAAAAAAAAATCGAACTAATATGGCCACCACCTCATACATTTTCTAAATCCACCCAAAAAGAATAAAAAATTTAAAACCAAAAATATTCAACAAAACAAAAAATAAGAATCAGGAAGTAATTTAAAATTTAAATCCCAAACCTCCTCTAGTGGCAAATTCCAAAACCAATTTAATTTTTCTAAAACTCTTTTTCAAAAATCCATTTAACTTAGGTAATTCACATATGTCGAGAAGACGGAACACTGGAGAGCTTTCTCTGTCCAAACGGCACCATATTCAACCAACAATACTTAGTTTGCGATTGGTGGTTCAACGTGGATTGCTCGAAATCGAAAGATTACTACACCTTAAACGGCGTCGACTCGCCATCCCTACCAAACTCAACTCCCTCGTCCTACCTTCAAGATCAATCAGTATCAGCCAGCATCCAGGAACACACGCTCATATACCCGGATGACCAAATGGCATCTTTCGAGTACATCGACGGCGATTTCGAGTCGCAAGAGACCAAGGACGACAGCTGACACTCATTCAAAATTTGTATAAAAATTCAAATCCTGTGATTTTTCTTTTCCCCCTGTTAAATATTAACTAATTACTAAAAATAAACAAAAAAACAGCATAATTCATTTTTATCGAGTGCCTCTGCCCATGTAAAATAACTGAGTAAATGATTTTTTTTTTAAAATAAATTAAATCAAAAATGAGTTTATATTTTCAGCCACTAGATGGCGCTGATTCTAGACTCGAGAGGCGTGATTGAACACGATTTTAATTAGCAATTATGTAATGGAGGAAATAGTATTGTGCTTGTGATTTTTCCAAAGAAAAAAACATTTTTCAAACGGCAATAATTTATATTACAATCGCCACATCCTTGTTCATTACACAACCGTGTGTTTACGAATATGTAACCATTACGAGGCAATTTTAAAACAAATTTCTACCAGCAAAAATCCTTGACCTTTGTAAGCATTACACGATTTTAACCAGAATTTTCATGACCAGGTTCGAGCCGTTTGTGATTTAAAAGCGACTTCCCACGACCAGCCAAAGGTTGCTGAATAAATGCCATTAAATAAGAAAATTCTGAATATTGCATAAGTATTAATACAAAACTTCAAAAAAAAAAATTAATTTCTACCTTATTTTCGCCATTACCATTCAATACTTGCACATGAATGAAAGATATTCATCAAATATTCATACCTTGACATTCATAACCTCGACTTTGTCCTCAAATTTTCCTTCCACCTTGAAACTATTATATATCTTGCTCCACATGCGAATTGCTCACATTACTCGACCCAGTACATCCAAATATGTGTTAATGTTGTCAACAATCCTCACAAAATTTGGTGGTTTTTCCTGCAAAACTCAACCATTAAACCAAAAGCACTTTATCACACAAAATGGCTGCCAACAACCTTGACAAACTGAAGAAAGCGTTATCCAAATGAACCGTAGCGGTCAACCGAGTGTCAACGCCGTGTTTTATCGACAATGTACTCGCTGAACTTTGACTTTATTGTTACAGTAGAGCAGAGGTGTGCAACATCCTGGCTTACCCGGGCCACATCGGAAAAAGAAGAATTATCTTGGACCACACATAAAATACATTGACACTAACGATACTAACATCAATAACCCAAACAATAATGACCGGTCATCGGAACAACGGTTGATCAATTTTTATATCTATATTTTAATCAATTTCTAACTATTTTATCAATTGATTATTTTTCTTATACATTACAGTACATACATAAACCTAATATTCGTTACATAAGCAAATCAATTTTATGAACATATAATGTCTCCCAACTAGTTCAAATAATCGAAGCTCTAAAGCTAGGTTCACACTTGTGTTCACACTAGACGCAACGCAACACAACGCAAGAAAAAATTAGTCAAATGCAACGCAGAGTCTGTTCACACTGTAGGACACATGTGAACAAAGCTGAAACAACTGATGTTGCGTATGGCCAATCAGATGGTTTCAATGAAACCTGGAAGTGGATCTAGTTATAGAACTAGTTCCAGAATCCGAAAATGGCAACTTGTTTCCTTGTGGCAAAATCTCGCCAACCACACGTGAATCTACAAGAGTAGTAGTCGATCATGATTGGTTGGCCACAAGACCTTTCCTTGCGTCAGATTCTAGTGTTTATTTCCCGTAGACAGTAAATACCGTTGAAATTAGGACTATTACGCAAGGACTTTTTGTTTCTCTGTGGTGGTGTACTAGTATATCAAAAAAATATGCATAGACCTTTCTCTTGCTCATCGACTATTGTTGGTGTCGGTACATTTTATGTGTGGCCTAAGACACAGATTAGCGGAATACACAGATGCGTCACTTCTGCAAAATCCTTTGTTCTCCTCGTGATCGGAAGGAAAACGGTGTTAAATGCTAAATGTTTATGATTTTTATAATTAGGATAATATGTAACAACAGGTTAATTTTGAATTTTTAAATTTATTTATCATCTATAAAAATATCTGAGGGGTTGTAAACAAGGAATTTTGATTTTAAAAATGTCGGGAAAGTACTTCCCGCTTGGCGCGCTTTTATTTTTTAAATCACGCGAAGAACAAAGAATTTTACCTGAGTGCCGCATCTGTGTATTCCCATAATCTAAATATCCTTTTTAAAATTTATTTATCATCAAACAACATTTGAGGGTCTGGAAACACTGAATTCTGAATTTTGAAGGGATAGGGAAAGTACCGCCCGCTTGGCGGCCAATCACGCAGAGAACAAAGGATTTTGGAGAAGTGACGCATCTGTGCGTTCCTCTAATCTGTGGGCTAAGACCACTTCTTTCAATGTGGCCCAGGAAAGCCAGGATGTTGGACACCCTAATAAATTATAACTTTTTATTCCCACACTCTTTTTCCAAGGTCGTAGGTCCTACACCTTTACAATCACCAATAATACATGATATAATATAGAACAAAAGGCTATCTTAGTAATACATCACTAAAAACTCCGTTACAAATACATAAATCGTCCCCAAAAACAATACAGATCCTCCGCAATCCATAAACACTTCATAATCCATCATCATCACCCAAATAGTTACTTTCATTCTCGGATCATTCTAACCATCCTATAATTTATATACCTGTTCGATTACAATTCGTCACACCAGGCAACGCACTCTACAAAATTTCTTTGTATTCCAACAAGCTCCTGGAGCGTCAGAACCACCTGGTGGTGCCCAAACACGACGCAGATTGATCTTTAGATTGTTGTTGTTGTTTCAGGGTCCATTTTAGGTAGTCGTATTGGGTTTGTGACGTAGTCAAATACCGTTTCAAGCACGTCAAACATCCTTGGTGCAGACTACTCACCTGTCATTTGTCTCGTGACCCCCTTAACCTTTTATTTTTAGGATGCCTTCAACCCCTAAGTTAACCAAGTTCCTCGAATTTTGTCTGCACATTGAATGTAAAAAAAAATAAGACATTTTATGGGAAGACATTTTTGTCGCGATCTGGGCTCACGGGTCCTTGAATCGTCCGCTAATGGCAAGATAATTCATTTCATGTTCCGTTGTTCCAAGCTAATTGTAATTTACTAGGTCAGAGTAAGCACAATGTCATCAGACAAATTCCGGAAACAAACCCAACCCACCCACAAAGACCTACTTTCTTTTGTTTGCATTACAAAACACTTTTCATTTTTCATTTTTTTTTCGTTTGATGCATTCCAATGAAAGTTGAAGAGAAGGTGTTGTCTCCGTTGCCTTGACACTCATGTTGGGCGCTAGGTCACACAAATCTTCATCCTGAAAGATTTCCGCCCCAAGTCCGTATAAAATATACAGCGTGCGAGTTTTAACCAAATAAATGAGAGACTGACTGTTTCTAGTGAATGCTTAGTGCAGACTGAATATGCTTTATTGCAAGGGAACTTATATACCAAGTGAGGGATAAAAGCGGTTTGGGAAATTATCAGCGCAAGATGCAGAAGAGTAAATCCCTTCTGCACCTCACACTGATAATTTCTACTTGCGTGCAAGTAGAAATTATCAGCGCGAGGTGCAAAAATGGTTACTAATGTGTCTTCCAAGTTGTTTGAAGTGATGAATCTCAAATTGAATGGTTCAGTGTTTTACTTTAACATATTTTACATAGGGGTCGCGACAGATAAGAAGTGGGTGAAGTCAGAACACTCCAGTTACGACGAGACAAGATATTACAATTTCCGCCACTGAACACCTGTTCTTACTTTCCCTCTTCTTCAGAAGATCGCAAACATTTCTTCATTCTGACACATTAGAATATAAATAGAAATAAGCAACACACCCGAAAATATCCCAACCATCAAATGCAGATAAATGCGCGAAAACAAAGAAAAATAAATCAAAATAAAATAACAGAAGTTTCTTTTTGTGTTTATCATTTGTCAATTTGCTGATAACATCATCTTCTATTTTTCCATTCCATTCATGTCCTTATTGAACAAGGTTATACCCACCATCAAATTCCATATTCTGCTCCAAGTCCCACCCACTTAAAACAAACATGCAAATACAAACCAACAAAAAAATCATTCACAAGGCAAACACAAGGTAAAAACCATCTCGACGACCAATTTTAAGACGAAAATAACACGAAACCGATCCACTTCCGTACAAATTTCTACAGTCCCCATTTCACTCACAAACCAGACCATCAAACACAAACAATATCAATGTCGCAACCGCCCCCCACGCAATTTCTACAACAATATTGACTAATATTTTCTTAGAATTAAAACCAAATCAGATTAGGGTCAAGGTAGAAACCCGTCATTTTCTTACACTTGCATACCGACCATCATTAGTCGTTTTTACTGCGTTTTAACACTTCACACCGATTATATAAAAAAAAAAATACATTTCTATTAACAATTGCGTGTATCTACGTGTGATTCAAATTTAGATAATGGGTGGGAAACAATAAGATAAATCCGATTGGATCGTCCATAATTGGCCAAGCAACGCGCTTCCCACCGTCACCGACCTTGTCCGCCTCGCGCCCATATCACATCCGTCTCCGTGTGCAGTAGGATACGGGAATCCCCACTCCGAACCCCTTTTCCACACAAAAAACATGAAAAAACCATTAAACACGCCCATTAAAACCCTAAAAAACAAGATAAATTAAGCACACGTGCAGTGGCACCTCTTTTCCCTTTCTTTCACTCTTATTTTTTTCCCTTTCAGGTTTTTCCCAACACACAATTTATTGTGGGGATTATCTCCATGTTTGCGTTCCATAATGGCCGTGCAACTTTTTTCAAAACTCGGCCAGGATGTGCCACCACGTGGCCGTAAATTTCGCCTTCCTCGAACGAAGGTGTGTGAAGTGTTCTCTTTTTTATGGAACCTTGCGCAAACGGCGTTCTGATGGGCGAGAGTGATGCTGCGTCACGGCCCACTGAACGTGACCCACATCCCGTGCTAACTCGACGACCAACTAGCGCAAGATGCGCAAATATCGGTGCAAATTCGCGATGGCCTCAAAGGATAAGCGCGAATTTTCGCACATTGAACCACCGAGATCATCGCCAAATTGAAATAAATGACCACAAGGTCGCATTTAAACTCGACTAGAACAATTGCACAAGCGCGAAATGCGATTTTAACAACTTCTTGTGTCAACCGTGGACAAATTACGCCTTAATACCGTGAGAAAAGGGAATTTTCCCAACCTTGAGCGTCTCGAAACCCTTATTTCGCCTCCCTTTGTCAGTCTCTAACCCTTTGATAACCTCTTATGCAGATGAGGCAAAGCAAAATATCAATTCAAAGCTAAATTTGTACTTTCGATTTCCAAAAGGGTCGTCTCTTCCATTGTCTTTTGACCTCGAGTGAGCGATGCAACGTCACTGATTTCACTCGAAGCAACCCCACCGAGGTGGAATATAACTCATTCTCCACAATGCAAGCTTGGGTGGAATGACGCGAATGGCAATGGGAATTGAAAAGAGCGGAAACCGGGTGGATTTTCACTGATCCACTTGTCGTTTCTGTGGACAAGGGTGGGGTCAATGATTGGCACACATAAATTCTCGCTGGGCAAGCAAAAGTGGCCGTTAGACCCTTTCTTCGGACACCAAAACTCGGTCATGACCCATTAAACGAACCGAAAAATCAAAACAAAAATATTCCAAATTGCAATTCATTCGAATTTTATTGATTTTTTTATTAATTATTTGATTATTTCTAACAAATTTTTAATTTCTTTTATTTTTCAATTAGAAATTTTAATAAAAGTCTTTTTTTTATTTAAATAAAAAATAAATAAATTTTATGGTTATTTTCTTTGTTTTTCTTTCTTGTTTTCGTTTTTGGGGATGTTTATAAAGAAAATTTCCCACTTTTCTAAAATTTGCATCATCCTATCAAGTAACGGCTAATGACCCATCCGCCCAAGGCCCTTCAGACGCCGCCTACTGTGCACACTCACAAATTGTGGCGTCAGAGCGATAATAAAAAAAATAAAAAAAATAAAAAAATTTTAAAAGGGAAACGCTTACCTCATTGGTCACGAAAACTTCCTGTATATAAGGAGAGGGGATCCTACGCGTTTCACTACGGACGCATCTTCTGTCTGGATAAGGAGTGAACAGAAAAGGTAAGAGCAAATGTTTACTTTAGCGTTCTTTATCCGCTACATTTCTACCGTAAAAATTGCTACCTCAAACGCACTAAGAAAAAAATTAAGTAAATTTAATGTTTATGAATTTTCATTAATTTAGTTACCATAAATCTCCATATTTTTACATTTAATTTACATTTCAATCTCAGCGATCCAAACCTTTTTTCAAACCAAGTCGTGCAGAGAAGCCCAACCCCAAAAAACTTCATACAGTCGAAACTCTTTATAACGAATCGCAAGGGACCCAAAAAATCGATTCGTTCTATCGAAATTTTTTAACATGGTGTTCTATGGCCAGCCAACCAAACCGGCCATTTTTAAATATTCGTCATATCGATAATTCGTTATATCGCGATTCCTTATAAAGAGTTTCGACTGTATTCCCCAAACTTTAAATAATTTTAACATCGAAATACAAAACCCGAGAGAAAAAACCAATCAATTAAATTAAAATAACTTTTCTTTTAGTTTTTCTCACCAAATCCATCACTGAAGAAGAAAGAAAAAACCAACCCAACATGAAAATTGCATTACTGATCCTATCCATAGGTACATGAACCTCTAAAAATTAAATTAAAAAAAAATCCCTAATTTAAAAACTAAAAACTTAAAACTTAATTCCAGGTGTGATTACCGGTTGTTTGGCAGCTTCTAAGGTAACTTTTTTACAACCTTTCTGTGTCAATACTTGCTCCAGTTCAATGTACCAATCATATAATAATTTGTGCAGGCAAAACGCTCCCATTCTTACGGCGTGGACGAGTTAGATGAACCTTCCAACCTGCCGTCAATCACTCAACAAGTATATGGTGGACAACCAGGAGCCCAAGGTGCTTATCCAGGCAGCAGCGGATCCCCTGGTTCCTCCCACACTCATCCCGGCTACCCCGGTCAAGCCAGCACCCATCCTGGGTCTCCAGGGTATGCCAACGCTGATCTAGGATCACCCGGATCAGTTTACGGCTCCGAAGGATCCCCAGGGTACGCCAACACTGACCTAGGATCACCCGGGTACGCTAGTACTCACCCAGGATCTCCGGGTTATGGCGGTTCTCACCCAGGATCACCTGGATCAAGTTATGGTTCAAGTGGATCTGCAGGTAGAAAAGATTGGAACCAGTACAAGGGGGAATCTCAGAGGGGTTCATGGAGCCACAGTGGCAATGATGGAAGTTGGGCTAAAGGAGGATCTCAGAAGGGCGCTTGGAAACACAGCGGTAACGATGGAAGTTGGAACCCGAGTGGATCATGGAACAGTGGTCAATGGGATCAAGGTTCTTCAGGAGGGGAAGGAGCCATACCTGGCACAGCTGGACGTGATTATCCAACTTATTCTGTCGTACCCGGTACCGGTTTCAGGTGTAACCAGCAAAAGTGGCCAGGAATGTATGCGGACGTTCAAGCGAAATGCCAGGTAAGCGGCAATTCTTGAATAGTGTTTGCTGAATGTGAATTCTAACATTGTTCTTTCAGGTTTTCCATATTTGTTCTGAAGGTGGCAAACAAGACAGTCTTCTTTGTCCCAACGGAACTATTTTTCAACAAAAATATTTCACCTGTGATTGGTGGTACAATGTCGCTTGTGCTGATTCACCCAATTACTATTCGCTTAATAGCGAATTGAACAAAGATAGTGGTAAAGGAAGTGGACAATGGCAAAGTGGTTCAGGTTCATCCTGGTCTTCGCAAGGCTCTCACGGATCCTCTTTTTCTGCCCAAGGACCTCAAGGCCCCTCTTTCTCTGGTTATGGTCCAAAGGGTCCCACCTTTTCTGGTCAAGGACCTAGTGGACCAACTTTTAATGCTCAAGGACCGAGAGGTCCCAGTTTTTCTTCTCACGGTTCTAAAGGACCCAATTTCTCTTCTCAAGGCTCTTCCTATGGACCTTCCTCTGGCTCTGGATCTTCCTATCAACCATCCTCTTCTTCTGGCTCTCGAAGACCTTCCTATTCTACTTCAGGATCTCATGGAACTACTCATTCAGCTTCTGGGCCACATGGACCTAAATTTAATGCTAAAGGTCCCCAGGGTCCCTCTTTTAATGCACAAGGACCAGTTGGACCTACTTTCAATGCACAAGGACCAGTTGGACCTACTTTCAACGCAGAAGGCCCAGTAGGACCAACTTTTAATGCCGAAGGACCAGTTGGGCCAACATTCAGCGCTTCTGGACCAGTTGGACCAACCTTTAATGCACAAGGACCAGTTGGACCAACATTCAATGCACAAGGACCAGTAGGACCAACTTTCAATGCAAAGGGACCAGTTGGACCAACCTTTAGCGCCTCTGGACCAGTAGGACCAACCTTTAGCGCCTCAGGACCAGTAGGACCAACCTTTACTGCCACTGGACCAGTTGGACCAACATTCAACGCAGAAGGACCAGTAGGACCAACTTTTAATGCCGAAGGACCAGTTGGGCCAACATTCAGCGCTTCGGGACCAGTTGGACCAACCTTTAATGCAGAAGGACCAGTAGGCCCAACATTCAATGCTCAAGGACCAGTAGGCCCAACATTCAGTGCCTCAGGACCACAAGGCCCAACATTCAGTGCCTCAGGACCACAAGGCCCAACTTTCAGTGCCTCAGGACCACAAGGCCCAACTTTCAGTGCCTCAGGACCACATGGCCCAACTTTCAGTGCCTCTGGCCCAGCCGGTCCCACAGTCAATGTAAAAGGCCCATACGGTCCAAGCGCAAGCTCGCATGGAGGATATGGTCCAAGCGCAAGCTCGCATGGAGGATATGGCCCAAGCGTCAGCTCCAAAGGTCCATACGGTCCTAGCGTAAGCTCGCAAGGCGGTTACGGCCCAACAGTCCACGTTAAAGGTCCATCTTCGCCGTCATATGGATCTTCAGGTTCTGTCCACACTTCATATCCCAGTTATCCATCCAGTTACAAGCCAATTAGCCAAACAGGAGCTCCAGGGAATCCCGGTTATGGGGTAGATTACCGCCCAGCAGTTGTCTATGATCCACCAACAACTCGCCGGCCTCATTCTGGCTATGGGTCACCAGGTGGCAGCATTGGCTATGGAACCACAGCTCCGATTGTTGCTGAGGAGGAGGAAACAGCAGGTGCAGGATACTGAGATGTTTTGGCAAAATCTGGACTTGATAATGGAAAATTTTTCTTACTTTTATTATTTCTGAAAACTGTGATGTGAACGCATGCAGGTTGTGCGGTATTTTGGGAATGTCAAAAATTATAATTTTTTGATAATTTTTTTTGTATATTTTTGAATACTTTAACTTGATATTCATTTCATCCCACTTGATTATTATGTGTAATCCATTTTATACTTCGTTTTCCTGCAATGCATGAAAACAGATTGTGCACAAAAATTTAAATATTGTATCATCATGTCTGTATTTGTTCATTGAATATACCTGCCAATAAAACAACATATTTCATGTTTTATTATATTATGTTGTGGTTTTTCTCCAATCAATTTATCCTAGCCTTTGTGCAGCTTGTGCTGATACTTTCTGCTTGCGTACATACGCAGTCGTTGACGGATAGTTGCAGGAGGGCCAAGACCGTAAATGTGTACACATCGTCATCAACTGTCGCTAAGCACACCACGCATCACATCCTGTAATCTCGCTTTGGGAATGACGTCACACGTATCAACACGAAACGACAGAAATGAGTCGTTTTATGCCTACTTCACACTTGAACCACTTATGTAGAAGTTGTGACTTTTAGAAAGTCTAATGACAGATACAATACGCGTTTGTTTACCAACGATCTTTCAACTGTTACCAGTCATGGTTATAAGGTTATAACTTGACTTTTTATATCTAGAAAATTCATGGTTTTTACTCCCGCTTAACAAATTTATGGTTAAAAATATGAATTGGCTTGGCTTGGCTCCCCAAGAAAGTGGCGACCCACATTGCCGTCTTTTAGTACTAATGTTGCTTGCTACACTCTTAGTGAACTTCACTGCAGTGTCCTGCAATTATGTCAATTTCATAAAATTTTTTAAATTTGTATTTCTGAAGCTGATATCTCAATTCTAATTTAAAAAAGCTAGTCTATTTTTTAAAAAATAGTAACAAACTTCCATTGGCTTTCAAGTTTCATCAAAAAAACGTAATTGATTAACAATTTTATAAAAATAAAAACTAATTTATGGGAGCATCCATAGACGTCTTTTTTTAAAAAAAATTCTTGACTGATATCACAAAATGTTACAAAAAGTTACAACCACAAATATCTACTATTTTTTCTCAATTTTTGTCTAGAAGTTGTACAAAATGTTCAAGTAACACGGAAAAATTCTAGTAATAAAACACAACAAAACAAACTTTTCATGCAATTATAACATCGTGCTATCTTCTTCCTGATATGCGAAAAGTCATTAAGAAATTTGGATCAAAACAAAGTAGAGCAATTATGTAGAGATTAAACAATTTTAATTTGTTTTTAACAACTTTCACTTTTATAATGGATGCACTTCACATCCTGAGAAATGATATAAAACATAAATTTATTTCCTCAATTCTATACACACTTATATAGATAATACTTGAAAATAAACTGTTTCTCAAAAACACTTTCTGATGTACTCCTAAGGAGATTAGCAGCAAAGCTCAGGGGCAGCAATTTCCACTTTTCTAGCACTTTCAAGTCCCAGCATAAAATTTTTATCCAAAATAATTTTTTTTTAAATAATAATAAAATGGTTTTACAAACTATTTCAGCCATTCCTCTGACTAACAATTAGCCAATTAATTCTTTGAAATATTCACCTCAAATTTTATTCACACAATAAGTTACTTCTGTTTGCGAACGTTGAACTGACATTGATTCACTCCAAATGGAGGTTGCTTGTAACCAATTTAATGAATGCCAATATAATTTCAACGTGCAAAGCCAATTTTCACTAGACGCATTCATAAAGTCATTTAGACTAAACAGCATTTTTAAACTTCTTGTCTCAATAAAACCTCACCGATTTACTCAGTTTTCAGTCGCAGTGGGCATGCGCACGACACATAACATCAACAAAAAAATGATGTTATTTATGGCATTTCGTAGTCACTCAAAATAGTCTTGGCAAATCGGTGGACGGTTCGTCGAAGGGTTTATTGTAATACAGTCGAAACTCTTTATAACGAATCGTGATATAACAAATTATCGATATAACGAATACCTAAAAATGGCTGGTTTGGTTGGCTGGCCATAGAACACCATGTTAAAAAATTTCGATATATAACGAATTCTCGTTATAACGAATCGATTTTTCGAGTTTCTTGCGATTCGTTACAAAGAGTTTCGACTGTATTATTTATTTGTTATTCATTAAAATTAATATTTTGCTTCATTACTTTGCAAAATTTAAAATTTTTTCTGCGAAAAGTGATATGCAGCAAAGCTCAGGGGGCAAAAGCTCAAACAACTGCTATCCAAATTTCTTTGCAAGTTGACAAATGTATTTTGTCATTGAACATTTCCTTACCTATTGCTTTTCCCAACCTTAATTAAACTTAATGTGTTTCCTTCCCTCGCTTCTGGTGTTCACCCATTTTTACCTCAAGTTAATCTTGTGCAATTATCAACAATTGTTATTTCTTTTTGTCATCGGTTAGATTAATGACAACAATTTTCTACCGGAAGGAAGAAAAATGAGTAACAATAGACCACAACTTTTCCTGAATGGCCAAAAAAAATGTAAATAAATAAAAGTAAAAATCTCAAACTTATCCTTGTGTGTGGGATGTAGAACTCAACTCTAATTTTTTATTTCTTATTTTATTTTTTTTTTTATTTATTTTAAGTTTGACCAATTTCCTTAATCATGTGTATCCACTCTTGTTAGAAAACAAGATGATGAGGGAGTTTCCACAAGATGCCATTTCTTTTTTCTAGGACAAATGCAATTTTTCATACTATAAAGAATGCAACATTTAGCCTAGAATTACAAAACACTTTTCATTTCGTCAAAAATGTTAGAAATTTACATTTTTCTAATCCAAAATTGCAAAATTTTGCATATTCGCAATTCATAATCCCATAAATCATGTAATTTCATACGTTTCCTTTCAAAAACTTATTTCTTAACACCAAATTTATTTTAACAAATTCCAAAAATATGTGGAAATCAAATCGGATTTTAGAAAATCCCAAAAAAAATTTTTTTAAATTTTTTCTTAAAAATATATTAAATTAATTTCCACACTTAAATGCATTTTTCACACGTAATTTCCCACTTTTATTTCAAAAGCACATTACTTAACACCCAAATTTTTTTATAAAAAAAATTCTAAAATTGTGTGTAAATCAAATTTGGATTTTACTAAAATCCCAAACCAAAAAAAATCACAACTTTTAAAAAATTATTCAATTAATTTCCACACCTAAAATGAATATTTCCACACTTTTCCTTTCAAAATCAAATCAGATTTTACTAAATCCCAAAAAAAAAAATTTAAATTTTTTCAAACAACTTAATTAATCTCCACACCTAAACTTCACCACCAAAATCCATTGTTTCCATTTTTTCCTCTCCTAAGAATAAAATTGCGCGCAAAACGCAAAAAACCTGACACTAATCAAACAAATAACTCTTCCTATGTTCTCACTTCTCACCACGATTTAAAATCCAAAGATAATTTTTTCCAACCGCCCATCCATTCACGTTCTCCATTTCTTGAGAAACCCTGACGTCACCCAATTCCTGCGGCCACTTTGACTGACAAAAATCGCTCGCAGTTGTTCCGTCGAACGACCTACAGACCCAAATGCAGCTTCTCTCGCTCCGCCCTCTCTGTGTGCATCACAAACAATTAGAATAGACACGTGGGGTCCATTATTTAAACCACAAGCTTGGTCAATGGATGAAACTTACAATCCTAACTCTGGACTCGAGAGCGTCGTACACCACAATGCACGATTGAGGTAAGACAGTCAAATTTCTTATGTTTTGCCATCAAAGGGTGAAGACCTCTGACGAGTGATTTTTATTTTTATATTTTTAAATTTTTAAATTAATGATTTGTGTTTAGCAAATTATAGTTCATGTGATGGGGCATTTAAGGTGAATAACTTTGGAGTGATCAATATTCACCTACATTTCACACATTGTTTGTGTAAATGAGAGGGGGGGGGGGCATTGAGAGAATCTTGACCTTATAGTGGCTGTAATTGAATTTCTATTGGTAATTAAATGGCTCATAAATTTGACATTGTAAATTCGGTGGTGCGAGGAGTTAAATTGCTTCTTTCACTTTTCAAATCGAGTTGTTATTGTGATGGTTCATAAATTTTTTTAAATGGAATTAATTTCTTTTTGTTTTCTTTTTCTTTTTATTTTAAGTTCCTGTTGATACAATGGTTCATCATTCGAGTTTGAGAAATAGAAAAATGAAGCTAGTTTGTTTGTGGCATCAAGTTTTTTGGTTTGGTAAGTCAATTTTATTAGTTTAGTGATTATAAAACGTAAATTTCATAAAATCTAAAGAAAATTAGTTGATTTTAGGAAATTTTATTGAATTATGGTTAATTTATAGGGGATTTTGGTAAATTTTTAAGAGATTTTGGTAAATTTTAAGAGATTTTAATGAATTTTGTTGGATTTTGTGGTGAATTTTAATAGATTTAAGTGAGTTTTATAAATTTAAGTGAGTTTTTATACATTTTAGTAACTTTTAATAAATGTTTTGCGAATTTTTGTAAATTTTAGCAACTTTTAGTAAATTTTCTTACCATTTATCCTATTCTAATCAAATTTATAACATTCTATGCAACTATATAACATTTTTGTTACTTTTCATAACATTCTACAAAATTTTATAAATTTTTTCAACTTTTTAAAAAAATTCCTACCACATTTTAAAACATTTTATTTAATTTCAAACTCTTCTTTAACCTCAACTACAATTTTACAACAAAAAAAATTTATTACTAAAGGTCACCTTTTTCCAACTAATTTATGCATGCAAATGTGGATCCTCCCCTGCAGTGGTCAGTTATCTTAACCGTTAAAACCGAGGTCAATACTCCTTTCTATTTTCCTCCACGCCTAAAAACCACCCAAACAATTTAATTTCATCTAACAAAATCCCAATTTTCATCTCCACCGCTCCAACTTCCACAATCTCAATGAAAAATTCCGACAGGAAGTAAATATTGGACACAAAACACGTTTTTCCAAACCACAAACATGTAATAATGCAAATCACCGTTATTTCGTCACGAAAACCAAAAAATAATCTCTTTCATCCTCGTATCTAGTTTGACTACTGATCAACCGCTCACATCTCAATCCCTGGTTAATTAATTTATTTTTTATATTTATTTTTTTAAATTTAATTATTGGGATCTTGACCAGCACGAGATTCTCATTCACACGCCAATCGTAAACGTTCCTTTAGATACGGAAATGTTTCACCTTAATCGCATACGATCAGCTGTTATTTAAAATCACTGTCCTGGAACGGAAAGTAGAATAGCATTGGGAACTTGAGAACATCAAGTCCTCCATATACAGCGCTCGTTATTTAGCAACTTTGCTTGACATCAAAATCGAGTCCAACGCGTAAACACGCATAAACTTCACTGCAAGTGGATGCAATCTGCTTTTTTTAACGTATAAAGCCGTGCAATGAATAGCAAAAGAACTTTAAACATCAAAAAAAGTTTTTAATTTAAAGTTCTTTTAATTAAAATATTTTATTATTATTATTATTATTATTAGAAGTAAAATAAGTGGTCATTCAAGCCACTTCCGGTTCTATTTTGTTTATTCGAGCTAGTCTTTCGCGGCTTTTTCGTGAAAACAACAATTTTGAGATTTAATCCGTGAGAAATCCGTCTTAAGTGTATAATCTTGAAACGACCTTCAAACTCTGCGATTTTTATCACTAAAATTTAAAAATTTCCAAAAAAAAAATAAATAAATAAATAAATAAAATTTCAAAGTTCAAAAAATTCTAAATTCAAAAATCATTTTTTATTTACTTATTTTATTTTCTCATTCTTTAAAATCAAAACATTTATCATCACTCCCATCTGACATGTCACTTTAAAACAAAGTAAACCCATCATTTGCTTATCAGCAAATTAGAAACAAAAAAATCAAAAGAACCCAACTCAACTGAACCAGAACTCAAACAGCTGACAAACACCAAAACCAAGTCCAATTTGATGCCTTTGACCCCATTAAAAACCCACTCGAGCGAAAATTCGATTTCAATTCACTTTTCCCCATTCAATCCGCAAATAATCACAAACTTTCACAATCAAAATCAAACCTCCATTTTTCAACCACAAACAAAACAACAAATTACAATCACAACTTATTTCTTTCCAGGGTTGTTGCTCTTGCCCATCGCTCTGTCCAGTCGTCAGGTTAGCCAACGCCGCAAGGTAAAAAACAAACAAAATTTCCGCTTTAATATTACTATTATTTATTATAATAAATATTAAAAAAAAAAAAAAAAATTAAAAAAAAAATCCTTTTTATTTATTTCCTCGCACTTTTTGCTCCATTGTATTACTTTTGTTCATCCATTACTTTTCCCTCCCTTTAGGACTTCCCCACACTATTTTACCCAGGCTCAAACCGCCAATTGGTCACGTTAGCACCTCACGAAGTGCCTGTTTCCACTTCCTCGCCACTGGACAACCACATCGGTCAAGCAAATGACCTTTCTCCCGCTCAAAACCACTTGCAAACGCAAAACTTCGACGAGCCTCGCGCGCAAACGGTCGAAAACGCTCAAAACCAAGTTCAAGTCGTTTACATCCGTCCAGGGTCCGACCAATCGTCGTCGCTGTTCGACGTCGTCCAGGGGTTCCAAGACAAGCCGTTGGAGTCGCTGGAAAGTCAGTCGGCGTTCCGAAACGTGCCTCGACGACCCCACTTTTCGCTGGCCAGCGCCAACTCGCCCAAAGCTCTCCGTCCTTACCCATTAAGGCTACGGTTGCAGGATTTAGTGAGTCCGCCAGTCCAGCAGTCCCACGTCGAGCCCCAGCAGGTGGCGCCACAACAACAACAGTTCCACGAACCCCAACAACAACAGTTTCAACTCGAAGCGTTCCAAACGCCCGAGGAAATGATCGTTCCTCAAGAATTCCAATTTGACGAGCAAAACCAACACGAGTTCAACAATTTTGACCAACAACACAACAATTTCGACCAACAAAACAATTTCGACCAACAAAACAACAATTTTGATCAACAAAACAACAATTTCGAGCCACAACACGACGACAACAACAATTTCTTCCAACAAAACGAGCAATTTGAGCAATTCGCGCACGATAATGGCGAAAATCAACAATTTTTCCCCTCAACTTCGCCTCCCGAGCCCCAATTTATTCAAATCCCAACCCAAACGCCGCCCCCGAAGCTCCCGCGACTCCCCTGGAACATTCCCCAACGTCGTCCACATTCACTGGACATTGACGACGCGTCTAATCAACAATTTTCTCCCATTTTGTCATCGAACCAACAATTCGATCCGCCTGTGCCGTCTGGTCAGCAATTTGCGCCTCTTGTGCCGTTTAATCAGCCGTCGGGCGACTTGCAACAGTTTCCTCAACATCCGCAAGAGTTTATTGAGAATGAAAACGTGAACGATGCGTTCCAGTTTGTGGATAATCAGAATTTCGACACCAAGTCGGCGCCCTTGAACACCGATTTCGGCGTCGACAACTTTTTTCGCTCGTCGGGGACGAATTTTTCGTGCAAGGATCAACAATTTCCCGGATATTACGCCGATATTCAAGCCGGATGTCAAGTAATTAATGAAAAAAATTAATCAAAATTCATCCGCAATTAAAGATTTTTTTTAAATTTTTTTTAAAAAAATCGATAAATTTTTTAAAATACGAATTAATTGGAAAAATCTAATGGAAAAATCGAAAAAATTGGAAAAATCGAAAAAATTGGAAAAATTAAAAAAATTGAAAGAAAAATCGAAAAAATTGAAAAAAAATCGAAAAAATTGAACGAAAAATTGAAAAAATTGAAAACAAAATCGAAAAAATTGAAAATTCATCCGCCATCTTTAAGTTTTCAATTCATTTAAATTTTTTTTTTAAATTTTTTCGATTATTTCCGGTTTTTTTTCAATTTTTTCGACTATTTCCAGTTTTTTTTTTAAATTTTTTCGACTATTTCCAGGATTTTTTAAAATTTTTTCTATTATTTTCAGTTTCTTTCAATTTTTTATCTCCAATTTTTTCAATTTTTCCGATTTTTTCCAGTTTTTTCAATTTTTTTCTAATTTTTTTCAATTTCTTTCCGGATTTTTTTCTATTTTTTTTTCCAATTTTCTTTCCAGACTTTCCACGTGTGTTACGGGGGCAGCCACTTCAGCTTCCAGTGTCCATCCGGCACCTTATTCGACCAGAAATACCTAGTTTGCAACTGGCCCCACGACGTCAACTGCAATTCATCCCCGGACTTTTACCACCTCAATTCCATTTTCCTCGACCAACAATACCAATCAAAAAAAAAATAACCTCTCTATAAAACACTGTAAATAGCTATACCGAGGCATCAATTAACCAATCGATTTTTATTTCATTTTATATTTCATTTTATACGTTCAAAAACTGTTGCCATACGATGAAAATTAATCTGTCTCCCCCAACATAACTTAAAAACATTCTCATAGGGTTAATTTATTTTCAATTTCCATTTTACGGTCAAATAAAATTTAAAAAATTTACATTTTTTAAATTTAAACATTTTTTCCACACATTTTCAAATTTCTATTTCATAATTTTCTTAATCCGCGCCAACAAATTCTCCGCCACCGGTGAAAACGTCATCGCCCATTCGTCGTGTATGGTCTCCTGCAAGACCCCATCCACTTTCTGCTGGTAACAAATGTCCATCACAACACCTTCATCTAGAAATACCCCAAAAAAACGCATCAAACTCAGCGCCCCACGCGGAAACCACTGGCAACTCACTCAAAAAGTCTTCCAACAAATTTATCAGTTCGATGGCCTCGACATCACCCAGAGTGGACGTGACATTTTTCATATTTGTGGTGTAGTTCCACAGAGCTTGACACACCATGCTCGCCAGCTGCCAATCAGAGCCGCCGAAATCCCTCAGAACGTCAATCAGTCTGAAATGATCGTTTTATAGGGTCGGGAAAAGTGGGATTTAAATACCGTGGCGTTTATACTTTCTTATTCCGCCTTCGTTTTTCAAAATTTCCCTTTTGTCTTCGTCCGCCATGAAGTTAATGAGCACACCGCAAGAGGTGTAAACAAGGTCCTTGTTGCGTGAATCCAACGTTGTTATCATCATGTCGAGCACTAGTCAATTAGCTTGTTTTATCATCTGTCAATTATGGCTAACATTGACAGTCCACATACAGTAAAAGCTATTTTATTCAGCCATAAAAACATCGAAATTTTCAGAATAGAAGATTTAGGCAGGGCCAGATTAAGAGGGAAACAAGAGCCTAAATATCAGAGTCTAAAAGGCCCCATGGTACATGGTATGGGTAAAAAAAAGTATTTTTTTGGCTAAAAATGCATTTTTTTGGGCTGAAAATGCATTTTTATTGGCTGAAAATGCATTTTTTTGGGCTAAAAATGCATTTTTTTGGCTGAAAATGCATTTTTTTGGGCTAAAAATGCATTTTTTTTTGCTGAAAATGCATTTTTTTTTGCTGAAAATGCATTTTTTTTTGCTGAAAATGCATTTTTTGGCTGAAAATGCATTATTTCACTGGAAAATGCATTGTTTTGCATGAAAATTAAACTTTTTCAGCTCAAAATAAATTTATTTCCCATGAATGTGCATTTATCCACCTACAAATGCACTTTTTTGGGCATTTAAATGTTGTCATTTTCTCATTTCTGAATATTCATGACAGAATCCGATTTCTTATATGAGAAGCCCTTATCGCAGCCATTTTTTGAACAAGTGTGTCCCATGGTGCCCTTCTCCTTTGAGAACTGCAAAAACCTACAAATCCGCTCCTGATTCATGGGCCCTCCCTGTTGGAAGTCTGTGGGTGCCCGTTAAAGCTTTCCCTTCATTCCAATGCCGGATAGAATAGAACAACTTTTACTGTGCTAACCTTTCAATCTGGCGAGAAAATCGCGAACTTCATCAGACCGTGTTAAGTTCCCTAAAACTCTAGTAACTTCGAGCACCTCGTTCGAGTTTTCCTTGAGTAAAATCCCCACTAAATCTTTGGGAAGAAAAAAAAACGAGAAAATGTCATTTTCCCAATGCCCACCAAAACCAGCGCCATTTTTGACGTTTTCAAAAACTCACTTTCAGTGATTTCAAGTATTTTAGCACCGCATTTCTCCTTTTCTACAGAATAATAAGATATGTTGTTTAGCGTTGCTAATGTGCTTAGAATCAACTCTTGGTTGTCTGATGAGGTTTTTTCACCTGAAAAAACCCACATTTTTCACATTTCAATCAAAGTTTGACGTCACACACAAATGTTTACTTAGAATTGTGGAAATGTGATTGAAGCATAATGGATGCGATGCCACTCGAGGACCAACATCAGGATGAATACTCATGTTGGCAACCACTCGAATCAACTGTTATTTTGTTAGAATTTCTTATAAATAAATAATTAATTCAATGAATAAATAAATATATTTTGCCTTAATAACTGCGTCTTCCATTTCCACGGAAGTTATGTCGTTACTGTCGGCCGTGTTCGAGATTCCTTCTTCTAAGCTCAGATTTAAATAGAGTTGCAACAATTCTAGAAGAGTGTCGATGCTTTTTGGATGATCGTAGAGCAATTTTCGCGCTTTTTCGTTCTTGGCCGTCAAATTTCCTAGAGTGAATGCTAATCTGATCATTAACTCCTGAAATTAGATAAAATGAAGCATTTTTAGTCGGGTTAAGACGTTTTAGAAATGATTTGATTCGATTAGCTTTTATACTTTTCTTTTGTGGTACTTCTCCAAGACCGCCATTAACGTCGGAAATGCCGCCGCCTCGTCCGTTACGATTGTGCAGATGTCGGAATGCGTTGTTAGTTTACTAATTTAAATAAATTGATATTATTTTTAAAAAATTGTATTTATTTTTATGGAATTTTACCTCAATATTCTTGAAATATTCATAACAACATCCACTTCGTCCTGGAAAAGTCCTAAGCTACAAATTAAATGCGGGATGACACCGGAAGTTAAAAATGAGTGTCGATTTGCTACTCCTTCTGCCAAGTTGCGAAGGCATCCAGTCAGCTACATTTTTCATTTTTATTTCATAAAACTTGATTAAAATCTCGTACTATAAAATTTAAATGGTATTAGTGTATACTTGGTATAAAACATGTGAAATTTGTTCCGGTATTTTTGTCGAATTTTTCTTCTGCAACAAACAATAAAATAAAATAAAATAAAATACAAGCTATGCTTCACTAATTCCAGTGTAGTTGTGAGTTCAATACTATTTCACGGTTCAAATTTGTATTAAATATATAAGGTTATTCACAACTGTACTGGAATTGGTTCTCGCCTCCACAATGTTTTTAAACGAACTTCTTGGTTGATTATCGAGATTAGTTTGGTGATGACATCAATACATCCCAAATTTGATAATTCTCTCATCAAAGCTGAGTTTATAGATAAAAATTTAAGAGCTCCGACACCATACACAAGTGCTTCTGAATCATCAATGGGATGCATGTCACTTATTGATTGTAGAAAAATTTCTAAAATGAAATAAATAAAGCTTCTTTTTATGGAAAAAATTATAATAACAATTGTAAATCCACCTAATAAATTATCTTCCAAAAATAATTGGTCATTGCCATCATTTCTTGTTATCTTAAAAATTAATTTACACAAAGTTGTCAAGTTATTTCCTTTAACCTTCATCTAGAGTGACAAAAATCAATTTTTATATTTAAAAAAAAAACATATATACATGATAATAATTTTTCTCACAGCAAAGATGATTCTTGCCAACTGTAACTGGAATTGTTGATTCTTTGTATCAAGTAGTTTATATAACAGTTTTAAAATAGATGCCCTGTGTGCACAATTTCTTCCAAGAAAATTCCCAGCTTCAAGAGTGCTGTACAACTGTCTGGCCACATCACAAAATATTTCCTCATCTGCATAAGAAAAATTAAAAAATTAAAAAAATTAAAAAAAATAATAAAAACCAAAATAAAATTAGAAATAGCAATAAATCAATTTACTGATCTCATTTGATGGAAAAAATTCATCTAACAAAGGAATAACTTTGCTTTGATAATAAACATGGTCTCCATTGGTTGCAATTAATTTCTCTCTATCCTCTAACAACACAAAAAAATTAATAAATCAATAAACAAAACGTCATCCAACATTCTAAGAAACATCTGCATACCCTGATCATCCAATTTCTCACTATTGCTCAAACTAGACCTAAATTAAACATCAAAAATAAATTACAAAGACTAAAACATCACAAAACGATTTAAAAAATCAATATGTAAATGTAATATTTCACCTACTAACACTTTAAAACTGCAGGATCTTTCTGTAGTTGCTTTGTCCTGACCTTCTGTCCTTTCTACTACCGGTAAATCACACAAAACCTTTGTGATTACAGGCTGGGAATGTCGTCTTTTACGTAATGCATCAACCGTGATGCTTTCAGGTAGTATTATGGAATAATCTAATAAATTTCCCAAATTTCTTTAAAAGTTAAACCACAAACAAACACAAAAATCTACAATTCTCGAGTGAAAAACATCCTTTCTCAATGGGCAGTGAAGGTAACCTTGATCTTGCTGCTCCTGGACAATTATCAGGACTAGTCCACACTTTCTAACATCAAAAAATAATATTAAATCAAATTAAATCACAATAATAAAATGGAATTTTCTTACAGGAACTGGATTTTGGTCTAACGGCTTCAATCTTACTGCAGAAACCGGTCTGAAGTCTCCAGATTCGTAATGAGACTCACCTAAGCTGGAATAACATAAAACATTAATGACAAATTCCCAATTGATTCGTGATTCGCCTTATTCAATTACATTAGCACTAAAGTTTAGTTAATCGATACGTTTTCGATAAGATAAATGGTTAATATGAGTGAATGTCTCAAACCTAAATGCACTTGGGGGTCTCGAAGCCAGTTTGATGTTATTCCCGAACAAACGTCTGTTTTCTTCCCTCGGTGTGTACGGACGTTTGGTGTTCACAGCCCGAATTGTCGCTCGGGCTTCGTTGATTATCTCTGCGCTTGTTTTACTGGTTGATGGGGCAGCGTAGAAAGGTAATTCGCTCGGTTTGTTGACATTTATACCGTTTTCCTGCATTTTTCTTCGATCTCGGGGTAAAAATAAATGTCAATTCGTGTTCCAGTGAACTGTATCGATTAAATGAGCTCGTTTCTATGGCAAAGTTTGCGTTTTGCAAGTGTAAACAAAACACAGATGCTTCTCTGCACGGCGCGGCGATGTTGGAAAGACAAACTTAAACTGTTACCTTGAGCAGCAATTGCTTAAATCGCGTTTAGTTTTTGGCTTATTTCACTAATTCGAGGAAGTATATGTGTTCAATCGACTAGGAACCTTGCATGCTGTTAGGAAATGAGCAGTAAAAAAATGTGGTGTTTGACGCGACATCTAAAGTCAGAAAAATTCAACTTTTGAAAGCGAAAATTCACAGAAAAAGACGAAAACATTTGCAGCCATTTCAAAATGGAGGAGACATAAAAAAAGCTATAGTTTTAATTTTTTTATTGTTAAAACAATCAATTTTAATATTCTTATTGTTGTGTAGAAACAGGAGAAAATCAATCATTGTTATCCAACGTGTGGAAACAAAATAGAATGTTATTGTTTCCTAAATAAACAGTTTGAAAGCAATATTTATTGCCTCCAGTGTAAAACTTGTTGAAACTACACAGCAAAACCAATAAACGCATCCGAATTTATCGCACACGATCAAAACTAGCTTCAATCCGTACAATAAATCCAAAAAAAAATTAGATTAAATAATTGAATTAAATTAAACCAAAGAAAAAAAAATAGTGAAAATATACATAAATAAATAAAACCCAGCCGGAAATTCATAAAATGCATCCGAATTTATCGCACACCGTGCAAAACTTGTTGAAACTCAACTGCAAATTCATAAAATGTATTTGAATTTATCGCACTCTATGCAAAATTAGCTTCAATCCGCACAATAAATCCAAAAAAGCATCCGAATTTATCGCCTACCGTGCAAAACTTGCTGAAACTACACAGCAAAACCAAAAAAGTCATCCGAATTTATCGCTCACGCACAAATACAAGCTAACCTAACCTAACCTAACCTAAATTGGACGGAATACCTAAAAATCTCAAACCTGACCCTAACCTAACCTTAACCTAACACTAACCTAACCTTAACCTAACACTAACACTAACCTTACACTAACCTAACACTAACCTAACCTAACCTAACCTAACACTAACCTAACACTAACCTAATACTAACCTAACACTAACCTAACCTAACCTAACCTAAGGTAACTCACAAATACAAGCTGAAACTGGACTGAATACCTAAAAAACTCATCCGAATTTATCGCCCACGCACAAAAACAAGCTAAAACTGGACGGAATACCTCAAAAACTCATCCAAATTTATCGCCCACGCACAAATACAAGCTGAAATTTGAACTGAATATCTAAAAAAGTCATCCAAATTTATCGCCAACGCACAAATACAAGCTGAAACTACTCTGAATACCCAAAAAAGTCATCCGAATTTTCGCCCACACACAAATACTAGCTGAAATTTGAACTGAATATCTAAAAAAGTCATCCGAATTTATCACTCACGCAGAAATACATGCTAAAATTGCACTGAATACCTAAAAAACTCATCCGAATTTATCGCTCACGCAGAAATACAAGCTGAAATTGCACTGAATATCTAGCTGAAATTCTCACTGAAATTCAAGCTGAAACTGCGCTGTAGATGTGAAAACGCATCCGAATTTATCGCCCAGACATAAACACAAACTGACGAAACGGCACTGAATATCTAAAAAACACATCCTATTTGCTACTGAACTGCGAGTCAAATAAACGACTTAAACGTATCCGAATTTATCAAAAGTTGTTGAAACTTAACTGTGTAAATATAGCAGGTGTGCCAAACCTGTTGAAACCGAGCTGTGTGTAAAATACAAGCAAGGACTATACCGTATTACATTGCTTCCACGGGCGATAAATCGGGTTTTTTCCAAAGCATAATCACCACTTACTATTATAGTCAGAGGAATTTCAACTCCGAATTAATAGCAACTTGAAAACATAGATGGCGCCACTGTTTTCATGTCAGAAACTGTCTCTGGTCGCTCCTGCCATCTAGAGACGACTGAACGAAACAATACCCACACATTGTGTATCATCAAACACAAGCGATTTACGTAAAACAATGTCTTCATTTTTACTCGATGAGTGGCACCACCGATTAAAGACAATTTTTAGAACGTTGTTTGTACATTTTAACCAAGGAGGTGAGATTAATTGCACAGTGTTTTTCATTTGGGCGTCGTCCATTTCCTCAACGTTCCTTCGAACGATACAAAACGATACAACAGCCGAAAAGAATTTCAATCGCCTTGTCCGTTAACGTCTGCATTTTCGATTCTACTAAAAGTTTTTTAGATATTCAATAGTAACATTTCGGTTTGGTTTGCTCTGTTTTATGTTTATTTAAAATTTGATGTACGGTACACAAAAAAAAATTTCTAGACTTTCAACAGCCCAATGTCTGTACTGGCGTGCTAAATTTTCAAAAATAACTGCTGCAGCAACAGAGAAACAAATCTGACGTCAACACCGAAGAGAAGAAACAACCAGAAAAATAGGTAACACTGCCACCATTTTGGCACAGTGGCTCCATCTCGCTCCATCTCTTGAATAAACGCAAAATTTCTTTTGTTCCTTCCAAGGTTTTCATAAAAAAAAAATTGCTAATCGTTGAATATATTTTGCCATGCATTAAACTAAAAACCAAAAGAAAAATAAGGATGACCACAAACTCAATAAAAGAATTTAAAAAATAATTGATTGATTCCCCACTCCTGAAGTCCTGACTACCTCTAAACAGCGTCGTCAATGGAGTGTTTCTTATTAAAACTGTTGTTTCAGTTGATGAAAACACGTTAATTGGTCATTGTTTATCGAAAGAATTGACAAAATTGATGAGAATGGTCATTTTCTTGCTTGTTTGAAAACTTTTTGATTTAAGACAAAATTCACCAAAAATTCACACACATGGCATACCGGTATTAACTTTTTATTTTCAAAATAAACAAAACAAAAAAAATCGATTTAATGCAGACACGCAAGCTCAGAAAACTCGTTAGTCGCCGACGTCACCATCGCCGCCGTCATCGTCGCTGCCGGAGGAAGAAACAAAAATAAACTCGAGCTGCAGCGTCACCCCGTGTCTCTCAGCCGTCTCCATCACATGAGCTTCGAAATCCAGTTCTCTCGTCACATTCATCAAGTTTATTTTCAACTCGAACAGAGAACCGATTTTCAAAACATCCTCAATCGCTGACCATTCCAACAAATTCCATTGATAAAGTCGCAAACTTCTGAGTTTCTTCTTCGCCATCAACTCGGAAAACTCGCGTGCTATTTTATCGCTGAAACCGCAGCAATCGCCAAGTGTAAGCTTCTCGAGATTCGGACACATGTCCAACACCTGGAAAAAATGACCGGAAGAAACCCAAACATCCAAGGAACCGACCACACAAAATTCAACTAAATTCTCCAAACACAAATGACGCAAACTGAGTGGATTTGTGTCATCTATGGTGACACTTTTGTCCATTTGAGCATACAAGATGGTCAACTTCTTGAATTTCGTCAAACTGTGCAGCATTTTGAGGGTGAAAACCTTCGAATGAATGAAGATTTGGCAAACTTTGGGACACTTGAGCACAGCGATGTCAAGCTCATCTTCAATGGAGTCACCGGAGAGCGTAAAGTACAATTGTCTCAGGTTGTATTGCTGTGGTGGCGAGTCAAGCGGCAAGAGCGCCTTGAGCCACTTACTGGAATATAAATTTAAAAAATTCAAGTCTTCGATCGATGGCATCGTGTTCAATACGAAGCGGGACAAGTCCATTGGAATGTCGAAACCGTCAAATTTGAATACTCGCAAGGTGTTTCTGAGTGTGGAATCTTCTCTGCATAGATTTCTCACAAAAAGTTCTGTGGTTCCATAGACAACAAGCTCAACGAGTGGCAGCTGAGCGATGTGTAAGGCCCCGACGTCCTCCACAACACCGCCGGAAATGTGAAGCTTTTGTAGATTTGGCAAACACTGGCACATTTGTTTGCAAGCATTGGCTGTGAGGGGACTTCTCCGTGGCAGACATAAGACTGTCAGATTCTGTGTGATAAATACAATTAGAAGAATTTCGCACATTTTCCATTAATGTGCACGCAATTTTTACAGACAAAATACATTTTACAACAGAAAAATGGATGGTTTTGACGGATAAAGCATTTTTGTCTGAAAAATGGTTTTTTTTTCTTAGTATATTGTATTTTTTTTTAAATCCATTTTGATTTTTACATAAAAATGCATTTTTCTGTTCGCAAATCCATTTTTATCTGTTTGCAAATGCATTTTTCTATTGGTAAATGCATTTGTCTATCTTTAAATTCATTTTTCTATCTGCAAATGCATTTTTTTCAGTTGCAAATGCATTTTTTCACCTCAAAATGCATTTAACTGCCTGCATAAGCACTTTTTTTGGCTTGAAAATACACTTTTCTGCTAAAAAAAAAAAGGGTCATTTCTGAATTTTTAATATTTGGTCTGTTCTTCTTCGAATTTTTAATATTTGGTCTGTTTTTCTTCGAATTTTTAATATTTGGTCTGTTTTTCTTCGAATTTTTAATATTTGGTCTGTTTTTCTTCGAATTTAATAATTAATCGTCTTTTGTGGTATTTTCCGTCGCTGTCTGTATGAAGTCAGTTCCCTTTTGATACTCACTTTCAACTTGTGGCCGCTAATTGTAAGTAAAAATTCCAAATCAAAATTTGGACTGGAAAAGGACATATCAAGTCTTCTCTGATGTTCATACAAAAATGAAACAACGTCCCAAGCTTGTGCATCGCGAATTTTGCGGTCCCAAATATTCCAACCCAATAACCTCGTCAGCACTTCGTCGCGAAGAGTAAAAGCTAAATCGGACCGTGTGTTGTTGATAATTACGAAATAAATTCACAAATTCAAGTGTAACTTACGTAGGTTATCAAAATAAGTGATCAATTGCAACATGTTTTTCATTTGAACGTCGTCCATTTCCTTAACGTTCCATTGCACCATACAGTCGAAAAGAGTTTTAATTGCCATGTCGGTTAATTTCTGCATTTTCGATTCTGCTAAAGAAATAGACAATTTAATAGCGACATTTTGATTTAGTTTTGACTTTACCTTTGCGGGACGACGTTGGAGATGGCGATATCGAGTATAGAGATGCCCACGACTCGGTTTACGGTTTAAACGGAAAGTTATTCCGAGGACTAAAGGTCACGGTGGACTTTGCGAGATCAATTCCGTATTTTCACGCTAGGCGTCGTGGATTGGTAGCGAGAAAAGATGACTTTTTTTTAGCAAAGTTGGCCTAGTCCCACATTTTGGCCAAGAAAAATTAATCGCTTGAAAAACTATTGTTTATTTTAGGTCGCAAGCATGATTCGTTTTGCTTATTATGGATATTTATTGTGTTACCGGTATCAAATTGTTTGTGTATTCTTCAATTATCATTGAAATATTTTTTGTTCAAAATAAATAAAAAGAAAATCAAAATCCATGTAAACTCGTTTTTTTTAAGCATTTCCATCTTTTTTTAAAAATATTTTCTATTCAACAACGAACATTGTGTTCATGATTCAACGATCCTGATCCAAATATAGTTACTTCACTTCTATGCCTGCAATTTATTCAAAAACATTTAATTAACCATTAATTTTTAAATCGTAAATTCAATTTTCCCTTTTTTCCATCTTTATCCATGCTTTAGCCACATTTAACTTTCACCGAAAATCACCCATTGCAAAACTCAAACTTTTATTTTATTTTGTTATTTATTTTTGTTGCTCTCATTCTTTTGTTTTTGGCTTACACTTCTTTTTGCAAACTGTGGTACAAATTTCTCGAGGACCCAACCTTGCATTCGCATAACTGGGAAAACACCAGAAAACCCAGTTGAAATTAGTGGCACAACAATACCATTTTAAAACGAAAATTACACAATCTCAAATCAAGTAAAATAAAACAAAAATAATAAAACAAGTACAATAAACACACAGCAAACGACGATATCCACTGCTTCATTGGCGACCGACATCGACTGCCTAAATTCCACAAGAACAAAATAAAATTAATAATCAACAATAAAACATTAATTTGAATAAATTACCTGTAGAAATCTGCGTAGCGATTAAAATCCTTTTTCCATCTTGATGAATCTGAGTTTCCTAGCCGTGATATCACCTTTTTTTTAAACCACTTTGCCCAATGGTCAAATGCCAATTCGTGATTATCACTTCCCGGTAGGCCTATGATATCAATTCAAAGGTCCGCTGGTGGGACTTGACTTAATCAAATGCCTGGTTTGTGTGTTCGAATAGGACTAACATCTGCAGCCATTTCCAGATGGAGAAGACGAAAACAAACTACGGTAACTTTAGTGTTTCTATTGTTAAATCATTCGATTTGATATTTTAATATTTTTCGTATTGTGTTTAAACAGGAGAAAATAAATTGGTGATAAAAACAATGAAAATCAAACATTATTATTCAACGTGTGAAAACAAAATAAACAGTTTGTACGCAATAACTTCCACCAGATGGCATACAATCTTATTCAATCTTTTGTTTTTTTCATAAAATTGTCACGTTTATCCTGAAGATGCATCAAGAATAACTTTATTCTGTCTTCACGAGCTTTCGTCAACGTGAGAAAATGTTCTTCGACATCACACGATAATAAACTGTCGTTAAAACCGCATTCCCGCGCAGCTATTTCACGCAACAGTTCGGCTTCCATTTTCTCCCGGAGAAAAATACTCCTTTCTTCATGGAGCTGAAAAATATTTTAAAAATCAAACAAAACGTAAATTAATAAAGTATTTTCTCACCCTTGTTGATTTAGACTGACGCTGGTAATAGAAAATTGCAAACGCTAGATGCCAAAACGTGAATTCAGGCCACAACGCTTTTACAAACATCAAAACAGAATACGAACTCTAAAAATGAAAAGAATTAACAACTGGTTAATTGTAAACCGATTTCAAATTTCGTATTTCCGCAATTAAGAGCCGTGGCTACTATTTGAGGGCGGCTACAATTCAAGAACAGCTCTTAATTGCAGAAATTGTGGAAATTATCGTATTAAATTTTAAAAACTGCATTTTTATGCTTATAAACATGCTTTTATGGTTTTATGGTTGTAATGCAATTTTTTATGACTAAAAAATCGTCTTTTTCACATGTAAAACGATCGGAAATGTTGATGAAGTAAAAAACATTTTTTTTTGTACTTTGTACTCACTCCAGTTGCCTCGGATACCACAATCTCGTCCCGATCTTAGATGACATAATATCAACTCACCTGCCATAACAGGAAGTCACTTAATCGAACTTCACCCGAAGTCCGGACAACTAAATTCGGAGGATTTGATTTATTTGTGTATAGACATTTTTCCAACAGTGTTTCGGTTACGTCACTAAAATAAACAACAAAATTAACGTGCAATACAACTTTTTTATCATCAAAATTAACCTCGACTTGATTAGTCCCTTTTCCACACCAATTGCTAATTCCCTGATGGCGCTAGTAATCTCTTCACGTGAAGTGTATGCAATACACAAGTTTAAAACGAGTCTAAAAGGATTTTTATGCATCAATCAAACTAATTAAAGCAATAAGAAAATGTGTTTTTCTCTTTTTCTTCCTTTTTGTCATTCATACTTCGTATTGCTTCTAGATATTTCTACAATTTCCGAAATTAATTCCTGCACGTCGTGAGGTAATAAATTCGGATTTCCCACACATCGGATGCATACATTGTTACTCATAAAAAAATTAGATTAAATTAAATTAAATTAAACCAAAGAAAAAAAATATTAGTGAAAATAAAAATAAAAATCGTTAATTTATATTTTTTTTAAATATAATTTTCTACTTTTCGTCTAGTAAATGTCTGAGTTTCATTCTGGCTAAATCCATGATCGCATCGACCTCGTTCTTTGATCTTTTAAAATTTTCGATACTGAATGCGTAAACTGTGGCTTCTTTGATTCCGAATTCCCTACACCATTTTATTATTCCCGCAAACTTTTCGAATCCATGCACATGACCCTCAATTTTATTCAATTTCTTCTTGTTGGCAAATCTTCTATTCCCGTCCATTATGAACGCAGCGTGACTGGGGATTTCGCCGGCTTTCAGCACGTTGATGCAAAACTGCTCGAGCCACGATCGTTTGTCGGTGCTAAACCAAGACATCTTCCTAAAATAAAATAGAAAACTTATTTTTGTGCATGTAATTTCGACTTTGAAACGCGAATATCACAAAATTGCATCAGATATTTGTTTGTCAAAAATTTGTTTGTAAAAAAAATTAATCCAAAAATCCTCATTTTTAATTTAAACATTTTTTTAAGAAATAAAATAATATTCTTTCTTACGTGCACGAATTGTAGTGTTTATCTACGGGCGTTAAGCTGCTAATTGCTAATCATGTTCTCAGTTTTCAAATGAATATTCTTATTGTGAAGAAGTGATAAGAAAAGTGATAGCCAAAAACAATAATCATATTGAAATTTTTTTATTTATACTTTGAAATTTAAAAGGAATATAATTTTTCTCTAATTTGAACAAATAACTTCCTCCAGGTGCAATAACCAACAACTTCTTTCAGATGCAAGAACCATACCAACTTATTATTCTATACAATTACAGAGTATTGTCTTTCCAATCATTTGTTTTTAAAAGCTTTTACTAAAGGCTTTTCTTGACTTGAATTTAATTTATTCAATTTAATTTAACTTGACTTGAATGTTTGTTTCAACTTCTGATGCACAGTAGCGCCGGTAATTTTACTTTATCCATACTTGTCTTGGAATTTTGGGTATTGAAGTGGATATTGAATTCAAAACTGTTATTATCATCATTGAATAATTTCGTATTTTATGTCAATTTATATAAATGAAATCTACAAATTTTATTTTATTAACATATTAAATTGAATTGTAACGATACATGAACATCACAAATTTTATTTTATTTTGCTAACGTTGGGATTCCTTATCAAAAAGAATCCAGTCGGAAGAAGTCCTAGTGATCAAGAGTGTCATTCGATTAATTAGGCCTAACGTTCGTTTTCCGCATAACGAGAAAATGCGATACAACAAAATTCAACGACGGTTGCCATAGAAACTAGTCAACTAGAGCCACAGTATAGATCGCGCACATGCGCAGTAGTGGCTGGAAATAAGAATCATACTGCATTATGGGAAGAAGAACAGTGGAGGTGATCTGACGCGATGGCTTACGACAGCAGCAACCATTGGCCTGTATATTTAGATTTAATCTTCAGCCATCCAATCGTTTCGAGGTGGGAATTTGAGTTTGTTTATGTCTATACATATATTTAAGATTATAAATGTTTCAGAATTGTCAAAAAACAGCAGAATAATTAAACGAATTTGGACATTTTTATTTTTTTTTTCATAGAAGGCCGACCACGGTAAAATTGAATCTCGCCACCATTGTTAACAACTCAATCCGAAGCATACGCCTTGATGGAAAATAAGGTTTCCTGACATCCTGGGCTTCAAAAAATCCTTTGGTAAGTACACTTTTCAAACTTAACAACATTTTAGGAAATGATTTAAGAAATCAGTAATATTTTTAATTTTTCTAAAAGGCATTGTACAAAATGGCTGAATTCAAACAATTTGAATTGGGGTTCGTAATAATAATATCAAGCCTTGATGGAGAAATCCATGCACATGCGCAGTAAGAATCAAATTGCATTGTGGGAAGGAGGACAGTATGTGTTCTGACGTGATGGATACGACAGCAGCAACCATTGGCCTGTATATTTAGATTTAATCTTCAGCCATCCAATCGTTTCGAGGTGGGAATTTGAATTAGTTTATCTTAAATTACTTTTAAGATTGTAAATGTTTCAGAATAGTTTAAAAATAGCGGAATAATTTAACGAATTTTGGCATATTTCGTTTTTTTTTTTTTGAACAGAAGGCCCACGCTGAAATCGAATCTCGCCGCCATTATTAACAACTCAATTCGGAGCCATCCACTCCGCCTTGATGAGAAATCAGATTTTCTGAGCTTCAAATTATACATTAGTAAGTACATTTTTCAAATGTAACCATATTTTAGGAAATAATTTAATGAATTTCGGTATTTTTAATTTTTACAAAACGTGCTGAATTCGAACGAGTAGGGTTTCGGTACCGGGAAACCGGGGTACCGATTTCCCGGGAAACCCGGTGAGAAATCGCGGAACCGGGAACCGGGAAATTTGAAAAATAACCGGTTCCGTTGAAAACGTTGCTGAAACGCTATTTTCGTCATTGAAACGTTACATTTTGTGACGTTTCAGTGACGAAAATGGCCATTTTTACCATTAAAAACGGCTAAAAATGGCCATTTTTAGCATGAAAAATGGCTAAAAATGGCTGCTTTTAACGAGAGCGGTCATTTTTAACGAAAATGGCCATATTTACCATTAAATTTAAATATGACTAAAAATGGCCATTTTTAGCATGAAAAATGGCTAAAAATGGCTGCTTTTAACGAGAGCGGTCATTTTTAACGAAAATGGCCATATTTACCATTAAATTTAAATATGACTAAAAATGGCCATTTTTAGCATGAAATATGGCTCAAAATGGCTGCTTTTGACGAAAACGGCCATTTTTCCCATGAAAAACGGCTTAAAATGGCCATTTTTGACAATAAACGGCCATTGTTGCCATGAAAAATGGCTAAAAGTGGCCATTTTTGATGAAAAACGGCCATTTTTGATGAAAAACTGCCATTTTTGCATTTGTGATGCAGCGAAGCATCTATTGTAAACTGACAGCTGCCATCTGTCAACGTAAAAAGTTTAAAAACGTGTTATTGAGGTTAAAAAGTTGTAAAAGCACAAAAAAAAAATTAAAAAATTGATTTTTTGAAAAGTTTTATTCACCTACAAGTAAAACTTCCAGCCCGATTAGAATTGCAAGAACAATTTGGAATTTTACATGAATAATGGGAGAGAAAAAGAAAAATAAGAAAAATATTAATAAAAATATATATTTTTCTTTGAAAATTTATTATTTTAAATATTTTTGTGTAAATTATGTATTTAATTTGCTTTCCTCTTCATTTCAGATTAAATATCCAATTACACAGCCGCAATAATGACACCACAATTGGTCTTCGTCGACATTATGTTCGAGTTCGACGAGGAAATGCACAAACATACACTTGTGTAAGTAAATCTTAAAAAATTCATTATTTACAACTTGATCACTTTATAAATCGAGGTAAATTCCGTCTCAAATTCAATACGAATTAAAATATGCTGGTTGAATATTAAAATTTTAAAAGAGATTTATTTTTTCTACAAGCATATTGCAAAGATTTGAGGCGCCCCTTCTTTATGTAGTGATCCTGCACGGCGATACGTACTTGCTTGGAAGGAATGTACCGGGTGGCCCGCATAAAACCGTCCCGACAATACATATACAAGGAGGGTTACGAAGGGTGGCTCAAAAAAATGTATACACGCACAAAATTAAATATACATAAATTATTATCTGTGGGCAGGGTTGTTTAATTAACGTTTCTAGTGCAAATTTTTCCGCTCTTCCGTTTGGCATTTAGCTTTTGACGATCCGAGCTTTTGTTCTCGAGATATTTACGATTTTAATGAATCATTGTTTGAATTCACCAAGTTTGATTGAACTAGTCATTCCTGAATTTTGTGATACTTTTTGAATTTCTTCAATGGTACTTTTATGGATTTCTTTTTACGAGATTTTGCTTGATTTTGTGAGATTGTGCTTGATTTTGTGAGATTTTGCTACATTTTTGAGATTTTGCTTGATTTTGTGAGATTTTGCTACATTTTTGAGATTTTGCTTAAGTAAAGTCATACGGTACCAAAAACGTTTTACAGGTACCGTACCAGTCCCACAAATTGCGGCATTTTTCGAAAAATACTGTGTACCTGTACCGGTACCGGTACTGCTAAAGAAATCCACTCAATTACCACAAAATCTAAAATTCAAGCTAACTAGCGCCATCAAACATGGAAAATTCGGACAAAAATTGATGCAAAATGCAAATATCTCGAGAACGAAAGCTCGGATCATCAAACACTAAACACTAAACGAAAGAGCGGTAAAAACTGCACTAGAAACGTTCATTACACAGCTAATGATCAATGTATATTTAATTTTGCGTGTGTATACATTTTAATGTGGTGTTCTCCAGTTTATAATAAATTTTTTCGATTTTTTTTCTTTCGACTTTAATCATTTTGTCATGTTTTTGAGCATTCTTACACTGTTTGAACCCGATATAGCACGATTTTACACTGTTTGAACTTGGTATAGCACGATTTTATTCTATCCGAATTTTACGAGTTCACACGTTTTTATAATAATTTATTATAAAATTCTTGAAAAGTTTTGAAATACCTTTAACAATAGTTTCTCATTATTTTACAGTAAACTTTTTCAAAGTTGAACCAAAAAAAATTTTAAAAGTAAAACATCGTACCGGTATGCGGTATTTGTTAATTTGTGATGCAGTGAAGCATCTAGTTTAACTGACAGCTGTCGTCTGACAACGTAAAACGTGTATTAATAGGGATAAACAGTGTTAAATCGTGTAGTAATAGGGCTTAGTCTATGTAGAAATCGTTTAATATCATGTTTAATCTGCGTAAAAACACGAAAAAATGATTAAAATCAAAAAAATTTTAAAACTTTAAAATTTTAAATTTTAAAAAAATTTATTCAACCGAAATTCCCAGCCTGATTAGAATTACAAGAAAAATAGGGATTTTTACGAAAAAAATAGGGATTTTTACGAGAAAAATAGGGATTTTTACGAGAAAAATAGGGATTTTTACGAGAAAAATAGGGATTTTTACGAGAAAAATAGGGATTTTTACGAGAAAAATAGGGATTTTTACGAGAAAAATAGGGATTTTTACGAGAAAAATAGGGATTTTTACGAGAAAAATAGGGATTTTTACGAGAAAAATAGGGATTTTTACGAGAAAAATAGGGATTTTTACGAGAAAAATAGGGATTTTTACGAGAAAAATAGGGATTTTTACGAGAAAAATAGGGATTTTTACGAGAAAAATAGGGATTTTTACGAGAAAAATAGGGATTTTTACGAGAAAAATAGGGATTTTTACGAGAAAAATAGGGATTTTTACGAGAAAAATAGGGATTTTTACGAGAAAAATAGGGATTTTTTTTTTCGATTTTAATCATTTTGTCATGTTTTTGCGCATTGTTATACTGTTTGAACCCGATGTAGCACGATTTTACACGGTTTAAACCCGATGTAGCACGATTTTATACGGTTTGAACCCGATGTAGCACGATTTTACACAGTTTGAACCCGATTTTAGACGTTTTTACATTATTTTATCCGATGTTTACATGAGTACATACTGTCTTTACAATATGTTGTTAAAAAAATTTCTGTAAAGTTTTGAAATACCTTTAACAATACATTATCAATTTATTTTAAAGTAAACCTTCGAAAAAAAGTGAAACATCGTACATTTACTAATTTGTGATGCAGCGAAGCATCTATTGTAAACTGACAGCTGCCGTCTGTCAACGTAAAAAGTTTAAAAACGTGTGTTATTGAGGTTAAACAGTTGTAAAAGCACGACAAAAGATTAAAAAATTGATTTTTTGAAAAGTTTTATTCACCTACAAGTAAAACTTCCAGCCCGATTAGAATTGCAAGAACAATTTGGAATTTTACATGAATAGTGGGGGAGAAAAGGAAAAATAAGAAAAATATTAATAAAAATATATATTTTTCTTTGAAAATTTATTATTTTAAATATTTTTGTGTAAATTATGTATTTAATTTGCTTTCCTCTTTATTTCAGATTAAATATCCAATTATACAGCCGCAATAGTGACACCACAATTGGTCTTCGTCGACATTATGTTCGAGTTCGACAAGGAAATGCACAAACATACACTTGTGTAAGTAAATCTTAAAAAATTCATTATTTACAACTTGATCACTTTATAAATCGAGGTAAATTCCGTCTCAAATTCAATACGAATTAAAATATGCTGGTTGAATATTAAAATTTTAAAAGAGATTTATTTTTTCTACAAGCATATTGCAAAGATTTGAGGCGCCCCTTCTTTATGTAGTGATACTGCACGGCGATACGTACTTGCTTGGAAGGAATGTACCGGGTGGCCCACATAAAACCGGCCCGACAATACATATACAGTGCAGGACAAAACTTTGGCCAAGTTGGATAAATGATTAAAAAATAAACAATTTTCAAAATATAACCAAACCAATAATAGAAATGCATTATAATCATGTTGAAATAATGTTACAATAACTACAAGAGTGATGTCTTTCTCACAAATAAAAAAAAATAAAAAATTCAAATTTCAACCTTAGAAATCTGTGACAAAACTTTGGCCTGTTCTTCAAAATTTTAACAAAAATTAAAATCAGTTTAACTGATTACTTGATTCCTTTCTCACATTGTTTAATAACTTCAATGCACCATGTACGCATTGAATCAATTTGTTTTTTAAAACTTTTAGCAGTGATGGACTCCCATGCTTTTTCAATGGATACTGCATTGTCCTGCTGAAAAATCCACTTTGCTCTAGCCATTCCTCTTCCTTTCTTCCACAAATTCTTCTCCAGGACCGCTTGATACATATTTGCATTTTGTCTTCCATTCAAACAAATAATTTCACTCTTTTTCTTGTATCCAAATGCACCCCAAACCATAACAGATTGGAATGGGCAGAAAAACATGTTTCCTGGATTAATGAGTGGCAAAATGCTGTGTTCAGAGATGAAAAAACTTCAACCTGGATGGTCCTGAAGGCTTGAAATATTACTGGCATGATTTAGAAAAGAACGATGTGATGTGCATGAGTAGGAATTTTGGAGGAGGATCTGTTATGGTTTGGGGTGCATTTGGGTACAAGAAAAAGAGTGAAATTATTTGTTTGAATGGAAGACAAAATGCAAATATGTATCAAGCGGTCCTGGAGAAGAATTTGTGGAAGAAAGGAAGAGGAATGGCTGGAGCAAAGTGGATTTTTCAGCAGGACAATGCAGTATCCATTGAAAAAGCATGGGAGTCCGTCACTGCTAAAAGTTTTAAAAAACAAATTGATTCAATGCGTACAAGATGCATTGAAGTTATTAAACAATGTGAGAAAGGAATCAAGTATTAAAGTTAAACTAATTTTAATTTTTGTTAAAATTTTGAAGAACAGGCCAAAGTTTTGTCACAGATTTCCAAGGTTGAAATTTGAATTTTTTATTTTTTTTTATTTGTGAGAAAGACATCACTCTTGTACTTATTTTAGCATTATTTCATCATGATTATAATGCATTTCTATTATTGGTTTGGTTATATTTTGAAAATTGTTTATTTTTTAATCATTTATCCGACTGGGCCAAAGTTTTGTCCTGCACTGTACAAGGAGGGTTACAAAGGGTGGCTCAAAAAAATGTATACACGCACAAAATTAAATATACATAAATCATTATCTGTGGGCAGGGTTGTTTAATTAACGTTTCTAGTGCAAATTTTTCCGCTCTTCCGTTTGGCATTTAGCTTTTGACGATCCGAGCTTTTGTTCTCGAGATATTTACGATTTTAATGAATCATTGTTTGAATTCACCAAGTTTGATTGCACTAGTCATTCCTGAATTTTGTGATACTTTTTGAATCTCTTCAATGGTACTTTTATGGATTTCTTCTTACGAGATTTTGCTTGATTTTGTGAGATTGTGCTTGATTTTGTGAGATTTTGCTACATTTTTGAGATTTTGCTTGATTTTGTGAGATTTTGTTACATTTTTGAGATTTTGCTTAAGTAAAGTCATACGGTACCAAAAACGTTTTACAGGTACCGTACCAGTCCCACAAATTGCGGCATTTTTCGAAAAATACTGTGTACCTGTACCGGTACCGGTACTGCTGAAGAAATCCACTCAATTACCACAAAATCTAAAATTCAAGCTAACTAGCGCCATCATCAAACATGAAAAATTCGGACAAAAATTGATGCAAAATGCAAATATCTCGATAACGAAAGCTCGGATCATCAAACACTAAACACTAAACGAAAGAGCGGTAAAAACTGCACTTGAAACGTTCATTACACAGCTAATGATCAATGTATATTTAATTTTGCGTGTGTATACATTTTAATGTGGTGTCCTCCAGTTTATAATAAATTTTTTCAATTTTTTTTCTTTCGATTTTAATCATTTTGTCATGTTTTTGAGCATTTTTACACTGTTTGAACCCGATATAGCACGATTTTACACTAGGCGCATTCAAAAACTCTAAAACGGTCGTTTAAACCCGTTTCCACGAACTTTTAAACGAGATTCTCGTTTAAAAGCTCGTGCAAACGGGTTTAAACGGGCTGAAAATACACGACCTTTTTAGGTCGTTTAAATCTTCGTGCCACGAGAAAACTCGTGCAAATCGGGTATTGTTGGCAGCCATCTTGATTCTTCATTAGATCGATCGCAACGATCGGAGATATTAGTACAATTTTGCAGCTGTTTTAAATTTTTTTGAAGTGAATGACGATAATAATCATCACCATAGTAATAATAATAATTAGGGATTGAAACAATAGAAAAATCCGAGGTAAGAAAAATTTCGAAATAAATACCGTATGCGACTTGAAATAAATACCCGTATGCGACTTGCAGCGGGATATAACCTAGAACTTGATCTGGAATCCCAGATCCAGTTTGGCAGTTAAACAATCGTTTATTTGGGAAATAAACGATTGCATTCAGAAACGAGGCTTCTCGTCTAAAAATTCGTGCGAGACGAATATTTAGACGAGAAGTTATTGAATGCGCCTACTGTTTGAACTTGGTATAGCACGATTTTACTCTATCCGAATTTTACGAGTTCACACGTTTTTATAATAATTTATTATAAAATTCTTGAAAAGTTTTGAAATACCTTTAACAATAGTTTCTCATTATTTTACAGTAAACTTTTTCAAAGTTAAACCAAAAAAAATTTTAAAAGTAAAACATCGTACCGGTATGCGGTATTTGTTAATTTGTGATGCAGTGAAGCATCTAGTTTAACTGACAGCTGTCGTCTGACAACGTAAAACGTGTATTAATAGGGATAAACAGTGTTAAATCGTGTAGTAATAGGGCTTAGTCTATGTAGAAATCGTTTAATATCATGTTTAATCTGCGTAAAAACACGAAAAAATGATTAAAATCAAAAAAAATTTAAAATTTTAAAATTTTAAATTTTAAAAAAATTTATTCAACCGAAATTCCCAGCCTGATTAGAATTACAAGAAAAATAGGGATTTTTACGAGAAAAATAGGGATTTTTACGAGAAAAATAGGGATTTTTACGAGAAAAATAGGGATTTTTACGAGAAAAATAGGGATTTTTACGAGAAAAATAGGGATTTTTACGAGAAAAATAGGGATTTTTACGAGAAAAATAGGGATTTTTACGAGAAAAATAGGGATTTTTACGAGAAAAATAGGGATTTTTACGAGAAAAATAGGGATTTTTACGAGAAAAATAGGGATCTTTACGAGAAAAGTTGGAATTTTTATGAGAAAAGTTGGGAATTTTACGAGAATAATTTGGGGTGGTATATTTAGTAATATCTTCAGCATTTCGAGGTGGGAAATGCTTATTTCAAACAAAATTTAAGATTGTAAAAGATTTCAAAATTGACTATTTAGAGCAGAATAATTTAAGGAATTATGAATTTTTTTTTTTTTTTTAAACAGAAAGCAGACCACGTTGATTTGATTTTGAGCCATCCGCAACTTCATAATGGGAAATGAAGTCCCTAGATGTTCAAAATACACATTGGTAAGTACATTTTCCAAATATAACAATATTTTAGGAAATAATTTAATGAATCAGCAATATTTTTATATTTTTGATAAGCACAGTAATAGATGCCTGAATTCAAACGTGGCAGTTGGGGTTAGTAATAATAATAATAATAATATAAAGTTCATAATCTCCTAGTCTTGATGGGAAAGATCATGCACATGCGGAGAAGTGGCTTAGTTCTGAGCCAATCACAGCGACCGCAGGTAAGAATCAGATTGCATTGTGGGAAGTAGAACAGTATGTAGTCTGATGACACGGATGACTATGACAATGGGAACCATTGGGTGGTATATTTAGAATTAATCTTTAGCCATCTGCTGGGTTCGAGGTGGGAATTTGAGTTTGTTTATCTTAAACTATAATTAAGATTTTTAACGATTTTTGGCATTTTTAGTTTTTTTTTTCTAACAGAAGGCGGACCACGGTGAAATCGAATCTCTCCTCGCCTTGATGAGGAATAAAGTTTCCTGAGCTTCAAAATGTAGATTGGTAAGTGCACTTTTTAAATTTATCAATATTTTAGGAAATTCCTTAATGAATTTTGGTATTTTTAATTTTTAATTTTCAAGAAACTTAGTAATTCGAACAAATGGCGGCTGAGTGTGTTCATCAGCACACACACTTGGGTAAATAAATTTCGCTTTGAATTAAATGTGAAATACGATAGGCTTATGAATACTAAAATTGCAAAAGAAATTTATTTTTTCTACAGATTTGAGGCGTCCTTTCTTTATGTAGAGTTCCTGCACGGCCATACTTGTCACAATTTTTCTCAAATGTTTTTAATTTGACATTAATAAATTGTTGGTTTATTTATTTTTATTTTTTTCTCTTTCCAGCGGTATTACGATTCGTTACCCGGAAGTGACGTAACTACTGGTTGTAAGTCCGATCGTAAGACAGGAAATAAGAACGAGACTGCATTGTAGGAAGAAGAGCAGCGAAACGTGACGTAATGGCCTAGAACAGCAGCAACCATTGGCAACCAACTTGGTAAATTAGAAACATTTCTGTGAATACGAATTAAGAAATACTTGTTGATTACTAAAATTTGAAAAGAAATTTAATTATTTTTCCTACAGGCTCAATTTAATGATTTGATGTGTCACACTTGGATGGAAGGAATGCAGAAAAGTTTTCAATTGAATTTTAATAGTTGGGGTTGGGGCATGAAAAGTTTTCAAGCGCGCGTCACGATTTTTTCTTTTTGCAGGTCGATTTATATCTGCAATGTTTTTCAGAAGAAGTATGTTTCATACTGGCTTAATGTTATACCATGAGTATGTAAAAAGAAACACGATTAGGACATGTAATGTTATTTGCATGGCATTACACCGTGGATGTTTTGCCATTAATAAGTTGTTTGTTCGTTTGTTATTTTTCTTTTTTTCAGGGAAATTAATTGCTGCCGTTTGGAGACTGATTTGTGTATGTAATGTCTGCAAAAGTTAGAAGAATAAAGGTTTTGCAAGTCTTTGATCGAATTCGTGTCTCCAAGTGACGACCTGGAAACACGAACTCGATACGCAATATGCAAAAGAGCACATAAACCCAATGGTCGACCGCTTGCTGCCTCATTCCATGGATTTTGGCTTTTGTGCAACACGTCGCGTGAAGTTGCAGATTTCTAAAAGTAATTTGTTTAAATTGATAATGTTTATTTTTTCTTGTTTCTTTCGACAACAATGGATGGGATCCGCAAATTGCAAGCAATGATGTTTTTCACAGTTTGGCATTGAGTCTGGGAGGAAGTTGATCCTAAGATAAAAGGTGCTTCCGGGGAAGTTGGTCCTAAGATAAAAGGCGCTTCCAAAGAAGTTGGTAGTTGGTCCTACAGTAAAAGGCGCTACCGCTGCGCGTAAATTGATATGTGATAGGCAAGACCAAGGCGCTATACTTCGCTATATGCAGCCGAGCATTGTTAGCCACCACTCACTATCGTCTTTTATGCGCGGTCAAGTGATTTTCACGGGTATCAGCAATAGAACTCAAACGAGGGACATGCTGTGAATTACCCAAATGGAAGAGTAATGTTGAAAAGGTGATTACACTTGGCTTCACGCAGTGGCGCAAAAAGAACTCAGCTCGAGTAATGCTAATTTGTGTTAAACTAGCTTGCGTTTGCTGATGAAAAAGGATTTTACCACTACGCAGATTTCTACAGGTAATTTATTTAAATTAATGTTTTATTTATTGTTGGTTATTAATTTTATTTTTTGTTTCTTTTGACAGCAATGGATGGGACCCACAAATTGCAAGTAATGATGTTTTTCACAGTTTGGCATTGAGTCTGAGAGGAAGTTGATCCTAAGATAAAAGGTGCTTCCGGGGAAGTTGATCCTAAGATAAAAGGTGCTTCCGGGGAAGTTGGTCCTAAGATAAAAGGCGCTTCCAAAGAAGTTGGTAGTTGGTCCTACAGTAAAAGGCGCTACCGCTTCTGCCAAACTAACACGTGTGGCGTGCACGGTCAAGTGATTTTCACGGGTATCAGCAATAGAACTCAAACGAGGGACATGCTAAGAATTACCCAAATGGAAGAGTAATGTTGAAAAGGTGATTACACTTGGCTTCACACAGTGGCGCAAAAAGAACTCAGCTCGAGTAATGCTAATTTGTGTTAAACTAGCTTGCGTTTGCTGATGAAAAAGGATTTTACCACTACGCAGATTTCTACAGGTAATTTATTTAAATTAATGTTTTATTTATTGTTGGTTATTAATTTTATTTTTTTGTTTCTTTTGACAGCAATGGATGGATCCCACAAATTGCAAGTAATGATGTTTTTCACAGTTTGGCATTGAGTCTGGGAGGAAGTTGATCCTAAGATAAAAGGTGCTTCCGGGGAAGTTGATCCTAAGATAAAAGGTGCTTCCAGGGAAGTTGGTCCTAAGATAAAAGGCGCTTCCAAAGAAGTTGGTAGTTGGTCCTACAGTAAAAGGCGCTACCGCTGCGCGTAAATTGATATGTGATAGGCAAGACCAAGGCGCTATACCTCGCTATATGCAGCCGAGCATTGTTAGCCACCACTCACTATCGTCTTTTATGCGCGGTCAAGTGATTTTCACGGGTATCAGCAATAGAACTCAAACGAGGGACTTGCTGTAAATTACCCAAATGGAAGAGTAATGTTGAAAAGGTGACTACACTTGGCTTCAAACATTAACGTAAAAAGCAATGGATGAATCCCGCAAATTGCAAGTAATGATGTTTTTCACATTTTGGCTTTGAGCCTGGGAGGAAGTTGGTCCTAAGATGAAAGGCGCTTCCAGGGAAGTTGGTCCTAAAGTAAAAGGCGCTTCCGCTTGCCAAACCTACATGTGTGGCGTGCACGGTCAAGTGATTTTCACGGGTGATTATTACCCAAATGGAAGAGTAATGTTGAAAAGGTGATTACACTTGGCTTCACACATTGGCGCAAAAAGAACTCAGCTCGAGTAATGCTAATTTGTGTTAAACTAGCTTGCGTTTGTGCTTGAGCTGGTGATCAATAGACTGGGTGGACGATCCTGCCCAGAAGGACCTTCCGTACATGTACCGGGTAAAAGTGACCACACACTTACAGGCACATTTGACTAAGTCAAGTGGTCCCAGGGGGGGGACACGTCCCAGGGGGGGGACACGCCAACCGGGAAATAATTTTCAATGAATTTCAATGATTTTCACGAATTGGCATTTGACCAACACGAACTGGCAACTCGTGAGGAATTGGCATTTGACCAACGGGCAAAGTAGTTCAAAAAAGGTGATTATCTTTGGTTTCGGAACCCGTCTTGGTCATTACGCTCATTAAGGAAAAAGGAACAAATAATGACGTTTTTTACATTTGGCATTGAGTCTGGGAGGAAGTTGGTCCTAAGATGAAAGGCGCTTCCAGGGAAGTTGGTCCTAAAGTAAAAGGCGCTTCCGCTTGCCAAACCTACACGTGTGGCGTGCACGGTCAAGTGATTTTCACGGGTGATTATTACCCAAATGGAAGAGTAATGTTGAAAAGGTGATTACACTTGGCTTCACACATTGGCGCAAAAAGAACTCAGCTCGAGTAATGCTAATTTGTGTTAAACTAGCTTGCGTTTGTGACGAAAAAGGATTTTACCACTACACAGATTTCTACAGGTAATTTATTTAAATTAATGTTTGATTTATTGTTTGTTATTAATTTTATTTTTTCTTGTTTCTTTTGGCAGCAATGGATGGATCCCGCAAATTGCAAGTAATGATGTTTTTCACATTTTGGCATTGAGTCTGGGAGGAAGTTGGTCCTAAGATGAAAGGCGCTTCCAGGGAAGTTGGTCCTAAAGTAAAAGGCGCTTCCGCTTGCCAAACCTACACGTGTGGCGTGCACGGTCAAGTGATTTTCACGGGTGATTATTACCCAAATGGAAGAGTAATGTTGAAAAGGTGATTACACTTGGCTTCACACATTGGCGCAAAAAGAACTCAGCTCGAGTAATGCTAATTTGTGTTAAACTAGCTTGCGTTTGTGACGAAAAAGGATTTTACCACTACGCAGATTTCTACAGGTAATTTACTTAAATTAATGTTTTATTTATTGTTGGTTATTAATTTTATTTTTTGTTTCTTTTGACAGCAATGGATGGGACCCACAAATTGCAAGTAATGATGTTTTTCACAGTTTGGCATTGAGTCTGAGAGGAAGTTGATCCTAAGATAAAAGGTGCTTCCGGGGAAGTTGATCCTAAGATAAAAGGTGCTTCCGGGGAAGTTGGTCCTAAGATAAAAGGCGCTTCCAAAGAAGTTGGTAGTTGGTCCTACAGTAAAAGGCGCTACCGCTTCTGCCAAACTAACACGTGTGGCGTGCACGGTCAAGTGATTTTCACGGGTATCAGCAATAGAACTCAAACGAGGGACATGCTAAGAATTACCCAAATGGAAGAGTAATGTTGAAAAGGTGATTACACTTGGCTTCACACAGTGGCGCAAAAAGAACTCAGCTCGAGTAATGCTAATTTGTGTTAAACTAGCTTGCGTTTGCTGATGAAAAAGGATTTTACTACTACGCAGATTTCTACAGGTAATTTATTTAAATTAATGTTTTATTTATTGTTGGTTATTAATTTTAATTTTTTGTTTCTTTTGACAGCAATGGATGGATCCCACAAATTGCAAGTAATGATGTTTTTCACAGTTTGGCATTGAGTCTGAGAGGAAGTTGATCCTAAGATAAAAGGTGCTTCCGGGGAAGTTGATCCTAAGATAAAAGGTGCTTCCGGGGAAGTTGATCCTAAGATAAAAGGTGCTTCCGGGGAAGTTGGTCCTAAGATAAAAGGCGCTTCCAAAGAAGTTGGTAGTTGGTCCTACAGTAAAAGGCGCTACCGCTTCTGCCAAACTAACACGTGTGGCGTGCACGGTCAAGTGATTTTCACGGGTATCAGCAATAGAACTCAAACGAGGGACATGCTAAGAATTACCCAAATGGAAGAGTAATGTTGAAAAGGTGATTACACTTGGCTTCACACAGTGGCGCAAAAAGAACTCAGCTCGAGTAATGCTAATTTGTGTTAAACTAGCTTGCGTTTGCTGATGAAAAAGGATTTTACCACTACGCAGATTTCTACAGGTAATTTATTTAAATTAATGTTTTATTTATTGTTGGTTATTAATTTTATTTTTTTGTTTCTTTTGACAGCAATGGATGGATCCCACAAATTGCAAGTAATGATGTTTTTCACAGTTTGGCATTGAGTCTGGGAGGAAGTTGATCCTAAGATAAAAGGTGCTTCCGGGGAAGTTGATCCTAAGATAAAAGGTGCTTCCAGGGAAGTTGGTCCTAAGATAAAAGGCGCTTCCAAAGAAGTTGGTAGTTGGTCCTACAGTAAAAGGCGCTACCGCTGCGCGTAAATTGATATGTGATAGGCAAGACCAAGGCGCTATACCTCGCTATATGCAGCCGAGCATTGTTAGCCACCACTCACTATCGTCTTTTATGCGCGGTCAAGTGATTTTCACGGGTATCAGCAATAGAACTCAAACGAGGGACTTGCTGTAAATTACCCAAATGGAAGAGTAATGTTGAAAAGGTGACTACACTTGGCTTCAAACATTAACGTAAAAAGCAATGGATGAATCCCGCAAATTGCAAGTAATGATGTTTTTCACATTTTGGCTTTGAGCCTGGGAGGAAGTTGGTCCTAAGATGAAAGGCGCTTCCAGGGAAGTTGGTCCTAAAGTAAAAGGCGCTTCCGCTTGCCAAACCTACACGTGTGGCGTGCACGGTCAAGTGATTTTCACGGGTGATTATTACCCAAATGGAAGAGTAATGTTGAAAAGGTGATTACACTTGGCTTCACACATTGGCGCAAAAAGAACTCAGCTCGAGTAATGCTAATTTGTGTTAAACTAGCTTGCGTTTGTGCTTGAGCTGGTGATCAATAGACTGGGTGGACGATCCTGCCCAGAAGGACCTTCCGTACATGTACCGGGTAAAAGTGACCACACACTTACAGGCACATTTGACTAAGTCAAGTGGTCCCAGGGGGGGGACACGTCCCAGGGGGGGGACACGCCAACCGGGAAATAATTTTCAATGAATTTCAATGATTTTCACGAATTGGCATTTGACCAACACGAACTGGCAACTCGTGAGGAATTGGCATTTGACCAACGGGCAAAGTAGTTCAAAAAAGGTGATTATCTTTGGTTTCGGAACCCGTCTTGGTCATTACGCTCATTAAGGAAAAAGGAACAAATAATGACGTTTTTTACATTTGGCATTGAGTCTGGGAGGAAGTTGGTCCTAAGATGAAAGGCGCTTCCAGGGAAGTTGGTCCTAAAGTAAAAGGCGCTTCCGCTTGCCAAACCTACACGTGTGGCGTGCACGGTCAAGTGATTTTCACGGGTGATTATTACCCAAATGGAAGAGTAATGTTGAAAAGGTGATTACACTTGGCTTCACACATTGGCGCAAAAAGAACTCAGCTCGAGTAATGCTAATTTGTGTTAAACTAGCTTGCGTTTGTGACGAAAAAGGATTTTACCACTACACAGATTTCTACAGGTAATTTATTTAAATTAATGTTTGATTTATTGTTTGTTATTAATTTTATTTTTTCTTGTTTCTTTTGGCAGCAATGGATGGATCCCGCAAATTGCAAGTAATGATGTTTTTCACATTTTGGCATTGAGTCTGGGAGGAAGTTGGTCCTAAGATGAAAGGCGCTTCCAGGGAAGTTGGTCCTAAAGTAAAAGGCGCTTCCGCTTGCCAAACCTACACGTGTGGCGTGCACGGTCAAGTGATTTTCACGGGTGATTATTACCCAAATGGAAGAGTAATGTTGAAAAGGTGATTACACTTGGCTTCACACATTGGCGCAAAAAGAACTCAGCTCGAGTAATGCTAATTTGTGTTAAACTAGCTTGCGTTTGTGACGAAAAAGGATTTTACCACTACGCAGATTTCTACAGGTAATTTACTTAAATTAATGTTTTATTTATTGTTGGTTATTAATTTTATTTTTTCTTGTTTCTTTTGGCAGCAATGGATGGATCCCGCAAATTGCAAGTAATGATGTTTTTCACATTTTGGCATTGAGTCTGGGAGGAAGTTGGTCCTAAGATGAAAGGCGCTTCCAGGGAAGTTGGTCCTAAAGTAAAAGGCGCTTCCGCTTGCCAAACCTACACGTGTGGCGTGCACGGTCAAGTGATTTTCACGGGTGATTATTACCCAAATGGAAGAGTAATGTTGAAAAGGTGATTACACTTGGCTTCACACATTGGCGCAAAAAGAACTCAGCTCGAGTAATGTTAATTTGTGTTAAACTAGCTTGCGTTTGTGTTTGAGCTGGTGGTCGATTCGGATTTCTACAGGTAATTTATTTAAATTAATGTTTTATTGTTGATTATTAATTTTATTTTGTTCTTGTGGAACTTAGGGTCGTCAATGAAGCAGTCAATGAAGCAGTGGATGTCGTCATCAATGAAGCAGTCAATGAAGCAGTGGATGTCGTCATCAATGAAGCAGTGGATGTCGTCATCAATGAAGCAGTGGATGTCGTCATCAATGAAGCAGTGGATGTCGTCATCAATGAAGCAGTGGATGTCGTCATCAATGAAGCAGTGGATGTCGTCATCAATGAAGCAGTGGATGTCGTCATCAATGAAGCAGTGGATGTCGTCATCAATGAAGCATTTGCTGTTTTTTATTTTATTTGTTTTATTTTACTTGTTTTGAGATTGTGTAATTTTCGTTTTAAAATTCTAGAGAAAATTGTACCACAGTTTGCAAAAAGAGGTGTAAAACAAAAAGATGATAAGAAAAATAACAAAAAGAACAAGAAAAATGAATAACAAAATAAAAGCAACAAAAAAGAATAACAAAATAAAAGCAACGAAAAAGAATAACATTAAAATAAAATAAAAGGTGGAGTTCTGCAATGGGTGATTTTAGATTAAAGATTAAATTTGGCCAAACCATACACAAAAATGGATATTTGATTTAAAAATTGATGGTTAATTAAATGTTTTTGAATAAATTGCTGTTATAGAAGTGAAATAACTATATTTGAATCGGGATCATTGAATCACGAACACAATGTTCGTGGTTGAATATGTTCACAAAACAGAAGGAAAAGAGCGGGGAAGAAGCAAAGAATTTTTTAAAAGGAAGATGGAAATGCTTAAACAGCTGAATAAAATATAAACATAATGAGTTTATTTTGATTTTGCTTTTATTAATTTTGAACAAAAAATATTTCAATGATAATTGAAGAATACACAAACAATTTGTACAAATATTCCGCAACACACAAGCTGGCGAAACCAAAAATCGAGAGAATAGAGCAAAAATTTAATTTACAAAAAAATTGAATACAGGAAAAATAAAATCTCAAATAAGTTGCTCCAAATGTTCAAACATTGTTCTAAAAATTGTCCTTAATCTCTCGGCGAGTAAAAACGAAGACATTGTTTTACGTAAATCGCCTGTGTTTGATGATAAGCAATTTTTGGGCGGTATTCAATGCGGTATTATTTCGTCCAGTCGTCTCCAGATGGCAGGAGCGACCAGAGACAGTTTGCGATAGAAAAACAGTGGCGCCATCTATGATTTCAGATCGCTATTAATTAGGAGTTAAAATGCCTTTGACTTGTGAGTGGTGATTATGCTTTGGAAAGTACCTGATTTATCGCCCATGGAAGCAATGCAATACGGTATAGTCCTAGCTTGTATTTTACACACAGCTCGGTTTCAACAGGTTTGGCACACCTGCTATAAATTGAATATGTTTTTCGGATTTATTGTTCATATGTTTTATTGTTAGATAAATTTGGATGACTTTTTTAGATATTCAGTTCAAATTTCAGCTTGTATTTCTGCGTGGGCGATAAATTCGGATGGCTTTTTTTAGATATTCATTGCAATTTCAGCTTTTATTTGAGCGTGGGCGATAAATTCGGATGATTTTTTTAGGTATTTAGAGTAGTTTAAGCTTGTATTTCTGCGTGGGCGATGAATTCGGATGAGTTTTTTAGGTATTCAGTCCAGTTTCAGTTTGTATTTGTGAGTTACCTTAGGTTAGGTTAGGTTAGGTTAGTGTTAGGTTAGTGTTAGGTTAGTGTTAGGTTAGTGTTAGGTTAGTGTTAGATTAAGGTTAGGTTAGGGTCAGGTTTGAGTTTTTGAGTTATTTTGTCCAGTTTCAGCTTGTATTTGTGCGTGGGGTATAAATTCGGATGACTTTTTTAGGTATTCCGTCCAGTTTCAGCTTGTATTTTTGCGTGGGCGATAAGTTCGGATGCGTTTTTTGGTTTTGCTGAGTAGTTTCAGCAAGTTTAGCACGGAAGACGATAAATTCGGATGTGTTTTGTGAATTTGCAGTAAAGTTTTGCACGGATGTCCGATAAATTCGGATGTGTTTTGTGAATTTGCAGTAAAGTTTTGCACGGTGGGCAATAAATTTGGATACATTTATTGGTTTAGCTGTGTAGTTTTAGCAAATTGTGCATGGTGGGCGATAAATTCGGATACATTTATTGGTTTAGCTGTGTAGTTTTAGCAAATTGTGCATGGTGGGCGATAAATTCAGATGCTTTTTTTGGGTTTATTGTACAGTTTGAAGCTAGCTTTGATCGTGTGCGGTAAAAGGTATGCGTTTTTTGGCTTTGTCCAAATATTTTTTATTAGGTGAATTGATTGCAAATTGTAATTTCTGCCGAAATCGAGAATTTATCGACCCGAACGGCCGTACCACGAGCTGAGTTACGAGTATATCAAACGCAAACGTTTTTTAAAAATTTAAATAATTCAAATACATTTATTGTGGTTTTCTAATTGTAGGTTTAATTTCGAACAACCGGTGCCTACAATCTACCCATTGGGAAACAAAAAGCCATACGAGCAGCTCGGTAAACGTAACCGATAAATTGAATACGCTATTATCATCTATTCAAATTCAACGTCTCGCACGTAATCGACAAATCGAGGTATGTTTTATTTAATTTTATTTTATCAACTCCCATTTTTAATTTCCATGTATTAAAACAATACAACACTATGTAATTGCTTACCAGCACAAATTGTGGTCTCTACCTACGTTCTCCGAATTCAATGCAACCGATCAAAATTATGTGAAAAAAATTGTTGATAAAAACAGTTGATAATCAAAACTTTTTATTTAACGTTTGAAAATAAAACGGAATGTTATTGTATGTTAATTTCATAAGTTTGTACCTAATACCTTCCTTCAGGCGCAATCTATACAATTATTTTCATCACATTTAATAATTTATTTTGTTCTTTTATTCTTAATAAAATCACGTATCAAATTGTCTCGTTTGTCTTCTAGATGCATCAAAAATAACTTTATTCTGTCTTCCCGAGCTTTCGTCAGCGTAATTAAACGTTCTTCGACATCACACGATAAACTGTCATTAGAAGCACATTCCCGCGCCGCTATTTCCCGCAACAGTTCCGTTTCCATTTTCTCCCGTAAAGAAATACTCCTTTCTTCATGGACCTAAAAAATATTTTAAAAATCAAACAAAACGCAAATTAATAAATTATTTTCTCACCCTTGTTGATTTAGACTGGCGCTGGTAATAGAAAATTGCAAACGCTAGATGCCAAAACGTGAATTCAGGCCACAACACTTTTACAAATATCAAAACAGAATACGAACTCTAAAAATGAAAAGAATTAACAACTGGTTAATTGTAAACCGATTTCAAATCCCGTATTTCCGCAATTAAGAGCCGCGGCTACTATTCAAGGACAGCTCTTAATTGCAGAAATTGTGCGTGCAGGGGTGGATCACCAGATGGAAATTATCGTATTAAATTTTAAAAACTGCATTTTTATGCTTATAAACATGTTTTTAAGGTTGTAATACAATTTTTATGACTAAAAATACGTCTTTTTCAGATGTAAAACGATCGGAAATGTTGATAAAGTAAAAAAAAAAAATTTTTTGTACTTTGTACTCACTCCAGTTGCCTCGGATACCACAATCTCGTCCCGATCTTAGATGACGTAATATCAACTCACCTGCCATAATAGGAAGTCACTTAATCGAACTTCACCCGAAGTCCGGATAACTAAATTCGGAGGATTTGATTTATTTGTGTATAGACATTTTTCCAACAGTGTTTCGGTTACGTCACTAAAATAAACAACAAAATTAACGTGCAATACAATTTCTTTATCATCAAAATTAACCTCGACTTGATTAGTCCCTTTTCCACACCAATTGCTAATTCCCTGATGGCGCTAGTAATCTCTTCACGTGCTGTGTATGCAAAACATACGTTTAAAACGTATCTAAAAGGATTTTTGTTATCCATAAATCAAACTAATTAAAACAATAAGAAAATGTTTGTCTTTTTTTCTTCCTTTTTGCCTTTCATACTTCGTATTGCTCCTAGATATTTCTACAATTTCCGAAATTAATTCCTGCACGTCGTGCGGTAATAAATTCGTATTCCCTAAACATCGGATGCACACATTGTAACTCATAATTTTATCTCTGAAATAAAAAAAAATTAGTGAAATTGAAAATCATTAATTTATATTTTTTTTAAATATAATTTTCTACTTTTCGTCTAGTAAATGTCTGAATTTCTCTCTGGCTAAATCCATGATCGCATCGACCTCGTCCTTTGGTCTTTTAAAATTTTCAATACTGAATGCGTAAACTGTGAGTTCTTTGATTCCGAAATCACGGCACCAATTTAATGTTTCCGCCAACTTTCCAAATCCGTGCACATGACCCTCGATTTTATTCAATTTCTTCTTGTTGGCAAATCTCCTATTCCCGTCCATTATGAGCGCAACGTGACTGGGGATTTCGCCGGCTTTCAGCACGTTGATGCAAAACCACTCGAGCCACGATCGTTTGTCGGTTCGAAACCAAGACATCTTGCTAAAATGACATAGAAAACTCATTAATAACACGAAATCACGACTTTACGACGCGTTTAACACGAAATTGCATCAGAGATTTGTTCGGCCAATGCGAACATCTTTTTAATTCGATTAAAAAAAAATCAAACCAAAACCGCAATTTTTAATTTTAATATTTATTTTTTAAGCTAATAAAATTATATTTTTACTTACGAGTCGGAATTGTGGCCTTTATCTGCCCGGAGCTCAGCTGCTAAAATGCCGTTCTTCGCGGCCATTTTCCCAAGCCCGACGTAAACCTAAAACGTGTCTTCAACGCATGCGCACAGATCCAATTGAATGATTTCAAGTCGTGGCGATAACCATCCGCCAAATCCCACAAAACATGCCTTAACAACAAATCAGACGGCGAAATCACCATCAAAAACCTCCAAACTCGCTTCCCCGACCCTAAAACCCGCCGCAAAACCCGCACGCACCCCGAAAACCCCTCGAAAACCCCCCAACGGTAAGGTACTATTTTCTCAAATTCGAAAGATAGACTCCCATGTAAAAGCTTCCTCGCCGTGTCGTTGGAGGTGATTCATGACTCCCTAAATTTCCTGTTGGAATGGCGACTATTGTGAAAGGCAATTTTACCCGTATTTTGACAGAAAACCATTAATGAAAAGCGTATCTAACCCCCTACCACCATGCCGGGAGAATCAGACTCATCGAAAAGCGAATCGACGGTCGAATTAGGTAAGTTTGCGCGCACGAATTGACGCCAAGTCGAAGCGAAGCAGCCACAGCACACAGTGAACCGCGATGGAAGCGCGACTCACTCCACTTGTTTATTGCAGAATTATACTTCCTAATCGCCAAATATCTATCGAATGGCAGGTGCGAACGTGCAGCCCAGGTATTATTCCGTCTGTTTTACCTTAATTTAACCTTCCCGATTGGCTCGCGTGCTCAAATATCCCTTTGTTCGCAGGCGCTCAGAGAGGAATTGGAGCAATACAAGGTAGGGAATTTTCTCCGACTTTACAACCTCGTGGACTCCACGTGGTCGACTGTTCAATCAAAACATTGCGACCATCTTCCTGTCTAGAATGTGTTTTTGCATTCGATACAATTCCACTGTTTTCTTTTATTTTTTTTTTTCCGTTTTTTTTAACAGCTTTTGCCAAAACGGCTCGATTGGTCGGGGAATGAACATCCGAGGAGTTTTGATGAATTGGTGAGAATTTTTTTAAAAGTTTTTTGGGGTTTTTTGGGGGTTTTTTGGCTTTTTTGGGGTTTTTGGGCGCGGTGTTTGGGGAATTTTGATTTCGGGGTTGTTTTGCGTCGTTTGGTTTGGTTTGGTGAAATTTTTATGTGTAAAAGTGTAAATTTACACATTTACGCGTAAAATCTCGGGTGTTTCTGGGGATTGTGCACTGGCACTTGAAACATGACCTAATTGCTTGTGACGTCAAACATGTATTATGTTTGAGCCAATGGGAAGAGAGTTTGCTGTTGGAACTACTTTCGGCCTTGTTCAAATAGGAAACCTCTCGCGATAGGTCTCCATTTTTTTGTTGTTGTTGTTTGTTGTTGTTTGCATAAGAAAATGAATAAATAAATAAATAAATAAATATAAAATAAACAAATTTGAAATGATAGAAAATAAATAAATACATTTTTGCTTCATTCTGTCCCAAATGATATTGAAAAATTAAACAAAAAATGAATTTTCTTGCGTGATTTTTCAGGTTGACACATACAGACATGTCGGTGGCGATCATCTGCTCAAAATATGCCAAAGAATCGGTCCAATATTGGACAAGGAAGTCAAACCCACCGTTATGGGGGTGGCCTCATTACTGGGCACAGGACGCCAATCTCTATTACGAACAAAAGATGGTAAAAAAAAATATTTTTTTAAATTTTCTTTACAAAAAATTCATTATTTTTTATTTTTTTTTAAAAAGACTTGAAAAAAATATTCGTGTCACACTCGTACGTGACGGCAATGCGATATGGCAGCTCCCTGCCACTTCCACCGAATTTAATTCATCCGCCAAACACCGGTGATTTAATTTTTTCTAATTTCTCGTCATAAAATTCAAAATCCGACGAAATATTGATGAAAATTATTGTTTTTAGTTCACGTAACCACCGCTCGTGAATTAAGCGGACCGGCTAACCCTGTTAGCACACTGCCAATTAGTTTATACAGTAAAAAACACATGCATTGCCGAATGTTGGGACATTTGTCTTCGGTTTATTGCTGTTTGTTCGACCGAACGGGACGGTACATCTTCACGGTGAATTATTTAAATTTTATTTTCGAATTTTATTTTTAATTTTTTGAATTTTTTGAATTTTTATATTTAGGGTGCCGATGATTTATTGGTGAAAATATGGAGCGCTATAGACGGAAGGTTGCTCGCCACATTGCGCGGACATTCGGCTGAAATTACCGACATGGCCGTCAACTACGAGAACTCGCTTTTGGCTGCCGGAAGTTGTGATAAGATTATCAGGGTGTGGTGTATTAAAACCATCGCACCTGTTGCGGTGTTGGTGGGGCACACGGGAATGGTCACGTCACTTCAAGTAATTTTTTTTTTAGAAAAAATAAAAAATAATAATTAATTTTTTAAAATTTTTTTGTGGGTGAATTAGTTTTGTCCGTGTCCCAAAGATGAAAATCGCTATTTGATTTCGACCGGTTGCGACGGATGTATTTGTTTTTGGCAGTGGAATGTGAAAACGAGTCAATTCAAGTGGGATTTTGAGTTTTTGGTTTTTTGTTTGTGTTTATTGACGTTTTGATCGACAGTTTGAAGCCGCTGAAGTTCACCGAGCGCAGTCGACCGGGCGCACAAATGATTTGTTCATCGTTCAGTCCTGGTGGTATATTTTTGGCAACTGGTAGCACCGACCATCACGTTCGGGTTTATAACGTATACGGACAAAATGGGCCTGAAAAAGTTCTGGAAATAGAAGCCCACACTGTAAAATTCTTGGATTTAAAATGTATATGTGGGCCAATTAGTTTAATTGTTGTTTTTTTGTTTTTTTTTAATTTTTAAGGATCGAGTTGACAGCATACAAATATCAAATTACGGAGATCGCATCATAAGTGGAAGCAAAGACGGAACAGCTAATGTGTGGAAATTTGAAAAACAAGAGTGGAAAAGTATTCAACTTAAGATGTCCACGCGACTACCAGGGTATAAAGAGTTGGATGTATTGGTCAGGTCATTTAAACATGTGTAAAACGTACGAAACGAGCTGTATTTGTGCTTTTTACGTGTAAAACGAAAGAAATTTACTCTCTTTACATGTAAAACGAAAGAAATCTACTCTTTTTACATGTAAAACGAAAGAAATCTACTCTTTTTACATGTAAAACGAAAGAAATCTACTTTTTTACACGTAGAACGAAAGAAATCTACTCTTTTTACATGTAAAACGAAAGAAATCTACTCTTTTTACATGTAAAACGAAAGAAATTTACTCTTTTTACATGTAAAACGAACAAAATTAGCTATTTTTACATGTAAAACAAAGGGGATTTGCTCCCTGTACGAGTAAAACTAGGAAAATTTACACTTTTTACACGTAAAACGAAGAAATTTGAGCTTTTTGCATGTAAAGCTTAGGAAATTTGTTTTTTTTACATGTAAAACAAAGGAAATTACTAAATTAGCTATCTTTACGTGTAAAACGAAGTAAATTTGTTTTTTTTTGTGTACACCAAGCAATTTTAATGCGTAGAAACGTTTCCACTCATTTAATTGACTTCATAAATGCGTTTTATATTTTAAAAAAAATACTGAACTTGTTTAACATTTAATTTAGGACACCAGAAGATGAATATGATGATAATAAAATTCCCAAATATAAAGTGACGATGGTAGCGTGGTCGCGCGACGACCGGTATGTTTTTACCGCTGTAAACGATGCAACTATTAAAGTCTGGAATTCGTATGCGGGAGAATTGGTGTATATTTTAGACGTACGTTTCTAAATATTTGATTTCTTTCGAACGGAACTAATGATTCTATCTAAATTAGGGACACGATGATGATGTTTATGTGTTGGAAACTCACCCTCAGAATCCTCGTTTATTACTCAGTGCTGGGCATGATGGACGAATAGTTTTGTGGAACCTATCAACGGGATCTCTGATTAAAAGTTTTTTCAATAACATCGAAGGACAGGGTCACGGAGCAGTGTTCGACTGTAAATTCTCGCCCGACGGTTCGTTGTTTGCGTCGACTGATTCTCACGGACATTTGAGCATTTTCGGGTTCGGCTCGAATGAGAAATATAAAAAAGTACGTTTGTTATTAGGTTTATTGAATATGAAATTTAAAAAATTGGGTTTTTGTGGATTTTAGTGTCCCCCGGAACAATTCTTCCACACCGATTACCGTCCACTCATTCGCGATTCCAATCACCACGTGTTGGATGAGCAAACTCAACAGGCGCCGCATCTGATGCCGCCGCCGTTTTTAGTGGATATAGACGGGAACCCGTACCCGCCTCACTACCAGAGGCTAGTTCCTGGAAGGGAGAACTGTAACGATTCGCAATTAGTACCTCATATAGTCGATGGTAATGAAATATTTTGCGTTTTTATCATTTTGCATTCTTTTTCTATAATTTTTTTTCGAATTTTAGATGTATTTTTGCACATAAAATTCGCATTTTTGAACATGAAATTTGCATTTTTGTGCCTGAAATTCGCATTTTTGTGCCTGAAATTTGCATTTTTGGGCCTGAAATTCGCATTTTTGTACATGAAATTCGCATTTTTGCGTTTTAGTAGAAGAAATTTGCATTTCTGCACTTGAAATTCGCATTTTTCTGCCTGAAATTTGCATTTTTGGTCTGAAATTCGCATTTTTGTACATGAAATTCGCATTTTTGCGTTTTAGTACATGAACTTTGCATTTCTGCACTTGAAATTCGCATTTTTGCACATAAAATTTATCTATTTTTAGTTGCGTGAAAATAATTTCGTTTTATTATTTTAGGCCAGGCTGAGGTTTTAGAACCAGTCCGTCCAAACGAGCCGCCAGAAGGTCACAGACCCAGCCTTGATGAAATGATCGTACGCTTACAACAAGAAACTAATCGCGCGGGCGGTGAAAACGCGGATCGCGGTCCGTTATCGCCCACGAGGTCGTCGAGATCTCTCGGCGCAAGTAAGACACAATCAAACGTTTATTTGCGGTTTAACTATATCGAATTTTGGTCAGACTTTTCACCAACACACGGAAGGGTCGGAATGCGGCGAAGTGGTGATATCGAAGGTGTGAGGCAGTCTCACGGCAACTGGACAAGCCGTTCGGCTCAAGGGGAGGAAATGACGTGGAGCAGGAGGGTCATTTTGCGAAATGTCGACCATTACATGTTGAAGACGTCGGAGGAGACGCGGCGAGCGCAGGGGGAGGCCGAACTTAGTCGATATCGGCACGAGAAGAAGAAGAGAGCGGCGACGTCGGAGTCGGAGAAAATTAGTCACAGCGCGAAGCTGAAGCAGGAATATCTGACGCGAAGGAAGAGGCGGCATCAGCAGCAGCGTCATGGCTACAGGACGCGGGCTGCGCGCACTACGGAGAGTGATTTTGAAGTAAAGGGTTTTTGGGGATTAATTTTGAATGATTGAATATTAAAAAGGAATTTTTTTTGTGTAGAATCTTGAAGATATTAATTTAAGTAGCAGTGAAAGTGATAGTAGTGATAACGAACAAGCGTGGAAAACGAGTAGTGATAGTGGCGAAAGGTATTTTTCTATAAAATTTATTTTAAATTTGAATTTTGATGGGATTTATCAAAAATTTGTGAAATTTGGATGGGTTTTATCAAGATTTACCCAAATTTTGATGGATTATATCAAAATTTGCAAGAATTTTATTGAAATTTATTAAAATTTACTCAAAATTTGTTGTTTTTTATCAAAAAATCACTCGAAATGTATTGGATTTTATCAAAGTTTACTCAAATTTTGTTGAAATTTATCAAAGTTTACTCAAATTTTGTTGAAATTTATCAAAGTTTACTCAAATTTTGTTGAAATTTATCAAAGTTTACTCAAATTTTGTTGAAATTTATCAAAGTTTACTCAAATTTTGTTGAAATTTATCAAAGTTTACTCAAATTTTGTTGAAATTTTTGAAAATTTACTCAAATTTTGTGGATATTTATCAAAAATTGCTCAAATTTTATCAAAATTCATCAAAAAAAAATTTAAATGAATCGAAAAATCAAATGTATAAATTTATTTTTAACAATTAACAGTAGTAGTGAATCTACTGAATATTCTGATTGGACACAAGATGCTGGCATCAATCTTCAACCTCCAAAGAGAATCAGTCAACAGCGCAAACGAAAAGTGCGTAAAGTGAACCGAGGAAACGAAAACAAGGAAAATCATGCGCAGAACATGAAAATTAATCACAGAGTAATTAAAAAAGAGCGCAAGAACTTAGACAAATAAATTGATTCCGGCTTGATTTCAGGGTAAACCCGTTGATTTTCCGGAAACTGTAAGTGAAATTCCGGAAGCATTCCGGCCGGCCGAATGGTTGACCGAAGTGATTCCCCGTAAAACTCCCTACTACCCCCAAATGGGAGACGAAGTGATTTACTTCCGCCAAGGCCACGAGTGTTACACGGCCGCCGTGAAGCGCGCCAAAGTTTACGAGATCAACGTGAAAAGCCAACCTTGGCAGAAGATGAATCTGAGGGACCAAGAACTCGTCAAAGTGGTTGGAATCAAATACGAGATTAGGCCTCCGAGGCTGTGTTGCCTCAAATTGGCCATGATTGACCCGGAAACGGGAAAAATCACCGGCTCTTCTTTTACGATCAAATATCACGACATGCCCGACGTGATTGATTTCTTGGTACTTAGGCAAACCTACGACACTGCCATGAGCCGAAATTGGAAAGCTGGTAACATTTTACACTTTATTAATTGCTCTAAATGACTATTAATCGCTTTAAAGGGCTATTAATCGCTTTAAAGGGCTATTAATCGATTTAAATGGCTATTAATCGATTTAAATGGCTATTAATCGATTTAAATGGCTATTAATCGATTTAAATGGCTATTAATCGATTTAAATGGCTATTAATCGATTTAAATGGCTATTAATCGCTTTAAATGGCTATTAATCGCATTAAATGGCTATTAAGCGCTTTAAATGACTTAAATCGATTAAAATCACCTTTAACTCGATTAAAATTACCTTTAAATCGATTAAAATCACCTATCAATCGATTAAAATTGTTTATAAATTAATTAAAATGGTTTATAAATGATTTATAATTTGATTAAAATGCCCATAAAATGATATAATGTCTATAAATCGACTAAAATTATTTAAAATTGATTAAAATTATCAATAAATCGATTAAAACTAGCTATAAATCGGTTAAAATGACTGTAAAATGGGTTGAAATGTAATTTGGTGCTGGAATGATTTATTTTGTTAATTTGTAGACGACCAATTTCGATCGATGATCGACGACGCCTGGTGGACGGGGACGATCGAATCGCAAGAGCCTTTTCAAGAGGAATATCCTGACAGCATGTTTCAATGTTTTAATGTACGATGGGATAATGGCGAACGGGAAAAAATGAGTCCGTGGGACTTAGAACTGATAGACGAGCAGAGTGAGTTTAATTTAACCAAACAAAAGAGTTCTGGGTTTCCATTTTTATTTAAAATCCAAAAAAAAAAAAAATTAAATTGCCACTGCACATCGTCATTTTGTTTTGTTTGTTTAACAAAAACTTTGAGCGTCCATAGAAATGTTTTGTGTTTTCCTTTAGTAAATGGCGTATCCACAGTCTCAAGTGTGGGACGTAGTGGACGGAAAAAAGGTAAGAAATTAACGCAGTGGTTGATGGATTGATTGATTGACGTGCGAGGAATGGAAGATTTGTGTGCGATTGCTTTGAATGCAGAGTTTTGAACGAATTTCTCACGATTTTTCTACATTTTGTTTGTTCAATGGATTTGCAGGACTCCCGAACGAGCCGGGCGGAAGCGCGGCGGTTTTGCCGGAAGAACTGCAAGCGCTGTTGTACAGGCCTTGTTCGTGGGAGTGGCCGGACAGCAGGCCCGAGGACGAGTGCGTGCGCATCATTCACGGGTTGGAGCAGATCATGGAACTGTCGATTGCCGAGCCGTTTCTCGCGCCCGTCGATTTGAACGCGTATCCCGCCTACGCGATGGTGGTCGAGTATCCCATCGATCTGAGCACGATCAAGGCTCGTTTGGAGAACCGTTTTTATCGGCGTATCACGTCGTTGCAATTTGATATTCGGTACATTGAAACGAACGCGGCTAAATTCAATGAACCGAGAAGTCGGATTGTTAAACAAGCTAGGATCGTTAACGAAGTGTGCCTTAAATTTATACAGTATGTTGTTGGGTTGTTGTTGTTGTTGTTTTTGTTTGTTTTGATGATTTGTTTGATTTGGTGTTTTGTTTTGTTTAGGGATGTCGGCTGTACGGATGTTAAATCGATTTATCAAGATGTTACTAAAGATCACAATTTGGATAATGATCGAATGAATGAAAGTAACGAGGAGAAGTCTGAGAGAAGTGATAGTGATCTTAGCACTGCCGACCGCATACAATTAGGGGTATGGTTGTTGGAATTTATTTTTTGTTTAAAAAAAGGGTATTTAAGTGCAGAATAATGCATTTTTGACGCGAAGAGTGCATTTTAATGTGTTTTTACACAAAAAAAGTGCTTTTATTTGCAGAATAATGCATTTTAACACAGAAAAAGTGCAGAAAAATGCATTTTTGCACAGAAGAATCCATTTTTACACAGAAAAAGTGTAGAATAATGCATTTTTACACAGAAAAAGTGTAGAATAATGCATTTTTACACAGAAAAAGTGTAGAATAATGCATTTTTACACAGAAAAAGTGTAGAATAATGCATTTTTACACAGAAAAAGTGTAGAATAATGCATTTTTACACAGAAAAAGTGTAGAATAATGCATTTTTACACAGAAAAAGTGTAGAATAATGCATTTTTACACAGAAAAAGTGTAGAATAATGCATTTTTACACAGATAAAGTGCATTTTAATGTGTGTGTACATACACAAAGTGCTTTATGGTTAGTTTTTGCGCAAAAAAATACGTTATAATGTGTTTTATCCATAAAAACGGCATAATAATGTATTTTTATCCTTAAAAATGGCATAATGTATTTTTATACAAAAAGTACACTAAGAAAATGTTCATTTTAAGTATAAAAATGTGATTATTGTTTCGTCTTTTCTACTTAAAATTGCAGTTTTTATCTTTCCTTATGCCTAAGTGCGCCTGATTGCAGTTTTGTTAAATATTAATGTTTTTTTTTGTTTTTATAAAGGAGAGGAAGAAAAGGAAAGTGAGGCAATCTGTTAATTCTCAGAGCTGGAAGCAACAGAGCAAAGAACTACTAGATCTTATTTTTCAATGCGGCGATTCCGCACCATTTCTAACTCCTGTGGATTTATTCGATTACCCAGTAAATATAATTCATTTTTAATTTAATTTTTAATGTAAATTTAAATTTTGTTTAGGATTATCGGGAAATAATCGATACACCCATGGATTTTGGAACAGTTCGCGAACAACTCTTTGCTGCCAATTACGAGAATCCCACCGAGTTTTGCAAGGACGTGAGACTTATTTTTCAAAACTCTAGGAATTTTAACACCAACAAAAAATCAAGAGTAAAATCTAAAGAGGTTTTAAGACATTCTGCTGTGTAAATTGAAAAAAATTTTACTAATGTTTTTCTAGATCTATTCAATGTCGATTCGTTTGTCCGCCATGTTTGAGGAGCACATTCGAGGGATCATCAACGATTGGCGATCGGCGGTGAAATACGAGACGAAATTGAAAAATAACAAATACGTTAGACACAGGAAGCCGATTCCGCAGACCAAAGTGGAAACGGTGGCGACCACGCGCGCCGCGAGTAGAAACGCGGCACAGTCGACCGCTTTGCACAACGGAACCTCGAGTAAACAAAACTCTTCTAAACAAAACTCCTCTTCTAAAAGTTCGGCGAGTTCCAGGAGAAGTGCGAATTTCTCTGGTTCACGTACGCGACTCTGTTTTCGTTTTGGTTGGTGCGTTTGGTGTTTTGATTTTTTGAATTTGCGTTTGCAGGTCCGAAGAAAAAGAAGAAAGTTAGTGATGGGGATTCGGATGATGAGGAGGAGGATGTGGAGGTGGAAGATGACGAAGAGGTTGAGGAGCAGGATAGTGAGCCGGTGAATAGAAGGGATAGAAGCAAATCTAGAAGCTCGAAGTCGTCGTCGACCAAAGCGCCGGTTAAGAAACCGGTGAAAAAAGGTATAAGAGGAATTGGCGTTTATTGGTTGGTTTTTTTTTTAATTTTTATTTTTCGAAGGGTTTTAGATTTTGTATGAATTGAGTCGGGTGTTTTGACGATTTTGAAGGAATATAGTCGGGTTTTTTACGATTTTGAATGAATTTAACAGCATTTTTTTTTTGTTTTTGGTGAATTTAGTGGAAATTATTGCGATTTTTGATGAATTTAGTGGAAATTATTGCGATTTTTGATGAATTTAGTGGAAATTTTTGCGATTTTTGATGAATTTGGTCAAAATCTTTACGATTTTTGACGAATTTGGACAAAATTTTTACGATTTTTGACGAATTTGGTCAAAATTTTTACGATTTTTGATGAATTTGGTCAAAATTTTTACGATTATTGATGAATTTGGTCAAAATTTTTACGATTTTTGATGAATCTTGTCAAAATTTTTACGATTTTTGATGAATCTTGTCAAAATTTTTACGATTTTTGATGAATATTGTCAATATTTTTACGATTTTTGACGATTTTTGATGAATTTTGTCAACATTTTTACGATTTTTGATGAATTTGGTTAATATTTGTGCAATATTTCACGACTTAAATCGAAATTTGTACAATTATTTATCATTTTTCATGATTTTTTTATAACAAAACTTTCTGACGAATTTCAGTTGCTCAAATTCCAAATGGTCACGCGAGGAAGACTCAAAGGGTTGTGAAAAACTACTCCAAATTCGACGACTCGAGCGACGAAGAAGAGGAAAACAGCGAGGCCGACGAGCGAGTCCAAAGGCGGCATTTAAACCTCCGTCGCAAACCGAGTCGCCCACCGAGTCGCCCACCCCCGAGAAAAAACCCCCCGAGAGGCAAACGGAAAGCCCAATCGGACAGCGGCACCAGCAACGAGGACGCCAGCAACGACTCGAAATCAGCGTCCTCGTCATCCTCGTCCGACGAATCCCGAAACAAAAGCGAAAACGAATCGGAACCCAAATCGGACAGCACCACGAGCCGCGGCAGGACCCTTCGCAAACCCACGCCGGCCACGCGGCCCCGATCCGCCACCGGCTCCAACTCCGGCTCCAATTCCGGCTCGGCGTCCGGCGCAGCCTCCAGATCGGCATCCGCGTCCGGCTCCAGCTCGCGGTCCGCCAGTCGGTCGCGACGTTCGAACTCGAGCGGCGCCGACGACGACGACGACGGCAGCGACGAAGAGAACGACCGCACCATCGCCTACAACGTGAACGTGAACAAAAGACCAATCACGAGGAGCAGCGCCAAGGCGCACGTTTCGGACGCGAGCAAACGCGAGGAGTCGCCGCAACCGCGCAGCTGCGGCAGTCGCAAGCGGTACCGCTCCGAGTCGGACGACAGCTACAACGCCGGCACTTCGGGGCGCAAGTCGAAGAGGATCGCCACGAGGAACCAGGGCAAGCGCACCGTGCGCTACAGGGAGGACTCGGACTTCGACTACGAGTGTAATTCCAACGCCGGCTCGACGTCGGGCGACGAGGAGAACGCCGTCAACGTGAGCAGCAGAGGCCGCATAAGGAAGTTGACGGCCAGGGCTCGTGCTTTTATCAGGGAATAACTGACGGAAATAGCTTTAAATTGAGTGATGCGATGCGAGGGGAATGTTGATAAGTGTCCTTTCATTTTGTATATAAAGTTTGAAGTATTTAAAGCGGCGATCATTGATTTTTCTGTTCTTTCACTGCGGTTGAGATTTGAGACTGAAAGGTTCATCATTTTTCACTTTGATTTTGTAGATAGGCGAGGCATTTAACGTTCAACTTCGTGTTTTGTGAATATAAGTGAATTTGGATCCGTGAGGAAATTGTTATATATATAACTCTTTTTCTTCGTTTTTAGGGTATTGTAATTAAACAGAGGACAGCTTTGATTTTGATTGAAATTTTTATTTCTTTTTTCTTTTTTAATTTTATTGAAATGTAAACAATTTGGTTGTAAATAAAAATAAAAATGAATAAATTTTTCTAATGAAATATTAGATGATGTTTATGTTTCGTTCGTTGTTGGTTGTGGTGAAGGGTTGTGGGTTTATAAATAGGCGGATGAAGTGGGGGAATATGAATATTATGAGGATGTAAATCCAGTATTGGAAACTGGGAATGTTTGGGAGTGGATTCAAGGTGATTCCTCGTCGGTATCCGTCGCGGACATGATGAGAGATGACCGCCGTTATGTAGAGGAAAGAGAAGCGCTGTAGTTTTTCGCTTTTGATTAATATATTGGCGGTGAGGAAACTGATGAATGGTAGAATTAAAAGGAAAGTGTTGTGGAATGGTGGCCTCGTTGGTAAATTCAAAGCGTCCTGTAAATAATAAATTTAATTTAATACGATTTTCATTATTTACGTAGCTTCCCCAAATCGTCACTCGAGGGCGAGCTACGAAGACGTGTTTGGTTTTACTTTAAAATGGAATGATCTCGCCGCTATGAAGTGATCGATATCGATCAAACTCGCTAGAAATCCGGATAACAAGCATTCCTTGATAAACGTGCCGTTTGTGACGACGGACCAGCTTAAAATCCCCACAATCCCATGAACCAAATTGTCAATTATTGCTCGGTGTCGGTACGTCAAAATCGAAACGTTTGCGCCCAAAATAGCGTCGCCTAAAATACACGAATTCAGCAAAGCCAGATGAATGGCACACGCTTTAACTACGTTCCAACGTGACTCGAACATCGTACAAAATGACGTGCCGACAATGCGAGCATTTTCTCTTCACTCAAAAGACAAAATAAAGCTCCATTGCTTTTCCTGGCTTAGTGTTCGTGGCACTGCTTTTCGCATCCGCCACCAGATGGCGAGAAATTGCAACGTGTTGTTGATCGACTTTTAGCAGGTTGTAAGTATATGATTATGTATTTATTGATATATTTGATTGAGTAATTATCTCGTAATGATAGTGTTTATCTATTCAATTTTTAGGGGTACTCGGTTTCCATGAAGCGGCACTCGAATTTTCTTAACTCGCGATGGATTACGACAAAATCACCGAACATGTCGGCGAATTTGGAAAATACCATAAATGTGTTTACATCCTTGTCCTTTTGCCTTCCATTTTTGTCGCCATGAACATGTTGTCGAACGTTTTTAATTCCGCTACACCTAATCACAGGTTGTAGATATTTCGATACATTTTAGTGTTTCATATTTTTTCTAATCAATTATTTTTTTTAATTTTTTTTAGGTGTTTTATTACAAATTGTGATAACAGTTCCACGTCGTTCGTGGAACCATGGGTTAATTCGTCGATTCCCGAGTCGAATAAGACTGGATTTAAATACGATCAATGTGTTCAGTACGAAATAATCTCCAATAAGAGTTACGAGCGTTGTCCGCCGTTGTTTGATACGAATCAATTGGTGTCGTGTGATGAATGGAAATACGACGCTTCCGTATACGAATCGACGGTTGTGACCACCGTGAGTTGGTTATTCGCTCGTGGTTTTGATTAATTAATGTGATTAGGTGTTTGGTAGTGGAATTTGGTTTGCGATGACGGTTGGCTGGCCCCGTTATCCGGCTCCTTGTGGATGGTCGGCGTTATAATCGGTGCTGTTGTGTTCGGCGATTTGTCTGATCGGTTTGTTTTGCTGATTTATTTGGAAAAATGTGCAAAAATTAATTTTTTTTATTTTTTTAGGTTTGGAAGACGGAAAATTATAATTTTTTCTATATTTTTATGTAATTTGACTGGTTTTATCGTGCCGTTTTCAGTGAATTATGTGATGTTTTTAGCTGTGCGGGTTGTTGAGGCCGCAGCCACAACCGGGATTTATCAAACCGGATTTGTTTTGTGTAAGATAATGAGATGATTTTTGTTTTATTTTTGTTTTTAAATTATTTTTTTTTATTTTTAGGTCTCGAAGTGGTTGGACAGTCGAAACGTGTTCTTTGCGGCACCGGTATCAACTTTGCATTTGCATTTGGTGAAGCGCTGCTCGGCGCACTGGCGTATTTTATCAGAGATTGGAGAGATTTGCAGTTTTATTTAGCAGTTCCGAATGTTTTTTTTTTACTTTATTTCTGGTAAGATGTCGAAAAATGAAGCAAAATTGACGTAGCAACTTGTAATTTATGCAATTTTTTGTGTATAAATTTGGCAAATTTGAATTTTCATCGTTTTTTGTTGTGATTTGTGGAGATTTAGATGAGATTTACATGAAAAAATGTCATTTTTGTTTCAAATTTCGTGTAAAATTGCTAAAAATTTGTTTTTTTAAGAGAAATTTTATACTTTTGTCGTTTTTATTGTTATTTATGGAGATTAACATAAAAAAAAATGTCATTTTTGATTCAAATTGCTACAAATTAATTTTTTTTAAAAGGTTTTTACCAGAATCGCCACGCTGGTTAATTGCTCAAGAACGTTACTCAGAGGCTAAGATAATTATAAAGAAGATGGCCGTATTTAACAACGCTTCCGTCCCTTTAGAGTTAATGGAAACGGACAACGATGATGATTTGGACCAATCAAATTTGTCATTCACTTTTCAATCCGCTTCGTCAACAAAATCTCTTTCTAACAAAGTCACCGTTCTTCACCTGTTCCGCACACCGAGACTGAGGTGGCGGACACTAAACATATTTTTAAACTGGTAATATATTTAAATCAATCGTTTTAATTTAAATGTTTTTAATTTTTCTTATTTAATTACATATTTATTTATTTATTAGGTTTATGAATACGATCGCTTATTACGGCATATCGATGAATGCCACCAACTTGCAGGGAAATGTCTACGTCGATTTTATATTAACGAGTTTAGTGGAGTTTCCCGCTTACATTTTCTGTATGCTCGTTATGAATCGATTAGGGAGGAAAAAACCACTCGTCAGTTGCATGGTGATTGGCGGCCTGAGCTGTGTTTCAACGGTTTTTATTCCAGAAGATGCACGTAAACGAGAAAAATTATTTGTTTGTGTTTATTTACGGTGAAAATGAATGTAAATATTGCAGGATACGAATGGATAGCGATTGGTTTGTCGTTGGTTGGGAAATTCGGATGCGCCGCAGCATTTGCCATCATTTACGTGTTTTCTATCGAGTTGTTTCCAACCGTGTTACGGAATAACGGAATAGGCTTAAGTTCAACGTTCGCGCACATCGGAGGCGTGCTCGCGCCTTATATTGCGTCGTTGGTGAGAAAATACGAAGGAAATTTAAAATTTTGGGGTTTATATTTGGGTTTGTTTGCAGTCTGTTTACGGCCGACAAGTTCCGCTGTTGATTTTTGGTTTATCGTCGCTTCTTGCCGGTTTATTTGCGATATTTTTACCCGAAACTTTGAACCAAAAACTGCCAGAAACCGTAGACGATGCTGAGAATTTCGGAAGGCGAGTGGGAGCGAAGCTTTTGTAATATTAAAATTTATAGATTTTTATAAAAATTAATTTTTTTAATTTTAGAAATAAAACCGATAATATTAAATGTTTGTTTGTGAAATTGCGTAGGAAAAGAAGAAACAGCGACGGGGATTTACAAGAAGAGTCGGAAGCTTTAATTTCGGAAAATGCATCCATGATGTCACGTTAATGGCGTAATAAAAGTGTTCATTTTATAAATGATTTATTTACCCATTTGTACTGAATTAATTTGTAAAACTGAAAATAAAAAATTGAAATGTTATATTTTTAAAATATTTTTTTTGTCAATTATTACACATCGACTCATTAGACGATATCAAATTGAATTTGATTTCTGAACTTTGGTTTTTTTAAGTCGGCAATTTTTTATTTATTGTTTTGATTTCATAAACATTACGTGCAAAATGTGGATTAAGTAATATTTATTTCTTAAGAATGTAAATTTTATTTTGTGTTTGTGTCTAATATTTAGTATCTGTTGTGTTCTCATTGCCATCACAACTGGAATAAATCGTACATTGTGCATATGTAAATGAGCGATTGTTGTGTCCGATTGCAACAGCAACCGGAGGAATAAAAGTTCAATTCGTTGTGTGTGATTCGTGTGTGTGCATATCATTAAGGTTGCTCCATAATCTAGAAGAATACAATACTGAGGAATTTCTTTGATTTTGTGCAGATTTAATTTCAATGGAATTCTCATCCGTAATCACAGCTGGATGAAATTGCAGTACTGTTTATTTATCATTAGTGGTAAATTAAGTTGTGGTTTCAAGCTGCTGCTGCTTAACTTTGGTTTTCTTTTAGAAACAGTTAACGAGCTTTGATTTTTATAATGATGAGGACTATTATATTTTGTGTGAAAAGAACAAATAAAAAGGAAATACTAGTTGAGGTTTTTTTTTTTTATTATTATTTTTTCTTTATTTATTAGTATTTTATCGTTACAAAAATGTTATATAACCTGTCATTATTGGACAATCGTAATTAAATCAGCTCAGCTAACAATTTTTTTTTAAAATTATTTATCATTTGGTTTTGAAAAAAAGGTGATTCTAAATGCCCTTTGATATTTAAAATTCCAACATGAATAAGATATAATATTTTATAAATTTATTATAATTTTTTTAAAATTCTATTTTATTGTTTACATAAAAAAATACAAAAACATTTATTTATGTCACACTTAAAACCGAATAACAATAACAAGATCATCAACAAGTAGTAACTCGATAATTTACTTCACATAAAATAATCGACTACGGTGAGTAATTTAAAAGTCGATAACGATTCGCCGGAATTTAAAGGGAAGAAAAATCCAGTTAAACAGTAGCACCCCATGTTTCCGTACTAATATCATCCATGCTGGCATGGATTATGACGAAGTATTGAAGAAAGTGGGACAGTTTGGAAGATTTCAAAAATATGTTTTAGCTTTGATAGCTATTCCGTGTATAATTTCATGTTGGCAATCTTTTCTTCACGCATTCGTGGGTTTCATTCCTCCGCACAGGTAACTAAATTATAAACTCGTTAGTTTAGATAATTTAAAGATTAGCGTTAATTCGTTAATCTAATTTCAGGTGCTGGATTGATAACTGTGATAATTTAACTACTTCTTACTACGAGCCTTGGTTGAATAAGACGATACCATATACGAGAAAAGATGGAGTTTATGTATTGGACCAATGCGAACATTTTTTGTTTAATGAGAGCGATGTTTGTCCACCCAAGTCACATTGGCAATCCACGGTTAAATGTTCGAAGTATAAGTTTGATAATTCAGAATTCACGTCTACGATTGCTACCCAGGTTAAAATTTAAAACGAAAATTTATGTTTCTGACATAATGTGTGATGTAACAGCTAATCAATATGCAATTATTAGAAAAGATGAATATTGATGTATTCGATCAGTTTTGACTAAATGTGATGATTTTTTTTGTTAAATTTGATCATTTTTTACTAAATTTGATCATTTTTTTTACTAAATTTGACCATTTCTCGACAAAATATGATCATTTCTTGACTAAATATGATTATTTCTTGACTAAATATGATCATTTCTTGACTAAATATGATCATTTCTTGACTAAATTTGATCATTTATGGACTAAATTTGAACAAGTTTTGATAAATTATCACAAAATTTGGTAAAATTCGAAAGATTTCGACAAAATTTAAGCAATTTTTTATAAATTTGAGCAATTTTTTATAAATTTGAGCAATTTTTTATAAATTTGAGCAATTTTTTATAAATTTGAGCAATTTTTTATAAATTTGAGCAATTTTTTATAAATTTGAGCAATTTTTTATAAATTTAAGCAATTTTTTATAAATTTGAGCAATTTTTTATAAATTTGAGCAATTTTTTATAAATTTGAGCAATTTTTTATAAATTTGAGCAATTTTTTATAAATTTGAGCAATTTTTTATAAATTTGAGCAATTTTTTATAAATTTGAGCAATTTTTTATAAATTTGAGCAATTTTTTATAAATTTGAGCAATTTTTTATAAATTTGAGCAATTTTTTATAAATTTGAGCAATTTTTTATAAATTTGAGCAATTTTTTATAAATTTGAGCAATTTTTTATAAATTTGAGCAATTTTTTATAAATTTGAGCAATTTTTTATAAATTTGAGCAATTTTTTATAAATTTGAGCAATTTTTTATAAATTTAAGCAATTTTTTATAAATTTGAGCAATTTTTTATAAATTTGAGCAATTTTTTATAAATTTGAGCAATTTTTTATAAATTTGAGCAATTTTTTATAAATTTGAGCAATTTTTTATAAATTTGAGCAATTTTTTATAAATTTGAGCAATTTTTTATAAATTTGAGCAATTTTTTATAAATTTGAGCAATTTTTTATAAATTTGAGCAATTTTTTATAAATTTGAGCAATTTTTTATAAATTTGAGCAATTTTTTATAAATTTGAGCAATTTTTTATAAATTTGAGCAATTTTTTATAAATTTGAGCAATTTTTTATAAATTTGAGCAATTTTTTATAAATTTGAGCAATTTTTTATAAATTTGAGCAATTTTTTATAAATTTGAGCAATTTTTTATAAATTTGAGCAATTTTTTATAAATTTGAGCAATTTTTTATAAATTTGAGCAATTTTTTATAAATTTGAGCAATTTTTTATAAATTTGAGCAATTTTTGATAAAATTTAATAAATTTTCACAAAATTTGGGCAATCTTTGGTAATTTTCGACAAATTTTACTTAAATATTGTGTAAAAAAATGTCAAATTTTAAATTTTCTGTTGTTACATCACTGATTTAAAAGCAAAAATAAAATTCTAATATTTTCTTTCCATTTTCCTAGTGGGATTTATACTGCGACAAACGATACTTAGTCTCATTAGCTGGATCAGTTAATTTAGCCGGTGGATTCGTCGGTAATATACTTATGGGAACAATTGCAGACAGGTAAACATACAACTTAATTACTTATTCATTTTTAAACGTTTAAATTTTCAGATATGGACGTAAAACGGCGATTCTCATTTGTCTCGGATTTCTGGCTCTTTTTGGCGTCAGCGCTTCAATCGCTCCTTCAATTATATTCTTCATGATAGCGAGATTTTGCGTCGAAGCGATGGAAACCTCGTTATATTACGTCGGCTTTGTGTTAGGTATTTGATTAAAAAAAACAAGAAGAATAAAAACCATAATAAATTTGTCTATTTTATAGTGATGGAATTCATTGGGCCGGACAAACGAGTTTTAGTTTCCCAAATAATTCAATTAATTTATTCCTGCGGAGAAATGTCATTAGCGGGCATTGCTTATTTCGTCACCGACTGGTCTTATCTGCAATTAGTAACGAGCGTGCCAGCATTGCTATTCCTTTCCCTTTATTGGTATAAAAATGTGATGAAAATTTACAATTTTAAAAATATTAATTATTTTTTTATTGTAGGATTCTTCCCGAGTCCGGCAGATGGTTGGTGGCGAAGGGAAGAATGGAAGACGCCGACAAAATCACCAAGAAAATGATGAAATGGAATAAATGTCTTTTAGCGGACGAAACGGTGCAATACGGAACGGTGCAAACTGACCCCGCGGTCCGATTAAACGTTGTAAATTTGTTTTAAATCGATTAATTCGCGATTTTATTGTATTTAGCCGAAAACGCTCGAATCGACCAGCGATACCGAACGATTAGTTGATTCGAATAAGCGTTCGTACACTATTGTCGACTTGTTTCGGACACCTCGGCTCCGCATCCGAACGATTTTATTAATGTTGTGTTGGTAAATTGCATTTTTATTTACTTTTAAACGCGATTTAACACGATTTTTCGTAGGTTTTTAAACGTTTTAGTCTATACGGGCGTCACATTGGGTGCGACTTCGATCGCTGTTCACAGTGCATCACTCAGTTTCTTTTTAAGCGGGATCGTGGAAATTCCCGCCAACTTATTAAGTATTTTTACGATGGGATACTTTGGTCGACGCATCACGTTGTGCGGCTCGTTTGCCTTGACCGGCGTCGCACTGGTGTCCATTCAGTTTGTACCGACATCTCCAGGTTTGTTGATTTTTTGAAATTTTCGGACATTTTCTGAAATTTTCGGTCATTTTCTGAAATTTTCGGTCATTTTCTGAAATTTTCGAACGTTTTCTGAAATTTTCTGACATTTTCTGAAATTTTCGGTCATTTTCTGAAATTTTCGGTCATTTTCTGAAATTTTCGGACATTTTCTGAAATTTTCGGACATTTTCTGAAATTTTCGGACATTTTCTGAAATTTTCGGACATTTTCTGAAATTTTCGGACATTTTCGGACATTTTCTGAAATTTTCGGACATTTTCTGAAATTTTCGGACATTTTTGGACCTATTCTGAAGTTTTCTGACATTTTCTGAAATTTTGGGACATTTTCTGAAAATTTTGGACCTTTTCTGAAATTTTCTGACATTTTCTGAAATTTTCTGACATCTTCTGAAATTTTCTGACATTTTCTGACATTTTCTGACATTTTCTGAAATTTTCGGACATTTTTGGACATTTTTAGACATTTAAATCAATTTTAATCAATTTTATTCAATTTTATTCAATTTTTTTCATTGAAGATTATAGTTGGCTGTTGCTGCTGCTCACTCTGGTCGGGAAATTCGGCAGTACGGTCGGCAATTCGGTTTTATACTTATTTTCCGCGGAATTGTTCCCGACGGTCCTGCGCAACAGCGGACTCGGCGTGTGCGGTTTCGTCGGCACCATCGCCACGACCATTGCGCCACAGATGCAACTTTTTGTGAGTTTACCCGTCGAAATAATCCAATTTTAATCCAAATATCAAACGGATTTTTCAGAGCCGAGTGGCGGAATCGTTACCGTACATCGTTTTCGGTGTCGCGTCGTTTATTGGCGGGTTTGCTGCCATGACTCAGCCCGAAACCCTCAAGAAAAACTTACCCCAAACGATCGAAGATGCAGAGAATTTTGGAAGATGAAGATGAAGATCGCGTGAAAATTTTTACAAAAAAAAAAGAAATTTATTCCATTTGATGTTGACACTTATTTTTCTCTGTCCATTACGACAATTTTTTTTACAACATTTAAAAACAATATTTGTTTCAAATAATGGTTGTTAATAACATTTTATGTACAATTATACATATTATATAACTATAGTCACAACATTGTCTGTGTATGTAACAACGAAAACAAAAAGAAATATGAATAAAACTGGTTGTATTTTTTTTTTTTTTAAATAAATTATAATGAATCTGCGATTTCTTTTCTCCACAGGATCGGTGCAACCGGTGCCGAAGTGAAAATATTTGGGAAATCAGGCGCCCAACCGTTGTAAAATATCGGGTAAAATGGCGCCACGTATCCCGGCCATTCATCTCTAAAATAAAAAAAAACACAAAATAAAATATAAATATTTAAAACTTTCTCTTTCAAGCAGTTCCATGAACCCGTGAACTCGCGTACTTCCTCATCTCATTCACCCAAATTCCAAACTACATTGTGATTACGACCCCTGAACTCCTTGACCTTAAAAAGCAGTTTATACTAACTTCGTCGCTGTCCACGACGAACCCATAGAGCTCCACAGGTCAAACTCGGGTTTGGTGAGTCCTTCGTTGAGCATTTGTATCGCATCCTTTGTCAGCAGCGGTGCCACGGCTCGACTGGACATCGTTGTACTGTAGTATTTATCCTTACTCACCTTGGCCAGTAGGATGAAGGGGGTTAATAAATACTGGACAAGATGATGGGCATTGGGGTCACGAAGTCTGTATTTTAATTTGGCCTATAAAAAAATAGGATTAATGTGAAAAATGGACGGTGGTTTTTGGAGAAAATGTGAGGTTTACTATGAGGTTTAGGGCTAGTTTGAGTTTTTGGAAAATGTCGATGAATTCGGCTTCGGACGGCGGAGTTGCGCGCAGGGCGAGGAAGGAGAAGTCGATGTTTTTCTTTTTGCTTTTTTCGTGGCTGTTTCGTCGTCGTGTTTGTAGTTCGTGAGCGGCATTTGCAACTTGTTGCAACCTTGCGCAGAATTTCTCAATGTCGTCGAAGCAGTGATTTAAAACCGCCTGCAAATTGAGTATTAATTTCTTTTTCTTTAAATTAATTTTTTAAATTTTTGTTTAATTCACCACTCCGGTTTCGTAGACTTTTTCTTTGTTTTTGTTGTTGTGTTTACGGTCATAAGTGGTGCGCAGGAATCTGTAACTGTCAGATTTGACGTCGCCTCGCTTAAGTGTTGAAAATCCACCATCAGCTGTTTAAAAAAAATATATAATTTTTTTTTAATTTAAAAAACGAAACCATAAATGCAGATATTTTTTTTTTAGAATAAAAAATTCATAAATGCGCACTAAAAACCCAGAATACAAAAAATTGTTCCACATTTTTTGTTAATTAAACCATAAAACATAAAACTGCAACACACTTTGGTATTTGATCTAACCATGAAGGAATTTAATCATCCACACTTGAATACACATATACATTCTTTTACGACTTCAAACAATCAAATTATAATACAATCAAATGATTGAATGCACGTTTACATAACCAACGTTCGTATCCCACTAAATTTGGTAAGAAAAATGGAAACACAAGTGAAAATAAGTGAAAATAACAACTCACAAGTGTAGTTTGAGCTCACGCGACTTCCCATCAAAGGGGTAGGAAGCGAATCTGATGTAAAATTAAAAAATAAAAGCTGATCCAAGTAGTTTTAGCCACCTGTTTCGAAATAAATTTGCTCGTGCTCAGCCTTGAAGTGACATTGCCAAATGTGACGTCAGCCAAGGTGCAGGAGTTGACTCAGGATTCAAGGTAATTGAATGAAACGCTCTTTGTGCCAAAGCAAAACAAACTCGCATTCAACACAACTCGTGTTTGGCCTCATTGCAACGCAGTAATCACAATGAACTATTTTTTTTTTGTGCAAGTGCAGTTTTCTTTCATCCTTTTTTTCGAGCCTTTTAGAAAGTAATCATTTTTCTTTTCCTTCCTATTCTTATTATTTAATTCAGAAAGGAAGTGGACAAGTAAATAAAAACATTGATGACCTCAAATGATCTTATGCTTGTGTGTAGATGGAATGAGATGCTGATGCTGTGATAAATATATTTTTATCTTATTGAAATCTGCAAAAGATATGCGGAAATGAATGTTTTTATTGCTTTTTTGTTAAATGCTGAAGGAAAGAAAGGGAAATTTTAAATGGAAAATGCCAAAAAAGGAAGTTTTAGAGTTTTATAAATGATTGGTTTGTTTTTGTTTAGGTAGGAATGACATTTTAAGAGGATTTTTTAGTGGCTTCGTGTTTCGTACCTCGTCAGATTAGTTCCTCTTCTGGTTCTTACCAGAGCATGAATTTCAGCTCAAGGACGCAGCACAGGACAACGAATGGAAATGGAAACAAAGTACGCAGGATATAATAGACTATAACTTTCATTTTGTCAAAAATATTGCACAAATTTCATTTTTTTTTAATCCGTCATTTGTTGGGGGAGAACACAAAAAAACACGGAGAAAAGCACGGAGAAACGCAACAGCGGCTATTTGTCGAATCGTAAAATAAATCGTTGTGTTTTGGATTTTAAAACTGAAACTTAATTTAATCACTGGTTGTGGCAGGGCGTCGATAGAGGACGCTTTTGTCTGTCAGCTTTTGATGCGCTTTGTTGTGAATGGCGGGAAATTGCAGCGATGTTGAGTCCTGTTCGTCGTTTTTATAGGTAAGTAAAATAATATTGAAGGGCTATAACGTTACATTTTTATATTTTTATAAGTTTTTACCTATTTGTTGTTGTTGGTTGCGTTTTTGGAAAACATTTGAATTTTAACGAGATTGTTATAGCAAATCAATAGTGTCGTGCTGTAATTATTGAAGACAGCACGATGGTCGTTTCATCGATATTTGCCTCACAAATGTATACAAATGTAAACCAACACTGGATTCTCAGGACAAGATTGAATTTTATTTGGACAATTCACTGGTGTTTACATGTTATTAAATTTTGCATTAAGTCGAAGGAATTCCAATCGGCCGATTGCAAACTGATGAGTTCGCCATTATCCAAAACAGTTAAAAACCCACTCGCGTCGAGGCCTAGAATTTGAACTTTCCGACCATCTTGAAGACTCACATCAGCACCACTAAAAAATAAATATATTTCTAAAAACATCTTAATTTAAATGAATTCATTTCGTTTCACCTATGCATCCATCTCTGGCAGTACAATTCCACGACTTTCTCATGTCCTGACTCCTGAAATTGCGCGATGAGTTCATCTAAACGAGTCACGACTTTCGCGATCACTTCTTCCACCGCGAAAAGATCCAGCGGATGTTTCGAAGGATTTGTCAAATTACGTTGAAGGATCATATCGTTCAGACATGTGGTAGGCATCGAATTACTAACATTAAATCCACAACCTAAAAAAATAAAAACAGAACAACTCCATTAGGCCTACTTGGTCCGAACTTAACTTACCGATAACGCAGTGGAATACGCCTTTGGTCAATGTGCAGGTGACAATCACACCGCCGATTTTCATCTTGGTTTGTCCAACGTAAATGTCATTGGGCCATTTGATTCGCAAATCCATATCCTGGAAGAAGTGAAATTTAAACAAACGACATCTACAGTGCGCGACAAAAAGATAGGTGCACCCCATTTTTTCTTCATTTCTCAGCAATGCGCGCGTGTTGAGTGTTGAAATTTTAAACAAAGGTACAAAATCATAACAAAATAAACTGCTTAAACAATTGGAGCGATTGAGAAACAAACAAAAAATTTATTACAAAAAAATGAAAATAGCGGTGCGACAAAATGATAAGTGCACTACAATCAAACTTCAATCATAAGCAAAATAGTTAAGACAATGAACTTGTGTGTATAGATGGTGATAAATAGGTGATGTTGGATGAAAACAGTCAAAGCAGATTTTGAAATTGTCCATTTTTAAAGCCACCACATCACTCTGAACTCCCCGACCCTTAAATTCAGGAAATATGGAATTTTATTGTAATAATGAATTTCTGAGAACACTTTTTAGACTAATTGGGGGTTCCTAATGCATAATTTCATAATAGTTTTTAGGTTGGGACTCAATTTTTGTGCTAAAACACAACTTGAATAGAAAAGATGCACATCGACTGGAGCCAAATGACAGAATATTGCCTTTGTAACTTGTGCTAGGCTAGCAGCAGGCTTAATTTCAATTAGAATACAAGTTTCCTGTTAATCTTAGACTATTTTTATGTGGCTTAAAAATTTACACGACTCAGCACATTAATGCACCTAGAACATTCTGTTTTCTTGCTATAATCAAATGGGCAAATTTTTTGATTCTGTGCAGATGGTGTGCTGAGTCGTGTAAATTTTTAAGCCACATAAAAATAGTCTAAGATTAGCAGGAAACCTGTATTCTAATTGAAATTAAGCCTGCTGCTAGCCTAGCACAAGTTACAAAGGCAATATTCTGTCATTTGGCTCCAGTCAATGTGCATCTTTTCTATTCAAGTTGTGTTTTAGCACAAAAATTGAGTCCCAACCTAAAAACTATTATGAAATTATGCATTAGGAACCCCCAATTAGTCTAAAAAGTGTTCTCAGAAATTCATTATTACAATAAAATTCCATATTTCCTGAATTTAAGGGTCGGGGAGTTCAGAGTGATGTGGTGGCTTTAAAAATGGACAATTTCAAAATCTGCTTTGACTGTTTTCATCCAACATCACCTATTTATCACCATCTATACACACAAGTTCATTGTCTTAACTATTTTGCTTATGATTGAAGTTTGATTGTAGTGCACTTATCATTTTGTAATAAATTTTTTGTTTGTTTCTCAATTGCTCCAATTGTTTAAGCAGTTTATTTTGTTATAATTTTGTACCTTTGTTTAAAATTTCAACACTCAACACGCGCGCATTGCTGAGAAATGAAGAAAAAATGGGGTGCACCTATCTTTTTGTCGCGCACTGTACTAACGATCTGAATTAACCATTGTGTGTGTATCACATTCCCCTAAACATAACCAGTGGCAGTTTTAGGGGTAGGCGAACTAGGCTCTTGCTTAGGCCTGATGTTCCTTTACATCGGAAATGGGAGCTTGCAGTGCTGGACTGGTCCATGACACTGTGAATTTTTTTCTCCTTTTGTTGTGGTTCGATCTATCCAGATTTCCCCGTATAAATTTGTCCCCAGCCCATAGCCCTGGGAGTTCACACTTTATATTTGCCTAGGACAGGGGTCGGCAACCTGCGGCTCTTTCGATGTCAAGATACCTACATACCTAATCCTAATCCTAATCCTAAATTGGAACTTTTGGCTCTTCCGTCTCAAAAGGTTGCCGACCCCTGGCCTAGAATCTCGCACTGAACGTAACTCCTCACCTCATAATTGTGCGTATTGAGCACCGAATCCACCAATGACAATGCAGCTAAATGTTGTAGCCATGTTGGATGCCTGCCCAATTTCGAATCCTGGTTGAAAACCAAAGGAACACTGAACATGGCGCACCCATCTGGACTTAGCCAATCGTTCCCAGAGCGACCTACACAAATAAAATAAAATAAAATAATCCTATATCACTATATCACTTATATCACCTTTGCCCTGGGTTTGTCTTTTGGCCACTGCAATGACTCTTGGATGTTCAGTGAGTCTATTGAGAAATGAATACTAGAATTATTGAGACTTTGTGATGGACTTTGTGAATTTGACTTGCCCACATATAATGTTCATGGTTGAAGGAAGAACATTGGTGAAGAAAATAAGTTTGCCCAAATGTTTGCTTTTCAGGTGCTTAAAATATTTCTCTGAATTGAATTCATCAACTTGATCACAATTGAAAATCACAGGTAAGTATTGGGAAGTGGCAAGATTGTTTGGTTTTTCCTTATCACAGAACGCCATTGTGAGTAAATTGGTTTTTAGTTTATTGCCGGAAAGCTTCGGTGAAATTTCTTGGAAAAAGTAATTAATTTCCTGTCGGTAAAACAACTCAATTTATTCTAGACTCTTGATTGAATTCTATTGTTCATTTCAATCTGTTTTTTAGACCTGTTTATCTCCTAATAGGTAGCATGGAGTTAATGGCAATGTCTGCCCTAGCGAGCAATCCATTCCTAAAGTTTCGGACAAAATTTCTCGGAACATTTTAAGGCGTGTTTCTTCGCAATATTTCAAATCGCGATACCATTCTTCGCGTACTACTTTACGTTCAACATCGTATTCCAGATCAACCTTACAGAAGAAAATAAAAATAAATGTTTACTTAGCGAAACTGGTTGAAATATACAAATGAGCTCAGACTCCGCCATTGAATCAGGGCCTAAGAACTTTTTAGGCCTACGAACCAGTGGCAGACCCAGGATTTTATGTTAGCAAGGACTAGGGATGTTCTTTTACGTTCAATATTAATACAAAAAATTGTATTACATGCGTGCAAATGATAAAATTCGCATAAAAATCGCTAAAAATTTCAGACAGAGGCCCCTAGAGCCTACGAAGATCTTAAAGTGGCCCTGCCCTGACGTGAAATTTTTTTTCATACTCTGTGGTCCCACACATCCAGATTTCCTGGTATAAATTTGTTTCCATCGCCCGACCTATCCAGATTTCTCGGTACTAAATTTGTTTCCATAGCCCGACCTATCCAGATTTCCCGGTACTAAATTTGTTCCCAGTCCAGCCCTGGCCCAGGGCGCTGAAATATGTTATGACAGCCTTGTCAATATCAATATTTATAACATTTATTTGTCTCTTTTCTGTGCCCATTTCTAGATTATAATAATGTTGCACTCAGTTTATCATTATTTGAAAATAGTGATAGCAGGTTATCATTCAATACACTTGTGAATGTGACTCAAATTCACAGGTGTTCAATGAGTACAATGGTTGTTACTTAAAAAAAAAAAAAAAAAATCTAATATTAGTTAAATAATTTTTGTAACTTTTCTCTGTCTTCGTGATATCCCTATCGCCATCTATGGTGGAAATTCAAAACTACATACGGCGCTTGATGTTTCGCAGCATTTTCATTTCGTGCACCCACAAAACTTAACAAAATCAAATTGAAAACACTTACTAACGAGCTAACCAAACATCCATCGGTCTCCTCAAACCGCCTTGCAAATATCAACGGCTTCTGCAACCTATCAACAGCCAAACCCTGGAAACTCTCCTCCAAATTCCACACAAACTGCGGCTGCAAGCACATAAGTTTGACCTTTTGACCTTTATAATAAATTTTCTTTAATTTCTTTATAGGTTTATCGTTCTCGATAGAGTTCATGACGTCCCTCTGGTTCAAATCCAGGAAAAAACGATGGAAATAAGCCAAATCGATCGATAACAATTTGCCGCCATTCTCGTAAAATTTCAACAAGCGCGCAGCAATTTCCTTCTCCACTTTCGTCTTCTTTATTATCAACAACTCGACGTTGTCGGCCCAGATGTTGCTATCTAAGATCTTCGACTCTGGCAGATGATAAACCACGTATCGGTCGGCGTTGACTATTTTCATTAACGTTTGTTTCACGTCGACAAATTCCGAGGGTTTGCAGTAAACGAGAATGTTGGGCGGTTTGGACAGCGCGAGACCCGTTAGAGATCGGAATAAGTTTCGCTGGCGAGTAAACACGACCAAGTTGAGGACTAGGAAAGGATTTTTCATGTTTGCTGAAAAAGAATGATTTTATTTTGATTTTTTATTAATTTTTTTTTTTTTGTGGGTTTATTTTATTGGTAAAATACCTTGCCAGTTGTTTACACTTTGATTGAATGCTTGATTGAGCATTAGCCTATTTACAGTGTACGTTAAAAACATTGTGAACAAAAATAAATTGTTTTGTAGGCCTGAAATAGCCCACTCCACGCATTGTAAGAACTAAGAAGTTCGTTTCGGTTTCGTGACTGGGGTGAAGTCTAGCGGTGATTTTTGAAATTATCTCAACATTAACGAATATCAATAAATTTTATTTGATAAATCTATAGATTTTTTTGCTGAGTAATTTTAATTTTTAAAAATAATAAAAGAAAATATTTTATTGATAAACTAAATTTCATTGGTTTTTATTTATCTTTACTTCGCGTGACAAGTTGATCAGTTGATCACACTTCGTTTATCACGTGACAATTCCTCACATGACTATATTGATTGTATATCGCAACCACCGAATATATCTCGAAAACAACTGCGTCAACTGCATAAAAGCCGAAGACTTCAGAGGAAACAACTTGTTTCATAGTTGGTAATTGCAAACGATATTATATCAAACCGCTATCGAAGGTAAACTGAAATTCGCCGGTCAAGGGCAATCATGGCGCACACCCATAAGTATTTTGTTTAATTATTTTAATTTTTCTTTATTTTTCAGATGAAACTTCTCGTTTTATTAGCGAGCTTTTTAAGCGTGGTTTACAGCTGCTCTAACCAAAATTTCCATCCACTTTCGGACGATTTTATTAATTGCATCAACTCATTAAACTCAACATGGAAAGTAAGTAATTTTTTCAATTACTTTTAGTTGCACTTTCATTTTGTATTTAATTTATAAATTCTTCAGGCCGGAAGAAACTTTGACGAAAAAATCAGTATGGCGTACATCAAACGATTGATGGGTGTTGCCAAAGACAGCAAAAACTACAGATTACCCGAAGTAATCCACGATTTACCAACAAATATTCCGGATAACTTCGATTCCCGCGAACAATGGCCGAACTGCCCCACTATCAAAGAAGTCCGAGATCAAGGATCGTGCGGATCGTGCTGGGTACACAAACAAATAGTAAAAAACCATTTTAAAAAATACTAATAACAACAAAATTGCAGGCTTTTGGGGCCGTTGAAGCCATGTCCGATCGAATTTGCATCCACTCGAACGGAAACGTAAATGTTCACATTTCCGCCGAAGATTTAGTAGACTGTTGCTTCGCTTGCGGAATGGGGTACGATTGAATCGAGTTAATTTTAATTTAATAAATCATGTGATGTTTTTTTTAATTGCAGCTGCAATGGTGGATTTCCAGGTGCTGCATGGGACTTTTGGGTTAGAAAGGGTTTAGTCACGGGAGGTAATTACAACACGAAACAAGGTTGCCAACCCTACAGCATTCCCGAATGCGAACATCATTCGACCGGATCGAGGCCAACTTGCAACGGAACTTTACCGACACCCAAGTGCCAAAAAGTGTGCGAAAAGGGTTACACAATTACCTATCCCAAAGACAAACATTTTGGTAATTTTTGGGGAAATTTTGATCATTTTTTGAGGTTATTTTAATTTTTTTTTTTTAATTATTTTTATTTAGGTGATAAATCATACTCGATTTCCTCCGTGGAGCAAATCCAGACCGAAATAATGAAAAACGGACCCGTGGAAGCGGCTTTTACCGTTTACGAAGACTTTCTTAGCTACAAAACTGGAGTTTATCAACATGTGACTGGACCCGCATTAGGTGGTCACGCGATTAAGTTTATTGGCTGGGGCACTGATAACGGGACTCCGTTTTGGTTGGTCGCGAACTCGTGGAACAGTGACTGGGGTGATAATGGTAAGATACAATAAATTGATTTAATTTTTATCAATTTTTAAAAAAAAAAAAAAAAAATTATTTTTATTTTTAGGATTTTTCAAGATTTTAAGAGGAAAAGACGAGTGTGGAATTGAGGACGAAGTCGTTGCTGGTTTACCCAAATTGTAAAATAAAAATAAAAGCGTTTTAAAGTTTTAAATTAAGACTTTTTATATTCACAAATAAATATTTCAAGAAATGGCGTCGAATGATTCTCTGAGGTTAAAGTCGCGTAATTTCTTTCTCGTTAGTTCCAGCGCACTAAAATCAAAAAAATAAAACTGATTTCTTAATTCCTAACAATTTTCTTCCAGTTTACCTTCCATCTCGGATTATTTTAAAGAAACCAGGCACCGATAAATCGACTACGGTTGAACCAAATCGCGCCTCTTCGCTGTTCCCTAATTTTCCCTGATCGATGATTAAGGACAACTCGCACCACAATGATTCAAATTCCTAAAAAAAAACATGACCGTTTCATGAGACTTTCTAAACATCAGGTTTAAAAGATTTAAAAATCAAAAACATCGAACACAAAATCACCTTAATGTCTAAACTGCTTTTATCGTTGGAGATATTCGCACTAGTCAGTGCTAAAGGTTCACCAATCGCTTCGACTATTCCCAATAGTAAATCGTGTCTTGGAATTCTGATCCCGACTAAATCAACTCCGGCGTTTAAATATGGATTTAGTTCGCGTGTCCGTTCGAATACAAGCGTCACTGGTCCCGGTAATAAAGTGGACAAAAGGGTGTCTGGAATGGTCACTTTGGCCCATCTAAAAAATAAATTAAAATCAATTTAAGTTAAAAAATTTGAAGTTTTTAATTTTCACTTTGGAATGTCGTGGATTTTGGCGACGCATAAAGCAACAGGTTTTCTCTTGTCACGATTTTTCATTCTGTATAATGCATCTACGGCGCTTGAATGCTGAGCTTTGACGGCCACGCCGTAAATCGTGTCCGTTGGAACTGCCACAATTAATCCTTTTTCGAGTAAATTTGCGGCCAGTTTGATAACATCCGAATCGAAACCTAAAAGTGATTTTTTTTTTTTTTTTTAGATTTTTTTGTAGGAAATTATTCACAACGTTCTAAACGTCGGCGATTGAAATAGCGTATCATGGCGAGCATTAAAAGGAGACCGAGCATTATAAGCACAAAAGCAACCATCGTACGTGACAATATTCTCGCATGCGATATCACAAACACGTGACAAATTCATACCTGAGTGGCAATCGCGATTGTATTTTATTATGCGAGTCATGTTGTCTTTAAGTTTTGTGGAGTTGTGCAGGTTTTTCGCTTTTGAGGAGGTTAATTTGTTAATGGTGTTCACCGTGCGGTGTATTAGTTGTGGTAATATTCGACATGTGCTTTTTGCGCCCATGTTTTGGTTTGGTGTTTGTAAAACCTGAGGTGGTTGTGGAGGAAATTAAATTATTTTAGGAAATTTATCACATTTAATAAAATTGAATTAATGTTTTTTTTTTTGTTCTAATTAATGGTGGGAATGAAGAAATTAAATTAAATATATTTTTATTCAGGAGAAATATTGTTCTATTTTTGCATTTCACGTTTTCGAGTTTCCAACTTGGATTTACATTTCGCTTTTGCCCTTGAAATGTTTAGTGGAATAAAATTCCTTTCGATAAGAAGGATCAATAGGGTATCAAAGTTGCCTGTCGATCATTTAGGGCGTTGTCTTTCACACGACTTGAAATGGCATCCGAAGTTCCTCTAGGAAAAAATGAAAAAATTGGCATTGTAGGAAGGTAGTATTTGATTGACATATGGAAACAAAGTTTCCACATCAAACTAATTAATTAATTTCTGTTTTAGCGGTTTGATCGGACGGAGTTGGGCGATGTTATTCGCAAGTGTTGGCTACAACGTCGCTTTATTCGATGTCCAGAGCGCGCAAGTCGAACGTGCACTCGAAGATATTAAAAACCAATTAAATGTAATGGAAAAAACAGGTGAAATATCCCCAAAAAAAACCTTCAAAAATCACTCAGTTTATTGTAAATTTATTTTAATTCAAGGTTTCCTCAAAGGATCCATTTCTGCCGAGCAACAATTCAATAAAATCAAAGCCGCTAACACGTTATCCGAATGTGTTAAAGGCGCAAAATACGTCCAGGAATGCACGCCCGAACTGCTGGAAATGAAACAAAAAATATTCGGCGAATTAGACGCGTTAGTCGACGATCAAACGATTTTAGCGAGTTCAACGAGTTGTATTTTACCGAGCAAATTCACCGAAAACCTTCAGAACCGTCGCAACGTCATCGTCGCTCATCCCGTACGAAAGAAACCAAATTTAATTCAAATTATTCCAACTAATCGCACAAATTTCAACAGGTAAATCCACCGTATTACGTGCCACTCGTCGAGCTTATTCCTGCGCCCTGGACCGACCCGCGAGTGTTGAAAACGACCAAAGAATTAATGCAAGAAATCGGTCAATCGCCGGTCACGCTCAACAAAGAAATCGATGGATTTATACTCAACAGACTCCAATACGCGCTGATCACCGAAGCGATGAGTTTGCTCCAAGTATTTCCAACAAAAAAATGGAAAATTAATTACAATTTAATTAAATTAATTCAATTTTTAAGGACGGGGTCATCAGTGCTAAAGATATCGACACAGTAATGAGTGATGGACTGGGACTGCGATGGGCTTTCCTCGGTCCTTTCGAAACTGCTCATTTAAACGCCGAAGGTTTTTCACGCGATTAAATTAAATATTGTTTGTATTTTTAATTATTTTCTATTTCTAGGTATTGCGGAATACATGGAGAAATACGGCGCGGGGATTAATCGCATTTCCAAAACGTTTAATCGCTCGCCGGACCCTCTCGACGCTCCAACTGTGGACAAATTAAACGCAGAAATGCTCGAGAAAGTCCCACTAGACAAATTAGGCGAAAATCGTTTGTTGAGGGATAAATACGTGTCGGCTTTGTCGAAATTGAAGCATGAATTAAAGAAATAACGACGAAATTAACCGTCACAAATCTCACAATCGTGTATTTGAATAAACAAGAAAATAATTCAACTTTTCTGTTTTTAATTTCTTGATATACAATTAATATTTATCGCTTTCCTCCAACGCGAGGCGCCTTGGCTTGAATAGGTTTGGGTGCTTTCTGCTTCTGCATTTGTTTTGCCTGAAAATAAAGGGAAATTTAATTATAAATTTGTTTTAAATGATTTCTTTATGATTATTACTTTAGCAGGTGCAGCTGTGGGTTTCTTCTGCACCTTCACGCCCTTCGCCTTCTCCTTGGCCGCACGAATCGCTTGTTCTCGCTGCGCTTTTCTCACTTCCGGCTTTTGGTTTCTCTTCGCCATAATGTCGTTCAAAGTTGCGCCGACGATCGCACGTTGGAATTTAGTCGCACGACGCGTACGTTTCTTCGCGGCTTCTTCTTCTTGTCCTTTTTTGTGCTTACGTCGGTACAGAACTGTCCATGTGATTTTACGGGGATTCCTCTTCATCAAGTGGGATCGTTCACATTTTGAGTTAAGAAATTGGTAAACCTAAAATGTTAAGGGAAATTTAGTTTCGTACGTGGTTTTATTTCGATTTTTTTTACCTTTCCGTCGGCCTTAACCATTCGTTTTCCATGGCCTGGGTAGATTTTGTACCCGCTGTAGGAACAAAGTTCGATCCTAACATGGAAAAAATTGTTATAAATTATCGGATAGGGTAACAACAGTACGGATGAAATTTAAACGAGCGTTAAATCTATAAATAATAAGCGGATGAATTAAGATTTGTGAAATAGAAATTTCTTACTTCATGGTGACTGCTGACAGTAAAATCGGGAACAGGAAATGATGGCGACGGTGCTGCCGTCGTGTTGTTTTTAGTAAGTACAGTTATACGTTAAATATGAATTTAAAATTACGTTTAGAATTTAAAATATAAAATTTAAAAAGAGGTTACATATTTAAAATTTAATATCGCTGTAATTTTCGTAAAGGTCGTGTACGTTGGAAACATTTTTCGCGAAATGACTAAAAAAGCGCGAAGATTTCAAAATGGCGGAGAAAGGTGAGCGAGTAGATCACAAATTCAATTTACATTTTAATATTTCTCGACGAACCGCTGAAAGAAACAAGAAATAAAAACGCAAAAGAGTTCTCGAATACATTCGTATTTATTTACCGACTAAAAAGTAAAAACGAAAACTAATGTTTATTTCCCAATTTATTTTCACAGTTGAAGAAGAGAGCGGGATTTTATACTTAAACAACAGAAAACTGAAGAAATTGGACAAAAATGACGGACTCACACCTCAAACTCTCGTCCTCGATGGTAATTTGTTGCAAAGACTGGACAATGTGGAGACTTACGAAACGATAGAAAAGGCAAGCTGCACTGCAATGATCGAATCACGAATTTTTTATTTATTATTTTTTCCCGCTCACTTTCAGTTATCCGCTGCTAATAACGAATTAGTTCGCATGTACGGAGTTTCCAAGTTAATTAATTTAAGGGTTTTAGATTTATCACAAAACAACATCGTTTGTATCGAAGGTAAAACGAAATTCCGCTAATTTTATCACAATTTATCGATTTATTCATCTCGATTTTCAGGTTTGAAAGAATTGCCGCAGTTGCAGTGGCTTAATTTGGCGGGAAATAACATAAAGGTTTATTTAAAAAATATATGTTTTTGTATAGAAATAATGATCAAATTTTGGTGTTTAGGGGATCGATCATTTGAATACAAATACGATTTTGGAGCACCTAGATTTATCCGATAACAATATTACTCATTTATCAGATATTTCTTTCTTAAATGTCTTGAAAGTAATTATTATTATTATTATTATTTCCAGTCTTTTTTTAAAATCCCCATTTAATCATTTAATCAATTTTTTTTCCAGACACTTTTACTGCATAAGAATAAAATAACAACGTTGAGATTTGCTTCAAATTATTTATCTTCTTCGATTAACATTTTGTCACTCTCCGAAAATATTTTTACCGACATCAACGAGGTAATTTCGAAATTAATTCAAAAAAAAAAAATAATACGGACTAATTATAATAATTTTTATTTATTTTAAGGTCTCTTATTTGAGCGGTTTGTCGAATCTCGAGCAATTAACCATCGCCGATAATCCGTGTTATCGCATGACTGGAGAAAACATGTAAATTCCAACAGTGTTGGGCACAGTACTGCTGTACACTGAATTTCAATCAAAAAACAACAAAAACACCTGAAAACCTTTTTTTTTGTTGTAGTGGATACGATTACAGACCTTTCATAATCAATTGGTGTTTGCGACTGAGGATTCTCGACGGTTATTTAGTCGGACCGAAAGAAAGGTTAAAAAAAAAATAGAATTAAATTAAATGGATGAAAACAACGTTTGTATCCGCAGTTTGAAAGCGGAATGGCTGTACAGTCAAGGCAAAGGACGACACTTCCGACCGGGGGAACACGAACGAGCCGTTACGTATTTATCTCAGGTTTGTCCGCTCACCGGAGCCGACGATCTGCAGACGGAAGAGGACGCCAAACTATCCCATATTCTGAACAAACAGAAGCAACACCAGATGCAGTTATTGGAAGAACTGTCGCGGCCTTCGCATCCCGCCAGCAGTCCGATGGCGATCCGAAGCGCGAGCGCACGTATCGAGCAATCGCCTTCGCCGTCACTGCGCCGAAAGGGATTCCGAAACACCTCGCCCAGATCCATCGGTAAAAAAAATAAACACACAAACAAATAAATAAATAAATAAATAATTCACTTTCAGGCGGTTCCCCACGCGATGGCCGCAGTTCGTTATCGAGCAGTTGGAGCAATCGATACTCGGTGGAATTACCAGCCGGTTTGTACGTCTTGGACGACCAAATCCGAAACGATTCGGAAATGAGTAAAGAAAAAGTGGAGGAAAATCGAAGCGAAACGATTTAAAACGTTTTTAATTTGCAGCGCAAAGCGACACCGAGTACAGTCGACGTCCGCAGAGTTTGTTCGCGAAGAAAAGTTCGAGCCTGACGTCCGACATAATGGTGCAGAGCTTCCCGGGGGACTCGTCGCGCACGCTCGACAACCTCACTTCCGAGACCCACTACGTGCCGGTGCCCGAATCGATGCTCAGCCCCGATTTCCGCCCGCTGACCACCTCGCCGCCACAACTCTACGACGTCTACAACGGCGACAGATCGAGGCCGCAATCGGCGAAGGAATACTCGCGTCCGCGTCGCATCAAATACGCGCCCAAGAGCGCCGTCAACTTGTCACCGAGTCCCTCGGCTCGCGGGCCGTCGCCGAACACGTCCCGGAGCCCGGTGCGACCGGGCACGCTCTCGCGGAGCCCTTCTAGTCAATCGAACGCGGCGAATTTTGCGAGGAGTTCGAGTCAGGGAAGCGCGGCCAATTTTTCGCGAAGTCCGAGCGGCAGCGCGGCCAATTTCTCGAGGAGTCCGAGCCAGGGGAGCGCGAGCAACCTGTCGAAAAGTCCGAGTCAAGGCTCTTTCGGTGGTCGGGGCTTCTCGACCGTCTCGCTTCAGCCGCTCAACAGCAAAACGTCGCCGGTGCGGCCGCAGCAGCCGGACAGGAGACTCACCGAGGCTTTTCTGAGTCAGCGGAAGGGCCACGTGGCGGCCAATTCGCCGCTGTTGCAGCGGACGGCCGCGCTGCGCCAGCTGACCAAGCACAAGTTGATGGCGTCCGTGTCGAAGAAGCGGCACAACTTGGTGGAGAAGATCATCAACCTCGACACGGCCTCGTCGGCGGACACGAGCGTGAGCGAGACCGAGAGCACCGACAGCGAGATGTCGCTGTCCAAGCTGGCTCTGGTCAAGGAGATCGCGTCGAAGCGGCGCTCGCGCATCGCGCCGTCCAAGATGGTGAAGGAAATGGTGGTGACGGAGAAGGAAAACTTGGAAATGAGCGAGAAGAAGCAAAACGTGGACGTGGAATTGGACGCGAAGGAAATCGAAGATTCAACGAAAATGAAACACACGCAAGTCGAACAAAGAGCGGCCGTATTGATTCAGGCGGCCTGGAAGGGGTTCCACACGCGGGAACGCGACCCCTACGTCAGGAAGTTGAAGGAGGAGCTGCGAACGAGACGCACCGAGGACCACATTGGCCATCTGACGATAGAACTGAACAAAACGCGCCAGGAGTTGGAACACGAGCGGCAATTGCGCACGCTGCAAATCGACACCATCAGGGCGCTCTGGAAAGAGGTCGAATAAATAAATCAATAAATAAATAAATAATAATAATAATATAATTTTTTTATTTAGGTTCAATTGCTTCAGAAAATCAACTCGGAGTCGAAATCGTCGACGTGCGTCAACACTCGCGGGAACAGTTTGAACGACCTGTCCATCACGAGTCCGATTTACCAGACGGACATCAACCAGTTGTTCGCGGCGCGAATGAGCAAATCGGCCACGACGGAAGCGAATCGCGGCGCGTCGGAGCCGCCGCCGTCGACAGCGCCGTCGAAGTCGCCGTCGAAGTCGCCGCAGAAAGCGCCGCCGATGCCGAAAATGATGAGCCAGAGCATGCCCGCGTACCCGGACGAGGAGAGCAGCGAGCGCACGAACGTGATGGTGAACCAACTGGCCAAAACGTGCGAGGATCTGACCAACCAAGTGCAGCACCTGCACGAAGCGCTGCAGGTGATGTCGCGCATCGTGTTCTCGCCCGCGTCCAACCAGTTCTGCAATCCGATGACGCGCTCCGTGTCGAGCGACATCTCGAATTGCTCGTGTCCGACGTGGCTCAACAACCTCATCTCGCAGCAGATGGAGTCGCTGGAGATGGCCGGGCCCGCGGCGCAGTCGATGGCGAGCTCGGTCATGTCGACGGACAGCAACGCGGACGCCGAGACGCTCTACCACCCGCTCGAGTTCAGCCCGGAGATGGTGGAGGGCGGCGAGGAGGAGACGGAAAGCGACGCGTGCGAGGCGGGCAAAAAAAAAAATGCAAATGAGACGAATCGAACGGGCAAGCAAGAATGCGCCAAGGTGGGCGCCAAAGGTCGACACGAGAATTTGCTACAATGCGGAGACGCGGCGTTCAACAACAACAATCAGCCGTCGCCGGGCGAGGAGGACGATTGCGTCATCACGGTCCAGGTGTTGCAGGCGCAGGTGATCGAGATCCAGGAGGTGAAGCAGAGTCCCAAGACCCCCGAAGCGCCGCCCGTCAATCATTCGGGACAGGGCGACGATCCCAATCTGGATTAGACGCTTAGGGTTCGATTTATTCGCTCGTTTTAACGCCAAAGATAACTTAAGTCGAGTTTTAGTAATTTATTGATTTGTTGTTCGTTGACTTTCGTAGTTGGATTGATTGATTGATTGTTGTGGTTTTTCGAGTCTTTCAAACTTCGCGCCAATTGTGTAGGTTGTAGTGAAATCATTGTGTTCGACCTTGTTTGTACATATTTGCTATTTTTTTTAATTGTTTGTCCAAGGTTTAAGTTTACAGTTGATTTACATCAGTGAAGCGTAAATGTAATGGTTTGTTGGAAAAGAGGGGATGGAAAAACAAAGAAAGAAATTATTATTATTATATAAATAATTACTACGCTTTTGTCTCATGTTACATCAAATATTAAACTTTGAAAAAATTGAATTCGTTTACGTTTGTGTTGTTTTTTTTTTTTTTTTTTTTTTTTAAGCAGGTAGGGTGCACGAAGGTTTTTTGGGCGAGATTTTCCAGATTGGTTTTGGGGTGAATTGCGGCAAAACGCGTTGCACGGTCACGATTTCGTCATCGTTGTTGTCGGCATTGTAATGTTTGAGGAGTTGCTCGATCGCTCGTTCCTCCATCTGCGGAAAGCGAGGTAAGTACATTTATTATTTCACTTATTAACTCTAAATACGGCAGAACAAAAAAAAAATGAAAATTTCAAATGTAAAATGGATTTTTACACATGAACATTATTTCTCTGCTGAAAATGATCAGTTTTGTATTCAAATCGGTCAGTAATTGCTTAAAATGGTCAATTTTGGTTTAAAATGGTCAATTTTGGTTTAAAATGGTCAATTTTGGCTTAAAATGGTCAATTTTGCGCATAAAATGTTCAATTTTGGGTTAAAATGGTCAATTTTGGCTTAAAATGGTCAATTTTGCGCTTAAAATGGTCAATTGTGTGTAAAACAGTGAATTATTGATTAAATTAGTCATTTTTGTGCTTAAAATGGTCAATTTTGCGCTTAAAATGGTCAATTTTGAGCTTAAAATGGTCAATTTTGCGCTTAAAATGGTCAATTTTGCGCTTAAAATGGTCAATTTTGCGCTTAAAATGGTCAATTTTGCGCTTAAAATGGTCAATTTTGCGCTTAAAATGGTCAATTTTGCGCTTAAAATGGTCAATTTTGCGCTTAAAATGGTCAATTTTGCGCTTAAAATGGTCAATTGTGTGTAAAACAGTGAATTATTGGTTAAATTAGTAATTTTTGTGCTTAAAACGGTCTAATTTTGCTTAAATTGGCCATTTATGGGCTTAATATTGTGACTATTGAATGCAAAAAGTGGATATTTGCTTCGAAATGTTTATAAATTGCATTACGTACCTGTATCAAATGCAAAGGTTTCGTCTCCACTTTGCGTAACCTCGAATACTTGGCTTGTTCGTCTTGGATAATTTTGGACAAATCTAAAATCTCGTTTTTCTCAGCTCGAGACCATGCATTCGATTCGGGTGGCGAATTTTCAAACACGAACGCATTCACTGACTCTGGTGACGAAACTGGTAAAACTTCAGACTCTTGCCTCATTATATCACTCAGACTCTTCACATCCTTCGATCCGACGAGTTTCCTAAACAAAAATCATCATCATCATCATCATTATTATTATTATTATTATTATTATTATTATTATTATTTACCAAGGGTTACTGATTATCGGCTTAGTAATTTTCTGACTAGGAGCCTCCGCCTCGCTTCCGCTTCCGCTCGCGGACAATTTCTTTCTCTGTTTTTGCGACAATTTATTCGTCAATCGAAAATCACTCGTTTTATTTTTCCCGCCAGTCCTCTTCCCTTCCTTCTTCTGTTGATCCATTATCTCCTTCAAATCCAAACTCTGGCCCGAATTTGCTTTGTGCCACGGAAACGCGTCCAAACTGGGCGTCGGAGGCGTCAAAACAGGACTCTGCGCATCCGACCGCTCCGGCACGGCCATCGGCTCGCTCGCTTTGACCTCGCTCATCCGCGGAACCTTTAAAAACGCGACCACGGCGTCAATATTTAATTTTACTTTCACCCCATCGCGAAATCTCTCACTCGTGTTTGCAACTCTTTGATTTCCTCCAAATCCAACTCGATTTGCTGCACCGGCGAATGCGACTGACTGTTCCTATGGACCCGCGATTTCCGCTTCACTTTTTGTTTCCGTCCGGCGTTGATCGCTTTCACGTCCGACAATTCGTCGTCGCTCAGCACCGGGTGTCGCTCGGCGACGGCTCTGATCTCCTCTTCGGTGGGGCTGTCGAAGTACGGCGTTATGTACCGCTTGTCCATCGACGGGATCTGAAAAAATATAATTTTATTTAAAAATAATTTCTCTGGTTTAATTCGACGAACGACTAACCAAATCCCTGTAATATTTAGTCAACAAATCTAGAACTTCGTCGCTGCAATTCGCCAGGCTTTTATTATCCAAAATGGCGGCCAAATTCAGACATACGAACTCCATGCAAGTCGCTTGCAGTTGTTTGGCGTTGTAGGTGTAGGCAAATTCCAGCATTTCGGTCGAGTTTCTTAACGTAACTGTCGACAAAAAGGGGAAATTCATTTATTTTGAATTAATTTAAATTTAATTCGACTTAAAACTCACTCAAATCGACCAAGAAACATTCGCAGATTTCCTTGAGTCTGTCGATCATGAGTTGTTCGGAAATAACCAACGCTTTCGAGAGGAAATCGACGTTATCACAATCTAGAGTTGGAAATTTCGGAGTAATTTTTGAACGCCAAAGTAAATGTCACGTTTTGTTTACCCTGTAAGTGCAGAGCGTTGTCCGTGTACAAATAGTCGACGACTAATTCCATGAGACTCGAGGCCACGGGGAAGTTTAAGTAACTGCTAACCGACTGGAAAGTGCAAAGAACATTTATTTCTGGTTTTGGGGGGCCGTTAGCGCCGGTTGATCAACCTCGATCCACGGATTAGCAAACATGTTGTAAAAGTATTCGAGTCGGGCAACCAAAATGCATTTGTGGCAATCGATTTTCTTTCCGTCTTCGCAGACGAATCCGACGTCGTACAAATGGGAGCTAAATTAATCATTAATTATTAATTATTTTTTTTTTTGTTAAGTTGGATTTACTTTTTTTTGCGGTCGAAAGTTGGCGCGTCTTTGGACTTGGTTGGAACTTGAATAATTTTTCCATTGCACATTACAACCGATTCCATTCTAAAACAAATAAAATAAATAAATAAATAATGATCCAAAGCTCCCAGTCAGACCCAAGCAGTTATTTAAGCTAATTTAATAAAAATTTGTGATTTTTACAGCAATTACAGCAAAATCGGTGATTTTTACTGCAAAATCGGTGATTTTTACTGCAAAATCGGTGATTTTTACTGCAAAATCGGTGATTTTTACAGCAAAATCGGTGATTTTTACAGCAAAATCGGTGATTTTTACAGCAAAATCGGTGATTTTTACAGCAAAATCGGTGATTTTTACAGCAAAATCGGTGATTTTTACAGCAAAATCGGTGATTTTTACAGCAAAATCGGTGATTTTTACAGCAAAATCGGTGATTTTTACAGCAAAATCGGTGATTTTTACAGCAAAATCGGTGATTTTTACAGCAAAATCGGTGATTTTTACAGCACTTACAACAAAATTACCAATTTTTACAGCAATTACAACAAAATCACCAATTCTTACAGCAAAATCAGTGATTTCTACAGCAATTACAACAAAATCACCAATTTTTACAGCAATTACAACAAAATTACCAATTCTTACAGCAAAATCAGTGATTTCTACAGCAATTACAACAAAATCACCAGTTTTTACAGCAATTACAACAAAATCACCAATTTTTACAGCAATTACAACAAAATCACCAATTTTTACAGCAATTACAACAAAATCACCAATTCTTACTGCAAAATCAGTGATTTCTACAGCAATTACAAAAAAATTACCAATTTTTACAATAAAATCAGTGATTTTTACAGCAATTACAACAAAATCACCAATTTTTACAGCAAAATCGGTGATTTTTTACAAAATTCTGTGATTTTCGTGACCCCCAGCGCGTAATTTGGCAGTTTACAGACCAGGCCACAACTCGAAGCTTTACGGTAGAATAAATTTGACAATTTTGACTCACTTTTTGACTAATGAATTCAACGCAAATTTTTTCGCCGCTTCTTGCGTTTTTCGAACCACGTAACTCGACATTAACTTGTCAACATCTTTCTCTTTAGAATATTTCTTTTCCCCCTTCGATTGTTTCTCCCATTGGTAGATTAAGGCGTTCGGAAATTGATAGCCGATTTGAAAGAAGTCGCACGAATTCGTGTAAATGTATTTCAAAACTTGGCGGAAAATTTCAGGATGAACATCGTCGATCGTGACGACGTTTTTCACCGACAAACTGTTCTCCGCCAGTTGGGCCAAAAACAATCTGCTAAAATATTCACTTCTGCATGATAAGATGTACTTATGCGCGGGAAATCGCTCGGCGGACACCTTGAGACGATAAATATACAATTTACTATCTAAAAAATCACATTTTCTTTGCAGATTACTTGGAAAATAATGTCGTGGATGGTGTCAAACTCGTCCGAGGTCTCCAACAGCTGCAACAAATTTTGACTGAGCATCGACTCATTGATTTCAGGTTGCTCGCAGACGCTAGAATAAATTTAACAGGTAATGTGTTAGTGAATAATAAGGTCAGTGGTGTAACTACCCTTTCATGAACCTCCTTTTCCGACCAAGAGAGGAATTCTTTGGCCAAATCTGATAAATTTCTGGTCAAATTGATGATTTTTTGGCCAAAATTAATGATTTTTTAACCAAAATAATCATTTTTTAGCCAAAATAATCATTTTTTAGCCAAAATAATCATTTTTTAGCCAAAATAATCATTTTTTAGCCAAAATAATCATTTTTTAGCCAAAATAATCATTTTTTAGCCAAAATAATCATTTTTTAGCCAAAATAATCATTTTTTAGCCAAAATAATCATTTTTTAGCCAAAATAATCATTTTTTAGCCAAAATAATCATTTTTTAGCCAAAATAATCATTTTTTAGCCAAAATAATCATTTTTTAGCCAAAATAATCATTTTTTAGCCAAAATAATCATTTTTTAGCCAAAATAATCATTTTTTAGCCAAAATAATCATTTTTTAGCCAAAATAATCATTTTTTAGCCAAAATAATCATTTTTTAGCCAAAATAATCATTTTTTAGCCAAAATAATCATTTTTTAGCCAAAATAATCATTTTTTAGCCAAAATAATCATTTTTTAGCCAAAATAATCATTTTTTAGCCTAAATTAATAATTTTTTAGCCAAAATAAACTTTTTTTTGGTCAAAATTAATGATTTTTTAACCAAAATAATCATTTTTTAGCCAAAATAATCATTTTTTAGCCTAAATTAATCATTTTTTAGTCAAAATAAACTTTTTTTTGGTCAAAATTAATGATTTTTTAACCAAAATAATCATTTTTTAGCCAAAATAATCATTTTTTAGCCAAAATAATCATTTTTTAGCCTAAATTAATAATTTTTTAGCCAAAATAAACTTTTTTTTGGTCAAAATTAATGATTTTTTAGCCAAAATAATCATTTTTTGGTCAAAATTAATGATTTTAGGGCCCTATTGCAGCTAGGCCATTAAAGTTACACCACTAGATCGTTTGTGTCGAACCTTCTTGCTGGTCGTGCTTGCAGAATAGCAAAATTATTTCCTTTTGGATCGCAAGTCGCAAACACACCTCTATGAATCCCCGGTAATCTCTCCAAATTAATCACTTCGCACGTTTCCTTTTCAAAAAATTTAAAAGCAGTTTGACTAGACATCCCTACCAAAAAAAAAATAAAATAAAATAAAAAAAAAATCCATTCCACATCCACATTTCACAACAAACCTGAGCCCGTAAACGAATCCTGCTTCCCAAATTTCCTCTCCTTCCTCAAATTCACCGCTTCCCCAGACACCGAAGTGGAAATCTTCTTACTCCTACACTTGATACTCCCCAAATAGCCCTGTCCATCGCTCGTCAACAGCACAAAACCAGACCTGGACGGGCAAAAACTGCTAATAACCGGCTGACTCTTCGCCGACACGAGACACCGAGTCAACTGCCCGCTAATCTCGTCCCACAAAACGATCTAAAACGAGCAAATTTACACTCCAAACCTCAAAAAAATCACAAAAATAAATCACCGTCCCCGCTTTAGTCAGGATAAAAATCTTCAGTTCCATTCCCCCCGTGTCCTTCAACACGTCCGATTTGGCTTTGAAGTCCAACTGACCCCCGATGGCCGACACCGACGAAATATTCAACTGCCTAAACCAAAATAATAAGTAACAAATGTAATCAATTGTAATCATTCGCTCACTTGGACGCGATTTTCTTGCATTGGTATTTAACGAGCGCGAAGATGTCGCCTTTGTTCGTGAGACAAACCGTCGCGCCGTCGCTCGTGCACACTTGGACGACGCTCGCGTCTTTATCTCTACAATTTATAGAGGAAATCTGACGAGGCGCAATCACTTCTTCGCCTTTCATGTGCCCAAGTTGTCCCGCGTTCAAGCCGAACGTGTACACCGCATCTTTGGCGTACACCGCCGTGTGGAAACGCGACGCAGCGACGCCGATTATGGCGATTTTCCTCAAACTTTTGATCGGTTTCGGATTGAACGAACGTTCGGGAGGTGGCGTGTGCCCCAGCTGGTGGTGGGAATTATCCCCACAAGTCCAAACCTTAAAAACAAAAGAAATTTAACGTTTAAAACGACTCGTTTAGACGTTTAAAATGCTTCAAAACGACTCGTTTAGACGTTTAAAACGTTTAAAATGCTTCAAAACGACTCGTTTAGACGTTTAAAACGTTTAAAACACTTCAAAACGACTCGTTTAGACGTTTAAAATGCTTCAAAACGACTCGTTTAGACGTTTAAAACGATTCAAACACTTCAAAACGACTCGTTTAGACGTTTAAAACGATTCAAACACTTCAAAACGACTCGTTTAGACGTTTAAAACGATTCAAACACTTCAAAACGACTCGTTTAGACGTTTAAAACGATTCAAACACTTCAAAACGACTCGTTTAGACGTTTAAAACGATTCAAACACTTCAAAACGACTCGTTTAGACGTTTAAAACGATTCAAACACTTCAAAACGACTCGTTTAGACGTTTAAAACGATTCAAACACTTCAAAACGACTCGTTTAGACGTTTAAAACGCTTCAAATCAAACTCACGGTCCCGTTTTCCGTTAAAAAAACGGAATGGTCAGTGCCAGCAGCAACTTGCACGCAATTTTCAACCGGAAGTGTTTTGATTTCCTTCGGAATTATGATGGTGCGTTCCGATTCCTGTCCCAAACGCCCTCCGTGGCCGTGTCCGCACGAAAACACGCGCCCGTGGTGCGAGAGAAACAACGTGTGGTACTTGCACATTATCACCTGAAAAATCGCACAAAAATTAATTTATTTACAGTAAAAAAATAAAAAAATTAAATAAAATAAAATCACTTGTTTGATGCTCAATTTTTCTCGTTTAAAAAGGTCGAGGATTTCGGGCGACGCGCGACTTTGCTGCTGTTGGCGTCCCAAATTGAAGTTAGTGTTGCACCCCCAGATGTACACCTCGCACGGACTGACCAACGAGTACTCCACGTACGGCACCCGGTCGAACACCACGAGGTCCAGAGGCGTGTGGCCGCCGTTGTCGCGCGTTTGAAAATTCGCGCCGTTCTGCAAAAAAAAATTCGGATTAAATAAAATTAAATTAAAATTAAATTTCTCTCACGTCGATGAGGATTTTGGCGGCCGTTAGCTGTCCGTAGTACAGACTCCTATGCAGGGGCGTCCAACCGGACTCCAAATCGCGCACGTTCGGATCGCAATGATCGCGTTCGAGCAGCCATTGCAGGACCTTCTTCTGGCCGCACGACGCCGCCATGTGCAACGCATTTCGTCCCAATTTGTCCGACACGTGGGCGTAATTGCTACAAACGTAGCGAATGTACGCCAGTAATTCAATTCCTTGGCGCCGGGTTAAGGCGCTCACAATTTTCGTGCCGTGCACCAAAGAGCGACATTTCGACAGACATTCGGCTTCCGACGGAACTAAACAACTGTTCATTTTGGTTATTATTATTATTGTTATTGTTATTTTTTTTTAAGTTTAACACAAAACTAAATTAATTTAAAGGTTTAAATTGGGTTAGAGAGTCTTCATCGTCACTGTATTTCAATTTTTCACAGTTCCAGCCACTGATTTCTTCGGATTTTGATGTTTATCTTCGATTTTATTCGGTTTTTTCGCGAATTTTTAGTTTTTTAATCGAGTCCAACTAACAGCTGGGCAGGCCCCAGCTGCCCCTTACAAGGGGGCCATGTCCGAACGCGTTTTACGCGCACATAATCGGAAAAATAACCTACAAATAAACGAAATATATATTTTTTAAAAAGTCCTTTAATTTCGACCTTGACAGATAAAAAAAAACCTATTTTACACATTTACGCATTTACACGTAAGCGCTATTACCTGCACTATTCCATATTGACATCGATCGAAATGAAGTGCGAAGAAAAAACGGAAAATCGAATAACGTAACAAATTTTCATCGTATTTTTTGATTTAAAACTCGAAATATTCGAGGCCATATTTGTCTGAACGTAAATTTCAAACGCACAACGTCCCGCGCGCCACCGGGTGCCGAAACCCTCAACCGCCGATCCAAGCCACGTGATCGGAAGTTTGTGCTCGCATCGCATGCGCCGATGCGTCATTGCATTGGCGAAGAGCACAGCACACGCTAGCGGACAGCGAGTGCGTCAGGACCGGGCAGGACAACGAGGAATAATAACCGGGAGAATGAAGCACTCGAGTGGGGCGCTGAGCCGCCGCCGTGCCTTTACCCCGTAACGGTGAGTGCTGGCAACGGGATTCGTTGATCGCATCACCATGACGACGGGATCGAGTGTGTGCAGTGGACGCATCGCATCGCCATTTCTTTCGTTTCTTTCTTTCGTGTTTTATTGATCCGTGATATATGAATTGTTGTGCAACAAACTAAAGAAAACATACTCGCACTTGGCCAGCAACTTTGTCCACTTGTTTTTGATTAATTTTATTATTTTTCGTGCCGAATTTGTAGCATGCACCTGCACTTCGAGCGCGCCGCCAATGCCCACAGTGACTGTGCCATTCTGTCGTTCTCATGGATGGGCAAAGTGCCCGACGAAATACCCGAAGACGACGGCTGGAAGTTGAATCGAACCAACTACTACCAGGAAGGATGGCTCGCGTCCGGCAATATGCGCGGTGTCGTCGGCGTCACTTTCACCACTTGTCATTGCAACAAACTTTTCGATGCGCCGCTCAGGACCAATTACAACTTACGTGGACATCGATCCGAGGTATTTATCTCGCTTAAATATCGAGTTAAATTGTGTGTTTGAGTGTTTTATGGCGTTTGTTTTGGGGTTTTTGAGGTTTTTCACGCGGGGATCGATGTTTTTGGGTATAAATAGAGTTGCTGCAGCAGGTTGCAGATGTTTTTTTTTTATTTATGTTGGAATTTTTGTTATTTGCGTGTTAGATTTTGTTTTGTTTTTATTTTTAATGCTGTTTACTGTCTGGGTGATTTGTTTACGTCTGTTGATCTGCGGGGAATTGAAGTGAATTGATAAAAATTAAAAAAAAAATAATATTTTTTAAATTTTTAAATTTTAAAAACGTGGAAGAGATTTGATTTAAATTATATATTTTTATTTTTGTGTATTTTTTTTTTTTTTTGTTTAGAAAGGTTTGCTCGTCAACACAACACAATGACCAGATCACGTTACTTAACAACTCCCTAATTACTTGTTGACAAGGGCGGGATTACTTAATGTCAATTCAATTTGTCAATTTCGTGCTGCTTTTGTATGTAGAACAGAAATGTGCACGTGGAGGGCAAAATAATGAGGAAAAAAATTGAAAATAATTTTTTTTCCAATTTGTTTTTAATCTCAAACAGAAATCGTTGCGTTTGCGCAGATCTAATGCGGATAATGTCAGATGTAAATAAATATCGAGATATTTATTTACTTCACTCGTGATGTAGAAAAATAAATGTTTCTAAAAAGATATTTTTATCGCTCGACTCGATCTGCAACGATTTTTCCGACTAATTTTTTCCGAATTTCCACTTTTGAACGGAGCGGCCATTTTAATTTGGATGATAACTGAACGGATTGTTGTTGACAAGTTATCTGCACGATGGATGACTCCTCGGTGCAAATTACCAAAATGGCCGATTCTCCTACTTTTTCGTGAAGTTAGATTTTTATGCCGATTAATTCCACGTGCATAATTATTAATTACACGTCGGGGTTTATTTAGGGTGCAAGATGATTTCATGCACGAGGAAAAAGAAATATTAAACAAAACTATCCACTCTGCGGTGCATGCGCGCCTAGTCATGTGATAATGCACTTAATTTGTCTAATGAAGTGAAGTGAATTTGCTGAATCACGAGCTTAATACCTTTAATTTAATAAATATTTGAACGTTTTTATTCACCACGAAAATTAATCACACAATTTCGTTATTTTTTCTCAAGCACCGTAAATGCCCCGATAGAACACCGTGCTCTATTGACGAAACACAGATTTAGATGTTTTTAAAACTTCTATTTCATATGCGTATCACTGAAGATGGCTGGAAACAGTCATTTCATCCTTTTTAATAAGATTTAGATGTTGAATTTAATCGGTTTGGTCAATTTAGACATTTATTTTAGTCGTTTTGTTCAATTTAGACGTTTATTTTAGTCGTTTTGTTCAAATTAGACATTTATTTTAGTCGTTTTGTTCAATTTAAACATTTATTTTAGTCGTTTTGTTCAATTTAGACATTTATTTTAGTCGTTTTGTTCAATGTAGACATTTATTTTAGTCGTTTTGTTCAATTTAGACATTTATTTTAGTCGTTTTGTTCAATTTAGACGTTTATTTTAGTCGTTTTGTTCAATTTAACATTAATTTTAGTCGTTTTGTTCAATTTAACATTTATTTTAGTCGTTTTGTTCAAATTAGACATTTATTTTAGTCGTTTTGTTCAATTTAGACGTTTATTTTAGTCGTTTTGTTCAATTTAGACCCGCGTTGTACTAGATACCACGTTCAATGAGAGAATTTACTGTATATTCTTTGCGTTGTGCGAAGAAAAACAAATATTGATGAGATTAGCAGTGTGAAGAAAATGGCACACTTGAATGAATGATTCATATACTTCACATGTTTACTCGTCTGTTTTATCTCCAATTTTTTTTTTCGATTGAAATTTACATGTTTTTTTTTGTTGGAGTTTTTTATTTTATTTTTTTCGAGGAGTTTGAAAGGCAAGCCGAACTAGAAAACTCCCCCTTGAAGGAAATATTGGAATCAGATGTCACCACTGCTCGGATTTGTGCAAGGGGGGCAAAAAAGGTTGAAATTTGATCAAGTGCAAATTTTTATTGGCATTATACGGTGGAAAAAGGAATGGGATTATAAATTATTTCGTATTTTTTGCTGTGTGTTATTGAATTTATATTTTTATTTTTTGAAAATATTCACGAGTTTTGTGTTTATGGATTTGCCGAAAGAGGGAGAATGGCGGCCATGATGCCAAGATGGGTGTAACGGCGGTTTTTAAATCTTGGGGGATGGATAAGATCTATAATGGGGCAAGGAGTAAAGACCTAGGCTTAGATGTGTATTTGTTCGCATATTCAGCATTTTTTTTGAAAGTTTATTTATTTATTTAAATTTTTCACAATTTTTTTTTTGGTTTTAGCTGCAAAATTGAAATTTGTTGTGAAAAATATGGAATTTCGATCCGAGTTAGTGGAAATATAAATTATAATGGGTTTTATGCGGTAATTTGTGTAATTAACTTGTTAAATCACGTCGTTTAGTCGGTTCACGCGACATTAAACGGTTAGAAGTGCAAGTACGAGCGCTGTTTGTGAATTATCGGAAGCCAGCATTTTATAGATCCGAACTTTTCCTTTAAAAAAAAATAAAAATGTTAGAATCTTGGTTTACCTTTTTTTTTTTGAAAGATTTTTTTCCTTCCATAATTTAATTTAGTTTTTAAAGGCGACGTTGGTAAAGGCGCATTTTGTCAAGTGGCCGTGTTTAGATCGTTGCGGATACGAATCTGCGGTCAGGCTTAAGCGTTAGGCTTAATTAATCAGATCCGTTTATTAACGAAGCGAGAGCGGTTTTAGTTTTTATTTTATTTTGTTTTATAGGAGCGCTGTAAAATTATGGAGCAAAATGTTGGGATTAAGTCGGTATTTTTTTGTTTATGGGTGAATTTATTTCTGCTTTTTTCCCTCGATATTTTCCGTCTTTTTCTCATTTCGGGTTTTATTGCCGCGCAAATGGAACGAAGGGGAAAATGAAATTTAAAATAAAAAGTTGTTATTTCCACCAGCACCACTAAATGTAATTGAAATTTCAGCGCGATGGAATTAACATACGATAATTAAAAGTCTGAATATTTGTAAGTTTATTACCTCTGTTTTTAGGGCTGGGACATGGGAGCCCCAAACTGCAGCATTTTCGCGTTAAAATTGATGAAGTGGAAGAAAATTGCATATTTTTCATTGCCAATTTCATTACAAAGCCAAAAAAAAAAGAAAAAGAAAAAAAAATTGGTATTAATTTACAAGAACAATGAAAATCGACTCCAAAGTGTGGCTGGTACAAGTACAAACCATCAATACAACGCACATGACCTAGCCAGATGTTAATTTGCCAATAACCAATTTAATTCTATTAAAAACAAAAAGAAAACAAATTTATTTGTTGGGGAAGTTGATTGCCTCGTTTGGCAGGTACCAACAAATAAACAAAACAAAAAACTAAACAAAACAATAGAGGAAATGTAAATTTTAATTTATTTAAACGGAGATGTTGTTTTTGTTTTGCATTTTAATTCAAGACCAGCTGTTGGAATTTTGCTCCCAATTGGAAAGAGGAAAAAAATAAAAAGAGAAGAGAGAGAGAGAAAAAAAAAATTAATTTCTTTTTATTTTGATTTGGGCGGGGTTCTTTAGCTGAGATTTAGATTTAAGTAAGTGGGTGGGAGGGTAATGAAATTCATTAGTGCTCAGGTTCTTCGATTTTCATTTTTCCACGTCTCATTTACCTGTGTACATAATTCTAGTCGAAGGTCGCCTTGCCAACTTGAAAATGGCGTCTTGGATTTTTATTTTATTTCGTCTTTTTACCCATTAATTTTTTTCCCTTCTTTTTAACAGCAACAGCGACGAGTAAACAAACCGATATACAATTCCAGTCCATTGCTCAATTTGTGACGAACTTGTGTTCCCACGTGCCATGCTCGGAAGCTGTCGCAATTGGACATTGAATTTTCGTTTAAACCGAGGCGCTGACATTCGTTCCTGTATAGGGATTCTCGTGACAAAATTACTGGGAAATTGTCACACTTTTTATGTCTTGAGTCTCCAGACCTTTAAAAATGTCGAAAACCAGAAACTATACTTCGTAAAGTCTCTGGTGAATCGTACGAAGAGACTTTTTTGCTGGTAGTGGATTTTGCTGTAGTACGAGTCATGTTTACTCTACTAGTTTGCATGTTGAAATGGACATGTATCCGAGCCAATGGGTGCGTTCAATTTGCGAAAGGAAAGACAAATCTTTCCTTTTCTTCCTTTTGGACACCGGAAATGGCGTTGGGTTTGGTTCTGTTTTGGTTTGGTGTGGGTTTGGGTTTGGTTGCATTATGGGTTTGGGTTAAATTTATGCAAAAATGTATTTTTATATTTGTTTGATCTATGGTTTTGATTGATTTTTTATTCTGCGGGTGAACAGCTAGTCCAAAAGATACTTTTGCAAAAGGTAGCAATTGGTTTACTTTTTTTCCTTTTGTATTTTCCCTTTGGGTTAGTGACACGATCTGCGCATGCGCAAGCTGTTGGTAGATGAAACTAGACTTTGACCGATATCGATATTTTGCAGTATCGCCGATACCGATACCTGCGCCGATATTAAAATTAAAGTAAAGTGTGCCTATCTCCACGCTAAACAGCTTAAGACTTGCATGTAAATTTGGTGGATTTGCAGTTGATATGCAAGTAATTTGTTGATTTTCAAATCGTAAAGAGCGCAGGTGGGTTTTCTTGGACGACAGCCGCCTCGACTAACACGCAGCTCAATAATTTCCTAAAGACGACAAGTGTCGAAAACGTGCGTTTACCCCCAAGTGTGAAACTGCGTCGTTAACTCGCCTCCTTTTCCTTTATCCAATGTCCAATGTAAAATAAAATGGATGGGACACCGCGCATATTGCAGGGGATAAAGAAGAAAAGGGGGAAGGATATGATACCACACATTGAGGGTAAATGGGATCGTTTCCCCCCTTAGAAAATGGGGTTAGGGCTATTTGGTGATAAGAAATCGCACGTGGCAAGGTAAATAGTGGTCAGTTAATGCGATGGGGAGTTGTGTGAATTGTATTTGTCATTACAGCCGCCGTCCCCCTCGCGTTTAATGGCAATCAATGGATATGCGACTCGTTTGAGCCGGAATTTTGTTGTTGTCGCTTTTTTGTGAATTCATTGGCATTGAAATCGGTGAGAGTTGTTTGTTGGTGTCCAACATTGGGTGTGAAGGTCTGGGCGTCTCCCATTCACCTGTTCTTTGTCTGGTATCGATGTTCCATTAAGCCACACCCTCCACTGCTTGCGGTTGTAACATGAACTGCATCGTTTGCTTTCTGCCGTGGTTGCGCTCATTTTTCCATATTGGTGAAGAAGGGTGAAATATGCATAGAAACGGGCTAGGAGTATTTCAACTTTATGGCGGTGATTATTTGTATTATTGCTGTGTTGGAGGTGAAACTCTTGGATCGTTTCGGAACTCTACCGAGGCCTCTTCTGAGATACCCAAGCGTGTGTAGGGTAAGAACTACAGAGAAGGGCTTTAAGTCTAAGAATTTTTAAACCGGAAGGAATTTTTGGGCCTAATATTTGAATTTTTTACAAATATCGGTTGATACATGTTATTACACAGTTTGCGGCAGGTACTTTTCCCTTATAAAAACCCCCGTTATGCATATAAGTATAGTGGAAGAGTTATAACTCTATCGGAGCTTACACTATTTCTGAAACTATAACGTAGCCAATCCGGTAGTTTTCCACTATTCATTTAAATTCACAATAATAAAGTTGCAGACATTTAAAACCAAGAATTCTCTTTTTTTATGCTAACAAGACAATACTATTTTCGGTAATCACGTGATATGTCTAATTTTATAACTATACCATGAAACTTCAACTGCAACCCAAACTTTAACGCTTTTACCTTACACTAAATATAGCGTAAAAATTGTCATAATTGTAAGGGGAAAATATCTGCTGCAAACTGTGTATTGAGCCGTGGAAATTAAAATTGTAGCCTGAAGGTCGTTCTGGTGGAGAAAATCAAACTGGAACGTTAATTGTTTATTGAACATGAGTTAAATTTGCACCTCATGCTGATAATTTCTACTCGCATCCATGTGCAAACATTGATGGATGGTTGCAGGAAGGATATGTCAGCTGAATTTGGATTCAGGCCTATTGACGTCTTTACCGAAAATAAACCTAAATTGTGGCCCTCTTTAAGCCCTACTCCGGAAACAATATATAGATGGACATTAGGTATGTTTGATTCTTGAAAGATAAGTGACTCAGCAATTAAATGAGTTCATTCGCAGGTCACTCTTATATGCAGTGTTGGCTGCATGGTTTGGTCAATTGTGTGTGGTTAAACCAGAACTGTGCAAATAGAAATTATCAGCGCGAGGTGAATAAATGAATTACATTCAATGTATAGAATAAATTTTTCCATTACATAATCAGAGCTGGACTGGGTACAAATTTAGTACCGGGAAATCTTGATGGGTCGGGCCACAGGGACAGGCTGCGGTGGGCTGCGGTGGGCCTGGGAAATTCCTGGTAACCTCCGGGCCGGTCCAGCACTGTACATAATTGCTCGTTTAGTAAGGTACCCAATAAGTCGCATTACCTCGCGTGATAATTTCTACTTGCTCCGTTTAATATTGTAGGCTAAAGTGACTTTCAGGGGCGGTTTGAGGCAAAACATCGGCTTGACATTTGTAAAAGGAGAAGGATGTCCCATTTTTCTTTAAAAACAAGTAAACATCTGTAATGCATGGACGCATTACATATTAGACTTCTAAACCCCTTCTAGAACCGTAGCAAAGAAAAACACATTCGGGACCGAACCTAATGTTGGATTTAACTCGTCGCAAATGCGCGATGTAGTCGCCGAAGACCGACATGACCGTTTTATTAGACTTTCTAAACATCAGGTTTAGAAGTCGAAAAAAGGGCAATTATATTAAAAGGTGGCCTCTTGGGCATTTTTTCCTTTGGGACAAAAGCCAGTAAATTCACTTTAGTCTTCGACATCGAAGAGGAATAAGCAAATTCTCTTCGATGTCTCGATTTTACGAAAAGACTAACCCAGCATTTTGTTGCACGCGGGCAAAGAAATAAATGGAAATCTGGGGTTAAGAAAGATCAGTCGTCGAGGCATTACCAACATTCTCGATTTGTCTCTGAAAGACCAGATATCTTGAGATCTACGTCTAGTACATGGTGCTGAGTTAGTCTTTTCCTTTTAAGAAGGGAGTGTATAAAGGAGAAATCCTCTGGTGGGTTCAGAAGGGGATTTGCTCTACACCGAGATTGGAAAAACATGTGCTAAATGCTGGTGAAAGAGACTTTAAAATCCAGGCTAAAACCAAATTGTCAGAGAGTTTTAGAAAATGATGTTTTTTCAGTATTGGATGGGGATTTATTAGGAGGGGATTTGTGTGAGTTAGATAAATATATTGAAAAGAATTGAAAAATGGTTTTCGCTATCGATTCGTCTTTTTTCTCTCTGGGATTGTTTGATGCGGTTCTGATGGAATAAAGATAAAAGGAGAAAAAGAGTGAAAGGGGTAAAAAGAAAGGGCCCCCGACGGGGAAGCAGATGACATGCGTCTGTTGACCCGCGATTGTGTGGCTGAAGCAATTTATCGTATTGACGACCTCCTACTGACTGACTCATTTTTCTTTTCCTTCCTCATCACTGTTTGGTTGCTGTTGTCTTGACAACGAATTTGTTGATTTTTTGATGTGGTTTATGACTAAGCTTTTATCTTTGACGGGGTTTCATCAACTGTAATGAAGGTATAGTGACCTAATTGCAGTGGGCAATTGGCGCCAATATTGGTGGCTGGAGGACGCCATTTTGCTGATTTAGCACCAGCTTTATGAGTAGTTTAACATCTGGCCAAGTACAGATGTCATTTTTATGGCTTTATGGAAATGTTGGTTGTAGAGAAGCAATAAACTCGAGTTTTGATAGTTTTCTTCTTCTAACTCTTGGTTTAAAAGTGTCAGCAAAAGCCTGAAGGAAGTTAAGCAGCATTGGGTCTATAGTCAGTACTTGGGTGGGTTAACGGTCGGAATCGCAGTTATTTCTCATCTTTGTCTGACTTAGGTACTGTTTCTAGGGCATGAACATCTGCCACCCGACTCCAACTGGGTTTTCTGTGGTTTTCCAAGCTCTTGTAGCAAATGCTAAGTTGGGTCCTTAAGAAAGTCATCCCACACATTACAGCTTTCATGGCCTAAATCCCCATACAAGAATTCACACTACGGGTTTAACCAGACTGCCGGTAAACCCCGCTTTTATTGGCATTTCAGCAGCATTTGGAGGTGTAATTTTCAAAACTTGGTAATTTAACTTATAGCGGCACTCCGCTTAAAGCGGGATAATACGGTACACTCATATCATCTGTCGGTCTAAAAATCCCAAAATTTGCGTTACGTAATTTATGGACGGCCCCATAGTGGAGAATCTATCGAAAACTCTGTCGGAAGCGGGTGGCAGATGTTCTTGATATAGAAACAGTCTGAAATCAGACAAGGATTCGAGTCGACTGGGATTCCGAGTACAGAAAAACGTCTGCAATTCTCATATAATGAGTTTACGAAAACCTGGTTACAACGGAACGGGCGGGTTTTGCAATGTTTGCCGATTCACTATAAGTGCCGGTAACAGGATCAGCACTTAGTGTTTTAATGAAGAATTACACCTGGTTCTAGAATTTCCTTCCAGGTAAAATGGCTCGTGTGCAGTAAAAATGAATATTTTTATCCTTGGCGTAGATTAATTTTTATCTTATCTCGTTTGATTCCCCTCTCCCTTAATTAGCAACATGTCTGATAGCTCGGTGTGTTTCTATGACAACGAGTTTTACAGCGACTGTCAATATAAATGGAAGATGGCGACAATATAACCTTAATCCCCGAGGGGCCGCCACGAAATGATGATGCATTTTTCTCGTCCTTTGTTAAATGTTGGTCCAAGTGGTCGGCTTATTTACTCCTTCTAGCCCTTGTCTCTCTGGGGATGGAGGTTCTAATTGAATTTTTCCATCTCAAACATGCTTGGAATTAAGACGAGTAATAAAACAAATTTGCAGAGAGCTTTTTCGCCATTTGCTAATGGACAAAAATCTAATCCTCAACAACACCGACTCTTCATTCCTTGGCTCCCATTTACGACGTCAGCTCGATCGAATTGAAGGGTTTTTTTTGGTTTGGATTTTTTTGTTGAAACTTATGTTTAAAGATGATAACATTGTGTTAGTTGTTAAGGCTGCCAAAAGGGCAATTTGTGTCACTTTCGGGCTTTCGTGCACTTGCTGTATCGGTTTAAAACGAGGAAGCGACGTTTAAGTTCCCATGTGGTTAAAAAATATATTGGAATTTTATTGCAATGTATTTTGAAATGCATTGGGTTGCACGAGAATGCATTTTGTAATATAGTAGAGCCTCCTTATAGCGAATTGTTGATGCATCATTTAAGTTTACGTTAAAGCTCCATATTCAAACGTTCATTCAGTGTATTTATTTCTCTTTGACAACCACATATACAATGCAATTTAGTGATACAATATCTAAACAATATTACCGTACTGCCTCATTTAAACGCCCGGTAGAGTCGGTTCGGGGCGGCGCACGGTGCAATAAACGCCGCCCAACTTTCGGCGTTTATTCGGGCCCGGCGTCTAAATGAACCCAGGTGTTTAAATGAGGCAGTACGGTACTAACAAACAATGATCGACCAACCAAAAATGTTCTACATTTTGGACTGCATTAAAGCGGAAAGCAATAAATTGTAAAATTGGGTTCTCAAGATCCGATTTACTTCGTTTCCAGAGTTTCTTACTTCGCGACGACTTGTTCATCACCAATAGCAAATTTTTTTTTCTTTCTTGGGATTTAGTGATTTTTTTTTAAGGATAGAGCAGAGAGAGGGAGACGAGGGGTTTTAATCATAGGGATGGGAGAATGTTGGTTTAAAACGGAAGAAATCAATAAATCTTGTTTGCATTCACCCCCACTACTGTGGAAAGCAGAAAAGAGGTAGAATGAATGCTCACCTTCCCCAGTCTGCAAATCTGAGATCAATGTCAGGGACGCGGTCGCCGAGGTAACGCGCACTGTGAGTGTTGTAGGGGATAAAAGTGAGGATCATGGACAAGACAGTGGGCAATTAGAAGGGGGACGAAAACAGGATGACTTTTATTTTTTATTTTTTTATTTTTTTATTTTTTATTTTTGTTGGGCGCCATGTTTAGCCATTGGGATTGTTTTTCTTTGTTGTTTGTTTAATGTGTTGTATAATTTTTTTTTTGTTTAATGGAATAACATTATGGTAACTTTCCCATTTCGCTGAAAGTCTTTTGTGTTGAATGTTTGGGAGAATGGGGTTTGAATATTTTTATTTTTGGAGGAAGGCAACAAAGGATTGTTTTGTATTATGCAAAAGACGCGGCTTTGATTTTGAAATTCGAATGTTGGGGGACTGAATACACAATTGGTGGCTTTCGAAGGGATTATTAAATTGTTTTGTTTTATTTTGAAAGTGAAATGTTTGTTTTTATTTGTATATTTTTATTTTTGTTTGAGTTTAAATAGGGAAATCAAAAATTGGAGAAGCGTGTGCAAAGTTTGTAGGGGAATAAACATGCAGAATCGAAACCGTTCAATTCGTAAAGGGAGGAATCACTTATCCTTTTCTTGCGTTCATGAAAGTGACTTATGAATGAACGTGCTTTGTTTGGCACGAGTAACTTTTAGATATTCTCCGAAATGGTTGCCGGCCGATGCATAATGCATAAGCCATTTCCAGCTAGCCGAAAAGGAAGACTACTGATGTGAAATTGACTTTTGGAGCGTGCTTTTTATAAGTCATGACTAGATTTTCATCAATATCGTCTTCCAAAGGCATTTAAAGAAGAATTTGTTGTACAATGATTACAAGAATTACACCCAATTCTGTTTTTACACAGTCTTTTTTTTTACACGGTCTAGAAAATAAATTTAATTCTATTTTTACACGATTTCTTGTCCGTATTATCACCTGTTGATGTCTGGTGTTTCACCTAGTGACAAAATACGAATTTACTCACAATTTCAATTGCCAGCATACAGTAAGGGTCCAGTTTTTTTGAACACGATTGTACGTATACTCTTTCCGCACTCAAGAGGAGCCCTGGAATCTTGGCTCCCGTCTGCCTAGTCTGTTTACTCAGAACTGTATATAGTAACACCGTACTGCCTTGAACAATGGCCCGGGTGTTTAATTTTTTTTCCACTTGCCGCCAGGCGCTTATTCAAAACCAAGCGATTATTTAAGCCAGGCCTCTATCCAAAAAAAAAGTTGCTGACTCCGAACGTTTCGTTTGTTGAGGTTTCGTCCGTCGAAGTTTCTTCCAAAAGGCTACTAAAAACCGTTTTTAATAACCGTTTTTAAAGTATTTTCCGGTTAATCCGGCGTTTAAACGCGCCCGGCGTTTATTTGAGGCCGGTGCTTATTGGTTTTTCGAGTGGCGGTTGCTAGGCGCTTAATCAAGAGCCGGCGCTTAATTGCGCCCGGCCATTGTTCAAGGCAGTACGGTAGTTGTAGTTCTACTACAAGGAAAAGTAGTTCCCTATAATGCATTTCTGGTGTTTTGGGTCTTTTTTTATGTATCACTACACAAGTGATATGGCTTGGCCAATGGGAGCCAAGATTCCAGGGCTCCTCTTGAGTGCGGAAAGAGTATACTGTAGCCGCATTCACAAAGCCGTATTATGTGCGCTTTTGGTTGTTTGTGCGTTTGTTTTTGAATCTTTTAACATCGCAGAACAAAAACATCTATAACACTTATAACACGACTTTTTGAATGCAGCTAGTGTTTGAATTTGGCGTTTCGGCTGCAACTGCGACCTTATTGACATGCTGATAAACTTCTAACTTACTATGCGTCTATCTAGATGCGATGTTAAATCGTTCATTGTGTTACTTGGGTTGCCTCGTAAAGGAGAGGTTAGGATGGATTAGGCTAGGTTAGGTTAGAATGTCTAAAGTTCTGGCATTGCAGTGATATTGAAATATGTACGTGGGGGGAAGGGAAAATATTGTCGCGATACATGCCGGAAGTGACTTTTTGACCCTCTCAGTGGGTGCTGCAATATTGGCTGAATATTGGCTTATGGCATGCGTGCTACCAGATTTGGTTTTTTCCCCGGTTCATGTTTATACTGCATACACTGGGGAAATGATGCAGAAATAAGTTGGCTTGAATGAAATGATATTTCCTTGGGTGTGATGAGATTTGATCGTATGGGAAATCCAATCTAGAGGGACTATTCTGGAAAATTTATTTTGTTTTTTTATTTTTACTTCTTTGTGTTCAGATGAGGGTAAATTGTTAGCTTAAGAAAGAGTATTGAAGAGGAAAGAAAGAACTGAGATGTTTTGACTTTTTTTCCAGGCTTTTCTTTTCTTCAACTTTTTTTATTTTAGGTTCTAGTAAAAAGAAAATGATTGATTGTCTGTTTGCACTGGCACAGCTGGGAGTTTAAAGTGAAGGGAAAGTAATTTTTTTTTTACTGGTTTGGGGTGGAAACAGAAAGCAAGATAGACAATGGGATATTGATTTAATCAGCTGTTTGAATAAAGTTGGTTTTAATTGTGAAAGTACAACAGACAGGGCTTGAGTTTAATCATCTTTGATATCTATTATTGAAACCATATGTCTTTAGTTCAGGAAAAGTCAACAAACCAATGGATAGTCCTTGTTTGTACAGTGCAGAAAGACATGAATGTCAGACTGTCATCTTTACTGCATGGATAGCCTGAGTGCAATATATGTTTGAAGTGTAGCAGAAATTTATTGTGGACTTCACCATCTGAAATGATGAGGTATTGATTTTTTTTTCTTTAGAATTTCTTTCAAAGATTGCCATTTAAAATTTATATTTTAATTTAAGTTTTGTTTAATATCAGCTTTGTGCTGGAGAGTCTGGAGACAATTTGAGCAAATCATGGTTAAAGTTGAACTGTTGGAAAGACCGGAGAGAAAAATTGTATCACACCTATTTCATGATCTGTATAGGTCAAAAGGGTGCAGCAAAAATAAATTTATTAAAAGCAATTGCTCTTGACCTTATAAATAGAAAAAGTAATTTAAAATTTATGTCAGGGGTTTGGGTTTCTATTGGTTTCTGTTTCTGAAGGCTTTATTGTTGTCTGTTGTCCTTGTCCCTGGATTTTAATTAGATTTTGGGTGATTTTTTATGATGTGTAAGCAATATTTAATTACCAGTTTAATGCAATTCTTGTGCAATGGTTGAGGGCTAATTATGTCAAGAAATCACTTAGAGGTATACTTGTCCTCTGCTTTTCTATTTTTACATTCTAGTTCTTGTTATTGTTATAATATGGTATCAAGATACTGGTATCAAGATGGTGTTTTATTCCTTTTTAATTGGAAATTTTTGAACAAAAAATGTGTCAATGTTTAAAAAAAAATTTGAAAAGTGAACGTGAACTATTGGTTCAAGTTCGTGAACTTCACCTCGAAAAAAATTGCAGTGAACGTAAACTTTAACGCATTCACATTTAAGTGAACGAGATACAACACTAGGTGCATTCAAAAACTCTAAAACGTATGCAAAACTCGTTTCGTGTTTGTACGTGACGTCATTGGATTTTGCATGCAAGAAGTTCAAAGGAACAGCGAAACCTGTGACGGCAAACATTTTTTAAGCAATTTCTTATTTGACGCCACCTGTTTCACCCTGAAATAGGGCTTTGCAGTTGCCTAGCCCTCGAGACACTAGATGTGCCTTTGATTTACAGTGCGCTTCGAATGCGTACATCCCAACCTGGCACGCTTCGTAATGGTGCGATGCATTCCCATAAATCCAGCGCACAGCCTACCCATCTTCTCCCGCTTGCACCTTGGGTTTTGCATGGGCGAGCGAATGGGGTGGATAAAAAGAGAGGGATGTGGGGGCAGGCACTCATCGGCTCGCAATTACGCTTTGCAGCGCATTCCATTACAATCTGGGTCCCTTAGGAGGGGGCTTTAGGCAAGTGGGATACGGGGGACGCCGACCCCGATAGTGTGAGTCAGCTTAGGGATGGTATACTGAGGGCTCTCGTTCGGATTTGATTGATTGCACGAGTAGAATTCCTTGAGAGAGAGACGATTCTGAATTAATCATTACGGGCTTCAGCCATTTCGCTCTCTCTCCCTTCTTTGGCCTTCTTTTGCAGCTTGGCTGGAGATTAGTATGAAAGGTGGTCCTGTTTTGAAGGGTTTTACTTCACCTGACATGGTTATTGGTCGTGTGCAAGGACAATTGACAGTGACAGGACCACCGAACCAGCTCAATTATTCGCCTCGGTTGAGCTACACAATGCATGGTGCGCGGTGAAATGGGGGAAAAATTGTCTCTTCGCACAGACGTGTCGTTCATCAAGTTAGGTGGCGATTGTATCGGGTTTGGAATTCGTGAAGGGGTATTGAAATTGGGGCTGGAGAATAGATAGGGAATGTGTAGAACCATTTTCCGGTAGGGTAATTTTTCTGCGACCGTACTATCGGTGGGCCACTGGGGCTTCGCTTAGATCTTAGATCTGCAAAGGGCTCCACAGCCCAAAAGGTTTTAGGACTACAACCACAGGTAGAGTTGTTTATATGTTATACGATACAAAGAACCCGCAGTGAAAGTAAGTTGGAACTCTCCAGAACGCCATTCTGGTAAAAGATTTCGTTGCTGTCGTTACTTTAGTAATCTCTTTAGGACTTTTCTGTTGGTATTTAAATTAATGTTAACTATAAAATAACTCGAGCGTTTGTATTTTGGCCTACTTTTATGTAGCCCTACACCAGTGAATAGGCTCGGTCAATAGGAACTGGTGTGTCTTTAACGGTGAGCCTGAGTATAGAAGTCCCTTTGCGGCATTCAACTGCGATCAACTGAACCCAGGATGACAGTAAGATTCTGGTGCCGTGTCTCTGGATCTACGCCGAGACCCTCTAGGGGTCATCACCATGTTAAGTAGAAGAAAACCGCAAGACATTGTGACGCTAGAGGTGAAAATCTTGGACATATTATAACTATTACAGGAGGAATTCGTTATAGCGAGGTCCAACCTGTAATAGCATATGTTCATGTTCCATTTCGAGCTTTTTGCGATCTGCGGGACTGCTTCATTGAGGCGTCAACTACTGCAAATGCATTTGCCAAGAATAGTTTGAGTGTGTATGATCATATAGGACGCAGTTGGTCAATTCCACTGGGTCATGCGACGCTGTTGTCCATGAAGGGGTTTTGCTGCAGCACGAGGGAATTAAGTAAAGCCGGTGGTGAAGAGACACAAACAAGTTCTCGGCTAATGGTCGCATGATCCGTCGCATTTAGCCCATAAGCCGTTGGTTATTCGGTGCTTTGTCTTCGTTTGTTGTACTCTGTATATCCTTATTTGCTTGTCAAATGAGGAGTGCTTTATAGATAAGGTTGCCACTGTTTTATCTTCCCCCTGAGAAATTTATTTGGTTCCCCTTTCGCAGCATAAAGACGGGTGATGAAAGGATTGCACGGGGTGTGGTCTAACGTCATGAATCAGGGTTGTTTGAGCAAAATGTTGACAGAAATGCAGAGCAGTGTGAAATGGACTGTCTTTGGCGCTGAGTTAGGCCTAATGGGAATGCATGCCAGTTTTATGATTGAAATTTGTGGCCGCACGAAGAAATACATGGAGTAACTGTTAATGGAGTGGGGAATTGAGAATAGAATATTCAAAAAAAATATTTTTTTTTTTGACCGGTTGGTTTTGTTTGCTATTTTTAAAGCAACTGAAAAACATTTACAGTAGAGTCTGGATTATCGGCACACTGGTTATACGAACGATTGGTTATCCGAACAGCAGAAAGCGATTTTTTATCGATTTTTATCAGTTTTTTAATAGATTTTTAATGTTTTTTGACGATTTCCACCTATTTTTCATCGTTTTTTAATGTTTTTTGACGATTTATACCTATTTTTCATCGGTTTTGAATGTTTTTTGACGATTTCCACCTATTTTTCATCGGTTTTTAATGTTTTTTGATGATTTTCACCTATTTTTCATCAGGTTTTAATGTTTTTTGATGATTTTCACCTATTTTTCATCGGTTTTTAATGTTTTTTGATGATTTCCACCTATCTTTCATCGGTTTTTAATGTTTTTTTTGATGATTTTCACCTATTTTTCATCGGTTTTTAATGTTTTTGACGATTTCCACCTATTTTTCATCGGTTTTGAATGTTTTTTGACGATTTCCACCTATTTTTCATCGGTTTTTAATGTTTTTTGATGATTTTCACTTATTTTTCATCAGTTTTTAATGTTTTTTGATGAGTTCTACCTATTTTTCATCGGTTTTTAATGTTTTTTGATGATTTTCACTTATTTTTCATCAGTTTTTAATGTTTTTTGATGATTTCCATCTATTTTTTATCTGTTTTTAATGTTTTTTGATGGGTTCCACCTATTTTTCATCGGTTTTTAATGTTTTTTGATGATTTTCACTTATTTTTCATCAGTTTTTAATGTTTTTTGATGAGTTCTACCTATTTTTCATCGGTTTTTAATGTTTTTTGACGATTTCCACCTATTTTTCATCGGTTTTTAATGTTTTTTGACGATTTCCACCTGTTTTTCTTCGGTTTTTAATGTTTTTTGACGATTTTCACCTTTTTAGTTCGGTTTTAAATGTTTTTAGACGATTTCCACCTATTTTTCATCGGTTTTTAATGTTTTTTGATGATTTCCATTTATTTTCCATCGGTTTTTTTAATGTTTTACTAGTGATGCAACGATGACGTCATCTTTATTTTATTATTTATATTTTATGCGAGGGTTTCGTGTTTGGATTGCATCCAAATGACGTAATTAATTGATTAGGGAAAAATCCTCGTATTATTTTTTTATCATCAACAATAACAACCAAAAACAAGCCGATATTTCATTTCCAATTTCCATCAAATAAAATTCTGTTTAACGAAGCCCAAAATGGATTTTCTTTATCATTTTTGAGAGAGAAAAAAACAAATTAAAGTGAATTTTTATTGATGTAGCAATGAGGATGTTGACATGATTGAGTTTGGGTTTGTCGAGGTAAAAGTGGAGTCGACCCTGGAAATGGCCGACTGAGTTTTTTTCAAGTGCCACTGGCTTATCGCGCATGTGGGGCCAGGAAATGAGAGTTGCAGGGGAGGGATTTAGACACTCGACCAGTGAGTGACTGGGTAGGGGAAGAAAGTATAACTAGGCGTTTCCTTTTCCCCGATACTGGCTCGATTTTATTCTTTTTCGCGATGAAAAACCGCCGATCGCTTTGTGCTTGTTTACTCCGTTTTGCGCATCGTGAAATGGCGCGCGCGTGAATAATATAAAAGAAAAAAATGTCGATGAATAATTAATACTGCGGCGTTTTTCTTCCCATTCTGTGACAGCTGGAGATGGAAAGTTTAATAATAATGCTGGCAAGTTTATACGGGCATTTTGTTGATGCAATTAGTTTAAGTGATGGATCGACTAATCAAATTAAGGGATTTGTGGGTGAATTTTGATGGAGTTGGCGCCACTTTTTTCTGATTGGGTGCGAATTTTGAGCTGATTTGGGTTTTTTCACGAAGATATTGTTTTCATATATATAAATATATATAAAAAGAATTTTTTTTTTCGTTTTATTTTCCCCCTTGATTTATTATTCACTACTGAAATGGAACGAGTGAATTTAATGTCATCCAAAGTCGTTTTGGGGACGGCAAAACGAGTTGTTTTTTCTGGCACTGCACTGAACATTGATTGGAGTGTTTCTATGGCGCACCCATTTGTTGCAACTTGATGGCCTTCTAATACCTTTATATATATTTTTTTTTCCATTATTTTTAAAATTGGTTACACTCCATAACAGCGTGTAATAAAGCCATTTTAACTAGAAGAAAAATCAAAGGTCAAGTGCAGCGAGTGTTAATGCTCGTTTTCATGTCCTAATTCACCGTTAAATCTATTTTTAAGCCTTTTAGCATGCCAAAACGTCAATAAACCGTCAAAAAGACCAAAAAACGTCAATAAACCGTCAAAAAGACCAAAAAACGTCAATAAACCGTCAAAAAGACCAAAAAACGTCAATAAACCGTCAAAAAGACCAAAAAACGTCAATAAACCGTCAAAAAGACCAAAAAGTATAAAGAAAAAACGTAAAAAAGACTAAAAAACGTCAAAAAGACTAAAACAACGTCATTAAAGCGTCAAATCTTTTTAAAAATGGTCAAATTTTAAAGGAAAAATTAAAAAAAGTATTTGTTTTAATGTATAGGGGGTCGTGAGGAAATAAAAGTAATGATTGTGTGATCCCTGGCTTGTTTTGGCACGGGTGGATTAATGAATGGGGTTAATTAAGATTCCCCCACCTTGCAGTCATTTTGATTTGAAACCGGGCCGGTTATGTTGTCGACCACGATCGATTCTTGGTGGACTTTTCATTTGGTGATTGAGTCGAGATTGTCCCCTCAACGACCATCTGATGAAGGAGGCCAGCAAAGAGATGAAAGTGGCCTCTTTTGATAGTCGTACTCCCCTTCGCCCACCCCTCTATTGGTTGTATAAATCCCCTCCTCCTAGATTCAACTTTACCCCTGTTTTGGCTTTGGTTAAATGTTGGTGTATAGATTGAAGCCAATTGCTAACTTGGCTCTTTTATTGCCAGGTACGATGGAGAAATTCATTTCCTGACAGGTCCCCAGTGGTCCCCCCTTGTGATCTGGAACACTGGCTTTTTCCTCATAGCGCACGAGTAATGCGGGAAAGCATTTCTGGAGGGGATTCTTTTGTTGGTGCCTGCGTGGGTTGGAAATTTTAAAATTTCGTTTGATAAGCAAACAATCGGTGACAGGCTGAAGTTTCACCATCATTTTAAGTAGTTTTAGGGTGGTTTTACGTGTTTTAGGCACTTTCACGATGATTTTATGCTGGTTTCGGGTGATTTTAGGTACTTAAGGGTGCTTTCAATGTGTTTTAGGCAGTTTTAGGGTGCTTTTAGTGAGCTTTAAGCATTTTTTGGGTGATTTTACGTGTTTTAAGCAGTTTTTGGGTGATTTTACGTGTTTTAAGCAGTTTTTGGGTGATTTTACGTGTTTTAAGCAGTTTTAGGGTGATTTTACGTGTTTTAAGCAGTTTTAGGGTGATTTCAATGTGTTTTAAGCAGTTTTAGGGTGATTTCAATGTGTTTTGAACTGTTTGTGGGTGATTTTACGTGTTTTAAGCAGTTTTAGGGTGATTTTACGTGTTTTAAGCAGTTTTAAGGTGATTTTACGTGTTTTAAGCAGTTTTAGGGTGATTTTAAGGTGGTTGAGGCAGTTTTAGGGTGCTTTTTGTGCATTTTTTCTTGATTTTATGTAGGTTTGGGTGTAATTTTGTTAGTATTAAGAGTTTGTTATCAGTTTTGGTTTATTTTGTGCATTTGTTGATTAAGTCGGAGCAATTTAAAGTACTTTTGTGTTTATTTTCGAGCTAGTTTAAGCACCATTGTGTTTTGAATGGCCCCCGATCAACATTTGTGGTTGTAAACTGTTGTTCTGATTCTTGTACAATTGTGTGCAGATTGCTTAGTATTGACATTCAAACAAACTTGACACGTGTTTACGTTCATTCCCATGTTTACACGAAATAAAGTTGAGAAAATATACACGTACATGCGAAATTGTACGATTTTTTTTGTTGCTTACTTTTGCCACAATGATACAAAAAGAAGGCTGAGAGGTGAAACGGAGTAAAACTCTCGTAAAATCTCGTAACGACGAAAATGGTCCATTCGACAGCCATTAGGTCCGGGGCTTTGGGCTGCAATCGAATTGCAGCTAAAACGTCTCGACTTGGAATGATAAAAAAAATATATATATTTATATATATTTTTATTTCCAAGATGGCGGCTTGGAAAATGTAAATATCCCCTCCCATCTTCTTTTAATGGGTGTTTACGGAGAGGGGATCGAAATGCGCCATTCACTCATTTGAAAAGCCATAACTCGACATCAAATATTCATTAAATAGACAGCGCACGGGCTTAACCGGCCATTTTACTTATTTTCCAGGATTTGGGAATGTTTGATGAAGTGTTTTTGCATAAATAAATTTGATTCGAGTGTGTCGTTTCTCCCCGTAATCCTTCTGTGATCCCAGCCCATCAGAAACAGCTGGGAGAACGTATACGGGGAAGTGAACTTCACTGCACCGCATTTGTACATTTCGGATGTTGAAAACAGACGGTTTGGCGCGCATCCAACTTCCCACGACCTTGTACGATTATAATTATGTTATTGGCGAAGAACCGGTCGAAACGTGTCTAAAAATCTCGCTCGCTTCGGTTGTAGATTTATTCAAGGTGTAGTGCAGCCGGGGGCAGCGCGCTACGGGTTAATTGAACCAAGGAGGTGAGAAGGAGATGTAACTCCACACAAAACTCGGGTTCCATGCGCAGACTAGTTGGTATGCGCATGCGCAACGAGTGCATTGCATGATGGGATACTTGACTGCCATTTTGCACACAACCTAGTAACTAAATAACTGATTTTCATTGATTTTAAGTCGATTTTTATTGGTTTTGGATCAATTTTTATTGGTTTTATCGATTTTTATTAGTTTAATGTCACTTTTTATTGGTTTTGTATCGATTTTTATTAGTTTAATGTCACTTTTTATTGGTTTTGTATCGATTTTTATGGGTTTTATCAATTTATATTGTTTTTTTTTTGTTGATTTTTATTTCTTTTAGTTGCGTTGAGTCGATTGTTTATTGATTTTATCGATTTTTATTAGTTTAATTTCACTTTTTATCAGTGCTGGACTGGCCCGTGGCCGCTGTGGTCTGTCGCAGCCTGCTGTGACCTGTTCCGACTTCATTAATTGTGGCCCGGACACCCAGATTTCCCGGCAATAAATTTGTTCCCAGTCCAGCCCTGCTTTTTATTGGTTTTGTATCGATTTTTATGGGTTTTATCAATTCATATTGTTTTTTTTTGTTGATTTTTATTTCTTTTAGTTGCGTTGAGTCGATTGCTTATTGATTTTATCGATATTTATAAGTTTAATGTCACTTTTTATTGGTTTTCGTATCGATTTTTATGGGTTTTATCAATTTATATTGTTTTTTTTGTTGATTTTTATTTCTTTTAGTTGCGTTGAGTCGATTGTTTATTGATTTTAGTTGATTACTTATCGATTTTATTGATTTCTACTTGATTATCTATTGATTTTATTGATTTCTACTTGATTATCTAATTACTAAAATCATTAAAATCAAGAAAAATTCAATCAAAAATCAATAAAATTGATAAAAAATCAACTAAAAATCAATAAAATCGATTAGTAATCAACTAAAAATCAATAAAATCGATAAGTAATCAACTAAAATCAAGAAAAAATCAACTGAAAGCAACTAAAAGAAATAAAAATCGACAAAAAAAAAACAATAAAAATTGAGAACACCAATAAAAATCGGTAAAACCAATAAAAATCGGTAAAACCAATAAAAATCGGTAAAACCAATAAAAATCGATACAAAACCAATAACAATCGACATAAAACTAAGAAAAATCGACATAAAACCGATAAAATTCGACATAACCAATAAAAATTGTTATCACCGTAACAGTAGTGTTTACTAGGTTGTATGCAAAATGGCGACTTGAGATTTAGTGACGTCATCTCACAGAAGGTGAGCATTGTGGCGGAAGTGGTTATTGAGTTACATCTCCTTCTCACCTCCTTGATTGAACAAATCCCTCGTGGCCGCGTGGTCGTTGCAACGTCGTGTCCATTTATTATTCATCGTTTTAATACCAGAGTCAATGTGTGGTGACCCGTTTTCGCACCGGAGCGAAAGCTACCGGCCTTCGTTTAGAAATTCACTTCCCCGCATTGTTTTCATGAATTGGGCGATTATTGATCCACGGAATTATGGATGAAGCGTTTATTAATCGATTATTGCTGCCAATAACTTGTCTGGGCAGAGAAATGGTCAATGGTGAAATAAGCGCGTTTCCTTTTATTTTCTTTGCTTCTTTCGTGAAATTATTTTGACATTAGTGTAAGTTGGTGGTCGAACATCGAATGGGAGTAGCGGAAGGTTTGTTCTCATACGTCACCTAGAATCGAGGCGTCAAATTAATGTTTAATTACTTTTATTTCGTTTAATTCGTTTTTACCTTGTAATTTACTCCATGGGAATGCTTTAAATAAAACAAACAAACAAACAAAACGACGCAAAATTAAGTTTAAAAATAGAAAAGTTGTGATCGTAAGCCCAATGCTGAGACGTTCAAGCGGTATACGGAGACACATAGTGGGAAAGGCCTTTGGAGAACGAGTTATTGTGGAATTTGAACCTGGAGAATTGGTTTATTTGAAAACAATAAATAAACAGAAAAGTTGGACTTAGTGAAAAACTCCTGCCACAATTCTCAGGCCCTTATGGAATCGTCGGAAGAAGCGCGCCAATACGTCGCGTATGTATATTTGACCCTTCGTGTCCAACTCGTGCTCTCTGTTTCCCCTTCTCTCCAACGGGGAGTTTAAAGGGTGAAGGAAAGTTAATCTGGTGATGAATATAGCTCCATCTCCATGTCGAGTATCTGACATTCCGGCCATTGGATTAACATTATGACTAGCGAGAGCACGGAGTCGTGCAGCGAAGCCGGTTTCATTTTCAATTCGCGGTGCTAATGTGGTCGACTGGCCGTGCGGTCAATCAATCGTGTTAATCCACTATTTTATCATTTTCGAGGTGGGATTAAGGTGGGGGGATGGAGGAGGTAAACAAGTGTGTACAGGTCGTTTGAATTAATGGCGGCGCGTGGCGTGGGGAAAGGGAAAGGGAAAGCAAGGTGCTAGGGCGCTCTTAATACGCTTATGGCCATTCGTGTGAAATTAGTTCATTTATCTCGTATGTGCCGTGTGACTGGGGCTCGGTTCGATCGGGGTCTGTGTAGTAGAATTTATGTTGTTATTAAAAGCTTGCTTGGATTGTAAATGATGTGTGTGCTTTGGGTTTGATTAGGGTTATTATTGCGTTAACGAGGGAGCCATCTGGTGGGGATTATTGTTTTTTTTTGTTTTTTGCTTTTATTTATCCGAATTTTGATGGATTTTTTTGTTTTATTGAGAGTTTGTGAGTGAAATTCAAAGTGGAAATGTCATCTTGGTAGTTTGGCCTTTGCGTTGTCATGGCAACAACTGCGGCGCTCAATAAAGTTGAGTTTCTGATGAGGGAATTAAATGATTTATTGGAAGATGATGGTTTTTGGATGGGTTTTTATTATTTTAGGGTTTTTTTTTCCTTGTTGTTGTAGAAGATGGAGTGGGAATGGGCAGCAATTAATGCGGACAAGTGGTGTGGTCGTCGCGTCGCGTCGATTGATTTTTCGGCCCAATTTGGTGTAAGACAGGAAATAAAAGTCGGCGTTTAATTATTTCAGATTTGCTCTTCCCGTCTGCTCGGCTCGACCGACTCGCATTACAATTGCATTTCGCGCAATTTGGATTGAATTATATCGAGTCCACTCCATTTTCGCCAACGCCAAGCTGCTCTTAATGGGCTCGAATAAAATTTTTATAAAAAATTTTATTTTTTAATTTTGTCAATTTTTTTCAACAAATTTAAAATTTTATTAAAATTTTTTCTATTTTTTTTTTAAATAGGTTACTTTGGTGAAGTGGAACGAGCCGTATCAGAAATTGGCGTCTTGTGATAGTAGTGGGATAATATTTGTGTGGATTAAATACGAGGGGCGATGGTCGATCGAACTCATCAACGATAGAAACACTCAAGTAATAATAATAATAATAAAAATTTTTATATTTTTTTTTTTATAATATTTTTATATTTTTTTTTTATAATATTTTTATATTTTTTTTTTATATTATTTTTATATTTTTTTTTTATAATATTTTTATATTTTTTTTTTATAATATTTTTATATTTTTTTTTTATAATATTTTTATATTTTTTTTTAGGTGACCGATTTTTCGTGGAGTCACGATGGTCGGATGGCACTTATCTGTTATCAGGATGGATTCGTTTTGGTGGGGTCGGTGGCTGGACAGAGATATTGGTCGTCCATGCTCAATCTGGAGAGCACCATCACTTGTGGCATCTGGACCCCCGACGACCAACAAGTTAGATTTTATTTTTTATTGATTTATTTTTTATTTTTTATTTTTTTGTTATCTTTGGACAGGTTTATTTCGGGACGACCGACGGTCAAATCGTGGTGATGGACGTGCACGGTACAATGGTCGCTCAAGTGGGCGTCATGGATGACATGGCCATCGTGGGAATGACTTGGTCGTGCGAGAAATTCAAAATGGAGGAAACCGAGGACGACAGCACGGATGGAAGTGACTCGAAAAGAAGTACAAGTGTGTTATTGTTTTTTTCTTTATTAAATTTTAATAAAAATCAATAAAATTCTTATAAAAAAATTTTTTTTTTTAAATTTTTATTTAGCGTTTAGAATGAATGGACGAAACGTCGTTCTGGCAGTTTGTTTTCGAAACGGTGTTGTTTACATAATGAAAAACTACGACGATCTGACGCCGATAATCATCCACACGTCTCTAAAAGGTTTTAAATTAAAATTAAAATTTAAAATAAAATAAAATAATAAAATGTGAAACATTAGGGATCAAAATGGAATGGTCAAACTCGGGCGAAATGTTGGCCATCTGCGGCATCGCCGGTGAAAGCAAATGCGGGGAATATCTGAACGTTGTGAAATTCTTTTCCGAGTTGGGTTCGCTCCGATACAGCGTGTCAGTTCCTAACACTCAGGTACGTGTCGAGGTTGTCGGCGATAATCATTCGACTCATATCGCCTCGTTTCAGCACCCCGTGTCGGCGATGACGTGGGGACACAACGATAAACGACTGTTCATCGCCACTGGCTGTCATATTCATATCGCGTGGGTGAATCGCAAAATGGCTTCGTTGCAACTGCTTTCCAGGCTCGTCGTTCATTCGCATCTCTCCGACGAAGCCCAAGCGGTGCAATTACGCATTCCGCGTTGCTTAAGTGTCCTCCTTTCTGCACTTTTTGTCCAGACCATTAAGGTAAAAAAAAAATTAAAAATAAAAATAAATTAAATTAAATTGTTTTTGGTTTGGTTTTTCAGTGCTACATTCCCGAGCCTTGTTCGATGCGCCAGTTTGTTAGTCGGCCACCTGGCGGCAATGCGCGGCTTCATTGTACGATGATTCGGCACGACGACGATTTGAATTTAACTAGTGGCACGTGTTATACTTTATATCTGGAATACTTGGGAGGTCTGGTGCCTTTACTCAAGGGGAAACGCACGAGCAAAATCCGACCGGAGTTCGTCATTTACGACCCGCAGACGTCAGGTTAATTGAAAATGCAAATGGCAGTGATTAAACTCGCTCACTTTTCTCTCCTTATCGATTTTAGACTCGTCGTCGAGCACCGAGTCTGTGGGTGACAGCAGCAGCAGTAGCGGAGGCGGAGGGAAAAGTGGACATGGGTTCGTCAACGGGTTCCACGTGAATAACAACGTTTCCGATTTATCGGACAGCGATTACGAGGACAGTTGCGCCTCGCCGAGGTTGCAGAGGCGGAGGAAGCTACGACGGCGGTTGTTGAGGGAGCAGTATATGGACAACGAGCAGAGACTCGTCGACGAGTTGGCGTATATTGATACCTTACCCGAAGTATTATATATAAAATTAAAATTAAAAAAAAATTAAAAAATTAAATTGGATTTTTGTTTTAGCACGAAAAGTTGGTGGAAGTGACGTCGAACATTTGGGGCACGAAATTCAAGATCCACGGGGTTTCGTCGTTTCTTCCGGCGAATTTAGGTCAAGTGACGTACAAGACGAGCTTACTGCATCTGCAACCGCGGCAAATGACGCTGATCATAACGGAACTGCGCGACGACATCCAACCGGATCGCGACCCCAACTTCAATCCAAATGCCTTTTCCGAGGACGAGGACGAGCAAATTGGTAAGAAAACGAAACGGAACGGAAATGTGTTTGCAAATTGCCAATTTTCATCCAGTTTTAGGCGACGGTAACAACAACAACACGAACAACGGACCGCACTCGTTCAAGGACAGAATTCCCGTGGCCCCGATGACCCCGCGCAGAGAGATCCCGGCGGCGGGCAACGGCGGCGACTGGGTCATTCAGAGAAACGCCAGGGGCAACGGAGCTCGGCGCACGGGCTGCTCGAAACCACCCGAGACCCCCGCGCGATTCGCGTCGCTGGCGCAGCCGGAAGTGGACAGCGAATCGGACGAGTATCCGTACGTGAATTTCACTGCCAACAACGAACTGCTGAACTTGCTCGACAAATCCAAGAGAAGCCGCAACCACTCGAGCCGGACGGAAGCGTCCGCGTCCCCCTCCGCCTCGTCCTCGTCGACCCCCGCGTCGCCCGTTCCGACCAGACGTTTGTACGACTCGTCGGACGAGACGAGGCTCCCGCAACTGGGCGCCGTCCCCAAAGCCAACGCGATCCGGGCGGCGAAAGAAACGAAGAAGAACGGCGTGGCGCGGTCGCCGCTGAGCGCCGACAACTGCAGCGGGACGCCGCAGAGCGCGCCCGGTTTGGTGAAGCCGCCTCCGAACTGCCCGCCGCGGTGGGCGGAGAACGCGCGGGACTTGAAATACATCGACGACGACGACGAGACGACGATGGAGCGCATCCTGAGGACGCCCGCGAACGGGCCGCACCAAGCGCGGCTGCTGAGCCGCTACCGCAGTCGGAGCGTGAGCTACTTGAACTCGGTGGACGTGCTGAGCATGTCGGCGACGGGCGACATGACGCGCACGGGCTCGCTGCGCGAAACGAAGCGGCGGCTGGTGCTGTCGCCGAACCGGCACTCGCGGCCCCGCACGAAGCTGCAGCAGTGCGGCAAGAGTCGGAGCTTGGACTCGGGCATGTTGTCGAAGGAACTGCCGTTCGGACCTATGCAATCGGCGCCGCACGTGAAGAAGAAGCCGAAGCCGCAACAGACGCAGGTGGTGGCGGCCGTGGCGGCCGAGCCGACCGAGCGCATGTGCCAGGCGGTGGCCAGCAAGTTGATGGACTACAGGTGCCTGGGGGAGACGCGGTCGCGGCGGGGCGCGAAGGACGTGCAGAACGGCACGTCGTCGTCGTCGTCGTCCTTGTCCACTTCGCCTCTAAGTAAAAGTTTGTCTTCCACTCCCACGCATTCCAGCAAAGGAGCCAAACGTCCAAAAAGCTCTTCGCCCATCAGGAAGGCGCTGTTGAACAGTCCTCTCCTGTCTCGTCGCTCCCGACGCGCCAAAGTGATCGAGAGTTCGGACGATGAAGTGGCCTTCAGTGGGGACGAGCTCCTCACGCACTCGTACAAAGATCTCGAGAACTTCCAGAAAGCGCAGATCAGGCAAAAGGTGATTGATGAAAAATTTAATATTTAATATTTTATTTTATTATATTTTTCATTATTTTAGTTACGAAAAGGTCGAACTTCGTCCGAGAACGGAACGTGCAGTCCGGTGGCCGCACGAAGGAGGGAGTTTGTTATGTACAACAAGGCGCCGCTGTGGAATGAGAACAGTCAGGTGTATCAGTTGGACTTTGGTGGTCGAGTCACGCAAGAGTCGGCTAAGAATTTTCAGATCGAATTTAAGGGCAAACAAGTATTGCGAAAAATATTCATTCATTTTTTTGTTGTTGTGATTTTTATTTAATGGTTTGTGATTGATTTCAGGTGATGCAATTTGGGCGCATTGACGGCAATGCGTACACACTCGATTTCCAGTACCCGTTTACAGCCATCCAGGCGTTCGCCGTCGCGTTAGCCAACGTGACTCAAAGGCTCAAATGACTAACCGTCTCTTTATGAATCAATTTTTTGAGTTGAATCAGTTGAATCAGTTGACGACCCTCGAGTTTGGTTTGTCGAGGGTGAAATTCTATTTTGCCATCATCTTCTGTGATGTTCAGTTTCATCGTTCAAGTTTCCACTTTTACTTTGAAAAAACATTTCTAGTATTATCTGCTGTTTGTTAGGGGGAGTTAATTAATTATTATTTGTTTGATTTTACGTGCTCATAATTCATTCATAGCTCAAAACTTTTCTAACGGAGTATTTTGAACGAGCTGATTGTGTGGTCATCAAGTGGAGGGAAAACGAGACGAATATTGTAAATAAAGTAGAAGTAATAAGGAAAAGAAAATGAGAAAAAATTGATGTTATAATACTACTAAGTGGGTTTGAAAACAGTATTTGATTTTGTTTGTTTTAGTCTAGTCGATGTGGCTTTGCAACATTCCTGTTTACAGTATTTTGCAATTGTTTTTGCATTTTGAATTTTTGCATTTTTTCTTGTTATTTACGGATTATTTTATTTGTGTGATTACCGGTAGTTAGCGTTTTGTTTAATTCGAAGCACTGAGGGCTTAGAACATATCACTTTGCTTATTTAGGAATTTTTGTTACGAAAAGTGAGTACCGTACAGTACAGTTACAACAGTCTGCTTAATCGACTACCTCAAAAGAGATTATTCTTTTGTTAAGCAAAAATGAGTTAGTGATCCAATTGTGATACAGATATGAGTTGCAAAATCTAGTGTTTTAGATTGTAAACACATTTTTATTCAGTTGTAATGAGACGAATGAGATGGCGAATTGAATTGGGAGATTTGCGAGATATTGGTCGTTAGCTGGACAGTTTTTGCGTGTTGTTGATGAGTCGAGTCCGAGTGTCTGTTTGTGTATTCATCATTATATTCGCATTGACACGACTGTTTATTCATAATAACCTGTTGATATTTCGTTTAATACTCTCACGATGGGAAGAAATGCACAAGTTTGTGCGTTTAATATTGTTTTTATTTTGAAATGTTTTTTATTTTTTATGCTTTTCAAACAAAGTTTATTTTTTCCAACACTCACGTTACACCTTAAGTAATCAATGCATCATTTACTAATAAGAAAAAACGAGAAAAAAACAACAAATTTGATCGGTTTAGCGTGCAATTGAGGAATGAAAGATTTTATTTTGTTTTATTTGTGTGTTTTAGATTTTTTATTTCATGTTGATCGAAGTGAAAATAATATAATTATTTTTGTTTTAAAATTATTAAAATTCTCACGTTCTGTAGCCAACCAGCTCCACTCGTAAACCGGACACAGAAAACTAAGAAGAATTAAAACGATGAGTTGAATATTTTTGTTTTTGTTTCAAAGTGTAGCGTATAGCTTCTTGTGTACGATTTCGTGTGATCGGAGAAAGGGAATAATTCTACTTAATCATTGTAACGTTTGGATGAAACCAAATTTTTTTGTTTGTTAAAAAACGATGATTAAACCTGATTATAACACCCTGACAATAATGAATTGACACGTTTCTCAAGAATCAGCTTTTAGTTGTTTCAAAAATGGCGGACAACGACAAGATATTCCAGCGGACAAAAGTCACAACTGAATTATTTCTTTATTTAAAATATTATTTTATTTTCACCGATTAGAAGTTGGCAAAAGAATATGCAAATTAATGTTGGCAAAGGATGTTGACGTTTCTAAAAGTTTCTACGGTTTTTGATTGGCTCTGCACGCCAATGCTACTTTGCATATTTGTTTTCACGTCTCTTTGAGCAAAGTTTTTGTCATTCGTTGTTCCGGCTCGAATGAAACACGTCGTGATTCATCATGGTGAGTAACTCGGTTTTTCATTTAAAACTCTTTATTTCTCTTGCTTTCTGCTCTTTATTTGTAGTTCGTTACTTTTAACGCATTGTTTTGATTGTTTTTTTAGCGTTTCTTAAATTAATTAATAGAGGTTCGTTATTTTTTAATCATTTGTAGGTTTTCGGTAGTTTTTGTTTCTAAGCGTTAACATTTGTTTGAAATTTGTTTGCATTACGTTTCATGGCGCATTAGATAATAGAAGTGGCGTGTGCGTGCTTAATTTGTTGCTTTTATTTTGATTTTGACGTTTTGTTTAAATTTTATATGGTTTATTAATTTTGCTGGTTATTAATTGTGTTTTTATTTCAGAGATTCAAGATTCAACCAAGGATACGGCAGGATACGGAGTATTTTTGCTGCCAACCCGGATGATTCTACACTGAATCTTTTTATTTACAATTTTTGAATATTTGTAATTTTTTATTTCTTAAGTGTAATTTTTATTCTTTAAGTGAAATAAAAGTTTTTTTTGTGTATTGTCATTGTAATTTTTCTGCAAGTTTTATTTCAACTATGTTTTTGAATAGTTGAAATAAAACTTGTAGTAAAATTATAATTGTACAGTATACTTTGAATTATAATTTCTTTAGTATTTTATTTATAAAATGGGAAATCTGTATACCCACCCACCATCCCCTTTTTATACTAAGTCCAAACCTATAAAAATTTGGCATAGATTCGCCTTTTTGGACTTAGAATATTTTTGCAGAAATGACATAGCTTATAGAAAATAAAACTTTATTTCAATAAAAAAAAAAATACACTATACAAAAAAAAACATACAAAAAAAAACTTACAAATTTTTCCTTAAAAGGAAAAAAAATGGCTAATTAAAAGTTTAAGCGGGTTATAACGGACCATTTAAGGATTATCTCAGGAAAGTATCCCCCTTGAGACTCCGCCGTTTTACCACACCCAGGACCCAGAGTGTGCCACGCTCTGGGCCCCTAAAAACATGTCCCACGATGTCTTCCTAATGATGATATACTTTAACCTGGAAATCAATATATAAATACACTAAAATAAAAAGAGAAATTGTACAAAAGTAAAAATACAAACAAAAGTAAAAATACAAACAAAAGTAAAAATACAAACAAAAGTAAAAATACAAACAAAAGTAAAAATACAAACAAAAGTAAAAATACAAACAAAAGTAAAAATACAAGTAAAAGTAAAAGTAAAAGTAAAAATACAAGTAAAAGTAAAAATACAAGTAAAAGTAAAAATACAAGTAAAAGTAAAAATACAAGTAAAAGTAAAAATACAAGTAAAAGTAAAAATACAAAATTAAAAATAAAAATTATACAAAAACACTATAGAGATTACCGTATGTAATAATTGTAAAAAATTAAAATTATTCAAAATTAAAGAGAATCTGGGAATTAAGTTTACTCTGCCGGGGAATTAAGTTTACTCCGTCGCGAAATTGGTTGAACTTGTCCGAGAATTCGTTTGTGTATGTAACCAAGTTATTCGACCCGTGGACAAACCTATTTTTAAAAAAAAAGATTCAAAATAAGTATGGCAACTTAAGAAAGAAAAATTGAGAAAAAAAATTAATAAATTGTCAATAAAAGGTTGATACGTTTCCTTAATTACACATTCCGAAATAAAATTAGATAAAATATGCGTAAAATGTTAAATAAAACTAACGAAACTAACGAAACTAACTAAATATTCTTTCGTTCTAGCTACGCTTGAAAAGCAACAACTAATTTAAAGCTAAGAAGTAAATTCAAGTAAAGTTAACAAACTCACCAACGAACGATCCTCCGAGCAGGAAACAACGAGTGAAAATCTCGGTGAAAACCGAGACGAAAATAAAAATGGAAAATACGTATGTTCCGTCTTCTCATTTGAATATCCACTCAAAAAGGTGCGAGTTTAATCACTAATTCCATTCCAATTAATTTTTCTTTGTCTCTGTATACACCGGCACGTGTATTTGTGTTTAAAATATTACTTGCTAATGAAGACAATATAGTTTAATTTGAAGTTTTTAGCGAATAGCGATTTGCTTCCTGGAAAAATTAATGCACCCTGGTGGTAAACACCTGCAACATGAAATAAAGTATGAAACGACGCTTTAATGTGCAGAAAATAATCATGTGTGGGGGCAACAGTTGCTATGCCGACAAGCGGAAACGATTTTCTTCTTTGAAAGTAAGATGATTGTAAAAATTAATTGTAACTAAATTTAAACTTAACATCTGTTTTAGTTGCAATTCACTGAAATTCCAATACTCAACAACATCTGAATGGAATAATCGATCCCGATTCCCGATGTCAGTTAAAGATCAGCCTTGAGATCAGCACTACCGGGTAATGTGGGAAAAAATTTCAGTTTCTATTCTAAGTATATATAGACTAAATACTTATTATCATGTTTACTTTGTTTGATTAAAAGTCAGTGTTTGATGATAAAATAGATAAAAAATATTTAATTAGGAAAAAAATGCAATTTGACTGATAGTTAGGGTTAAAGTTGTGTGCTTAGCTTCGCCAAATCATCACCAGTGGTGTGATGACGGAAACCAGGCGAGTTTTAGGTGTAGACCCGTTACTCATTCAGTAATATTAATACACCACAGAAGATATACAAAACAATGAAACAACATTTTAGTTTTTTACGTTGAAGTGATACTTATTGAAATCGATAAACGTTTAGAAGGAAAGAAAACCAAAGGGCTCACGAAAGCGTCATTTTGCACAAATTTGTTATTCTAAAGTTCATTAATATATTTGCTTTGCAATTAAAATTTGCTCAAATGGAAATCAATTACAGAATTTGATAAAATAAATGAAATTAATAATTGTTATTTTTAAATAAAACTTGAAATAGGACATTGACAGACAGGGTTTTGCTAGAGCTTTGAACAGCAGCTGCAGCAGCAAACTCCTTTTCTTGCTTTGACGAGAATCTGCGGCTGATGGTAGTCATGTGTTCGGATTTGGGCGATTCAAACTCGTTGACCTCGCCTGTTGGTCATTGCCACCGATACAGAACCCACACTAAACACACAACAGAATTAATTAAAATTAAAATATTATTTTTTACTAATGTCTAACCAATCGAAATCGTAATCGTGATCGTTCTCAGATTGCTGGCTCTGTTTTGCTGGACTTGTTACAGATTGTTGCATATTATGCTCCAGGTATATTGGCAACATTTACCGTTTAAGCCAATTTTTCTATATTGAAATCTGGTCGTAAATATGAGGTTTGAATAAGAATAATAAAATTTTAGAAATAAAAATGAAATCTTTTTATATTTTTTTTTATTTGTCTATTTTTATTTCCTCCTTTAGACACGAGTTGGTCTTATGTCTATTTCACACTTTTGCTATTGCCACTACGGGAATCGACTTTTTAGCTTGTTTTACATGTATTCAGCACGTTTTTAGCACTTTTTAAAATTTGGAAAAAAAGCAAAGGCATTTGCCTTTGCTTTGTATGGAGAAATGGCCAAAATTGGCAAAAATTGAAAAAATGCCAGAAATGAGCCCAATCGACCTGAAATGAGCTAAAAATCGACTAAATATTGCAGATATGGTCGATAAACGGAATTTTTCAAGTGAAAAAGTTGTCTGAAAACTTGGTTTTTTGCAGATATCTCAACAACTGTAGGAGTTAGGCATATGCATGTGATATTTAATCGATTTTTCAGCTCATTTCAGGTCGATTGGACTCATTTCCAGCACTTTTTCAATTTTTGCCAATTTTGACAAAAACCCAAAGGCTAACCTATGGAAAAATTGCCAAAATCGGTCCAAAATTGAAAAAGTGCCGGAAATGAGCTTAATCGATCGGAAATGAGCTAAAAAATCGATTAAATATCACATGCATATGCCTATTTGTTACAGTTGCAGAGATGTGGTCGAAAAACGAAATTTTTCAAGAGAAAAAGTTGTCAGAAAACTTGGTTTTTCGACGAAATTTTTGCACACATTTTACCATGTTTTTGCACACATTTTACCACGTTTTGGCACACATTTTGCCATGTTTTTGCACACATTTTGCCAAGTTTTTGCACACATTTTACCATGTTTTTGCACATATTTTACCGCGTTTTTGCACACATTTTGCCAAGTTTTTGCACACATTTTACCACGGTTTTGCACACGTTTTGCCAAGTTTTTGCAGACATTTTACCACGTTTTTGCACACATTTTGCCACTTTTGGCATACATTTTGCCAAGTTTTTGCACACATTTTACCATGTTTTTGCACATATTTTACCACGTTTTTGCACACATTTTGCCAAATTTTTGCACACATTTTACCACGTTTTTGCACATATTTTACCACGTTTTGGCACACATTTTACCACGTTTTGGCACACATTTTGCCAAGTTCTTGCACACATATATAAAAATTGGCTTAAACGGTAAATCTTGCAAACATTGGGATGTATGACAGCTGATACTTTATAATTTCTAAGGTTATAATACTCATTTTTGCGCCACTCTGACTGTGGGGCTCGTTGTTCATTGGGTTTAGCTTTGGCTTTCAGAGTTAGATGTAGCGTGTTCGAATCCTGAGTTGATGTTCAGAATTTTTCTTTTCTTTTTAGTTTTCTTTCCTTGCTTAAGTACAGGAGTTAAGGAAAGAGTTAGAGTGAGGAGCGGTGGCTCTTGCGATGCGTTTCCAGTATTATCTTGAGTGGACACGTGCATTCAAAGTCTCTAGTTCGAATCCAGAGCAATTCAGATGATGAAGAAAATTATTTTTAAACATTTTTTATCTCTTGATTTTCAATCAATTACGTCAGTGCGCAATCTGTAAGTAAGAGAATTAAGCAGTAGATGGATAAGAAGGAGTGGTGGCTCCGAGGTATGATGGCTGGTGTTGGAGACGTGATAAATAATGATACATAAAGAACATGTGTCTGTGTTCAAATCCAGAGATGGATAAATTCAGCTGATTTTATTCAGTTCTAATTTGAGTTATTCTTTTCTAGTAATTTTCTCTCTTAACCCTATAAGAAGGCAATTAGACATAAGGATAACAACAAGAAGCAGTAGCTTCGAGGTTAGATGTCTAGTATTTTGAAACTTAACGACGGACATGTGTTCGGGTTCGAATCCGGACCAATCTAAAGGATTTTAAAAAAAAATTTAAAATTTAAAAATTAAAAATTAAAAAAAAAATTAAATTAAAAATAATTCACATCACAGATTCGAACACGCTAGACCAGAGTCCACCGCCACAACACCTGAAGAAGATACCACACAGCTACAATAGCTGTTATGCTATGAGGTTCTTATAACTTATACTTATAGATTAAATGCGAATAAACTGGTAAAAGAAAAGAGAGTAGACTAGAAACACCTCAAATAAAACTAAAAGACTAGACTAGAAAACCTCAAATAAAACTAAAAGACTAGACTAGAAAAACCTCAAAAAAACTAAAAGACTAGACTAGAAAAACCTCAAAAAACCTCCAATAAACCTCAAAAACCCTAAAAAAAAAACCTCAAAAAACTTCAAAAATGACTAGAAAAACCTCAACAAACTTCAAAAAGAGACTAGACTAGAAAACCTAAAAAAAAACCTCAAAAAAACCTCAAAAATGACTAGAAAAACCTCAAAAAACCTCAAAAAGAGACTAGACTAGAAAAACCTCAAAAAACCTCAAAAAACCTCAAAAAGAGACTAGACTAGAAAAACGTCAAAAAACGTCCAAAAACCTCAAAAACCTCAAACCCCCGCAAAATAAAAAAAAAAACACTGAAAAAAAGTTGACCAACGTGGAGAGCGACTCGGGGAGGCGAACCCGCGGCGCGCCGGCAGAAGCCGCGCGCATTGGTTATCCTCCCACCGGCTCCCACCGGTGCTTTTTAGCAGAGGCGGTTAGTTTGAGCCTTATAAACTTTAAATTGCCATTTTTAAACCTGAAAAATTAAATTTCAAAAGTAAAACTAGTGACGGATTTGAACCCGCACCCAAACCACTCGAACCACGCACTCTAACCACAAGGCTACGCCGAATAGCAATGATTAATGATTACAAACTAGATTATTCTTTTTTAAAAATTAATAATAAAACGTAAAACTAATTGTGGATTCAAGCCCGTTAACACCATTCAGCAATCGCCAACCCTAACCACGCAGCCACCATGGTCAATATCCATTTCACTCCATAGTGGCCTTTGCTTTTTTCCAAATTGGTTTTTTGCAGATATCTCAACAACTGTATGAGTTAGGCATATGCATGTGATATTTATTCGATTTTTTAGCTCATTTCTGATCGATGGAGCTCATATTTGGCACTTTTTCAATTTTTGCCAATTTTGACAAAAACCCAAAGGCTAACACCTATGGAGAAATGGCCAAAATCGGCCAAAAATTAAAAAGTGCCGGAAATAGGCCCAATCGACGTGAAATGACGTAAAAAATCGTTTAATTATCGCATGAGTATGTCTATCTGGCTCCTTTGCAGAGTTATCAGCCAAAAACAGACTTCTCCAAAGACTTTTCTTCCGGTTTTAGTGGCGGTGTCACGAACTAAAATATCGCCACCAGATAGCGCAACGAAATATCCATTAGATTCATTCAAACTTCTTTTTAGCAGCGCCCTCTGGTGGCGGTATTCTAGTTCGTGACACCGTCATCAGATGGCGCAACGAACTGTTTTTTAGCACCATTAAATTGCCGGGCGCGTCGCGGGTTCGCCTCTCCGAGTTGGTCAACTTTTTTTCAGTGTTTTTTTTTTTCATTTTGCGAAATCAGGGAAAAAGGGGGGCACATGGTGGGCAAAGTGTCATGAGCGGAAAGATGTCAATTCCGTTTTTTTAACATATCTCTGCAACCGTAACAGATAGGCATAGGAATGTGATGTTTAATCGCTTTTTTCGGTCATTTCCGATCGGTTGAGCTTATTTCTGGCACTTTTTCAATTTTTGACCGATCTTGGTCATTTCTCCATAGGTTAGCCTTTGGGTTTTTGTCAAAATTGGCAAAAATTGAAAAAGTCCCAGAAATGAGCTCAATCGATCAGAAATGGACTAAAAAATCCATCAATTATCATCACATGCATGTGCCTAACTCCTACATTTAAACACAAGATGATTATATTACATGGAATTTATCGTTTTCAAATGTTGAATTCGTATACTTGATTTGTAATGCGCGTATTCTTTGCCACTTTTTGTGAAACAAAATACTCAATCCGGCCACAGTGATCAGCATTTGCCTCGAATGATTATTAGTGAATTAATAAATTATTATTTATCATTATCGTTCTAAAATCGTTGTTATTTCATGTAAAAATTGAAATTTGACTCGTGTTTTTAATATTTTCATAGATTCAGTCATGTAAATGCTCAAGGATGCGATAATTCAGTTGAGGTAAAAGCGACTGACAAGGGTATGGTACAAAAATCATGGAAACGCTTATTTAGATTTCTGACACGTTATCTATCATTGTCGAGTGTGCAAAGTGTCGTGAGCGGAAAGATGTCAAATGAAGGTTTTTTTTCGCTTCAATTCTCGGTTTGGTTGAAAACTACGGAAATGAAACGAGCAGTTTTCGTCTGGAGCGCCAATTTATACCGTTAATAAAACACTTGTTATTTATACGGTTTAATGACGCACATTAATTTAATGAAAAAAAGCTTGTCAACAAACCAGTTGACGGTTGGAGGAAATTGTAGTCCCTTGACAAAATAGCGTAGGAATAAAAGGACGAGTAAATAAGTTAGGCGCTTGATCAAACACTTTTACGCTCCTCACTTGGACATACCATTTCAAATCCAACCACAATCGTATGGCAAAAGGTACAAGCGGCCATCAATACAAAGAATACTAGAAAAAATTAACGAGATAAAATGTTTCCAATCAATGCTCTGCAGGAAAGATCAACTTAATAAGTTAATTCATCCAAGTTGTGAAAGCTGAAAGGTTCTCTTACCTTTTTCCAGTTTCTGTTCATAAAATTGCATTGTCCCCCAACTCAACTGAATTAGCTCTGTCAGCAAGTGCAAAAGGAATTCGGAATGAAAATGAAATGATGAGTTGTCAGAGGTGACAACAAACTCGTTTTATAATGTGCTACCTATTGATTAAATATTTATTTATTTATTTTATTTTATTTTTGACGAAAAATAGAACTTTTCAACTCTTGAGTGTTAACATATGCCATACTCGGAAAATAATACTCTTTTAAGAGTAAAAGTAAAGTGCAACAAGTAATTTGTTTTGGCAATTTGTTTATCAATCCTCTAATCCCGCGCCCCATCAATGTTGTATAGTAATGCCACGGTAGAAATATGAGCAATAAAAAGGAAACTTGCCCATAATAACTCGGTGAAAGTGATTTCCATTTTCACAGCGATGGTATCGACATGTCTAACTCGCAAAGCGCGCACGATCCAATTTGCTTATTCCCAATCCTCCAAAAGCAAAGAAAAGCAATTTAAGAAGAAATTTCTAAAATTTTAAAAATGGAACCATCAAAGGTCAAGTAGAAGTGGACGGAAAAGTGAGTGAATAGTTTACGAAAAGGAGGTTAAGTAATAAAAGCTATAAGAAGTTAATGACAAATAAAGTAGTAACTCTTCATTGAACTTTATTGAAATTTGGCAAACTGTAGCATTTGTACAAATTTCTATTTACATAATGTAATGACGACAGTAACGTACCTAAAGCTCAAATAGTGAGTGTTTTCCTACACCATTCGTTGGAGTAACTACAACAGAAAAGGCACCATTATGTTATTTCTTAAAGAAAATAGCAACATATGACCACCTATAAAATTAAAACATTTCATGTACAAATCCGGGGAAACTTAGTAAAGTGAATAAACACAAAAGAGTATACATTTTGTAATAAACTTACTATAAAATATTAAAATACTTTTAACAACTTTTCATTTATCTTTTCGAACAGTGAGCACAAAATTGATAAAACGAAACTGGAGCTTTTTCCTACTGCAATTTGATGCTGCAAACACAAGAATCGTTGGTGGCCATTCACAGCTTCATCTATAATTCAATTACTATGGTTGGTTAGTTAATAATTACGGTTAAAAACATTTTTATAGGAATAAAAATCGAACCTAACACTCACTCCGTTGCGTATCCAAACTAGACCATGCTGTTTCATTTTTTATAAACCATTCTACACTAAACGGGCGTCGTCCAACGGTTTCTCTGCACATTTTCTCATTTATCGGTGTCAAAACTATTGAAATAAATTTTAGCTACGGTAGTTGCTGCAATCGAAATTATTCGGTATCGTCCTGTCGCTAGTCACTGCACACTCCTCCGGACCTCTACCATTTTGAACGAGCGGATGACCACGCGACGGATCACGTTTCTTGAAAGCCGTGACGCAGTGAGCCATCGTGTAACCATCCGCTTCGTCGTTGCATTGTGGGAAGGCGTCACTAATGGCCGCTGATGTTTGAATACGTCACGGCGGCCGTTTTTTACATTTATCAGAGGTTTGTTTGTATTTTAATTTTCTAAAAATGTTTCAAAAAATCATTAGCGTTATTATCAGTATTGAAGTTATTGTTTGCTGGAATTTTTAGCTGGTAGTTTTATATGAATTTTCGAATTCGAATTCGTCTATCAATTCCAAAGATGGAACTACTTTTTTTTTTAAACTCCGAACCAAAGTTTAACATGTTTTTAATGTAGTTTAAACTTCCAACCCGAAATAAGAAGTAGAAATTTTTATTTGCAGGTTCTACGGACTAGTGGAGTGACGTCACCTAACGGGCCACACGAAAATAGAAGCTAAAATGGAAAAGACCAACATCAGTCCAGTCCAGTCCAGTCCAGTCCACCACCGTGAATGAGAATTTGTACTAGAAAATGAGTTTTAACGCAATGAGTTTTAACAGCGAAAATACAGCATTAAGCATTACGAGGAGGATTTTATACAATTTGAAAAGTTTGAAAAGTTTATTGATTTTCTAAATTAAATATTATTGTTTATGATTATGAAATAATTCGAAGTCAGGTGCGTGTCGTTGTTTGTGCGTGCACAGTACAACGGTGGAAATCAATAAACCTAACAAAGTGAAATTGTATAAAGTCTTCTCGTCAGTCCATCACGAAGATGATGTTGCGGAGAAGCCCATCACCACTCACCGCTCACCATCATCCAACAAGAAGATTCAGTGTGCTTAGGAAATGTTATTTTAGTTTTATTTAAACTCTAAATTATTGAGTTGGAAAATAGTTTTAAACTCACCAATGAGGTGAGAACTATTAATTGCGAGAAAAGCAATTGGAGTTAATTGCGTTTTTATAAGATTTGAGCCATTTAGAAATAGACTGCAGAAAAACACTTTCTCTTATATTTATAATTTGTAATGAGATTGTACGTAAATAGGATTTAATTGTGAAACGATTATGAAATGTTACACAAAGAAACAGAACGAAGAACGGTTAAAAGATGAAAAGAGCATTGTGTCATCTGCACAATGCTTGCTCAAGCACTAGTTGCTGGCCAGAGTAACAAAACATTGGATTAAACATGTACTCCTAACTTGCAATCAAGTATTGTCCAGTTGTTAGTTCTTTATCTTCCAATTTAGAAGGAATGGTTTGTTGAGAGATGTGAATTAGCAATAACTTGTAAGCAATCGTGCTTCTTCTCATGGCAATAAATCCACTCTCGGAATAATCTTCTAGCGAGTGAATGTGCAAAAGGAATGATACGCGAGGTAAGTTTCCTTTAATCACTGGGTTATGACTGTCAACAATTTGGTATTTTCATTGTATAGTGTGTTGTATTGGTTGTAATTGTAATGTACCCAGTAGCTGTAGAATTATTTTAATTTTAATGTTGTATCCCATCGGGTATGTTTTAACTCTAACGTGAATATAAAAAAAACCTTTATGTTAACGGTCTAGTGTGTATAGATTTCTACTTTGGTATTGTTTGTTTAGGTTGGTGTGGATTATTCACATCACGTCAAAGCTAATTATTCTTTATCTTGTGTATACTTGATATGCTAATACTAATCCTAAATATGCTATTGCCTTTTTTCCGAATACACTTGTGCCATCATTATGTTTCTGCATGTCCTGTCCCTGTCAATGTATTTAGCACCTTTGAATTTCTTTGTTCCTTCTTACTGTCTGTATCATTGTTTTCACCTGTTCTTTGTCACTGTTGTTTCTTCTTAGGTTTCTCTCTGTTCCTTCTCAACGCAACCATGAAGTATTTGTCCTTTTGTTTGTCCGTGTGTGTTGTACGAACAGGTATCATTATTTAACTAGTGAATGTTTTGTAGTCAAGAGGTATTTTCATGTTGCTAGTTGCTGCAATTGAAATTATTCAATGTTGTCCTGTTACTATAGTCACTGCACACCGCTCTAAAACCTTATCATTAGGTATCGTCCTGTCGCTAGTCATTGCCCCCCCCCACTTCTCTGGACCTATACCATTAGGTGTCGTCCTGCCGCTAGTCATTGCACGCTCCTCTGGACCTATACCATTAGGTACCGTCCTGTCGCTAGTCATTGCACACGCTTCTGGACCTACACCATTAGGTATCGTCCTGCCGCTAGTCGTTGTAGCAGACTATAAGATTGTGTCTAGCGACAGGACGATACCTAATGGTACAAGTCCAGAGGAGTGCGTAGCGACTAGCGACAGGACCATACTCAATGATAAGAGTTCAGAGGGTGTGCAATGACCAGCGACAGTAAGTTACCTAATGATAAAACGAAATAAAAGTTAAAAACTTTCCTCGGCGGTATCTCGACGATTTTCGCCTTGTATTTTCCATTTCCAGTTTCTGGTCGAACACTAACAGGACCTCGTTCGCTCGGTATACGTTGTCGAACAGCAAAGTCACACCCTACGGTTTCCCGCTGATCTCTGCAACCGTAGCATGTCGGCATACACACGTCAATATTACATCAACATTAAAAATCAAATAATTCTTTCCGGCATGTTTCTTTCACAAAATGCAATTTCCTACAGCACACCTTTCAATACGCTAAAAAACAATCTCATCATTGGTTATTATTCGCAACAAATGGCGGCTTGCACTCCTAACTCGTTACGATACCAAACATTTTTATTCCGCGATAAAAATCCATCACTTGTTACTAAAAACAATGTTAATTCCAACCTGTCCTTCGTTAGTTCCAACAGCAAGTCGTCCTTTCATCTTTCTACGCCAGTAGACCTGAAGTTTAAAGAATTAAAGAATTTGTTAAATCAATCCGATTTTAGCTTCTAAATGCGACATAACACTAATTCCTCAGATGGATTTTTAGTCGTGTAAGTTGTCAAACAAATTACAAAGTCGAAGCACAAAGTCCTGATGTCCAACGGAAGCGATGAGTTGTTTAAAACATTAAGATTTAAATCTCCTTTTTCTTTAAATAAAAAATGTTACCGTGAAACTTCGAAGAAAACAAATTACGTCCATTCAACATTTCCAACGATGCTGCTTCTTAGACCAAACGCTGTTGGTCTAAACTTTCACTACGACGCTTGCGACGTTTGCAGGAAAATACAGGTCCTTACTAATCACAAAACTTCACAATTTCTTTCAAAAACATAAGAGAAGAAGAAGAAGAAAAAGAAAAACTTGATTACCGGTACATATAAAACTAAATTAACGAGTTAACATAATTTATATTCCCCACTTATTATTACAAATATGTTATTAGTAATTAACTAATTTTTTAACCGCATCCAAACACCTCCATTTATCCGGTATGTAAAACGGCTCAAAAATGAGCGGAAATGGGGTGTCGTAGCCCGCAACACGCTGAATCGGAGCTTCCAGATGTAGAAAACATTCGTTCTAAAAAAACCGATTCACAAATTAAATAAATAAATAAATAAATATAAAAAATATGCGCAAACGAACCTGCACAGTGGCAGCTATTTCTGCCCCAAACCCGGACGTGAGAGGTGCTTCGTGCGCGATCACGAGTCGACCGGTCTTTTTAACCGACTATCAAGTGTTATTAAACAAAAATTAATTGAAAAAAATAATAATAACCACGCAATAGAAATCTCACATTGATCACGGTTTCTTTATCCCACGGTAAAATCGTACACAAATCGATGAGCTCGCAACTCACGTTCAGTTTGTCTTGCGCCAACTGACAAACCTCGTGCATCACGTGCACTTGAGTTCCCCATGCCACCAACGTCACATTATCACCTGCAATTTAATAACAAAAAAATAAACGCAAAAAATAAAAATAAAATCAATTTCGCACACCCTCGACAAGAATGTCCGCTTTTCCCAATTCGTGCGTGAAATCCTTAACGGGCACTTGCTCGACAGCGGATCGGTAGAGAATCTTTGGCTCCAAAAATATACACGGATTCTTGTCGCGTATGCACGACAAGAGCAGACCTTTGGCTTTGATCGGGCCGCGCGGAATCACGACCTGCAAAAAAATTAATCAATTGCTTATTTAATTTTCGCCAAATTTGCCATCTAAATTCACCTTGATGCCCGGAATGTGCGCGAAAAACGATTCGGGACTTTGAGAATGATAAAGGGCTCCGTGTCCAACTGCTCCCGTGGGAGTGCGAATTGTGAGGCCTCCGCAGTCGAATAAATTCCCCGATCGGTATCGGTATTTAGCCGCTTCATTCGTAATCTGATGTTTGACATTTGAAATCTTAAAACCGACGAATACCTTCAAATTTGTATTCGTACTTGGTCGAATCCGGGAAAAATATAATCGGCAAACTGGATTTCGGCGATGGCAGTCGAGCCAGCGGTTGCCAGTCCAATTCCAAAGCCCACGATTCCTTGCTCGCACAAAGGAGTGTTGAAAACTCGGTCTTTTCCGTGTTTCTCTTGCAGACCGACCGTACATCTGAATACGCCGCCAAACGACACGTCTTCGCCGAATATAACTGAAAATTATTTAAATTACATTACATTAACATTTTATTAGCTAGATTGTGCTACTACGATCTATTACCTGCCGAAGGATCCGAAGTCAGAGCTATATCCAACGCATTTGTTACTGCTTGAAATAAATTCATGCGCGCCGTGTCTCCTAAAAATACATCGCAATTAGTTAAATTTTTTTCTTTTTTTTTAGTATTTTGGGTTCTCGATTCGACTTACCTTCCGACGCAGATACCGTGTCAGGTACAAATGTGAAGTGGGATGAATGACGGTAGATTTTAAACTCATTTTTATCGCGAATCTTGAGCAATTTGCTCGTCAGACTCCGCAAAATACAAGATCGGTGCAACATGGCGCTAATTGCGGCTTCGTTTACTCATTTTTGTCAACAGTTGGCGCTAATGAAAACTTAGTTTACTCACTTACGTCCACAGATGACGCCTCCTACCGGAAGTAATAGTCTGCTCATCTGTTTACACATTCATTTCAGGAAAAGCAAAAGAGGATGACAAAGAAGTCCCCCCGGATATTAAAGATTCGATTTCGATCATCATCGCATAACCAACAAATGCTTTCATAATACTCCGAGTATTCGTAAAAAAAAAAATCTACGGATTCTCCGTAGCAATAGGCAAGTCACAAATCGGAGCCATCTCTCTTCAATCTCAAATATTTATTGCCCCTTCCTTTAGTAAACGAAAGCAAGTAACTTCGGTCACTGTCACGAATTCAGGAAATCCGTGCCAATTGTCCAAATCGAATTCCATCGCATTACCTCGTTCGAATACACCGTGCCAACATGTTTGGGCTAAAGCGGTCAATCTGGAGGAAGATCAACGGTGCAAACATCAATTTGCAGACGATAACGAGGCTGGAGATGTAAAAACCCGATTGGAAAGCGATAACAACTAGGTTGAAAATACGACGGACGGAATTAAAATCCCTGATCCTACTGAAAACTGAAAGAGTTTTTCGTTTTTACTGTTGTTTCGAATCATTTTTGGACCCAAAATAACCAAAAACTACGAAAAACTCGCACTCACAAGCTCTTAACATAAATTACAAATGGCGGCGACAAGTTCGATAAATTGCCGTCCGTTTATGTGTAGCGCTGTGAACAAGGCGGTTATTAATTTACTTGTTTTTATATGGCAATGGCTTCGTTCAACCCTAATCGCAGAGAGAAATACAAGATCACCTGCATAAATGGTCTGAAAGTACATTTAAGTAAGAAAGGAACTAACAATCAACTGCCAAATAATGCATTTAAGTCACTAACCACGAATCTAACAATCAACAAAAAGTTTAATTTAAAAAAATTCACCGAATGCGTTGTTTTGATTAAACTTTAGGGAAAGTTAAACAGCCACGACGTCCCCCGAACACCTATTTCTCCTTTGTTAGGGCTTACAGACACATTTTCGTCAATTGGTATTCGCAAATTAAATTTCTAAAAATAAAAACTAATTAAAATAACATCTGCACGATTTAAATCTCTAGGTTTCCGAATCACACAGAACGTTACATTAAATTTCGAATGAGACAAACGTGGAAAAAGCTCAAACACAGATGCAAACAAGTAGCCGACGCCGCCATGTTGGAATTCACGAAAAAACATCCGGACATCGCCATCAAACGGACACACAAAAACAAAACCACAAACAAAATGACGACAACATCGACACTAAAGTATTTGTCACAACACTCGATCGATTCAAACGATCTAAACCTCATTTCTTACCCGACAGTCGACACAACGTGAACAACGAGCCGACATCAGCGCCGCCATCTTGTCCGCTGCCAAACGAAACAACCTCGTTGATTCTAAAATTCAAAATGACCACCGACGGTTACCAAATCCACCTACCACCATTTTCTTTCCGTCGGAATTCTCCTTCGGCAACCACCTCATGCTCATTGTCCACGATCAGTTCGGACGAACTCGAGGAACTCGGAGATCCGGACAGAGAACACACTTCAGACAACACTTTGGTGGAATTTGTCGGCTCCCTGCAGCGCCTTAGTTTGCAAGACCGAAACGACAACACCCCGCAAACAACTCATTCCCGTCCGCTCACGCTGTATCCGCTGCCACCGCCCATTTTTTCACTCGGTATCGGTATCGGGTCTCACCGATTCTTCCCTCCGGAGAAGCCAGATCCAGTCCCAGTCGTTCCCGACACTCGACGATGCGTGGGACTCGCGGTACCTGTCAATCAGGTCGTAACCAGCACCCAAACCTCGCTTCCGATCTTCTGCCAAAGTGGATCGGCAGTTGACACGAGAGTAACACCGTCCAACATCTTAGAAGACGATCCGCAATTACCCGAAATCATTCCAAAAACCAGAAAATACAATCGCAAACAAACGATTCCGTTTAATCACCAAAATAAATTAAAATAAAACAAAATTCAGCAACACAAAAGACGACGTCCCAGATACGCACACCCAATTTTCTAAGAAAAAAAAAACGAGAAAAAAAATCAAATCAATCAATCAATCAATCATTTTAAAATTTTAAAATTTTCGCCATTTTAAAGAAATTAAAACTTGTTCGCTTTCTAATTGCTTCCGCTCACGTAATTTCCGCGCTCGCGCCATTTCTCTCAGTTTTGGCATTTACAAATAGGCAAGTAGTTTGGGGGTTCCACAGCTGCTCTCTACACCCCCACCATCTCCGTTTGCAATGCGCACGTGAGACCCATCCTTCTTGGGCCTCTGATAAATGGCGTCATTAGATCGCACTAATTATAAAAGTTATTAGTAAAAATGTGTGAATCATTATTACAAATCGCTTTCATTATACCCAACGCCGCTTTTTAATTGAAGCGCACAAAAAAATCCACTCAAAAAACGGCCGAGAGAAGATAATTGATCCGCCGCCATCCCGACCCCCTTTTCAATTAAAAAAAAATAGAAAACCCGTACCGAAAACGGCACCAGCGGCCCGGACGGGTACCAATATCGTCGAACAGCCTCCCTGATATCCGCCGGATGTATCACCTGCGAGTACGGCACCTCCAAACTCACGTGCCCTCCGCTCTAAACGAAACAAAAACGCAATTAAACCAAAAACACAACAACAAAAAAATGTCACTTTTTTCCGTTTCTTCGCCTTCAACTTGGCCTGTTGCGGCGCGCTCGGCGCCCCGGCTCCCGTGGGCGTCGGCGAAACGGGCGGCGACGAACAGCGCGGGCTCTGCGGCGGGGTGCTCGCGGCCGACACCTCGCACTTGGTCACCTGGTGCAGCCGAATGGACGGAAAGTCGTGGTTGAAGCACTGTGGCTCGATGGTCCTGCTCACGGGGTCGTCGGCGACGGCACTCGCGTCCTGCTTGACCAAAAGAACCAAATCGACCACCTGCGAACATTCATTAATTAATTCAAATTCAATTCGATTCAATTTATTCGGCTCGAAAGTGGGAGTCGAAGCGCGCTTTGACATTTGCCGCCCTCTGCCGTCGAACCGCACAAACTGGCAGCACCGAGCGCTCGAGGCCCGACGTGCCATTGCGCGCGGACAATGCGTGGACAAAGGCAACGCCGACGTTGTTCCATCAATTGATCGGCGTTTCGGTGCGTCCGTCAATCGCTGACAGCAGCGGCCCGCCAAACTGCATCCCCGGTGCCCCCGTGCCAAGCCGCGGGTGCTTTACGATGAATTAATCACTCGCGCGTTTGTCAAGGGCCCTCCGAACGTCCCTCGACGTGCGAGTAAATTGCAACTGTGTTGCCGGACCAGGACAATAAAATGCCGATTCAAACGACTCGTCCTTTGCCCATGTGAATCATCGGCCTGCAAAGCTGCAAACTGCCTCGAGAGTTAAATCGCCGCCAAATGGACCGTTTGCATCAACGACTCCTCCCGACCCTTCCTTCGTTTCTTTCGTTTCTTTCTTTCTTTCTTTTTACAATTTGGTTTTGTTTGGGGGGGCTGAATGTTGTCAAAGTGCCAATGCAAACAGTGAGTTGGGTGTGTTATAAGTGCGCGCGCCTGCAAACTGCCAACTCGGAGAAGTCGATAGGAAAGACACCAGACGGAGACACACACACACACACTCACATGCAAAATGAGAGGAGGGAATCAAACAAAGACCCCCTCGGCGTCAAATCACATCAAACAGCAAAGGACAACTTTGCCAATTCGATTCTCCTTCCCTTTTTTCCCTTTTCTTATTTACCTGGGCCACTGTCTCGTACGCGAGGTAATTGAGGATCTCCGAGGCAATGGTGTTTGGTTTGATGTCGACCAAGTTGTCTTTAAGGATCCAATCGCGAAATTTCGTCGAACGGTATTTCCGTGCTAATAAATAAAATAAAATAAAAAATAAAATAAAATAAAATAAAATAAAATAAAAAAATAAAATAATAAATTATAATTTTTTTTTATTTTTTATTTTTAAGTGTTCGTGCGGCGAATGAAGATTGGAATGTTTTCTTTTATTTATTTATTTATTTATTTATTTATTTGAGGCCGGAAAGAAAGGCAAAAAAAGGGGCAGAAAATATAAACACAATATGGATGGTGATATAAAACGTCTTGTCAGACTCCCCGCCGAAGCACTATCTCTTGGCAGACGACATTCGTGCGAATTCTCAGGTGGCGTGGGGTCCCACGTTCGCCATCGCAACCAAATGACCAGAAGCTCGACCGGTCGAGCGTCATTGCGCGCCGGGCGACGATTTACAACCGCTGCAAACACCAACACCGCCTGCGACGACCCCAAGCTGCCATCACCGGAGGAGAAAACTCATAAACGTATCAAAACAATCTCCACTCACTTTGCCTTTCGCTTTCGCTCTGATTAGCGTAGCCAAAGGGTTTCATATCAAGAGGCTGCGGAAGGAGGGGGTTGCGGGGAGAGAGAGGGTCGCTTGCAACTGCTGGCGCTGCTAGATAATAAATTTTTCAGATGCCGAGCAAAGGCCTTTAAGCAGTCGCACCAGGTGAAGTGGGTTGCACATTTCATTAGGGTGACAAGTTCCCTCGGCCGTTTACAGTCTCTCTCGCCTCTCGGCCTGCCCGAAATGAATCTCGTGTCCGCACGGTGGCAGCAGCTGCGGCTGATTTATAAAGTTTGCTCGCGAAATGAGCGCGTGATGTATGGGCGCCATTAGGCCTTGTTGCGCTTGTTTTAAGAATATTTTGTCCAGTGCGGATGCCGAATCGACAAGTTTATCGGGGGATGGGGGGGGGGGATATAATCCAAGGGGGAGGGCGGGCACAGATGTACATTTTAATTATACATTACCGAGTTTATTGGGCGAATGTTGGTGTTGCGAGAAAGAGAGAGAGAGAGGAGAGAGAGGAGAGGATATGAAGTGAGCGGGAGGAAAGGGATGCAACCAAAGGAGGGAAGGGAAGGGAAGGGGTGTCGTCCAAACTGACTTCCGAGTCGATTAGCCATTCACGCGCGAGGGACGAGGACGACCGAGCCATTGATTTTAGCCTCGCGTGGAAAGTGCCACTCGTACTCAAAGGGTTCGACTCAAACTCAAACTACACGCAACCAAACGCGCAGAAATTCACCGAACAAAATCGCTAAAATAAATTTAAATTTAATTCAATTTAATTAAATACATTCTGATTGCGCACCCGCGCGCTATCTGAATTTTTTCTTTCTTGTCCCGCGTGCAATTGGAAGACATCTCGGCAATAAAATGCAATTCGGCCATTAGATAAAGCGCCACTAGCAATCTGTAGCGTGTTTGCGAGAAATAAAAATAAATTCAAACGAACAAAAAAAAAGTGTGTTGAGATTGAGAAGGAGAAAGAGAAAGGAAAAATGTAAAAGAAGATGAGAAAAAGGGGGAAGAGAGGGGCCACGAAACAACCTCATCTGAATAATGAAGAAATAAAGGGGTGTCAGAGAGATTTGCTCTTGAAAAAAAAAAAAAGGAAGAGAACTCCCATCATCTAAAAAGACTGGTTCTAGTTCGGCACAAAAAAAATAAAAAAAAATAAAGAAACTCGACAAGTGGAATCTTTTACAGTTTAAAAGGCTTGTAAATAACAAAGTATCCAATTTCTATTCGAGTGGGAGCGCCAAGTGAAGAACGATAATACAAATGCGAGACGAACACTTTCCCCACCGACCGCTGCACATAAAGGGTTAAGGTTCCACACAACGACACAACATCAACAACTTAAAAAAAAAATCTAAAATTTTTTATATTTTTTTATCTTTTGGGGGCAAAGTAATTTAAGAGATGGGACTGGTGTTAGTGGAACCCCCTACCAAGAGCCGACTTAAAGAATTTTCCCATTAAAATTGCATTTTTACCGCGCGGAATAAAAATTGTAAAACTCGCTCCTAAATATTTCTGCCCCCTTCTCACGCATTCGTGGACATATTTGTGGACGTTGCCAGACCCAACTTCAAAGTGATACATATATCTTGTACGTGTGTGGTGCCACGAGCGCGTCTGGGGTTCACCACACGCTCTACATCCCTCTCTCTTCTCTCAACCCAAAACTGCCTCGTTTTTGGTCCCATAACTCTTTGCAGCCCAAACACGCATTCACTTTAAAAACAAAAAAAAACAAAAAAAAAATAAAAACAAGAAAACTCGTGTTTTTATTCCCAAACAAACAAAAAAATGCAAAAAAACACAATTCTTCGTTGTTTGCAAGTATTTGGCACCATTTGAGCAGGTCCGGACTCAGCAGGTCAGAAAAATGCACTTCATCATCGCAGCGAGTGATGAATTGCGCGCATTTCAATAGGAATGATCGCAACGAAGCGGACCACCTACAGCTCGCCTTAATTATTCGCCGAGCCGACTTACAAGCCAGTCGACGTGGCCGAGCCCGAGCGTGGCCTCAAAAGGGTTTTCCCTTTCGGCCTTTCCCGCTTCTCAAACCCCGCGCCCGTCCCGCACTTTTCCCCCTTTACGACACCTCGCGACACCGGCACGAGTGTTTAAACTTTGAGCAGATGCTTTAAAAGACCGCACGACAAAACCACACACATTAGGACACTTAAATGGCGGACGAGAGCGCAGCAAAACTCCCCATCCCCGCGTCTCCAGCCACCGTTCTTCGCCTTGGGCATGCGCAATCTCCACCTCTTCGCCGCACTTACCACTTTCATCAACATCCAATCGACAAAAACAAAAACCTGCCACTGCACTTAATCTTTTTAGCCCAAAACGACAAAACCCCAAACGTGAATAATCAAAAAAAAAAAATAAAAAAAAATAAAGATCCGCGAGCAAATCGATGGCGCCGGGACGCAGGTAGCGGCAACAGGTGAGTCGTCGGTGAATATTGCACGAGTAATTACACGCGTTCCGTTGCGAAGGAGTCGTGAGAGAGGGAAGAAGAGCGGGATCTGCTTACTAATGGGATCAAGTCAGCTGACATGTGTTCGGGGAGCAACGGCAGAGAAAGAGAGAGAGAACGAGAGAGAGAGAGAGAGAGTCGAGTGTCAGCGGGCGCACGTGATGAAATTCCTAGTGGAGGAGGAAGGTAGAGGTAGATGAAGGTAGAGGTGGTGCGGGCCCAAGTTTGTCTCCTGTCATATATTTCAAACGGCAGTCACCCGAGATGCCATTGCAAATTATTCCTCGTTTAACCGCCCCTCCTGACCCTGACGGCTCGGCCTCCCGCTCGGACACCCACGTCACTCACTCCTTCAGACCTCTTAATGAGGCGCAACACGCGCTGAATTTCAATGCGCAACACACACTTCTCTTCATATCTGGTCATTTTTATCAATCCCGAAAGCCCGTGGGAAATTCCACGCAGTTTATGACTCGTAGAAATATAAAGTAATAATAAAAAATAAAAAAAAGAAAAAAAAGAAAGATGAAATTACCAAAAGTGGTTCTCCGAGCTTCGGCGAAGTCCAAATACTGCGCCAAGTCCATGTTTTGAGTTAGCAAATCCGCCCGCTGAAATTTTAAATTCGATTAGAAATTTCCTTCGCAACGAATCAAAACGGCCGAAAAATTAAACTACAAACCATATCACGTTCCAGTTTCACTTCGTCCACCAATTCCTCGTCGAACAGCGATAAAAGTTCGCCTGAAATTCCAATAAAAGCAATTAAAAAACGCCGCCAAAACTTTTAATTTTTCCCCCCCAAAAAAAAATTAAAAAACAAACCAAAAGCCCATTAGAAAACTATCTCCATCTCTATGAATATTAAGTTGCCAGTGACCGAGCGAGTGGTCAGCACGGAGTGGTCATTTACCAACGAAAGGAGATTGGGGCTCGCGAACACCCACCCACACACAGACAGACTCGCAACGCTTTCTCTCTCTCTCTCTCTTTCTCTCGGTAATTGCAATTAATGGCCATCCAAATAAGCCTCTCTCATGCACCATTCACATCTTCGCCATTAAAATTGCAACTGCAAGTTATTAGCGCCCGAGAGAATCAAAGAGACGCACAGAGGGTCACTGGCGATAAGCAGTCTGCTAACGCGAGATACTCGAGGCGACATGAATTTATAGTCGCGTAAATAACTCCGATTGCATCTAACAGCTCAGCCACACACACACACACACGCACACGCACACGCGCGCGCACGGAGAAAGAGGGCGCTTATTAGGAGCTCCAAACGGAGAAACGGCTCCTAAATGAAGCGGAGCAAAAGGGGTGAGGACCACCAATGATGACATAATTCTCCGACCAAGCCGAGCCGGCGTTCAACACCCTCCTCTCGATTTATGCCCCCACGACGATAATCAACGTTGCACGCATCTGATAAGAAGCGTGAATTGTGTGTCCACCATTTTAATTGCTGCATAATTAATTTTCATGCGCGCATCGTTCACGCCACTCATGCACAAAACGCGCATGCGCAATGTAAACACCTCGTCTTTTGTGTGTGCCCTCCTCATCAATTATCGCCTTGTCAACAAAAAAATAAAAAATAAATTATTTTATATTTTTATATTTTTTTATTTTTTCGAGATGAAATTGAGAGATTTCGTAGCGATTTGAGTGGATGCGGTCTTTGCGCGTTACTTATTAACCTTCTAATTTCATTTGATCGGTGTCAGTGGCAATTTACTCATAAAACTCGCCTCGTAGGTTGGGGATGGGGTCGCGAATAGGGTTTAACTCAATCATTCCAACCCCAAAGGATGAATGAAACCCGAGCTTACGCGATAAATCTCGCTTAAGAAACAAAATGTGTATCAAAATTAGAAATAAAAAAAAATAAAAAATTCGAATATTTTTCTTCTTTTAAGTTATTTTTTTTTATTCTTTTTATTAGAAAAGTGCCGACATCAAGGCACCGAAACGAGTGTAAATTCTGATCTTTTTTCTTCTCCTCCAACGGTAACATGTTAAAATTTTTATTCGCGACGACTGTACGCCAGAAGGTCCTCGAGGGACCCCTGTGGACCGATTGGTTCGAGAATTCGCCACTTGGGATGCAAGTACGCATTCCAAACTAATGGGTTGCTTTAGGCCGCGTGTCCATTGCACTTTTCAATAATTTATAAACCCCCAAAAACACTCTCTAACCCTTTACCCGTCTGATCAATCGTGCCGATGAAATCCTGGCACAGTTTAACGCGTTTCTTAACGGGCGACGCAACTTTCCCGCATTCAATTCCACCTAAAAAACCAAAAAAAATCATAAATTTTTAACATTTAATCGAAATTGAATAATTCACTTATTCCGGCGCACTTTTTCGTGCGCAAAAGTCAATTTAAAGCGTAATTATGCAAACGCGCTTTAAAAAATGGCGCAAAAGATGCAAAACTCGCGAGTGTGTTGCACATTTTCCATACAGATGAATAATTAAAAGAGGGAGCTTACTTCTAATTAGGAAAAAGCAAAGGGAGAGGGAGAAAAAGATGTTGCGCTCGCACGGCGCCATCAAAATTGTATGTTAGCTCATCACGTCAATGGCTCAGGTGAGTCTTAAAGACAAAATGTCGCGCGAGGGATGTAATTACGGGCTGCGCGTACGATCAAATATTAAAACAATTATTTTCTTTTCTTTTCTTTTTCATTTCCCCGCCAGTTTCTCTTTATTCGACAAACGTCTAACCTGGATTTGTCGCTGCGTCTCCTTCGTCCATTACGTCCTCGGCGCTCTTGAGTGAAGTTGAGCATTTCAAGTCCTTCACGTTCAGGTACCGGAGTAAACGAGACAGTTTCACCTAAGGCAGCGCATAAAATTGTATTTTTTCATATAAGATTTTTTTTTAGACGAACTATGGATAAAGTTAGACGAGGGGGAGTAATTAAAAGTGGCCATAATTAAGGTTAAGCAAATTTTCCAAGGGGGAAAAGACGGGAAAAAAAAGAAAAACTCAACTCTTTCGATCATTAAAATGAAAATGACCAGAGGGAGCGCAAAAGTTACAAGTGTCGAAGAATAAAAAATTTAAAAAAATAAATAAAAACGGTTTATCAGTCGTCAACTGGGGGCAGGGAATGCAAGTAGAAGTGACATTCCATCGTGGCCGCCTAATAAAAAACAAATCACAAAGTTGTTTGCCAAGTAAAACGACTTAAACGACCTGCACAAAGCACAAGCATAATGGAATTTTAAAAATAAAAAAAATAAATCAAATTGCCATTTTGATGGACTCTAAGCTCAAAACAATCTAGCAAGCCCGGCCAGCCTATTGGAAGATCAGTTTTTACGGCATACGACCCAAAACTGTTTTATTCAATTGATTAGTTTCGGTTTTTACGGTTTTTACCGCTTCTATAAACGGAATGACATCAAAAACAGCCAAAAACGATCACCAAAAACCTCAAAAACCAAAACCACAACCGGTTTATCTAGAATTATTCAATTTGTATCAATTTTTGTTGATATTGTATCGAATTTCGACCGAAAAGTAGCCAGCCCCAAACTCGGCGTCAAAACCTACCAAATGCACTTTACAGATTCAAAATCCGTCCACCAGTTTTGGAGAAGATAGAGGTCACAGACAGACAGACATGTATGTATTTATTTGTAACGGCGACCCATCTATGGACAAAGGGCCAGAGACAGAGACAGAGACACAACAAATTTTAATGATCTTACTTTATCCTTTCGCATCAAGAAAATTATATCCTCAAGTCCGATGATCCGCACGCCACGAGTTAACGCAATTTCCTGCAACTGTAACAACTAAAAAAAAAACCAAAAAAATAAACTAAATTAAAATAAATTTCTCTCTCTAAAAAAAAAAGAAAGAAAAAAAAACTCCACTAACCAAAGAATTCATTTGTTGATGCACAATTTCCTCGATCAATTTCGCACTTTCCATCAAAGGTTTCGAACAATCCCCAAACCCGTGCCTACAAAAAAAAAAAAAAAAAAAAAAACTTTTAATCACTCGCACAACATTATCCCATTCGCCATCGTTCTGGTCTCCCACTTTAACGTCCACCAGGGAGCAGCAAGCTGACTAATTAGGTATTAGTTAATTTGCCTCGACATTCCACCAAGAGCGCGAAAAGAAAAATCTCTCCCGTTGATGTGTGGGTCCCTCGAAACTCATAACACCACCTCGGCATGACCCAAACGCGAGATGCATATCGCGCACTAACACTCTCCGCGATAAATTAATTTATCGCAATTAACGCGATCGGACACGTGACACACCTCAAGCCGGCGATGATGATACGTTAGACGATGGTCAGATTCGCTCGAGAAAATATGGGCCCGAGAACAAGAGGCGGGCGGCCCACGCGGGAGAGATTTGGGCCCTCTCCCCATCATTACACTTGTATGGCAGTCGGAATTACACCGTCTCTATTTATTATCTTGGCTCGCTTTTAATGACTGCAATTTAAAACGAGGAATATCACAAGAGTTCAACTCTCTCTCTCTCTCTCTCTCTCTCTCTCTCTTCGTTATTCTGCTACCACTCGACCAGAGAGAACCGAGTCGCGTGCAAATTACCACTCTGAATAAATTCCTAGCAATTAATTTTAACCCTCCCTCGCCACCCCCGACATCCGATTGCTGCTTGACCAATACATCCGCCAAACAACTATTCATCCGACAAAAAGCGTCAACAAAAATATTAAATACACAAAAATGTGCACACAAAAATCTGTACACAAATATTTCAATATTTAGTTTATTCAGATGTATACGAGTCACCTTTGACCTCTACGTTAACCTAGAGATGCTCAAAGTGGTTGCCATTAGCATCCAGACACGGTTGCTTGGCTAACGTTGCGCAAAGTGTTCGACTTCAACAACATCCTCAAATTTGAAATAGCGCATTAAAATTGCACCATCTTGAAGTAGCGTACTTAACATCAGCCGTAGTGTGTCCAGAATGCTTTATTCCTCATTCAATCACAAATTCAGATATCGCCGTAGAGAGAAAGCGCCCGTACAACTAGCGCCTGCATGATACTCCGAAAGTGTGTACACCTCGTGCTGATACATGTATGTATTTATTTGTAACGGCGACCCATCTATGGACAAAGGGCCGCTGATACAGTCGAAACTCTTTATAACGAATCGCGATATAACGAATTATCGATATAACGAATACCTAAAAATGGCCGGTTTGATTGGCTAAGTTAAAAAATTTCGATATAACGAATTCTCGTTATAACGAATCGATTTTTCAGATCCCTTGCGACTGTATTTCTGCTTGCATTCAAGAATAAATTATCGGTGCAGAAAAGATACATTTTTCTGGGCCCCCTCCGCACATTAAAACTCCGCATCCGGGTATTTAGTCATCACTTATCAATTTTGTGGGCGTAAAATAGGCGAAATAAAAAATGGGCAGTGTGGGGAAGAAGGGAAAAAAAATTAGTCCCCGACTGGTGATAGATTTGTAAATATTACCACAGGATTAGGCCTGTAGGGAAACCTCATCACCAGACGGCAATGGCGCATTAAGGAATTAAAGGGTTCCAGTGTGCATTTCAATGCACGAACCATGTGTTTGAGAGAGAAAAAATTGCCGGAGAGGAGCGAACCGGGAAGTGGGGGGACAAAATAGAAAGTAAGTAAGCGAAAAACGCCGAATGATGCGTTTCCATGATCATTTACACTTCATTAAGAGGGTAAGTGATTATTCTGCAACTCGCAACGCTGATTTCTTCCACGCGAAAAAAAAAAAAAACGAATAAAACGAAAAAGAAAAGAAAAAAAAAATCCATTCGCAAGAAAAAGACGTTGTGTGCAAATGTTCCTCATTTACATAAACATGAGATCAACAATTAGGGACGAGCCTCGACAAAACCATCATTTGTTAAGAGTACCCGAAGGAAAACATTAAATTTTTTCTCCAAAACTTAAAATTTTCGTTTGTTGAATGTTTTGTTGTGGCGGGGGCAGAAAATTCGCAGTTTGCAAGTTCGTTCGGGGTGTTGGTTTTGTTACGGGGGCGATGAAAATTCTTGCGGCTCGCCCCAAACTGTAGTAGGCAGCCCCCACCTTAAACGGATAAATTAGAATGCAGATAAAATGGGTGAAAGGTAGACCTGGCAGCGTTGTGCGTCGTGTTGTTGTGCTGTGCGCGCGGAGCAAGAAGCAAATTGCACGTGTAAATAATTAAGATGCAATTGAATAATAATCCGAAATGAATATTCATAAGACGAAGTTAAAAGCGGGCGCAGACTGAAATGCGAAAATTAGCGAGAATTTACACGAGATTAACTGTCCTAGCAACAAACAACATCGCAATTAGGGTCATATTTACATTCTACAACAACCGCACGATATTAACAACTAATCAAATCACCGAAAACCGAAGAAAAATCCTCCCCGAGATGTCGCTGTTCGATCAAATCGCGACGAGAATAATTGTAAACCTCATTCACTCTTTGTAATCTCCGGCTAAACAGGAGATGGCGCTACTAGTCGGGTTACGTCACTTCCGGTTCTACTAACGGGTTGCGCGGTCAGGTTCGAATTGCTCTACGAGAAAATTTTCAATAAGTATCGTTTTTTCTACCTTTTTCAAAAGAAATTGTTATATTTTTCGAACCCCTTTGTAATATCATTGTTTTTTATAGTTACATAAAATGAATTCCTTCGTTAAGGTTATCGGTTTCCCGATTATTAATGACAATGACGATAATACTGACCACGCGGTCCAAACTTTGAACCAACAATCGCCGCTGCCTTCGCCGAGAAGGATGAACCAGCGGCTAGATGTGCTAACCGACGAAATTGCGCGGTTTGATGCAGACTATCGCTGCAAATCAGATTGCTGCGGGAACGGTCGTCGTTCTTCCGCAGACTGGCGTACTTCCTGTGGCTGGGTCAGGCGCCGTGCCTGAACCGCTGACCACTAACGTCTTGGCTGGACGTCTTGGCTTTCTAACATGTGTTGGATAAACAGCCGGCGGAAACGGTTGTCGTTTTACCGCAAAGAAACCTTATCGCTACGGACGGAACGGTTAATATATCCGTTCCGACTTCCGTAAACGGAACAAAAATTTTTATTTTTTTGAACCCCGTTCTTGCGACTTCCCCTGTCGTCACAGGCGGAGCAGATCCCGAGCAGATCCAATAGTCGGGACAAACTGTGTTTTGTACTCCTTTCTGGCGAAATCCCCTGTCGTCACAGGCGGAGCAGATCCAATAGTCTGGACAAACTGTGTTTTGTACTCTGTTCTGGCGAAATCCCCTGTCGTCACAGGCGGAGCGGAATGCCCCTGTCGTTACAGGCGGAGCGGAATGCCCCTGTCGTTACAGGCGGAGCGGAATGCCCCTGTCGTTACAGGCGGAGCGGAATGCCCCTGTCGTTACAGGCGGAGCGGAATGCCCCTGTCGTTACAGGCGGAGCGGAATGCCCCTGTCGTTACAGGCGGAGCGGAATGCCCCTGTCGTTACAGGCGGAGCGGAATGCCCCTGTCGTTACAGGCGGAGCGGAATGCCCCTGTCGTTACAGGCGGAACGAATCCAAATATCAGGACAAACTTTGTTTTGAACCTCGTTCTGGCAAAATCCCCTGTCGTCACAGGCGAAGCGGATCCATTAGTCGGGAAAACTTGTTTTTTAGCCCCGCACTGGCGATTGCCCCTGTTGTTACAGGCGGAACGGATCCAAATATTGGGACAAGCTTTGTTTTTGAACCCCGTCCTTGCGAATACCCCTGTCGTCGCAGGCGGACCGGTAATTTTATCCGCTTCGGATCCAACCGTAAACGGTACATACGCAGACGGATCGAACAATGTTTCTGATCCCGTCATCCCGGATAATATGGTTAATTTATCCGTTCCTATTACTGACGAATCGAACATGTTCCGATTCCGTCATCCCAATCTCCCCTGTCGCCCAGTTGTTTCGGCTTGCGAGTTCTTGAGAGCCACTAGACAGATGGGCGAGCCACTAGACAGATGGGCGGACCACCGCTCGTTGGGGTCACATTGAATGCAAATTGATCGGGAAGTTTGTGCGCATGAAAATGAAAAGTAGGTTTTGACCGAAATTTAAGTCATAACTAAATTTAGTTATAAAGATCTTGTATTAGAATCACAAGAAGTGAAAAATATTCACTTTAATTTTGATTTTCTGTAGAAAAATCGAACATCTTCGTAAAACGAGAATTCTACCACGTGGTAAAACCATAAACAGGTTAATAAATAAAAATTATTTTATAAATCTACCACGGGAAATTATAAAATTCAGTCCGAATTTATCGTTGTTTTGTCCGCCTACGGAACGTCGTTTTCACCGAATTCAAATTCGAATTATTTTCAATCGGCCATTTCAAGAAATTGACAAAAAAGTTATCAGACACTTACACCAACTTTTATTTGGGAAATAAGTACAAAGGAAAGTCGATACTGTTTAAAGAACAGGTTTATTTGTTCTCAAATTTTGGTTACAAGATTAACACATACCTCATACCTGATCAACCTTACTTTCGTTTCGTATAATCAAGACCGTGATTTTAAAATAGTAAAATCCAACAAGGCAAGGATTATCGCTCGAATGTTCTAATCCGATGAAAACATTTTACAGCTGCTTTGCCTAGAAACCAGAAGCGCCAAGAATCCAACGATTTAGCGTGCTTCCTAATTGTTATTAACAATTTTTCAATCGTGAATTCAGATTGTTTTAATCACAATCTTTGTTTATTTCGATTTATAACTTATATCGAATCAGAGTGTCACAGTTCTCTTGTACGCATTTACGAAAGTGAATGAGATTGGTTTAGACAAATTTACTGGAAAAAGTTTCGATTGAAATAAATAGGAACAGAAATTTATCTATAATGTCTAAAAATATTCCGCTTTATTCTTGTGCTGTCAATTACAAGAAAGAAAGTTGCATTCACTTTAATGCTAAAATTCTTAAAGGCAAATAGGTAAACTTTGCGAATTGCAAAAATCGAATCATTTCAGTACGGGAAAAAGGAATAAAGTTTACTCTTCATTCTCAAAATAAATAGAATACATATCAAATTGGTAAATGAATCAATTTATTTTATTCTGATTTTACAAAATGGTAAACATATTTACCAGAACTATAAGTATTTATTCAGTTCAAGAACTTTTTTGAAGCCATCTGCACACTAATTGTATGTAGTAGCAGATCGTTCAAAAGAACATTTCAATATTAAAAGTCCCTTTTTAAAATAAAATTGGAATATTTTAGAAGTTAGGTCAATCCAGACCATCACCTTTTACACTTGAAAGTATAATATATTACCAAGTTAAAGCACTTGCTTTTTCTCTAGTTTGTTGTAAGAACAACACGTCAAACATTTCGACTATTTAATAGATATTACGAATATGAATAAACCAGATGACCTTTTAAATCCCTGATTATTAAGCGCAGTTAATAAGAATTCAAACGAATACTTTATTTGCATTACTTTTCAATAAGATTGGAAAACACTTGGTTTTTATAAAGTTTTATTTAAATAAAACATTTTATGTCGTTCATACTTGAATAACGATACATTAAGATCAATTGATAAATTTGCGTCGCCACAAGTGGAAATTCTATCGAATCACCATACGTAAGGGATCCCTTGAAATATTTAAGATAAATGAGAGATTTTTCATTAACATCATCTGTAACCGAGATCTGAATCTAAATTTATTTTGCAAGAAATGAAATTTATCGTAAAAAAGTTAATTTTACCACTCGGTAAGACTTTTTAAAACTTATCATCGGAGGCTGAAAATTAAGCCGACTGGGACATAATCATGCCCACCTAGAAAATACGGCAGATACTGTCTATTCTGAAAAGAAAGCATGTGTTGGATAACAACAAAGAACGCGATTACAAGAAATCGCAATTTCGAAAGAATTCGAAATAAGATCAAAAAAATCATTGCATTCTGAAATATGAATCTGAACTAGCCACGTATAATTTCGATTAAGTAAACAGGTTAATAAATAAATATATTTATTTTCATACTTATAAAAAATAAGGATATACCTGATTACAAAGTAAAACTTTTTACATAAATAGGATTATTTTCACAAACCCATATTATTTATCTGGAATAGTCCATCGAATTACGATCGAAGTCCATATCGAAATCGTTTGCCAAAGAGAAAGCGAAGAAATGGAATGTAACACATACAATAATGTATTCGTTGTTGTCTAACAACTAATAGTAGTTCGCACTCTAAAAGGAGTTACTAATTTACGACCTAGTCTGCCACGGTACGTGGCAACATGGGATGTGGGTTTGGCTCTCAACGAATTGCGCAAACTCTGGCCACACGACAACTTAGATTGGATATGTCTACAAGAAAAGACACTTATTCTGCTTGCTTAACTACTGCAGCTAGAGTAAGCTCACTGCAACAATTGAAAACCTCGGAAATGACAGTGTCAACCGACGCTGTAATTTTCAACTCCAAAACTATGCACAAGATTCTCGTGCGGGTCACCATACGGTTTACCGTCAAGAGTTCGGTGCTCATTCGACGCGAGCTGCGGCCACCAGTGCAGCCGCCAGTGTTATTCCGGTGCAACAAATATTAGGTGTTGCCGGTTGGACCTCCGAACAAACATTCGCGAGGTTCTACAACAAAACTATTGTCAACCACAATGCTTTTCAAGAATCAGTCCTAAACAGACCGATTCCAAAATAATTTCATAAAATAAAAAATGATTAAACTGAAAAATTGTTAAACTTGTTTTTTCCAAAACATTTTTATTTTTATCCTATGGAAAAAAGTTACCTTTCAAGTCTCCTGTTTAGCCGGAGATTACAAAGAGTGAATGTAATCTCGGCTGAACGAAGTGAAGCGGAGCGAAGCGGAGCGAACGAGTGAAAGCCGATAGCATTCACTCGTGTAATTGGAGGTTAAACCTCCAATTACACGAGTGAATGCTATCGGCTTTCACTCGTTCGCTCCGCTTCGCTCCGCTTCACTTCGTTCAGCCGAGATTACATTTACCATCGCCAGCTTTTTATATCCGCCACTAGGCGGCCCCATTTGCATGTCGAAACCCCGCTCGTCGCCAGACAAAAAACTCATTCAACGTCACTGATTGCACCCTCAATAGCGTTGCGAAACAGGCCCGAAACGCGTTTTATGAAAGTTCCTTGAATAAGTGGCGAGAAAGAAGAAAAAAAACGTGATAAGGAAAACGCGGGGGCTAATTGGAGAGGTCACGAGACCGTGAAAGGTGGTGTGGTGGGTTTTGAACAGCATGATATATAACTAATAAACAAGACTGATTTATTGGCGCCGGTGATTGCACGAGCAAAGCAGTTGGGAGAAGCTGACAGCGAATACTAATGTTGCTCACACCTGAAACGGAGCGCGCGCGTTGCGTAGGGCCCGCCCGGGCTACTGCCCTTAGACTAATTACGCATGAAACAATTTCCTTCCATCCATCACCGACCAGATGCAAATCTTGGCTCGGAAAAGCGTTCTACGGAACACGAAACTCCGCTCTTTCCAATTACCACGTTTACATGTACTCAGTTATCGAGAAAACTGAAAATCCGATTAAGACTTGTCTGGAAAACTGATCATGTAAACTAACCAGTTTACCAGAAAACTAACGTCATGTAAACGCACACGGTTAACCCGATAAATAAAATCCGATTTTTCACTTATTTGCAAAACTGCTACCACGTAAACGTCGTAAATTACTTACATTTTCCCCTTATTCATGTCCACTTCCCCCGCGAGAAAAATTTCCTTCGGATATTCTTCAGATTGACCCTATTGCGCATGCGCGCGATACAAACGATCACTTCCCTGCATTTATTCCGCCCCAAAAGAATACCCCGAAACAATTATCACCAAAATCAACCCAAACCAAAATATTCAAAATTATGCATATTTCCAATTTTTCCCCGCAAAAATTCCTCCAAATTCCACACACCCCTGGTGTCGAAAAACCTAAACTTTAATACCAAAAAAAAAAAAAAAAAATTCAACCCAATATTTTTTTAAAAAAAAAAAATTAAGTGCAAAGTGCTTAATCAAGTGTCGAGTTAAATTCGTGTCTTTCGACGTCTTCCCAACGGCAGAAAGCGAAAGCTTGAAAACGAGAACGCATAGGGTTAAGCTAGAGGAGGATTGAATTTCTCGAATCTCCATCCCCAAGGATGGCGGATAATTGAGTTAGGGGGAGCATTAATGCTCACTTGACAAGTATGCAACTTGCCTGCCTTCCCTTATTAATTCATAAACGTAAACACACATGGGAAAAGCTTGAAATCAAAACCCCATCCCTCACACCACGCGTCTCCAAACGTCTCCACGGGTCTCCCGCCTTCCTTCTTCCACTCGTGACGCTTTGATCTACGTCCACGCCGACCCCACGCTGCTTAAAACTGTACTCTTCCGGCTCCGAGACCCGACTTCCGCCTGTCAGCTCCAACCATCCTTCATTTTCCTTTCCCAACAGCAGATGGCGCGAGATAAATTACACCTCTCTGCCATAGTTGGCAAAGAAAATGATGTGTTCAAGAGGGGGTCGGGAGGTGGGGTCCACCAGACGAAATTATTACCAACACTATTTTTTTTCTTCTTCTTCTTCTTCTTTCCTCCTCTCTCTTTTATTGCTCAACACTATTTTACTTTCCCCCATTTTCATTTAACTTTAAGCCTCGTTATCACTTTCATGGGGGTTTCACCTGTCAATATTTAGTTGGCACAAACGAAACTAATTACTTCTCAATTACTCACACATCCCTTTAGTTCCCCAATTAAAAAAATAAACTGAACCAGGCGAATACAAATTGAACTACTTAAATAAATTTAAATTAAAAAAAAAAAATAAAATTAAAAAAAAAAAATACTTTAAAATTTTTATTTGATTTGAGCGAGTACGTACATCGAAACGCGCCGTAACACGAGCTTACACTCGAAAGCAGAGCCCGAGTCGAGTCAATCAGGAAAGCCAATCCCAGAGTTTGTTGGGCAAACAGAAGCGGGGGAGCCTCGTTAATAGTATCACGGGCCACGCAGGCTCCGAGGCATCGATCCGCGCAGGTGGAAGATCGGCCGAGCAGCGCACCAAGGTGTTGACACTGCACGCGCACGCGCACAACCTCGCGATTCCACCCAAAACTCCCCTCCTGCCAAAAAGCAACATGTCGACTGAATTATTCCGTCGACAAAATGAATTATGAATTACCCCCAGTTAATTTCTAATGCAATAAAACCTGCGTGTCGCGCTGCACCGTCAACGCCGTCAACGCCGTCTACGGGCGCTCGAGGGGCCCTCGAACAGCACGCGGGTGCGCGGGACTGGCAAAATGAAGAAGCGCCAAAGATAGGCCGCCAATTATGGTCTGATCGGCAAAATCCCGCAGCTCATTTGAGGGCGTCGGCAGTGAGAAAGCAGCACCGCAAATCACGCGCGGTTTTTTTCTCCTCTCCCCCCGCACCCCTGCACCCCCCCTTGCCTCCGAGGATCACCCCCACCGCCTTCCCGACTCCTCTAGTCTTGATTACAAAAACGTTTCTGCTCCATCATGATGAAAAAGCGACGCAAGAAGACAAATTTCATTAATAAGAGGAAAGGAAATTCGCGCTCGACCTGAGTCTAAATTGGCGCGAAAACTCGGCGCGCGTCTCTCATCCTTCACCACCCCCGTGCACACCCAACGCGCCCGAGGATCGTTTTTGTCGTTGGGTGAAAAACAAACGCAGACAGAAGCCAAGTTGCTTCCGATTGCAATGCGATTAAGGGGTGAGGATTAGAAAAGAAAAAAAAAATAAAAAAAAAATAAAAAAAATAAAAGAAAAAAGAGTCGTCGGAGAATGGATCTCGAGACACACTCACGCACACTCCTCATGTCATTGAAGAGTGGCGGGAAAACTCGATCCATCCATGACAGATGGCGCGCATTCATGAATTGCTCCCTCAAGTGCACTACAATCACTTCCGGGACAAAACTCTCTCCGTTTTTCTTTACGAGCTCAAATTGCAATTCATCAAAGATTTACCTTCCGAGCAACTTCATTAATAACAAAGACAAATATTTACAAATAATCCCCTCAAACTAAACCAATTAATCAAAACAAACAAAAAAAAACAAAACAACCCAATAAAAAAAAAGAATATACGTTGCAAAACACTTCGTTCATCTCCCAACAGACGCGCCCGCCCTCCAACGCAAAATGCACCGTCGCCATTCGCCATTCGCATCGCTACTTTGTTGCCTCGGCGATGTGAATCGCTGGCGCAGCACGAGAATAGAAAGAAGAGAGAGAGAAAAGTGACTATAGGGCATAGGTAGTATACGGGAAATGGGCGAGGCGGTGGCGGAATGAGCGACGGTTGAAGAAGAGGAGGGAAAAGTGTATCCCCGGCCCCCATTTTCCCTTTTTATGGCCTCAAACAGTCAAGATGGGGCTTATATATCCGAGAGAAAAGGCGTTTTGAAAAGTTGCAACTTGGAAATCTCGTTTGAGAAATTTTTCCCCGACCAAATGACCGGTCTGCGCGCGCGCACATGACTTACGACGCGTACGAGATGAAAGGGGGAGAGACGCAGACGCAGACGAGAGAGAGAGAGAAGATTTGCACGCACCAAATTGACACGAGGGGGCCTGCAAATGAATCTCGGGGTCACCTCGCTCGCCCCTTTGTTCACGCGCCGTCGATTCCGATGCAAATACGGAATGAAACAATTTGCGCCTCCGATACTCTTTAAATCCGTCGACGATTCAGCGTTTAATTATCCGTCCAGTTGCAGGTGCGTTTTCCCTTTGAAGTGGGCACCTGCAATTCGCTAAATTAATTCCGATCGCATTAATGCTGCGAAAATTTTCCACGACCGCATTCAACTGCCTTAATCAAAACGATTCGGCACTCGTAAATTCCGTCAACTCCAGACACACTTTTACCCCACTTGAAAATAAATAAAATTAAATTATAAAAAAATATATGCCATGAGTCCGATTTGACACATGACGAATAGGGCGCGATCGCCTCTTATTAAAGGAAGTAATTTCTCACGCTGATGGCAAATTAGGTGTTGAATTTACGAGGGAAGAGTCAGTCGCCATCGTAAACCAAAAAAAAATTAATTCTGATTTACAATTTAAGTACTTAATGCCGTTCCAGTGGACCAAATTATAAAAATTAAATAAAAAATTAATAACAAGGGCTTGCAATCATGTTTTATGAGCCCTGATCACCCCCTGTCCGAACCCACCAACAAAAAAATTAATTCGCGAGTAATGAGAGGGCACAAAAACACGAATACACTCGTTATAACGAATCGTTAAAACGAAAATTCGTTATATCGACATTTTTTAACATGCCAAACAAACCGGCCATTTTTAGATATTCGTTATATCGATAATTCGTTATATCGCGATTCGTTATAAAGAGTTTCGACTGAGTTTCGAAAAAATTGTTGATTAAGGCGAAAGTCATATTTGTTGGTGCTCGAGCGAGAGGGAGACGCAAAGGGTTCAATTTCCTTGCGCATCTCAAACTCCTAATTAATATTTTAAACCACTTTTAGAGGATTAAAACGCTCGCTATGACAGCGACTCGTATTGATTTTCGACTTGGCCAGAAGCACATCCCATTCCCAGGACCATTACATAAAGGCACTTTCTTAATCTCGTGTCATTCGGATCAAGCCTCGTTATCGCGCCATCTCAAACTCCGCCTGCCAATCACTTTCCAACCGAAATAAAAGCCAACAACTCTGCGCAAAAATTTAAAAATTCCCAACTTCGCCTCCTTCTTTTCCCCCTCGCTAACCCACGGCTGACCAACCGACTCTCGAGTGTCAAACCGATTCCAATTTAAGCGACAAGCGGTGCTGCAAATGCACTTAAAACACGCCCAAACCTCGCCTCCCTCCCACATACTTTACTCGGACAACCGTCACAACCCCAATATCCATCCCCCACTCGTTCGCGTCTGACTCCTGCCTCCCGACTCCCATCTCCCGACTCCCATCTCCCATCCACCGCCCGCTTCATCTCATCCAATTCTCCGGGTGAGGGCGCAGAATTAGAGAAGTCGTCAATCAGATACAAGCGCCGGCGGACTGCATTTTTAAAAGTGAAATTTCCTCGCAAACTAAGAATAAAAGATGAGGAGAGCAAGGGAAATGAGCCAAAGTCAAATAAAAGAGAAAATGGAAATCAGCGGCTCGAGGCTGCGCACTTTCGAATATGATTGAGCGAGGAATCAGAAAAGAAAGAAAAAAAAAAAAAAAAAAAAAAAAAAAAAAATTTTTTCTCTCTTTCCACATCTCAATGGATGCTGATGAGTTGCCCCTTCCCACTCTCACTTACCTGGTAAGCCTCATTACCTCACGTGCAAGGAGCGGGTCCGTCGAGATCCATTCCCCCGCCCCTTCAAGATTTACCCAAACGACACAAATCATTTCCTATTCTTTCGCAGATTGAGACTCGTAGGCATTACAAATAAAAAAATAAAAAAAATAAAATAATAATAATAAATAATACAAAATTTATATATTTTAGCATTTAAAAACATGTAAAAATAAATTTCAAAGTGAAAAGAAAACTTGGAGCTCACTCAATCCGTATACAGTTCTTTTGGGCAACGAAAAGCCGGCTTGGCCGCAATGCTCAACTGCATGGCAGGAAAGAGGACCGAGGCGGAGCTTTGGTTTAACGCAACTCTCGCCGCGACAATTTTTCACACTCGGTCAACTTTTGCAGGATCCCATGGTCAGAGGATTTCCCCAACACCCCCCACCCTTGATACCTTCCAATAAAACAAAACCCACTATTCTTTCGACTTTTATAAAAAATAAAAATAAATAAAAATCCAAATAAAAAACTAAAAAAAAACAATTAAATCTCAACCCCCCCCCCCCACCCCCCATCCTTTTTATTATTATTTTCCCTTTCTCATGAAAAGGTAAATAAGTACTTCACCCAGGGCCATCCAACATAAAATGGGCCAACATTAGTTCTTTTCTCATAAACGAGACAAAGAAGTTTTACTACTGGAAAATCCAATAAATCATTAAAGACAACGGAGGAAAACGTTCGGGGGTTGTGTGGCGGGTGCTGGGGGATGAAGAAAGACGAGAGAGAGAGAAAGAGAGACTCTCGACCCCCACCTCCCCTCGTGAGCCAGCAGCTCAATCACGGACTATCAATATTAATGGTTGGCTAGAAGAAAAGCGACAGCTGCGATTGCAATAATTCCCTCATATTTCGGTGGACTTTTAATAAAATTCAAATTCTGCCTCCGCTTTAATGATGCACTCCCTTAAGTCAACATTTTCCCTCCCAAATCCCGATCCACCTTATTAAAATATTATTTTATTTGCTCAAAATCTCAAAAACTTTTCCAAAAACTTTTCTTCTAATAAAAATAATAAAAAAAATAAAAAATAAATATTTTTTTTCTATTTTTTCTATTTTTTTTCTATGTCATCATCATCCAATGGAGTTATAGTCATGCGATTTCCTCTCTCAGTGGACCTGCCCCCATATTTAATGGTGAAGCAGCAAACATGGTCCCTTAAGTACGTTATAGAGGACATGGGCATGCCATTTCGCAGTCCCTTTTACCATGGTCCGGCAACGACAACAGAGGAAAAGAGGTCCAGTGCGCTCGTCAGCTTTATTTGTCCGCATGAAATATGAAGGGATGGAAACCCCCATGGACCGTGCCCGAGATGGACACGAGGAATCATTGTCCAAACCATCCATAATTCATCGCATCTCTGCTCCATCAAACCCGGCCTGCACTTGTAACCCTCCCCACTGACCCCATCACTCGCTTCTACTTTCACCCTAATTACTACAACTCCCTTTATTAACCCTCTATTCAAATTACTACTGAATGCGTTTTAGAAAAATTTGCATTTTAAAGCGCGCTTTCTTTTCAAACGCGCTCAACCCGAAATTACACCGTTGGTAGACGAAGAAAAAAAAGGATTTTTTAAACAATGTTGTTCCGAAAAAAAAAATATTTTTTTTTGAAAGAATTTGCATCAAAAAAAGCAAATTTTTGCTCATTTGTATCTTATGTCAGAATTTTCGTCATTGCAGGGAGAAGCTCCGTTTCTTGTGTTGCAAGGGGCAGCCGATTTTTTTTAGTTTGGTAAATCGTGAAAAAAAAGTTTTCTTATATTGTTTCAACACAAAATACTAGATAAAAAAGAAATTTTGAGCGAATTTTCATCAAAAAGAGCGAAATTTTGCTCATTTTCAGCAAAAAAGCGAAATTTTTGCTCATTTTCATCAAAAAAGCGAAATCTTTGCTCATTTTCATCAAAAAGAGCGAAATTTTGCTCATTTTCAGCAAAAAAGCGAAATTTGTGCTCATTTTCATCAAAAAAGCGAATTTTTTTCTCATTTTCATCAAAAAAAGCGAATTATTTGCTCATTTTCATCAAAAAAGCGATTTTTTTTTGCTCATTTTCGTCAAAAACAGCGAAATTTTTGCTCTTTTCCATCGCAAACAGCAAAATTTTCGTTCATTTTCACCAAATTTTTGCTCACTTCCACCACATCAGCATTTTCGTCACTGCAGGAAAGCCCCGTTCGCTTTGTTCCATGTATCGCAAGGGGCAGCCGAACTTTTTAGTTAGACAAACCGTGACAAAAAAGTTGCAAATGGAAAATGAGGGTGAAAATGGCGCCTGGTGGCGAAGCGTGGCGCATGAAGACATCTCGCGCACACTCGATTAATTTTTGCCGCGCACTTCGGGCTTCTGGTGCTGCTCAACAAATTGGCTCTGTCAGGCTGATCAAAGCAGAAAAAAAGGGAAGGCGGGTGTGGGGGCTGAATAAGGACGAATAAGCAGCCGCCACTGATTTCTGGGTGCGAGGTTTTCCTTCCCTCCCTCCCCCCGTCTTTCCTCATCCGTTTCTTCTTTACTTATACTACACCCGATGAATTGTGGTAAACCTAAAAAAGAAGTTGCATTGATTTTCCAATGCTCCTTATCAAATATCTGTGCGTTAAAGAGAAGGGGGGAAAGTCATTCATCATTACGATGACAGGGGGCTCCAGAAGTCGTCGTTCCGGCGAGAAAATTAAAGAAAGTCAATTATGAATTAATATAGGGGGGAGAGAGGTGGGAGAGACGCGTGAGGAGACTGGGGTTTGCACTATTGAGCGCGTTCAGATCGCTGATGGTGGACGGAGTTGAGATGACCGGATTCCGGAAGGAGTGGGTTGGATGGGAGGGAAAATAAGGGCGGATTTGCATAATTTGAGAGGTCGGAAATGGAAATTTTTAAGGGGAATTTCGGAAAATTAGAAAATTTTGGATGGAAAATATCGGGGAATTGGCAAATTTAAGTGGAAAATGTCGAAAAATCAACAGATTCAGGTTAAAAAAAATCGGATAATGAGCAAATTTCAATAAAAAATTCGAAAAATTAGCAAATTTTGTTGGAAAATATCAAAAAAATTAGAAAAATTTAGATGGAAAATTTCGGAAAACTAGCAAATTTAAGTGAAAAATTTCGGAAAATCAACAAATTTAATTGAAAGATTTCGGAAAATCAATAAATTTAAGTGAAAATTGTCGGATAATGAGCAAATTTCAATAAGAAATTCGGAAAATTAGCAAATTTTGTTGGAAAATATCAAAAAATTAGAAAAATTTAGATGGAAAATGTCGGAAAATTAGCAAATTTAAGTGAAAAATTTCGGAAAATCAACAAATTTAAGTGAAAATTGTCGGATAATGAGCAAATTTCAATAAACAATTCAGAAAACCAGCAAATATAGACAGAAAATTCCCGAAAAACGAATTAAAATAAAAAAAATTCCAGAAAAACCAAATAAAAATGGCAAATTCCGGAAAAAACGAATAAAAATGGCAAATTCCTCAAAAAACATAAAAATAAAAAATTCCCAAAAAAAACCAAATTAAAAGTAAAACTCCCACCACAATTCAAGCAGAAGCTCCCAATTCCTCAAAAAACACCCCAAAATCAAAAAAAAACTAAACAAAAAAAAAAACCTAAAACAAAACTTCAAAAAAACTCCACAAAAATTAAAAACTAAAAGTGTAATCCATGAGCTTTTACTCTCCACTCCAGCAGCGAATCGAACTCATCAAAAAGAGAAGAATATTTCAATCGCCACCATCTGCTCGTTGTAAAATGGCGACTGACAACGTTAGGAGATGGGAGATGCAGTAGGGCGCCCTGCAAAGTGTGACGCATGCGCCCCAACCAAACGCAGCCAGCAGCAGACCTAACCCTAGACTGGTGCAGTGTGCGTGCGCGTTGCGTGTGCGTCTGTCTCTTCGTTATCAGCAGCAGCTGGCTTTTAATTAATGCGTAATTAATTAAACTGAAACGGGGCGAACAGAGATCCGTGTTGCCGAGGTGTTTCTTACATCGCCACAGCCTGCAGCCAGGAACGCACACTCGATCCATCGACCGAAGGCGCAAATCTCCGCCCGTCCGGCCAGGTTATCGAAGTCCACCACTCGTTAATTAACCCCTTTGATTCCCCCGAGCGAGATTGCGAGTCCCTCCTACTCGACTCGACAGACGGACGTTGCCCGCGTCCAACGACGGTCGACTTAATTAATCCCCCTTTCTCCCAGCCGACTCCCGACAGAGTTTGGGGGGAAAAAATTTTCATCTTTCAACTTGGAAGGAAAGAAAGCGAAAAAATCGTTAAAGTTTAGACAACTTTGCAAATTTGCATCATTTGGATCATTTGCATCGAGCGCTTTTCGAACTGGAAAAATCGCATTTTGTTGCTGATTTTATTTTATTTTATTTAGATTAAGTTGTCAGAAGCTCGGTTTAATATTGCTTCAGAAATTCGAAATAATTCGATTTTTATGCTTTAAATTCGAAATAATTCGATTTTTATGCTTTAAATTCGAAATAATTCGATTTTTATGCTTTAAATTCAAAATATTTCTATTCTTCTGCTTGAAATTCAAAATATTTCTATTCTTCGGCTTTAAATTCAGATTATTTTGATTTTTCTGCTTAAAATTCAAAATATTTTTATTCTCCCGCTTAAAATTCAAAATTTTTCGATTTTTATGCTTGAAAATCAAAATATTTCGATTTTTCTGCTGAAAATTCAAAATAATCCGATTTTTCTGCTTAAAATTCAAAATATTTTGATTCTTCTGCTCAAAATTCAAAATATTTCGATTCTTCGGCTTAAAATTCAAAATATTTTTATTTTCCTGCTTAAAATTCGAAATATTTCAATTTTTCTGCATGAAAATCAAAATAATTCGATTTTTCTGCTGAGAATTCAAAATATTTCGATTCTTCTGCTCAAAATTCAAAATATTTTTATTTTTCTGCTTTAAATTTGGCAAAAAGTCGATTTTTTGCTTTAAATTTGCCAAAAAATCGACTTTTTGCTTTCAATTAGTCACAAATTCAAAACAACTCGATTTTTTGCCTTTAAATTCACAAAAATCGATATTTACTCCCAACTTTTAACAAATTCGAAAAGTACTTCTACCAAAATTTCATCCCCTTAAAAACCATCCCAAAAATCCACATTTTCCCTTCTTAAATCAATTTGTTACCGGTTTTCCACTCCTCCACTTTAAACACAAATCTCGTCGCTTCAAACAGCAGTTTGAACCTCTTAACACAGGCGAGCATCAACGGACCGTAACGAGTATTTCATTTAATTTCCGAGTGTCAAATTCGTCTCAACAGACACACCTGTCTGAATGTACGCCTCATTTCCCCACTCCACTTTCCACATTTCACGTGTCGACACGAAGATTCCATTATGGCGTCGATCAATGAAGAGAGCAACTTTCCAACACAGACACAAATTCCCAACTAATCCTCAAAGATTTGCATGCAAACACTATTCAAAATCTGACACAATTAACACACAACAAACACACTGCCCCCCATGTCTCCCAATTTCAAATTCCCCCGACTCCATCATAAATAAACAACTTAAAATAAAATATAAAAAAAAAAAAACTTTTTCCATCGGTCCAAACACTTTAAACTTAAAAAAAAAAAATATAAAAAAATTAAAAAAAAAAAAAAGACTTTTTTTCCAAGTAACAGCCTCGTTTCCATTGCACCTTCTCATGGGAATGAATAAATTATTTACAACATCTCTAATTTATATAAAGTAGTTCCAAAAAAAAAATATATTAAAATAAAAATTTCTAAATTTTTTTTTAATTTAAAAAAAAAAACCAAAAAAAAATTATAATTAGCAAATTCGAACCCCCTCACGATTTGTTAATTACACTTTCATTGGGAGTCACGTTTGTGAATTTTCAAAGAGACGTAAACAAACTCAGCCATGCTTAATGTGCCCGTAAAAAAAAAAAAAAAAAAAAAAAAAAAAAATGGCGCTTCCTCAGCACATAATCTCATTATTAAGCCGCTTTGTTCATTACACGAAAATCTGAGGATGGCAAAAGAAGATGATGATGATGTAAAAGAAGGAGGAAAAAATTGTCACGGGGGTGTGGGACCCACGAGAAGAAGCGAGTACTGATTTGCGCGCACCTTTTAATTAATATCATTCAATTTTAAACGGACCCTCTTCATTCGTATCTGCGCCTTGTTGAAAATAAACAAAAGCACGGCTTAAATAACGGTGATGAATTGACGTGCAAAACACAATAGACCACCATTATCCATTTATAAAACGCTCCCAATTGTTTCCTCACCAATTTCTTATCGCCCGCCATTTTCCCTCCCGAGTGGCAACAACAACAACAACAAATCAATCGCTTTATACGCGCCTTTTATATTCGCAACAATTTTAAATACCGATGCAGCTGCGACCAAAAAAATTTTTTTTAAATACTAAATTCTAGTAAACAATAACAAGACAAATAAATATAAACAAAAACGCCATCTGGTTGCGCGTGTTGGCAACTCGAGTCGATAATTTTGTTTTTGTTTTAATTTAGAGAGGAAAAGTTGGGTAGTTTGCTTTAGTTTGCTTTGGTTTGGTGTCCTCCATTGTGTTCGGGTTGGAGTTTGAAAAATTGCACTTGTAATTCCGGTCATGCGCACGAGTCGTCCCCCAACCTGCAGAGAAGTTCGCACATACTCAGTCTGTGAAGCTTTGTCCAGTGTTATTATTGCCTATAATTTAATGTCAGACCGCCAGCAGACTTGCAATGGCATGAATATTTATGACTCGGGTGACAGATTTCTGTGGGCAACACTTTGTGTGTAACACATGTGGTATTTAATTAAAAGCGAGGGCAAAATTAAAGAGGGACAACCTCGAAATCAAAATTTGCCTAATCCCAACCCCAAAATACCGAGAGCAAAGAAACAAATTCAAAATCCAAACAAAGAATTATCGAATTCAAAGTCAAATGAGTGAATTTCAGATGTAATAACCAACAATTCACTATTTAGTGACCAAATTTCAAGCCAAATGAGTGAATTTCATGTGTAATAACCAAAAATTCACAATTTAATGACCGAATTTCAAGTCAAATCAACAAATTTCAGATGTAATAACCAACAATTCACAATTTAGTGACCAAATTTCAAGTCAAATAAGTGAATTTCATGTATAATAACAAAAAATTCACAAATTAGTGACCAAATTTCAGCTGTAATAACCAAAATTCACAATTTAGTGACCAAATTTCAAGTGTAATAACTAATAATTCACAAATTAGTGACCAAATTTCAGGTGTAATAACCAAATTTCACAATTTAGTGACGAACTTTCAAGTCAAATGAGTGAATTTCAGATGTAATAACCAAAAATTCACATTTTAATGACCAAATTTCAAGTCAAATCAACAAATTTCAGGTGTAATAACTAACAATTCACAATTTAGTGACCAAATTTCAAGTCAAATGAGTGAATTTCATGTATAATAACAAAAAATTCACAAATTAGGGACCAAATTTCAAGTGTAATAACCAAAATTTACAATTTAGTGACCAAATTTCAGGTGTAATAACCAAATTTCACAATTTAGTGACGAAATTTCAAGTCAAATGAGTGAATTTCATGTATAATAACAAAATATTCACAATTTAGTGACCAAATTTCAGGTATAATAACCAAATTTCACAATTTAGTGACCAAATTTCAAGTATAATAACCAAAAATTCACTATTTAGTGACAAAATTCAAGTCCAATAACTAACTACCACACCAAACTACCAAATTTCGTGCGAAAAAACAAAAAACCAATCACTTAATCACCAAATTACCAACCATACGAGAACATCTCAAGTCGCAAGTGCAAAAATAAAACACCGAGCAAAAGAATTCGTCATTTGAGTAACTTTTTTTTTATTTTTAGCTAGAGCGATTCGAGACTCTTTCCATCCATTCAGCAGGTGAAAATCCTAATCTCAAAGCCAAATTGCAGGCGTTTTAGAGAGTCGAGAGTGGAATGCGACGAGTTATAGGGCATGTTTGTAGACGGGGGTGAGTGTAAGAGCGAACGAGTACAGTCGGTGAGCGACAAGTGCGCTTGCGCTCCCAATCTCATATTGCGTTCCGTTCGAACCTTCCGTTTGAAAACTGTCTTTCCCAGCCTAATAATACCCACAATTCCCTCCACCGATATTACACGTTTGCAGAGCAGCGAAAAGTAGACACAATTGCAATTAAAAATAATTAAAGGTCCCTCACACACCGTAATTGGACAAATGCAATTTGCCATCTCGTTTCCATTCCATTTCCACTTCGAATTATCGGTCCAACAAATCCAAAATAAAATTTAAAAAATAAAAATTAAATTTTTTAAAATAAAAATTATTTTCCTTAAAAAGTGATTAAAAATGGCCGCCATCAATTTATATTAATCCCAGACCCCAAACCGAGGCCAAAACTGATTAAAAATGGTCGCCATCAATTTTATTTTAATTTTTAATTTATTTACCAAAATATTTTCCTCTTCATTCAAAAATAAAAAATAAAAAACAAGAGTGAGGTGAGGTTTTAAGGTGTCAGAAAGATGGGTGCATACTACATCTAAATTAACACGCGGCTTTAATTAGGGTGGAGATGTGGTTACCATGACAACCATGAAAGATGAAACGCGCCTTCATCCAGATGAAGATGCAACAACATCATCTTAATGAGACGAGGCACCAATAAAAATATCTCAAAACTCCTCCACACCCTCTTCTCCATATAAAATCCTCTTTACTTCCCAATAAAGCAAAACTTGCTCCAAAATGCACAACAAATCCTCTCACTACATGCCCCCCCACCCGCCCCCCCCCCCCCCCCAAATTTTTTTTTTTTTTTTTTTTTTAAAAAAACCCAATTTTTTCGTTACCTTTCACAGGTAACACAAAAGTAAAGTGATTCCATCAAATAAAACTCGGAAAAAGAGAAAAAATAGAAGAAAGGGGGACGGGAAAGACCAATAATTTCTGCTAAGCCGACCTCGGTCTACGCGGTATCTGAGATTGGCCTGCCACAGCCAATCGGCGGGCGAACCCCAAGATTTACCTGCAATAAAAATCCCTTTTGCCGCGCTCTTTATACCGTGGTTCTTTTCTTCTGCATCACGGGACAAATCTCATTAAAATTCCGCGCGTAATTTCCCTGACAAAATTTAGGACTATTGCACCAACCATTCCTCCGATCTCAAATCTCTTACCCCCACACCCCGCCACACCCCCCCTTCAAATCGCGCACCCCCCACACGTAATTCCACAATCACCAAAAAAAAAAAAATACAAATCTCGAACTTTGATAAATTTTGTAAAATCTTTTTTAATTTTAAATTTTTTTTATAATATTTTTTTTTATTGAGTCGACGAAGCGTAAAAAGTGAATGGAGACATTGATGGACGTGGGAGTGGACGGGAACAGACCCCGACGGGCGGAACAGTGGTCGGCCAAGTGTTGACGCACGAGGGCGCAACCAGACCTCTCTCTCTCGACGGGGTTCCACGAACGAGCCAAGCCGAGCGGAGGAAGGAGGAGATTGAGCCCACACACTCGATTCCACTTTCACCCCTCTTCAATTTGCATGGATTGAGGAAAAGAAGAAGCAGTAAAGAAAAAAGAAAAAAAAAGGTGAAAGGGGAAGAGAAAAAAGTCGAGGACCCTGTGCGTCTCTCAACAAATTCTCAGCGTCTCTTCCAATTTAAATACCACGCCCATACACTTAAAGCCCTCTTCAATCTCAGCATCCTTCGCATGAAACGCGAGCACAAGACTCAATTGAGTGTCGATAATCTTCTAATTCGGATCAAACTTAACTTGATCAAAGTTTACTCGAATAAAAAATAAAAACAAATAAAAACATTAAAGTGTAAAAATACATTTTTGATGGATGTGTTTGTTTCCAAAATGGCTTCTTCTGATTTAATGCCTCCCACATTCAAAAAGTGCTGGCCTTTGAGGTTTTTTATTCGCGACACCCACGAACACAAATAAAAACGAAGAAAAGATAAAAAATGTTTATTTTCAGCACGAAAATAAAGAAATATGAACCCGTAAGGCCGTAATCCTTTTTTTGCACCCAAAAATAAAACTTTTTACAATTTTTTTTTCTTCCTTTTTAGTTTTTTCCAGCTTGAAAGAAGGGGCAATCAAATGGGAGTTACTGGTGCGCGACAGGTGAAAGGTGCGGGGTGTGGCGAGGTGTGGATTCAGTGGCGTGGGAGTGGCACTCGATCTGTGCCTGGAGACTCGTGTTTTATTCAGAGGCCCAAGTTTTCGAGTGCGGTGGCTATCACGTGACAAGCGGACACGAGGAGTGTCTCACACCAGAGGGCCTAGTAATTTCATTGCTACAACTCCCCGAACGACGTCCACGCGACAAAACAAACCCCCAACTCCACGCCTCCGCTTAATTAAACCCAACCCTCCAAAAAAACCAAAAAAACCCAAAAAAAACCAAAAAACCCCCAAAAAAAACCCAAAAAACCCAAAAAATACCAGAAAAACCCAAAAAAAACCCAAAAAAATACCAGAAAAACCCAAAAAATACCAGAAAAACCCAAAAAATACCAGAAAAACCCAAAAAATACCAGAAAACCCCCAAAAAAACCAAAAAATACCAGAAAAACCCCTAAAAAAACCCAAAACAACCCAAAACAACCCAAAAATCACACATTTCCTCCCGTGCAACAGCTGCTCATCACTCCATTCCCCCATTTGACCGATAAGCAGCACAAGTCGGACATTTTTTCCCTCTTTTATTGATGTTGGTCATCCATCCGTCCGTTGCTCAGAATTCGCAACGAAGAGGCCGCTTTATGAGCGATGGATGTCAGTTGTCGTCTCGTTGATCTCTCTCTCTCTCTCCATTCCTCTCAACTCGCTTCAAGACTCCTCTCTTTTCAGAGCCCAATGGACTAAGATTCGGTATGTCACCGGTTTAATGGTGCGCGCGAAATTGATTTCTCCGAGCAGACATTCGTAGAACGGAGGAGGCAACAGCCCAAAACCGGAAACGACGTCACACAAAAACCCCATTCTCCCGTTTATTTCCCCCCAACTCCAATTCCATTTAAGTACCCTTCTCGTCCAGCATCCCGCAAGTCCAACAACAAGAGGGGAACGCAACAGCCCACCAATGACCAAAACCTATCAATCTGTCACAATATTTTTTCCTTCCCTACTCCAAAACACGTCGAAAACGTCAAGAAAAAACGAAAAAACCTAAAAACCCACGCTAGGGTCGCACGGGGGCTGGACATGGACACAATGCCCTCCACTCGGCCAATAAAGCCGTCAGCACGACGCAGACACGGCTTTATCTTGTTTCCAAAAGCGCTTGTCCAGGGTTAATCGGGCGTCGTGGACCCAAGGATGAGAAATAGGTGGAGCCACAAGCAACTTCTGAGGTCTGGCGAGCCCCGAACCACGCTTGGGATTGCTGGGTAACCGCCGACAACACCGAGAGGGGAGCTGGAGCAAAAAGGGGACTCAAAGGGCGGACATCGAGGTGGACATGGACCGTGGCGACAATTAATGGGCCAAATACCTCGAGCAAGAAGCCGGGCAACTTTCGCTCAATGGATGGGGTGCTTTGAAAAGGGTCCAGGGGCCCTCGAGGTGCCTTGCGGACAACTTTCTTGCGTTTTACAATGTTATTGTACGCGAGTGGGGAGAGAGAGGAAATTCAAAGGGACCTACAGATGTAAGAGGGGACCGTGAGCAAAGGAGGAGCGCATGTGACAAGTTGCAAAGTCAACACAAACAGTCGCCAACGAGCCACAAAACACGGAGCCGTCGAGGACCCCCGAGCGAATTCATCACTCCTTTCTGCACGTGTGGAAACGGTGAAATGGGCGACGCAAATGCAATTCGTCCCCGACTTTTGAGCACAAAAGTGGCAAACTTACGACGCTTCTTTCCCCCGGTTTATGGGCCGAAATTTGTCGGGGCCGCGCAACAAAGGGCAAAGGGGTGACGCGCTGCAGGTGCGAGGGTGGGTGGGTGGGTGGATGCGAGTATTAATCAAATCACGGCGTCCGACTTTAATGTCGCACGCGCGCATTTTTCATCGCTCCTGCGTCACCTCTCGGGGAAGTGGCGCAACGGCCATTACCCTTGCAAATCAGCTGCCAAGGGGGAAGGGAGTGGCGGGGGGTGCGGGGGTGCGGGTTCGGAGCATTATGAATGCCCGCTCGAGCTTCAAAGGGAGGGAAAAAGGAAGAAAAACAGTTGGGAAGCGACTTGGCTGCCGATCAGTAGCAATAAACCATCGATCACGGACGAGTGACGCCGTAAAACAACACGAGGGTCGCCCACGTCACCCCTTGATGCGCGATCCCCTTCGTCTCTCCCTTTATCCCTAAGATACTCCGATTGATCAATTCCACGAAACGCATGAGAAATGTTTGCCTTCATCTCCGTCACTTTCTACAATTTTCCAAATCTCGGGCTCGCGCGAGAGAGAGAGAGAGAAAGAGAGAGAGAGAAAGAAGGACGCCCCCGAGTGGCAAATCCCTCAAAAATGTCATTAGACTTGTAAATTTCCCCTTTCCATTCACTCACGGGCAAACTGCGCGGATGGGGGAGGCTGCTATTCACTTGCACGTGACCACCTTCCCCCGCGTTCGGATCAAAAGAGAAAGAGGGACGCGGTAGGAGCGTCGCGCGCGCCAAAAACAAGCGGCCTACCAAGCCGTAACGAGACAGCCCGCGCTGGCGCACCGCACTCCCGCACGTGGCCAGCATACACCCACCCCGAGCCATACAAAAGCTCGCACCGCCCGCCCCTCGCCCCTCCGCTCGCTGTCAATCACGACCCGGCCCCGGGGACCGCCCACTCAACACTGGCTCTTTTCAGACTGCTCTTCGGATTAGATTTTCATAATTCACGCGGGGAGGGGGAAACCGCCAGAATTGCGTCATCAGCGCTCCCCAATCTTCGAGGACACAAAAACGAGATTGTCAGAGTGAAAGAGTCCACGGGTGCGCATGCGTCCTGTCCATCTGCCAGCGTAGAGAAAGAAAGGAGACCAAAGAAGAATGCAAATCCCAACCGAAAAAGAAAAATTTAAATTTAAATTAATTACTGAATTAAAGTTTGTCACACGTCGGACCTCTCTTCTCCTCTCCTCGTCACCCCCGATGAGCGTAAAAAGAGAAAGCCACAAAAATTTCATCAATGAAAATGCATTCCTCGCCTCTGCACGCAGCGGCGGGGGTGCAGAGTATGCAGAGTGGCAGTCCGCACTCCACACACCACCCGCTCCGACCGACACCCCACGCGTATTATTGGAAATAATGCGGGAAAATATTCGGCCAGTCGAACAACCTTGAAAAATACGCAACGCAACCAACACAAAGCGACAAAGAGAGCTACGAGAGCTTATCGATCCTTGCGCAGCCCATCATTCCCCCTCGCTCGCCTCACGCAGCCCCGTCGGTCGCTCCACTGTTTTCCACGCACCAAACGGGTGAATAAAAATGATCATTAATGGCGAGCCCCTCGTCGACAAATCTTCCAACTCCTCCGATGCCATCGTCGTTCGGTTCGGCCATTTTGGAATTTATGAGTTGGAAAATCGCTTTGTGCGCGCGAGCAGCGTCACTGCTCTGCTCCGCCGACCCAAGCAGCACAACCAACCAACGATGCTTGGTCCCGTAATTGATTTTCTTTGTGCGGGGCCACAGGCGCCACCTTTTGTCTCAAAACAACCCATCACCCCGACCTTCCTTCCTCATCCCGACACGACCCGACCCCGCCCCGCCCCGACCCCGCCGCGGCCCCTCGCCAGCCGCATCCACCACCTCGATGGCCGACCGACGGCCAAACCTCCACGCAACTGCGTGCGCCGCTCGCGCCGAGCCAACAGTCAAATGGGTGATCAATTCTTAGTCAAGCAAAAACAAGAGAATTTAATTTTCCACAGAGTTGCACAACAACTAGGACTCCTCTCATTCAATTGGAGTGTCGCAATATCGAGAGAAGGAAGAGAGAAAGACGACCAGCTTCCCGCGCCACTCGCCAGATGGTGTCGATATTGGCGCCTCCGACTCACGGTTACCCTCACCATCTCCCTCTATCCCTTCGCTCTCGTGCCCCGACCCCCCGCCCCACCCCTTGCCGTGTGTCGACGCACCAAAGCCCCTGATTTTAATAAAATGTGTCTCCCTCTTTCTCTCGCGCGCACAATTTCATCTCCCTTTTCTCTCGCTCTATTTTTTTCCCTTCCTTTCAAGCGTGGAGATGAAAGGAAGGAACGGTGGCAAGCGGGTGCGGGGGGGCGGCCGGGGGGGACAAGAAGGAAAAAATGCGGGGGTGGATGGATACTTTGCCCGTCGGCTGTCGTCCACGCGTAAGGAAAGCGCGTGCGGCTTTATGGCTAGCCGAGCCAACTTTGTGGTCGGTCCCGCAGAGCTGGAGACCCAATGCCGTATGCAAAATGCATGCAGGGGATGAAAATCGCGCTCCATCTGTTGACCAGCTGCAACGTCACTTTACTTGATCGATTTTTTTCCCTCTCTTCTTCTTCTTCTTCGCTCGGGCCACTTTGGTAATCGCATCAAATATTCAAAACGCGAGTTTAACTCCAATTAAAGCCGCGCTCGCTCCGTATAACGAACCCGCCCGCGCGTAAAAAGTTTGGAATCATGACCACCTTAGACCGAAAACGCCGCCGTCGGAAGATCCGTTTGTCGAAACCTTTTCTTCAATTTCGCTTTGGAATCATGACCACCTTAAACTGAAAACGCCGCCGTCGGAAAAAACTTTTTCTTCAATCCCGCTTCGATTTGATTTTGATTTAATTTGATTTTTTTTCTCCTCTGCAAATCCCCGGATCCAAATCGCGCGCACAGACATCATTTTGCCAATCTTCTCTAAGTGGAGAGTCGAATGAGAATCGGTAATGGAACAAAGTGTGTGCGGAGGGTGTTACCAACATACCTTAAACACAATGTTTCATTTCCCCATTTATCTCAAACATAAACACCGAACTCCAAATTAAAAAAAGAAAAAAAAAACCAAACATTTTTTTCCTCCAAACCCCTCAAAGTGGAGCGGGCGAAGGCGAAAGAGAAATGAAACGCGCCATCGTGGACACTCGGCGCCGTCCACCCCATTTTTAGCCGAGGGGCGCAATTAATTAACATCATGTTAATGACTTGCCTAATTAGAATTTCTACGCTAATGCTCCAATCATAGAAAGAGGGAGCCCGAGATGGTGTGGCGGCGCCTCCCGCCGTCAGCGGCCTCAGTCGCCCCGCTGACCACTCGGCGGGCGCAACACACTCACTGGTCCCGCCGACACGCGACGCCTCGACACTCCGATCGACGCCGTGCCTCGGAAGGCTTGGGTGAGTAGACAAATCGATCGATACTTTTTCCTTTCTTTCTTTTTGTTTTGTTCGACTTGGCGCGATGACGAATGATGGCGCAAACGCGGCGCGTGCCCGTGATGTCACGCGGCGCGCAGGACAATGGCGCGGGGGAGGCGGTCATTAGCATAAAGCGCGCATTCGCAGGCCGAGCACGGCACCCTTTTGTCCGCTCGCACGCCCGACACGTGGACAGAACGTCAATACCGCCCGTGCGCCGTGCTTTAATCGCGTCCCCTAACCTAAGAAAACCCGACACGACACCAAAACCGTCGTCAATATCAACGTGTGTGTGTGGGGGTCTCGTCGCGACCCCGCCCGCGCATCCAACAACCACACACACGCCACCAGGAAACGTAATTTCGCACCGGTTTTCACCGGTCCATCACACGCGACGAATCGGCGGGCGGGGAAGACGCACAGTCTCGAGCCGCCCGCTGGTTGGCTCGTCGAACCGACTCCTCAAATGAAGACGCAGCGCCGCCAAACTGCTCCTCTCTCATAAACACTCGCCACCCCTCGCCTTACTTCGCGAACGACGAGGCAGTTATGATGTGCAAGGGCAGCGGCCTGGAAGCAAATCCACCTCTCGAAACGCAGGGGGAAGACGAAGACGACACAATACGAGGGAATAGCACGTTTCCATGGAAACCGCCTTTAAAACCCTCCATCTCGAATCTCAGGTGTGTTCCCGACGAAAAAAGACGGAAAAAAACGCTCCGCGCGCCAAAAATCCACATCAAACAAATTGAAAAATGAAATAAAAACGAAAAAAGTGTATCTAAAAATCCCCCCCGTGTTGCAAATGTGTGCAAATTTCATCGCGCTGTATGCGCAGTCACGATCCCTGCATTTACTCTCCCCTTTGCCTTTATACGCGAACTCATGTTGTCGGCTTGAGAAATGATGTTTGAGGGTAGCAATACAGGTGAGCCGACTGAAAAGATTAGAAAAAGAAGCGAAGGGTGCAATTCGGACCAATCAGCGTCCTCCCATTCAGGTGTTAGCTAAAAGGGGGGTTACAGAGTTACAGACGCTCATAAATTCATCGCCCGTTCGCACCCTACTCTCACCCGACCCCCCCAACACCCCCCCAAACCCAAAAACCAAAACATTCTCCCCGAAACCTTCATTTCCTTCCCTAATGGACGTCCAGTTGCACTGACAGCGACAAGAAGCCGTTGCTCGGGGGGTAGACGAGCGCGGGTGGTGGTGGTGGTGGACGAACCGCACCTAATTGCCCGTGGCGGTAGAAAGGAACGCGGTCAATTCGACAACGAGGACCTCGACCATCAACCCAAACATGACCGTGGTGTTTTTTTTCTTCTTCCCCATTTCTTCTTCGCGTCCATCTATCCGGACTTCCCTCGAAAATCGTTAGCAAGGCGGCGTCCAGCCCGGCGCAATTTAATTAACCTGTCGCGAGAGGCGCGCGTCTCTAATCGAGTTGCGTCCACTCGGACAAACGAACTTCTCCTCCCCCAAAGACCCATAAGTCGGGGGTCGGCACCGACACTCAGGTGCGCCGGGATCACGGCACTAAATCCGACCACGACTGACACAATCAACCTTGGCGTCCTATTAGCGTCCGATTGCTTTCGTTCGCTCTCCCCAACGCCCCCGCCATAAAAACTTAAGCAGAGGAAAACCTAAAAAATAAATAAATTCAAGCCTGATCTCCTATTTTACAATACACTTTAATACAATGTGAATTCCCCCCCACTCTTTTTAAGCCTTTTCAGGCCTTTTAACGCCCATAAATTGCGCTCCTAGCGGGGTATTAGGGTATTAGGAAGCAAAAAAAAAATTGGAGACTGGAAATGCGTCTTGAATTATGAGTCGACCAATGTCCGGCTTGACCCTCTGATATGGACGAGTGGTCTGGCCATAAATTCGCTGACCCCTGGCATTAAACGCCATATCACATCGCATATGCCCTGCCCTCTCCATCTGCGGATGAGGTCGTGGACACTGTCCCTACTTTATTATCGCGTCTTAACATCTGTCCTCTCTTTGCCCTTTCTGCACGTCCGACCGAGTCAATTTAAAAGAGAAAAAAAGAGAAAGAGGGGAAAAAAAAATGGCGAGCGTCGAAGTTTTGTTCAAAGAATGAGTTTTGAGCCTTTTAAAAAATTAAAAGCGATTCGCGTCTAAACAGGATAATCTAGCGCGGCTTAAAAGACGGTGTCGCATATGTGACTTATTAGCACCATCACACTTGGTCTAATAGCCTCATCCATCATGCGACTGTCATTCTCCGAGCACGTGATAACTCGCCGTTACCCAATTCCCACCATCCGTGACAAATTACCAAAACACCGAAACTGCACTCGGCGTGATGCGCGCCGACAGCAAAAACCCAATTTCCGTCGCAATTTCTCAGTGTTTTCCGCGATTTTCGTCAATTAGCGGCGAAAAATTCCTTTTTATTTTTTCCCCGAAAGCAAATGCCCAATTTCCGACGCAATTCGTCAATATTTTCGGCGATTTTCGGCGATTTTCGGCGATTTTCGCCAATTGACGTTGAAAAATTCCTTTTTATTTTCCCCCGACAGCAATTCCGTCGCAACTTGTCAATATTTTCGACGATTTTCGGCGATTTTCGCCAATTAACGATCAAAAAATTCCTTTATATTTCACCCCACGTTTGCAAAATCGGCCAATAACCCAATTTCCGTCGCAACTCGTCAATACCTTCGACAATCTCGTCGATTTTCGCCAATTACCGTTAAAAAACTCCCTTTTTATTTCCACCACATTTGCAGACTTATTTTCCCCATTACAATTACTTACCACTCAAAACCCACAAGAAAAAAAATGATCAAATCTCTTTAATTCCACCCCTCGCTCCCCCCCCCCCCTCCCCGCCCCACTCCGCAAGTCCGTATTTGATTTTGCACTCTATACGTCATTTTCGTAAAGCGTGACGTGTCTGCTCTGCTCGTCGAGATGAAGAGGGAATGAGTTCGCGCAGATTGCTCGTGAAATTTTTTTTTATTGCTCCCGCCGGGAAGGCAAAACAGGCAAACACGTCCATCAGGGGTAGCGGGGAGGAGATGAGAGGAAGCAAGGAGTTTCGGCAGACGCTATTCTACAAATTATCACGTGCAAGCCGACTTGACGCCCGTCGGCAATGCACTTTCACGCTGATTCGAGCCGGTCTACACGGCACATCATTTCCCAGAGCGATGGGGGATGAAGAGGAGGCGGAGGACGACGAAACAGACGCGGAGAAGAAAAAAAAAATCCACAAGCAAACCAATTACCCAATAAAAGGACGACGAAACTGCAAAAGATGGCGCGAGTCGTGTCCCCATGCGCGTCTGAGCGTGGACTAATTATCAAAAGAGGAACAACAGCCAACTCTTCATCCTAGCGAGGTTCAATCAACAATCTCAGTACACACAAATTTATGTGCAATACATACAATGCACCTTGTAATTTGATGTTGTCACCAGATAGAAAACCATTAATTAACAACTTTTAATTAACAAAACTAAAAAAAAAAAAAAAAAAAAAAAATTATTTTTATTTTTCAACAATGTATTGCACGAAAAACAATGTATTCGACCAGGTGTTGATGAGATAAAGCGAGAAAGGGCTGGCCGCGCCATCCATTCCATTCCTTTCCATTCCATTCCATTCCAAGGACTTGTTCACTTAAGTTTACGACTTGCTGACCCGGGGTCAGGAGCGAATTGTGGTGGTCAACGGCGCTCGGAGGCAAAATAAATAAATGTGCTCAGGAAAAAGGGAAAACAAAACGAGGTGTGTAAATTTTACGAGGACGCATCGAGGTCAGAGGTGATAAAAAGAAGTTGAACCCGCGGGTTAAGAACCACTCCTTAGTCGCCAATAAAAAGATTACGAGTGGCCAAACTGAGGCAAAAGACCGGGGGTCTGCGGATCAGGTAGTTTGTGGTCAGTTTCGGTGGACAGTTGCAACATTCCCTGGCTGCTTGCCTCTAATTACTTACAATTACTGGCCAAACTGTGGTAAGGAGACTTTTGCGAGCAACAAGCTTTTCTTGGGGATAAATGGACTGACTGTCTTGCAAACGACACAGCACTACACGGGCCAGCCTATCGGCTCGCAAGCCCCGCTAAGTCTTGACCATACATGCCAAATCCCTTCGAGAGCCCGGCTCCTTAAGTCCCCTTCCCTTCTCTGCCTCCAACTCTTGTCCAGGTGAGAATGACGGCGCTGTGCAATCAAAGTCTTCTCTTAAAAGCCCGTAAAACACGGAGAGGGGAAGCGCTTTGCAAATATTAATTAAGTCGACGCCTTTTATTTTCCCACATCTTTCTGCTTTATGCAGGAGACAAAATCATTTTGCGCCTCGCTTTCGGCTACAAAGACGCTAGCTAGCAGCCTGCACGCGTCCTCCATCCCTTGATTGGCACATTGCATTTTCACATGGGGCCAGCGCTTAATTAGCGGCATCCACTAGTCCACTTTCTCCATCTCTCCACCTCGCTCTCACTCTCTCTCTCTTCGACTCAATTTACATCAAAGCCACTCAACAATTCACTCGACTGATTACAACATTTTTTTAAAAAATCCACCAACTTTGGGTCATTGCAGAGCCCCTAGCGGCCCTTTTTGGCAACCTATTAAAAAAATGTATTTCAAGTTTTTTAAATTGGGCCCTTATCCTAGATTTTTTTGGATTTTTTTGGGGCCCTACAATTTTTTTGGGGCCTATAATCAAAGTATTGCGCCTTTTTGGGGCCCTACAATTTTTTTGGGGCCTATAATCAAAGTATTGCGCCTTTTTGGGGCCCTACAATTTTTTTGGGGCCTATAATCAAAGTATTGCGCCTTTTTGGGGCCCTACAATTTTTTTGGGCCCTTATCTTGTAGGTCATTACAAAAAAAAATTTTTTTTTTTAAATTTTGGCCCTATTCGAAGGGCCCTTATCGCTCGCGACCCTATAAACCCGGTCTCGGTCATTTATTTTTATTTCTAAGTAAAAAAAAAAAAAAAAAAAAAAAAATGGCGACTCTCAGACTTTTTTTTAAATATATTTTTTCGTTAAACTCGATGTTGTCAAATATCTCAAAGCATCAAAAAGCACTCGTCGAACCATTTCGAAGATTGAGTCGAAACCTTGTTTGCTGGACGGATGTTAATCACACAAACACTCCTCCTTAGCGCTCCCTTTTTACAAAGTGGACTTTAAATTGTAACCGAACATCTCGATCCTGTCTGCTTGATGGATACGAGTGGCACGTCTCCTCGAGACAAATTGACCGAGTCAAGAGAAGGGGCAGTAAAAAAGTTGGACGACAACGACGCGGGGCACTGGTTTTAATCTTCGAAATGCGTATAACCAACGGTAATAAAAGTGAGCCCCCCTCATCAAACTTTTCTCGCCCTCCGGATGAGCGAGGGGGGTCGGGGTGACAGCGCGAGCGCTAATGAGCTACTGAGTTATGGCTCTGTTTTGGCGGAGCGTGCGGCACGCCGGCAAGAGACCGCGCGTCACTGCGACACGGCACTGCACGGCTTTTGCGGTCGCACTCCCGGGCTCGTCGCTGCGGAAAGACGCCGACGAAAACCAACCCAAAATTAAAAAAACAAACAATAATAACAATATTCCCAAACTATCCCTTAATTTAATAAACAAACCAAAAAAACACCGCGGTTAAAAAATGATGAAAAGCTGCTGCACCTGCGCACTCTTCAAAGAACGTCGCAAACCCCTCAATTTCGAGCTCCCTCTCCATCATTTTTCAATCAAGTTTCCCTCTCCAAATTATTAGACAAGATACACACAAATTCTAACTAAAAAACCCCTCAAAAAAAAAAAAAAAATTTTTTTTCCTTCAAACTTGAAGGATCACATTTTGATCAATAAAAGAACAGTGTGCGTCCCATTATCATTCTTAGCCACAACTCGGGCCGTGTTTGAAACACTCTGTCACTCTGACAGCGACATAACGGCGACGAGGTCCGGGGCCGTGTCGTGTAGCCGTCAGCTGCGCTCGGCCGCCTCACCCGTCCACCGCCTTAAGTCCCCGGGCCGCTCCAGTGCGCGATGCCCCCCCTTTCAATGGCTACAGAGAGCGAGCGAGAGAGAGACGAGTGCACAAAAGGACTGAAACCGGGAGCCCAGAAGGCACCCTACAGTGGCGAGAGAAAGAAGTGGAGTGGATGAATATGGGTTGGGGGCGCCCGCACTTCTTTACAACACCCCTCCCGACCCCTCCTTCTTACACTCCCCTCGCCCCTTTCCACTTCCTTCAAACTTCTTTCCATCTTTCTGTCGTTGGTTAAGAGTCGACCAAAATGACAATAGTTTGCCAACAAAAGACGACAGCAAGTCGGTGAGCCGAGCACACAAAGCCATTACAAAACCGACCTCGCGCAATTGTAATGATAATAATAATAACAATAAATAATGATAACAAACAGTTTGTCCCGTTTTTTTTTTTTCACATCTCTTTTTTTATTTTATTAAGTGAGAAATTTAATTACAAGGCGGTCAATGTCGCCCGAATTGCAATTTCGTCGCAAAACGCAGACAAAGTCCACTCGATCGCGTCGGAGAAAATAATTAAAGAGATGGCGGCACGTCGGGACAGTTTTTACGTAGAAATTCGTGCTTTTGGTTTTTAGCGAGCGTAACAATATGCAAAATGCTTACAAAGAAAGCACAGTAACATATGGCAAAGCATTATTGATAACAATGACAGCACAGAGAAAAAGGCTTAAAAAAAATTTTAATTTACACGATGTGCGTAAACCAATTTATTAAATTTTTGTTAAAATTTTCTTGGGACTCTTGGCACCACCTGCCAATCACTCGCGGTGGTCATGCGAGGGACAATCTCCCCTTTCCACCTGTAAGGGCGTGCGCTGTCCACTTTATAGGCGTGTCCTTGTGCCATTGAGCCAACCTTATCGGATAGAAGATGAGTAGAAGGGAGAGTTAAAAAAGGAGAGAATAAAAAAGAGTGAGGGGGGAATTTAAGGAGAGAGCGAGAGAGAGAGACGCGAGTTTGATGACAAGATAGCAACGAAACCCAGAGGCACCGCCAACTAAAAATGAGTCTTGTGTTCCAAAACAGTAAAGATCCCTCTTGAGGATAACCGACTTTCTTTTATTCTAAATACAAAATGCACGTCCAACCGACCCCTCGCCCATTCTGCGCGTCTTTAAAGCCGACTCGGATTTCACGAGAAACGCAACAAACACCCGCGAGGCATATTGAGATGGGGCCGTGAAAAATAGACGCCTTGCTAGATTCTTTTGCGCATGTTAGGTTGGGTTGAAGAATCGAAAGGAGGAGGGAATGGAAAAATCTGTTTAAATCAAGAGTCGGGCAGGTTTAAAGTGTCCAATTACAATTTTAGTGGTCGTTGAATTACAGAAAAGCGTAAATTTGGGGGTTTTTTGTGAATGGAAACGTAAATTTTATGATTTTTGATCAGTTAAAATGGTAAAATTTGGTGATTTCTGACCATAAAAAACGTAAATTTTATGATTTTTGACCATGAAAAACGTGAATTTTGTGATTTTTATTCCGAAAAACGTAAATTTGTTGTTTTTTTTAGCATTTAAAAGATAAATTTGGTGAATTTTTACCATTACAAAAGTAAATTTGGTGATTTTTGAGCATTAAAAACATAAATTTGGTGATTTATGAGCACTAAAAACATAAATTTGGTGATTTTTGAGCATTAAAAACATATATTTGGTAATAAATTACCATTAAAAACGCAAAATTGGTAATAAATTACCATAAAAAACGCAAAATTGGTAATAAATTACCATTAAAAACGTAAATTTGGCAATAAATTACCATTAAAAACGTAAATTTGGCAATAAATTACCATTAAAAACGTAAATTTGGCAATAAATTACCATTAACAATGTAAAATGTAAATTTGGTAATTTTTGACCAATAAAAACCTTAAATTTTGTCATTTTTTAACCATTAAAAACCTTAAATTTGATGATTTTTCCACCACGAAAATCGCAACACAAATTTTTCATCCCCTACATTTTATAAGATTAAAAAAAAAAATTTACTTTTTAAAAATTGCCGTCATTTGATAAAATTAATTTGAACTTTTGTGTGTGTATTGTCAACTCTTTGCTCACTTTGCATCAAGTGACGAGTCATGTGTAAATATTGAACTTGATCAGATTGCAAGCAGCAAACGTGTTGACTTTTCGCTCACAATTTCACTTACTTTTATCGCCCATTTTTAAAAGCTGGTATAACACGTTCAACAGAGAGCGAGCAAAAGAAAATAAAAATAAAAAAAAAAAAAACCAAAAAAAAAAGAGGAGAAATAAAGTGTGGAATCGAGCGACTTCATTTTAATTTGGACTCGTAATTGCGATAATTTGGTCGGATATCATCAGCATGAACAAACATTTTTTCTGACACAAAAATGAGATTCAACACCTTCCTTTAATAAGATCTGTCGCTCGTCGATATAGGAGCGGGAGACGGAAATTATCATTTTCAAACTCGAATAGAAAATAAAAAAAAGGGAAAAAATCTCTCTCGAAGGAGAAGAAAAATAAAAAAAAAAAGTTTAAAAAAAAATGAGGAAAATTCTCTGTTGATATAAAATCTTAAAATATACATTTGCCTAAACTTTGTAATTACTTTCTCTCACTTATTTATGCTTAATAAACATAAGAAAATGGTATTAAAAATTAATGATGTATTAAGAGTTTTCAAACGGAGGAGAGAGAGAGAGAGAGAGAGGAAGAAATCGGCCGTTTTTATTTTTTAATTCGATACATTTTATAATTATAAATAATAATTAGAAGTAATATTTAAATCCCCTTATGCGGAAAAAAATTAATACTAATTTTTTTTTCATATTAAATTTTGTTATTTTAATTAATTTAATCAAAATTAGGCTTGTTTAACCAAAAATTGGCGTTTTATGACCAAAAATTGACTTTTTTTTAACCAAAATTTGCGATTTTTAATTTAAATTTGCCGTTTTAAACCAGAATTTGCAATTTTTTAACCCAAATTTGCGACTTTTAACAAATATTTGCGATTTTAACTTACATTTGCCGTTTTTAACTAAAAAATATCATTTTAAACCCAAATTTACCATTTTAAACCCAAATTTACCATTTTAAACCCAAATTTACCATTTTAAACCAAAATTTACCATTTTTAACCATTTTTAACCATTTTTTACCAAAATTTACCATCTTTAACCATTTTTTACCAAAATTTACCATCTTTAACCATTTTTTACCAAAATTTACCAATTTTAACCATTTTTTACCAAAATTTACCACTGTTCACCAAATTTAACCACTTTTAACCAAAATTTACTACTTTTAACTAAAATTTACCACTTTTAACCATTTTTTTAAACACAAAATGACCATTTTGTCCAAAAATTCACACACATTGAAAAATTTCCAAAATCCACCCCGTGACAAATTAAACCTCAAATCCAAACAACACACAAATACAAAAAGGAAAATTTCATGACTAAAAATTGCATTTACAAAAAAGAAAAAAAAGAAAAAAAAAAAAAGAGTCCTTTCAGCAATTTCCCATCGACCCTTAACTGAGCAGTGAATATTGGCGACTAGTCCCTCTCCAGCCAACTCATATGAAATAGGGAGCAGCAAAACCTGCTACCAGGGGTGCTGTGTCATCCAATAAATGGTCCCTGACAAATGACTTTCTGATAGAGGCACACTCGCACACGGACTTCTCCATCCAATATATTGAAGCAAAACGAGGACGACCACCAGGCGGCGCCACCACACGACCACTGCCCGCCCTCACACTCGTTTCCCAAGCTCCAAAGCTCCAATGCCCAATATTATCATAAAAAAACAAAAAAAAAATCCACCAAAGCGCTCCAAACAAAAACAAATGAAAAGGAAAAACCCGATAAGAGCCGCACACAACCCGCAAAAACACACCCGCAACTCACCGTCCCCCCGCGTTCGACCAATCCCAAAACAAAACAAAAAAAACAACAAAATCTGCACCATCACTCCCCCCTTCCCCCCACCGCCGGAAGTGTATCGACTAACTAATCAGCAAGAGCCGCGTCGTCGCTTCTGCTACAGGTGGCGCTCCATCTTCCCCTCTTGGCCGACGAGCACATGCTCGAGTGGACAAACGCGACACCGGACAGATGGTCGGTGTGGCTCGCACGCAGAGTCATTTCTCTTGCCAGATTTCCTCCTCGTCCGTCTCTTATCGCGTGTCGAGTCCGCGATGGGGGATCAATAAAAACACCTCCGAGGCGCTGATACAGGAAATCACGACCAACAACGCCGACTGGACTCGCGAAAAGCTCTTTTTTTCAAAGCCCCACATCGGGCCAGTCTACCAACACTGATAGCGGAACAAAGTGTTCAACCAACGGCTCCCGATAAGGAGCAAATCCGAAAAGATTCTCAAATAACAAACACGAAAAAGCAAGCTCCTTCTTTTTTCACGGCTCTTCCCTCCCTACACCAACGCTGATGAATATCAAGCGTCGCAAACCCTTTCGAGAACAAGACGCGGCCTTCAATGGAATAAAGAGGGGATTTTTGCCGTGTCACATGCGAAGGGAGGGATTGGTGTTGAGGGGAGCGAGAGAATGGGCGCGCAAGGAGATGGAGGGATCGGAAACCCGACGTGGCGTGGCGGGATCTTTTGTGCGCGACCGCCAGGGACAGTTACCGGCCAGGCCCACCCCCGAGGTGTCGGCCGAGTTCTCAAGCTACTGCGGTGGGGCCGCTGGGGAGGGCGACGCTTGTGGCGCGCTGTGGCTTGCCTCGAGTTTGTGCCCAAAACCACAAGTTCCGAGCCCGGTGCGGGACGTCCGTGCACCGGTTCCCAAAGCATCACACCCCGGACAACATTTTCCTCTTTCACGGATAACCAAAAAAATTAGGTATTTTTTTTTCTATTTAATTTTTTCAATTTAATTCGCAATCCATCAATCACTCTTGACCCTAATTTATCAATTTGGAAAACAGGGCGTGTTCGGACGCCAAATCAACATCAATAAATTTTTTCCCGCGCATCTTTCATCTCCAACATCCCCCGGGTCCTGCAAACCCTCTTACGTCGACATTTTAATTACACCCAACACGAGATGCGCGAGAGGGGAAAAGTGGAGAGGCAGAAAGAGGAAATTAATGGCTTAAATTCCATATTTAGATTACGTCATACAGACCATCTGTTGGTCGAGTCTCCCGGCTACCAGAGGGGAAAGGAAATATAAGTCCCCTTTGTTTTCCACTCCCCTCGATCCGAGGGCGGACCTGAGAACGGACCAGTGATGCTGAATGCTGATCAGCGCTCTGCGCCAGATGGGGGTCCCATCGAGGGTCCCATAATTTGCATAAAATTATTATTTTAATTCCACAAATTTTATTCCCCAAAAATCGAAAATTCGCTCGGCCGGCTCGTCACGCGCTCGCCCAATATCGGGACTTAATTCCGAGCCAATTAAGAGGCGAGCAGGTCCGAACTCCGAATGGCATTTTGTCGATGGCAAAACGCTTTCGCTTCATCAGCTCGGCTCAAAGTGTGGAGGTGGACGGTGGACGGCGGACCTTGTATGTGCTGGTCGCAGAAACGTAATGACTTAGAAGAGATCCTGTGTTGCATGTTGCTTCATTAGGGGGACAAGAGGGGGCGCTGCCAACGTCATTCAGACGTGTCTCAATCACCGATAATTAAAGGTAAATAACGAGAATCGAACCCCCACCCCCCCATTCTCGATAATACGATGCCATCACGTGACAACACATCAATAATATTCCAACAAAAAAGAAAGAAAAAGAAAAAAAAATCCAAGCCGTTAATGGAACCAGCGAGAGTTTCACGGGGATGGGCTGGTGCCCCCCCGCCCCCTAAAAATTGCCAACTCTCATGCGTGGTGTGAATTCGGGCATTTGTAACAGGTGCATGTTCGTGGACCCCCTTTTATACTTCTTACACTGCATGCTTTTTCCCAAAGAGGATTGCAGAGCCCGCTTTAAGCTCGCTATCGACACAACCTTAACAGCACCAAAGGGAGAGGGTGGAAACACACAATTATCCTTTTTAAAAGCCCTAGCGACGCAAACACGCATATACATTCGCTACCCCCACCCAACAAATCCAAAAACACAACCAAAAAAAAATCCACCAATCGTAATCTGATATTTCCGAACACAACAACAACAAACAAACAAACAAACAAATCGAAAAAAAAAAATCAAGTTAAGTCCGTTGCTGAAACTCGTCGAAAATCAATGGGAAAAAGGGGACTGTGTGGGGGCTGGGGGGGCGAAATACCCTACGGTCCAGTTGGTATCAGTCATCGCCATTCAACATGTTTCTATCCACTTTGTAAACCTCTCATCCCATATCTATTTATACAAAAAAGAAAAGAAAAAAAAGAAACCTTTTGAAACGCGTGTTTTGCATTCCAAAGAGCGAGCGCATCTTTAGCAGCAGAGAGCAAATTATCATTGCTTCAAATTCAAATTTAGAAATGGAATTCAACGCCTCTTGAAACGCGAGATGACCGTATTACGAAACCAACCGGTCTCCGATTGCATCCGTGTATACAAATCGATTTCAGGTGCCTCCGCCTTAACCCTTTCGCTGCTCGTCAAGACTCCGACTCTTTTGTCCCGACATCTAAAGAAATAAACAGAAAACGCGTCTCCAAACGCGTCGCAATCAATGCGATACCTTTGTTTACATCTTAACCCTTTTAAAAACCAAAAAAAAAAAATTATTTATTTTATTTTATTATTATTATTTATTCCTCCTCCTTAACGAGATTTACAACTCCCGAAACACCCAATTTGGTCATCACTCGAGCAGATGTTGTCCGCCCCGCTCACTCCCGCCCCCGACACATGGCACGTGGCCAAAACGCGTGCTCCCCTCGAACGGCCCAAGAACTCACAAAAGCACCTAGTTATCGTCGAGAGGAGATTTTCGTCGCTCGACAAAGATGCCAGGTGGGCATAAACCACCCACTCGTCTCGCACAAAAGAAGTTGCGCACGTGGCACCCATCACGCATGCGCGCGCTTCTTAAAAATTGATGCGGACAGATTGCCGCTTCGAGGGAATGGAGCGCAGGGAGACAAAAGACGGGATGCATCGCATCCCCCACTGACTAGATGCTAAAAACACGCGCCAAACGCACTCCATCCACCCCCCCCCCCCCTTCGACCCGTCACTCACCGCCGCCATCTCGAGGGATCGCGCGCGTCAATTTGTCGCGGACCCATCCTCGGGTTTGGTCACCAGCCGCAACCCGCACATCGCTTACCTGCAGCCGCAGATCATTCATTCCAACACCGGCTGCGTCACCGCCCGACTCCGTCCATCCTTCATCATTTATGCGAACATTTCGCCCACCCAAAAAAAAATATATAATTATATATGCACAAAAAAAAAAAAAAATTTTTTTTTATATTTTTTTTATAATTATTATCCGGCATTGCAGGTTTTCTAACCCCAATTTGCAAGCTCATACCGAGGAATGATTTTTAAAGGGTGTGGATGGAGCGAGCAGAGAGTTGATTTAATCTAATTTACTCGACGTAATTACCCAGCCAAGATGGAGGGGCAAAAGACTCGTGCTAAGATATCATTATTTTCTGCCCGGGATGTTGCCGAGTGAAAATTCGTGCAGATTAGCACCTGATACGTGTAATTTGACTCGCACATCACCTGAGCGCGCGTAAAAGCGCACAAAAGTACACAAAACAAAAAAAAATAGAAAACTCCTAACGACAATTTTCACTACGACATACGGTGTACACACAACTGCTCTAAGAATTTGTTTCATTAAACGGAGTGGGAGTCAAACGTCATTAAGGAAACGGCGCCACTGCGCATCTCCCAACTCATCAATTAGCGCAGCGCATCGATCGCATCGATTGCACGAGAGAGAGCGCGATCCAAAGAAATACATAAATCTAAACAAAAACTTACATCATTGCTTGGATTTCGGTGGTGAACCATGCAGACGCGCTGGCGGGGTTCCGCGAACTTGCGCCGGGGGATCCGTCGGTTGTCTAATACAGCAAGAAAAATGACAAAATCAATCATTTGAGCAACTGCCAAACTCAACACGCGTCGCCAAACACGAGTAATTAACAAAGTGGACTCGCAAACAACGACAAAACAACGAAACGGGGGCGGGAAACGAGGAAAACCAAACTTCGAGGGATCAGTGGACTTAAAGGACTCTCTTTTCATCGTATATAATGTGATTTCAAATTACTACAACTTTTTTTTTTTCCAAAAAAAAACTGAAGGAACCATTTAAGTGGATTTAAGTTTCTCGAGAGTCCGAGTCTGTTAAGGGCGGGCAAATTGTCAATCCTTTGAACCCCTTTCTTTTGGCCTCTTGTCAATAATCGAGGGGTAGTAGAAAAACATGGGAGTGCAGGAGTCATTTTCCAGCCTCCATGGGCGGATTAAAGGCGCGATGGGGTGAGGAGAATGAAAACGAGGGCACTTACTTGTTTAAAAATAGCCATCAAAAACCTACTTTCCACTTTCTCCAAAATAACTTATTTCTAAGAGGCTTAAAACACATTTCTCCACTTCCCGCCACCTCTCCACACCCCTATAGACAATTTTAGACAATTCAAAAACAATTATTTCGAGCCGTGCAGGGAAATTCGGGGGCAGCGAGCAATTCGTCGACTTTTTATCCGAAAATTATCAACCCTTCGCCACACAGCGTGCAGAATTTTTGATTGACGTGGAATTATTATAAGCACGGTGCTCTTTGTACACACGGCCGAGCAAAATGTATTTTCACTCGAGTGGGTGATGGGATTAGTCGAGAGGCCAATCCCTTTGAGCGCGATCTGCAGCCCACATAAGCCCCTATAGAAACCTCTTGGAGCAAAAGTGAAGGAAGACTTCTTCTCCTTCTCCTTCTCCTTCTCCCGACCCCAGACCCAAAACACCGGCTCCAACAAACGGCCGGCTAATTCATGCCCCCTATTTTAAACTGACAAACTAATTCGAGTGTGAGCTTCAAATTAGCCATTATGCAAAATGGATGCGAAGAATTGCTATTTGCACGCGTCTCCCGCCCCCCTTCCTCCCCCCGTCTCTTTTGCCATTTCTCACGACCGTTTTACGACTATGGAAACTGACCAGCCGTTAAAATGGCAGCCACTCTCGACGACTTTGTAGCCCTTTCAAACCGGGTTCCCTTCATTTACATTTACAGCTCACTTTTATTGGCCGGCCAGGTGAGAAAAAGGGTTATCGCCAAAAAATTCCACGCCTGTATATATATTCCGTCGTTAAACGCAAATTGATGGCACCTTAACACCATAAACCGAGCGCCGCTTCTCGCTTTCCCCTTTAACCCTTTTAACTCCTGCAAAGAAAGAATTAAAAAAAAAAATTTTAAATATATATATTTTTTTTAGCGTTCTGTCCTTTCGCCTGTCGCGTTGTGATAATCAGCCATTCTTATGTTTCAATTATAATTAACAAAAGTGAGAATTTTCCCGCTCACTCCATTCAGCTCTTAATCCTACCGGCCTATATAATACCGTCTAATTCTCCAATAAATATGCGAGCTCATACGAGCGTCACAACGTTAGCGAGCCTTGTTCGAGGCTAAATTCATCTCAACCAATCATAGCAACGGGTCGCGGACCACCGCCAAAAACACCCCTCGTGGTCGACCGAGCGATGGCCCAAATTAAAACAAAAATAAAAACAAAAACAAATTTTAATCAATTTAATATTTGACTTTTATTCCAATTAAATAAACAACAATTCTCCGAGCACATTCTTGCAACTTTCCACTCGGAAATAAAATTTTTAAAAAAATAAAAAAAATAAAAATAAAAATAAAAATTCACATCATTAAGATAAAACGCCATAAAACGTGCACAGTCCGAGTCATATTTACATAAAGGGCAAAAAGAGATTGAATGCACGAGTCCATTTATGAGATAAGAAGAAAAAAAAACATAAAAAAAAAAATGGAGGTGCCAAACAACCAAAAGCAACACAAAAAAAAAAAGGTAGATGGAATCCGCCGCCATCACTTGCGCCCCAAACACATTTCCCCTGGTTTACCCATAAACACAGTCAAAGAAATCAGAAAGCGGGGGCGCGAACGCGAGAATACACCCCCAAAGATAGAATCGAACTTCATCAGAGGACACAACAACAACAAAAGCCTTCGACTCAATCTACCTCAAAGGCACCATGTGATGCACTTTACAAAAGCGTCTCGGTCCGGACCAAAAAGCACTTGGCGTTTCATATACACAACATAAAAGAAAAATATCCTTTACATCAACAAAACAAAAACAAACAAAACAAAAAAAAAACCCCAACGCAACCCTTTCGCGTTCGGCCACTTTGCATGAGCTCATCTCATCTCATTGCTCGAATTGATGAGACGAAAATAAGTTAAGACACGAACAACGCACGCGCTCTTTGTCTTCCCTTTCTCTTTCTTTTTCTTCCTCTTCCCCAATTTGCAACGATGCCGGACTTTGGCGTGCAGCTTCAAGCGCGCATGCGCACTTAATTCTACCGAGGCCCCGCCTTTGCCCGGCTCCTCCTGATTAGTAATAATTAACATGCTCGGCCTGCCACGCGGGGCTATTGCCAACAGCTGCGTTCGTGCTGCGTTGCTCGTGTCGTTTTCTTCGACCGCCCTTGTACAACCCCCCACCCACACCCCCCCGCGAGAAACACCATCCGAGTGCAAGGTGGAAGCGGAAAAATAGAAAAACAAGCGAAAAAGAGAAAAATTGCTCGACAAAATTGGCCGACATGTCTATTAAATAAGTTGAAAAGTCGATCGGAATCAAGGCATCGCAAACAAGATGAGTAAGCAAAACTTTACAACTCTTTCCTTCCCTTTTTTTATGCGCAAACACGAGCACGACACTCGAATTTATAGCTCTCTTAACGCAGATGAGACGCACTTCGCTGCAACGAGGGCGATGGGTATTTTGCGGGTAAGCCGCCATCGGAGGTTGCGGGGTGGGAGGCGGAGGAGCGAAAGGAAGAGAAGAGAGAAGAGGGTCTTCTCTTCTCCTCCTCTTCTTCTTTCCCTTCCCCTTCCCCGGCCTGCGAGGCACGCATTGCCACTCTCTCGCATGCAAATGGACTCCAAATGAGAACTGATTTACGCAGATCAGAAGCGTCATTTGCATCCGAGGGAGAGGGAAAACGAGGAGGAGAAAAGACGAAACAAGGTCGCGGAATGGGAGCAATTTGGAGGTGGAAAATCGGAAAATCCTTCAAAAAAAGTGACAGATCAAAGTCGACTTAAAAAAGAAGCGACCGGATGCAAATGGACCCTTTGTTTGAAACGGATCAGTATAGATCGATGTACGTTTCCCAGCTTTTCTCTCTTTTTCTCCATCATTAACATTTTAATAGCGCAGCCACGTGGCCAATAACCAAAGCGCCGTCAACCCTTTGCTTCCCCTTCGACGCGCATCGCGTAGCAACCGGATGCTGTTGCCATGGCGACCCCATACGTCTGAATTTAATTCTCGCGCGTCCATCAAACCTCGATTAAAATCAATCGATGCAAAAAAAACTCGATACAAATTCCCCCCCCCCCCCCAAAAAAAATATATTTTTTAAATTTAAAATTTTAAAATTTATTTTTTTCTTAATTATGTTTGTTACAGCTTATTGGCTGCACTCGGGTGTCGTAATTAAGAGGGCGTGCAATCATCCAACTGGTGCCTGTTTCCTCGTGTTTTTCACATAATTACAAACTCAAAATGTTACAGTGCCTTAATAAAGGAGGGAATGGAAAGTTGAGTTTTCGGGGGGAGGATGGGGGGTTCGCCTCGTTCGTCTTCGTGACAAGTATGAATTACCACGTAAAGAGAGAATGTGTACATGTACAGGTGCAAGTGAATTGTCTTTATGGCTGGAGGTGCAGCGAAGCAGGCGGCGCAAAGGGTTAAAGCTTAAATCACATCACGTGTCAAAAATTACTGTTTCTGAGCGGCCAGTTGCAATCTCGTTGTGTACAACACACTAAAGCTTTTACCAAACATCGGCTGAAAACTGCCTCCATCTTACTCAATTTAATCTGCGCTTCGATGACAAGACGCAACGGACGCCCTCTATAAATCCGTCAAACGCGTGCATTTCAATTCCCGCAAAACAACTCGCATATTCCTCTCACTGAGTGGCGTCTTAATGGCCAACTAACGCCCCCCTGCGACACCAAAATGCGTGTTTTTTACATTTTGACCGATTACTCACCGATATCCAAATTTTAGAACATCGCCAAGACCGATTACCATACTGCCTCAAATAAAAGCCGGGGCGTTTATTAATTATTTGAAGCCCGGCGCTTCATCAGGCTAATTCCCTGAATCGCTGCCGACCACCCGGCGGTTAAACGGGCCCCGGCGTTAATTCGAGGCAGTACGGTATTGTCTAGACTTTGACCAATATCGATATTTTGCAGTATCGCCGATACCGATAATCGGTAACCGAATAAAAAATAATAAAACAATAATAATAATAATAATTTTAATTTTTAAAAAAATGAAACGATTGAGACGCCACATCTGCCATCTTGTTTCACCTCGTTACGAAGTAATTGGCCAAGAAGTGCCTGTTTCGTATCTAAACGCACTTCGAACAGGTCTCGTTATACCCATCTGCCATCAATCAAATTAAATCTATTGTACAACTTTTAGATCAAAGAAACCACCGAACTGTGTGATTACACATGACAGTGCAACACACACCCAACCAAACCAAACAAAAAAAATAAAATAAAAATACACACAATAATCCCCGCCTAATTTCTATTCCATCACGATCAATATGGCAACTAAATTACACCTCACATGTGTGGTCCCTGACCGACACCTGTCGTCCCAAAAAAATACAAAAAAAAACACAAAAAAAATTAAAAATTGAAAAATAAAAATTATCATACGGCGGCTTGACTCATCCAGCAGATGCAACTGGAATTTGATTCATCCCAAGCGTTGTGTTGGGCAATCCTTTGCTTCCTTCCAACTCCAATTACATACACTCAATTTTTTTGTCCCCACTGAGAAAAGGGTGAGTGAAATACCACGTCGGATTTAGTTAGACAAAACCTCGCAAATACTACGCAATCCGTGCATTCTTTGGGGGTGTAGTCACGCGCCACGTTCCTGCGTGGGTGTTCGCGGGGCCACCGCGGCCCACTGACTCACTTTTGGCGGCAGACTGGAGGCAAATATTATCGCATCAGACGCGAATAAGTCATTTTATTATTTCGTGCAAACAGGAAAGGGGGTCAGGATATCACTTGATAATTTTTCAATTTAATACCGGATTGAGTGAGTAACGATTTTTTTTTTTTTTTTAAAAAAAACAATTTTTTTTTTTAAAAATTTGCATAATTAACTTTGATTGATAGAACGATGATTAATTTTTTTTCCCCAAGTAGAAAAAGAAGAAAATTCCAATTTTTTTTAATATTATTAATTTTTTTTTAATTAGGTGCCCATCACCCAAAATGAGGAAAAGATTCGAGATATGGATGCGACACATTACATCTTTTTTTTTATTTTAAATTAAAATTTAAAAAAAAAAAATAATAATAAAAAGATGAGTTCGTATGACTCGCTTTCGTCGCTTTCAACGCCACCGATCAATTCCAACATGCACGTTGGATACAGTGAGTTAAAAACCGTTTATTATTATAATTATTATTCAAAAAAAGAAAAGAAAAAAGTTCCAATATTAACACGTGTGTGGCAAGAGGTGGTGGTGGTGGTGGGTACCCCGATTTGAACCGGTTCGTATCCACCCGCCAAACACTCCGCTGCACAGCTCGACACTTCCACTCTCGGCACGTTAACCGCTCGCTCCACCACTCGTCGTTTAGCGTGCGATCCGCCATTTGCGAGCTTACCTTTTGTTCAACGCACGCTGCGGAGCCACCCTGGTCCCTCTCGGTGTCCAACTTCCTCAGTTTGGCCTTCGGTTTAGTCATTTTACGCGATCTACAATTTCTTCAATGTGGACGCCGCCATTTTGCAACTCGGTCGCGCGTCAAAACCACGCATGCGCGACCGGGGCGATTCCACAATCTTCCGGGAGGGCGCGGTCGATGAATGAGTTTATTCGCAGAAAGGGCCCAACCTCGTTTCCATGAACATACTTTTATCCAACTATTTTATCCAAAAAAAAATAAAATAACAATTAAAAAAATATATATATATAAAAAAAAATGATAACGTAACCATCAACCAAACCCGAAATAAATAGATAACAAAATTCATTCAATCCCAGCCCTAATCAAAGCGGAAGTTTACTCTCATTGATTAAAAAAAAAAATAAAAATAAAAATTTTTTTTAAATTTTTTTTTGAAAAAGAATTAATTAAATTTTAAAACCCGGCAAAACATTATTTGTAAGCCGCTTGACCAGCTTGACCAGTAGTCCGTCGCGCGTAATCCTGTGCGAGCGAAAAACCCGTCTGCCCTCGCGACCAATGGAACAGGACCTTCCCCTCGTAAAGGATGGTGGTCTCGTGGTTTTCCACGTCCGCAACACCAAATAGTTCCCCGGGAAAAAATTCCCCCCACCCCAACGACCGCCGTCAAAACCCCGAAAACCCTCGTCAACATCACAACGCTCGCCGCCCGCCGGTCCCGCACGCCACCGCACGCACAACCGCACCCGGGCGTCCGATCCGGCCGCGCCAGGCGAACGAATTCAGCCAGGACCGAGGGGCGGGCGCTCATTATTAATTGAGGAGTGGTACACTCGGCATTCCTGCGTTCATTCACTCAAAACCACAAACTCCACTTTACGTGTTTACTGCGGGTGCCACCAGTGCCACTGCACAGTCGCCCTCGACCGAACAACCGACGCAGGGACGAGAACGAGAGAGCGAGCGCGCGGGCGAGAGAGAGAGAGTGAGTGTGTCGATACCAAGTCCGAGCAGATCATCGCCGTGTCCACCACTCACCCCCACACACGTTCACGTCCCGATGCATTTGCCCTTAGACCTGCACGGCTCCGGCGGCGTGGCCGACTCGCCCGACAAGATGACCGAATTCATCATGGGAGAACGACCGCTGAGCGAGGTGTTGAGCGAACACCCGGGCGAACTTGTGCGAACGGGCAGCCCGAATTTCGTGTGCAGCGTGCTGCCGTCCCACTGGCGTTCGAACAAGACGTTGCCAGTCGCGTTCAAAGTGGTCGCTCTGGGTGAAGTGGGCGACGGCACGACCGTCACCATCCGTGCGGGCAACGACGAGAACCACTGCGCGGAGCTGCGCAATTTCACGGCCATTATGAAGAACCAGGTGGCCAAATTCAACGATTTGAGATTTGTCGGACGGAGCGGACGCGGTGAGTACTTCTTTTTATCAACACACTTTTTTTTTCTTTTTCATTCTACCTTTTTTTATTCAAAACTTTTTGCGACTCCCGCGCTCCCACGTCGCCGCTCCATCTGTTGATCGGCTGCGGCGACAGCGCATGCGGGCGGCCGCTCCACCTCGCTCGGTTCACCGAGCCGCGCCGCTTCTTCCCGGCCTCCTAATTACTCAATCAACCGACACTCGCGCATCTGTTTACTCCTCCGCACCCAGATTATTACTCCGACACACCCAATCCCACATTTATATGAAAACAAAAACGAAAATATAAAAAAAAAAAAAAAAAAACCCACCCATAAAAACCCATCATAAAACTTTTGCCCAGGAAATAAAAAGTCAACTATAAAACGACCAAGTGATCAGTTCAATGTGGACTCTCGTCATGTCTTAAATTCTCTCACAATAAAAATCCCAAAAATAAAATTATAAAAAAAAAAAAAAAAAAAAAAAATACACGTTAAACCTGCTGCGAAACGACACCTATGAGAACCCAGTTACATACAAGGGTCCCCCCTTTGCACCTTTACAACAACGCACGTTTTAATTACAACATCGCGGCGGCGTGACCATTTCCAGCCTTTTTTTCCTCCCCGATCAAAAAATAGCTTTCCGATTGGGGTCAGTTGTTAGTGGTTGATACCCGAGGTATTAGTGGGCTACCTGTGGGGGGTTGCGGGTGGCTCGGACGAGGGGTTAGTGAGATGAAGGTGGATACGCTCGTGTGAGCGAGTGCGGCCAGCGCCAAGAGTGTCGCCCCGGCTAAGGGTTATGGGTTTAATGGTGATGGTGTTGGGGCCTTAAAGCCAGGGCACCCCTGAACGACCCATAAATCAGGTCGGTGGCCCCCGCCGATGCCAGAGTCCAATAGGTTTTATGGTGGCTCATAAAATCAGATGGAAGAGCCATTATTAAAATTGAAATCCAAGATGCAGGAAATCAAGTAAATAGACGCCCATTTTCGCGACCAGGTGACCGCAAAAGTTTACTGGCACCTGGCGAAGGGGTGAGCGAACAGACGCACGATCGGGTTACCGTTCGTGCTTTTCACCCGCGATTTGAACAATCCACTGCTTGTAAATATGATGTAAAGTCCGTATTTACTGTTTGTAAATTTGTAAACTGCAAATTGGTAACTGGTAGTCATTTCGTTCCGTTCTTAACGGATGTTTTGGAGAAATTCGTCCGTTTTCTTCTCGTTCACGCTCCACCGGTCCATCTCTTCGGTACACCTCTCCTGCAAATGATTTCCGATCATTACGTGTCTATCCGTTGTGGTTGCCAATGGAAACCAAATCTCTGTCTACCGTTTGGTCGATGGGCGCCACCATTTTAACCAGTGTTAAACCGTAAACGTTGTCTGGCGGTTAGTGGGCTACCACCCCTAAACCCATCCGTCCACGACCGCTATTAATTGGGACTGGACCTCTGAAATATGGTTGGGGGTAAAAAAAAAAAAAAAAATTTTTATTTTAAATTTGTTGTTATTTTTTTGAAAGGTGTTGTCGTTAAATGGAAGTGTCGTGGAGAACCCCTCGGTTGAAATGGATAAATGGGGTTCTTTTTATTTACGAGCGTGTCCACTACATGATGAGTTAATGAATAAAAGTGGTCACGATAAAATCCGCTGACCTTACAAAATAGGCCTAACACATTCCTCGTGTTCAAGGTTTTCCTTTCCCATCACTTTCTCACATTTATTTTTTAATTTTTTTTAAAAAAAAAATATTTTATTTATTTTTATATTTTTCTTTATTTTTCTCGCGCAGGAAAAAGTTTCAATTTGACTATTACTGTGAGCACATCGCCACCACAGGTGACTACTTACGGCAAAGCCATCAAAGTGACTGTAGATGGACCCCGAGAACCCAGAAGTAAAACACGTGAGCCTTATTTTCTCCTTTTTTGCTTTTCTTTTCCCGGAAACTTTGAATTTATATCATCGATTCTCGGAAAAGGCAAACAAAATATTGAAAAAAAAACTGTATCGAGGGTAGAGAGCGAGAGAGAGAGAGCTCGAGCTTGAAATACGAGCGCCATAAACGCTCAAAAACGCGCAAAAACGCAAAAATCTCGCATTAAAAATCGATCAAATTCACGCGATCAAAATTATGAAAGCTGTGAATCATCAGTGTCAACTCCCCTTGCCACAACTAATGATTTGAGGGGGAAAGACACTGTCCCCCTACCGTCCAAATATGACATTTGAGACACACTACTACCAACTGTGACTCAGCGCTTAGGATTAGAGTGAAGGGACAAACAGGGGCGGCCAAAAACGCATTAAAAAGACAAAAGTTTCGAGCAAAAATATTCCATAATAATAATAATAACATTAAAATGGCGGTTATCTCGGGGTTAGAAGGATTCGACGCGTCATAGCGACGAGTTGGTTGCAGGCTGCAACCGACAGGTGTGGGTGGACATGGGGCCACTAGGAAATTTCAATTGGAATGTGTCAGCGACTTGTCAACTGGGACGCGGCTTTAGGATTGCACTCGGAAAATTGAGTGGACTTTGTTTGTTCTTACCCTCCTACGCTTCCTTTCTCTAACACAATTCCCGCCATCTTTTCATCTTTGAGTGATTTTTTTTTTATTATTATTTTTTTAATATTAAAAAAAAGATCAGATTTCCGTTTATTTTTTGTGAAAATAAATTAATTCGAATATTTACTCGATTACATCATCGATATACAATTTGTTTTTCTGTCCACTTCCGGCTTGTCTAATCACTCGGTGTATTTGTTTGGGTGTGGGGAGGGTGTGGTAGGGTGAACAAAAAATTGAAGGTGCGGTGTTGGAGGTCGCCAAGGTGGTTTTCGTGGGCACACACGAGCTTGTGGTCATCATCGGTGTAATCTGAAGCTTCCTTCGAGCTTGGTGTGGTTTCTCTCGCTCGTTGTGTGCTTCGACCTGCGCGAGATTCCTAGTTTTCTTGTTTGCCCATCCGAGGCCACTTTTACGCTTTTAAAACGCCATCTTTTTCTTTTATTTCGAGCAGCGACGAGTGTCCCTACGACTAATTTCTGTGACTCCTCTAATCGAAGTGCAGAGACAAACAAAAAAAGAGAGAGAGAGGGAGAGGGAAAAAACACTGATAATAGACTTGGTGTTTCTTTCGCTGGCTGTGGCTTTCCTCGGTGGCTTTGCTAACCCAATCAATGAAGCTACAACCCTTTAAGGTCATTACACTGCGAACTAACATCCCGTAAATTTCCAATATACGTAAGGCCTAAACAATTCACGCGGCACTTGAAACGTAGGGAATTTTAAATTCGAATAATATTTTGGTTTGAGCATCCGGATAAATTGTGGGGTGATATCAACAATTTCGATCAATTACGGGCCGGTTTTTATTGCTTTGTTTTGGATATTTTTATTCGTTTGAATGGATTTTTCTGCATTTTTGATTGATTTCAATGAATTTTTCTGCATTTTTGATTAATATAAACGGATTTTTCTGCATTTTTAATTCATTTTTCTGCATTTTTAATTTATTTTTCTGCATTTTTAATTTATTTAAATGGATTTTTCTGCATTTTTGATTAATTTAAATGGATTTTTCTGCATTTTTGATTAATTTAAATGGATTTTTCTGCATTATTAATTAATTTAAATGGATTTTTCTGCATTTTAAACCAATTTAAATGAATTTTTTGCATTTAAAATCATTTAAAATCAATTTTTCTGCATTTTAAATCCATTCAAACCAATTTCTCTGCATTTTAAATCCACACAAACCAATTTCTCTGCATTTTAAATCCATTCAAACCAATTTCTCAGCATTTCAACTCATTCATTGAAATTTTTCAATCCACTCAAATGAATTAATATTCCCCCGCCCCACCCAAATCAGCCAAATCCCCAAATCGAACAAATTACGGCGTGTTTGTTGCCATATTGGCACGGGGATCAAACTCCAAGTTAGTTGTTTAACTTTTATCAGTGCAGCGAGCAGATTAGGCCACTGGCGCACGGCTTTGCTCAGGAAATTGAGAAGGAAGCCAATGTTTTTGATAAAGGCTGCAATGATCATTAAAAGAGCAGGCCAACGTCGAATAAATAAATCTCTCGCAACCGTTAACCCCCCTCATCCTCACCCTTTAATCTCGCCGATTAAAAGCCACCATCTTTTCGCCGTCCTGGACATTGATGTATGAATCCGCGCCCGTGCAGCGAATCTTGCATAACAAGCGCCGTGTCCGCCCGCGCGCCCGAAGATGCGCCGATCTATTGACACGAGTTTCCCGTGTAACACGTCGATAAAGCAACAAACCCGTTCTGCTCCTTTGCCCGTGTATTATTTCAACGTCCAATTAAGAAACTCGCTCATCAAACAACCCAGATAAATTCCACGCCCAACCTAGCACCTCTTCGCTTGCGGTCGCAAACTCCATGCAAATTCATCACACTCGAAAACTCGCCCAACATTTCCACTAAACTCAAACTTCGTGACAATTTGATTTCCTGCACATATTTCCCATTTATCTCCCAACTCCATATCCGGCTCCCCGCACCACGTCGCCACTCGCACGCAGGTACACACACAAACCCACTGTTTCCGCTCAAACTCGTCACCAATTCACACCCCCGCGTTTCTGTTTCCTCTCATATAAAAACGACAAAACAAATACAACAATCGCCATATTGTTCCTGCACATTTTTTCATTCATTTTTCTTCGCAAAATGATTGGTGCCCCTGCCATCTGGCTTATTCGTTTTGGTTATGCCACCCTCCATTCACCTTCCCCCCTTCCCCGCCCCCTTTTGCATTATTAGCAGTTCCGCCGACGTGCACATGGCAATTTAACTGCTGCTCGCATATTGATCACGTTTTATTATCATACACCACCCTCGTTGCGCCTAAAAACGCAGATAATCTATTTTAAATTCTTAAAATAAAAGCTCCAATTCGGGCTACCGGCGAGTCTTATTCGCTTGATTGGGTTGGGTGGGTCGGCGAAGAGCAGAGCAGGGCGCCCGTGGGCTGTTGTGTGCGGGGGTGTGGTGGATGGAGGGGTGTTTATGTGGCGCGGCTGCCTTGGCTGCTTTAATTGCGCAGGGAGGAAGAGATAGAGACGAAAATCAATGCGAGACAAGTCCAGCGAGTGCATCATGCAGCTGTGCAGTCGTAGTGGAAAAGCAAGGGACAGCAGCATCGATTAGCAAAGAGTGTGGTCAGCCGGAAGTGCCCTCCTTTTAACGCTCGAGGTTCCCCGCCAATGATGTGGCTCTCCACAGCGCCGGGAGAACTGCATTCACCCAGAAAACACCTTAACATACACAAAAGGAATGCAGCGACTTGACCAAAATCACAGAAAAACGCACAAATGAAAATGAATTAAAATTTCAATCGATTTAATTCCCAGAATTCTCAGAAGCGAAAAATTTTAAATTAAATCCAACTTGGCATTTCGTGTCCATAAATTATTAGTTCGGTCAAAACTCAAAAGGAGCGAAGGGGGTGTGGGTGAAGTGTATCAAACTCGTTCGGACCGAAAACCTTTAATTTGAGTTGAAAAACTCCTCCCAAGTGCTCGTCGATATATGCAAAGCAGCCGTGATGAATATGCATGTAGTCTAACTTTACAAGGTGACGCTTGAATGGATTCGCGTATTGAATCCGCACACGAGTCACACACACACAAACAAAACATAAAACACAATTTTACAAAATGTTCAACGACTCCCGGAGATCAAAATCGTTCTTTTGTGCGACGAAACGCTCCACCTTTGTTTTCCCTGTCCCTTCTTACGCTTCCGTGAACCGAACATGGCCAAATTCGCTCTCGCAAACTCACATTTTTCTCTTTTTAATTTTAATTCGTAGAAAAGTTTTCGCAGAAATTTTCTACTTTTGGTTTTTAGTCGACATAACCTTCCGCTAACTTAAAAAAAAAATCTACGAGTCTTAACCCTAGCAGTACCAACCTAAAAAAAATCCCTTACTCACCCAACTTAGGTCATTTTTGACCCCAAGAATGAGTGAAAATGATTTTATTCTCCGAGTATTTCATGTTTATGAAGAAATTTAAGCAATTCCGTATTTGTTAAAAGAGAGCGACAAAAATAATTGACATTGTATTCAAAAGTAGTGAGTAAACAAAAGAATTTAGTGAAAAATTAATTTTTTTGCGATTTGTAGATCTATTATTTTTTTTTATTATTTGTTATGATGTTAAATGAAAATACATGAAATTTCAGAATAAAAAACACTTTTGGAGGTCAAAATTGACCCTAGGTTGGGTTAAATCCGCGTTAATTTAATGCGCGCGAGCAAAACCCGCCGAAATAAGCAAAAATAAATAAATAAAAAGATGTCGGTGAATAAAAACGATGCGGCAACAAGTAGCATTTTTATTTCTGCTTCTTCCGCGACTCGAGACACCCTTATCATTTTGTCGTCTTGCTCTTTTAATCCATTATTCATGATGCTCGCATCGTCGAGAAAAGACTTTTCCTAACACCAACTGCTTATCGGGGGCATCTTCGGAGTAATTGATCGCACAAATCACACGTTTCCCAACCGGAGGGGAGAAAATTAGTTCTTTTTCAAGCAAAACACACCATTTAAGAACACACACACACACATCACAATTTTTTTTTTAAATTTAAAAAAAAAAAAAAAATCTTTTTCTTCCCTTCTTTTAAACGTCTTAATTCCTTGTTGGCATCGGCAATATCTAATTATTGAAGGAAGAAGTCGTTTTCCCCCAAGCTTTAAAGATAAATGTTAAGAGAGTGTGTGAGCGGGGTGAAAAAATCGATATCATTAATTGGATTTCCAGGGTAAAAAGGAACCCCCGATCAGGCGCATGTGAGATGACGTGGGAACGCTTAATAAGGAGGTGTTGATACGTCTGTCAAAAAAGCTGTCACCTGCACTACTAGCACGACGATCTCTCGTGGCTTTGTGGTTTTCGCGGATTTCCACGCTCGCAAAAGAAAAAGGCATCTTGCACGTGCACGTACCGGAAAAAGATTACTCTCCTCTCGAGCCTCGAACGCTATCTATCAACTTCCTTATTTATTTCACCATTTCTCCTTTTGCTTATTTATTTTTTTAAATTTTTTTAAATTTTATTTTATTTATTTTAGTTAATTACACATTTGCAGGACAACAGCAACAGTTTCGAGCACTGGCTTTGGGTCAAAAGCCATTTTTGGACACTCGTTTCTCGGATCATCTACGCGAACTTGAACATTTGAGACGGAAAACGGAAGTGCCCACGAGACTATCGTTTGAAATTCAACGTGGAATGGCGGGAGCTGGAGGTCCAGGCCAAGGTAAATAACAAAAACAAAAACCAAAAAAAAAAAAAATATTTCTTTTTATACTTTTCAATCTCCATCTCGTGCACTTTAAAACGCGTTTCCATCGTCTGGGAACGAACTCTCTCGAGATACTTCTCCGAGAGAGGGCGGGGAATGGGAAAAGCAAAACGCAATCGACGTTGGTTGGTCTCGAGGGTCAAATGCCACGCGAAGACTGATGGGTCCCACCCACAACACAAAAACAAATCCCAAATTTTAATTTTTCTTCACAATTTCCTTTCGGTCTTTGCTCTTTCATTTATTTATTTATTATCAACCAATCGCGCCGCACAACACCACACGAGTGGACGTGGTTTTGCAACACTTCGGAATGCGGTCGCAGCGCCCTATTGGATTCTCGGTAGAAACTTTTTCACTTGGAAACGCTGTTTGCAACACGCAGCGCGTCCATTGCTCGCATCTGCTCGGCTCTTTGCGAGGGGGGTGTCGACTGGCGAGGACGGTATTTACTGCTCAGCCAAGCACTGCGATTGCTGGCGGGCGTCCGTAATTGGACTGGCGGAATCTGCACCATCGTTTATTAGGAATCGCCTCATTGTGGTGCCAGGAATCTAATTACTTGGCGGGGACCGGCACCGCCACCTGAATCGACGCACACGCCCCCGCACTTAATTCACTTTTTATGGCCGCTTTTTCGAGCCCTTAATGAACATCAAATGGCGACCTAAGTGGACAACAGCGCCGACCCCGCGTCAAAACACAAAGACCTTTAATTAGACCAAAGTCCAACCAAAAAAAAAAACCCAAAAAACTCACAATAATAATAATAATAATAATAACATTTAAGTGCGAAATTTCCATTTTCCGCGCCGAGAATTTCCAGTGGAAAACATTAATTTGAAATTTGGTCGGTGAGTTGTGAGCGCAGCTGTCACCAATGTCAAAACGGGCACGGCGCTGCATTCCACCGACTCGAAGCAATTAATTTTCCATCGGCGACACTCGACAAATTTGTCACACAAAATTCCACCTCCAAAATTAACGGCCCTTCCCTACAATACATCTCTGGCCGCGCCGAACGCCGGATTCCCCACTATATCTTATCCCCCAACGGATTCTCATTACTGCTGTTTGCCCGTGCCACACACACACATCCTCCCCCCACTTCCCCGCATTATACACTGGGCATAGGGAATGGAGCGAGGGGGAACCCATAAACCTCATCAAAAAACTGTGCCATCACCGAGGATGAGTCACCGCGGAAACCATCACCTTGGCAACGCCACATCCAGATGCACGAGCGACTCGGTCGCGATACAAATTATTAGACCATATCCCTATTGGATTTTCCCCACTTGACCACCAAGAAAAAAAAAATATTTTTTTTTATATATTTTTCTAACATTTAAAATTTACGGTTTTTATCATCGCGTCGATCTTTTGGTCAAAAGAGACTTCAAAGATGGAGTTTCCACATGAGGAAAGTGATGGGGGTCCATTTTACAGCCCCCTTTGGGTTTGTCTGTGCTTTTTTTTGTCAAAACCCCCTCCTTTTTCCCGTTTTACCCTCCCTCAACTATAAAATACCCCCATAAAAATAACACACTCCCCTCTATCCATGAGTTTGGGGGTTGGGTTCGTCAATTGGCAAAAACGGCCAAATGTTCGTTCGACGCCATTTCTGCTTCAATCACTCGCCGGGATCGCGAAGGGGGGGAAGAGGATGGAACGGGGGATGTGTGTGTGTGTGTGTATATCCGCAGCAGACGCCATCTCGCGGATGGATTTAAAAATCAAAATCGATCTGCAACCCCTTTCGGGTTTAATCGAAATGCCATAGTGTGAAAGGGTTGAAGGAAGGGGAACACGAGGTGAAACCATTAGCAGGGGCAGATGCCACTCCCAGAGGACACCCAAAGGGGTTGAAATCAAAGGGGTAATCGGGCCAATGGCCATTTCGTGTCAATGCCTCCCAACACAATAACAAAGGGGCAAACACGTGATGTCGATTCCAAATAAGATAAATTCAAACTTTTTTTTAAACAAAAAATTCCCTTGGTCCCCCCTTACAAAAAAATAAAGAAAAATTTAAAAAATCTATTATTTTTCAAAAATTCCCTTGGTCCCCCCTTGTATTTTTTTTCTCCAAAAATATTATTTTTCAAAAATTCCCTTGGTCCCCCCTTGTATTTTTTCTCCAAAAATTATATTATTTCTATTTATTTCGCTCGTTGTTTGTTGTTTCCCTTGAAAAACTTAAATGAGAAGAGGTGTCTCTGATGGACTCCTCATAAACTACAACTTCTGTAGAAGCCATTGCAACGCAGTTGTAAATTTCCCCAACACGGACAGGTACAGGAGAGCAAAAAGAACATAAAAGGGGAGTGAGAAGCACCAACTACCACACGAAAAAACACTATTCTCTCTCTCTTCAAAATGTTGCCACATTAGGTTTGTCTCTCTCTCTCACTTCCCTTCCCCCCCCCTCTTCATTCTCATCCCCTTAAACACCTCCCCTCCCCCCCCACCATTTTTTCCCTTCCTTTTCCTCTTTCTTAAAGAAACAAACAAAAAAAAAACAATCCAAAAAAAAAAAAAACCTTCCGCGTTAACCTCAGTGCTTGTGGAAAATATTGACAGCAAAGTGTGCCAAGATATGTCGTGTGCTTGCAGTCAACAAGTCATCAAAAGACGTCAGAATCGAATTGTGAACGCAGCAAGAGATGCTCATATTTTCCCCCCAACATCCGGGATTATCACGCTGTGAAAATAAAGAGATAAACAAAGCGAAAACGACTCTCAATAATTTTCAAACATTTCCGCCATTCCCAATCAAAAAATTTATTCCATTTAATTAATTTATTTATTTATTTCCCTCCTCCTCTGATCCTCTCAACTTTAAAACGCACGTGTGACCTGTCTGCACTCCTTAATGACTTTATGACTCGCCTGCCCCTCCGTTTCTTCACTCGCTCCTCTTGCACGTCCCACCTCCTTCTTTCCTTCCCCATGGCGAGCCACAGATTCGCGAGTGCGATAATACAAAGGGACAAAATGCAAACCATTTCCCTATGGCCCACATGACCCTATGGCCCTCGCAGCACAAATTGCTCTTTCACATCATTTTCATTCCTCTCCTTTTGTCCCATTCACAAATACCCACACACACACACAAACAATCCATTTCCGCTTTTAGTTTCCACCCATTCTAACTCAAATAAATAAAATAAATAAAAACCTGCAACATACTAAAAACAACACCATTACGCACAATGGGGCACCTTGCAGGCTGCAGCGTCTAATTCAGTCGATTTTCACTCGATTTACACGATTTTACATGTGCGTGCTTCCGTTTCCGTCCGTTTCCGTTCGGTTCCGTTCGTTCTAAAAACAAAAAGACACGAAAATATTATTTTATTGAAACCGTAGTGACCGGTGGCTAACTCGTCCGTATGTCCAGGAAACGGCAAACAAACAACTTGTCAGCTCTTAATTGATTTGTGGCCGGCCAGGAAGTGGCTTGAGCTGCAGCGTCTCCTTAATGGACAGCGCGACATGATCGGAGACAGAGATGGCTCCGTTGCTCCTCGAGCACCACTTAAATATCTCATTTACCTGCGCGACTCGGGGTTCGGGGTTCGGGGTGCTTATCCGCAAGAAAGAGCGGGCAAAAAAAGCGGCGACTCGCGTTGCCAAGTGCAAGTTTTGATGGCAGCTGCGCACATTCTTGGAAACGCTTTCTCGGAGGCATTAATTTTAACGGTATAGAAAGAAAGGAGTTGGAAGGGAGTTGCGAAATCATTCTCGAGAATTACGTCTGTCTTCGCCTCCAATCACCTCCTTCATCTTCTCCATTTATTGGCCGCGTTCCAACTTGGCATTACTGATTTCGGTTGTGCGCACTTGCAAATCGTCGACACAAAAGACACCGACAACTGCGCGAGGTGGTAATTTGAATAATAGATGACATGCAAGCAAAGTGAGGTGGTGGCGGGAGCGTGTGCAAGGGGGAGGTCATTAAAACTGAATGAATTTCAATCAGATGAAGCTTGTGTCTTGGTCCGGTATTCATCCTTTCTCCCTCGGTGACTCTGATTTATTAACGGCCTCTTTCTCTTTTTCGGGTCAGTCAAACCTTCAAAGTCGAGCGTGAAATTTTAATACGACGCACTTTTAATGCCTAACCCTAAACCCTACGTCCACCTAGACAAAAAATAACAATACGATACAAAATAACTGCAAGGCCAAAGGTTTGTGCCATTTAAAACTCTTGAAAACCACTACAAAAAATGAACAGACAGACAGACAGACATATCAAGTCTTTTTTTTCTATATATATATATCAATTTTATTCCCTGGTGTTTGTATTTCTTTTTCCCTCCGAGTCCACTTTTCAACTTGTGCAAATTTAATGCTTTTCACTCACCAATTCCCAATGGTTCAGTGTCGGTTGTAAAACCCCCCTTCATTCATAATAAATGAGGAAAAAAAACAAACTTCAAACAAAGAGATATACGACTTGTCCAATAATAATTTCTTATTTATTTATTTATTTATTTATTTCTCTTTTCTTTCTCTATAGATCCAACCCAAACCTTGCATTTAGCAAGCACGGATCCATGGGCATCATACGCGACACATTATCCCTCATACCTCACCGGTGGCCTAAGCACAGGCGCCGGACTTCAGGGCTCGAGTTTCACCACCCCACTCGCATACCCCACCGACCTGGGGGGTCAAACGACTGGTCACGACGCCAGCATCACCGGATCGCACTTAGCATCAGGTATGAACAAAATAAATAATTTTTTTATTATCTTTTTTTAATTTTTTTTAATTAAATCAGCTTTATCAGAACACTCGACGGGCTCGAGTGGAACTTCGTCCGACTTCCACGGCCTCACCGCGGACCACAACGGCGCGGCCGCGGCGGCAGCTGCAGCGGCAGCCGCCGCACTCGGACTCAAGTCGTCGTCGTCCGCATCGGGCACGTCGTCGGGTGACGTGGTCGATCCCCACGGCGCCTTCTCCTTCCCCCATGGAACAGACAGAGACTCTCACTTCTCTTCCATGCTCGTGCCCCGCTACACGGGATCATCGGCCGCCGAATTCGCCAGTAGCCGATACGGAGCCGCAGCCGCCGGCGCCACCAACTACGCGGCCTACCAGACGCCCACGACGACGGTGGCGCTTCTCTCGAGCTCTTCCAACTCCGCCTACCTGACGGGCGGCCCGAGCAGTTACCCGGTGCTCTCCCCCCACGGCTACTACGGCTCTTCGGCCGGCTCCAACGCTGCGGGTCTTTACTTGAGTCAATCAATGTTACCCGCCTCCTTCCTCTACCCACACCTCTACACGAGTGTGAGTCAATCGCAGCTGCACCCCAGCATCATTCTGCACGGCAACGAGCTGCGCTCCGCCATGGACGCGCTCTCGCAACGCACGGACTTGACCAGTCGCGCGCTCGAAGCGGTGGCCGGCTCGACGCAGCTCTCGACCAACGGCAACGGCACCGACAACGACGAGCACAACACGCCCAACACGCCGCAGAACAGTCAGCAAAACACGGACTCCATCAGTCGGTTCGCAGCCAGCACCAATGGACATTCGGACCCGAGTGTGTGGAGGCCCTACTGACATTTGGCCCAAGAAACGACTCGAGGACCCAATCGAAAACAGCACAAACCTAAGAGACTGGTTCTGGCCGGGGGTTTCTCATGATCCCCGCAATGACGTCACTCAGCAATAATTGTTGATCAACAACAGAATTTGAGCCAAGAGGTGGGAAACGAACTGAATGAATGAATAAGAGACTATAGGAATAGGAGGCGGCCTTATATACTTAAATCAATTCATTTTATCTGAATTAATAAATAAAATAAATAAATAAATAAATAAATAATATCTGTGATTCAAGTCATTTTTTTTTCTCTCATGAATTTCACTCAAAAATGATCATTAATGTACTTTGTTGATAATATTTATGTATTTTTTGTTTGTATATATTTTGATTTTTTTTTTCTTTATTATTTTCAAATTTTGTGGAGTTTGAAAATTGTGAATTAGAAAAAAATACGAAAAGAAAAAAATTGTAGCTGAAAACCAAAGCGATAAAAACAAGGGATTTATGAAAAGGAGAAATGATTTTGTGATCTCAACCCTGAATAAATTCCTTATTCTCATATCAGTGCAAAAAATCACACAAAGGATAAAAAAAAAATAACATAAAATAAAAAAAATAACATTTGTTTTATTTTATATTAAATTTATTTTTTCCAAAAAAAAAAAATAATAAACAAAATATTTTTTCTTTTCCCCATTTCAAATAATTTGTAAATGTTAGCAATTAATATGTTGTTGGTATTAATTAATTAAGTAAAAATACAAAAAAAAATGTGTTTTTTGATTTTTAAAAATTAAAAAAAAAAGAAATTGATACCAAACATTTTTAAAAAAAAAAAAATTATAAATTATTTAAAAATATAAAAACCCTAGTGCTCAATAAATGGATAGTGATTCCAGGTCATGTCATGTTTGGTGTCATTTTGTCTGTGATCCATCACTCGTATAACTTGTCTCAACTACATTCATCTATATTTTATTCCTGTACAGATTTCTTTGAATAAATTAAACCCTTAAAAAAAATAATCCAAAAACCTGTCACAGTTTGGATTTTATTTTCCAATTTTTGCTCCAATTTATGCTCGAATTTCAAACGCATTGCGAGATTTGCGAGGGCGGGGCGGGCAGGGAACGATTTTTTCTTCCAATTCACGTTAATAAAGGCTGAAATGTTGAATTCTCACCTGAGTGTACGCTACACTAATTGCGGTGAGCAGGTGAGAGAATAAATCCGTGGAATTGTGTCATAAAGCAACTGCGGGGGCGATGGTCATTGCCGCCCATTCACCACCTGCTTTTTTCGTTCCAACTGTGCAAAATGGTCACGAGTCCATACAATTACGATTTAACGATGTCTTTTGAACTGCCGCCTCGTTATTAAGTCAAACTGAAATAGTGGGAAAACATAATAAATAAGAATCATTAAAAAAATTAGAAAAATATTACTCTTTCACGAGGCTTCTTTACGAGCGCCATTTTTATTTATTTTTGTTTCATTTCATTTCATTTTTTTCCAACCTTTTATTCATAAAAAACGTTCAGCACCTGCGTAAATCTCTATTGACTGAACCGTAATGAATACATTTCGTAATAAAATGAAATGTTTGATCGTTATTCGGCACGCACAGTTGTCTACGGTTCGGTTCGGTTAAATGGGCTGGGCGACATTGGCGGGGATTATTTCGTTACCCCTCGCCTCGCCTCGACAGGAAGTCATTTCGGCCACAGGTGAACAACAAACTACCACCATCAATTGTCAAATTGATCTATCTTGACACGTGTGACTTACCTGATACTGGCTGACGATTGTTCTGGCTACCGGATTTTTTGTTTTCAGCTTCCAATGTGTCTGTTTTTTTCGTTATTGTTTCCGCTTCGCCGCCATTTTACAATTCACTATTTCGACACGGTGCGTGTCATTGTCAAATGAAATTACTTTGTGTTAATTCTATACAAATAGAAATACTAATATAAATTTAAATTTTGAATAAAAATTCATTATATTCAAAACAAATAATTGCTCGCTGAATAAGTTAGATTTCACTAGCGAGAGGCCGGTCCCTAAAGGTTGTTGGACACAGAACGACACATTATGCATAATATATTTTTATTTTCTCTTAGATTTGTATAATTAAAATAACACACCCATAAAGAAAACATTTATTTGATATTTATTTATATAACCGAGCAAATCAAATCAATTTTTAAAAAGAAATAACAACAAATAAATATTAGACGAATAACACGAGAATAACATTAAAAATAATTACACACACTTAAAACCCCTTACAGTAATATTTCTTTAATGAATTTACTCGGCAATAAAACGATAAAGTTTACTCAAACGTTGCAAATACTCAGTGATGGTCTGCCTTAAACTCGCTTCTTGCGCATAAGCTACGAGAACACAAACAACAGGATAAGTGGCAGGAAGAAGAGCTTCGAATTGACCATCTTCCAGTTGACACAGCAGATCAAATATGGATAAAAGCATCTCACTGCACACCTTAATATGAGCTTCACTATCCTAGAAAAAAATTAAAATAAATTTAAAAATTAAATAAACAAAAAGGCCAGATTTAAACATTGAATTCAATCGGTTTGGTCAATTTAAACGTTTATTTTAGTCGTTTTGGTCAATTTAAACGTTTTGGTCAATTTAAACGTTTTGGTCAATTTAAACGTTTTGGTCAATTTAAACGTTTTGGTCAATTTAAACGTTTTGGTCAATTTAAACGTTTTGGTCAATTTAAACGTTTATTTCAGTCGTTTTGGTCAATTTAAACGTTTATTTCAGTCGTTTTGGTCAATTTAAACGATTATTTTAGTCGTTTTGTTCAATTTAGACATTGAATTCAATCGGTTTGGTGAATTTAAACGTTTATTTCAGTCGCTTTGTTAAATTTAGACATTTATTTTAGTCGTTTTGTTCAATTTAAACCCATGTTGTAAAGGATACCGCGTTCAATTGGCATCTCTGGCTCAGTGACAGCATTTATGGTATATCTATTAATCGCATCACCATTTCTAAAATCTGAATTCTAAGCCAGTGATAACGTCTTTATTTATAAATCCATCCAGGTACGACTAATGCATTCTAGCTGGTGATTTGACATGAGTAGCCCGAGTGCTTTTCTATGGAAAACTCGGCAGCCTACTAATTACGCCCGTAACGACAACGCACAAAGTCCTTAATGATTTGTAAATTATGCATGATACATAAAACTACTTCCAATACCGAGGCCTTGCTTCCTGCTAGTGCTAATTGCTTACCTGGTTGGCCGCCCTACCATTCTCACGTGATAAATTATGCACCCAACCTCAAGCACAGACAACTTGGCCCGTCCTAAAGGCATTTTTAGCCTGCAAATGCTTAAGCCTAACTTGCCACAAAATGTGCACAAACTTGCCTGTCTGCCTGTTCAATTCGTTCCAATTGCCAATTAAAGCTAAAAAAAATAATAAAAATAATAATGCCTTCTAATGAGGCCGATAATTTAGGCTGATTTTTCCTTTTTTTCCCTTTTATTTATTTATAGCGAAATTATAAATCAGGGGAAGCGAGAAAGGTGTGGTCTGTAATCAACGTGATATTAAGGCCAATACAAATTGATGGTTAAAAAGAAGTAGAAAAGCATAAATAAAGGTGGTACGGACGGAATGGAAGGGGAAAAAAATGATTGCTGCACAACCGCGCACGAAGTGCTCGGGCCAACCACTAAATGCTGGCTTCTTGTCACCAATTACGAAGGGAAATCGGATTGACACGAAAACGACAACACACATCAGCCATGACAACAACATTTTCTACTTTTATATTTGCCACAATTTACATAATTAAACACCATTTATTTTTCCTCTTTTTCTAATTACCTCCAAATCAGACTTAAGCGCATTCAACGTTTGCGTTTCGACGTATAGAACTACGCCTAAAAGCACAATCCGCGTAACGAAAACGGAAAGCGTTATGGATAAATAAAATTGATGAACTTTTACATTGATGAGTGAACAGTTCGATTCATATACATCAAATAAAGCCAAATATATGATTCAAATAGTGAATATTTTTTTCACAAAATGATTCTTTGCAAAAACTGTTTCGTATTATTATTTTACGCCTAGTATTTACAGCCACAAAAGGGATCTTACAGTTTAAACAGAAACTTTGAATGCACCTAGAGCGTCTTAATTACTTACCTTCATAATGGAATTTTTCCTTTGCTTTTCAATTTCCTCGCTCAACGGTGGATCGGTGAGTTTAGCTCCACGTTTGACGCTATTAAAAGGATTTTTCCGCTTCTCCCTCTGCCCAGTGGGCATCGAAAACTGATTTTTATGCCGCTTATAGTGCTCCATGACTGACTCGATATCCTTTTTGGTCGCCACCGAATACACTTTGCTCGGCTCGCTTTCACCGCCGTCCTCTTTTTTGGTTCCGGCGCAATCCTCCCCTTTCTCTCCCTCGTTTTCAGATGAGCTATCGTTCGATTCTGAATCGCTGCTATCCATGCTTAGCCGTTTCGTAATCGGTGGCTGATTAACCACCTTGTCGTCGTCTTTCTTACCAACATCCTCGGCTGCGGGCGCCTCTTCGGCGCCGTCCTCGCGGTACTGTTTTATTTCTGGGAAATCGTCCGCTTGCGCGACGAGGAAAAAAAGAGGCTGATCTCCGATTTTATCAACCTGGGAATGCGAGCCGTTTTTATCGAGCACTAAATCCACGTATAATTCGCACAAGGCGCTAAATTCCTGCTTGAGTTTGATGAAAAAACTCGTCAGATTGCATGTGTTTGGAATTGCTTCTTCGTTCGGTGTGGGTGGTTTCCTCGTTAATAAAGCTTTACTCTTCTCTAAACTGAGTTCTTTATCGTTGAGCGCCAGATGGAAAAGGGTCATCATATGAATGGTCCACGAAGCTCCCGCTTGTTTATACAAATTAGCAGCAACATCTGCTTGAGCCACCTTCTGCACGAGGAACTTCAGGCCGGGTCGAAGATCAAACTCTTTGGAAGCGCTGTACGACACGCTCAGGCAATCGAGCAGAATTTTCAGCGACTTCGAAGGCAATTGCGGCAAAATGCCTTCAAAAATAAAACATTTTAAATGTAAGAGTATATGGACTGACACTTTTTCTACGAAAAGGCCCAGATCCCGAAGACTACCTGTTTTCCGGGAATTTCCCGGTGACCGTGAAGCTGTGGATTTTTTTCCTTTCGTTATGGCCCGATCTTTCCAGATTTGACAGTATAAATTTGTTCCGGTGGCCGTTTACTTCGCGTTTAGTACAAGAAAATCTGGATAGGTCAGGCCATGGGAACAAATTTAGTACGGGGAAATCTGGATAAGTTGGGCCATGGGAACAAATTGAGTACCGGGAAATCTGGATAGGTTGGGCCATGGGAACAAATTGAGTACCGGGAAATCTGGATAGGTTGGGCCATGGGAACAAATTGAGTACCGGGAAATCTGGATAGGTTGGGCCATTTGAACAAATTGAGTACCGGGAAATCTGGATAGGTTGGGAAATCTGGATAGGTTGGGCCATGGGAACAAATTGAGTACCGGGAAATCTGGATAGGTTGGGCCATGGGAACAAATTGAGTACCAGGTATTTTGGATAGGTTGGGCCATGGGAACAAATTGAGTACTGGGAAATCTGGATAGGTTGGGCCATGGGAACAAATTGAGTACCGGGAAATCTGGATAGGTTGGGCCATGGGAACGAATTGAGTACCAGGTATTTTGGATAGGTTGGGCCATGGGAACAAATTGAGTACTGGGAAATCTGGATAGGTTGGGCCATGGGAACAAATTGAGTACCGGGTATTTTGGATAGGTTGGGCCATGGGAACAAATTGAGTACCGGGAAATCTGGATAGGTCTGGCTATGAAAACAAATTTATTACGGGGAAATCTGGACAGGTTGGGCCACAAAACTGGGTAAGTGAAATAAAAATTGATTTATCCAGGACTCCAACAGAATCACGAGCCGAAACGCCTTCTCCTAACATTTTCATTTTGATCCATTTATTAATACCTGGTAAAGGTGTCGTGGCTGAATATTTTTTAATCGAGCCCAAAGATCGACTGCTGGCATCGGTTGGTGTGACTGCGGGACTTGCAAGTAAGATGTTGGCTAAACTAGGCACGACATAACTGGATCCTTGCAGGAGAAGTGTGCCAATGGTCTGAAGCATGATTAAATGGGATAACATTCCAACCACGAGAGACTTAAATGAAACCCTGTCAAAGACCAAACGTCAACCAATCAGTGAAGCTCTCAATCAAAACCTACATTTGTACATCTTAATCTCATTTGTCCGCATCAAAATAGATAAATATTAAAAGGAAAAATCAGAAATAAAAAGGAAGAGAGAAAGAAGAAAAAAAAATTGAATGGAGTTGGCATCATTAGCAGAATAAAAGAAGAGATGTTACCTTTTCCACATCATTACCTTTCCCAGATTGTGGTTGCTCAAAGTCCTTGTGAAACTGCACCTCTCATTAAGCTTTCTACAACTGACTGATGCATGGATGAATAAAAAAAATAATGTGGAAAAAAATAAGTCTCCCACTTCATTCTTTTACTAGTTAATTTTCTGCTCTGATAATTTAAAAAAAAAAATTTTTTTGTTGTTGTTTTTTTGGAAATCATTTTCACACCTTAGTTTTTGCAGAATTAAAAATTAGGCCTATTTAAAATTTTTTTTTAAAATGTTTGTTATTGATGAGTTTCTGGATTTGAATTGCACTCACCAGATTTTAATAGAAAAGTGGTTTTAATCCGAGTAAAAGTTTCGAGACACCAGGGTAATTAACCCGGCCTCGCACTAAATATGAATAACTAATTACAAATCCAGTTGCCTCCATCCCAAAAGGATGCCATGTATTTCTAATTCCTAATGTTTCATTTCCAAACCGAATATTAATATTAAACACTTAGATTTGCTTCTGCAACAAATCCCCGAGGTTATTACTCTTCGCCCATTGTGTGCACGCGGGTCCAGTAATGCAAATAAATAGACAAAAGCGTTTACCCAGCTCTTTATGGCGGTTTAATGCGCTTTTTTTTTACCTTATGATGAAAAGATCCTGATTCAAGGTGTTTTCCAGGTTTGATGGATAAAGGAGGAAAATAAAACTGCGATCTTCGTCTTCTTTTGGCTCTAAGAATGTTCCAAAATTCCTTTGATTGTCTAGCAGAAAAACCTATTGGAAAAAAGATAAACATAAACATTGGAAAATTTTCTTTTGGCACATGGAAACTCGAGAATCTCGTCTAAAAATCCTTGGCTATTTTGCCTAACATCCAGATTTTCAACTTTTGATCATCGATCGAGTTTGGTCATGTGATTTCAACGATATCAATTACCATGTTTACATGGTCACAGTTTTCCAGATAAGTGAATATTCGGATTTTATTTATCTGGATAACTGTTTGCGTTTACATGACGTTAGTTTTCTGGTAAACATGACGTCATAAGAGAATTACCCATACTGCCCTTTGATTATCTGGAACAACAAAATGGCTGTTGATCCATTTCAGCCAAACAAATGAAATGGTGGTTAGGAAAGAGGTTTTTGCTCGAATCTTTGCAATGGTGCCTAATATGCAAATTCTGATCCCAAAAATGGTGGTTTTAGCTGATTTCACATTGATTTCGGTACCAAATGTCGTTGGTACGTAGGCCTAACGTATTTTTACTACAACGATCCGACGATATCTCAATCCAAGTTTTTGAATTTTCGCATGCACGGGTGTTTACATGCAGTTTTCAATGCGCAAAACGCCCAAAATCTAGCTCGTACAACTGGAATTTAGTTTTCCAGATAAGTCTGTATTTTCAAGAAAACTGATTTGTTTACATGATCAGTTTTCCAGATAAGTCTGTCTTTTCTAGAAAAATGATTTGTTTACATGATCAGTTTTCCAGATAAGTCTGTCTTTTCTAGAAAACTGATTTGTTTACATGATCAGTTTTCCAGAAAAGTAAAATTCGCATTTTCACTTATCCAGATAACTGGGTACATGTAAACATGGTAACTGATATCAATTACTACGTTTACATGGTAACAGTTTTCCAAATAAGTGAAAATTTGGATTTTATTTATCCGGTTAACCGTGTGCGTTTACATGACGTTAGTTTTCTGATAAACTTGTCGTATGTGAATTACCCGTAATGCATTTTGATTATCTGGAACAACAAAATGGTTGTCGATCTATTTCAGCCCCTAAACAAATCAAACTTAGCTCGTCTAACTTCTCCCAAAAGCAAAAAGCATTAAAATTTGTTATAAAACAAAGGAATATATCATTTTTGTTTATAATTCTTGTTAATTCTTTAATTCTTCTAATTGTAGGGTGTATGATATTTCAATTTTTCATTTTCAAAACATGTGGGAGGTTGATGCACCTTCGTCGAGGGCCCCTAGTACGTGCCTAGCGTTCATATTGGGTAATCCAGCACCGACAACGTTCTGACAAACTTCGGTAACAATTTAAAAACTTTCTCCCCCTTCAAATTTACATGTTTTTAAGTGATCAAATGTTGACTTCCTGCAGTCACCGACGACAGCATTACCTGATGAGCCAATTGCTTGAGTCTCTCCGCTTCCTGCGCGCTGCAATCCTTTTTTGTAGCAACTCTCACTTGACCGATATCTCCATAAAAGTTATCCGAATCCGGATGAAACGCCTCCATCAGCTGGTACAGGCTGTTCAGACTTACAGTGGACGCCCGGTGCAAACTGAGACAAGCGATCTCCCATAATTCGGAATTGAACCAACATCCAGCACTCAAAACAACGTGCCTAGAACATAAACAAACAAATAAATAAATAGGCTTAATTTTTATTAAAACTCTACGAATAAAATGGAAAGTTAAACACATTTTTCAAAGTCAATATTTTTCTCGTGTGCGTGAAACGTTGTTCCTATATAATTTCCTTATTTACACACAACAAAACTGAACCGAATTGACAGAAGCGCCGTTCGTTCGTTCTTTTTATATTTTTTTTTAAAAATTTTCCTTTGCTCCCCCCTTAGCCTCCAATATATTTCTCAACGCGCAACCTTCCTGGAATTGCTTAATTGGGTGTAAACTATGAACAAATGGGCGGAGAGTGCATATGCAAATATTCATCATAGACTGTCACGTTTGGAAATGAAAACGGATCGATGAAAAAAATATTAAAAACAGAAAAACATTCTCGGTCACGCGAGATGCATTTACGTTTATTAATCTTACATAAAAATAATCAAAAAAAAAATTAAATAAATAAAAATAAAAATAAAAATAAAAATAATCTTATCGTGCAGCTAATTGCGCCATTTTGGCGCATAATTAAAATAAAAGCGGGCAAAATAGGTGTAGATGAAAATCGCGGATAAAAATTGATATCAAAGAGAGTGAGTTAGCATCGCCCAAGATCAATACGCAATGGAATCTGTTTATTGCCAAGGCGCGTGCGAGATTAATTTCTCTGGCGGGCATTGAGGTGTGCCGCATCAAACCCCCGAACACAGCACGAAAAGCCAATCACACCCACACAGATAAAACTTCAACCAAAAAAAAAAAATTTTCTTTTAATATTATTATTTTTAAAAATGGCGGTCATTGACCGTGTAGCTGTGGATGAGAAAACAGGGCGTTAGAAGGGAAATTGAATGCAAAGACGTAATTATGCTTGGTGATGAGTAAATACTGGGCAGGGCTGTTGTTTCTATCATTTTTTCTTCTCGCCAACAAATCACAAGGCGTGTTTTCATCACGCTCATGTGTACATGAACATTTTGGCTCGAGCAAAAGGCAAAAAAAAATTATTGCTGAATATTTAGACACAAACAGCGCCTTATTTCATAGCAAATGGACAAAGTGCGTGTGTCTGATCCCGACTGTCTTATTTATTTTCCATTCAACACACAGCCAACACATAAGTTGCTATTTTCGTACCAGCTCACAACGCATCGATATAGAAAAATAAACAGAAAATCGAGCAGGTGATTGAATCGGTCGTGTTTTCACTGATTTTTAAGGATGTTGGGTCACTTCTTCGAATTTCACTTCTCAAACAGTCATTTCGAAGACCACGTTTCTCGAATAGATCATTTCGCAGACAAATATTTTTCGAAGAATCGAAACGTTGAGTAGTGATCGTCCGAGATCGTCCAATTATTGAAACGTTAAAGTAGTAATGCAAGTTAATAATCAAACTTAGAAAAATCTTGGGCAATGCCACCAATGAAGGCAAATGAAGACAAATGGCTTTCGAAAAAGTGACCCGTTCGAAAACTTTCGAAGAACTGATCATGGGAGAAATGGCACTGCATCAAAGGGAGACTATACTCGAGTTGCACTCAAAAAGGCACCTCACAATGTGTACTCCCATTGGTCGAGCCAGTTTACTGGTGTAGTGATCAGGAAAAGTATAGACCCAAACACCAAAATTGCATTACAATGTACAGACATTGTAATCGATTGCCTAGGCAACAGCCTAAAATTCAAACTACCAGACGATGTAATCAATAAACACAACAAACATGAGTTTGACATTTTTTAATGTGTAAAACTTCATTTTAATGATGGAAATAAGATTTTTTATTAAATAAAATCAAAATAACATTAACTAAACTAGTCATAACAATCACAACAATAAATAAAAATCAAAACTACTTCTCCTAGTAGTAGTATACAGTCTGGAGTTTGTAGTAAACTGGCTCGACCAATGGGAGTACACATTGTGAGGTGCCTTTTTGAGTACAACTCGAGTATAGAATTACTTTTCGAAGTAAAGACTGTCGAAGAAATGAACGAAAACTTGTAAATTTCTATTAAACGAAATTCGAAGACGTGCTGGAAAAATCCGTTTTTGAGGTGTGGACAGGTGTAAAACGTCTCAATTAGGACAAACGCCTCGCACCCCTGGAATGCAAAACATGAGCTTTGTGGCTTGGTCGAGAACTGAGCCCAACTTCATCTCGATGCTTTTCAATGAGCGTTTCTGTCCTCCAGGGTCCATTAAAGCGTCTGAATAATGGGCAAGGTTTAGGAGACAGAAGCCCCGCTGAGGCCTTTCCAACTGACCACAGCCTTTCATCTGTCCAAACGTGGCGACAAAACTGCGAAGCAAACAAACAAGCGACTCTGGGACTCTGGCGAAGGGTGAGGCCCGACAGATGCACTTGTCCTCTCCTCCTCTTCCCTTTTGTTTTCATTTACCCCCGCGACTTCCTCGTGCAAAACTGCGCGCAATTAACACACCTGAGAGGTCGACGTCCGATAAAGAAGCGCCTAATCTGCGGACGCGGGGATTCAAAGTGGCTTAACGAGTGGGGAGTGCTGGCAACACAAAAGGGGTCAACGACGGACACAGTCGTGGAATAATCTTCTGGGTAAATACAGCGACTCGAGTATCTTGTCAGCCTTAAGTGAGTGAATGAATGAATGAATGGTGGGAACATTTTGTTTATTCCCGGCTTCCCAGGGCCACTTGGGCTTGCTTACCCCCTTAAACCAATTGGAGTGGACATTCACACGAGGCTAATAACCGTTTGCTGGTTGGTGGCTCGTTTGCACAATGTTTACAGCCCAAAAGGAGGACTCGGGGCTGGAGGAAATTATTTTATAACTCTGCGCTCCTTTACACTGCTTCCCATTCATTCGACACTCCTTTGTGGGGAGTGGAAATTGGTGGAAAACGAGCACGGTTTCAATAGAGTTTCCGCTTGTCAACAAGACGAATGACACGTCACTGGGTAATCAACAAATTTCCCCCCTTTTTTAGCACAATTGCTACCTGTAATTCAGCCACTTTGCACGTTTTTTTTTATTTTCTTCTGAAGATAAATTTCAATTTTAAAAGAGAGATTTTCTTTTTTTAATCCAATTGGTGTTTGTGAATTGTGATGTTGGAGAAAAGGAACTAACTCTAAAGAGTCATCAATCCCCATATTAAGCCGCGTTGGCTGTCGAGTGGAAAATTCGTCTTTTCTATTTCACACAAAACCCACTAGTCCGAGACAATCGAATCAAAGCAAGTGAGATCAGCACTTGTGTGGACAAAGACACAATTAGTCCCAACAAGAAGTTTTTTTTTTCTTTTTTTGAATTTAGTGGCCACTTAAAAGACTCTTTGTTTGCAGTGGGATTCCAGTTAATCAATCGGCCATTTTTTTTTTATCATAAAAATTTTTTTTTTGGGAAAAATTTACGTAAAAATGTAAATTAAATATAAAAAAAAAAAAAAAAAAATATTTTTTTATTTTTTTTTTATTTCGTTATAAATAGGGAGTCTTTAATTTACGTTCGAGGTCTTCATGGAACAGGTTTATTACAGACTTAAACACGAGACGGTCATAGAATGGTAAACGGAGCCATGCAATGTGATGTTGTCCCATTCATCATCATTTCAGACTCCGAAAAAAAAAAATAAAAAAAATATTATAAATTTCTGCTAAAACGCTCAGAAATTTCCCATTTTTATATTTCCAAAAATTGATCACTTCATTAGCGATAAATTTATATTTTTATTTATTTATTTCCATTTTTTTTACTTTATCGGTAGAGGAAAAAAAAAATTAGCTAATGGGGAGTGCGTGGCAAATATTTACACTGGTGGAGAAGAAATTTATGATACAATGATCGAATTTTGCTCATCGCATCAATATAATATGCACACACTTCATTGAGGGGGGTAAGGGAGTTGCGGGCCCCCATTTCCACGCTTTTGGCACAAATGCGCATCTAAGTAAATTGACAAAAATGATATTCGCACATGGGACGTGCATCTTATGAATTGCTGTCATGAAAATGCGACATTTTGCCAGCCCTTCAACCAATATCAAGAAGTGTTTAGCTCAGCCTCATTTTATAAGTCGCCTTAAGTGACATCAAACATTCATCTCGGCTGCAGCGACACAAGAGAGAAAAAAAAAGAAAAAGATGGAAAACAAATCAAAACGCGACGTTTTTCATTCTTTTTTTTAAGAAATATATTTATTTTTATATTAAGAAAAATTTTGATAATCTTTTTTTTATTTTTATATATATATATATATATATAAATGAAAGTTAAAAAAGGTTTTGAGATGAAGAGCGAAAAAAAAAGGATAAAAACGAACGAAAAAAGTCAATCTTGAGTGTGTTCCTACAGATTACACGCATCTCTCTATGATTGTAATCCTTTTTGTCCTTAAGGGAGTCAAAACCATGAGTTTTCTCTTAAAGATGCATGTGTATTAGGGCAAATGGCTGAAAAACAAGTTGCACCCATTAAACATTCATTCGGGCTATCAAGTGTCATTTGAATTTTTAAATCGAAACAATAAAAAGAATAAATTTAACCCAATAATAAATAAGCATAAAATGTCCATTTCTATCTTTTAATGGCTTAATAATTGCACATTGTAATTATAACTGCAGGAAAAAGAGAGAAAAACATTTCAACTTTTGATATTTAAAAAAAAAAAAATTTTCTTAATTTTTTTAAATTATAAGAAATTAAAAATTAAAAAAATAGTAGCTAAGACTGGAATATTAATTCTTAATTTACACGTGCAAAATGCAAAGTATCTCGAATTTTGACTGGCGCGGTGCAGTTCACACACAATGTGCACCCAACTCGCTATTAATCTCACAGCTTGTGGGCGACGGTGGCGCCGCCCGATTCACAAATTAAGCAAGTCATTATCATAACCATGGGAACAACCGATTGTCCCCTTTTTTCAAATTTTAAAACAAAAAAAAAATATTAAAACAAATAAATAAAAACACGAAAGGCGAGCAAAAAAGAACGCAAACCGCTTCGTGCTTCGATTCGGGTTATTATTCGCCGCTTGCAAAAATAGGCCTACACGTAAAAATGGCCGCTTGAGGTAGATAAAAGGTGTTAAATAATTCAGTGGCATTTTAATATGGAATGCATAGTTAAGGCTGAGATTTTATTGCACACACACAAGAGAAATTGCTGCAAAATGTATTTTTTTTTCTATATACATGTACGAAAGAAGAGGAATTCTACATCATATTGCGGCGTGCGACGATAATAAAGAGCGTCGTAAATTCAAGTAATCGTTAGACGACGGAGTTAAACTCGCAAAAATTCCAGTTAAAAATGCGGAAAATAATTACAAATACAAAAAAAAAAAATTAGAAATATATATCAAAATATATATATTTTTTTATCTTGAAAAAACGAGATATAAGGGGGAGAGGGTGTGGTTAGAAAATGTATCAATATCAGTATGTGGCGTGTTAGAGTGAAACCATTTGTCTCATGGCGTGTCGCAGTTGCTTTATAGGTCAACATAACAAGGTTTCCCCTATTTGAAAAATAGCCGACCACAACACCCACACGAAGAAAAAATAAATAAAACAACGACACAGCATTAAATTCGATTTATAGAAAAGTCCAGCGAACCAAAAAAAAAAAATAATTTTCACGAAAAATAAAAATAAAACCAAAAATTGATTGAAAATTTCATTATTTCGCTCAAAAAACCCAAAAAAAAATATAAATATATAAATAAATCCACCCAAATCGATCACAAAGCACAGATAAAAATTATTTTCGATTAATTAAACCGAAAATCACGGGTTTCGATTCCCCCTCACCCCTTTAATGACCCATCAACAAACGTCAAACCCAAGTCGCTTATCAACATGGGGGCAATCAAACGCTCATTTTTCCTTCTCTTTCTCTCATTTTCAAGGAACCAGACCACATGGACAGAGTTGTACATGCCCAACCCTAAACTCGGCAGGGTAAACCAAAAGAAAATCGAGGCCGGCAAATTACAGAGCCCCATGCTTAGCCTCACACCAGACGCCCGGGTCAGGCCACCAGCCATAAAACCACAGCTGAGGACAACTGACCTATCATCACACGGGGCATTTTTTTGGCTGACCAAACACCGCCTTCAATGATAAACATGTGCAACTCGGTAGGGGGTTTGCAGCGAATTTTCGGCAGATAAGGAGACGAGATTGTCCCGGGGTCTTGACCCCTTCACCTCTCCACTCAAACGCTTCGTTAAAAATATAAAAATTCCAAGCATTTTTTTTTTTTAAAAAAACATTTTATTTATTTATTTTGATTTTTATTTAGTGTCGTATATGCCAACACACCTGCGTATTTAGAGACACATAATGTGATGAGGGGGAGAAAAAAAATCACTCAAAAGTGCAGCAATCAGAGAAAAAAAAAATAAAAAATAAAAAAAACCGGTTTGTTTCCACTAAAACTCGTGAAAATTCTAACTACATACTCGTCACCATTCATCCATGCCACTTGAGTACTTGACCGCCATTTTTTTTTTTTTTTTTTTTTTTTTATAAGTAAAAAAAAAAAATTTTTCTCTTCTTTCCAGAAGAGTGACAGCTAAGATTTTTCCATCTTAAAAAAAAAAAATTTTTTTATTTTATTTTTTTTTTTAAAAACAAATGGCACGTTCAGGACCCCTGTAGACAAACGCGTGACAATGTTCGGATAATATCTGTGGGCAACTTCTACCTGTGGACACCCGGCGCGACAGGTAAGCCGCTACAGTCGCTAAGGTCGCGACTACCGTGTAATATTTAAATAAATTCCTTGTAGGATTGTCCAAAAAGAGTTAAGACTATCAATTTAACTCCTGTTTTTATTCCGTAAAACAAAAACAAACAAAAAAATGTTTGCTAACAACTTTTCTCTTTTAAGCTCACGTGCGAGTGTGGAAGACAATTAGGGCCAGGTAGAAAATAAGTCTCAGCAGGCAGAAGAGATTACATTTTTTTTCCTTTTAAAATAAATAAATAAAAAGGCAGCAAAAACACAAATATATGAGCAGCTGTAAGCACGAATAAAGGCAGGAGGGGGCGCACTCATGAAACGAGGTGAAAAAATCTTTTTTATACGTCGAAATAAATGTATTCTTATTTCATTTTACATCGTTCGTTATAAATCAGAAAACACGGAATAAAAAAAATAAATAAAAATTTCTTAATCTCATCACGTTTTAGCACTACCAGGGCAGAATAAAAAAAAATTATCTGGGGTAATTTTTGCACCGCGGTTACGCTTTTCTGCATCGAGTAATGAGGTAATAACATATTCTTCGCACTCATCCTTCTATTAAACACCGGGAAACATGAGCAATACCAAAAATCAAGCTTTAATTGCAATATAAAAACTTTTCCATCCGAAAAAAAGGGAAAAAAAAGTCTTAAATTGAGTTTCTTGTTCAATTAACCACTGGGGCTCGAGTTGTTTGGGAAAAAAGTGGAAAAAAAAAAGTTTTTATTTATATATATTGTTTTTTTTTGTTGTTTCTATTTTTTGTCTGCAGATGGCCGCTTTTAGTTGGAGGAAAGACCGTCGTGTGGAGCTAAGTGTTGTCAAAACCTATAATTACAGGCGCTATAATTCGTCTTGTTTGGCGCAGTTGGGCAAAGAGACTGCTGTGTGGTTTTTCACTTTTAATTGCCACTTATTTCTCGCGTGACAAACTTCTGGATGACAGCTAACCAGAGGTGTATGATTGAAGTAATCATTTCCCAACGTCCAATCAAAGAACCCCCATTTACCTTAATACCGGCTAATAACAATCACATCGCCGCCCAAAAAGTTAAATAAAAATCCAGCCGTCTCCTCTAGCTTTAACAACTTGCCAATTCTTGACTGTTTGTTGTAGCCGGATTGGCTTTTAAAATAAATATATTTTATTCCCGTATATCTTCATCAATGTAAAGGCCAAAGCCTATTTTGTTTCCCTTCCTGAAGATAATCCCCATTTTTGCAATCTGTGCGACCATATTCAAGTAAATCCTCATTTACAAATCTGAAAATTAACTGCAAATACTACAAATCAATTGCAAATCCAGCAAATCAACTGTAAATCAACTGCAAATCCAGCAAATCAATTGCAAATCCAGCAAATCAACTGCAAATCCAGCAAATCAACTGCAAATCCAGCAAATCAACTGTAAATCAACTGCAAATCCAGCAAATCAATTGCAAATCCAGCAAATCAATTGCAAATACTACAAATCAATTGCAAATCCAGCAAATCAACTGCAAATCCAGGAAATCAACTGTAAATCAACTGCAGATTCAGCAAATCAATTGCAAATCCAGCAAATCAATTGCAAATTCAGCAAATCAATTGCAAATCCAACAAATCAATTGCAAATCCAGGAAATCAACTGCAAATCAACTGCAAATCCAGGAAATCAACTGCAAATCAACTGCAAATCCAGGAAATCAACTGCAAATCCAAGAAATCAACTGCAAATCCAGGAAATCAACTGCAAATCCAAGAAATCAACTGTAAATCAACTGCAAATCCAAGAAATCAACTGTAAATCAACTGCAAATCCAGCAGATCAACTGTAAATCCAAGAAATCAATTGCAAATCCAGCAGATCAACTGTAAATCCAAGAAATCAACTGTAAATCCAAGAAATCAACTGTAAATCCAAGAAATCAACTGTAAATCCAAGAAATCAACTGTAAATCCAAGAAATCAACTGTAAATCCAAGAAATCAACTGTAAATCCAAGAAATCAACTGTAAATCCAAGAAATCAACTGTAAATCCAAGAAATCAACTGTAAATCCAAGAAATCAACTGTAAATCCAAGAAATCAACTGTAAATCTAAGAAATCAACTGTAAATCTAAGAAATCAACTGTAAATCAACTGCAAATCCAGCAGATCAACTGTAAATCCAGGAAATCAACTGCAAATCCAGCAGATCAACTGTAAAGCCAGGAAATCAACTGCAAATCCAGCAGATCAACTGTAAATCCAGGAAATCAATTGCAAATCCAGCAGATCAACTGCAAATTGCCATATGAGTGAATGTCAGGTCCCCTTGGGTTTTACTCACCAAAAGAAAACATCTTTGCACTGTACAGAGAAGTGTTATACGTCCAAATTTTTGCTGTCCACAATTCCAATATACTTAAATAATAATAGTGTTTTCATTTTGGCGCCCCAAGATTTGTTTGTGGCCCAGGGCTAAGGTCCTGCAAATTCACCATCCACCCTTAGTAACAAACCAACAACAATCGTGGATAAAGGAGTCCTGTCAAGGATGGTACACACACAAATTTTGTTTGAGCAAAGACTGACTCACTGGCAAATTCTTTTCGACTCCAATTGTGCATGAAAAACGTGCAATCGTTTGAGAGCCTGGAGTGTTGGAACATTCAGGCTGTTCAAACATATCAACTCTAAAAAACATTGAAAAGAAATATGGAGTTGACGTTTTGGTCGCCGGTATAAACAAATTTAAAGGTACGGACCTTTAAATTCGAGTACCTACCACCTCGGACAATCTCATATTACCTTTCACTATTAATACTTCTATTTCAAATGCGTATCACTTTTTTAAATTGTAATGATAGTTTTAATGACATTCACAATGTTAGTATTCCAAAGGCCTTTCGACTGTTGCAGGTCATCTTCAGTGGTTACTGAAGATGACCACTGTAATACTATGTCATACGATCACACACATTGACATGCTGTAATTGAAGGCGAGATGCCCATACAACACGGGTCTAAATTGAACCAAACAACTACAATAAATGTCTAAATTGAACAAAACAACTAAAATAAATGTCTAAATCGAACAAAACAACTAAAATAAATGTCTAAATTGGACAAAACAACTAAAATAAATGTCTAAATCAAACAAAACAACTAAAATAAACGTCTAAATTGAACAAAACAACTAAAATAAATGACTAAATTAAACAAAACAACTAAAATAAACGTCTAAATTGAACAAAACAACTAAAATAAATGACTAAATTGAACAAAACAACTAAAATAAATGTCTAAATTAAACAAAACAACTAAAATAAATGTCTAAATTGATCTAAAATACTAAAAATAAAACCTCGTTAGTTCTTACAGGATGTTTCCGATAAGTAATTAGTGTTCCTATTTCATTTGACATTCCAGTTTACCAAAAATAAAAACAAAAAATGTTATGAACTTGATGTCCATTTGATGCCAGTGCCCCAAAACAGGAATGTATGGGAACCATTTTACCTTGTGTTACGTCTTGTAAACCATCAACAATAAGCTTGCAAATCTGTGGTTAGATTCGCCCATAAACAAAACGAAAGTTATGTATTCCAGCCCCAGAGCACACTGCCCACGCTTCAATTAGCTGAACTAGTGACATCATCTCTATTTTACTGCTGCTCAGGCAACTTGTCCCATTCATTTTCCATAATATCATTTACCCCAGCATCCATCAAGACAAAATAAATGCCACACACGTGCTGTATTAATTCAAACTGCATTCCTCTATCTGGGAAAACAAAAGCAAGCATCTTATGTTTTCCACGTATCGCAATTGCGAGTCAAAAACTCTCGGACCAGATTTACATCAAATGCAAGATTACACGCACGTCGAGAGACGACAGTCAACAGACTCGACAGTCCCGGGCATAAATCAAGGTGGGCCACAACTAGAAGCCATGACGGAAGGGTGAAAGTCAGGGCACGTGCTGACCCTCCCCCCGCTGCGCTTGTCACCAAGGCGACCGCATCCCGCCAGCTGTTGCCATGGCTCCGAGCGCCCGCCCCCGTTAAGATGAATCATGCAATGATGAAGTGGGTATAGAGCCCCCTCTGGTGTTAGCAAAGACCGTTTGCTTTTTTATTTTTTCCCTTGCAGTCAGACAATAAGTGTTGTTGATTTATGGTGCACTGTATATCACCTCTGCAAATATCTTGACGACATGCAATGATTAACTGAGCTTTGATTTTTCAACAAAAACAAGAAAAGAATAAATTAAATTAAATCCACAAGGGAAAATGAGAGAAAAAAATCCATTCCCGATGAATATATTCCGTATAATTTGACAACATTTCCCCAAATTCCGCCTGCAGTTGACAGTTTTGCTTTTTTGCGCTCGTGTAAACTAGTGGGTTGCCAAAAACTGCCATAAACCATCGCCAAAATCAGCAAAAACACAAATCTCAACCAAATCCAAGATGGCTTCGCCCAACTCCGATAGATATCGATATTTTGCAGTATCGCCGATACCGATAATCGGCAACCGAACATCGGTCAATACCGATACCTCATAAACAGACAAACTACACAATCAATACAATGATTAAAAAATTAAATAGAAAGGAAATAAAATTCCCCGCAACTTTTTTCTATTTTTAATATTAAATTTTTTTCTGTTTATATAAACACCAAAAACAGCCAAAGCGAAAACTTTGAATGCGCCTAAAGCTCGGCCGTAAAAATGAATGAATAAATAAATGAATAAATAAATAAAAGGTTATGTTGCATCCAATTTAGGTAAGTAAAAGAGAAATGTGGGCAAGCAAAGGGGTTGGATTCGGTGTGTGGTGAAACTCCTTGCGCCCTCAAAAGACCAATTACAAGGATTTACTCACGAGATGGCAGCAGCTGACCCGCAGTGTGTCCCTCCCAGCACAGAGTCAGGCAAATCTGGGCTTTAATCCTTTCCACTAATCTCCTTTGCCAAGTGACTTTTGCACAAAGTTAATACACACCTATCCCCTCCACCGTGTAAACAATTTAAGAGCAGGAAAAAATAAATAAAAAGAAAGAGAAAACTCACTCTTTCCATGTGTCAAATTTAATTCCACTAAATGAAGCTAACCTCTCTGATTCACTAATCCGCTCCAAAACTCCGCCAAAACAACTTCCCCCAGCAAAAAGTGTAATTCTTAATTGCACATTAGAGTCACTCTTAATTTATTCACCAATTTAAATCCCCACCTTCGCAAAACTTTTTACTAAATTCCATTTCGCCGCTGTTTCTCCCAGCAGTGACCCATGAAATAACGAAATAACTGTTGGTACTAAATCATCAAATACTGAACACATTAGAATTTAACAAACCGGCCATCAGAAATAAATATTAAATTATCTTAATAATAATTGAAAAACTATTTGTATTTAGACAACATAAAATAAGAAAAAAAAGTTTATGAAAAATAAAAGTTAACCTCATTAATTAATTTTCAGGAAAAAAATAATTACAGTGATTTTTCCACTTCTGTAATTTTTTTGACCCACCATGGCTATGGAAAGGTTAAGAATTGAAACAAGAATCAAAATGAATCAAATAAACAAGAGGCGCATTCAATAACTTTTCGTCTAAATTTTCATCTCCACGAATTTTTAGACGAAATGTTTTGTTTCTGAATGCACTCGTTTATTTTGGAAATAAACGATTGTGTAACTGCCAAACTTGGTCTGGGATTCCAGAACTTGATCTGGAATCCCAGATCAAGTTCTAGGTCATATCCCAACTGCAAGTTGCATACGGGTATTTTTTTTGGAGATTTTGCTTCCCTCACTTTTTTTCTATTGTTTCCAGCCCAAATAATAACCATAGTAATGATTATTATTGTTGTTTACTCTAAACAAACAATAACTGCTTCAACATTGTACTTACGATCAAGATGGTTGCGACCGATCTATCGGAAATCCAAGATGGCTTCCAACAAAACCCGATTTGCACGAGTTTTCTCGTTACACGAAGATTTAAACGTCCTATTTATAGGTGTTTTTTTTTCAGCCCGTTTAAACCCATTTAAACGAGCTTTTAAACGAGAATCTCGTTTAAAAGTTTGTGCAAACGGGTTTAAACGATCATTTATGAGTTATTGAATGCGCCTAGGGTTTTTGGTCTTTCTCCTTCCTCACTTCATTAACAAAGAGTGGTTATCGTTGTTACTCTTCACTAACAAAAGAGTAATCCTTTATTGTTTCATTACCTGGCCAACCGTTTCTAAGGGAAAATATGGAAGCTGCATGATCACATCATTGATTGTTATTGCTAACAGTCAATCTATTCTTACATCATGTAACCTGAACCGGGCTGAAGTTGGCACAACATCACTTTCGCGATAGTCTACGGACAGACCGATACCCCCAAAACACAAAAATACCCAAATCTCAAAATCTATACCTTGGAATTGTCTGAAAATTGGCCAGCATGTAGTCAAGAGGTCCCTTTGCTTCGTTTAAAAGCACAGACACCTAACTCTTGCAGACTGGGTGTGACAACAGATCGAAATTCCAAAAATGTCAAAATATGCCCCCAAAACACAAAAACACCCAAATCTCAAAATCTATACCTTGGAATTGTCTGAACAATTCCTTGTTCAGTTTCCAACTTTCAGACACCAAATTCCGTTTTTACACTTAAATCGTAGCGAAAAATTGTTCGCATCGAAAACAAAGCGAAAGCATTTGTATCGAGTAAAAGCAGTTTGGGAATTGTACTTAAAAAGTGATAGTAAGCAAGCATTGAGTGGGACATAATTGCAATTAAGTTTGGGCTGGAATAGGAAGTGACGGCGTATCGTGATGATGATGACGATCATCATTACATTCTTGGTGTGAATCCATGCAATCAGCATATCTGCTTTAATAATGAATTTCCAGTTGAAGGATTCTTAAGTGTTTTAAGGGGCAATTAAACCAGGTACTTGTAACTTTCATTAACGTGTTTAATGCCAAACGGGTTGTGAAAATGCTACGTTTAATTGCCCCAGTTTGGGGCATTAAATGTTACTGAAATAAACATGGTGTTGGCTTGGCGCTGCAACTTTCCTGATAAAGGTGCGCCCCGCTCGTTACTATACCTGTTTCTGCTAAGATGTGTGTGCAATCATGCCAGGGAGCGAGCGCCCATTAAAAGATGGTTCGGATTACATGGCACGTTAATCCCTGTGTCGACTCCGCTTTGGTCATTGTGTACGCTGAATTACTTTGATTCACACACTACAATCAAACTGTGTGTGTGTGGGTGTGTGGATGGCGATGGCGAACGATCTATATACGCTTGTTCGCAGCTTAAGTCGTTGCCGACTTGCGACGCACTCAATTGAACAACATACAACACCCGCGCGCCGGATTAACTTTTCAACTTTGTTATTATAGCGTACAACGGATAAACGATGCGTTTGCGCATTCTTTCACTTTTCTCCGCCACATTGAACAGTTCGACCACCGGGGCCTTTTCTCAAATGTTCAACTATGGGTCAGTGGAGTGCGAACACCGATTCGCGCCCATCACTGAACTCTCTCACGTCACTAGCTCTCTATTCACGTCCAATCCGCTAAATATTTCATTAAAACTTCACTTCCAACAACTATTAATCGCCACATCGCCGAACATATCTTTCAATTCACTTTTTATCATCGGATCAGTGGCGCCATCTTTGAATAATTTTTTTTTCGCCCAATTAAATCATCTAATTAAATTTCTCACCTTAAACACGCGCACCCGAGTCGGGAAATGCTTTCGGTCGGTTGAGTAATGCATTCGATCATGACGAGCATGAGTTGTTTCAACATCAGATTGACACCAGGGATCGTTTTCAAGAGACACGCATCTAAAAACAAAAAATTTAAAAAATTAAAAACAAAAAATTAAAAACCCGGCAAAACTTACCAGCAATTTTGGATATATAATCGACGACCAAATCGGTCGTGAGTCCGCAACACTGCTTGAAATTCGCCGCGTAATTATCCCACCCTCGATAAATGCGACTGGTGCGTCGCAACCACGATTGCAGCATGGGAAGCAGCAAATGATTGATGCAATAAACGCCGAATTGGGACCCCGGAGAGTCGTAGAGACCTCTGAGGTGCACGAAGAACGATTCCATCGTATACGGTTGGTATTTTCTCTCGCAAGTGGACACTGCGGCCGCGAGTCCTTCCAGCAGAAGGAACCACACGTGTAAAATGCCGGACGGTGCGTCCATGTCGTCCAGAGTGATTTCCACCTGTTCCAACCGCATCAGAAATTCGGTCGCTTCGAGGGACACTTGCGACAAGTGCAGCGAAGACGACATCAGCTCGGGGTCCATTTGAACCAGCACCAAATTCGGAATGACCGGATCCACCGTCTGTGGAACGGTGTTCAATTTAATCCTGAAAAATGTCAATTTTTTGTAGTTTTTAATTTTATTTTTTAAAGTTTTCGATTTCAACCTGTTTGCAGCGAAGAATATCGGACACGCCGGCATCGCGTACATGGACGATAGAATCGTTGCGCATCGATGAATGTACTTGAGCGACGCTAAACACAGGTCGTGGACGTTGGGGTGTTGGCCGATCGCTTCTTCCGGTGCCGACAGATCGTTTGGTTCGGTCGGTTCGGCTAAAATCGGTCAAATTTTAATTTTTATCGATTTTTATCGATTTTTATCGACTTTTACCTGTGCCGCGAACGTGTTTGAGGAGGCAAAGAATGCAATCTACAGCAGCGTTTGCAAAAACCAATACGTTATCCGTGTTTAAAAAAGCTTCAAAAACGTCTACTACCACTTGAACGTGAACGTTTTTAACCGGCGCTCCGACAGGCGGCGGTGTTAAAGGCGCCGTTATTCGCACCGCGCGAAGAGTGCCGAATAAAGGACGCCAAGCCGAGCGGATATCCGTCGTGTTCCCTTCCACAAACTCGCAAATCGAGCCGATTATCTAAAAAAAAAAAAAAATTATAATTTTAAAAAATTAAAAAAAAAATTTATAAAAAAAAACCTGATCTTGAATATCAACGTCGCACAATTCGAGGCACAATAAATTCTCAAAAGGCTTAAACAGCGCCTCATTAAAGTGAAAATGCGGCAACTCGGAATGAACGGCTAAAAGCGCCGTCACAACGTCGTGAATGCAAGTAATAGATCTCTTAGCGATGGCGCCATCTTTATTACACGCTGCCTGAAAAAAAAAAAATTTATATAAAAAAAAAAAATATTTTTTTAAATTTAATTAATTTATTTACTTCCATAAAATGTGGACCAACGACGCTCCACGCTTTCATGGTGTGTATCAACGGCCGTCCACTTCGTACGCACTTGAGCATCACGTCGCCGAGCCGATACAAGAGGAGAAACCCCCGAGTTTGATTCAAGCCCGAATGGATGACCAAACTTGACCTTTTCGTCGCGCTTTCGCTGAACAACTGCTCCTGACTCGCGGCGCACAACTCCGTGAGAAAAGTGATGAGCGACTGAAGGTTCAATTTGGTAGCGGCGTCCTCGAACAAATGATCGATTTGATAACTCAGCGCGCAGATGATTTTAGTCGTGAATTCGTGATTAGTCACGACTCCCGACGCCGAATCAACGCTGCTCTGCTGGATCAACTCGGCCAAATTGACCCGCGCGGACACGGAAATCACTTGGTGCGGCGTAATATCATCACACCTAAAACAAAACAAAAATTAAACTCCAAAAAACCAAACAAACCAATCGCCCATTACTCGATATTCGCCGTATCGCACTCCTGGCCCCGCTTCTGCAGTTTGGCGAACGTCGTTTGGTTGCGCGCCATCAACTGGCAGAAATAACTGTACTCCAACTCGGCCACGTACACGCAGCAGCGGAACACGTGACGCCAGCACTCGGGGGTGTGCGAGCCGAGTTCCAGTCCGCGACTCAACAACACGTCCATGCTGAGCGCGTGCGACACGTGCAGTTGCAATTTCTTCGACTTACTCGCGCTCTTCTTCTTCTTCTTGTGCGGCTCCGCGTCCAAAACGGGGCACGACGCATTCGCCAACAGCGCAAAAACGGACCCGCACCGCGACTGCAGCCCTAAAACCAATCAATCAATCAATCAATCAAAACCGACAAAAACACGACATTATTTACCTAAAATATTGCAAAGACGAGCAGCTTTCTGCAGCCCTTCCAAACTCAACGCGACCGCCTCTCTGGCCTTCCTGTTCTCCTCCTTCGCGCCGTCCGTGCCCAACAAAATGCCCAGATTCGTGGAAATGCCCACCGAATCTTTATCGGTCAAGAGCGCCGAAAGGACTTCGATGACCCTGGCCCAGCCGGCCGTGAGCAGGCGCCGGGAATACTTGAGTCCGGCTTTAACGGGCGCCGAACTCTCCACGTTGAAAGCCGCCTTCTCGAGTCGCCGATAGTCCGACAGCAACTGGTGGCCGGGCGCTTTGCTGCCCAAACCATCTATATCTGAAAGGTACAGAATGGTTGCAAAGTCATCCAACTCCAGGCCTAAAACGAACGTGAATTGCAAATAAAAGACAGAAAAAACTAAACAAAACATGCATTTCTCAATTTAAAACTAAAAAACTGAACATTTTCGAAGTGGAAAAGGTTTTAAAAAGGTGTGTGGGTGCGGTTAATTGTCGTCATACCTGTTAGAAGGTTAATTAGAGCGGAATTTTCAGTAGAGTTAGGGTTATAACCTGCATCTTCTAACAGATTGTTTTGCAATACCTGCTGATACAGCTCGGCCAACCATATTGTCGATAAATAAACCAAAACTCCACTGCCGTGGACTTGCGCGACAAAATGTTCCTGTTTAAAAAAATCGAGCAAATTAATAAGAATTTCTCCATTTCTCGCGTCACCGCCTCACCTCCGTGAGTGGAATCAAGGTGGACAAGTCGGCTCGGTAGTATCCGTTGCGGATGAGCTTTAAATTCAATAATAAAGCGGAATAAGTGGCCAGGTAAACACCGTCGGCGTTGATGATGGTGAACTGCATCAAATTCGGTTCGTTTTGACTGGACAACGCGTTGTTGTGGTTGTAAATCCCGTCGCAGTACTTGGAAGCGAACGACTGCAGCGCTTCGTCGGCTTCGATCGAGCTTTTGATCGCGAGGTATTGCGGGAGCAGTTTCTTAAGCGTCTGCGCGAAATGCTGGCTGTTGTGGCGCTCGAGTTGCGCGTATTCGTTGCGCGCTTCGCACAACCGTTCGATCTGTTCGCGCTCTTTCTTCCCCGTCTCTTCGCCCAGGAGAGTTTTCGGCAACTTTTCTCGTCGCGCCGCTTCCTTTTCCACCAATCTCTTCACCGCTTCGTCCAAAGAATCGTCCACCTAAACAAACAACGTTTAAAATTTCAAATATAAACACGAATCAATCGATTTAACGCACTTCGTTTTCGTTTTCCACGTAATCGTCGTCTTCGGGGCCCTCGGTCGACCCCGACGAATCGGAATCGTCATTCTCGTGCGTCTTAATCGGGATGTAATCGTGCGGCGCGTCCGCTTTCACGTGCCCGTTGGAGATCTCGCCTTTTGCGATCACGGGCGCTTCCTCAATCGCGTCGTCGTTCGCATCTTCTTGGTCGCGTGTTTCTTCTACTTCGTCACACGCTCCTTCTTCTTCCTGGTCCCCGTGGTAGCCAACATCGTCTTCGGCGTTCGAATCGGACAAACAACTCGAACTTGCAGTCGATGTCTTGTTGCTACGTCGTTTTTCGCGTTTGCTTTTGGGTGTTTTTTCGATTTTACACGAATTTTTCTTGTTTATTTCCTCCTCTCGTAAGCGATAAGTCAACGGGCCTAAAAATAAAAATAATGTCAAAAACAATATATATTTTTTTAAATATTAAACTGACCACTATAATCGCTACTAGGCAGATCTTTGTATAAATTGTTGAGAATTTCAGTTTGCTGTTGAGATAACTTATTGCCCGTACAAAAATCCTCCAAAGTGGTCAAAAACGCCACCACGCAGCAAACGGCTTCGTAGCGCACGTTGTTGTCGCTGCAACGACTGCACTCGACCACGGAATCCATCGATCTAAATAATCAATTCATTTAATTTAACGCCATAATTAAAAATGTAAACATATCTACAATGTAAGAAGGGCCAAATCCGATGAAAACGTTTTCTTGTTTTCTTCCGACTCGATGGGCCCCGAGAATTTCAAAAGTAAATCCGCATTTTTCAAAATCTGAAATAAAAATATTAAATTTAAAAATATAATCAAACAATTCCGTCACCTCTTTCAACGCTTTCATGGCCTCCAGTCTGTGCTGCGACGGCGGATAAAGCAGCATTCGGTGGAATAGAGATTCAAGAACCGGGCGTAACGAAACGACCGTGCCGAACAACTCCACCAATTTCACCGCGATGCTGAAAAAATAATTTAAAAAAATTAAAAAAAAAAAAATTAAACCAACTTAATCTTTAATTAAATTTACCAATACACCATTTTAGCTTCGGCGCCGGTAAAACCTGGCGCTGTTGCCAAGCAACCGGACCCACGACCCATGTCGACGCCCTCCACTTGCGACGAAACGATGTTCTTGTCCGTCCGCGGCGAGCCCAGAAACGCAACGAGAGACGGACAAAATTTTTGCCACAAAAACAAAACCACATTTTCGCTGTTTTTGGCTTGAGACGGCAAACACGAGACGACGGTCGACATTGCTTCCAACAGAAACACGAGCGGTGTGCCGTCTTTCGTGTGCGGAACCCTGCAACGATCAAATTAAAAAATAAACAACAATATCGATCCCAAAACGTGAGAAATTTCAATTTTTTCATCTTTACCGTTGATATTCGTCCAATTTTTTACAAAGATAATTAAAAACTGGTATAATGTCGTCTATAATTGAACTGGAAACGTCTGCAAATGTAAAAATAATTTAATTTAATCGGTTTTAAGCGATTTATGTAATATACCTTCGTTGATTTCGCCGCTCGTTTGCTGAAATGGATTTTTCTTTTTTTTTAAACACAAAATTTAATAACTTAAGCTTAAGGAAAGGTTCGATGCATTACTTGTTGGCATTTCGCTTCCTCTTCTAGATAATTACAAAAGGATCTCAACGTTTGACTGGCCGTCGCTTGCGCTGCAGTTCGAACGGCCGAGCCGCCTTCCGCGTAACTGTCCAAACACAGTTGGAAAATCTGCTGAATCATTTTCGAATTCATCGTCCACCAATTCGTGCAAACCATATTCAACAAAACCTGTTTTTTAAAACAAGAATTAATAATTACAATTTAATCACGAGCAAATTACAGAAAAAAAAAACTTGCTTTAAGAATTTCAACTTGCACTTCGTCGGAATAAACCTGCATAACGCCCACAGTGTGCAGCATTTGCGAAGGCAGCCATTGCAATTCATTTTCGCACTCGAAATTCGATTGAAACCGATCATCTCGTAACAACTTCTAAAATTAAAAAAATAAAATAAAATTCAGCAAAAAATATTTATTTTGATTCCCAATGCTCCATACTTGCAATCCTGTGACCGCATGTGTCACAAGTTTATTGCTATTTGAATGTAGAGCTTGATGAAAAGCATTCAAACATTTTTCCCTGAAAAATGATGAAAAAATGATGAAAAATCACCGATTTCCTGCATTTTTACACAATTCTACCGCATTTCGTGAGGCGGGGCTCGTAATGTTCCTTGCTGTGATTCCAAAAAATCTGTAAAATATATTTTTTCAATTTATTTTAAATGATTTTCAAGTTTAAAACATTTTAATTCCAACCGTTGGCTTCTTGCGCAGCGTTGCGAATGGCCGTGTATTTATTTCCCGATGCATCTTTGGCGAGTAACAACAACAGACCCTCCATCATTGATTACTGTAATTAAATTAAATTTTGTATTTTATATGTTTTTCGTTGTTTTTCCATTTTTTTTTTCGGATTTTTGTTTACTTTTGCTATTTTAACGGAAATCGGCGCGTGTTTGTTTTTCTCACATATGTTGCTCGTAAAACGGATTTCACACCAAATCTAACAGATTTCCAGACCCTAGAGAGCCGTCCGTACGTACAATTAAGTAAGGGTAAATCAATCTTTTAATTTATGTTATTTATTTTCGCGCGATAAGGATCAACTTACATTTATATCGCAAGAGGAAGTTAGCCGTTCATAACACGACCGCTCACCGCACAAATCGCTTAGTTTTTCCCAGATGTTTCGATTGCTCGCTCCGAGTCGACAAAATTAATTTCTAAACGCGAGCTCCTGTGTTTTTAAATTCATATTAATACCTATTAATTTAAAGCATGCAAATATATCCATTTGTTTATAATTTTTAATTGTTTGTAAATATTTTGTGAATTACACCCACGTGATAAAAGTCATCCAATCAGAATCGTTCTTCACCCATTACGTATACCAAAACAAATAATCGACGATTTACTTCTGGACGAAAAATGGCTGCGGATCGTAATGTAAGCATTGTAGAGTACACGGCGCAACATGGAGCGTATTCTTGTGGATACTGTAAATCGAGCGACACGAATTATTCTCACGGTCGGTACCACCACGTTAAATTAGCTAAACACAAATATTTTACAAAATTTTTGCCATTTTTTCAGGAATGTGGTCCCATGTTATGACAGTCAGCGATTACCAAGATCTCATCGATCGTGGCTGGCGAAGGTGCAATAAAAATGAGTTTAAAACGAATCCAAGTAACTAATTTACATTTTCAGGAGTGGAAAATACTGCTATAAGCCCACCATGAATTTAACGTGTTGTCCTCAATACGCCATCAAGTAAAATTCATTTTTTTTTGCATAAAGCAATCGACATTTCATTGATTTTTCCATTTGCAGATGTGACGCGCTCGAATTCAAGTTGAGCAAGTCGCAAAAAAACGTTTTGAAGAAAATGAACAAATATTTAACCACCGGCGAAATAAAATCCGAAAAGGTGCACATTCATTGGCGCAAAATTTATCAAAATATTAATTCTTTTAATTTTTTATTCGTTAAGTCTCAGCAAATTCCATTCGACGACGAAACCGGAACCGAAATCAGTTCGAGTGTTTCCGACGTACAAACTCAATCAAAATTAGCTGAAGAACAATTATTATTCAGCGAATCATCTCTCTCCATTACCAAACAAAGTGATACCGGTAAAAATAATTATTTTAAATATTTAAAATACAAAAAAATAAAATAAAAATTGATAAAATTTTCTAGAATTCGCCGAATCCATGGACGACACCACGAATCCACCCAGTTGTACAGACTCGAGCAAAATCTCAAAAACAGAACTTGAATTAATTCCCAAACAATCCGAAACCAAACTAGAAAAACTGCCCAAACCCGGTAAACAATCAAAACAATTAAAATTAATTAATTTTCTTCGAATTTTCTTTGATTTTCCAGGTTTAGGCGCCGATCCCAACAAACCCCCTTGTAAAAAAGCCAAACTAATGCGCCTGGAAAAGCGTCGCCAGAAGAGTAAATTGGAAAACGTACGTGCTTTTAAGCAACACACGAATTGCTCCAAGACAATTGAAACTTACCTGAATGTGCCGTTAGAAAACGCAGTACACAAACTCGAGGTATAAGGCGAATCGTACGTTTAGGATTACAATTGAACCTTCTTTATCTCATTCGAGTAGATTCTATTGGTTCGATCGCATCCTAAAAGTAATGAATTTAAACGAACGTTGAAACAATCGCACGAAATATACAGTAAATACCAACAAATCGTACACAACGATCCGCCCCACAAGTGCACGTTGGATCAATACTTACGATTTTTAGTCAATTCGCCTTTAGAGGTAAACCAATTGAAAGACTTACTTCAATGAGTAAAAGAAGGGTTTTAGTTTGGTTTGGTTTGGTCTGGTTTGATTGTGTGTGTAATTCATTGATAGATGAGACTACTCAGGTCAAATCCTCCGTCCAAAGTGTACGAAAACAGTAGGCACGAATCATTATTGCTCTATCAGAAATACCAAATGCAAATTCATAATGATTCGGAGTTCGACTGCGATGAAGAATCGTTTACTAATTTTTTAGAGACATCGCCATTAAAGGTAGTAAAACAAAACCCTTCTTTTAACCGATAACACAAATCAGTGCCCTAGCAAGACTGCCTACAAAATTGCATTTTATCTGTCTAAAAATGTATTTCCCTATCTAAATATCAATTTTTAGCCCTAAAATATGCATTTTTAGCCCTAAAACATGCATTTTTATCCCTAAAACATGCATTTTTATCCCTAAAACAAGAATTTTTATCCCTAAAACAAGCATTTTTATCCCTAAAACATGTATTTTTAGCCCTAAAATATGCATTTTTTCAGGCATCTAGCTAATGGCGCTGATAAAAATCTATAATTAATTTATTTATTTGTTTATTTATTTTACCAAATATTTTTATTGCAGCCTGAAAGTCCTAGTAATGGGCCACACTGCGGCTACGGTTCGTTCCATCAACAGTATTGGCTCGACGGGAAATTAATCGCCGTTGGTGTGATGGACGTTTTGCCCTATTGCGTGTCATCGGTTTATTTCTATTACGACCCCGATTATCGCTTTTTGACTCTCGGAACTTACGCATCCTTACAGTAATTACTACAATCAATTTCTATACGAGTTAATAAACGATTATATTCGCAGGGAACTCGCATTCACGAGAGAATTGCAAAAACTCATTCCAAAACTAAAGTACTACTACATGGGCTTTTACATCCATTCGTGTCCGAAAATGCGCTATAAAGTAAACCCGCTAACGGAAAAATCATAACTTTACATTACAAATACATTTATCTCACCTAGGGTCAATATAATCCTTCATTTCTACTTTGTCCCGAGGTGTATTCGTGGCACTTGATCGAAGACTGCAGGACGAAATTGGATCGAGCAAAATACACTCGCTTAAACGAAGACCGGAACAAGGGTAAAATCTCGTTAAATATTTACGATAAACTCAACTATTTTATCCCGATATGTAGTCGATGCGGACGTAACTGATATTCAATCGGTGAGTATATTGTATCAACGCGTGGCGATGTCATACGCGAGTTACAAGAGACAACGACGACAATACACCGACAGTGTGGACGAGGAGGAAGTGGCTCAATACACCAAGTTGGTCGGCGGCCATTGCGCGAGGAAGATTCTCCTTTTCAGACAATAGCTAGCAATTCGTGCCATTGTGTTATTATTATTTATAGATTGGGTTTACATTATTTTTCTTTAATTATTTATAAATTGAGGCGTTTTTTGGAGCCACATGTTTTATGTTAACGAGTGTATAAATAAATTTTATTCTTTACCTACAAAAAACCGTTGTTTGTTAATCATTTGGCTATCTAAATATATTTACCAGGAAATACTAATCTTTCATCTTCTATGCTGAATATTCACGAGGAAGTGGCGCAGTGTAAGTTGATTGGCGAGGAAGATACTTCTTTTTAGACAATAACCAACATTTCGTGCCGTTGTATATTATTATTATTATTTATAAATTGGGTTTACAAAATTTTTTTTTGGTTTTGTTTTTTAACTATTTATAAATTAAGGCATCGTTTGAGCACTTTGTTTTGTTTACGGGATGTCATACTTCGGTTTGGAGGCCCACGTTTGATGTCGACGAGTGTAATTGGTCGCTGAAAAATAAAATTTATGTTTAGGGAATTGTTAATTGGTGTTTTTGTTGTACCTACATCGATTGACTGAGTTGTTGCAGCTAGAAAAATTTTTTTTTTTTTAAATTATTGAATTATTGTATTGATTTTATTATAAATTTGTTAAAAAACTTACATTTTCCATCAGTTTAGCCATGTTTTCTTTCGCTATTGATCGACCGTCTTCGGATAATGGACTGAAAAGTCAGAAAAATGAATTAAAATCACCGAATCAACAGATTTAAAAATTTAAATTTACTTATAATTTTCTGAATGCGCGTTTAAATCGAAATGCAGACGAGCTAATTTCTCTTGTTGCTCCCTCACACTGTCCATTTTCTCAAACGTGCAATCTTTACCTAAAAATAAAAAAACAATAAAAACTTAACAAAAAACACAAAAATTAAATTTCGTTCAATTCGATTTCGCCAAATATACCAAACGCGTGTAATTTTCCGGAATGAAAATCTCCCAAAAGCTGCAAAAGTCCTTTTTCCATTTTTCTTACATCAGCGATGTCTGTGAGAAAGGAATGATGATGACAAGGTCGCTCTAACACTATTCGTTGCATTAGTCTAGGAGGGACTGAAAGGGAAGGAATAAACAAAACAAAAAAAGCAAAAAAAAAAAAAAAAAAAAAAAAAAAAAAAAAAAATGCCCAAATAAAAACCAAACAAAATTACCGAGCAAAATTAGCACTACTCATAGTGATTTTTAAAACTACAGCAAAAAATGCACGCAAATAATAAATAAAATATCAAAAAACATGATCAAGCAGGAAATATGTGTTTGTTTACGAATTAAAATGTGAGCTAACAAATTGTGCAGATTAATTTGTGTTTTTAATGCATCGCACAAATCTCAATCTCATGCATCGCAATTTCAATATGAATAGTGAACTACTCGAGTATCATCAAAATCAAAATTGCAACCTTTGCTTTTATTTATTGCTCTTCTTGTCGGTGTGGATTTGACATTGGCCGCCGTCGTTTCTTGTTTGTCGAACGATGTTTTTGCGATTTGAGCTTTGAATTGACTCGTCACCATGTTGGCTGTCGGTTGCGACCGATCCGCGGTCGCAACTGTTGCTACTGATACTGACAAATTGAGTTGTTGGTGTTGATTCGACTTGTCTTCTCCATTCACGCTTCGGTTGTCCAAACTGTGCCCTAAACTCGTGCGTACTGCTGTGCTACTCATGATGGCGACGGTTGTAAATGCGATCCATCCGCTCGAATGAAAATCCTCTCTGTATTCTGAACACGACGAATTTGTTTATTTTAAGATGGCACCATTTAACTGCGAGGTAGTTTCAACTTTTGCCACCAGACGGACAATGGATGCCAGTTTATTAGCACTTGCATAATCGAGGATAGTAAAAATCAGTTGCTTTTTACATTTTACAATTAGAATACGTGAAATAATCGATAAATAAATGATTGTTTAAATAGGTCGCGAATAGATTTGTTATTTTTATACAAAAATTACATCGGGGTTGATAATTTTTGGTTTTTAAAGTCGCAAATTGATGAATGGTACAATGGGATTCCTTTAAGCACTTGCGAAGTTGCATCTGTTATCTGTAATTTCAATTTTTTCTCGTTAGTTTGCACAATTGCACAACCTATTTACAAAATTCGACCTTTACGGCGACGTAATCTCCAACTGCAATTCTCCGTTTTGTATTTTCAATGTTATTAATTGCTATTTCCTCATTAGCGATGATGACTTTGGTATTCCCATCGTTTCGTCCGGATAAATGATCACTAGAGCGCTTGCTCTCCTAAAAGTAAAATTTATTTAATAAAAAAAATTGACTTTTTTAAAAATTTTATTTCATATTTTTCTTCTTACTCCCTCAATTAGAATGAGGTGAATGGATCCAATTTGTTCACGATTTAAAAATAATGATTCTTTCCTAAATGTTTGCGCCAAACGTTCGAGTCTCTTCGTTTTGACTTCGGGTGAAACGTCGTCTTTCAACCGATGAAAAGCCCGAGTTTTCTTAGCAAAAACAACAAAACATTAACAAACAATTATTTGTATTAACTCCGTCGTTCTTACATCTCTCATGCTGTACGCAAAAACATACGCAAAATTGTATTTCACAGTCTCAATTAACGACAACGTTTCTTCAAATTCTTCTTCCGTTTCACTGCAGAAACCGCAGATGAAATCGCTATTTAAAGCAACCCCTATTGCAAAAATTAATAAATTAACTAAATAATTAATTAATTTTTGTTTTTACCGGGTAAAATCGATCGAATATGATCGACTAATTCCAAATACGACTCTCTCGTGTACCCTCGTTGCATCAGTTCTAAAATTCGTGAATTTCCAGCTTGAGCCGGCAAATGAATTTGATTGCAAATGTTTGCCCGCTCGCGAATCAAATACAAGACTTCGTCGGGAAAATCCTTCGGATGTGGCGACGTGAAGCGAATTCTCATTTCCGGGTTCACGAGCGACACTTTGTCCAGCAAATCGGCGAACCTCAAACCGCCTTTTCTCGGTCGGTAAACGGTCGTGAATCCTTTGCTTAAACGCGTGCTTTCGTTACTCGTCAAACTGGGATGAATTTCTTGCGATTTGTCCGCATAACTGTTCACATTTTGGCCTAAAAGTGTCACTTCTTTAATTCCCTGCAAATTAAAATGATTTTTCAATGTTTATTTGTCCGATTTCAACGATATTTAATTACTTTGTCGCTTAAATATTTGACTTCGTCGACGATCGTGTCGATCGAACGACTTCTTTCTTTGCCGCGAGTGAAAGGAACGATGCAATAACTGCACATGTTGTCACAACCGCGCATGATTGAACTAAAAATACAATTTTGTTTAGTTTATCCAATAAATTAAAAAAAATAATAATAACACTACACAAAAGCGCTCGGTGATTTCTGGTTAAGTTGAACGGGTATAATGTCGGCGTAAGTTTCGTCCATCGAAAGCAACACGTTTACTAAAAACACAAAAAAATTTACAATTGACGATATTTTGTGACTAAAATAAAAATTTGTGTTACTCGCAACTTGTCCGGAGTGAGTCAAAGCCAACATTCTCGGTAAATCTCTGTAGCTATCAGGACCTGCGACCAAATCGACCATTTTCTCTTTTTCTATTAATTTATGCTTCAGCCGTTCTGCCATACAGCCTGAAATTTTAATGATGTAATTCTGGGATAGAATTCGTTGCTAAATTCTAATTCATTACCTAAAATGCCAATTTTTAAAGGATGTTTACTCAAATCCGTTTCTCGTTTCCGTTTTATTGCTCGAAGATGATCGAGAATATTCCAAATTTTCGTCTCGGCTCCTTCGCGAATTGCACATGTCATTAATAAAATCACGTCCGACTGTGAAAATTATTTTAAATTATTCGAATTATCGTGAAAAAAAATCAGAATTACATCCGACATTTCATCAGATTTCGTGAATCCATTTTTCTCAAGAATAGACCAAACAATTTCCGTGTCGTTTACGTTCATTTGACATCCATAGGTCTTTATAAACACTGGAAATAAAATAAAAATAATTAATTGATACAATTTATTTCCATAAAATTTAAACAACCTTTCCGGCCTCCGCCATCAACATCACTTTCGTCAAGATATGGATGTTTTTCAGTTTTATATTCGTTATTAACTGATTTCTTGTACACATTTGGATTAGAAATAAAATGCTGTAAAGATGGACCGTCTTTTAATTTGCTCGTTCCGTTCTGTCCGATGTCGGATTCTGGTAACGTTCTAGCGCCAAACGTTGCGACATTTCTCCACCAATTTAGAGGATGAAAAATGCATTTGTGCCTAGTCTTTGAGAAAATTCGACGGCTCAAATTCACCACATTTATAGCCATCTTCAACTTTTTTCAAACGTATGGAAAGCCTTTAGTGTATGCAACGCCAACAAGACTGAGATCACGCGAGATGAATTTATTTTTTATTTTTCAGAGGTACAATTTTGGAATTTTGTACTATTGGATTTATTTATTCATTGTTGGTACTGCGAAAGTGAGTGGACGAGAGGTCAGGATATTATATGCAGCGTGCATTCAATGCCTGGTCTTCGAAAAAAATTCTACGGTTTAAATTCGCGCTCACGCAGAAATACAAGCTTAAACTACTCTGAATACCTAAAAAAGTCATCCGAATTAATCGCCCACGCACAAATAAAAGCTGAAATTGCAATGAATACCTATCTAAAAAAGCCATCCGAATTTATCCCCCACGCACAAATACTGTACAAGCTGAAACTGGACGGAATACCTCAAAAACTCAAACCTGACACCGGGCTGAAGTTGGCAGACCATTCGATTCGCCCATCTAGGGGCAGGACGGAACCTATTGTTAAAATGTAAAACATGTCCCAAACGTAAAATACTCGAGTCCACAGCACCATTCATGGTGCATAGAGTAAATCACACTCGTATACACCGAATTTCTAAGTTTCAAATCGTTTCGACGAGCCGTTTTCGAGATATGGCCGTTTTTCGGCCAGCAGACTATTCAAAAACTCCTTAAAAGTGTCACCGATGAATAAATACTCGAGTCCACAGCACCATTCATGGTGCATAGGGTAAATCACACTCGTAGACACCGAATTTCAAACTTTCAAATCGTTTCCACAAGCCGTTTTCGAGATATGGCCGTTTTTCGGCCAGCAGACAAGTAAAAAATGTTTAGGTTTTTTTTTGTTTGGTTTGGTGATGTCATTTCTTTTTAATCATTATGTCACAATTAATATGATAATTGTCTGGTATTTCATCAAAAATTGTCAGTTCTTTTTTCATGCCATCATATAAAAACCACTTTTCTCCTATTCTAACAATGCAAACAAAATGACCAATTCCTCCAGATTGTCTAAATGTTACTGCTAATATTTCATACCTATCGTTACCTACTTTAAATTTAGTTGGTATGTCTTTGAGTTTTGTTGTTTTAATACCATATGAAAATATTAAAACAGGGCATGATCGTATGAATTGTTTGGTACATTTGGAAGTGTCTACGCAATTAGATGTTTTGCAAGGCTCATCATAATCTCTAATCCACATTAAATTTGTTGTGCGTTGAGAATACAAAAGTATCCCATGATCTTGTGATATTTCAATTGTGTGAATTATCAATAGAACATATTTTTTTAAGCTCTCTTACCTGAAATGCTTTTTCATATAAATCAACAAAACATTCTCCTTCAGAACCAAAGCAGTCTATAATACCATTATCTGGGATTGTACGATTTAATATGTTAGTTATCCAGAGCAGTCTAGCTTGATTAAATTCTTTATTTGATAATAACTGATTCATTTGTAGTATTACTACTGCTGCATTGTTATTTGATGATGAAAAAAATGTTTTTACGTCAACATCAATATTTATTGCAAAGTTTACAACTGCTATTAATCCATCCATTGGACATGTGTTGGTCAGTTCAATTTTTTTATTGTCCGCAGTAAGAGAGCCAGACCAAGGAATTGGAATGAAAATGTCTGTACCTAAAGTTGGATGCATATTCAATTTAGATTGTGCAGAATAATATTTTGACTTTGTGCTTTTAGTTTTTTTCCATACTTCTTGGCACAAATCCAAATCTTCTGCATTAATTTTTACGGTGACACTTTTAAGGAGTTTTTGAATAGTCTGCTGGCCGAAAAACGGCCATATCTCGAAAACGGCTCGTCTAAATGATTTGAAACTTGGTAATTCGGTGTCTACGAGTGTGATTTACCCTATGCACCATGAATGGTGCTGTGGACTCGAGTATTTATTCATCAGTGACACTTTTAAGGAGTTTTTGAATAGTCTGCTGGCCGAAAAACGGCCATATCTCGAAAACGGCTTGTGGAAACGATTTGAAAGTTTGAAATTCGGTGTCTACGAGTGTGATTTACCCTATGCACCATGAATGGTGCTGTGGACTCGAGTATTTATTCATCGGTGACACTTTTAAGGAGTTTTTGAATAGTCTGCTGGCCGAAAAACGGCCATATCTTGAAAACGGCTCGTCTAAATGATTTGAAACTTGGTAATTCGGTGTCTACGAGTGTGATTTACCCTATGCACCATGAATGGTGCTGTGGACTCGAGTATTTATTCATCAGTGACACTTTTAAGGAGTTTTTGAATAGTCTGCTGGCCGAAAAACGGCCATATCTCGAAAACGGCTCGTCGAAACGATTTGAAACTTAGAAATTCGGTGTCTACGAGTGTGATTTACCCTATGCACCATGAATGGTGCTGTGGACTCGAGTATTTTACGTTTGGGACATGTTTTACATTTTAACAATGGGTTCCGTCCTGCCCCTAGATGGGCGAATCGAATGGTCTGCCAACTTCAGCCCGGTAAACCTGACCCTAACCTAACCTTAACCTAACACTAACCAACCACTAACCTAACACTAACCTAACACTAACCTAACACTAACCTAACACTAACCTAACACTAACCTAACACTAACCTGACCCTAACCTAACCTTAACCTAACACTAACCAACCACTAACCTAACACTAACCTAACACTAACCTAACACTAACCTAACACTAACCTAACACTAACCTAACACTAACCTAACACTAACCTAACACTAACCTAACACTAACCTAACACTAACCTAACCTTAACCTAACACTATCCAACCACTAACCTAACACTAACCTAACACTAACCTGACCCTAACCTAACCTTAACCTAACACTAACCAACCACTAACCTAACACTAACCTAACACTAACCTAACACTAACCTAACACTAACCTAACACTAACCTAACACTAACCTAACACTAACCTAACCTAACCTAACCTAAGGTAACTCACAAATAAAAGCTGAAATTGCAATGAATACCTCAAAAACTCATCCGAATTTATCGCTCACGCAGAAATACAAGCTGAAATTGCACTGAAAACTTAAAAAAGTCATCCGAATTTATCGCCCACGCAGAAATACAAGCTGAAACTACTCTGAATACCCAAAAAAGGCATCCGAATTTTCGCCCAAGCACAAATACAAGCTTAAACTACTCTGAATACCCAAAAAAGGCATCCGAATTTATCGCCCACGCACAAATAAAAGCTGAAATTGCAATGAATACCTCAAAAACTCATCCGAATTTATCGCTCACGCAGAAATACAAGCTGAAACTACTCTGAAAACCTAAAAAAGTCATTCGAATTTTTCGCCGACGCAGAAATACAAGCTGAAACTGGACGGAATACCTCAAAAACTCAAACCTGACCCTAACCTGACCCTAACCTAACACTAACCTAACACTAACCTAACACTAACCTAACACTAACCTAACACTAACCTAACACTAACCTAACACTAACCTAACACTAACCTAACACTAACCTAACACTAACCTAACACTAACCTAACACTAACCTAACACTAACCTAACACTAACCTAACACTAACCTAACACTAACCTAACACTAACCTAACACTAACCTAACACTAACCTAACACTAACCTAACACTAACCTAACACTAACCTAACACTAACCTAACACTAACCTAACACTAACCTAACACTAACCTAACACTAACCTAACACTAACCTAACACTAACCTAACACTAACCTAACACTAACCTAACACTAACCTAACACTAACCTAACACTAACCTAACACTAACCTAACACTAACCTAACACTAACCTAACATTAACCTAACACTAACCTAACACTAACCTAACACTAACCTAACACTAACCTAACACTAACCTAACTTGGTAACTCACAAATACAAGCTTAAACTGGACTGAACACCTAAAAAAGTGATCCGAATTTATCGCCCACGCAGAAATAAAAGCTGAAATTGCACTGAATACCCAAAAAAGCCATCCGAATTTATCGCCCAAGCACAAATACAAGCTGAAACTACTCTGAATACCCAAAAAAGGCATCCAAATTTTCGCCCACGCACAAATACAAGCTGAAATTGCACTGAATATCTAAAAAAGCCATCCGAAATTTATCGCCCACGCACAAATACAAGCTGAAATTGCAGTGAATATCTAAAAAAGCCATCCGAAATTTATCGCCCACGCACAAATACAAGCTGAAATTGCAGTGAATATCTAAAAAAGCCATCCGAATTTATCGCCCAAGCACAAATACAAGCTGAAACTACTCTGAATACCCAAAAAAGGCATCCGAATTTTCGCCCACGCACAAATACAAGCTGAAATTGCACTGAATATCTAAAAAAGCCATCCGAAATTTATCGCCCACGCACAAATACAAGCTGAAATTGCAGTGAATATCTAAAAAAGCCATCCGAATTTATCGCCCAAGCACAAATACAAGCTGAAACTACTCTGAATACCCAAAAAAGGCATCCGAATTTTCGCCCACGCACAAATACAAGCTGAAATTGCACTGAATATCTAAAAAAGCCATCCGAATTTATCGCCCAAGCACAAATACAAGCTGAAACTACTCTGAATACCCAAAAAAGGCATCCGAATTTTCGCCCACGCACAAATACAAGCTGAAATTGCACTGAATATCTAAAAAAGCCATCCGAATTTTCGCCCATGCACAAATACAAGCTGAAATTGCACTGAATATCTAAAAAAGCCATCCGAATTTATCGCCCAAGAACAAATACAAGCTGAAACTACTCTGAATACCCAAAAAAGGCATCCGAATTTTCGCCCACGCACAAATACAAGCTGAAATTGCACTGAATATCTAAAAAAGCCATCCGAATTTATCGCCCAAGCACAAATACAAGCTGAAACTACTCTGAATACCCAAAAAAAGGCATCCGAATTTTCGCCCACGCACAAATACAAGCTGAAATTGCACTGAATATCTAAAAAAGCCATCCGAAATTTATTGCCCAAGCACAAATACAAGCTGAAACTACTCTGAATACCCAAAAAAGGCATCCGAATTTATTGCCCAAGCACAAATACAAGCTGAAACTACTCTGAATACCCAAAAAAGGCATCCGAATTTTCGCCCACGCACAAATACAAGCTGAAATTGCACTGAATATCTAAAAAAGCCATCCGAATTTATCGCCCAAGCACAAATACAAGCTGAAACTACTCTAAATACCCAAAAAAGGCATCCGAATTTTCGCCCACGCACAAATACAAGCTGAAATTGCACTGAATATCTAAAAAAGCCATCCGAATTTATCGCCCAAGCACAAATACAAGCTGAAACTACTCTGAATACCCAAAAAAAGGCATCCGAATTTTCGCCCACGCACAAATACAAGCTGAAATTGCACTGAATATCTAAAAAAGCCATCCGAATTTATTGCCCAAGCACAAATACAAGCTGAAACTACTCTAAATACCCAAAAAAGGCATCCGAATTTTCGCCCACGCACAAATACAAGCTGAAATTGCACTGAATATCTAAAAAAGCCATCCGAATTTATCGCCCAAGCACAAATACAAGCTGAAACTACTCTGAATACCCAAAAAAGGCATCCGAATTTTCGCCCACGCACAAATACAAGCTGAAATTGCACTGAATATCTAAAAAAGCCATCCGAATTTATCGCCCAAGCACAAATACAAGCTGAAACTACTCTGAATACCCAAAAAAGGCATCCGAATTTTCGCCCACGCACAAATACAAGCTGAAATTGCACTGAATATCTAAAAAAGCCATCCGAATTTATCGCCCAAGAACAAATACAAGCTGAAACTACTCTGAATACCCAAAAAAGGCATCCGAATTTTCGCCCACGCAGAAATACAAGCTGAAATTGCACTGAATATCTAAAAAAGCCATCCGAATTTATCGCCCAAGAACAAATACAAGCTGAAACTACTCTGAATACCCAAAAAAGGCATCCGAATTTTCGCCCACGCACAAATACAAGCTGAAATTGCACTGAATATCTAAAAAAGCCATCCGAATTTATCGCCCAAGAACAAATACAAGCTGAAACTACTCTGAATACCCAAAAAAGGCATCCGAATTTTCGCCCACGCAGAAATACAAGCTGAAATTGCACTGAATATCTAAAAAAGTCATCCGAATTTATCGCCCACGCAGAAATAAAAGCTGAAATTGCACTGAATATCTAAAAAAGCCATCCGAATTTATCGCCCAAGCACAAATACAAGCTGAAACTGGACGAAATACCTCAAAAACTCATCCGAATTTATCGCTCTGAATATCTAGCTGAAATTCTCACTGAAATTCAAGCTGAAACTGCTCTGTAGATGTGAAAACGCATCCGAATTTATCGCCCAGACATAAACACAAACTGACGAAACTACGCTGAATATCTAAAAAACACATCATATTTGCTACTGAACTGCGAGTCAAATAAACGACTTAAACGTATCCGAATTTATCTACCACCGTGCAAAACTTGTTGAAACTTAACTGTGCAAATCGAATAAACGTATCCGAATTTATCGCTCATGATCAAAAGTCGCTTCAATCTGAACAATAAATCCGAAAAACATATTCAATTTATAGCAGGTGTGCGAAACCTGTTGAAACCGAGCTGTGTGTAAAATACAAGCTAGGACTATACCGTATTGCATTGCTTCCATGGGCGATAAATCAGGTACTTTCCAAAGCATAATCACCACTCACAAGTCTGAGGCATTTTAACTCCTAATTAATAGCGATCTGAAATCATAGATGGCGCCACTGTTTTTCTATCGCAAACTGTCTCTGGTCGCTCCTGCCATCTGGAGACGACTGGACGAAATAATACCGCATTGAATACCGCCCAAAAATTGCTTATCATCAAACACAGGCGATTTACGTAAAACAATGTCTTCGTTTTTACTCGCCGAGAGATTAAGGACAATTTTTAGAACAATGTTTGAACATTTGGAGCAACTTATTTGAGATTTTATTTTTCCTGTATTCAATTTTTTTGTAAATTAAATTTTTGCTCTATTCTCTCGATTTTTGGTTTCGCCAGCTTGTGTGTTGCGGAATATTTGTACAAATTGTTTGTGTATTCTTCAATTATCATTGAAATATTTTTTGTTCAAAATTAATAAAAGCAAAATCAAAATAAACTCATTATGTTTATATTTTATTCAGCTGTTTAAGCATTTCCATCTTCCTTTTAAAAAATTCTTTGCTTCTTCCCCGCTCTTTTCCTTCTGTTTTGTGAACATATTCAACCACGAACATTGTGTTCGTGATTCAATGATCCCGATTCAAATATAGTTATTTCACTTCTATAACAGCAATTTATTCAAAAACATTTAATTAACCATCAATTTTTAAATCAAATATCCATTTTTGTGTATGGTTTGGCCAAATTTAATCTTTAATCTAAAATCACCCATTGCAGAACTCCACCTTTTATTTTATTTTAATGTTATTCTTTTTCGTTGCTTTTATTTTGTTATTCTTTTTTGTTGCTTTTATTTTGTTATTCATTTTTCTTGTTCTTTTTGTTATTTTTCTTATCATCTTTTTGTTTTACACCTCTTTTTGCAAACTGTGGTACAATTTTCTCTAGAATTTTAAAACGAAAATTACACAATCTCAAAACAAGTAAAATAAAACAAATAAAATAAAAAACAGCAAATGCTTCATTGATGACGACATCCACTGCTTCATTGATGACGACATCCACTGCTTCATTGATGACGACATCCACTGCTTCATTGATGACGACATCCACTGCTTCATTGACTGCTTCATTGATGACGACATCCACTGCTTCATTGACTGCTTCATTGACGACCCTAAGTTCCACAAGAACAAAATAAAATTAATAATCAACAATAAAACATTAATTTAAATAAATTACCTGTAGAAATCCGAATCGACCACCAGCTCAAACACAAACGCAAGCTAGTTTAACACAAATTAACATTACTCGAGCTGAGTTCTTTTTGCGCCAATGTGTGAAGCCAAGTGTAATCACCTTTTCAACATTACTCTTCCATTTGGGTAATAATCACCCGTGAAAATCACTTGACCGTGCACGCCACACGTGTAGGTTTGGCAAGCGGAAGCGCCTTTTACTTTAGGACCAACTTCCCTGGAAGCGCCTTTCATCTTAGGACCAACTTCCTCCCAGACTCAATGCCAAAATGTGAAAAACATCATTACTTGCAATTTGCGGGATCCATCCATTGCTGCCAAAAGAAACAAGAAAAAATAAAATTAATAACCAACAATAAATAAAACATTAATTTAAGTAAATTACCTGTAGAAATCTGTGTAGTGGTAAAATCCTTTTTCGTCACAAACGCAAGCTAGTTTAACACAAATTAGCATTACTCGAGCTGAGTTCTTTTTGCGCCAATGTGTGAAGCCAAGTGTAATCACCTTTTCAACATTACTCTTCCATTTGGGTAATAATCACCCGTGAAAATCACTTGACCGTGCACGCCACACGTGTAGGTTTGGCAAGCGGAAGCGCCTTTTACTTTAGGACCAACTTCCCTGGAAGCGCCTTTCATCTTAGGACCAACTTCCTCCCAGACTCAATGCCAAATGTAAAAAACGTCATTATTTGTTCCTTTTTCCTTAATGAGCGTAATGACCAAGACGGGTTCCGAAACCAAAGATAATCACCTTTTTTGAACTACTTTGCCCGTTGGTCAAATGCCAATTCCTCACGAGTTGCCAGTTCGTGTTGGTCAAATGCCAATTCGTGAAAATCATTGAAATTCATTGAAAATTATTTCCCGGTTGGCGTGTCCCCCCCCTGGGACGTGTCCCCCCCCTGGGACCACTTGACTTAGTCAAATGTGCCTGTAAGTGTGTGGTCACTTTTACCCGGTACATGTACGGAAGGTCCTTCTGGGCAGGATCGTCCACCCAGTCTATTGATCACCAGCTCAAGCACAAACGCAAGCTAGTTTAACACAAATTAGCATTACTCGAGCTGAGTTCTTTTTGCGCCAATGTGTGAAGCCAAGTGTAATCACCTTTTCAACATTACTCTTCCATTTGGGTAATAATCACCCGTGAAAATCACTTGACCGTGCACGCCACACGTGTAGGTTTGGCAAGCGGAAGCGCCTTTTACTTTAGGACCAACTTCCCTGGAAGCGCCTTTCATCTTAGGACCAACTTCCTCCCAGGCTCAAAGCCAAAATGTGAAAAACATCATTACTTGCAATTTGCGGGATTCATCCATTGCTTTTTACATTAATGTTTGAAGCCAAGTGTAGTCACCTTTTCAACATTACTCTTCCATTTGGGTAATTTACAGCATGTCCCTCGTTTGAGTTCTATTGCTGATACCCGTGAAAATCACTTGACCGCGCATAAAAGACGATAGTGAGTGGTGGCTAACAATGCTCGGCTGCATATAGCGAGGTATAGCGCCTTGGTCTTGCCTATCACATATCAATTTACGCGCAGCGGTAGCGCCTTTTACTGTAGGACCAACTACCAACTTCTTTGGAAGCGCCTTTTATCTTAGGACCAACTTCCCTGGAAGCACCTTTTATCTTAGGATCAACTTCCCCGGAAGCACCTTTTATCTTAGGATCAACTTCCTCCCAGACTCAATGCCAAACTGTGAAAAACATCATTACTTGCAATTTGTGGGATCCATCCATTGCTGTCAAAAGAAACAAAAAAATAAAATTAATAACCAACAATAAATAAAACATTAATTTAAATAAATTACCTGTAGAAATCTGCGTAGTGGTAAAATCCTTTTTCACCAGCAAACGCAAGCTAGTTTAACACAAATTAGCATTACTCGAGCTGAGTTCTTTTTGCGCCACTGTGTGAAGCCAAGTGTAATCACCTTTTCAACATTACTCTTCCATTTGGGTAATTCACAGCATGTTCCTCGTTTGAGTTCTACTGCTGATACCCGTGAAAATCACTTGACCGCGCATAAAAAACGATAGTGAGTGGTGGCTAACAATACTCGGCTGCATATAGCGAGGTATAGCGCCTTGGTCTTGCCTATCACATATCAATTTACGCGCAGCGGTAGCGCCTTTTACTGTAGGACCAACTACCAACTTCTTTGGAAGCGCCTTTTATCTTAGGACCAACTTCCCTGGAAGCACCTTTTATCTTAGGATCAACTTCCCCGGAAGCACCTTTTATCTTAGGATCAACTTCCTCCCAGACTCAATGCCAAACTGTGAAAAACATCATTACTTGCAATTTGTGGGATCCATCCATTGCTGTCAAAAGAAACAAAAAAATAAAATTAATAACCAACAATAAATAAAACATTAATTTAAATAAATTACCTGTAGAAATCTGCGTAGTAGTAAAATCCTTTTTCATCAGCAAACGCAAGCTAGTTTAACACAAATTAGCATTACTCGAGCTGAGTTCTTTTTGCGCCACTGTGTGAAGCCAAGTGTAATCATCTTTTCAACATTACTCTTCCATTTGGGTAATTCTTAGCATGTCCCTCGTTTGAGTTCTATTGCTGATACCCGTGAAAATCACTTGACCGTGCACGCCACACGTGTTAGTTTGGCAGAAGCGGTAGCGCCTTTTACTGTAGGACCAACTACCAACTTCTTTGGAAGCGCCTTTTATCTTAGGACCAACTTCCCCGGAAGCACCTTTTATCTTAGGATCAACTTCCCCGGAAGCACCTTTTATCTTAGGATCAACTTCCTCTCAGACTCAATGCCAAACTGTGAAAAACATCATTACTTGCAATTTGTGGGTCCCATCCATTGCTGTCAAAAGAAACAAAAAATAAAATTAATAACCAACAATAAATAAAACATTAATTTAAATAAATTACCTGTAGAAATCTGTGTAGTGGTAAAATCCTTTTTCATCAGCAAACGCAAGCTAGTTTAACACAAATTAGCATTACTCGAGCTGAGTTCTTTTTGCGCCACTGCGTGAAGCCAAGTGTAATCACCTTTTCAACATTACTCTTCCATTTGGGTAATTCACAGCATGTCCCTCGTTTGAGTTCTATTGCTGATACCCGTGAAAATCACTTGACCGCGCATAAAAGACGATAGTGAGTGGTGGCTAACAATGCTCGGCTGCATATAGCGAAGTATAGCGCCTTGGTCTTGCCTATCACATATCAATTTACGCGCAGCGGTAGCGCCTTTTACTGTAGGACCAACTACCAACTTCTTTGGAAGCGCCTTTTATCTTAGGACCAACTTCCCTGGAAGCACCTTTTATCTTAGGATCAACTTCCCCGGAAGCACCTTTTATCTTAGGATCAACTTCCTCCCAGACTCAATGCCAAACTGTGAAAAACATCATTACTTGCAATTTGTGGGATCCATCCATTGCTGTCAAAAGAAACAAAAAAATAAAATTAATAACCAACAATAAATAAAACATTAATTTAAATAAATTACCTGTAGAAATCTGCGTAGTGGTAAAATCCTTTTTCATCAGCAAACGCAAGCTAGTTTAACACAAATTAGCATTACTCGAGCTGAGTTCTTTTTGCGCCAATGTGTGAAGCCAAGTGTAATCACCTTTTCAACATTACTCTTCCATTTGGGTAATTCTTAGCATGTCCCTCGTTTGAGTTCTATTGCTGCTACCCGTGAAAATCACTTGACCGTGGCCGCGGAAGCGCCTTTTACTTTAGGACCAACTTCCCTGGAAGCGCCTTTCATCTTAGGACCAACTTCCTCCCAGACTCAATGCCAAAATGTAAAAAACATCATTATTTGTTCCTTTTTCCTTAATGAGCGTAATGACCAAGACGGGTTCCGAAACCAAAGATAATCACCTTTTTTTGAACCACTTTGCCCATTGGTCAAATGCCAATTCCTCACGAGTTGCCAGTTCGTGTTGGTCAAATGCCAATTCGTGAAAATCATTAAAATTCATTGAAAATCATTTCCCGGTTGGCGTGTCCCTCCCCTGGAACGTGTCCCCCCCCTGGGACTACTTGACTTAGTCAAATATGCCTGTAAGTGTGTGGTCACTTTTACCCGGTCTACGGAAGGTCCTTCTAGGCAGGACCGTCCTCCCAGTCTATTGATCACCAGCTCAAGCACAAACGCAAGCTAGTTTAACACAAATTAGCATTACTCGAGCTGAGTTCTTTTTGCGCCAACGTGTGAAGCCAAGTGTAATCACCTTTTCAACATTATTCTTCCATTTGGGTAATTCACAGCATGTCCCTCGTTTGAATTCTATTGCTGATACCCGTGAAAATCACTTGACTGCGCATAAAAGACGATAGTGAGTGGTGGCTAACAATGCTCGACTGCATATAGCGAGGTATAGCGCCTTGGTCTTGCCTATCACATATCAATTTACGCGCAGCGATAGCGCCTTTTACTGTAGGACCAACTACCAACTTCTTTGGAAGCGCCTTTTATCTTAGGACCAACTTCCCCGGAAGCACCTTTTATCTTAGGATCAACTTCCTCCCAGACTCAATGCCAAACTGTGAAAAACATCATTACTTGCAATTTGCGGGATCCATCCATTGCTTTTTACGCCACTGTTCGAAGCCAAGTGTAATCACCTTTTCAACATTACTCTTCCATTTGGGTAATTCACAGCATGTTCCTCGTTTGAGTTCTATTGCTGCTACCCGTGAAAATCACTTGACCGTGCACGCCACACGTGTAAGTTTGGCAAGCGGAAGCGCCTTTTACTTTAGGACCAACTTCCCTGGAAGCGCCTTTCATCTTAGGACCAACTTCCTCCCAGACTCAATGCCAAAAGGTGAAAAACATCATTACTTGCAATTTGCGGGATCCATCCATTGCTGCCGAAAGAAACAAGAAAAAATAAAATTAATAACCAACAATAAATAAAACATTAATTTAAATAAATTACCTGTAGAAATCTGCGTAGTGGTAAAATCCTTTTTCACCAGCAAACGCAAGCTAGTTTAACACAAATTAGCATTACTCGAGCTGAGTTCTTTTTGCGCCACTGTGTGAAGCCAAGTGTAATCACCTTTTCAACATTACTCTTCCATTTGGGTAATTCACAGCATGTCCCTCGTTTGAGTTCTACTGCTGATACCCGTGAAAATCACTTGACCGCGCATAAAAGACGATAGTGAGTGGTGGCTAACAATGCTCGGCTGCATATAGCGAAGTATAGCGCCTTGGTCTTGCCTATCACATATCAATTTACGCGCAGCGGTAGCGCCTTTTACTGTAGGACCAACTACCAACTTCTTTGGAAGCGCCTTTTATCTTAGGACCAACTTCCCCGGAAGCACCTTTTATCTTAGGATCAACTTCCTCCCAGACTCAATGCCAAACTGTGAAAAACATCATTGCTTGCAATTTGCGGATCCCATCCATTGTTGTCGAAAGAAACAAGAAAAAATAAACATTATCAATTTAAACAAATTACTTTTAGAAATCTGCAACTTCACGCGACGTGTTGCACAAAAGCCAAAATCCATGGAATGAGGCAGCAAGCGGTCGACCATTGGGTTTATGTGCTCTTTTGCATATTGCGTATCGAGTTCGTGTTTCCAGGTCGTCACTTGGAGACACGAATTCGATCAAAGACTTGCAAAACCTTTATTCTTCTAACTTTTGCAGACATTACATACACAAATCAGTCTCCAAACGGCAGCAATTAATTTCCCTGAAAAAAAGAAAAATAACAAACGAACAAACAACTTATTAATGGCAAAACATCCACGGTGTAATGCCATGCAAATAACATTACATGTCCTAATCGTGTTTCTTTTTACATACTCATGGTATAACATTAAGCCAGTATGAAACATACTTCTTCTGAAAAACATTGCAGATATAAATCGACCTGCAAAAAGAAAAAATCGTGACGCGCGCTTGAAAACTTTTCATGCCCCAACCCCAACTATTAAAATTCAATTGAAAACTTTTCTGCATTCCTTCCATCCAAGTGTGACACATCAAATCATTAAATTGAGCCTGTAGGAAAAATAATTAAATTTCTTTTCAAATTTTAGTAATCAACAAGTATTTCTTAATTCGTATTCACAGAAATGTTTCTAATTTACCAAGTTGGTTGCCAATGGTTGCTGCTGTTCTAGGCCATTACGTCACGTTTCGCTGCTCTTCTTCCTACAATGCAGTCTCGTTCTTATTTCCTGTCTTACGATCGGACTTACAACCAGTAGTTACGTCACTTCCGGGTAACGAATCGTAATACCGCTGGAAAGAGAAAAAAATAAAAATAAATAAACCAACAATTTATTAATGTCAAATTAAAAACATTTGAGAAAAATTGTGACAAGTATGGCCGTGCAGGAACTCTACATAAAGAAAGGACGCCTCAAATCTGTAGAAAAAATAAATTTCTTTTGCAATTTTAGTATTCATAAGCCTATCGTATTTCACATTTAATTCAAAGCGAAATTTATTTACCCAAGTGTGTGTGCTGATGAACACACTCAGCCGCCATTTGTTCGAATTACTAAGTTTCTTGAAAATTAAAAATTAAAAATACCAAAATTCATTAAGGAATTTCCTAAAATATTGATAAATTTAAAAAGTGCACTTACCAATCTACATTTTGAAGCTCAGGAAACTTTATTCCTCATCAAGGCGAGGAGAGATTCGATTTCACCGTGGTCCGCCTTCTGTTAGAAAAAAAAAACTAAAAATGCCAAAAATTGTTAAAAATCTTAATTATAGTTTAAGATAAACAAACTCAAATTCCCACCTCGAACCCAGCAGATGGCTAAAGATTAATTCTAAATATACCACCCAATGGTTCCCATTGTCATAGTCATCCGTGTCATCAGACTACATACTGTTCTACTTCCCACAATGCAATCTGATTCTTACCTGCGGTCGCTGTGATTGGCTCAGAACTAAGCCACTTCTCCGCATGTGCATGATCTTTCCCATCAAGACTAGGAGATTATGAACTTTATATTATTATTATTATTATTATTACTAACCCCAACTGCCACGTTTGAATTCAGGCATCTATTACTGTGCTTATCAAAAATATAAAAATATTGCTGATTCATTAAATTATTTCCTAAAATATTGTTATATTTGGAAAATGTACTTACCAATGTGTATTTTGAACATCTAGGGACTTCATTTCCCATTATGAAGTTGCGGATGGCTCAAAATCAAATCAACGTGGTCTGCTTTCTGTTTAAAAAAAAAAAAAAATTTCATAATTCCTTAAATTATTCTGCTCTAAATAGTCAATTTTGGAATCTTTTACAATCTTAAATTTTGTTTGAAATAAGCATTTCCCACCTCGAAATGCTGAAGATATTACTAAATATACCACCCCAAATTATTCTCGTAAAATTCCCAACTTTTCTCATAAAAATTCCAACTTTTCTCGTAAAGATCCCTATTTTTCTCGTAAAAATCCCTATTTTTCTCGTAAAAATCCCTATTTTTCTCGTAAAAATCCCTATTTTTCTCGTAAAAATCCCTATTTTTCTCGTAAAAATCCCTATTTTTCTCGTAAAAATCCCTATTTTTCTCGTAAAAATCCCTATTTTTCTCGTAAAAATCCCTATTTTTCTCGTAAAAATCCCTATTTTTCTCGTAAAAATCCCTATTTTTCTCGTAAAAATCCCTATTTTTCTCGTAAAAATCCCTATTTTTCTTGTAATTCTAATCAGGCTGGGAATTTCGGTTGAATAAATTTTTTTAAAATTTAAAATTTTAAAATTTAAAATTTTTTTTGATTTTAATCATTTTTTCGTGTTTTTACGCAGATTAAACATGATATTAAACGATTTCTACATAGACTAAGCCCTATTACTACACGATTTAACACTGTTTATCCCTATTAATACACGTTTTACGTTGTCAGACGACAGCTGTCAGTTAAACTAGATGCTTCACTGCATCACAAATTAACAAATACCGCATACCGGTACGATGTTTTACTTTTAAAATTTTTTTTGGTTTAACTTTGAAAAAGTTTACTGTAAAATAATGAGAAACTATTGTTAAAGGTATTTCAAAACTTTTCAAGAATTTTATAATAAATTATTATAAAAACGTGTGAACTCGTAAAATTCGGATAGAGTAAAATCGTGCTATACCAAGTTCAAACAGTAGGCGCATTCAATAACTTCTCGTCTAAATATTCGTCTCGCACGAATTTTTAGACGAGAAGCCTCGTTTCTGAATGCAATCGTTTATTTCCCAAATAAACGATTGTTTAACTGCCAAACTGGATCTGGGATTCCAGATCAAGTTCTAGGTTATATCCCGCTGCAAGTCGCATACGGGTATTTATTTCAAGTCGCATACGGTATTTATTTCGAAATTTTTCTTACCTCGGATTTTTCTATTGTTTCAATCCCTAATTATTATTATTACTATGGTGATGATTATTATCGTCATTCACTTCAAAAAAATTTAAAACAGCTGCAAAATTGTACTAATATCTCCGATCGTTGCGATCGATCTAATGAAGAATCAAGATGGCTGCCAACAATACCCGATTTGCACGAGTTTTCTCGTGGCACGAAGATTTAAACGACCTAAAAAGGTCGTGTGTTTTCAGCCCGTTTAAACCCGTTTGCACGAGCTTTTAAACGAGAATCTCGTTTAAAAGTTCGTGGAAACGGGTTTAAACGACCGTTTTAGAGTTTTTGAATGCGCCTAGTGTAAAATCGTGCTATATCGGGTTCAAACAGTGTAAAAATGCTCAAAAACATGACAAAATGATTAAAATCGAAAGAAAAAAAATTGAAAAAATTTATTATAAACTGGAGGACACCACATTAAAATGTATACACACGCAAAATTAAATATACATTGATCATTAGCTGTGTAATGAACGTTTCAAGTGCAGTTTTTACCGCTCTTTCGTTTAGTGTTTAGTGTTTGATGATCCGAGCTTTCGTTATCGAGATATTTGCATTTTGCATCAATTTTTGTCCGAATTTTTCATGTTTGATGATGGCGCTAGTTAGCTTGAATTTTAGATTTTGTGGTAATTGAGTGGATTTCTTCAGCAGTACCGGTACCGGTACAGGTACACAGTATTTTTCGAAAAATGCCGCAATTTGTGGGACTGGTACGGTACCTGTAAAACGTTTTTGGTACCGTATGACTTTACTTAAGCAAAATCTCAAAAATGTAACAAAATCTCACAAAATCAAACAAAATCTCAAAAATGTAGCAAAATCTCACAAAATCAAGCACAATCTCACAAAATCAAGCAAAATCTCGTAAGAAGAAATCCATAAAAGTACCATTGAAGAGATTCAAAAAGTATCACAAAATTCAGGAATGACTAGTGCAATCAAACTTGGTGAATTCAAACAATGATTCATTAAAATCGTAAATATCTCGAGAACAAAAGCTCGGATCGTCAAAAGCTAAATGCCAAACGGAAGAGCGGAAAAATTTGCACTAGAAACGTTAATTAAACAACCCTGCCCACAGATAATGATTTATGTATATTTAATTTTGTGCGTGTATACATTTTTTTGAGCCACCCTTTGTAACCCTCCTTGTACAGTGCAGGACAAAACTTTGGCCCAGTCGGATAAATGATTAAAAAATAAACAATTTTCAAAATATAACCAAACCAATAATAGAAATGCATTATAATCATGATGAAATAATGCTAAAATAAGTACAAGAGTGATGTCTTTCTCACAAATAAAAAAAAATAAAAAATTCAAATTTCAACCTTGGAAATCTGTGACAAAACTTTGGCCTGTTCTTCAAAATTTTAACAAAAATTAAAATTAGTTTAACTTTAATACTTGATTCCTTTCTCACATTGTTTAATAACTTCAATGCATCTTGTACGCATTGAATCAATTTGTTTTTTAAAACTTTTAGCAGTGACGGACTCCCATGCTTTTTCAATGGATACTGCATTGTCCTGCTGAAAAATCCACTTTGCTCCAGCCATTCCTCTTCCTTTCTTCCACAAATTCTTCTCCAGGACCGCTTGATACATATTTGCATTTTGTCTTCCATTCAAACAAATAATTTCACTCTTTTTCTTGTACCCAAATGCACCCCAAACCATAACAGATCCTCCTCCAAAATTCCTACTCATGCACATCACATCGTTCTTTTCTAAATCATGCCAGTAATATTTCAAGCCTTCAGGACCATCCAGGTTGAAGTTTTTTCATCTCTGAACACAGCATTTTGCCACTCATTAATCCAGGAAACATGTTTTTCTGCCCATTCCAATCTGTTATGGTTTGGGGTGCATTTGGATACAAGAAAAAGAGTGAAATTATTTGTTTGAATGGAAGACAAAATGCAAATATGTATCAAGCGGTCCTGGAGAAGAATTTGTGGAAGAAAGGAAGAGGAATGGCTAGAGCAAAGTGGATTTTTCAGCAGGACAATGCAGTATCCATTGAAAAAGCATGGGAGTCCATTACTGCTAAAAGTTTTAAAAAACAAATTGATTCAATGCGTACATGGTGCATTGAAGTTATTAAACAATGTGAGAAAGGAATCAAGTAATCAGTTAAACTGATTTTAATTTTTGTTAAAATTTTGAAGAACAGGCCAAAGTTTTGTCACAGATTTCTAAGGTTGAAATTTGAATTTTTTATTTTTTTTTATTTGTGAGAAAGACATCACTCTTGTAGTTATTGTAACATTATTTCAACATGATTATAATGCATTTCTATTATTGGTTTGGTTATATTTTGAAAATTGTTTATTTTTTAATCATTTATCCAACTTGGCCAAAGTTTTGTCCTGCACTGTATATGTATTGTCGGGCCGGTTTTATGTGGGCCACCCGGTACATTCCTTCCAAGCAAGTACGTATCGCCATGCAGGATCACTACATAAAGAAGGGGCGCCTCAAATCTTTGCAATATGCTTGTAGAAAAAATAAATCTCTTTTAAAATTTTAATATTCAACCAGCATATTTTAATTCGTATTGAATTTGAGACGGAATTTACCTCGATTTATAAAGTGATCAAGTTGTAAATAATGAATTTTTTAAGATTTACTTACACAAGTGTATGTTTGTGCATTTCCTCGTCGAACTCGAACATAATGTCGACGAAGACCAATTGTGGTGTCATTATTGCGGCTGTGTAATTGGATATTTAATCTGAAATGAAGAGGAAAGCAAATTAAATACATAATTTACACAAAAATATTTAAAATAATAAATTTTCAAAGAAAAATATATATTTTTATTAATATTTTTCTTATTTTTCCTTTTCTCCCCCACTATTCATGTAAAATTCCAAATTGTTCTTGCAATTCTAATCGGGCTGGAAGTTTTACTTGTAGGTGAATAAAACTTTTCAAAAAATCAATTTTTTAATCTTTTGTCGTGCTTTTACAACTGTTTAACCTCAATAACACACGTTTTTAAACTTTTTACGTTGACAGACGGCAGCTGTCAGTTTACAATAGATGCTTCGCTGCATCACAAATTAGTAAATGTACGATGTTTCACTTTTTTTCGAAGGTTTACTTTAAAATAAATTGATAATGTATTGTTAAAGGTATTTCAAAACTTTACAGAAATTTTTTTAACAACATATTGTAAAGACAGTATGTACTCATGTAAACATCGGATAAAATAATGTAAAAACGTCTAAAATCGGGTTCAAACTGTGTAAAATCGTGCTACATCGGGTTCAAACCGTATAAAATCGTGCTACATCGGGTTCAAACCGTGTAAAATCGTGCTACATCGGGTTCAAACAGTATAACAATGCGCAAAAACATGACAAAATGATTAAAATCGAAAAAAAAAATCCCTATTTTTCTCGTAAAAATCCCTATTTTTCTCGTAAAAATCCCTATTTTTCTCGTAAAAATCCCTATTTTTCTCGTAAAAATCCCTATTTTTCTCGTAAAAATCCCTATTTTTCTCGTAAAAATCCCTATTTTTCTCGTAAAAATCCCTATTTTTCTCGTAAAAATCCCTATTTTTCTCGTAAAAATCCCTATTTTTCTCGTAAAAATCCCTATTTTTCTCGTAAAAATCCCTATTTTTCTCGTAAAAATCCTTATTTTTCTCGTAAAAATCCCTATTTTTCTCGTAAAAATCCCTATTTTTCTCGTAAAAATCCCTATTTTTCTCGTAAAAATCCCTATTTTTTTCGTAAAAATCCCTATTTTTCTTGTAATTCTAATCAGGCTGGGAATTTCGGTTGAATAAATTTTTTTAAAATTTAAAATTTTAAAGTTTTAAAATTTTTTTGATTTTAATCATTTTTTCGTGTTTTTACGCAGATTAAACATGATATTAAACGATTTCTACATAGACTAAGCCCTATTACTACACGATTTAACACTGTTTATCCCTATTAATACACGTTTTACGTTGTCAGACGACAGCTGTCAGTTAAACTAGATGCTTCACTGCATCACAAATTAACAAATACCGCATACCGGTACGATGTTTTACTTTTAAAATTTTTTTTGGTTTAACTTTGAAAAAGTTTACTGTAAAATAATGAGAAACTATTGTTAAAGGTATTTCAAAACTTTTCAAGAATTTTATAATAAATTATTATAAAAACGTGTGAACTCGTAAAATTCGGATAGAGTAAAATCGTGCTATACCAAGTTCAAACAGTAGGCGCATTCAATAACTTCTCGTCTAAATATTCGTCTCGCACGAATTTTTAGACGAGAAGCCTCGTTTCTGAATGCAATCGTTTATTTCCCAAATAAACGATTGTTTAACTGCCAAACTGGATCTGGGATTCCAGATCAAGTTCTAGGTTATATCCCGCTGCAAGTCGCATACGGGTATTTATTTCAAGTCGCATACGGTATTTATTTCGAAATTTTTCTTACCTCGGATTTTTCTATTGTTTCAATCCCTAATTATTATTATTACTATGGTGATGATTATTATCGTCATTCACTTCAAAAAAATTTAAAACAGCTGCAAAATTGTACTAATATCTCCGATCGTTGCGATCGATCTAATGAAGAATCAAGATGGCTGCCAACAATACCCGATTTGCACGAGTTTTCTCGTGGCACGAAGATTTAAACGACCTAAAAAGGTCGTGTGTTTTCAGCCCGTTTAAACCCGTTTGCACGAGCTTTTAAACGAGAATCTCGTTTAAAAGTTCGTGGAAACGGGTTTAAACGACCGTTTTAGAGTTTTTGAATGCGCCTAGTGTAAAATCGTGCTATATCGGGTTCAAACAGTGTAAAAATGCTCAAAAACATGACAAAATGATTAAAATCGAAAGAAAAAAAATTGAAAAAATTTATTATAAACTGGAGGACACCACATTAAAATGTATACACACGCAAAATTAAATATACATTGATCATTAGCTGTGTAATGAACGTTTCAAGTGCAGTTTTTACCGCTCTTTCGTTTAGTGTTTAGTGTTTGATGATCCGAGCTTTCGTTATCGAGATATTTGCATTTTGCATCAATTTTTGTCCGAATTTTTCATGTTTGATGATGGCGCTAGTTAGCTTGAATTTTAGATTTTGTGGTAATTGAGTGGATTTCTTCAGCAGTACCGGTACCGGTACAGGTACACAGTATTTTTCGAAAAATGCCGCAATTTGTGGGACTGGTACGGTACCTGTAAAACGTTTTTGGTACCGTATGACTTTACTTAAGCAAAATCTCAAAAATGTAACAAAATCTCACAAAATCAAACAAAATCTCAAAAATGTAGCAAAATCTCACAAAATCAAGCACAATCTCACAAAATCAAGCAAAATCTCGTAAGAAGAAATCCATAAAAGTACCATTGAAGAGATTCAAAAAGTATCACAAAATTCAGGAATGACTAGTGCAATCAAACTTGGTGAATTCAAACAATGATTCATTAAAATCGTAAATATCTCGAGAACAAAAGCTCGGATCGTCAAAAGCTAAATGCCAAACGGAAGAGCGGAAAAATTTGCACTAGAAACGTTAATTAAACAACCCTGCCCACAGATAATGATTTATGTATATTTAATTTTGTGCGTGTATACATTTTTTTGAGCCACCCTTTGTAACCCTCCTTGTACAGTGCAGGACAAAACTTTGGCCCAGTCGGATAAATGATTAAAAAATAAACAATTTTCAAAATATAACCAAACCAATAATAGAAATGCATTATAATCATGATGAAATAATGCTAAAATAAGTACAAGAGTGATGTCTTTCTCACAAATAAAAAAAAATAAAAAATTCAAATTTCAACCTTGGAAATCTGTGACAAAACTTTGGCCTGTTCTTCAAAATTTTAACAAAAATTAAAATTAGTTTAACTTTAATACTTGATTCCTTTCTCACATTGTTTAATAACTTCAATGCATCTTGTACGCATTGAATCAATTTGTTTTTTAAAACTTTTAGCAGTGACGGACTCCCATGCTTTTTCAATGGATACTGCATTGTCCTGCTGAAAAATCCACTTTGCTCCAGCCATTCCTCTTCCTTTCTTCCACAAATTCTTCTCCAGGACCGCTTGATACATATTTGCATTTTGTCTTCCATTCAAACAAATAATTTCACTCTTTTTCTTGTACCCAAATGCACCCCAAACCATAACAGATCCTCCTCCAAAATTCCTACTCATGCACATCACATCGTTCTTTTCTAAATCATGCCAGTAATATTTCAAGCCTTCAGGACCATCCAGGTTGAAGTTTTTTCATCTCTGAACACAGCATTTTGCCACTCATTAATCCAGGAAACATGTTTTTCTGCCCATTCCAATCTGTTATGGTTTGGGGTGCATTTGGATACAAGAAAAAGAGTGAAATTATTTGTTTGAATGGAAGACAAAATGCAAATATGTATCAAGCGGTCCTGGAGAAGAATTTGTGGAAGAAAGGAAGAGGAATGGCTAGAGCAAAGTGGATTTTTCAGCAGGACAATGCAGTATCCATTGAAAAAGCATGGGAGTCCATTACTGCTAAAAGTTTTAAAAAACAAATTGATTCAATGCGTACATGGTGCATTGAAGTTATTAAACAATGTGAGAAAGGAATCAAGTAATCAGTTAAACTGATTTTAATTTTTGTTAAAATTTTGAAGAACAGGCCAAAGTTTTGTCACAGATTTCTAAGGTTGAAATTTGAATTTTTTATTTTTTTTTATTTGTGAGAAAGACATCACTCTTGTAGTTATTGTAACATTATTTCAACATGATTATAATGCATTTCTATTATTGGTTTGGTTATATTTTGAAAATTGTTTATTTTTTAATCATTTATCCAACTTGGCCAAAGTTTTGTCCTGCACTGTATATGTATTGTCGGGCCGGTTTTATGTGGGCCACCCGGTACATTCCTTCCAAGCAAGTACGTATCGCCATGCAGGATCACTACATAAAGAAGGGGCGCCTCAAATCTTTGCAATATGCTTGTAGAAAAAATAAATCTCTTTTAAAATTTTAATATTCAACCAGCATATTTTAATTCGTATTGAATTTGAGACGGAATTTACCTCGATTTATAAAGTGATCAAGTTGTAAATAATGAATTTTTTAAGATTTACTTACACAAGTGTATGTTTGTGCATTTCCTCGTCGAACTCGAACATAATGTCGACGAAGACCAATTGTGGTGTCATTATTGCGGCTGTGTAATTGGATATTTAATCTGAAATGAAGAGGAAAGCAAATTAAATACATAATTTACACAAAAATATTTAAAATAATAAATTTTCAAAGAAAAATATATATTTTTATTAATATTTTTCTTATTTTTCCTTTTCTCCCCCACTATTCATGTAAAATTCCAAATTGTTCTTGCAATTCTAATCGGGCTGGAAGTTTTACTTGTAGGTGAATAAAACTTTTCAAAAAATCAATTTTTTAATCTTTTGTCGTGCTTTTACAACTGTTTAACCTCAATAACACACGTTTTTAAACTTTTTACGTTGACAGACGGCAGCTGTCAGTTTACAATAGATGCTTCGCTGCATCACAAATTAGTAAATGTACGATGTTTCACTTTTTTTCGAAGGTTTACTTTAAAATAAATTGATAATGTATTGTTAAAGGTATTTCAAAACTTTACAGAAATTTTTTTAACAACATATTGTAAAGACAGTATGTACTCATGTAAACATCGGATAAAATAATGTAAAAACGTCTAAAATCGGGTTCAAACTGTGTAAAATCGTGCTACATCGGGTTCAAACCGTATAAAATCGTGCTACATCGGGTTCAAACCGTGTAAAATCGTGCTACATCGGGTTCAAACAGTATAACAATGCGCAAAAACATGACAAAATGATTAAAATCGAAAAAAAAAATCCCTATTTTTCTCGTAAAAATCCCTATTTTTCTCGTAAAAATCCCTATTTTTCTCGTAAAAATCCCTATTTTTCTCGTAAAAATCCCTATTTTTCTCGTAAAAATCCCTATTTTTCTCGTAAAAATCCCTATTTTTCTCGTAAAAATCCCTATTTTTCTCGTAAAAATCCCTATTTTTCTCGTAAAAATCCCTATTTTTCTCGTAAAAATCCCTATTTTTCTCGTAAAAATCCCTATTTTTCTCGTAAAAATCCTTATTTTTCTCGTAAAAATCCCTATTTTTCTCGTAAAAATCCCTATTTTTCTCGTAAAAATCCCTATTTTTCTCGTAAAAATCCCTATTTTTTTCGTAAAAATCCCTATTTTTCTTGTAATTCTAATCAGGCTGGGAATTTCGGTTGAATAAATTTTTTTAAAATTTAAAATTTTAAAGTTTTAAAATTTTTTTGATTTTAATCATTTTTTCGTGTTTTTACGCAGATTAAACATGATATTAAACGATTTCTACATAGACTAAGCCCTATTACTACACGATTTAACACTGTTTATCCCTATTAATACACGTTTTACGTTGTCAGACGACAGCTGTCAGTTAAACTAGATGCTTCACTGCATCACAAATTAACAAATACCGCATACCGGTACGATGTTTTACTTTTAAAATTTTTTTTGGTTTAACTTTGAAAAAGTTTACTGTAAAATAATGAGAAACTATTGTTAAAGGTATTTCAAAACTTTTCAAGAATTTTATAATAAATTATTATAAAAACGTGTGAACTCGTAAAATTCGGATAGAGTAAAATCGTGCTATACCAAGTTCAAACAGTAGGCGCATTCAATAACTTCTCGTCTAAATATTCGTCTCGCACGAATTTTTAGACGAGAAGCCTCGTTTCTGAATGCAATCGTTTATTTCCCAAATAAACGATTGTTTAACTGCCAAACTGGATCTGGGATTCCAGATCAAGTTCTAGGTTATATCCCGCTGCAAGTCGCATACGGGTATTTATTTCAAGTCGCATACGGTATTTATTTCGAAATTTTTCTTACCTCGGATTTTTCTATTGTTTCAATCCCTAATTATTATTATTACTATGGTGATGATTATTATCGTCATTCACTTCAAAAAAATTTAAAACAGCTGCAAAATTGTACTAATATCTCCGATCGTTGCGATCGATCTAATGAAGAATCAAGATGGCTGCCAACAATACCCGATTTGCACGAGTTTTCTCGTGGCACGAAGATTTAAACGACCTAAAAAGGTCGTGTGTTTTCAGCCCGTTTAAACCCGTTTGCACGAGCTTTTAAACGAGAATCTCGTTTAAAAGTTCGTGGAAACGGGTTTAAACGACCGTTTTAGAGTTTTTGAATGCGCCTAGTGTAAAATCGTGCTATATCGGGTTCAAACAGTGTAAAAATGCTCAAAAACATGACAAAATGATTAAAATCGAAAGAAAAAAAATTGAAAAAATTTATTATAAACTGGAGGACACCACATTAAAATGTATACACACGCAAAATTAAATATACATTGATCATTAGCTGTGTAATGAACGTTTCAAGTGCAGTTTTTACCGCTCTTTCGTTTAGTGTTTAGTGTTTGATGATCCGAGCTTTCGTTATCGAGATATTTGCATTTTGCATCAATTTTTGTCCGAATTTTTCATGTTTGATGATGGCGCTAGTTAGCTTGAATTTTAGATTTTGTGGTAATTGAGTGGATTTCTTCAGCAGTACCGGTACCGGTACAGGTACACAGTATTTTTCGAAAAATGCCGCAATTTGTGGGACTGGTACGGTACCTGTAAAACGTTTTTGGTACCGTATGACTTTACTTAAGCAAAATCTCAAAAATGTAACAAAATCTCACAAAATCAAACAAAATCTCAAAAATGTAGCAAAATCTCACAAAATCAAGCACAATCTCACAAAATCAAGCAAAATCTCGTAAGAAGAAATCCATAAAAGTACCATTGAAGAGATTCAAAAAGTATCACAAAATTCAGGAATGACTAGTGCAATCAAACTTGGTGAATTCAAACAATGATTCATTAAAATCGTAAATATCTCGAGAACAAAAGCTCGGATCGTCAAAAGCTAAATGCCAAACGGAAGAGCGGAAAAATTTGCACTAGAAACGTTAATTAAACAACCCTGCCCACAGATAATGATTTATGTATATTTAATTTTGTGCGTGTATACATTTTTTTGAGCCACCCTTTGTAACCCTCCTTGTACAGTGCAGGACAAAACTTTGGCCCAGTCGGATAAATGATTAAAAAATAAACAATTTTCAAAATATAACCAAACCAATAATAGAAATGCATTATAATCATGATGAAATAATGCTAAAATAAGTACAAGAGTGATGTCTTTCTCACAAATAAAAAAAAATAAAAAATTCAAATTTCAACCTTGGAAATCTGTGACAAAACTTTGGCCTGTTCTTCAAAATTTTAACAAAAATTAAAATTAGTTTAACTTTAATACTTGATTCCTTTCTCACATTGTTTAATAACTTCAATGCATCTTGTACGCATTGAATCAATTTGTTTTTTAAAACTTTTAGCAGTGACGGACTCCCATGCTTTTTCAATGGATACTGCATTGTCCTGCTGAAAAATCCACTTTGCTCCAGCCATTCCTCTTCCTTTCTTCCACAAATTCTTCTCCAGGACCGCTTGATACATATTTGCATTTTGTCTTCCATTCAAACAAATAATTTCACTCTTTTTCTTGTACCCAAATGCACCCCAAACCATAACAGATCCTCCTCCAAAATTCCTACTCATGCACATCACATCGTTCTTTTCTAAATCATGCCAGTAATATTTCAAGCCTTCAGGACCATCCAGGTTGAAGTTTTTTCATCTCTGAACACAGCATTTTGCCACTCATTAATCCAGGAAACATGTTTTTCTGCCCATTCCAATCTGTTATGGTTTGGGGTGCATTTGGATACAAGAAAAAGAGTGAAATTATTTGTTTGAATGGAAGACAAAATGCAAATATGTATCAAGCGGTCCTGGAGAAGAATTTGTGGAAGAAAGGAAGAGGAATGGCTAGAGCAAAGTGGATTTTTCAGCAGGACAATGCAGTATCCATTGAAAAAGCATGGGAGTCCATTACTGCTAAAAGTTTTAAAAAACAAATTGATTCAATGCGTACATGGTGCATTGAAGTTATTAAACAATGTGAGAAAGGAATCAAGTAATCAGTTAAACTGATTTTAATTTTTGTTAAAATTTTGAAGAACAGGCCAAAGTTTTGTCACAGATTTCTAAGGTTGAAATTTGAATTTTTTATTTTTTTTTATTTGTGAGAAAGACATCACTCTTGTAGTTATTGTAACATTATTTCAACATGATTATAATGCATTTCTATTATTGGTTTGGTTATATTTTGAAAATTGTTTATTTTTTAATCATTTATCCAACTTGGCCAAAGTTTTGTCCTGCACTGTATATGTATTGTCGGGCCGGTTTTATGTGGGCCACCCGGTACATTCCTTCCAAGCAAGTACGTATCGCCATGCAGGATCACTACATAAAGAAGGGGCGCCTCAAATCTTTGCAATATGCTTGTAGAAAAAATAAATCTCTTTTAAAATTTTAATATTCAACCAGCATATTTTAATTCGTATTGAATTTGAGACGGAATTTACCTCGATTTATAAAGTGATCAAGTTGTAAATAATGAATTTTTTAAGATTTACTTACACAAGTGTATGTTTGTGCATTTCCTCGTCGAACTCGAACATAATGTCGACGAAGACCAATTGTGGTGTCATTATTGCGGCTGTGTAATTGGATATTTAATCTGAAATGAAGAGGAAAGCAAATTAAATACATAATTTACACAAAAATATTTAAAATAATAAATTTTCAAAGAAAAATATATATTTTTATTAATATTTTTCTTATTTTTCCTTTTCTCCCCCACTATTCATGTAAAATTCCAAATTGTTCTTGCAATTCTAATCGGGCTGGAAGTTTTACTTGTAGGTGAATAAAACTTTTCAAAAAATCAATTTTTTAATCTTTTGTCGTGCTTTTACAACTGTTTAACCTCAATAACACACGTTTTTAAACTTTTTACGTTGACAGACGGCAGCTGTCAGTTTACAATAGATGCTTCGCTGCATCACAAATTAGTAAATGTACGATGTTTCACTTTTTTTCGAAGGTTTACTTTAAAATAAATTGATAATGTATTGTTAAAGGTATTTCAAAACTTTACAGAAATTTTTTTAACAACATATTGTAAAGACAGTATGTACTCATGTAAACATCGGATAAAATAATGTAAAAACGTCTAAAATCGGGTTCAAACTGTGTAAAATCGTGCTACATCGGGTTCAAACCGTATAAAATCGTGCTACATCGGGTTCAAACCGTGTAAAATCGTGCTACATCGGGTTCAAACAGTATAACAATGCGCAAAAACATGACAAAATGATTAAAATCGAAAAAAAAAATCCCTATTTTTCTCGTAAAAATCCCTATTTTTCTCGTAAAAATCCCTATTTTTCTCGTAAAAATCCCTATTTTTCTCGTAAAAATCCCTATTTTTCTCGTAAAAATCCCTATTTTTCTCGTAAAAATCCCTATTTTTCTCGTAAAAATCCCTATTTTTCTCGTAAAAATCCCTATTTTTCTCGTAAAAATCCCTATTTTTCTCGTAAAAATCCCTATTTTTCTAGTAAAAATCCCTATTTTTCTAGTAAAAATCCCTATTTTTCTCGTAAAAATCCCTATTTTTCTCGTAAAAATCCCTATTTTTCTCGTAAAAATCCCTATTTTTCTCGTAAAAATCCCTATTTTTCTCGTAAAAATCCCTATTTTTCTCGTAAAAATCCCTATTTTTCTCGTAAAAATCCCTATTTTTCTCGTAAAAATCCCTATTTTTCTCGTAAAAATCCCTATTTTTCTCGTAAAAATCCCTATTTTTCTCGTAAAAATCCCTATTTTTTTCGTAAAAATCCCTATTTTTCTTGTAATTCTAATCAGGCTGGGAATTTCGGTTGAATAAATTTTTTTAAAATTTAAAATTTTAAAGTTTTAAAATTTTTTTGATTTTAATCATTTTTTCGTGTTTTTACGCAGATTAAACATGATATTAAACGATTTCTACATAGACTAAGCCCTATTACTACACGATTTAACACTGTTTATCCCTATTAATACACGTTTTACGTTGTCAGACGACAGCTGTCAGTTAAACTAGATGCTTCACTGCATCACAAATTAACAAATACCGCATACCGGTACGATGTTTTACTTTTAAAATTTTTTTTGGTTCAACTTTGAAAAAGTTTACTGTAAAATAATGAGAAACTATTGTTAAAGGTATTTCAAAACTTTTCAAGAATTTTATAATAAATTATTATAAAAACGTGTGAACTCGTAAAATTCGGATAGAATAAAATCGTGCTATACCAAGTTCAAACAGTGTAAAATCGTGCTATATCGGGTTCAAACAGTGTAAGAATGCTCAAAAACATGACAAAATGATTAAAGTCGAAAGAAAAAAAATCGAAAAAATTTATTATAAACTGGAGAACACCACATTAAAATGTATACACACGCAAAATTAAATATACATTGATCATTAGCTGTGTAATGAACGTTTCTAGTGCAGTTTTTTCCGCTCTATCGTTTAGTGTTTAGTGTTTGACGATCCGAGCTTTCGTTCTCAAGATATTTGCATTTTGCATCAATTTTTGTCCGAATTTTCCATGTTTGATGGCGCTAGTTAGCTTGAATTTTAGATTTTGTGGTAATTGAGTGGATTTCTTCAGCAGTACCGGTACCGGTACAGGTACACAGTATTTTTCGAAAAATGCCGCAATTTGTGGGACTGGTACGGTACTTGTAAAACGTTTTTGGTACCGTATGACTTTACTTAAGCAAAATCTCAAAAATGTAGCAAAATCTCACAAAATCAAGCAAAATCTCAAAAATGTAGCAAAATCTCACAAAATCAAGCAAAATCTCAAAAATGTAGCAAAATCTCACAAAATCAAGCACAATCTCATAGTCCGTGCACGGTATCTTGATGCTAAATTCGTACTGCGCATCCCACTCTGCGCAGACAATTTTCTAATTCCAGTTGTTATTTAGAAGTATTAAGCCTAATATTAGGCCTAATAATGCTAAAATAAAGTAAATAAACAACAATAAACTCATAATTAAAAGTAATTTACAACGTAGTACCAAAATATATTTGTTTATTTACCTTATTTTCGCATTATTAGGCCTAATATTAGGCTTAATACTGCCATACAACAACTGGAATTAGACAATCGTCTGCGCAGTACGAATTTAGCATCAAGATACCGTGCGCGGACTATAGTGCAATCAAACTTGGTGAATTCAAACAATGATTCATTAAAATCGTAAATATCTCGAGAACAAAAGCTCGGATCGTCAAAAGCTAAATGCCAAACGGAAGAGCGGAAAAATTTGCACTAGAAACGTTAATTAAACAACCCTGCCCACAGATAATGATTTATGTATATTTAATTTTGTGCGTGTATACATTTTTTTGAGCCACCCTTCGTAACTCTCCTTGTATATGTATTGTCGGGCCGGTTTTATGTGGGCCACCCGGTACATTTCTTCCAAGCAAGTACGTATCGCCGTGCAGGATCACTACATAAAGAAGGGGCGCCTCAAATCTTTACAATATGCTTGTAGAAAAAATAAATCTCTTTTAAAATTTTATTATTCAACCAGCATATCTTAATTCGTATTGAATTTGAGACGAATTTTACCTCGATTTATAAAGTGATCAAGATGTAAATAATGAATTTTTTAAGATTTACTTACACAAGTGTATGTTTGTGCATTTCCTCGTCGAACTCAAACATGATGTCGACGAAGACCAATTGTGGTGTATTATTGCGGCTGTATAATTGGATATTTAATCTGAAATAAAGAGGAAAGCAAATTAAATACATAATTTACACAAAAATATTTAAAATAATAAATTTTCAAAGAAAAATATATATTTTTATTAATATTTTTCTTATTTTTCTTTTTCTCTCCCATTATTCATGTAAAATTCCAAATTGTTCTTGCAATTCTAATCGGGCTGGAAGTTTTACTTGTAGGTGAATAAAACTTTTCAAAAAATCAATTTTTTAATTTTTTTTTTGTGCTTTTACAACTGTTTAACCTCAATAACACGTTTTTAAACTTTTTACGTTGACAGATGGCAGCTGTCAGTTTACAATAGATGCTTCGCTGCATCACAAATGCAAAAATAGCAGTTTTTCATCAAAAATGGCCGTTTTTCATCAAAAATGGCCGTTTTTCATCAAAAATGGCCACTTTTAGCCATTTTTCATGGCAACAATGGCCGTTTATTGTCAAAAATGGCCATTTTAAGCCGTTTTTCATGGGAAAAATGGCCGTTTTCGTCAAAAGCAGCCATTTTGAGCCATATTTCATGCTAAAAATGGCCATTTTTAGTCATATTTAAATTTAATGGTAAATATGGCCATTTTCGTTAAAAATGACCGCTCTCGTTAAAAGCAGCCATTTTTAGCCATTTTTCATGCTAAAAATGGCCATTTTTAGTCATATTTAAATTTAATGGTAAATATGGCCATTTTCGTTAAAAATGACCGCTCTCGTTAAAAGCAGCCATTTTTAGCCATTTTTCATGCTAAAAATGGCCATTTTTAGCCGTTTTTAATGGTAAAAATGGCCATTTTCGTCACTGAAACGTCACAAAATGTAACGTTTCAATGACGAAAATAGCGTTTCAGCAACGTTTTCAACGGAACCGGTTATTTTTCAAATTTTCCGGTTCCCGGTTCCGCGATTTCTCACCGGGTTTCCCGGGAAATCGGTACCCCGGTTTCCCGGTACCGAAACCCTACTCGTTCGAATTCAGCACGTTTTGTAAAAATTAAAAATACCGAAATTCATTAAATTATTTCCTAAAATATGGTTACATTTGAAAAATTTACTTACTAATGTATAATTTGAAGCTCAGAAAATCTGATTTCTCATCAAGGCGGAGTGGATGGCTCCGAATCGAGTTGTTAATAATGGCGGCGAGATTCGATTTCAGCGTGGGCCTTCTGTTCAAAAAAAAAAAACGAAATATGCCAAAATTCGTTAAATTATTCCGCTATTTTTAAACTATTCTGAAACATTTACAATCTTAAAAGTAATTTAAGATAAACTAATTCAAATTCCCACCTCGAAACGATTGGATGGCTGAAGATTAAATCTAAATATACAGGCCAATGGTTGCTGCTGTCGTATCCATCACGTCAGAACACATACTGTCCTCCTTCCCACAATGCAATTTGATTCTTACTGCGCATGTGCATGGATTTCTCCATCAAGGCTTGATATTATTATTACAAACCCCAATTCAAATTGTTTGAATTCAGCCATTTTGTACAATGCCTTTTAGAAAAATTAAAAATATTACTGATTTCTTAAATCATTTCCTAAAATGTTGTTAAATTTAAAAAATGTACTTACCAAAAGATTTTTTGAAGCCCAGGTTGTCAGGAAACCTTATTTTCCATCAAGGCGTATGATTCGGATTGAGTTGTTAACAATGGTGGCGAGATTCAATTTTACCGTGGTCGGCCTTCTATGAAAAAAAAAATAAAAATGTCCAAATTCGTTTAATTATTCTGCTGTTTTTTGACAATTCTGAAACATTTATAATCTTAAATATATGTATAGACATAAACAAACTCAAATTCCCACCTCGAAACGATTGGATGGCTGAAGATTAAATCTAAATATACAGGCCAATGGTTGCTGCTGTCGTAAGCCATCGCGTCAGATCACCTCCACTGTTCTTCTTCCCATAATGCAGTATGATTCTTATTTCCAGCCACTACTGCGCATGTGCGCGATCTATACTGTGGCTCTAGTTGACTAGTTTCTATGGCAACCGTCGTTGAATTTTGTTGTATCGCACTTTCTCGTTATGCGGAAAACGAACGTTAGGCCTAATTAATCGAATGACACTCTTGATCACTAGGACTCCTTCCGACTGGATTCTTTTTGATAAGGAATCCCAACGTTAGCAAAATAAAATAAAATTTGTGATGTTCATGTATCGTTACAATTCAATTTAATATGTTAATAAAATAAAATTTGTAGATTTCATTTATATAAATTGACATAAAATACGAAATTATTCAATGATGATAATAACAGTTTTGAATTCAATATCCACTTCAATACCCAAAATTCCAAGACAAGTATGGATAAAGTAAAATTACCGGCGCTACTGTGCATCAGAAGTTGAAACAAACATTCAAGTCAAGTTAAATTAAATTGAATAAATTAAATTCAAGTCAAGAAAAGCCTTTAGTAAAAGCTTTTAAAAACAAATGATTGGAAAGACAATACTCTGTAATTGTATAGAATAATAAGTTGGTATGGTTCTTGCATCTGAAAGAAGTTGTTGGTTATTGCACCTGGAGGAAGTTATTTGTTCAAATTAGAGAAAAATTATATTCCTTTTAAATTTCAAAGTATAAATAAAAAAATTTGAATATGATTATTGCTTTTTGTTATTTATTACTTTTCTTATCACTTCTTCACAATAAGAATTTTCATTTGAAAACTGAGAACATGATTAGCAATTAGCAGCTTAACGCCCGTAGATAAACACTACAATTCGTGCACGTAAGAAAGAATATTATTTTATTTCTTAAAAAAATGTTTAAATTAAAAATGAGGATTTTTGGATTAATTTTTTTTACAAACAAATTTTTGACAAACAAATATCTGATGCAATTTTGTGATATTCGCGTTTCAAAGTCGAAATTAGATGCACAAAAATAAGTTTTCTATTTTATTTTAAGAAGATGTCTTGGTTTAGCACCGATAAACGATCGTGGCTCGAGCAGTTTTGCATCAACGTGCTGAAAGCCGGCGAAATCCCCAGTCACGTTGCGTTCATAATGGACGGGAATAGAAGATTTGCCAACAAGAAGAAATTGAATAAAATTGAGGGTCATGTGCATGGATTCGAAAAGTCTGCGAAAATAATAAAATGGTGCCTTGATTTCGGAATCAAAGAAGCCACAGTTTACGCATTCAGTATCGAAAATTTTAAAAGATCAAAGAACGAGGTCGATGCGATCATGGATTTAGCCAGAATGAAACTCAGACATTTACTAGACGAAAAGTAGAAAATTATATTTAAAAAAAAATTTAAATTAACGATTTTTATTTTTATTTTCACTAATATTTTTTTTCTTTGGTTTAATTTAATTTAATTTAATCTAATTTTTTTAAAAATTATTTTTTATCAGAGATAAAATTATGAGTTACAATGTATGCATCCGATGTGTGGGAAATCCGAATTTATTACCTCACGACGTGCAGGAATTAATTTCGGAAATTGTAGAAATATCTAGAAGCAATACGAAGTATGAATGAGAAAAAGGAAGAAAAAAAGAAAAACACATTTTCTTATTGCTTTAATTAGTTTGATTGATGCATAAAAATCCTTTTAGACTCGTTTTAAACTTGTGTATTGCATACACAGCACGTGAAGAGATTACTAGCGCCATCAGGGAATTAGCAATTGGTGTGGAAAAGGGACTAATCAAGTCGAGGTTAATTTTGATGATAAAAAAGTTGTATTGCACGTTAATTTTGTTGTTTATTTTAGTGACGTAACCGAAACACTGTTGGAAAAATGTCTATACACAAATAAATCAAATCCTCCGAATTTAGTTGTCCGGACTTCGGGTGAAGTTCGATTAAGTGACTTCCTGTTATGGCAGGTGAGTTGATATTATGTCATCTAAGATCGGGACGAGATTGTGGTATCCGAGGCAACTGGAGTGAGTACAAAGTACAAAAAAAAAAATGTTTTTTACTTCATCAACATTTCCGATCGTTTTACATGTGAAAAAGACGATTTTTTAGTCATAAAAAATTGCATTACAACCATAAAACCATAAAAGCATGTTTATAAGCATAAAAATGCAGTTTTTAAAATTTAATACGATAATTTCCACAATTTCTGCAATTAAGAGCTGTTCTTGAATTGTAGCCGCCCTCAAATAGTAGCCACGGCTCTTAATTGCGGAAATACGAAATTTGAAATCGGTTTACAATTAACCAGTTGTTAATTCTTTTCATTTTTAGAGTTCGTACTCTGTTTTGATGTTTGTAAAAGCGTTTTGGCCTGAATTCACGTTTTGGCATCTAGCGTTTGCAATTTTCTATTACCAGCGTCAGTCTAAATCAACAAGGGTGAGAAAATACTTTATTAATTTACGTTTTGTTTGATTTTTAAAATATTTTTCAGCTCCATGAAGAAAGGAGTATTTTTCTCCGGGAGAAAATGGAAGCCGAACTGTTGCGTGAAATAGCTGCGCGGGAATGCGGTTTTAACGACAGTTTATTATCGTGTGATGTCGAAGAACATTTTCTCACGTTGACGAAAGCTCGTGAAGACAGAATAAAGTTATTCTTGATGCATCTTCAGGATAAACGTGACAATTTTATGAAAAAAACAAAAGATTGAATAAGATTGTATGCCATCTGGTGGAAGTTATTGCGTACAAACTGTTTATTTTGTTTTCACACGTTGAATAACAATGTTTGATTTTCATTGTTTTTATCACCAATTTATTTTCTCCTGTTTAAACACAATACGAAAAATATTAAAATATCAAATCGTTTTAACAATAGAAACACTAACGTTAGTTTGTTTTCGTCTTCTCCATTTTGAAATGGCTGCAGATGTTAGTCCTATTCGAACACACAAACCAGGCATTGGATTAAGTCAAGTCCCACCAGCGGATCTTTGAATTGATGTCATAGGCCTACCGGGAAGTGATAATCACGAATTGGCATTTGATCATTGGGCAAAGTGGTTAAAAAAAAAGGTGATATCACGGCTAGGAAACCCAGATTCATCATGATGGAAAAAGGATTTTAATCGCTACGCAGATTTCTACAGGTAATTTATTCAAATTAAATGTTTTATTGTTGATTATTAATTTTATTTTGTTCTTGTAGAATTTAGGCAGTCGATGTCGGTCGCGAATGAAGCAGTGGATATCGTCGTTTGCTGTGTGTTTATTATACTTGTTTTATTTTTTTTGTTTTATTTTACTTGATTTGAGATTGTGTAATTTTCGTTTTAAAATGGTATTGTTGTGCCACTAATTTCAACTGGGTTTTCTGGTGTTTTCCCAGTTGGTATAATGCGAATGCAAGGTTGGGTCCTTGAGAAATTTGTATCACAGTTTGCAAAAAGTAAACCAAAAACAAAAGAATAAGAGCAATAAAAATGAATAACAAAATAAAATAAAATAAAAGTTTGAGTTTTGCAATGGGTGATTTTCGGTGAAAGTTAAATGTGGCTAAAGCATGGATAAAGATGGAAAAAAGGGAAAATTGAATTTACGATTTAAAAATTGATGGTTAATTAAATGTTTTTGAATAAATTGCAGGCATAGAAGTGAAATAACTATATTTGGATCAGAATCGTTGAATCATGAACACAAAATAAATAAATAAATAAATAAATAATAAATAAATGCTCGTGGTTGAATATACTCACAAAACAGAAGGTAAAGAGTGAGGAAGAACCAGAAAATATTTTTTAAAAAAAGATGGAAATGCTTAAAAAAAACGAGTTTACATGGATTTTGATTTTCTTTTTATTTATTTTGAACAAAAAATATTTCAATGATAATTGAGGAATACACAAACAATTTGATACCGGTAACACAATAAATATCCATAAGAAACAAAACGAATCATGCTTGTGACCTAAAATAAACAATAGTTTTTCAAACGATTAATTTTTCTTGACCAAAATGTGGGACTAGGCCAAATTTGCACAAAAAAAGTCATCTTTTCTCGCGACCAATTCACGACGCCTAGCGTGAAAATACGGAATTGATCTCGCAAAGTCCACCGTGACTTTCCGTTTAAACTGTCTGACCGTGTGACACCGTGCTTGTAGCTCTTCAATTTCAGGTAAAGACAAAACTAAACCAAAATGTCACTATTAAATTGTCTATTTCTTGAGCAGAATCGAAAATGCAGAAATTAACCGACATGGCAATTAAAATTCTTTTTGACTGTATGGTGCAATGGAACGTTAAGGAAATGGACGACGTTCAAATGAAAAACACGTTGCAATTGATCACTTATTTCGATAACCTACGTAAGTTACACTTGAATTTGTGAATTTATTTCGTAATTATCAACAACACACGGTCCGATTTAGCTTCTACTCTTCGCGACGAAGTGCTGACGAATTTGGGTTGGAATTTTTGGGACGTCAAAATTCGGTATCCACAAGCTTGGGACGTTGTTCCATTTTTATACGAACATCAGAGAAGACTTAGTATGTCGTTTTCCAGTCCAAATTTTGATTTGGAATTTTTACTTACTATTAGCGGCCACAAGTTGAAAGTGAGTATCAAAAGGGAACTGACTTTACACAGACAGCGACGGAAAATATCACAAAAGACGATTAATTATTAAATTTGAAGAAAAACAGACCAAATATTAAAAATTCGAAGAAAAACAGACCAAATAATAAAAATTCGTAGAAAAACGGACAAAATATTAAAAATTTAGAAATAACCTTTTTTTTTTAGCAGAAAAGTGTATTTTCAAGCCAAAAAAAGTGCTTATGCAGACAGTTAAATGCATTTTGAGGTGAAAAAATGCATTTGCAAATGAAAAAAATGCATAGCAGAAAGAAAAATGAATTTAAAGATAGACAAATGCATTTACCAATACAAAAATGCATTTGCGAACAGAAAAATGCATTTTGATGTAAAAATCAAAATGGATTTGAAGAAAAAATACAATATACTAACAAGTAAGAAAAAAAAAACATTTTTCAGACAAAAATGCTTTATCCGTCAAAACCGTGCATTTTTCTGTTGTAAAATGTATTTTGTCTGTAAAAATTGCGTGCACATTAATGGAAAATGTGCGAAATTCTTCTAATTGTATTTATTTATCACACAGAATCTGACAGTCTTACGTCTGCCCTGGAAAAGTCCCCTCACAGCCAATGCTTGCAAACAAATGTGCCAGTGTTTGCCAAATCTACAAAAGCTTCACATTTCCGGCGGTGTTGTGGAGGACGTCGGGGCCTTACACATCGCTCAGCTGCCACTCGTTGAGCTTGTTGTCTATGGAACCACAGAACTTTTTGTGAGAAATCTATGCAGAGAAGATTCCACACTCAGAAACACCTTGCGAGTATTCAAATTTGACGGTTTCGACATTCCAATGGACTTGTCCCGCTTCGTATTGAACACGATGCCATCGATCGAAGACTTGAATTTTTTAAATTTATATTCCAGTAAGTGGCTCAAGGCGCTCTTGCCGCTTGACTCGCCACCACAGCAATACAACCTGAGACAATTGTACTTTACGCTCTCCGGTGACTCCATTGAAGATGAGCTTGACATCGCTGTGCTCAAGTGTCCCAAAGTTTGCCAAATCTTCATTCATTCGAAGGTTTTCACCCTCAAAATGCTGCACAGTTTGACGAAATTCAAGAAGTTGACCATCTTGTATGCTCAAATGGACAAAAGTGTCACCATAGATGACACAAATCCACTCAGTTTGCGTCATTTGTGTTTGGAGAATTTAGTTGAATTTTGTGTGGTCGGTTCCTTGGATGTTTGGGTTTCTTCCGGTCATTTTTTCCAGGTGTTGGACATGTGTCCGAATCTCGAGAAGCTTACACTTGGCGATTGCTGCGGTTTCAGCGATAAAATAGCACGCGAGTTTGCCGAGTTGATGGCGAAGAAGAAACTCAGAAGTTTGCGACTTTATCAATGGAATTTGTTGGAATGGTCAGCGATTGAGGATGTTTTGAAAATCGGTTCTCTGTTCGAGTTGAAAATAAACTTGATGAATGTGACGAGAGAACTGGATTTCGAAGCTCATGTGATGGAGACGGCTGAGAGACACGGGGTGACGCTGCAGCTCGAGTTTATTTTTGTTTCTTCCTCCGGCAGCGACGATGACGGCGGCGATGGTGACGTCGGCGACTAACGAGTTTTCTGAGCTTGCGTGTCTGCATTAAATCGATTTTTTTTGTTTTGTTTATTTTGAAAATAAAAAGTTAATACCGGTATGCCATGTGTGTGAATTTTTGGTGAATTTTGTCTTAAATCAAAAAGTTTTCAAACAAGCAAGAAAATGACCATTCTCATCAATTTTGTCAATTCTTTCGATAAACAATGACCAATTAACGTGTTTTCATCAACTGAAACAACAGTTTTAATAAGAAACACTCCATTGATGACGCTGGTTAGAGGTAGTCATAGTTAGGACTCCAGGAGTGGGGAATCAATCAATCAATCAATTTTTAAATTCTTTTATTGAGTTTGTGGTCATACTTATTTTTTCTTTTATTTTATGGCAAAATATATTTAACGATTAGCAATTTTTTTTTATGAAAACTTTGGAAAAAACTAAGGAAATTTTGCGTTTATTCAAGAGATGGAGCGAGATGGAGCCACTGTGCCAAAATGGTGGCAGTGTTACCTATTTTTCTGGTTGTTTCTTCTCTTCGGTGTTGACGTCAGATTTGTTTCTCTGTTGCTGCAGCAGTTATTTTTGAAAATTTAGCACGCCAGTACAGACATTGGGCTGTTGAAAGTCTAGAAATTTTTTTTTGTGTACCGTACATCAAATTTTAAATAAACATAAAACAGAGCAAACCAAACCGAAATGTTACTATTGAATATCTAAAAAACTTTTAGTAGAATCGAAAATGCAGACGTTAACGGACAAGGCGATTGAAATTCTTTTCGGCTGTTGTATCGTTTTGTATCGTTCGAAGGAACGTTGAGGAAATGGACGACGCCCAAATGAAAAACACTGTGCAATTAATCTCACCTCCTTGGTTAAAATGTACAAACAACGTTCTAAAAATTGTCTTTAATCGGTGGTGCCACTCATCGAGTAAAAATGAAGACATTGTTTTACGTAAATCGCTTGTGTTTGATGATACACAATGTGTGGGTATTGTTTCGTTCAGTCGTCTCTAGATGGCAGGAGCGACCAGAGACAGTTTCTGACATGAAAACAGTGGCGCCATCTATGTTTTCAAGTTGCTATTAATTCGGAGTTGAAATTCCTCTGACTATAATAGTAAGTGGTGATTATGCTTTGGAAAAAACCCGATTTATCGCCCGTGGAAGCAATGTAATACGGTATAGTCCTTGCTTGTATTTTACACACAGCTCGGTTTCAACAGGTTTGGCACACCTGCTATATTTACACAGTTAAGTTTCAACAACTTTTGATAAATTCGGATACGTTTAAGTCGTTTATTTGACTCGCAGTTCAGTAGCAAATAGGATGTGTTTTTTAGATATTCAGTGCCGTTTCGTCAGTTTGTGTTTATGTCTGGGCGATAAATTCGGATGCGTTTTCACATCTACAGCGCAGTTTCAGCTTGAATTTCAGTGAGAATTTCAGCTAGATATTCAGTGCAATTTCAGCTTGTATTTCTGCGTGAGCGATAAATTCGGATGAGTTTTTTAGGTATTCAGTGCAATTTTAGCATGTATTTCTGCGTGAGTGATAAATTCGGATGACTTTTTTAGATATTCAGTTCAAATTTCAGCTAGTATTTGTGTGTGGGCGAAAATTCGGATGACTTTTTTGGGTATTCAGAGTAGTTTCAGCTTGTATTTGTGCGTTGGCGATAAATTTGGATGACTTTTTTAGATATTCAGTTCAAATTTCAGCTTGTATTTGTGCGTGGGCGATAAATTTGGATGAGTTTTTGAGGTATTCCGTCCAGTTTTAGCTTGTTTTTGTGCGTGGGCGATAAATTCGGATGAGTTTTTTAGGTATTCAGTCCAGTTTCAGCTTGTATTTGTGAGTTACCTTAGGTTAGGTTAGGTTAGGTTAGTGTTAGGTTAGTATTAGGTTAGTGTTAGGTTAGTGTTAGGTTAGGTTAGGTTAGGTTAGTGTTAGGTTAAGGTTAGGTTAGGGTCAGGTTTGAGATTTTTAGGTATTCCGTCCAATTTAGGTTAGGTTAGGTTAGGTTAGCTTGTATTTGTGCGTGAGCGATAAATTCGGATGACTTTTTTGGTTTTGCTGTGTAGTTTCAGCAAGTTTTGCACGGTAGGCGATAAATTCGGATGCTTTTTTGGATTTATTGTGCGGATTGAAGCTAATTTTGCATAGAGTGCGATAAATTCAAATACATTTTATGAATTTGCAGTTGAGTTTCAACAAGTTTTGCACGGTGTGCGATAAATTCGGATGCATTTTATGAATTTGCGGCTGGGTTTTATTTATTTATGTATATTTTCACTATTTTTTTTTCTTTGGTTTAATTTAATTCAATTATTTAATCTAATTTTTTTTTGGATTTATTGTACGGATTGAAGCTAGTTTTGATCGTGTGCGATAAATTCGGATGCGTTTATTGGTTTTGCTGTGTAGTTTCAACAAGTTTTACACTGGAGGCAATAAATATTGCTTTCAAACTGTTTATTTAGGAAACAATAACATTCTATTTTGTTTCCACACGTTGGATAACAATGATTGATTTTCTCCTGTTTCTACACAACAATAAGAATATTAAAATTGATTGTTTCGCTCGCCAGACGTTTACAAGCACTGACCAACTTTCTGCGATCAATCTCGGCCGCGCTCGGTGAATGGTTGTGTTCTCCACGAGGACTGATCTTCGTAAACACACCGTTTTTTCTAATAACGCGCGCACTGCAGAATTCCTCGATGCATCGGCAATATTCGGTCCGTGTAGTAGCAGTGTTTTTGGTGCTGTCGACTCTGAAGATAAAGCCTTCGACAGTGTAATTTACGCATCCAGTTTTTCTTCCGTCGATTGACATGGTATCGTTGTAGTTCTACGTGAAAGTGTAAGTGCAGTTTACTAACTTACGGCCCTACTTATATACGGAAAAGTGCGAACGTATGCAAAACGCAGCGCCGGTTTCGTCCAATCGCATGCAATACGATTTCTGGCTGACAGCTAACGATTTTTGGCCGTCGGGAGTGGAACAGTGGTGAATTTTTAACAGGTTGACATTAAAAAACGTAGAAAACTGCAGAAATTGGCGATAAAATTACTGTATAAGTCTGAATATAATCTGTTTAATTATTTACTTTTAAAATGTCGCGACAGAAGATGTGTAAATAACGAAGAAATATTTCAAAAATATGTCAAAAGTTGTGTGCAAAGAGCACAAAGTGTGGTTCATTAAACAGATCAATGCAGAAATATTTATGTCAACATTTGCTTATTCGAGCTCGTTTATTGATACAACATTTCCAAAGTTAAAAAAAAATGTTTTTAAGACAGTTCGACAACTTTTCAAGCGGTCGTCGTTGACTCGATTATTTGCTGTTTGTGATGTTTGTGTTTTATTCGTGATTTTTCGCGATTAATTTATTTCGCGATTGCTTTTTTCGCGATTTTTCGCGATTTATTTATTTCGCGATTGCTTTTTTCGCGATTTTTCGCGATTTATTTATTTCGCGATTGCTTTTTTCGCGCGTGTCCAATTAGCGCCAGTTTGAGTTCGCGCCAGTGAGAGTTTGCGCTAACACGATTCGCGATTCCACAAGTAGCGATTTCAAATGTCGCTTTTTTTGGGATTCGCGATTTCTTTTTTCGCGATATATCATGCGCCTCCTGTTTTCCTATCGCAAACTGTCTCTGGTCGCTGCTGCCATCTAAAGACGACTGAACGAAATAATACCGCATTGAATACCGCCCAAAAATTGCTTATCATCAAACACAGGCGATTTACGTAAAACAATGTCTTCGTTTTTACTCGCCGAGAGATTAAGAACGATGTTTGAACATTTGGAGCAACTCATTATTTTAACTGTATTCAATTTTTTTGTAAATTAAATTTTTGCTCTATTCTCTCGATTTTTGGTTGCAGAATATTTGTACAAATTGTTTGTGTATTCTTCAATTATCATTGAAATATTTTTTAACAAAAACATCATCACGCGAGATGAAATAAATTTTATTCTCTACTTACAAGAAAACATTATTAGTACGCTATTATTATTTCTCTACTCAAATTATGTACAATATGCACGCACATTAGTTTTCATAAAGTATCGTACGATTCGGGAGTATTTTATGGAAGCAAAATATCCACAGAAATCAACATTGTTCTTTAAAAACTTACAATTATCTCAACTACATGTAAAAAATCTCGCTTTTTGTGATGACGGAATATACAGAGAAAAACTTTCTAGATCAGAAAAATTACATCAAATCCACATCATTAGAGATTAGAATTAAATACGTAATCTTTGGTACAAAATCAGCGTTGAGAGAGAGAGAGAAAACAAAATCACATCAACTCTTATTGCAAAATGCACACGCAAAATCATGATTCAGGGGACGAGGAAGAAAAAAAAAAAAACACAACTTTTAAACAAATTATTAAATACGCCTCAACAATTTGTCCGTCAATTAACTATTTACATGTAATATTAAGTAAAACCGTAACCTACACTATTATTACTGTTATTTATTTCATTTATATATTTTATCCTTTCGTTTTGAGAATTTCATTAAACCTTATTTTCAATCAACGTTTAGTTGGCTAAGCAAAATCGAGATGGCGGTCTTCAGATGGTGTTAAAATAAGATGGCTGCGCCCATCCCAGGTATTGTCCTAGACCGTAGTTGGATTTGGTCTTCGGACGATGACCGCTCACCTCTTGGGGCATTAGTCACCTCTTCTTGTCCACCGAATACACGCTAACGAAGAAATCGGTGCTACCAGCAGCTAAACTAACCTAAAATCACAAAATAAAACATTTTTAAATAAATAAAAAAATCATTAAATAAACGAAAATAAATACTTTGTACGGATGAAAATGTAGACAACTAATCGGACCGATTCTTTGACCCATGAAACCGTCGTAATATTTGATTAGGCTTAAATGCTCGCCGGTAGTTGTGTAAATACTAATAAATTGGTTCGCCGACCCGCTGTTTTAAATATTAATACAAAAAAACATTAACAAATCGTGCGGGAAAACGTTAATTTCGGTTACAAACCACGCGAAAACTCCCGCGTACGGATGCACCGCCATTGCGGTCATTCCGTGAGCTGCCATACACGTCATGATCGAAGTCGCGGCTCGCATGTCCCAAAACCTCACATCGCCCGCAACACTAACAAAACCACAAACAAAATCAAACAAAAAAACTCAAATCTCAAACAAATTCATGTACAAACCTGCCACTAACTATTTTATTGGCCGCATCCGCTTTTTTCTGAACTTGTACATTCACGACCCAACTGGAATGTTCTCGGAAAGTCATGATCCGACTACAAAATCGAATAAAAACCCATCAAAAACCGACCAAATCGAAGCGAATTAAACACAAAAACCTCTCGTTCGATGGCAAACGTCTATCGTACAACCGAATCGACCCATCGCCGCACCCGGCGACGAGCAACGGCTGACCGGTCGCGCTGCACGACAAACTCGTCACGCAACTGTCCGCCCCAGTCGGAATATCCTGCAAACCAAAACAAAAACGACAAACTCGTCTTCCCTCAGACGTGCCACGAATTTTTTACTTGAAACTTCATCTCTCGCTCGACATCCCACAGACGAATCACTCGCACATCACCGGAAGTGTATAAAATGCAAGATTCCTGATCCCACTCGGTGATGAGACCCGACCCGCGAGTCGACGGCAGCATTTCGCTCAGCGCCTGCCAAGCCGTCACCAACTGCACGTTTTTATTGTCGTCCAAAACGTTCTTCCAAATCCTCACGGCTCCGTCGTCCGACCCGAACAGCAGCAAAGTCGAATCGTGCGCGTTTAGAAACTCCATCGACGTAATGCGCGTCGGTTTCGGGTTGCTGTTCGGCAAATACGTCAACCGGGCTCCTTGCTCCCAGTTCCAAATGCTGAAACATTAAAATCAATTAATAAATGTTCAATTTCGTTGGGCAAACTCACCTGAAATAGTCTCTGTCCGCTACGGCGATCAGAGGTTCGAAAGGATGGAATTTAATGAGTGATGGAATATTTGCATTGCGATTAATGAACACTTGATCGTCCAGACGTCCAAACACTGCAAAAAATGTATTCATTTGTATAATATTCATATTGTTTCGTGACTAATTACTGGCTCGTTTTTGTTCTTCTTCAGATTCTCTCCTAACTCGAGCATTTCTTAAAAATCTCCACTCCCTTTCTTGATGCACCGAACTCTCGGGATCAAATTCTTCTGGAAACTATTAAAAAAAATACAATTTTAAATAAAAATATTTAATTCAAGCTTTTAAATCTCCCTTCATTACCGATTGAGAAAAATATTTGCAGCTCCAATCGACAAACTCCGTCGTGCAAAGTGCGGCCTTTGTGGCTGCCGTCGAGTCGTCATCGGATGACTTGAAAACAAAAATTAAAAGCATATTTAGTCCATTTTACACCAAATAAAACATTAATCAAAACGTTTTGCATCATATTTATGCAAATTATAACCGATTACGTCATAATTAAATCAAATTCGGTAGTTTTGCATCATATTTATGCAAATTATAACCGATTACGTCATAATTAAATCAAATTCGGTCGTTTTTGCATCATATTTATGCAAATTATAACCGATTATGTCATAAATAAATCAAATTCGGTCGTTTTGCATCAAATTTATCGCAAACTATAACCAATAACGTCCCAATTCTGTCATTTAACCCTTACTGAAGGTACGTTGGCATTGATGGGTTTGTTATCAACACTTTTCTTCGGCCGAGTCAACGAATGAAAAAACGACACGCGTTGCTGCCCACCACCAGCGCTCCAATGAATCGCACTGGACGGTCTAGAACCATCTTGGGAAAGCGTCATATTAGCAGGCGGAGAATCACCACTACAAATTAAAACAAAAATTAAAAACAAAAACAAAAACAACAAAAAAAACCACCTAATGTACGACGGTTTGCTCGACGGAGACGACGGAGCCGACAGCGAAACATCGGACGAAATCGTCTCTTTCGTCTGAACCAAAGCCTGGTTCTAAAACCAAAATAAAATCAAAAATCAAACAAAACAAACCAAAAATCCAACCAAAAATCGTCAACACTCGCCACTTTTCTCTTGATGTACTGAACCACAGTAGTTGCCAGGTTGCTCACCCCCGGGTAGGGATCGGCGGATAAATTGAGCATTTTGTTCCACACCTTGGAATAAATGCTACCGTAGGGAACCGTTAGATACGGCGAGCCCGCACCGATCAGTGCTCCGAGACTAGTTATCGAAGAACTAGACGACACTCGACGGATTTTGTCCAAATTTATGTTATCGCCGCTTCCCGAGCTCTCCAAGCTGCCGCTACTCGTGCTCAGGATCGGACTGGTCGAATTCACCGGCGAGCCGATGTATTTCACTTTGTTATCCCTGTTCGTGTAAGCTGACAACTTGCGCAACGTCCCACTCGGCGAAACCGTTTCTGAATTTATAAAAATTAAATAAAAAAATTTAATTTAATCAATTTAATTAATTTTATACTATTTTGAGCATTTTCGCGTTGTTTTTCTTCCTCTATCGTCTGAAAAGCAACAGCTAGGAACTGATTTTCGAACATAAGAACCAACCAATGAAGTGCCACGACGAGTTCCTAAAATAAAAACAAATTTAATTTAATTTAAATATCAAAAACGGTTGAAAAAAAAATCACCTGGCGAACTAAAGGACTGGCTTCGTGATTCATGTTATTGACGAGAGACATCGCCACGCTGTGATCGATCGTGTTTGCGTGATCGGTGCGATCGGTGGCGCAACTCATGAACGTCCCCAAAGCAAACAAAGCAGCTGCACGAACCTCCAACGACAAAACACGCAAATTAAGAATGAAAATCCAAAATATAATCCAATTTCTCACTTCGGGAACGTCGTCTTTCAGAATCGAATAGAGTTTTTCGTGCGCGGAATCCCGGACTCCGCACCAACGAGCCACGTCGAAATCCATCCATATCCGACCGAGACAAATGGCCAACCATTGACGCAACAACGGATTCGGGTCGACCAACTGCTCCAAGCACACGGACACGAGATTCCCTTGACGAGCCGCTTCCTTAAACACAAAACAAATCCAAAACAAACTCAAAAAACCCTCAAAATAACCTTTACTTGGCCTAACGAAAAGTTGTCGACGATACTAGCGAGAACAAAAGCCGACATTGTTCGATGTTCCGCCTAAAAACGTACAAAAAAATCAACATTTGTTAAACTAACCTCATTTTTCGAACATTTACCGGCGTGCGAACGTCTTCCAGCACTGCTAGAAAATATTTGTGGCCGTTATCACGGACTAAATCAGCCTGACAAGTCTAAAAATTAAACAAAAAATTATTATCGACATTGACTAGAAATTCATTTCAAAACGTACGCTGTCAACGGCTAAAATTTTCGCCCAAATAAAGACGAGTAACGGGCGCAATTCGCGCGCCGAACTCTGAAGCAGCTTCAAAACGTAAGGAAAAATGCCAACCGAAAGCGCTAAATTAACGGCCCACGGACCCAGATCCAGGAATCGACCGAGCAATTCCAGGGCACGCAAACGATGGACTTGACTGAGAAGGACCTGAAGAAACAAACAACCAAATTAGTGACACGTTCGTTTCGTTTTTCTTTCGTTTTCACTTGGAGAACGATGGGCAGTTGCTCGGGCGGACTTCGAAGATCGGAGCCGAACGTGAGCCACACTTGAAAGGCCGTCAATTGTTCGGCGAAGAACGGACTGTGGACAAAACAGTCTCCGTTTTCCAAAATCGCGGGTAACTGGCTCAGACAAATGTCCAGAGCAAGATCCCAGGCTTGCCACATGGCGTGTTTGTTTGTGAGTGGAAGAACTGGACTAGAAACTGGATTACAGTTGTAAGAACGCATTATGCGCTCGGCTAAGAGGAAATTCCGAAACAAGCTGGCAACTAGGAGATCTTGACGAAAGAGTTTCTGAAACAATTCTAAAACAAAACAAAAAAAATATTTAAGTTTAGAAAAATTAAATTTTCTTTCGTGTTTTCACCGCGCGGAAGCGTATTCCACGCAATGGTGTCGGTAATGGCAGTGAAAATCCAGTTCAGTTCTCCTAGCATTGTGCGCCTATCGTTCAACTGACCAGGAATTCTGAAATAAATTAATTAATTATTTTAAAATATTAAAAATATTAAAAATCTTACTTTTCGATTAAATCTAGTGATATTCCAGGTACTAATTTGGCCGTATTTTGCATAACAAACCATCTCAACGCGACTTTAATCGGTGTGGTGAGACAAGCCGTAAACAAGTCTGCTGGTAATTCGGGATTCATCGGCAGAACTTGATTGCTGCTACAAGCGCCCAACTGTATACAGTTTTTAAACGAAACCGGAGTTCCTAAATGCGCTGGATATTGGCCCTTATTCTGCGTAGTTAATTGCTAAAATTAAATACAAAAACAAATTAAATCACCATTAAAACATTCCAATACAATACCTCATATTCCTGTTCGTGTTGATTAGCAAACTGTTTAAACGACTCAATTATAGTCCCAGCATTTGAACAGTCGTACACATAAATGGACGGCGCACCCATCCACGTTTGTAAATCGTAAATTGACAACGGAATGTACTGAGTGTACGTCTAAAAATAATAAAAATTAAATAAAAATCTATAAAAAATTAAAAAAAAATTAATTTCCAACCTTATTAAACACCCAAATCTCGCCATTCTGGGTGGGTTTTGGCACACCATGACCGTTATAATGAAATAAAACCCGTTCTTCTTTGGCATTACGACGCAAAGACGTGCAAAGCTTCTTAACTTCGTCCACAGTTGGGTCCAACGTTTGCTTATATCTCGCACGAGGCTGCCATCGTTCGTATTGTTTTTGTATGTTATTCCCGATCGCTTCCAACGCTTTTTGCGGACTCGTGGACAACGGATCTAGAAAAGAAAAGCACAAAAATTAACCATTTCGAGCCGAAATGTGTAAATATTCGCCTAAACTGACCGATCCAGCACTCCAAACGTGCACATGGTTGTGTTTTTATTATGTCCGGAGGATCGACCCCGACATTGAGGCACAAAACCAAGGCAACACTCACGGTTTTCATCTGCAATATCAATAATAAGGAGGAGAAAGCGCGATTGTTTTGCGCGTAGTGAATTAATTCGATTTAGGCCTTACTCTTTCTTTCATCCTCCATGTTTGGGTGATTGTTTTGATTCCTTCAATGGGCTCGGTGTGTCTTTTTTTCATATAGGCCACTGGCAGCTGCCAGTCCTCGAAATCCGTGTCTTCGCAGATATCGAATCCGTTTTCGTATCTCGACGAAGACATTTGGTCACGATGGTTTTTTTATGCACCGAATTGAGCAATTTGTGAAGAAGTTTCTCTTTGATACGGGCACCTAAGGTGGCAACATGCCCTGACCGATCCACATGGTATGCGCCATATTAAATTGCGGAAATGTAGCAAAGGTTTAAATAGGTTTTAATTATTATTCTACGACGTGGGAAAATAAATGGAGTAATTTACATAAAAAATGCTTCGTTTGTTTTTTTTATTTGTTTTTTTATCTTAACGTATTTTCAAGACTGACGTCATTAGTTAACGCGCTACTCGTTGTACGATGATAATTTCTACGTCATCACTAGATTAATGGCGCAGCTTTGCCATCTGGCAGCCGAATCGTGAATTAAAATAAGTCTATAGTCCGAAAATTATAAATTACAAACTTTATTACAGATGAAAGATTTATTTGCTCGTAACAATACACAAAAAGATTTTTACGTGAAGTAAGAGTAATGGTGTAAACACATGTCTATCTAAAAAAAATAAAATCAAAATTAAAAATTGTATGAAGAGATGATAGCAAATTGCGTAGGAAAAAATCCGATTTTTCCCAATCCTAAACCTACAGCGCTTTAACTATGGCATTTGAAATGACTTTCCTCTAAAAAAATTTACAAAAACAAAAAAAAAATATAATATATATATAAAAAATCTGGCAATTTAAAAACTAATATCATTTTCATAGCTTAATTCCACGATATATCGATTATTATACAAACAAAAACGTGATAGAATAAACTGACTAGTAAGTAATCGAAAAATATCAAATCAATTTCAAATGTCGCCACTAGAGCTACAGTCCTCATTGAAAAAGCACAAAAATGAAAAATTTAAATTAAAACAAACAAAAAAAGAAACAAATATCGATAACAATATAAAAATTATCTACAAATATGTTATAGAAAACAAAATGCTATGCTTCATGAATTCACTATGGCAAGACCACACCCGCAAATAAATTGCTTTCGTATTGCAACATCTAAACTTTTAAATGTACAGACAATATTAATTAATAACAAATACGTCGGTAAATGGTAAAATGTGTATATACAATTAATTAGAAATGGGACTTGGAACAATTCGTGTTTCTAATGAGTAAATGATTAACTGTTGATATGATTTGAGTTGTATAAAGTGGTTTTGCACACGGTATTGTAAATGATGGATGATTTCTTTCCTTATTTCTTTACGTTAATTTCCTTAATTCAGAAAGAAATGCGATGCAACTTGTCAACGATAAAAGAAGCACAACATTCAACAACTTGTTAATACAACTGACAACGTGCTTAGACCTCTCAACCATCTTTCCAACCCAATATCATTTTTACAAACATTTTTAAAATTACTCCCAATTTACATCTCCCCGCCTACATTTTCCTCACTACTTAAGGGAAATCGTCGCCTAACTGCCTTAAAATGTTCGAAGGAATGCCGAGCGAGTCCAAATAATGCAAAAACCTACAAAAAAAATCACAAAAACCAAATTAAAACTCAATTCAACTCAATTCTCGCTCCACGAACCTTCCTCCGCGTTTGGTATTGGTCAGTTGTCGCAGTTTCTCAGCCTGGCACACGCTGCGCACGTACGGAAAATAATCCACGGCCAAATTCCTTCGGTTGCTCTGCAATCCGGCCGGTAAACAGCTCTCGACTGCGCGCGCACATTGCAAATGTTTAGTGCATAGTCTGAAAAACACCAAAAAATTACATTTAACCCTAAAAAAAACACTTAATTCGAGCAAATATTACTTGGGATCGACTTGAAAATCGCACGAAACAAACGTCTCCTCCGCAGGCACGGTCATGAACGGCAAACACTGGTTCCCGTGCAGCGCCACGCTCCGCAGCACCTTTTGCAGCGCCTGCGAGCAAGTCCAAGTGGTGGCCGCCGCCAACGCCGCGTGAACTTCGCGCGCGCGAGTCAGCATGGGGTCGGTGCTCACGTCCGACGGCGCGTCCAACTCGCTCGACTGCGGCTCCCTGTACCACCACTTCCACCAGCCTTCGCTGGTATTCGAGGCACCGTGCAACGAATCTAACGTGGCGTCCATCCACGACAAGTTATCGTGCAGTCGCGCCAACGACGTCACCGTCTTCGTGCACACCGCTTTGCGAAACTGTTCGGCGTCCTTGAAATTCTGGCACGCGCTGTTGCCGGCGCCCACGTTCGGCGACTTCTTCACGCACGCCGGCAGCGACAACAAATGCGGCAAATTGCTCAACGTCAGCGGGATATTCAACGCCTCGCATTGTTCCATTAAAACCGTCAGTGTTTTCACGTCGGAAGTCTAAAAATTTAAAAATTAATTAAAAATTAATTAATTAATTAATTAAATAAATACTTGTAGGGACGTTAAAAGGGGAATGGAAGATGAAATGCTGACGCCGTTGATTTGTTGGAAGCATCCGCGGTGTATCGTTGGAATTCTGTCCACTTTGACGTCCGCATTCGAGTCCCACGAGTCGGCGCTGCTGGTGTCCTGCGGACAGTCCAGCAGACTGCTCATCGTGCTGTCCGGTTCCTCGACCGCATCCGAGCTTTTGCTCGCGTCTTGAGTGCCCTCCACGTCCATTCTCGATTTACTCGCGCCGTCTTCCGGGTCGTGCGGATCCCCGCCGGACAGCAGCCAATACTGCAACTCCAAAACGCTTCGTCTCACGTCCCCTCGGTTGAACTCCACCAGCCGAACGATGTCGTCGTACTCCGTCCGGACGTTCTCGGCCAAGCAAAGAATTTGCAAGTACGTAGCTGTCAAAGTCTGAAACAGAAAAAAACCGAAATTTAATCAAACCGATCCGCAAATCCACCTTAATCCGCGACTTACGGCGCAGGGGACCTCGAATTTGATCTCCTCGCAGCGTCCTTTCATCCTGTCCGCGGAGAAATTCACGTCGGAGGTGGTGAGGATGATCGGCCTCTTGGTCGTCGCCATGAAAGTGTGAACCGCGTTCATAAACCCCTCGTCTTCCTCAAACACCAAGTCGACGTCTTCGAATAAAACGAGGGAAATGGCACTGCCAGCTTCAGGTACATCTTGCGAATACTCCTTTCGCGCTGCTTTCGTTTCCGTCTTCATACTCGACTGACCCTGCGCAGCCGCTAAAACAACGAACCAACCAATTTAACAAACCAAATCAATTCATCTTTCATTCAAACGCAGTAACGCACCTCTTTTCGGCTCGAAAAACGACTTAATGAGTTTAGCTTTTGATATAACTTGGTGAGATTGCGTCGCCTCCTGCAACTGAGCCAGTATTTGCTTTCCAACTCGTTTCGACGTCGCGTTCACTTCAAACACTTTGTAATCCAATTCCTCCGCCAGAGCGTACACAGCTGCCGTTTTGCCCACCCCCGTGGGCCCCGAGATCAACATCGTGTTGTGCAAAGCCCAATCTTCGGAATTACTGTCGTCGTTGTTATCGCTCAACACAAAATCGCTGTCGTCGTCTTCCCACGACCCTAAAAACCCAAAATTAATAACAATAATTAAATCTAATTAAATCTAAACCAACCTAATGAATTGGCGTTCTTTTTGGGCGTCGACTGGTTCCTCCGTTTCATCTGCAATTTACACTTTTCTTTCCAGTCCACCAACCACTGCCGCAACTGGCGCGTCACTTTCCCGTTGCCGATCACGTCCGCCGAATGCGTCGGTTGGTATTTGTCCGTCCATTGCCAATGACAACATTCTAATTGAAAAAGAAAAAAAACGATAAAACTTTAATCATCGAACGCCAAACTGCAATTTACTTGGAACTTGCGGCATGGAACTGTTTGCACCGTTTTTAGCTGCCGCGATGCAACAATTCTGCTCGACAATCTCGACGACTCCGTCCTCGCTCTTGTGCTTCTTGTTAACGGCGTCGTCTTCCGTGTCGCTGCTCCGTTTCTTCCCGTTCCGGACGCTCAGTTCCGACGTCACGTCCTGCAAGTTCTGGCACCTCTTGCGCTTCATTTTATACCTGCGGTACAACTTGAAAGCCGAAAAATTCGGGAAACGCAGCGACGCTTCTTTGAGAAACTGCCTCACGATCGATGCGGGCAAACGCTTCGAAATCGAACTAAAAGAAGCCTAAAAATAATTTTTATTTTTAAAAATATCTTAATTTTTCCCGCATTGTTAACTTACTAATCTGTCGACTTGTGATTTGTAACATTCGGAGACTTTTCCGGAAATGGATGAAAGTATTCCGAGCTGAACGGCGTCGTTAGGGCCTAAATTAATTGTCACTCGCTCGTCGCGTAGAGTTCGCACTTTACACAGTAAAGACGGATTTGAATTCCAAGTGAGAGTTTCTAATTGCTGGACGTGAAGGGGCGGCGAGACGAGCGCAAATTCCTCCTGATCGGAGTTTAAATTGCAATTGGGGTTACTGGGGGGTTGTTGTAGACGTTTTGGAAGTCCGCTGTTTAAGAAATCCTCCGTGGCTTTGTCCCTGACGCCGTCCACCGCTTTCGTCTTCTTCGGCGGCAACGAATTCGATTTTGTTTTCTCTACGACGCTCTGCTTCGTGTTGATGGAACTTTTCAACAATTTCCCCGGTCCGGTCTGGGATAAAACCACGCCATCCGCTTTGCTTTTCACTAGCTGCAAACGCTATTAAAAATCAAAATTAATTAGATAAATTGTTTTTTATAAATAAAAAACATCAAAAAACATTTAGAAATTAGAAAAAAAAATTATTTTTCAATAAAAACATCAAAAACATTTAAAAATTAGAAAAAAGTAGAGAAAATAATTTTTTTTTCAATAAAAACATCAAAAACATTAAAAAATTAGAAAAAATAATTTTTTTTTTCAATAAAAACATCAAAAACATTTAAAAATTAGAAAAATAATTTTTTTCTAAAATAAAAAACATCAAAAAACAAATTACAAAAATAATATTTTATCAATTAAAAAAAGAAAATTAGAAAAATAATTTTTTTCTAAAATAAAAAACATCAAAAAACAAATTACAAAAATAATATTTTATCAATTAAAAAAAGAAAATTAGAAAAAATAATTTTTTTATCAATAAAAAAACGAAAAAAATTAGAAAAAATAATTTTTTTATCAATAAAAAAACGAAAAAAATTAGAAAAAATAATTTTTTTTTAACCAAAAAATCAAAAATTACTCTTTTAACTCTTCTAGCCCGCAGTCTCTTTTGAGAAACCGTGAGTCTCTGCGCCGTAATCCGCGCCTGACGCATTTCTTCAGCCCGTGCAGCCCCTTCCATCGCCTTCCGCACAATCACGCTGCTCTGCCGCGGCGAGCGCCGAATCCCCGTATCAATTTCCCGCGGCACGCTGCTCTCCTTCGCCTTCTGCAACAACTTCAAGGCACGACGAATTTTTACGCTTTTAACCTGCTAAAAAAACCAAAAAAAACCAAAAAACTCAAACCAAACCATCCAAACAACCAAACCACCAAAAATACTTTTTTCGGTCGATGTTGGTGATGATGATGATGCCGATGATGCCGTTTCCTTCCAACGCGCGTGAACTTAAGCCGCAACCCAGACGCCACCGTCGACACATAAATGCTTCGAAGAGGCTTATGAACCCGCGATTCGTCATCTTCAACCGCCTCCACCTGCGTTTTAACCGCCAACTGCGGATTCAGCCGCGCCGACTTCCGCTTCTGCAGCGTACTCTCCAAACGAGGCCTAAAAACCCATCGATCATCGTTCCCGTTTTGATTCGCCACATAACTATTCGAAACAACAGATCCATCGTTATTCAAATTCTCGTTCTTCTCCTGCAACTTCGTCCGCGGAAACCTCTTCTTCGTCGGCTTATCAATCACGTTCTTCTCCGAGCCCATTTCTTCGATGCTCAGATCGATTTCCTCCGTATCAACAACAACGTTCGATTTCCTCTGCCGCGTATTGTACGACGTCTGTTCCTTACTCCCCGCTCGCTGCACCCCGCACCTCCTCGGCGACTGGCGCTTAAACTTCTTCACGGGCGTCTTCCTCGACGACTGCGGCTGCGGCTGCGGATGGACGACGGCCGTGACCGTCACCAGCCGCTTGTGATCGAATTTCACCTCCACCGTTCGCGGAACCCGGCTGAAAAAGCGTCGGATGTTGCTCTGCTTCTTGACCACGGGTTCGGGCGCCACTTCCGGCTCCGTTTTGTCCTTGCTGGGCACCGAAAGTCCCTCGGATTTGAGGAAATCCTCGTAACTTATGACCGGAACGCCGTCGTCTTGGGCGGCGGGCGTCGCGCGCTGTTTCGGAAAGGCGCCCACGTTGGTGGCGGGATCCACGACGCAAGACGGCGGCAGAACCGCCACGTTTGTTTGGTCGGCGCCGAACGACGGCGTCACTTTGTCTTCGTTAACGGCTCCCTTGATGTCGGGAATGTCCGAGACCCACTTGTAAGCCGGCGGTTCGGCGTACAAGTAGTTCGCGCACGAAGAATCGTCTTTGGGCACGGACGAACAAACGTCTTGGGTGTTAAGAGATCTTTCATTGGCCAGCATCACGTTGAAGGCGTTCATCATGCCGGAAGAGCCCTTTTCACCCAATAATGGTTGTTGGCGCATGTTTTCGGGCGGAAGTGCGAGCAAATTGTTCTGAGAATCGTTGACCGTTCGGTCGTATTTCATCGGGAAACTCGGATCGTACATTCGGTTGTCGATCGTGTCGTCGTCGATGCCTTTCGCGTCCATTTCCCGGCACATGCGCGAGTCCAGCTCCTGATAGATCTGTCTGTCGAAGCGGTTATCGTCTTCGCACCGCGGCGGGTCCTTCGAAGCGATCCATTTATTGTTCATGGTCGTTTCGCCCTCGTTGTGGATCGAGGCGCGGGAGAAGACGTTCGATTGTGACAGATCGAGCGGTGTGCAGTTCCTTTTGAAGTAATCCGGGACATTTTCCGGCGACGGCTGCGTCGGGATCGAATTTATCACTTTGTTGGACGACGACGAGGAAAAATATTTCGTGATGTCGCACCCGCTTTGGTTGTTGTTTCTTTTTTTCTGTCAAAAAATACGAATTAATTTATTTTATCTTCTAAATTTTGTTTTTTGGTAAATTATTTACGTTTACTTGGTCGGAGCAGATTATGTTGGTGGACATCGTTTCAATCATTGCCAATATCACGTGTTAAATGCGGTCCTAGGGTTGTGAAAAATAGAAATTAAAGTGTTGCGATTTAAATGGTAGGACGAACTCGTACTGTTTGATGTTGAATTCTGTGCGAAGTTTTCCGGCGATGATTTTTGTAATGTAAACATCACTCGAGTGAAGGTGAAATGTCGGGAAAAGTGGTCGGGCGGTTGATTTTGCACGTGTTTGGTGGCGAGTTGTTTCGAATAATGAATTAAGTGGATGATTGATTAATCGGTGGACGAGTGGGCGACATGTTTTCCATCAGATGATGAACGGCACTGACAAACACAAGATCAATTTTAGGCCTAATCGAGTCCCTCATCTTCGCTCCAGTTTGCACTTGCGGGAATGTAACAGTGGCTAGCGATGTGGTCGTGCGCGATTAGGAGCGTCGTTAACGTATCCGTTTAAAATGAGAATTGATTATATGTGCGAGTGGAATTTATGAAAATTTCAAAGCAACCAACATTTGGTATGAAATTTTTTGGCGCGAACTGCAAATTTAAATCATTTCTCACTAGATGGAGCTTAAAATCTCCAAAACACCAGCGACTAGCGGATGGTGACTGTACGACTTCCCCGTGTTAAATACCAGGAGCGAATAATGCACCAGCGAAATTCGTGTTGAACGAAAACGTATTTCACCAATAAATCAGTTTTAAATCGCCTGATTTTTAACACAATTTCGCTCAGCTTACTCAAAATTAAACAACCCTTATCAAATAACTAGCAGATTTCGCAAATAACCAATGAATAAATAAATACTATTTCAACGGTGCACGACACACGCCTGGACCCGAAACACGGGCGCCATTTTGCTCCCAACATCCCCAAGATAAAAATTGTCTATAATTTCATTAAAACCGCATTTCATTTTATTTTTGAAATAAAAAAACAAATCAAAATCATTTCATTCATCTTTATTCAACATCTCTCCGCAATACAGAATGAATTTCCAACATTTTTCTCATTTAATCTTCTTCCTCCTCTTCCTTCACTTCTCCACCTTGAGCCTTGCGCAAATTCTTCCTCTTGACACGACCAGGTCTTCCACCACCGAACGGAGATTTAAGCGAAAAGTCAATGTGCTTTTGCGAATCCAACCGAACCACGAACGAAGGAATATTCACCACCTGCTTTCGCACGCTAAAACAAAACAAAAACCACATAAAAACGTAAATAACAAACAAACAATTCCATTTCTTCGTGTCAAAGTTTACTTAAAACGTTATTCCGCTCAAACCCAGACGTTAAGTCCCTTTAAGAGAAACCTAAGTGGCCTGGCAGAAAATTTTCATTTTTCCACGTTGCCAAGACAACATCTTACCGGATGTGACGCTGCCTAATAAGAACACGCGCGTGATGGATGCTTTTAGCAAGCCCCAACTTAAACACTTGAGTCTGCAAACGTCGCTCCAAGAAATCCTCGATTTTCAAACCCAAAACGTAATCCAATTTCATTCTGCTTTCGTCCAACACTCCAATTCGCACCAAACGACGGAGCAGCGCGTTACCTGAATGTTAAAACCGAATTAAAATTAAATGCGTACAAAATTCCACTCGTTTTCGCACAAACCTTCGAATAATCGGCGCTGATCTTTCTCATCCAAAGTGAGAAGTTCTCTGGCGGCTTTGCGGATCTTGGCGAGCGTGTATTTCACGCGCCATACTTCTCTCTTGTTTCGGAGTCCATATTCGCCGATTAACTTCAGTTCTTGATCCAAACGTTCTTTTTCATACGGACGACGAGGCGTCACGTAAGTCTTGCTGTGTACCGTCGGGATTCTCGGCATTTTGGCTTAGAAATCCTACAAAAAGAAAAACCACGTGGATAAAAATGGCGGACACGCAATCAAAATGCTAATTTTGTGATTTCTAATGTAAAAATTGTTATTTTTTTCTTCGTTTACTACAGCGATAGCCTTAATTACGAATTTTAGAAGAAGGATTACAAAGAAATTCTTACCGATGCACTTAAAATACTCGTTAAACTAGAGAACACAAAATGGCTTCTTCCACGCAGCTCCCAACTCGGAACGAAGTAAAGTGATAAAGACTCGCGCATGCGCAGTTACCAATTCCGAAAATTAGCGCCACCTCATTTCAGATTTTGAAGAAAGAAATAAAAATGAGACATTAAAATGAAATTGAATCCAAACTTTCAATTTTATTGATCATATCAAGACCATTCTGTACATGGGGTAGTCCTTGCAACCAGTATAATTTGACAAAGACACTGAATTTTCAAACGGATATAGTTATTACACACTAGATACGTTTTGTATTTGATTTGCCAAAGGTCATAAAAATGCAGTACATCAGAAATTTCATACGCAAACATTTTTTATTAATGCATTTCTATTATACCAACATGAAATAAAACAATTTTTTAACAAGTGATTAGTGTATTTTTATTTATATTAAACAACTTCCGCTCACTGCATTTTTACACAAACCTTTATTCATTTATTTATTTTATTTTTTCCTTAATATATTAAAATACTATTTATTAAACAGAAAACATGATTAGCAGTTTTCAAATTTACAAACTTTTTCCTTCGTTTTTACGCGACATTATTCTAACATAATCCTACAACTCATGATATAATCTAGAATTTGTATTTTTTATTCATTTCAGAACAAAATGTGAAAGGGATTTGTGGCATATCCAAAAAACACTTGACAAATGTGCATCATTTCAAGAACAAGATACTTCTGGCACATGACTAGAAAGGGAATCACATAATTCGCGAAATTCGCAACACCGACAAACAACTGCGTGACACAGGAATGCGTTCAGGAATAGCAATGGAGGAGATTTCTTATTTATTTATTTATTCATTTATTTATTTATTTAAACACTCAAAGAGGAGTACATTGGATGGGCGCAATTTAATCGAGGGCAGCAAATAAATACGGATTTTACCAAAAAATAATAAATAAACGAACAAACAAATAAACAAATAAATAAATAAATAAATAAATAAATAAAAATAACCAAAATAAATAAAAATTTAGTATATGTGTTTCAATTATTTATGGGGTAACATTTATTTCTTTTTTTCTCCTTCGTTATTATTGTCATCAATTTCGTTTTGTGTGTTTGAGTATTGCTGCATATAAAGCCAAAGGAATCCCCATTTTTCATAATGTAAGCTGTACATTTTTTCAACTCTAACTGTATACAAACGTGACAAATAAAACCAAAAAAAAAAAAAAAAAAATCGATGGAAGTTGATGGAATTAAAACCATTAAGTTGTTATAGACATTTATTAATGGAAGCTCTAGACTTTTCTCACTCGATGGTTAAAATCTGTCTCTACACTTGACTTTCCACCGTACAAGGACTTAGAGAGGGAAAGGGGGGCAAAAATGGCAAAAAGCTGGTCCTTTTTCCCTTCTTTTTCTTCACTATTCCAATTTCAATCATTCCACATCCCCAAATTACCCAAAGGGGAATTTTTTTATTTTTTCTTATTTAAAAAAAGCTATTATTGCTCAGCATTCAAATCGGAGAACTTATTACAAATTGGTGGGTAAATCTAGGCAAAGTTGCGTCAAAATGAAGGCACACATGAAAGAACATTATTACACAAGAGAGAATCCAAACTTATTCCAAAAAATTGCACAAAAGACACCAAATAATAATAATAATTACAAAATAAATAAATCAAACGATGCATAAATAATCCCTGACCATAAAACGACCAAATCTCGCCCCTTGCCCTTCATTCATTCAACAAAGATGGAGGAAGAGAAGGAAAGGATGGCGATGAACAACGAGTGAGCCCAATCTGGGGAATATATTTAAAGGATTTCTCAAGGAAACGAGAACACATACGAGTAATCCTCCCTCATTTCCCCCCAAACGATTATTTTTGCTTGTAATTGTATGTTTTTTTTGGGTTTTTTTTTCCTAACTACGAGTTACTGTATTAAGTACAAGATGGGCAAAAAAAAAATATAGAAATGAATACAAATAGAGTTTGTTTTATCGCGCTGCCCTGTTCGTATTTGCAGCCATTATCAGGCGCCATTGTGGACGTGTCACAATAGAAGTGCTTCGTGCGCTTGTATGCGCGGACGACAAAAAAAGGTCTTATCAATTCAAGTGCTGTCTTCGCTAGTTTGTTTAAAATTTATACCATTTTTTATCTTTGTACTTGAGCATCAGTTGATGCGTAGATTTGTGATAAATTTCCGCTTCTGTCATCATCTGTTGTGAACGTTCTTCCAACTGACCCAAGTTTTCACCACGTTCGACGAGACCCTGATCGAAAATGGCGTTTTAAACTAAAAGAAAACAATTTGTGTCATTTATCCTTCTCATACCTGATGGGCTCTGCCTATTTCGCCACCAACACTGGTTAGCTTGGTGTTCATATGTTCCATATTTAGAGCCGGTGTTTGTTTGACTGCAATACTTTTTGACGGCTTCCCGCTCGCTTCGCCAACTTGAATAAAAATTGTTTGGATTAATTATTTTTGCCGACATCGAAAATGTATCCATAAAAAAAATCTGCACTTTTCTCGTGATAATAAATAAATTAACCCTTTCAACCCTAAGATGGGTCATTTTGTGACCCCATTTTAAAAAAATCATTATTTTTATGTGAAATAATTTTTTTTTTTCATCTGATTTTTGCTGACTATTCCTTTGAAACATCAGTAGACACTATAACACAGTTGAAATTTTTTTAATTTTTTAATTTTATCTGTAATTTGAACCCAAAGATTAACTGGGTCAAAAAAGACCCATCTTAAGAGTCTAAAGGACATAAATCATGATCATCGGCAGACTCCGCTAATGTCAATCATGTCCACCACGTCCATATGGCGTTCACTACACGAAGAGTCAATCTAACCCCATTGGCTATAGGAATTCCCTAAAACCCGGATTTTGCACATGCGCAGAATCTGGGTCAAAAAATGCCCATCTTAGGGAGAGAGGGGAGACCAATACTTTCGGGTTGGAAGGGTTAATGGTGCTTCAAAACTCTAAACCATAGGCCTTTCGATGGTCAAAACGATTATGTCATTAAAATCATTTTATTTAAAATTGTATCCAGGATTTTTCAAAGGGGTAACTCAAGTGTTTTTCTAATCCGTTCTTAAAATCATGGTAATAAGATGATAGTACACAGTAAGTACTCAACTTACGAACATCCGAGTTACGAACTTCAAATATACTGAGCACACAACCCGTGCTCTTATTGTAGTTAACGTTGTTTAATATAAACCTTTATTAATTTATAATAAAAAAATTTTAAAAAAATAAGATTAAATTTTTTTCTACATTGTAGACCTTTGAAAGATTAAAAATCAAATTAAATTAAGGATAAGTTCTCGGAACCGTAATCGTTCGTAAGTCGAAGACTTACTGTGAGTAAAACAGCGAAACACTAACTGCATTCAAAAACTAAAATATTTTGTGTTTTACTTCAATTTTAAACCAAAAATGCCATCATTTCCTGTTTAAACCCATGTTAAAACTTAAAATACACTCAAACTAAAATTCTTATTTTAATTTTTGAATGCAGCTACTGCTTGCTACCCCCTGGTTGATATTTTACTTACAAAGCTCCTCTCTATCGAGTGAACGAATACCGCTACCAAATAATCCCTTAAAAAAACTCTCTTTTGGTGGTTCAGGAGTGGGACAAGGAAGAAACAGTTCACCTAACATTTCTTGGAGATTTTCACTGTTTAAAAGAACAAAAGGTCAAACAAATTTTCATCCACAAGTATCCCACACAGCAAATAGAATGTCCTAGAGATGTCTTTGGGTTGTCGATACGGTCACAAATTTAACTTCTGACCACGCATACAACTGCTTAACTTCCATTAAAAAGAATTAAACCAGGGGTTCTCTAACTTTTTACCACTGCAACCCATTTTTAAGAAAAGCGATCTTCCGCGCCCCACTTCATCATCGATGCATTAAATTTTTCCCATCCTGCAAAATTCATCACTTTGGGGACTTACAATAGCTACAAACCTCCACTTTTGGGAGTTTTGTGGAGGATTTTGGGTTGCTGTCTCTACTTATTACGTATACTCAAAACCACCCCAACGTTGATCTATTTCACTGGTGTAGTGGCACAAAAAAGTAGTCCAAAACACCAGAATTGTAATCGAACTCCAGACATTGTGCTTGATTACCAACATTGTCAAAGGTGATGCTTTGACACAGAACTACTTTTCCGCGTAGTAGAACACAGTACACTGTTAGGCGTAAACCGACTGAAATAGATCAACGTTGGGGTGGTTTTGAGTATAGTTAAGATCAAAATTGGACATCTTTCGGACACAAAGTGCTATGTGGGATGAAACTTTCACTTGCCAAAACTTGGATGTCATTGTAAATTTCTGTATTTCACAAGGAGAGCATAGATACATTCCATGACCATGACTTCCAAAACAAAATGTCCGCGCAGTTCTATGATAAAGTATGGGAAAAAGCAAGAAAAAAATTATTTCTTTTGTTACAAAAAAACCACCCATTAACTCCCCAATCTCAACATCTTCAGTTATTTATTCACAAGTCTCATGCAATTAGCATTCCATCCCAAAATGCTTTTCTTTTCTCTCTTTTTAAACATTTTAAGCAAGCTGTGAATTGTAGTGCTCATTTGTATGGCCTTCGTGTTGGTTTATAATGTTGTCATGTTGGTATCCTAAACCCCAATTTAACCAATTAACATTTAAAAAAAAAAAAAAAGATTAAAATTTCAGTTCTTCACTGAAACCTACAAAAAACTGTTTCAATTCAAACCGGAAGTCTGAAAAACAAAAACACAAAAAAAAATTACAAAAACCAAAAATAAAAAATCCAGACTGCCAAAAAAAAAATCCAATACAAAAAAAAAATGTTTCCATGATAACCTTACCATCCACCTTACCAGCAGCTTTAACAATGTATTAAAAATGTATTAAAAATGTATTAAAAACAATTGTTTGTGTACAGATCACACACACCTGACAAAACACATTTAATCACTATCATTCAATTAAAACAATTCTGGTTTCAGGGTGCAAAATTAAAAAATAAGCAAGCTCTCAAACATGCATCAAATTTCCTTGTTTTATAATCATTCTAAAGAACGCGTGCAAATATCCAGACAATCGACTCATGTACAACATTTTCACAACTCCACCGAACCACGAAAACCAATCACAACACGTGTGTGACATGGGCAGCTCAGCTTCTTTCAACTGCAAGGAAATGTCTGCTTTGATAACCAAAGACACCGTAAAAGCTCCAATAACGCCACGACCCACCTAACACTTTTCAGCACCCTGGGCCAAAAAAAAATCAGCCCCCCCTTGCCCCTTGTGGTAATTTAAACAAAATCATTTTTTCCTTTACAAGTTATACAGGGTGTCCTAAAAGTCTGGTTCCCTCCAAATATTTCCTGAGCAATTGCATCCATTATATGCCGCGATATTCGTACCCGCAACAGGGCGCACCATGTAAGAATAAGTCTTAAGGTGCCTTTTCATGTGCGATTTTTTCGACAATCGCGCGCGATTTTTACAAATCGCCAAACAAAAATCGCGCGCCTTGGCCTTTTCAAGTAAGCTGAAAAATGAATCGCGCGCGATTTGCAACGCAAAAACAAGAATCGCGCGCGACTAGCATCGGTAGTCGCGCGCGATTTTTTGCTCGCGAAATCGCGTTGATACAGACCATGTGACTTTCTTGGGCCAATGGGAAGCGAGTTTGGTAAATTGCTCCCATTGGATGAAATTTTACACCAAGTGCAATAGAAAAACAATTCTAAAAATTCTAAAAAAAAAATTAAAAGAACTGAATATTTATTTCTTAATTTGCGTGCATTTTCCTATACTAACGTTGATGTTTCTTTTAACTTTTTTTTAACAACCTGTTTCCTAGACATTCGAGCAGCCATTTTGAAAATCTGCCAGTGACGTCACTAGCGACCTCTCACATGAAAATGGCAAAGCGAAGCCCTGTTGCAAAGCGAAGCGAGAAAATCGCGCGTGGTACATTCACGTGCGATTTTTAGAGTGGCGCGATAAAAAATAATCGCACATGAAAAGGCACCTTTGAAAAAAAAGGCACCATGAAAAAACACCCGATGTCGCGCAAATGAATAGCGCTGCCATGCATTACTGCGATATCGCGCGTTAAAAAACATTTAACTTAAGATAACTAAAATAAGTTGGATAGTACTAATTTGATGGTGCTCTACAACTTTGTAATTGGAAATTTTGCTGTATCTTAAACGGTTTAAAAGTTAGAAAGTGAATGACCTTGAAAATGACCATCAAGGTCAAATTTGATGACGTCATTGGATTGCTCTCACCCAACTTCCTATACGATTGCTTCATCAAAGTTGGCCTAGATGCAATTGCTCAGGAAATATTTGGAGGGAACCAGACTTTTAGGACACCCTGTATATGAACACTCATGAAAATCCTTTACAAGAGGCGCCCAATGCCCTTCTGTCCTCGGCAGCCCTGAATACAGTGGCAAAGCTAGCATGGGTGACACCCGGGGCGGTTATCGATGGTGTCACTCTCGAAAACAGTTAAAATCAACATTTTTTATCAATCCCGGCCCGGTGTCACCCCTTTCCGGGTGACAGCCGGAATTAACCACCTGTTGTTCATTGTATTTCCCTTCGAGCGTTTAAAACTACAAAGTCCTTCTGGCCCATAACCACATGTAAAAATAATCAGCACGAGGTGCTAAAAGGATATTAGAGCTTTTACGGTGCGCATCACTTCCTTCTAGTTCTTTCTCCTGCCTCAGATACATGCGGATGCAGATTCAAGGGTCCAAAGGGTTTTTGTTTCAGTTGCTTTTTAAATATCAACTTTATATTTAATTTGTCTTTGCTACCCACTTGCAACATGCGGCACTTACTGGTCGCTCTCGCAGCTGTGATACAACTGTTTGCCCCAAATAGAAATCATGGGGTCAACTGTGCCCTGTTCGGAAGTTTGGCAACTGTCAAAATCAAGGAGGAAGGCAAAAGGAATCAAATAAGGAGTTAGTTTACACACGCCTCAGTTGCAACTGCAAATTTGGCTTCTATTCGATTTCAAATAAGTCTCAATTTTCATATAAATAAATTCAAAAGTATTAAAAATAACTTAACTTTAATAAAGAAATAAAAGTGCTGAACTGACCTGAGATCAATTAAAGGAACAAAGTCCACATCCATTAAAAGCCGCAAACGAGGCAAACTGAACAGTGCGATATGACCATTTGCTATGTAGCAACCTAAACAAATGTCCTCTGCAAATACAAATTATTACTTGCACTTTGCAGCATGCATGTTAAATAAATCACCTTTCATTGGAATGAGGTCCACTTTGACCACAAACGAATTATCCGTCAACTGGCATTTGAATGCGCACGTTTGAGAAGGAAGTGATACAACACGTGCCTGCTTTTCAGACGTGATCACCACAAACTGTTGATCTCCCAATTCTGTGGATGAAGAGGGCGACACGCGGCTGTTTGGAGAAGGTTTGGTGGGAGTCCCTTAAAAATAATATCAAATTTCAACATTTAAAACACAATTCGTGCTAAAAAATAAATGTTTGCGACAACTCCAAGAACCCGTATACAAATGCAACATGCCAGATTACAAAATAGCATATTACGCCGCTTTAAGCCGCATGCCAGTATAGTTCTAGTTTCACCACCAGGCCGGTAAACCCCGTATAAGTGAGTACGAATTTTTTACAATGAGAATTGAATCAAAACAAGCTTAAACAAGCGTGGTCAGATTGCAAGCGATTGTATCTGTAATGCATGGAAACATTACATCTTAGACTTCTAAACCCCTTCTACACGTTTTTTTTTCTATATAGAAATACATCTGTCCGTCTAAAGTTGGTAATCCCAGGTACAGTTGTGGACAAAAAAACTTCCCTTTTGTTTAGCTGTTTTAAGTTTATCTATCATTATTTGCCCAGTCTATCTTTTAATACTGTTGTTAGGGCAAGACAAGAGACCGAGTCAAGATTGATGTCATTGAAAGGTCGCAGAAAAACAATCGTACAGGGCGCTCGCCGATAGACCTGGAACCCTGGCAACATCCCAAACTTCTCTTTTGTCATTGCGCGTAATCGGCGACCATAGGAAAATTTAAATTGAAGTTTAAGCTATTTCTTGAGGAAACTATTTGTTCACTTCTCATAAAGGTATCGAGATTCGGGAGACCTTCTCCTGCAAGAACCCATAAAAGAACCCATCGTGCATATTCACACGGCCTCGTTACAGCGATGGCATCATAAAAAAGGCACCTCTTGTGATTTAATCTTTCGCATCAAATACTTACGTATACGTTCCTTGTCCTTATCTTTGGCATCCAATTTGTTGGCATCTTTCCAGGATTCAAATAAATAAGGAACGAGAGCCCCACTGCAATCTAGAAAGGCTATACACTGTATGGCGCCTTTTACTCTGTAAATTGTCCCTGGAGAGAAGAAAAACCATTATTATTAACAACTTCATTAAGAGATGCCAATGAGATATGCGCACCGGTTGGGGACAAAGTGACAGGTTGAGTTTGCCGCAGTTCGCCGGCTGCCGGAAGATTGACAGCAATGACTAACACCGAGCCCACACTTGTACCAACCCATAATGTTGCAGTTGTAGCAGCATCTAAATCAATGTAATTACAGCTTTTTAAATGAAACCGAAACAAAGCGAGTGTTTTCGGTTGGGCTCGTTTCATCGAACCCCGAATCCTTAAAGTGGCAAATGGGTTCTACAGAGTCAGGGCCGGTGCGACGCATATTTCCACCTGATCAGAGCCGTCTTTACACTTTTCAGCACCCTGGGCTAATAAAACTCAGGCGCCCTTTGCCCAGCACTTAACTGTGCCCGGCGTTCTTCTGTGCCCATCGAGCCCCTGTGCCCGGCGCCCCTGGGCTACAGCCCAGTTAGCCCAATGGTAAAGGTGGGCCTGCACCTGATGCGAGCAAGGCATATGCCGCCCTTTTGAACAGTAAAAAAAATTTTTTTTTCTTGTTGGAAAAAAATCGGATTGTGCGCCCAAAGATGCCGCCCCTAGAAATATGCCGCCAAAGACGACCGTCTCACAGTCTCATCCCTCGCGCCGGCCCTGTGCAGAGTGCAGATAAAAGTTATCATATTTAAGTAAACTGGATTCGATGAAATGACCCGACTCTGAGTGTTTTTATACCCGTTTTCTTGGAAAATGTATCTGAAAATACGAGGCACTGGACAGCTTCAGACGAAATGTTTTCGAGACTTGACATGCTAGAACTTCTCGACCGTGAAAATGAACTGTCGATTTTGTCTAGAGGAATTAAAATTCTTTAAAATTTTACAATTATTATATTTAATATTATTAACATTTTTTTTTTTTCAAAAATATTATTTAATTTTTGTAAAAAAAAATTTATTAATTAAACTGGGATTTAATTAATTTAATTTTGAATGTAATTTAATTTAATGTTTATTTTTAAAAAAATAAATAAATAAAAAAATAACCAAAAATAAAAACAAATCCAAAAATTTGCATATAATAGGACAATTAAAAAAAAAACCAATTTAAATTCTTTTGTTAACTTTGTTAGTTTTTTGTTAATTTTTTGTTTAAAACCAAAAATATTGTTCTTTTAGTCATTGAAAAATCTCGAGCAAAAACAAAAGCAGAAGCTTTTGGTTTTCATTTTCAATAGTGCACAAAGAACAAAAGTGACAAACAAGTACAAACCACATGCAAAGATTCAGAAAATGCTACATTTTCCAAGTGCTAGAGAGTTTGTTAGGGAAAGAAAGGATTGATTCATGCTGGCAAACAACAAAGGAAAGTGTTGTGCAAAGAGAAGCTTACACGGGTGATTTAGAAGAACTCCACTCTGTTTCACAACCACATCATTCAAAGAACAAGTGCATAAAATTGTGGCACACACAAAGTACGGCATCGCTAGGAAAATGACAGAATTTCATAAAAGAGCAAGAAAAAGACTTAAAAAAGTGCTGGTTCATGCCAAAATAACCGTTGAAAAATTCATCAATCTCTTCATAAACGACTTCATTTACATAAAACTCATTTCTTTTTTTTTTTTACTTTACAAATTTTTTTCTTCTTCAAAATTTAGAATTTTTTTTAAGCAAACAAGGCACAGAAATTTACACACAAAAAAAAAAATAAACAAAAATTACCAAAAACAAAAAAACCCAAATTTCATCAAAACTCTTTTCCACACTCGCAAAACCAAGAAAAACGAAACCAAAACACAAAAAACGAGAGAAATATAAATAAATGACGATCGGTTCAACGCAGACAGGTGCTCCACGTCCCCTCAAATGGCTCGATGAACTCATATCCAACAATACCTTGCGACTTGGTCCTTTTCATCGAGTCGGTGGGTGGAGGTTTCCTTTGCTGCTGTTTGCCCGTGGTCGGGCTCAGGCAAACGCCGTTAATCTAAGAAATTAATTCAAGGCGGGAAACGAGTCACAAAAAACGTACGAGGAACCTGTGCCCTGTTTGGTTCACTGTTTTATTCCCTATCCACCAAAAAATCAAGAAAAAAATAAAAAAAAACCTCGAAAAATGTCTCATATTTTTTGGTCCATACATTCTCAGTGCCTCTGGTGCTTTTTAAACGAGAAGAAACGAAAAGGGAAGACAGAAAATAGAGAAAGAGAGAGAAAATTCTGGTATCAATCTACGAGGACGAAATCAAAGACGGAAAAGGAAAGCAAGTAAAATAGTTACCCATCATAACGTCAAGGCAGTAGCGATCTGATTGATCATGAGTCTGCTTTGTCAAATATAAAAACAAAATCAAAATGAGGCACATTGAAAAATTAAAAAAAAAAAAAAAATCAAAAGAAAAAAAAAAGCACCAAATTAAAAAAATATTTCTTTACATGTAAATGTCAATCCCCAACTGACCTGTCACTAAATACTTATACAAAACTCAACTCCCCACCCGCCAAGTGTTTTTGTCCAACATTTTTGCATTCCAAGCACGAAAAACCCGCTAAAAGGGTTCCAGGAACGATTTTAAACGAAAAAAAAAATATATCACACTTCGCACATGCCTTTGGAAACAAAAGAATTGCAAAAGTGACATGCACACAAAAAGATATAATAAAAATATAATATATAGAAATCTATCAAAGTGGGTCGGTAGCACGTGTTAGTTGGTTCGGAAGTAAATAAAACGAACATGTTAACTTAGTTTAGCGCAATTCTCATCTTAACACGTGATACACGTACCCTTGCGTGAGGAATTCGTCGTGAGGAACTTCATAATGGTGGCGACAGGCGACACGGGGCTGTCTCCGTCGCTCTCATTCCTCAGGTTACATATAACTTGCACCTCCGACCCTCTCCGTCCTCCTTTCTTATTTAAGCCTCGGCCCCTCAATTTCGCGTTCTCCGACGCCGAGCCCGAGAAACTCATGCGACTGCCCCTTTCGGCCAGCATTTTCTTCTTCAAGCTGAATCCTTTCCAGCTGAAACTGCGCGGCCTTTTGAATTTCTCCATTTTGTCCGGGTCGACATCGACGTCGACGTCGGTGGTGTCGGCGAGCGGGTTTTCTTTGAGCAATTGTCCGTTGGATCCTTTGGTAGCTGCGCACTTGAGCGGGTTCGGACCGAATAGGAATTGGGAGCATTGTTCGTGAGGGTCTTCGTTCAAGTTGCAGGTGGAGTGAGCTTTGGGTTGTTCGCTTTGCGCGTTGTCGTCCGACGCGTCGGAGTTCTCGTTGGCCGTTAGACCGGTTTCGGCCGAGATTGATTTTGTCAATTCCACGCGAGGCATCAGCTCGAGAAAGGAGGAGGTCGTGGGCGGAGGAGACGGAGATTCGGTCGACACTGCACATATTTGATTCTGAAATAAAATCGATTCCAGAACAAACAAAAAACAAAAACAAAAATCAAAAAAACCAAAAAAAAAAATTTAAAAACAAAATAACACTCTCCTTTCTTGAGTATTAATCAACAAAAAAAGGTTTGTTTTGCTTTGACTATTATTTAAAAAATAAAAATAAAAATTATAATCAATAAAATAAAAAAATTATACAGTCCAACCCATTTTTCGTAAAAAATCCTCAAAAATCTTTAAAAAATGATTTTTTAAACCGAAAATTAACAAAAATCATAAAAAAATCTCAAAAATCCTAAAAGAATTGATTTTTTAAACCGAAAATTATCAAAAATTATCAAAAATTATCAAAAATTATCAAAAATTATCAAAAAATATCAAAAATTATCAAAAAATATCAAAAATTATCAAAAAATATCAAAAATTATCAAAAAATATCAAAAATTATCAAAAAATATCAAAAATTATCAAAAAATATCAAAAATTATTAAAAATTATTAAAAATCCATCAAAAATCATCAAAAATCATCAAAAAATCATCAAAAAAATCATCAGAAATCATCAAATGTTATCAAAAATGATCAAATACTATCACAAATTATCAAAAATTATCAAAAACTATCACAAATTATCAAAAATCATCAAAAAATATCAAAAAATATCAAAAATTATTAAAAATTATTAAAAATCTATCAAAAATCATTAAAAATCATCAAAAAAATCATCAGAAATCATCAAAAGTTATCAAAAATTATTTAAAACTATCACAAATTATCAAAAATTATCAAAAAAGGCCTCATTCGTTGACATTTTTCTAAAACTTGGGTTTGGACTGTATTAAATTGAAAAACCAACAACAGTTGAAGCAAAACCACTACAAAATGAACACACAAGCAACTAGACGACTCTACCCTTGACCTACAACTCAGGAAGGGGTATTTTTGGTCAAAATAAATACGATACCTGTTTTCCTCCTGAAATCTGCAAATGGTCAAGGGAAGAAATGTATTCTCGTATATAAAAACCAAGAAAGGATCGTGACATGCCTACTGTAACTACAACTAACACCAACGAGTCAAATTAATCACGTCGAAATTAATCAAACATTAAAATACGAACACAAAAATACATTTGACAAGCAACAACTAACGAATGACTGTGTCGGGGTTCGTTTTGTCATCTCTAAACTCAATTTTGGTCGTGTTCGAGAAATGTATGCGTATAGAAATGGAGTATAGGGCAGCGCACAGATATCCTCGGTAAAAATGAACTAAAGATTCTCTACTACGATACATCCATCCCCAGGTTAACTACGGGTTGAGGGTTACATCGAGAAGAAATGCAACTCCAGGAAGTTATGAGAAGTCAATGGTTTATTGGGTTTGTTGGGTTTTTTGGGTTTGGTGTTTACCTGGTCAAATGTTGGAGAGCGGCAACGATCGCTAGGATCGCACGAAGCGTTATCCTGGTTCTTCTTCGGAGAGCGAGGAACTCTTTGATATGGGTCAGCAGAACCTACTGTTATTTTTTTTAATTACAGTTACGTAAGTGCGAATGCTTCCGCAGTGATTCACCGTATAATTCAGAAGTGGACATGCTCATTAGACACGTTTTCTGGATAAAGTCGACAATTACTAATCCAGCTTCGCTCCCATATGCAAATCTGTGGGAATAAGAGGGAAGATTATCAATTTGGGTGATTAAATTCGTTGAATAAGTCCCGTAGTAGGAAATCCCATTGAAATTCATCACAAATTTCACAAATTTCGTTCAAAATCAGCAAAAATTTCACAAATTTCGTTCAAATTGATCAAAAATTTCACAAATTTCGTTCAAATTGATCGAAATTTTCACAAACTTCGTTTAAATTGATCGGGAATTTCACAAATTTTGTCCAAATTCAGCAAAAATTTCACAAATTTTGTCCAAATTCAGCAAAAATTTCACAAAATTTCGTCCAAATTGATCGAAAATTTCACAAACTTCCGTTTAAATTGATCAAAAATTGCACAAATTCTGTTCAAATTGATCGGGAATTTATCAAAAATTTCCAAAATCATGACGAAATTCATCACAAATTTCACAAATTTCGTTCAAAATTAGCAAAAATTTCACAAATTTTGTTCAAATTGATCGAAAATTTCACAAATTCCGTTAAAATTAATCACAAATTTCACAAATTTCACAAATTTCGTTCAAATTGTTCAAAAATTGCACAAATTCTGTTCAAATTGATCGGGAATTTATCAAATTCTGTCCAATTGATCGGGAATTTATCAAAAATTTCCAAAATAATGACGAAATTTATCAAAAATTTCCAAAATCAATTCTAAATTTATCAAAAATTTCCAAAATCAATTCAAAATTTATCAAAAATTTCCAAAATCAATTCAAAATTTATCAAAAATTTCCAAAATCAATTCAAAATTTATAAAAATTTATAGAAATTCATAGTAATTCATCGCTACAACGGCATTGGACCACCCAACGTACAATCCGTATGACGAGTTGACGGCTAATGTCGTGATAGTAGATGGAGGTAGACCGTTCACCCACGGTGACAAACAAACCAATTGTGCTTGGTAACCAGGTGCTCTCTTTTGGGGGCCCATGCGAACCTTAATAGCAGTTTGATAATCCAAAGACGACTAAAAAAAAAAAAAAAACATTAAAAAAAAAACAAAAAACAAAAAATCCCTAAAACACCTTCTTCCCCTCTTCGGAGGTGCTACCCATGTGCACCGAAGACCGCGACGGATATTCCCCATCCGGCGAACAATCCAAGTTGTCGTCATCCGGTTCGCAAACGATATTAATTTCCAACACCTTAAACAAACCAAAAAAAAAATTAAATTCTCAGAATTGATCGATCGAACAACGCACTTACCGCAACTTCGCTAATGCACTCTTGTTTACTGAAGTTAAACAAAACAACATGGCTGCTAGCCCCTGCAATGCACAACACCCTGCTCTCCGGGCACATTGAAATTTGATGAATTGCAAAAGGGTCGTCATCTTGACCATCCAAACTTTTCGTTTTGGGTCTCTCGAATATTTTGGCAGTTTTTAATTTGTACAAAATTTGCAGGGAAACCGCTGAAGCGTCCCAGAATTTCAACGAACCATCGGCGTGGCTGCAAAACCAAAATAATAAATATATATATATCCACTTTAACTAATTTCAAAACTCAACCACACACCCAGTGATAATAACTTCGGCGTAACTGCACGTGGCAGTGCCCCACGCGCCCCCGTTGATCGGCCACTCCTTCTCGCAGATCCCTGTCCTTTTTTGAGTCTTCGAACCGACTGAGTAATATGCAGGGATGAGGTCACTTGGACAATCCACTAAATATGAGCAACAGGTGACGGGCGATTCGTGCAAGTCCATCGGATAAGGATTCTCAAAGCAAAGAAACCTACAATCACAAAATCAATTCAATTCAATTAATTTCCCCTTCATTTCAATCCATTTACCCTGGTACAGTTAAGTCGACCACTACTAAATCGTTGTGCAATAGGACAACGACGGCATAGGGTTCTTGTATTTCTTTTCAAAACAAAACAAAATTAAAATTAATAAAATTAAATTTCATTTCATTTCGTTTACCGTATCTCTGCAATTAATGGCCGCGTATTTGGCCACAGCGTGCACTGTTGGCGAGATATAAGCAAAACACTGTTGGAAAACTCAGTTTGTCTCTTATATCTCGCCAACAGTGCAAATTTTGATTGCGGAAATCTATTCCTGAGCTCTTTTCTGATCGGATAGGCTTATTTATTTCAATTTGTGGCTGTTTTTGTTCGTTTTACATTCATTTTGCATTTGGAACGAATGCAAAACGACTCAAAACGAACGTAGAAGAAACTCTGGGCCGCGGCTCTTAATTGCGGAAATACGGTAATTAGATTTCACCAACCGCTCTGCCAAGGCGATTCACATAACACTATGAAATCGATTACGTTGTGCTCCATTTCGAGGACAGTGGTGGCTTTACCGTGCATCACTGTTATACTCGGTGTGCGTCCAGCGCGGTCATACGTGAGGCCTCCAGAAAATACGGTAAACAATTCCCCCGCTCTGTTTGATTTCCATTCCACTTTGTTTATGGGTTTACAAGGTTCGGCTTTGCCGTCCTTATTTGTTTTCCCTAGCACCAAAAAAAAAAAAAAATTTATTAAATTTAATTTCTTAAAAAAATAATTTGACATCCGAACCATGCGGAAAATAAATAGTCAGTGGTTTGTTTGGATTGCGAATATTCCATGTTGAGAGGCTGCCATCGGTATGACTGCACATAAACAGCTTCCCTTCATGATTCCACGAAACGGATTTTAATGACTGTAATAATAATAAATAAAAAAAATTTCAAAAAAAAAATATAATTGAAAAAAAGAAAATTAATCATTCCAACCTCCGTGTACGTATAACGCGCATCTGCAGCCTTGTTTCTCAAATCCCACAAAACCACACTACCCGTCTCGTAGCCAATCAGCAACTAAAATCAAAAACAAATCTCAAAATCTCCACAAAATCTCCACCAAATCCCGTCTTACTTTATTCGGATCAACCGGATTATCGCTCAGATGAACGATGGGCCCCGGATGAGTCTTTCTGGACCTTAAAAAACCAAAAATTAATCTTAAAAAACCACACAACCAACTCAACTTACAACTCAATCGCTTTATTCCAGTTAATAACGTAACCGGACAAACTGAACGACTCGATATTAACCATATGAACATTGCCTTTCTCTGTGCCTATGTACAACCATTTACTTTGAAACGGTAAATGACAACACGTAATCCTAAACAAAATCAAACAAAAAAAATTAAACAAACTAAAATCCACCCGAAAACTCTTCACCTTTCTCGTTGAAACTTAAGTTGATGCACAATTTCGGGCTTCTTTTGCCTTAGATTCCATAGATGAACGACGTCGTCGGTGCAAACACTTATTAGAGCACCCTGCAACGACCCCACGCACCCATTTCATAAAATAAACCGTACAAACCGACTCGCCATTTTTAATTTTAATTTTCATCAATATAACCGATTTTAAAACATTCTACGTGTGAATTTTAACAAAAGATCCATCGGTTGCTCGTAGAATATGCAAATTATGCAAAATATGCAATCGGTATTCCAATTCTAGCCACGCTTTATGAAATATTGCAGGTGTAACAATGTTAATTGCATCAATTTGTCTATTTTTGCAATTCCTCATGTCTATCTATACCCGCATGTACGCAACAAGAAAATTAAAATGGCGATTAATTATGTCGTATTGATGAAAATTACAACTTATTGAGTCCCTTTAGAAGAAATCATATATTCATTACCTCATTGATAAGAAATGACAAGTGTATAACAGCGTTGTCGCCTTCATGTTGCACGTTACAATCAACACCTGGTCTACCAAATCTGAGCCGAATAATTAAGCCAAATAAAAAACAAACCCACGTGCACAAAATTACATTTCTACAAATATTTCTGTACAAATGTACTTCGCTTAACGTGTTTTGACACAAGAAAAAATTGCCTAAATGCCTAAAAACTACGTAAATGCACTTTCAATGCAAAAACAAACAAATTAAACGCAATAATCCACTATTTCTCGCAACAAATTAACCACGAAACCAGTGATTTTTCATTATTCCCCCACAAAACAATGAAAATTGCACATTTGTTACTGGAAAAACGCGAAAAAACCGAACAAAATCTCGTATACACACAAGTATCTGCACGTTAAATAATATTTGACAACTCCAGAAGGGTTAAGAACCACTAGACAATAATAATCGTCGATTTTGTCTATTGCACGAACTGCATTTCAAAGGATACATCCTTAAAGAACCGCTCCTAGTCCCTATCGCTAGAAGTCTTTGAAGAGGGTCATAAGCCAAAGCAGTGGGTTGATGCGGAAAGCCGTGTCTAACAGTCTATTAACGAGAAAAAGAAAAAATAAATAAACAAACAAACAAATATTTAAATATAAAATCTCCATTTTGTTGTTGTATTTTTTTTAGGGTGTGGGTATATTTTCGAGCATGACAGCAACGGTTTATGCGAGCTAATTAATAGCGGGGACGATAAAGAGAGTGCACACGTCTAGTCAGCTGATATGGGTGTTTATTGAGCAAAACATTTCACTGCAGATGTCACCTTTTGATCAACACGAGTGTCTGTATTGTGAACGAGAGTCGATAGAGAGTGCAGCAATGGTTGAAAATGGGCGTAGCAGGAATGGATCGTGCGGGGGGGAGAGATGGAAATGTGGGTGCAGTGTTTACATGCACACCCTCGATGTTGACCAGCAGCAGCAGCTTCGACGGCCTCGGCCTCGGCCTCGGTCTCGGTCTCGGTCTCGGTCTCGTCTTAAGCCTACCTTAGCAACTTGGAAGTGCTCCGGCCGCAGATTTTCTTCAATTTCTGATTCGGCTTTGATGGCTTGGGCGGGCGAACCTCGAATACCGTCGAAGACTCCCTTAATTGTGAATTTCTTCATTGTTTACTCGAGAAATTGCTCGTGCCATAGGACGAAATCATTACGGAGACCTCAGCAAGCAGCCGCTGCCACCCTTCATTACCACATTACTAGGCAGCGACGACGCCAGCTAGGCATTGTGGGTAAGCAGCAAAAGTGCCCGGATGCGTGGATCCCATGGTTCTGCTCCGCTTTTGAACAACACTACTCTCGTGTTTCTATCTATCAGGTGATGTGTGGGTTTAAAGGACCATCAAATTCTTATCGTCAGTGAAGGGGATTGCATGATTTATCGAGATTGATAGGGGAACGGTGCGGATTGGGCGAAATGATTGTGTTTTGCTCCATTTTCCGCCCGTTTCGGCGCGATTCGTATCGGGAGTTTGCGAACGGAAGTTGCGATTTGTTTTCTCGGGGTTTGGGATGGAAAAACAAATGATAATTAAACGATTACGGCTTCATGCAGAATAATCTTTTGGAAGTGAAGTGCGGTTTACTGCTACCAGCGTGGTATTAATACGAGCGGCGTGAACTTTCACCTTTGCGTTGGAGGTGTTTTCTAAGAACCTGAGCCTGTCTCGACTCGCCTTCGTTGATTGGAACGCGTAAAACGTCGATAACACGAGTTCATAATTAAAAGTTTTATGTAAAACTTTTTTCATGTGTTAAAATTGTATTTTTTGAAAGATTTTTTTCCGTTTTCCTGAAACTTTTTTTTTTTCTCACGTTTTTAAATGACTTAACGAGGTGTAACGTTGGTGTTAATGAAATTGCATAATCAGTTTGTTTACAAGCAAATTTTAAATCGATAGAACGGTCCAAAACAAAAGTTAAAACTTGAAAATTTATCCAAGAAAAATTCCGGAATATTCGTAATTTTTTTTAAATTTTTAAATTTTTTTTTATTTTTATTAGGTTTAACAAAATGGCCGCATTTGGAAGATTCCTACATCTAACCAAGACGATAAAACTCAGGTACCGGTACCAAAATCTCGATTTCCAGTCCAGAAACCCAAAAAAAATAAATTATTTTAAAAATTTCTTATTTTTTGGGTGAATTCGGAGCCTTTCCCCTACAAAAAACCTATAAATCCGCTCCTAAAACCCCTATGATTTCAAAATTGTCCACATTTTGAGTCCCTAGTGCGCCAATACCTAAACTCACCCCCCCTGCAGTCTTTTATCGATATTTGCACGTGCCGAAATGCAAATATTGATCATCCGCGACTCGCACCCGAACTTCCCTCGCCTTAACAAGCCAAATCCGATTTAAAAACGTCGCAAAATATAAAAATAAAACGTAAAAAATCTAATTAATCTCAAGGACGTTGCGCACTTCCGGTCTTTTCACAATTTTCTTCTCCATCTTGCAGAAATGTGGTCGCAGTTGCAACTTTTGGCGGAATGTCAGCTTTGTACGCGTGGAGCCACCAAGCAGAATTGGCTTGGAGCGTGTTTCCCATCTCCACACCTTCGCCTTCGCCCTCGTTCGATGTTGGCAACTTGATGGCCGAGCCCATCAGTGGCACGGACGCCCTCGTGCAGGTAATGGCCGCGAAGACTGGCTACTGCACATTGCACACGCGAGCAGGGTCCCAAAGGGAGCCCGTTGCGGGTGGAAATGGGGTTAACGTTTATCCTCGGTGGTCTGATTAGTCATTTGTCAAATCGAGGGAAACTATAAGCTCAAAAAGTGAATCAATGGAACGGGTTTCTTTTTTTTTTTTTGAGAGAGGGAATTCGCTTGTTGCCATGGTTTCTACTTGTGCGCTGTAATTGGCGCTGGCTGCGCGTATACAATGTTTTCAAAGTCGAAGAATCTACTCTGGGTTTGACGCGGATTCCGCTTGACAGGAATTCAATACACTTTTGGGTGACAAAATGAAAAAGAAAGAAAAAATACAAAATAAATTTTTTTTATTTAAATCGTAAAAAAGTTTTTTTTAAAAAAAAAAAAAAAAAAAATGTCTAACTTGTTTAATATGGAAATTGTTTATTTTTTTGGTTGAATATTGATTTTTTATTTTGTTGTTTTTTTTCTGCATTCGCATTCGTTGCCCCGTGTGCAGTGCCAGTTTGGTGTGTAGTCGTGTGGCCTAATCGCGCTCCTTGTGTCAATATTGGTAAATATATGTTTGTTTCGTGTTAGAATTCGAGCGATATGAAGACCAGGATGGAATTATTCGTTATGCGGATCCAGGTAGGTTGAAATTTGAAATTTTTAAATTTTTATGCATTGAATTTTTTTAAATATTAAAAAAAAAAAAAAAAATGGCGCACGTGGAGATGTTTGGTATTGATTTTACAACGGCGCTTGGACTTTATGGCCGTTACCAAGTGTCAGCTGAGGTGCAAATGATTTGGTTTCTCAGCCGTTTGCTGAGTCCGATGCCATACGCTAGAATTTTAAATGGATACTTTAAATTCTTGCTAACGTTTTCCGACTTTTTTATTTCCCCTCTTCATATTTTCGTCAAATGTTGTGTCACGTGTCTATTTTGTCATTGATGGTGGGGGCCTTTTGCTTTATGTACGACTCCTTATCGCTTCACGCTTCGTTTCCTCCATTTTTTTAAATTTAAAAAAATAGAAATAAAACTTTCTAATGCTACTTGAAATGACATTCGTCTGTTTTTAAAACTTCATCCATTAATTCCGAGCGCGATAGGAGGATTGTCTTCAGCCCACAATGGTTCCAGATCTCTTTGTTTTAAACATGGCGCTCGTTAGGGTTAAAAGCTTAAATGCCAATTTCAATTTGCAGTCATTGGATTTGCTCGTAGAGAGGGAATTTATTGATTTATTTACTGTTTTCTATTTTCTTATACTCTCAATAAGGCTTCGGTGTGTCGTAGTTTGGAATCACTGGAAGAAAATGGGACCAAGTTTTGTGTTGACAGATGGCAAAGGCCAGAGGTAAAGTAAATTCGAAGAGATGAAAATCAGGGCCGGATTACGTCTTTGGGGAGCCCGGAGTATTTCCGACAGGGGTCGGGGGGCCTGAATCAGGAGCAGATTTATGAGTTCTCTCACAGTTCTTGAAGGAGAAGGGCCCAATGGGGCTGTGGGGCCCATTAATTCCAAAATAAAAATGTTTGCTCAAGAAAAATTTTCAAAATACATTTTTTGGACATTTTTTTTTTCAATTAGGGCCCCAAAAAATGGCTGCGAGAAGGGTCCCTCTAAACCGGAGATTCGTTTTATGAATTTTCAGAAATGACATATTCATAAGATTTTTTCAAGCCAAAAAAGAAATGAATTTGCAGGCGGAAAAATGCATTTTTATGGGAAATAAATTTATTTTGAGATGAAAAATTGCATTTTCACACAAACCAAAGCAATTTCCGGTGAAATAATGCATTTTCAAGTGAAAAAAAATGCGTTTACAGACAAAAAAATGCATTTTTAGACAAAAAAAATGCATTTACTGACTAAAAAATGCATTTATAAACCAAAAAAATGCATTTATAGACAAAAAATGCATATACGGACTAAAAATGGGCAATTTTATCTGAATAAATACGTTTTGTATGAGTAACAGGTACCAGGGGACCCTTCAGAATCGGGGACCAGGAGCATTTGGCCTTTTGGTGTCCATCTTAATCCGGCTCTAGATCAAAGGATTTATTTTCAAATTATTATTATTATTATTTTTATGTTTTTGTTAGGGTGGTGGCGGTATTACTTGTATCATCCAAGATGGGACTGTGTTTGAAAAGGCTGGTGTCAATGTGTCGGTTGTTCATGGCAATTTACCAGCAGCTGCTGTACAACAAATGCGATCCAGGTGACTTTTGCTTCTAAGTTTATTTTTTATTATTTTGTTTTTTTCTTTTCTTGGTAAAATTACTTAATATGAGAATTCCTCGAAGACATTTTTTAAATTTTATGGTTTTTTATTCTTTTTTTTTTTAAATATCAAAAAAAAGGAAAGATATAGATAGATGTGTTAAGACTTCTTGAAAAAAGTAATTGTTTTTCTTCAGAACTTTATTTATTTATTTCTTATCTAAGATATAAGAAATTAAATTTTCCAAATTCATTTTGGAGCATCCAGGAAATTAATTTTTGATCCATGTGAAAAATTTATAGATAAAAGAAACACAAAGTCCCAAATTTAAAAAAAAAGGTCATTTTGGTTAAAATTTAACATATTTAATTAAATTCTCATTTATTCGGAATTAACCGACTAGACAACCTGACGTTTTAATAATATATTACGTCCGCATTTGAAATTTAATTTGCGGAAAGACATGTCTCATTTTTCTCAATAAATCGCAAAATGCACGAAAATAAAACTCGAATCGAGTGGCGATTTGTAACCAAAACACAAAACTATCGATTAATCCCCGCAAAGCAAATAAACATTGTATGAGAAAACTAAACATGCCGCAGCAGCTTTAGGCTGCTTTATTAATTTTCCATCAACACTGGGAAATATAACATCATCTCTGTTTTAAACACACAAGAAGACAAACTCCATCTTCGCAAAGAGCGTCGTGCCGCCATTAGTCCCGCTAGGCCTCGCAAGATGCCGAGTGTCTTAAATTTCAGCTAGATCAATTTATTTTGCGATTTGCACTTTATTTACGCCATAAAAATTAAACTTTAACATGTTTTTAACTATCCATACACATTTCGCCAACTTAAAGCCTCTTTTGGCTGATTTATTGTACAAAGTGGTTCGTTCATTGCGGTTTTTTTTGGCACAAGTGCAGATGCCCATGCGACATAATCGTGACGAACGACTGCCATCGCTTTGGCAGACGCAATATTTTCCTTTCCTTATTGTTCCTTTCTGTTTTTCCACCATTTCCGGTCCAAGAAAAAAATTTCTAAAGAGGTTCTATTATCATCTGAAAGAGTACACATAGTTGCTTTCACGAAACCATAAAGGAAATGTTTGAACAAAAAGAAACATGAAAACAAAACTTTCTTCTTCGTATTCCGAGCTTACTTCACTTTTATTGACGATATGTATTTTCAGAGGCAAAAAACTGAGCGAAGGAAAGCACACTTTTTTCGCTGCTGGAGTCAGCTCCGTGATTCATCCGGTAAGAAAAAATGAAATTAAATGTTTGCACGATAAACATTAATGATTTGACACCCTTTTTGTTATGCGTTTATCGATTACGTTGTTATACAAGAAAATGGGTGTCACGCATTCGTGTTTACCGATATATTTGTGACCGATATTTTTGCGACGGGAAAAAGTCACACTGGAAGTTGTATAACGTAATAATAAACCCTTTGTACGGGTTGTTTTAGTAATAGCAGTAGCAGGACTGGGTCTAAACATATTGATTGCCAGGAGACAAAAGGGGCCTATGATATTGGAAGTTGTATTATATTTTAAACATGCAGTCGAACCTCGTTGAAATGAACCGCGATATAACGAATTTTTTGTTATAACGAATACTGAATAAAGGCCATAAACCATTAAGCTCAGTCTCTTGTGTGTCTTCCATCCTCACGTGTCGTCCGTCTGGCGCTGTTTGGGCATTCCCGTGCCCGAACTGTGCCCGTCCACTCTCACAAAAATGGCTTGGGTGCTTGGTTGGCCGTAGAACACCATGTTAAAAAATTTTGATATAGCGAACTTTTGTTATAACAAACCGATTTTTCGGGTCTCTTGTGATTCGTTATAACAGGCTCAACTGTAATGTGTTTAAGGGGGCTCGCCCACTTCATTAGGGGCCCAAGGGGCCCACTTGCCATTGGCCAAGCTGACACCATGGCCAGTCCACCACTGGTAGTACTAAGGTGGCAGCAATTTACAGCAGTCCATGTTACCTCAGTGGCAAATTGGTCACCTGCCTTGTGGAAATAATAAATATCTGACTTGGTAACAATAATAAAATTAATACTATACTCAAAACCACCACAACATTGACCTATTCCAGCCGGTTTACGCCTAACTGTGTACTGTGTTCTACTACGTATTCCTTTGACAATGAAACACTTTTGTTGATCGATTACAATGTCTGGAGTTCTTTACAAATATAGTGTTATGAGCTACTTTTTTGTGCTACTACACCAGTGATACGGCTCGAACAATAGGTCAACGTTGTGGTGGTTTTGAGTATAGTCAAATCCATTTATCCTCGTACTCCTGTGAAAGTGATAAAAACAAAATATTTGGATTGACCTCAAATTAAATCTAGTTTTAATTAAACCTTGAAATTTTAAGCAGTTAAATAGATACATCTGAAGAAAGTACACACAAAATTTCATGCCAATCAGGCTTAAAATAATAAAAATAGAAGCATATTTCAAAATAACATTTGATTCATATATCCTCATACCAGCTTGCACATGGTACAAACTAGGACGATTACCTACGTACAAATATCTTCATACTCTGTATTTTAATGTAAATTTTTTTACATTTACACAAAATTTTTATGTAAATGTGATCATATTAGTTAAAATAGCATGTAACATTTCAATTATAGATCATTTGTCAGTAAAATGGCCCCAGGAAAGGCTGTTTTCTGCACAAATACATGCCTGAAATGGCAAAGTTGCACATTGACCGGGGTATTTTTCTTTTAAAACTTATAGTATTTCCTTAAGAATAACAGTGTATACTTTCATTTTATTCTTTATCATATTGCTATAGGATAATGAGTTCTTATGACCTCTGAAAAAACTTTATATCTGGTTCATCATGGCCTGAAAATTCCATCCAAATGTGCCATAGAAGTGTCAATTATTTTTTCACCTAAGGTGCGTCCAAAAAGTCTGTGGAATGACGAAAAATTTGAAAAAAATTAACTTCTAATATTTTGATTTAATTTTGCTTTTAGGATTATTAAATATACCACTCAAGGAATGTCTGATTAAATTTTCAGACTGATTCAATAATATTTATTTAAAATATCAACAATAAATGAAATAACAGGTGTCCAAAAAGTCTGTGGAATTTAACAATTAACAAATTTCTTTAACAATAAATTGGAAATATTGTTTGTTTATGGACCAATTATTTTTCCATTATGCTTTGTTACTTCAAAAACACTATTTTTCATAAATACAATTAATTTTTCCAGAGTTTTAGAACCCAATATCCGTCAATCACAGTTTTTAGTTCATCAATGGTAGAAAATTGTCTGTTATTGGCATAAACTTGTCTGGTCATTATTCTCCAGAGATTTTCTATGGTTTTTAGTAAGGATTTCAGGCTGGCCACTCCAATAGATGCATTATTTTCTTCTGAAAACGATGCTCTCGTTGAATTTTAATTGTGAATAGTGGCATTATCCTGCTGAAATATCCACTAGGTGTCTCCAAATTCGGTGCCCAACAGGAAGCAAAAACTCATGAAGAGTTTCCTGATTCAGAAATCAGAAATTTTCTGTTTTCTGTTGGCCACTAATGAATGCTACATAAGTTCTTCCCATGAAGGCAAAAGCTCCCCATGCCATTACTGACCCTCCACTCTGTTGGGCTCTGAAAAAGGGGTGGTTCCTTTCAAATTTTATGCCAGTAGTAAGCCAAACCATCAGGACTATCAAGCTTCAACTTCTTCTGATCACTAAAATCATTGTCCACCACTCACTGTTCCAGGTCATCTGAACCCTTGTCCACTATAATTTGGCTTGAGTATGTTGAGGTTTCAAAGTTGGTCATTCGACCATTTATTTTATAAACTATCATTGGGAAAGCTTGAAGGTGATTATTAACAGTATTTTTACTAATGTTTCCTTCAAAGACATCACAGATTTTCTGAACTGAGTGTGAACAGTGTGTTGCCAAGTGTAGAACTCTGCAATCAGCTCGATTTGTAGTTACTATTGGTCTTCCTGATTAAGGTTTAAGTTGCTAGTTTTCTTTTTACTGATAAAATTCCAGTTATATTTATCAATTATCTTAGCAATTTCATGAGTAGCAAGTCTTCCAGCTTTCATTTTTCATATTTTTATCACTTCATCAGCAGTGAATTTTCTTTTGTTTGGCATTGTTGATGAAACAATTATCAAATGTTTCAAAATGCAAAAAAGCGTTGTAATAAAGGTATAATAACATAAAAATACTATATTATTGACTCTAAATATAACCTCACTACCGTGGGACAGAATAAACATAAATTCCACAGACTTTTTGGACACCTGTTTTTTAATTTATTGTTGATATTTTAAATAAATATTATTGAATCAGTCTGAAAATTTAATCAGACATTACTTGAGTGGTGTATTTAATAATCCTAAAAGCAAAATTAAATCAAAATATTAGAAGTTAATTTTTTTCAAATTTTTAGTCATTCCACAGACTTTTTGGACGCACCTTATTTGCATATCATCATCAACTTCCAGTCATGCCAATCGCTTCTCCTACATGTAAATTGAGTTTTTTATCCAAAAATGTGACAAAGTACATTGATACATCAAGAACGTTGTGTTTTTCATGTGATGATCAAATGGTCAATTTTTATTTTTCTCCGCTAGTGGAGCTCTGATTCCTGTGTAATTGTATGATACATAAAAATAGTACAAGATGAGCCCGAAAGCACTATTTTATATGACATTTTGTCTGCTGCTAGCCTAGCACATGTTACCAGGGCACAAATCTGTCATTTTGTTCTGGTCAATGTGCAACTTTGCCATTTCAGGCATGTATTTGTGCAGGAAACAGCCTTTCCTGGTGCCATTTTACTGACAAATGATCTATAATTGAAATGTTACATGCTATTTTAACTAATATGATCACATTTACATAAAAATTTTGTGTAAATGTAAAAATTTTTACATTAAAATACAGAGTATGAAGATATTTATACCATGTGCAAGCTGGTATGAGGATATGTGAATCAAATGTTATTTTGAAATATGCTTCTATTTTTATTATTTTAAGCCTAATTGGCATGAAATTTTGTGTGTACTTTCTTCAGATGGTATCTATTTAACTGCTTAAAATTTCAAGGTTTAATTAAAACTAGATTTAATTTGAGGTTAATCCAAATATTTTGTTTTTATCACTTTCACAGGAGTATGAGGATAAATGGATTTGACTAGTAAATAGTTGGTTGATTGATAAGAATCAAATAGTTATTATATGCTGAATACGCAAAACTATAGCCGCATCGGCACTTCACCATTGGTCGAAAACCGAAAGTGATCACGAATTATTTTCTGCATGTAAACACAACGATTTGATTTTTTCACCACTCAAAATATTCGGTGCATGTAAACGTAGTATTAAAGAAGCTAATTCTTGATTGAACGCACTAAAAACTGAACTGAACTAAAAAGATGGTTGCCTGCGACATGTGGTTACAATTGCCAATAGCAGGTGCAGAAAAGATAAGGCACTTCTTTAAGTCAAAGAAGTGATTTCAATTTCGCTAAATCTTAATCCTCTTATTTGAATTCTTTCAAGCTGACTTGTCAGCGGTGTTGAGCGCGATACACGGTAATATTTGATGCCGTGTGCTTGTACCAGGGTACCTTTTGGACCAGGACACCATACCATGTACCTTTACCGTGATACTTTTGTGTTCTGGCCCATAGTACCGTATACGTTTGTGGTATATCTCGCGGTACAGCGAGAAAACACGAGAAAATCAATTTTTGCACTTTTTACCGTATGGACGACATGATAACTGCATTCAAAAATTAAAATAACAATTTTAGTTTAAGTGTATTTTAAGTTTTAACATGGGTTTAAACAGGAAATGATGTCATTTTTGGTTTAAAATTGAAGTAAGACACAAAATATGTTAGTTTTTGAATGCAGCTGATGCAAAGTCGTCTGAGTGTTTCTTAAAACGTTTTGTGCGTGTTCTTCGGTATCGGTCAAACCCTGTTACATTTGTTTATGTTTATTTACACTATATATAATTACACTATTTGAGCCTTTTAAAGTAAATTTACTTTAAAAGCCTCAAATAGTTGTACAGTAGAGCATCGATTATCGGAACATTGGTTATACGAACGATCGGTTATCCAAACAGCAATGGTCGATTATTTATCGATTTGTTATGCTTTTTACCGACTTTTTTAATATTGTTTACCGATTTTTATCCGTTTTTGATCTTTTTTTAACGCCTTTTAACGGTTTTTGTCCATTTTTGATCAATTTTTAATGCTTTTTAACGATAAAACGAGTATATCCCGCTGTAGTACTACTGAATCTCACTACAAATGCCAAACCTGTAGAGAGATGTCACTGAAACCTGCGCAAAGGGTTTAGTATTGTTGCATTATACAGCCTATAGTGTGTCTGTTTTTCCCCATCGCATATTTATAAGAAAATAAAGTCTAGCGAGCACCTGGGTGTGTCAAAGACGGGATCTCGCGACTCCTTCGGGGCCCGGGCTGTTTCGTGTGGTTGCTTTCAAGCACTTTAATATTTGTTGGCTTTCTGCAGAGAAATCCGAACATTCCAACGATCCACTTCAACTACCGCTACTTCGAAGTGGAGGACGCGAGTGGGAATTTTCACTGGTGGTTCGGTGGAGGAACTGATTTGACGCCGTACATTTTAAACGAAGACGTGAGTAATTACGCTTGATCCAATTTGCTCTTAATTAGGCGAATAGCGAGGCAATTAGATCGATTTTTTTCCCTGTTTGTGAATTATTGATTGAAATTCGGTTTGGAGCACCTGTTGTCATCGTTCGTGGAGGCTTTAGGGCTATTGTTACTCATCCAACCCCGCGTTTTTACTGTGGGCGAGCACCCATCGATCAGTTTTCTATCATGAAAACGCGGACGAGTTGATGCGAGAAGAAAAAGAAGAAAAAAAAATCGGGGGTTTTACGTGGATCCTCGACGATAATGTTTTGCACTAATTCACACGTGCGGTGCAAATAAAATGCGAAATTAAACGTTGGGTAGCACGTGTTTTCCTATTGTGTCTCAATTATGATTTGGTGAGTGCACCGTGCGGGCTCTAGACTTGCGGGCATCGTTTTACGAGGCAGTTTCTCTGGCTTTTTATTACGTTAGGATACGCAATGAAAAGTGTTTTATTTCACTGTCATCTTTGGCACATTTCCACTCCCTCTGATAAAAATGAAATTGAAACAACAAAAAGAAAGAGAGAAAGAGAAAAAAAGCGACGACAGAGATGAAAATCGTGAGGGAGGTAACACTCCCCGCAGACAAGTGCTGCGGTAATTGTTGGGTGCCGGTCTGCTGGCTGGGATTTGTTTTCTTGTCGTGGGAGTGTGTACGTTGACAGATCGATACTAATTCCGTCGTCCAGCGAGCAAATGCGCGCCCGTCGATTCATTATAGTGGAATTCAAGTTGGCGCAGTTGCAAGAGTTTGAAAAATTGTCTCGATCGCACGTCAAACTCGATCAGGCGGAAGGAAGACGAATCGATCGGCTAGAAAGAGAACTGTACACTCGTGGTCGAACGATACGATCGACTTTATTGTCTCAGGAATTAACTTGGGATTTGCGCTTAATCTGTGGATGACATATAAAATGCATTTAACGATTGTTCTATTGATTTTTTTTCTTTGCTTTCTTTTGTTTCATGTGGGAAGGACGTGACGCACTTTCATAAGACATTAAAAGAAGCTTGTAATCGACACAATTCGAGTTATTACGAGCGGTTTAAGAAGTGGTGCGATAATTACTTCTTTATTCAACATCGGGGTAAGGAATTCTCAATTTGCGCGAGTAATTTCTGCTTGAAAGGAATGCGATCGAGGTAAAAGTGTAAAATATTTATGTTTAAGAGTTGGGTTGGTGTTGGTGGAGGCAGTAAAATGGTTCGGGCCCAACTCAGTGCGCGATTGGGGTCGTTGGTAGTTGACAATTTTCATTTTCAATATCGATCTAATAAGGGGTTTCATTAGTAGACGTTGGTTGGTTTTGTCATTTGGAAATTATTTCAATTTTTCCACTTTTGGGTTGGTCACATGATGTCAGTTCCACCAATCATGTGCGTAATTGCAAAAACACTTTAGAGGGAAAAGGCAAAATTGCAAAATCAAGAATAAAAGATTTTGCGATTTTGGCAAGCGATTTTGGCAAACACAAAGCAAAGTGACGACCAAGCTCGAGTTAAGTGGTCATCACATATGATTTGCAATGTACCAAAGTAAAATCAGCAAAATCAAGAAACAGAAGATTTAAACTGCAAAAGACGAATTGTCTTCATCTTAAATTGCTTAAAGAAGTGAAAGAAATGAATTCTCGATTGAACTATGAACCAAGGATAACATGGACAGTCAGGAACTGGCCCGGCGGGCTACCGGGGATTTTCCGGTGGCCTTTGGCCCTGGCCCACCTGTAGCCTGTCACTGTGGCCTGACCCATCCATATTTCTCAGTACTAAATTTGTACCCAGTCTAGCCCTGAACATGGACGCGTATCCGTGTTATATTTCTTATTGATTTGTTGTGCGCAGATTGGATGACAGCAATCACGTGTCATGCATTGCTTGCCAACTAAGCATGTTTGTTACTTGTTGTCATCCTAGAATACAGTGCGGCTTTATATTATGTGGGATCATCGGTGGCAAACCGCTACCGCAACAAGCCATCCCGAAAAAATGGTTTTTCATCTATAAACCAGTAAGGTTAAATTTGCAGGGGGTCAAGGGGGAACGCATTTCCCTCTTGTTAGCCCTTAGAAGAAGGAAAAAGAAAAACCCAAAATACACATACAGTCGATCCTCTTTATAACGAATTGTGATATAACGAATTATCGATATAACGAATTATCGATATAACGAATATCTAAAAATGGCCGGTTTGGTTGGCTGGCCATAGAACACCATGTTAAAAAATTTCGATATAACGAATTCTCGTTATAATGAATCGATTTTTCGGGTCCCTTGCGATTCGTTATAAAGAGTTTCAACTGTAGTCTCAGTTTCTCAAGTCGCGGTACATTGATGTCGCGGTAGATAGTGTTGCGCTAGGGCTAGATGACACGCCACCTTGGTTTTTAATTGAACACACGAAAAACTGAAGTGAACTAAAAAGCTGGCTACCTACAACATGTAGCAATAGCCAATAGCAGGTGCAGAAGAGATAAGTCATTTCTACAAGTCAAAGAAGTGATTTCAATTTCACTTAATCCTTAATCCTTTCAAATTACGTCTCTTTCTCAGAGATATGATGATACGTCATATCCTGTTTGGCGAAGTCATTTCAGAAGATTGAATGCACCCAATGGGGAAAATGTTGTTAGTAAAGAACGTTTTTGCTGTTTATTTTTTCCGTATCACATTGTAGGGTTGGTTGGTTTATGCGACTATTTTCAGAATCCTGCGATTGAATTTGACGACATCAAAAATTATTGATTTTGTGAGACAAAATCGCAAAATTCAATGAAACCTTAACGAGTTTTTGGTTTGGTTTGATAAATTGTGGTTTTTTTTTTTTGTAGGTGAGTGCAGGGGTGTTGGAGGCATTTTTTTCGACGATTTGGATTCCCCGTCCAAAGAAGCAGCTTTTGAATTTGTCAATGTGAGTTATGTTGTGTTTGACGAGGGATTAAGTAGTTTTTTGTCTGGATTTCTTGTGTTTTGTTCGGGTTTTATCGGATTTTTTTTTTAGGGTTAATGTTTTACGTGTGGGTTTTTATTTGTTTGCGATTGAAGTATTAATTATTTAGGTATTAAAGGTCTGGAGTTGAAGGAAGAAATTTAAGGAGTTCGGCGAAATGAATAAACATTTTGTGTGGTTCGTTTGTGCTGATAAGTGGAGGGAAATGGAAATGCTCGAGTGCTTTATTTGAAAAGAATTTGAAAAAAATTATATAAAGGGGAAAAAGTTATAAATAATAATAAAAAAATGTATAAAAAAAGCGAAGGAAAGAAGCTTATAGAGCATCAAAACCGTTCTTCATAGCTCAGGAAATCACAAAAAATGAAAATATTGCAAATCAAAAGATTAAAATTGAAAGAACAAAAATTCCAAGGATTTTCTCAAATTTTTTTTTTATATTTTACATTCATATTATATTTTTTTGTATTAAGTTAAATCGAAGACAATTTTTTGCTTGAAAAATAAAAATTGTTGGCATTGGTTCACGGCTCACGCACTTGTGGCTCGAAGGAGCTCGAAACATATCGAGGTGCAAAGGTTGATGCATTTAAAAGAGATTAAAATCCATCTACCGAAAATTAAAATAGAAAAATGTTTCATTTTTTCAAGTGCGGGGAACGGGGACAATTGCTTGGGTCATGACAATTCACATTAGGAGCGCCATAACGGGTTAGGGTTAATGTTTTGTCTCGGAAACGACATCATCGATCGGGTTTGTTGAGTGCCGCTATTTAATCCATTTAACTGTGATTTTAAAATGAGCTTTGATGACCTGTTGCTCGAATTCTTCGCCATTTTTAATAAACATTTTTATTTCAGGGCTGCGCCGACGCTGTTTTGCCGTCATATTTGCCCCTGGTGAGGAAACATAAAGATGATGGATACTCGTATGCTGACAGGCGAGAAACTGATTGAATTTAAATAAATAAAATGTTTAATATTTTATTATTAAATTCCAGACAGTGGCAACTGTTAAGACGTGGCAGGTGCGTTTTATTTGCCTAAATTAGCGGTGTATCGTAAATGCTCTAAATACAGGGCTTCTTAAACTGTGGATCGCCAAATGACCCTAAACATACTTCGGCCATTTTGTACAATGTGCATCCGCGCTTGTCCGGCTCTCGAACTGGGTTCGTACATATTCTTTAATGCGTCCCACGCATCCTTTGCTTGGAGTCGCGTAAAAATTTCTCAGGTGAAAAGGAGTCGCGAGTGGAAAAAGTTTAAGAAGCCCTGCTCTAATGTAATGCGGGTCTTCTATTGACATAACCTATCGTATTGGCGCGCTTTTAAGGGCAAGCCACGCAACAGCGAGTTTGACCAAACTGCCCTTAAGTCGCGTTTTTTGTGACATGTTATTGGAAAATTTCAAAAATTAAAAAAAAAAGTGTCCAATTTGCGTTAAATTTACTTTTAGGTTAGGTTAGGTTAGGTTGGATGGTGATTTTCAAGTTATTGAGTTATTAGTCACTCCTGGCCACCGTTGTTGCCGAAATCGGGTATGTTCTGCCAATATGCGACCCGGTGCTTATTGCATATATTGCCGGTGACCCCCCCGGTGGTCAGACGGCCCCGGGTTCCTAAAAGAAACAGGCCGCAATTTGAAACACTACGGTATTTTAGTTGTTTTGGTTCAATTTAGATGTTGAATTTAGTCGTTTTGGTCAATTTAGATATTGAATTTAATCGTTTTGGTCAATTTAGATATTGAATTTAGTCGTTTTGGTCAATTTAGATATTGAATTTAGTCGTTTTGGTCAATTTAGATATTGAATTTAGTCGTTTTGGTCAATTTAGATATTGAATTTAGTCGTTTTGGTCAATTTAGATATTGAATTTAGTCGTTTTGGTCAATTTAGATATTGAATTTAGTCGTTTTGGTCAATTTAGATATTGAATTTAGTCGTTTTGGTCAATTTAGATATTGAATTTAGTCGTTTTGTTCAATTTAGATATTGAATTTAGTCGTTTTGGTCAATTTAGATATTGAATTTAGTCGTTTTGGTCAATTTAGATATTGAATTTAGTCGTTTTGGTCAATTTAGATATTGAATTTAGTCGTTTTGGTCAATTTAGAGCGTAAAAGGATAACACATTGAATGGGAATTGTGCATTGTATTAGAGTAATTACGGTACGCACATTTAGAATGAGGGTATAATTGCGAGTGTGCATTTATATTCGTAGGTACGTCGAGTTTAATCTAATTTACGATCGTGGGACTAAGTTCGGTTTGCTCACACCTGGGGCACGTTTCGAGAGCATCTTAATGTCATTGCCACTCAACGCTGTGAGTATGAACGTTGCAGTCTCGTCTGTTTTCTTCTCTTTTAATTACAATTTCAATTTTTCTTCCTTTGGCGAAGCTCGTTGAAAAGTGTTTACTTAAGTTTTAATCAATTGCACAGCTGCTGTGACTGCTTAATTTGCTTTTTTGGTTCTACAGAAGTGGGAATACTGCCACAATCCAGAAGCGGGATCACGTGAAGCTCGGCTAATGGAAGTATTGAAGCATCCACGAGACTGGGTCTAAATGGATTAAACCAAAAGCGGAAGAGTGAAGATGCTCTTAAAACGGCCACTTTATCCCTGGCAGATACCGGGAAGCGAATTTATGTGCAGCCGGATCAATGTTTGATTACTTTTCTCCTTTTTTTTCCACATTTTTTTGTTGTTGTTGCGGGTAAATTATTTTTGTAATTACTGAGAAGTTTTTAATAAAGAGCGCGCTCGTTCGATTGTTGTTTGAGTCTGGGTCAGATGGTTAGGGATGCCATGGAATATGTCATTTTAGCAGGAAATTTATTGAAATCTCTCGGCAATATGGATGGTTGGTAGGGTGGTGCTTGGAAATTGTTACCTTGGTTACGCCTAACCTTGGGATTGTGACGCTCGTGATTCGCCGCAATGCACTTGTCGCCATCTGGTGATGGAATCGTCGACTGTAGTACACACTTTTTGTCTTTTTCTTCTTCTTTTTTTCTTGCCTTATAATTTATTTTACTCGCGTTTGGCCAATTTGTACGAAAGTTCAGCTGGATGCTATTTATATACCAAAATAAAAGGAAATTTTGAAGAAGAAATTTTTTATTTTATTTTTATGAATTTACCGTAATCAAATTACGTTTGTTTACACAGAAGAGAAAACGACATTAAAAAATTCTTTAAAAATAACCAATTAACTAGAATATATAACCTTGTTTTTAATAAATTAAATTAAAAGATTTTATCTAATCTTAAAAGGAAAAGTGGATTGAGTTTCCTATTCATCTCGATTTGTAAATATTGCGCAACCGGAGTTTTCTATTTCTTCTTAGTCCTGATAAATGCGCCTTTCTATACAAGCAAGGGCGCGCCATCGATTCATCAGCATGTTTATGCTACTACTGTACGCTAGGACTAGCGAAAAGCGCAACCTCTTATCAATTTGGTGCGCACAAGCACAAAGCACAAGTTAATGAATTCGCCGTTCGATTCGATTGCAGCTTTAACGAGGCGAAGGCGACTGCTAATCACGATTGCAAATTCCTTCGCTTCACCCATTAAACCCCCCACAGGTTATTGATTACACGCTTGCTAAATCGAATCAAATCAAAACAGCACGAAATTAGCATGTAAAAATCGATATAAAGTTTATTTATTTTTATTTATTGTTTATTTTTTGTTGACGAAATCCGCCGCGCCGCGTCTTTCTCCTTTACGAGAGATTCACTCTTTGTAATCTCCGGCTAAACAGGAGATGGCGCTACTAGTCGGGTTACGTCACTTCCGGTTCTACTAACGGGTTGCGCGGTCAGGTTCGAATTGCTCTACGAGAAAATTTTCAATAAGTATCGTTTTTTCTACCTTTTTCAAAAGAAATTGTTATATTTTTCGAACCCCTTTGTAATATCATTGTTTTTTATAGTTACATAAAATGAATTCCTTCGTTAAGGTTATCGGTTTCCCGATTATTAATGACAATGACGATAATACTGACCACGCGGTCCAAACTTTGAACCAACAATCGCCGCTGCCTTCGCCGAGAAGGATGAACCAGCGGCTAGATGTGCTAACTGCGCGGTTTGATGCAGACTATCGCTGCAAATCAGATTGCTGCGGGAACGGTCGTCGTTCTTCCGCAGACTGGCGTACTTCCTGTGGCTGGGTCAGGCGCCGTGCCTGAACCGCTGACCACTAACGTCTTGGCTGGACGTCTTGGCTTTCTAACATGTGTTGGATAAACAGCCGGCGGAAACGGTTGTCGTTTTACCGCAAAGAAACCTTATCGCTACGGACGGAACGGTTAATATATCCGTTCCGACTTCCGTAAACGGAACAAAAATTTTTATTTTTTTGAACCCCGTTCTTGCGACTTCCCCTGTCGTCACAGGCGGAGCAGATCCCGAGCAGATCCAATAGTCGGGACAAACTGTGTTTTGTACTCCTTTCTGGCGAAATCCCCTGTCGTCACAGGCGGAGCAGATCCAATAGTCTGGACAAACTGTGTTTTGTACTCTGTTCTGGCGAAATCCCCTGTCGTCACAGGCGGAGCGGAATGCCCCTGTCGTTACAGGCGGAGCGGAATGCCCCTGTCGTTACAGGCGGAGCGGAATGCCCCTGTCGTTACAGGCGGAGCGGAATGCCCCTGTCGTTACAGGCGGAGCGGAATGCCCCTGTCGTTACAGGCGGAGCGGAATGCCCCTGTCGTTACAGGCGGAGCGGAATGCCCCTGGCGTTACAGGCGGAGCGGAATGCCCCTGTCGTTACAGGCGGAGCGGAATGCCCCTGTCGTTACAGGCGGAACGAATCCAAATATCAGGACAAACTTTGTTTTGAACCTCGTTCTGGCAAAATCCCCTGTCGTCACAGGCGAAGCGGATCCATTAGTCGGGAAAACTTGTTTTTTAGCCCCGCACTGGCGATTGCCCCTGTTGTTACAGGCGGAACGGATCCAAATATTGGGACAAGCTTTGTTTTTGAACCCCGTCCTTGCGAATACCCCTGTCGTCGCAGGCGGACCGGTAATTTTATCCGCTTCGGATCCAACCGTAAACGGTACATACGCAGACGGATCGAACAATGTTTCTGATCCCGTCATCCCGGATAATATGGTTAATTTATCCGTTCCTATTACTGACGAATCGAACATGTTCCGATTCCGTCATCCCAATCTCCCCTGTCGCCCAGTTGTTTCGGCTTGCGAGTTCTTGAGAGCCACTAGACAGATGGGCGAGCCACTAGACAGATGGGCGGACCACCGCTCGTTGGGGTCACATTGAATGCAAATTGATCGGGAAGTTTGTGCGCATGAAAATGAAAAGTAGGTTTTGACCGAAATTTAAGTCATAACTAAATTTAGTTATAAAGATCTTGTATTAGAATCACAAGAAGTGAAAAATATTCACTTTATAACGCTGTCGTTACAAACAATGCATGTGTTGAACACGCATTCGCAGGTTCGCGGATATTTCTTCAAAACGAATGACCTTCAACGTGGGTGTCGGTCATTTAGAAATCTCCAATTCCGTTGAAATTTATTGCGACTCGATTCGTGTTATCGAAATGTGTTTAGGACGAAATAAATCGACTAAATCCAGATAATTCGGTAGCTCAAATGGGGGCTTCGAATGTCACCGGGTGGATAAAAAGGTGGGAGTTAGAACGAGCACGGTTGGAAAATTAGATGCGAAAATAAAGTTGACTTGTGGTCCAAATTGTAGTTGGTCGCGAAGTGTCGGAATATCGACACGTCGCGATATTTATAACAATCGGTCAGCTGATCGATTGATCAGCTGATCGATTGTCACATGACCCAAATTAACAAATGAGGTTAAAATGAAAACCGCGACAAGGTCGCGCGCATAAATTAAGAATGAGAACAGGTGAGGAATAAAATTGAAATTTAGGAATTGGGAAAGCTCACCCGTGACATCCTCCGCCACCCAGACTTTTATTGCATCGTGAACAAAAGAGTGGGTGATCCAAAGGATCGCAAAAAATATAACATCAACATAAAAACAACATTTGATAAAATTAACAAAGGTACCATGGTACTTAAGAAAAAATGATTAACAATCAATGAGATCAGATACAGTAGCGATGATTTTCGCGGATGGAATTCAAAATAAAATAAAAGTGATGTAACGTTGCGAAACCCTTCGCGAAAATTAAACAATTATCAAATGAAGGGGTCATATCACGGATTAGAATCATCAACACTTCCCGTGTCGGTATCAAAAGGTAATAAAATAATAATATCACATGGAATAAAAGTCTGGAAATAAAATATTAATTAGACTAGATTAATGATTCAAAATTTTCAATAAAATAACAACACTGGACATTAAAATATGAAGAGAAATAAAAAACACTTTGATTAAACTTATAAAATGATGATTTGGCACTTCGAAAATGTGAGTTCACATTGGAGGATCGCGAATATTTCGCGAATTTCACACAATACCACATTGGTATCATAAATGTCCACATGTAAAATAAAATAGTTCCAATTTCACACGAAGTTCGTCACCATGGTGATGTTAAATGTTCACAATAGTCTTTCTATCGCGATGTTATGCGAGTGTAAAAACAAAAGTAAATGAAGACAGAAGACAGGACAGATTACATAATTCAAATAACGGAATATGAAAGAAGAAAATAAATGAAACACTTCGCGAAAATAAACACATTTAAACACGGCACTACACTAAACAAAAATCACTTTTGGGGAGTATTCCCATTCTGCCGGAAGGTCGCACTTTGGCCTGACCGAGGGTTTCCCTTCTCGACACCATCCGGCAGATGAAAACTTATGCCACCATTTCTTGATGAAGTTCTCGAGCATACAGGCGTTGTTCCGGATCTGAGTAATGTTTTACCAAATCGAACGCCACGTCAATGATGATTAATCGGGCCCGGGCCACATTTGCGGCCCCTCGACGATTGATTTCCTGTAGACATAAATCAATAAATGCATCGCGAAAGTACGTGTCCATCAGGTCGATAATTTCCTCAGTTTCAGGAAGGGTCAGGTTTAAATCTGACAGTGCCAGGGACCGGAAAAGAGCACTCTGCGTGTGATAAGGGATCATCAACTTCGTGCATCTGGTGGGCTGGAAGGTAAAATCACATATAATGTTCATTGATGGGATGATAGTATTTGACATGAGGATCGTTATCTCTGGTTTCTCCTTAGAGCCTGGAACAGAAATGAGGTCCTTCAACGACTTATCAGTAGGTGTGGGTGCCATGTATCGCGAAGAAACCGCTAATTTCGACATCTCCTGCACCTGAATTTCTCGAACTCTTTTCTCTTCATCGATCCTCTTTTGAAGTTCTTTTCTCTCCTTTTCTTCCCTTTCCTTCCTGACTTTCTCCTTCTTTTCAAATTCGATATTCTCTGCAGCTACTTTGGCCGCCTCTTTCTTCTGGCTCTCCTGGACGGCATATCGTTTTTTCTCCCGTTCGACCGCAAATTTCTTGACATATTTACCCATTATTAAATGCGTCTCCCATACCAGCACAGCGAAAAATCGATCTTCATCCATGTGGATCTCTTGGTCCATTCGACTTTCGACATTGGCAGCGATGTTCTTTAGTTCTTTAAAAGTCGCATTTTTGACGGGGTAAACGTCATATTGATTTATGTCGAAATCTCGGGTGGCCATCACGTTGAATAATTCCCTCCAGCCCCTCGGCTCCAACTCCATACGAGAATTACTGATGGTAGTATTCCTCCTAAGTACCTGCAGTTCGAATGGTTCGAGGATGTCTCGAATGTAATGAAGCGTAAAAACGGGGCAATTTGAAACTCCGTAATGGTCCGTTTGTGTATAATGGGGCGGACGAGAGACAACCTTGGTGGTTTTGGTGGTCGAGAGAACGCCATCTTGTGATGATCCGCGAGTTGAATCGGTTTGAGACGTGGATATGGAGGTAGTCCCAGTACTAAGACTTGCAGTGGTGTTGGTGACGGAAATCGTCGTCTTCGTCGGTAAATCAGTCGTCCTTATTGGAATTTGACTTTTAAAAGGTGTCGGCACTCTCTTGACAGAATGCTCGGTAGAACGCGCATCAGCTTTGGATTCTTCCTTCAGTTCTTCCTTCTCTTGATCTAATCGCGAATTGTCAATGTTTGGTACAATTTTTACCTTTAATTCCTGATCGGTTGCCTGAGGTGACACATTTAGGAATCTTATGTCCCGGTTCCGGTCCATGTAGTCGTCCAATCGGCGTTGTGACGGGTCTGGGACCGATTTTAACGTTGGGACGGGTTTGATCGGTTGTGGAAAGTTCTTCATTAGCGTTAGAATTCCCGGCCGTGCTGGTTGCATTCTATCAGGGCTGATTTCAGGCGAGTTATCAATTGGTTTGGGTGGAATTTTCTCCAAAGTCGTGATTTCATCCTTTTTGACCGGTGTAGTTGGTTGTACCGACTGTACAGGCTTCGGAGCGTAGCGGACTCCTGGAGCGGATTGGGCATCTCGCGAACGATCTCTCGGCAACGTTGTGCCACCCATCATTATGGCTTGGGCGACGTGGCCACCGCTCTCCTTGTAGCGCACGGCGAAGTCTTCGTTTCCTTTTGGAACGTATAATAGTGGTTCAGGCATCGGTTGCAAACGTGCTTCGGCCGTCAGTAGATCGATTTCACGATTTAAATCCTCGATCCAAAGTCTCGCCTGTTCAGTCGTGGCGTTTGTACCCAGGAATGCAGGCAAAGTTTTGATCATCCCGGAGAACTGCAGGTCTGTGAGATACTGCTCCCTCGCATAATCAGTCAAATTTGCGATTTCCTCGTTCGTCATCCTGGGGACCGCCTCATGTTGGCACCTGATCGCGTTTCCCATCGCGTAGATCCATCGGCGGGGTGCTATACCGCGTTCCTCGGCCAGTTGCTGGACTCTGGCCCAGTACCAATAATGGGTAAAACGAAACCTCAAAATCGCGGCGATGCTTCCTTGTACAATTCGCGTCGGCGGCAGGACCCACTCATAAATGCGCACTCCGTCTGCGTACTTGAAACGGAGGACCCAATTGAAATAGATCCGCATCCATTCCCTGAACTTGCACCGGCGCAATTCGCCTGCGCCCCCGCATGCTCGGCACACAATTTCTTTGACTGGCGGCGTTGTCTCAACTCCCCATCCTGAACAAATACAGCAGACTTCAAAATTTGGGAAAGATTGTTCGAGCGGTTCGTCTGGGTGAAAGTGCGGATATATCCACTCTCCCTTAGCATGAATGGGTGGAATGGGCAGGTTTTTTGGATATTTGAGTTTCTTTTGTGGGTCGCCATTTTGGTGTTTACTATTTGACATGATGGTGGTAATTCGCGAATAACTATACGGTTTTTTAGAGAATGGAATAAAATTAAATATCAATTTGGTAACAATGGGAAACACTTAATTAGTACTCACATAAAACGAAATGCTATAATTGATAGCACAAAATACGGCACGCGATAAACTACATAATAGACAACACGGAATGTTCGCGAGATCAATCGCGTGTTGTAAACTAAGTACCGGCATGTACGGAATAAAAGATGCATGGCCTTAGAGGCTAGCTCTCTAGGATTGGTCAGTTTAAAGAATGCTGAGTAATCATATCTGTTTCCAGGCGCAAACCAATAAGTTATTCCCCCAAAAGGTTTAATTCTTGACCAAATTTCTTTAAAAATAATACGCATAGTTTAAATTATAAAATAAAAAATAATAATAAATTCATTTGATTATTAAAATTAAGCTTCGCGACATTTCATTCGTCTATTAATTGCATGTGCCCTGTGCGAGGCTAAACCAATAACGTCACCTAGTGACAAAAATGATAACCATAAACCTCAGAGTAGATAGTTTAACTTTTATCAATACCACAATGCAACACAAAAAACGACAAACATTGTACGAAACATTAAGTTAGTTAATGAACGGAAACGAACACAAATAAACGAAGACAAATGAACGAAACAAAACGGAATCAACGAAACTTTAGACACATAAATAAAAATTTCAATTAACAGAAATTACAAAACCCAAATTAAAATCCGCATGGCTACATTCGTTTTTTTTTTTTTTTTTTTTTTTTTTTTTTTTTTTTTTTTTTTTTTTTTTTTAAACTTTAGATGCAATCACATGAGCGGAAAAAATGTCAAAAGTTGTTAAAATGAATTTTTCGACATGTAAGTCGATTAAATTAATTTCTTCGATATTTGGTGCTTCCGCATCATCAAAATGCCAATGTCTTAATTCGATTACATTATATGGGGGTGATTTTCTCCCCTCATTGTCCATTAATATTACAGTGTTCGGACCAACTAATCTGTGGATAATATGAATTCCCTCAGTTCGTTGTCGCAATCCAGCGGCAAATTGGCGATCGGCAGATGATTGCTGGCGATTTTTTAAAGTTACCCAATCACCTGGTTTGAAATCATGAGGCCTTCTGCCACGATCAAACCATCGTTTGTGCCTGATTTTTGCAGCTTGCAAATTCGCCGCTGCTTGTGAACGTAAGGTTCGCATGTATTCGTGTAAATTCTCCGCCTCTGACGGCGGCAAAGGTTCACCATCGTCCGAATCGCTGTCCAAGTCCCCCGGAAATCTGGCCTCTTGGCCAGTAACCATTTTAAAGGGCGAGAATTTTAACGACACTTGATATGCGGAATTTATCGCGAGTACAAAATATCCGATGTGTATGTCCCATCTTGAATGATCATCAATGTAGGCCAGGATGCAGTTTTTTAGCGACTGATTTAATCTTTCTGCCAAATTGCTCTGCGGATGATACACCGCTGTGTACCTGTTCACTGCTCCTAATTGTTGGCATTGATTTTGGAATTCGGGGGATCGAAATGTTGGTGCGTTGTCACTTATTATGACCTTCGGGAACCCCCATCTTTTACAGAATTTGACAATTTGTCTAACAGTAGTGGGAATATTCGCGTTTTCAGTGAGTCTTACGTCCAGCCACCTGCTTGCAGCATCCACCATCACGAATGCATAGCAGTTTCCACCTGTCGAGCGGGGCTTTTTGCCATAATAATCGATATAAATGGCCGAAAATAAATGTCTTGGTTTAGACATCAGCAATTTGCCATATGGCAATCGGTTTAAAGGTTTTGCTCGCTGACATGCGTCACAAACCAATACCCATGTTTGCACATCTTCGCGCATTTTCGGCCAAAAAACTCTTGATTTGAGTCTTTGCAGGGTTTTTTCTATTCCCATGTGCCCTCCGATCGGTGGATAATGCAGCGCTCGAAAATAACGTTCGCGAAGTTCAACGGTCGGCAAATAAATTTGACGCCGTTTGCGAAACTTATTTATGTCAACAGGGGGAAAACGACACAACAAACCTTTTGACATGCCAAAATCATTGCAATTGTGCAAAATAAAATTGGCACGTTCCGGTTCATCTGGGAGCGTGTGCAAAGTCAAGTATTCTATCAATTCCCGTGAGTCTTGGTCAATTTGTTGCGCTGCGATGATTTCTGCTGCGCTGGGTAGGACTACGAATGCTGGATGGTCCACTGGTGGGTCGTGGTCCAACTCCGCCTGTCTCTCCAATTCGTTTGGTGGTTCGTCACCCTCATCCTCATCATAATTCCTTCGCGGTCTACGTCGTGGTCTCGGAGTTCTTCTCTGAGTTAATGACGGACGAAAATAAATTGTTTCGGGCGTTTGCGTGCCCAAATTCGGCCCGTAACTCTCGTCTGATGATGATTCGGAGCTGTCCGACGTCGCGAAGGAAGGTTCGGGTCTGTAACCCGATGGTCCGGCTTGTGGCTCTTCTGGTTCTACAAAAGGCTTGGAAAATGGATGAGGACTTATGGGTGAAGGAATAGGAGAGATTGGTGGTGAAGGTGTATAAATTGGGGTAGGAGTTGGTTTCAAAATTGGTTTAGGTTTTCCAATTGGTATTGGAATACCAGACTGTTTTTTACGTGGTCTGCCAACTCGACGTTTTGATGGCACCTCTTCAGGTGGCAGCACAGGTGCCGTAGGTTTTCGTAACCTTGGTGACGGCACAATTGGTTCCGGAATTCCTGTCTTACGCTTTTTTAGACGTCCTGGCACTCGTTTCGGAACTATTTCCTCTGGTACCGTTGGTAGAACTGGAAGTTCATCATCAGGAAGCGGAGGTGTTGGCGGCGTAACAATTATTTGTGGTGGTTGTGGCACCCCAATTGGTGGAATTTGAGGCGGCACAATTAATTGTTTTTTAGGCCTACCAACTTGCCTTTTCACCATTGTTGGTGGAATTAAACGCCGTGTTTTTGGTGACGTATCCACACCGACTGGATCCGCAGCTTTCCTTTTTCTAGGCCGACCCACAGGACGCTTTCCAATTGGTGGCGTCGGTGGAGGTGGTGTTGGAGGAACCAGTGTTGGATCCTGAATTCGTGCTCTTGTTCTGGTTGAAATTGCACGACGGGATCGCGGTGAAAATGTTGGGACTGTTGGGTCCTTTTTGGGTCGTCCCACTGGTCGTTTTAATGGTACCACATGTTTTGGCGACATCTTCTTTTTCTTTTTTGATTTAGTTGGCGTCAAAGCTAAAATAGAATAATTTCTATTATTACGAAAATTATTTTTTGACTTACAGTACGCGAATTGGGGTTCATCAATTAGATCTTCAATTACTCTCAACTCTGGCCAATCTGAAATGTCGTCAAAAAATGCAAGATAGCATGCTTCATCTACAAGAGGACTATCATCTTCCTCCTCTTCTTCTGCAGGATCGACAGGTGCGCGGCTTAGTGCATCTGCGACACGATTTTTACATCCAGAAATGTAGATGAATGTAAAACGATATTCACTTAGGGATAAAACCCATCTTGCCAGTCTACCTCGTGGTTCGCGCTGTTGAAAAAGCCATTTCAATGACATGTGGTCACTTTCCAAATAGAAGTCCATCATTTCAAGGTAGGGTCTAAATCTTTTAACCGCCCAGACAGCCGCAAGACACTCAATTTCGGTCACTGGATAATTTTTTTCGGCGCCATTTAATGCTCGCGATGCAAATGCGACTGGATAACGATTTCCTTCATTATCAATTTGCATTAAAGCAGCCCCAAGACCTGAATAACTTGCGTCAGTCTGCAGGATGAATGGTTTTTTCCAATTTGGGAAATTACGTTTTAAAGTTGGTTCTGCAACAAATTGTTTTAAATGTTCAAACGCATGTTGGTGAGCGTCAGTCCAAACCCAAGTGCAATCCTTTTTAAGAAGAGGGCGGAAAACTTCACAAATTTTTGCAAAATTTGGAATAAAAGTTTGGTAGTAGCCCACCATTCCCTTAAATCTCTGCAGTTCGCGTAAGTTGGTTGGTGCAGGATAACTTTGGATTGCAGTCACCTTTTTTGGATTTGGAGTAATTTGGCCCGCCTCGACGATATGGCCCAGAACCTCCAAGCGCCGACGACACAGTTCTGTTTTGTCTGCATTCATTGTAAATCCTGCATCGTATAATTCACCAAGCACAATTTTTAAATGTTCAACATGTTCTTCATATGTCTTGCTGAAAACGATCACATCATCCAAATATACAAACACAAACTTATACAGGTGTTTCGCGAGAGTCTTGTTCATCGCGCGTTGTAACGTTGCCGGTCCATTAATGGGCCCAAAGGGCATTCTCACGTACTCAAAGAGTCCACGGTGAGTTATAAATGCCAAATATCTTTCATCGCCTTTTCTGACTCCGAGTTGATGAAAAGCTTCGCGACCATCAATTATTGAAAACCAATGGGCTCCACCAAGGTACGCGAAAATGTTGTCAATGTCAGGTAATGGATATACGTCAGGGACCGTTTGAGCGTTAATTGGGCGAAAATCCATTGCAGTTCGCCAATCGCCCGTTTTTTTGGGCACTACGACCGGCGCAACTGCACAATCACTCATTGAACGCCTAATTATCCCCTGTTTTAATTTTTGATCAATGTACTTATCAATTATTAGTTTCTTGGCTGGATTCACTGGCCGCACTGGAACATGGACGGGTCGAAATCCTGGCTTCAAGTTGACCTCGAACTCGGTATTGTTGCAGAGTCCGACTTCCTCTCGAAAAACATTCGCAACTGGTTGTAAAGTTTTGATGAGAAGTTGGATTTGTGGAACCGTCAGTTGATTCCAGAGCTGATGATAGATCCAATCCAGACATGTTGGGTCTTCATTTGGCTGATAAGATAAAAAATTACATTGATTAATATGTTCGATACTGTCACCTTCATCCTTAATCTTCTGCTTTTCAGCTTCTTTGAGAATATCTTCTTTCAAAAGTCGCGATGCTTGTTGATTCAATTGTTGAACAATTGGTTTAACTTTAGCAATACGTTTGGATTGTCGTTTCCAACGTTGAACTTGGCTGAATGATGGTTTTATCTGAAAACTAGAAACTCTACGCGAAAAAGAAGTTGATCTTTCTTGCCGTTTAGGCGACCAAATATTTGACCACTCATTAGAATCGCGATGTTTGATCTTTTTAACACGAAATTGTGCATCATCGTTTGGATATTCAAACACTTCTCGTGCGAGTGGGCGATGGTCAAGCAGAACACAATTGATTTTAGATGTAGGGGCAGGTAATATCGCTAATTTGGGTTCATTGCTATATTTTCTATCAATTGGTAGCAATAAAACTGGTTCTGATCGTGATGCCTCGTCAATTGTCAAAAACTTACGTCGTTCTTCAGATCCCTCTAAATACCATTCTTGCCGACCATGCAACGTGCAGAGGCCTACTGCACGGCAAAAGTCGCGTCCCAAAAGCAGATCTTGAGATGTTTCGGGAACAACAAGACAGACAAATTTAATAATTGCGCGGGGTCCTCTAACTGCAAGTTGTACAGAGCCTGTCACTTTGACAGTGTCGTTCGTTGCAGTTCTGACAAATTCATTTAACGGCATCATTTGCAGTTCCATTTTATCTTTTAATTGATTAAAGAGTTTGTCCGACATTATGCAGGTTTGTGCTCCAGAATCGAAAATCGCGATGAAAGAGACGTCCGACCACGCAATTCTTACACATGGTGCATCTGCCTTAAATCTATCGCGTTTAGTAATTTCAATTATGGGTTCCTGCGTTTTAAATAACTCCGCGGGTGATAACATCACAAATTTCGCGTCCACTTGGTTGATCGAGCCATGCGGAGGCAAAGTCGCGGTGCTAACTCTGGAAATAGTATTAATAAATTCATTAGTGATGATCTTACTTACCACTTTGTCCTTATTTTCAGGTTGAAGAATTGTCAACTTGGGTTTTTCCGGTTGCAGTGTGATGATGGGTGATTTTGGAATAACAGAAGTTGATTTCTCTTGAAGTTTAAGCTCCTGGGGAGCGATTGATGAATTGTTTTGAATTAAAGTTTTATGAGTAGCGCTTGCACTCGTCAATGTTGGCGCTGGTGATTGTGTTGTACTTTCTCGTGTTTCTGCACAGTTTTCGGGTAAGTCGGGGCAATTGGTGTTTACTTTTGGCCTGGCTTTGTTGCCCCGCTTCCTGGCAGGCCTTGGAAGTTTTCCGACCGCTCGAAGAGTTTATGACAGATTAGGCAAAATGGACGCCATGTGTCATTTTCGACCATATACCAGCGGTTCTTCTTGGTTCGGCGCCAAGTTGTGTGATCTGGGCGCTTGACCGATTCCGGTGGCGATGGCGTTGGATCGAAAGTGGTAACGCGAGTCGAGCAAACATGATCCTTTGGAACGTTTGACGGAACTTCAAGTTTTGTCGTCGCGATTTTAACTTCATTTTTCGCGGCCGCCGTCTTCGTTTCCGTTTTGACAGCTGCTGCTGCCACATCCTGTTTGATTTCCTCTGGGTCATATCCACTACTTTCCGACTCCTCATCTGCTCCATACGGGCGAGGAACTTCCGGCTGGCCTTCCATTGCTAGCAGAACCGCCGCAATTTGTTTGGAAAGCTGCTGTCGCGAAAACTGTCCAGATCTAGAAAAAGTAGAAAATTTGGGCTTCTCCACCTTAGCTTCTTCCACGGGCTTCAGCATCGTAGGAATAGTATACTCCTTAGGAAGGGGCATAAAGGCCTGATCTACTATTCCACTTTGCTTAAATTCGAGCGATCGCAGTGAATCAAGTTGCAACCTATTGTCCACATCATTTCCGACTCGAATCGCCTTTTCAAGACTATTTACTCCCCAATTTCGCATCAATAATACTACCTGCGTTTGCAGCATATTTTGGGCCTTTTCCCACCTTAGTGTTCTTTCTTTATAGCCTGCAATTTGCAAATAATGAGCAATTTCACTCAAAAATGCAGTTGTAGACTCGCCCGGTCTTTGCTTGCGTTGGCTCAATTTAGCATTCGCTGCGGCCGTATTCATTGAATATGTTTGTCGGAAAAGTACTTCAAACTCTTTCCAAGTCTTGGGTTTAAGTTTCATAGTCGTCCACCAAGTCAATGCGCGACCCTTTAAAGCAGTGGCTGCATAAGCCTTTAAATAATCGCGCTCCGGAGCTCCCACCTGCCACATGTGTGAAAAAAGCTCTGCCAAAAATGAATTCACTGTATCAAAGTCTGTCTTGTCCGGATTAAAATGCGGAATTCTTTCCACTTTCCATTTTCGACGACCAGCCACGTCATCCGAATCAGGTAAAGATGGGAGCGACAACTGTTCTTTAGTTGCTGGCTCTGGCTTTGGATACTTCATTTTTGAATACAAAATTGATGACATTACCTCTTCATTAACTTTAGACGCGTCATCGCGCGCACTTTGAAGCGATGGTGGGCTTTTAGCATGTTCACGTGGAAGTCCTTGATTTCTGTCTATGCCCGCTCGTGGATGGCTTGTCGACGCGGATCGATGTCGTGGCTCCGTGTTCGCTTGATGATGCGATGCTGTTGCCGCTCGAGTCCTGCCCGTGGAAGGCTCTGCAAATAATGAAGACGTCTTCCTCCCACTCGTCTGTTGGCCACGGGTTGCCGAATATCCCTCTGAATGTACGGACCCAGGAGAACGCGAAGCGGGCTGTGTTAGAATGCTTTCCCTGCAATCCCTTAAAAACTGTTGAAATTCGGTACGCAGACCGGCAAAAAATGATGCTTGAGGATTTGTTTGCCCCCCATCACCAATTGGTGGTGTCGACGACACGCTGACCGTTTCAGTCGGCGACATTCGCGACATTGTTGTGTTCACAACCATTGGTTGCACCCTTGCGCTAGCTGGACTCGCGACTGTTGTTAATATGTCGGTTGAAAATGTCACCAACGGTGAAGTTGTAACATTTACAACCGTCGTCGCTCGCGCTTGCCTTCTGTTATCGCGCATTTCCTCCAATAATTCCAACTCGTTTATGTCAAAAGGGTTCAGAGCTGTATATGAAATACCATTACCTTCTAACGGTGACGCCATGATGAAATAACGTGAAAAAGAAAATTATAATAATTAATGAAAAATGAGAATACTAACTATCTCGCTGGTTCCCTCGATAAAGCAGAATCCTGTCTAGCTCGCCAAGTTTATAACGCTGTCGTTACAAACAATGCATGTGTTGAACACGCATTCGCAGGTTCGCGGATATTTCTTCAAAACGAATGACCTTCAACGTGGGTGTCGGTCATTTAGAAATCTCCAATTCCGTTGAAATTTATTGCGACTCGATTCGTGTTATCGAAATGTGTTTAGGACGAAATAAATCGACTAAATCCAGATAATTCGGTAGCTCAAATGGGGGCTTCGAATGTCACCGGGTGGATAAAAAGGTGGGAGTTAGAACGAGCACGGTTGGAAAATTAGATGCGAAAATAAAGTTGACTTGTGGTCCAAATTGTAGTTGGTCGCGAAGTGTCGGAATATCGACACGTCGCGATATTTATAACAATCGGTCAGCTGATCGATTGATCAGCTGATCGATTGTCACATGACCCAAATTAACAAATGAGGTTAAAATGAAAACCGCGACAAGGTCGCGCGCATAAATTAAGAATGAGAACAGGTGAGGAATAAAATTGAAATTTAGGAATTGGGAAAGCTCACCCGTGACAACTTTAATTTTGATTTTCTGTAGAAAAATCGAACATCTTCGTAAAACGAGAATTCTACCACGTGGTAAAACCATAAACAGGTTAATAAATAAAAATTATTTTATAAATCTACCACGGGAAATTATAAAATTCAGTCCGAATTTATCGTTGTTTTGTCCGCCTACGGAACGTCGTTTTCACCGAATTCAAATTCGAATTATTTTCAATCGGCCATTTCAAGAAATTGACAAAAAAGTTATCAGACACTTACACCAACTTTTATTTGGGAAATAAGTACAAAGGAAAGTCGATACTGTTTAAAGAACAGGTTTATTTGTTCTCAAATTTTGGTTACAAGATTAACACATACCTCATACCTGATCAACCTTACTTTCGTTTCGTATAATCAAGACCGTGATTTTAAAATAGTAAAATCCAACAAGGCAAGGATTATCGCTCGAATGTTCTAATCCGATGAAAACATTTTACAGCTGCTTTGCCTAGAAACCAGAAGCGCCAAGAATCCAACGATTTAGCGTGCTTCCTAATTGTTATTAACAATTTTTCAATCGTGAATTCAGATTGTTTTAATCACAATCTTTGTTTATTTCGATTTATAACTTATATCGAATCAGAGTGTCACAGTTCTCTTGTACGCATTTACGAAAGTGAATGAGATTGGTTTAGACAAATTTACTGGAAAAAGTTTCGATTGAAATAAATAGGAACAGAAATTTATCTATAATGTCTAAAAATATTCCGCTTTATTCTTGTGCTGTCAATTACAAGAAAGAAAGTTGCATTCACTTTAATGCTAAAATTCTTAAAGGCAAATAGGTAAACTTTGCGAATTGCAAAAATCGAATCATTTCAGTACGGGAAAAAGGAATAAAGTTTACTCTTCATTCTCAAAATAAATAGAATACATATCAAATTGGTAAATGAATCAATTTATTTTATTCTGATTTTACAAAATGGTAAACATATTTACCAGAACTATAAGTATTTATTCAGTTCAAGAACTTTTTTGAAGCCATCTGCACACTAATTGTATGTAGTAGCAGATCGTTCAAAAGAACATTTCAATATTAAAAGTCCCTTTTTAAAATAAAATTGGAATATTTTAGAAGTTAGGTCAATCCAGACCATCACCTTTTACACTTGAAAGTATAATATATTACCAAGTTAAAGCACTTGCTTTTTCTCTAGTTTGTTGTAAGAACAACACGTCAAACATTTCGACTATTTAATAGATATTACGAATATGAATAAACCAGATGACCTTTTAAATCCCTGATTATTAAGCGCAGTTAATAAGAATTCAAACGAATACTTTATTTGCATTACTTTTCAATAAGATTGGAAAACACTTGGTTTTTATAAAGTTTTATTTAAATAAAACATTTTATGTCGTTCATACTTGAATAACGATACATTAAGATCAATTGATAAATTTGCGTCGCCACAAGTGGAAATTCTATCGAATCACCATACGTAAGGGATCCCTTGAAATATTTAAGATAAATGAGAGATTTTTCATTAACATCATCTGTAACCGAGATCTGAATCTAAATTTATTTTGCAAGAAATGAAATTTATCGTAAAAAAGTTAATTTTACCACTCGGTAAGACTTTTTAAAACTTATCATCGGAGGCTGAAAATTAAGCCGACTGGGACATAATCATGCCCACCTAGAAAATACGGCAGATACTGTCTATTCTGAAAAGAAAGCATGTGTTGGATAACAACAAAGAACGCGATTACAAGAAATCGCAATTTCGAAAGAATTCGAAATAAGATCAAAAAAATCATTGCATTCTGAAATATGAATCTGAACTAGCCACGTATAATTTCGATTAAGTAAACAGGTTAATAAATAAATATATTTATTTTCATACTTATAAAAAATAAGGATATACCTGATTACAAAGTAAAACTTTTTACATAAATAGGATTATTTTCACAAACCCATATTATTTATCTGGAATAGTCCATCGAATTACGATCGAAGTCCATATCGAAATCGTTTGCCAAAGAGAAAGCGAAGAAATGGAATGTAACACATACAATAATGTATTCGTTGTTGTCTAACAACTAATAGTAGTTCGCACTCTAAAAGGAGTTACTAATTTACGACCTAGTCTGCCACGGTACGTGGCAACATGGGATGTGGGTTTGGCTCTCAACGAATTGCGCAAACTCTGGCCACACGACAACTTAGATTGGATATGTCTACAAGAAAAGACACTTATTCTGCTTGCTTAACTACTGCAGCTAGAGTAAGCTCACTGCAACAATTGAAAACCTCGGAAATGACAGTGTCAACCGACGCTGTAATTTTCAACTCCAAAACTATGCACAAGATTCTCGTGCGGGTCACCATACGGTTTACCGTCAAGAGTTCGGTGCTCATTCGACGCGAGCTGCGGCCACCAGTGCAGCCGCCAGTGTTATTCCGGTGCAACAAATATTAGGTGTTGCCGGTTGGACCTCCGAACAAACATTCGCGAGGTTCTACAACAAAACTATTGTCAACCACAATGCTTTTCAAGAATCAGTCCTAAACAGACCGATTCCAAAATAATTTCATAAAATAAAAAATGATTAAACTGAAAAATTGTTAAACTTGTTTTTTCCAAAACATTTTTATTTTTATCCTATGGAAAAAAGTTACCTTTCAAGTCTCCTGTTTAGCCGGAGATTACAAAGAGTGAATGTAATCTCGGCTGAACGAAGTGAAGCGGAGCGAAGCGGAGCGAACGAGTGAAAGCCGATAGCATTCACTCGTGTAATTGGAGGTTTAACAGGACCCACCACATCCTCCCTTGTCACAACTAATTCATTTGGTCTCCATTTACCTCCAGCTAATAACTTTTAGTTACACTCTAACGCTTATAATTAAGAAATATCGTAAATACGCTTACCGTCAACTCGGTGCTGTTGTTGACTCCATTTTTTCCTTCACTTCCTTTTTTCCAGGATATAGCTTTTAAGACTGACGTAACCCGACTAGTAGCGCCATCTCCTGTTAAACCTCCAATTACACGAGTGAATGCTATCGGCTTTCACTCGTTCGCTCCGCTTCGCTCCGCTTCACTTCGTTCAGCCGAGATTACATTTATTGATTTCGACTCGACATTTTGCTAATGAGAGTTCGGCAATAAGGATGTGTTTGTCGGGTGAGGTGCCTAGCAACATGTGCCGATCGGGTCACCCGAACTTCCTTCTTAGTGGAAGAATTTAATGGATAAACATTTTCTGCCCCCCGCGCCCTCACTTTCCCCCTGTAGGAACTCGTCTGCAACTCTCCAGTGTGTTGGCTAAGGGAGTTAATCGCATTCCTTTCTGTCCAGACAAGGTCAGACCCGTTTGCCAACCTGAATTTTTCCTTTCCATTCAAAGGCGGCTCCTTTTGTCCATTTTTTTTCATTTTTTCTTTTCACACCCGAAGACAAATAACAAAATGTGTCAAATTTTTTTTAAAAATTTTGAAATTAAAGATTTAAATATATTTTTTTAAATAATTTAAATGTATGATATATTTTTTAAAAATAATTAACGGTTTCCTTTCTTTTTATTCAACGTCTTTGTGATTTAAATGCGAAAATAATTTGTTCCCGGAATCGTGAAATTCCTCACTTGGGAACTTCTAAACCACCGAGCCGTTTCTTTTACCAATTCACCTCCTGCGAGTAAAACACTCTTGTATTAATATCCAACGAAATAAAACCACGATTTTTTAAACATTATCTAAAAAAACAAATAGGTAAAATTTATTTCTAAAATAAAAACCGGGAAGTAGAGCGTTTAAAACTATTTTAAACCGAAAAAGAAAAAAATTGTAACATGAACTCTAGGAGCGCCACGAACACGAAACGGAACAGCCGCATTTCATTCACGAGAAAGCAAAGAAAAAATGGCGGCAGAGCGGAAAGGTAGGCGCGATGAACGGATTCGAGCATAAGCAGAAAGGACGTTGTCTCATCATCAAAATGTGATCGCCATAAACTCAGCATTTAATATCGTCGCCATGCCTTTCGTTCAGTGGGTGGTGGAACCGAAGTTCGTGAGCAGAAAAGAATTACACAAAACGACCGAGAATGAATTCGAAGCAGTTTCAAACAACACGCTCGTCGCCGTGCTTCAACAGTTGGCCTGCATCGTCAAATACGCGAACCGAATCTTCGACCAGGTGGGCAACGACTTGAACAACATACACAACCGATCGACCAACTTAACGGGCCGAATTCGCAAATTAAACGAAACCGTTTCAAATCTCGATGCAAAAAAAGTTCCCATCCGTAAGTCCATGTTTTATTCGCTTTTAAATTCATGAAATTTACAAATAAATTGATTTTATTTACGAAATAAAACGTTAAAAAACATTAATAAACTCGAATTATATTTTTTTTAGTTGACAAACGGCTCGAAAGACGATTAAAACCCTTTTTTGACGTCTTTAAATGCGCGCGTCATAGCAAGATTAGATTTCATTTTATTTTCGTTGATAATTTGTTTGTTTTTTTAAACGTGTTGCAATATTATGGTTTTGGGTTTTGGTTTTGTGGTAACACACATCCGTTCCCCCCATTTAGAAGTTTAGAAAAAAAAAAATCGGAGCGTTGACCTATTTCCATAAAAGGAGCGAAACCTTTTCGAGAAGTAAACCGAACGAAAAATCTATTTTTACTCGTGTGTCTTAATATTTTATATTTACAATTTATGATAACGGCGATGATGATTCATATCATTTAAAGTTGTAAACTTTTCGCCACGACTTTGTTTCGAAACGATAACGAAACGGGTTTATCGCGTTGCGACGTTGTGAAAAGATGAAACATTCTTTTGTTATTTTCCTGCTTAATTATCGGAAAAGCGATAAAAATCCGCCGCATCTTATCGAATTTCCGTGCAAATCCTTTGACAATTCCATTGTGACACTCGAAAATTCCATTTCCGGTCGTGCAAATTAAAATTTTATCGATTTATAATTTTTTTTATTTATTTTATTTTTTTTATTTTTGTTTCAGCCGTCGGTGACTTGACCAAATTCAGTTTGGTCAAAGAACACTATGCGGCGTCGCAGCCGGCGGAAAATAAATTATTTCTACGTGAAAACCGTCCACTAAGCGTGCAGTTGTGGTACGACGCCGCGTCCATATCTCCCGTGCACATCATGCGACAAATCGACAAGTTCCGCGAAGACGGCTGCAGGACTTCGAAATACTTCGTTTGCGTGCCCGTGTTCAAGGATAATCAGACGAAAATGGATCTGGAAATTGAAACGAGGAGGGCAAGTGCCAAAAATGCGCTTTTATTCGAGTTGCGATTGAATTTCGATCGAATTTCATTCCTTTTTTCCTTTTCTTGACAGCCTGCCAGCATGTGCGGGGTCCGGAAGTGGCAGAACGAAGACGAGGACGGCGGAATGACCGATATTTCATCGCTCGACAGGCAATCTGGCGACGAGATTGACACCTCGTTGCTTCGTCTTCCATCGCCTGAAGAGAGAACGCACGCGTTTTCGCTCAAGTTCCCTTATAGCGACGTGCCGATTGACGTGACCGGCAATAGTTTCAGGAGAATGGGCAGTTTAAGACGCTCCTTTCTGCAGGTAATGTCGTAAATTAGGCCTTTTTTTGTATTTATCGCGTGATAAATTGTGTTTATCGTTCGCAGCAAGTGGAATTCTTCACTCGGAAGAAGAAAAAGAAGAAATCGAAAAGCAATCGACGCAATACTATCGCGGGCGGTGACGAAATCGAGGCAGCTCTGAACGATTTTGATAAAAAGGGGGAGTCATCGAGCAGCTCCATGTCGAAACTGAGGAAACGTTTCTCGATAGCTGAGGGCGCCCGCTTCTTTAAAGAGAACGGTTTCGAGCATTTGTACAGCTCGTTGAGGAGACCCGCGGAGAATAAGAGCGTGCAGACGGGCGAGGACGAGTTTGGGGACATCAAGATCGTGAAAAGCCGTCTGTACGAGACGCTCAACCCGACAAAACACTCGGCGAAGGAGGAAAAGAAGAGTAAAAACAAGAGCAACATTCCCATTTCCACGTATTCGCAAGCGATGACTCTCGCGGTCAAACTGCGCGGAAATTCGACGCGAACGGGCGCCAAGGGAGAGGACAGCGGACAGTCGTCGTCGGGTAATTGGAGCGCGAGCAGCAGCACGCGAACGTCGGTCGAGTCGGAGAATTTGAAAGCCGCGGCAGGAGCGCTGGGGTTAAGCAGAACGCCGTCTCAAGCGTCGTTGAGCAAGGATTCCGCTCTATCCGACGGAACCGCGCAAAACGAGTAAAATTAAACGGAAAAATTAAAAAAAAAAATTATTTTATTTTATTTTTTATTTTTTTTTTATTTTAGATCGAACGATTATCAGTCCGACAATTCCATCAGCACGAACGCATCGCTCAAAAATGGTCCGCAAAGTGGCGCGAAGAATTTCTCGGTCAAAGACACGGAACACTGGCTGCGGGGACTGCGGGAAGAAGTGGCGAGCGAGGACGGAACGAGCACGACGGGCACCCTGACGCCTCTGCTGGGCAACCGGACGTTCAGTCCGTTGAATTTCATCGACGACGAGGACTCCTCGGTGTACTCGGTGGACACCGACGGATACTACACGTCGATGCACACCGACAGCGGGCTGAGGTCGCTGTCGAGCAGCAGCAAGCCGGCGGACGGAGCCGACAAGGAGGCGAGCGACGAGACGGAGAACGGCAGCACGATGAGCTCCATCAGCACCATCGACCAGACGGACAGCGGAGAGGCGAACAGTCCCGAGCGCAAGAAAAAGATCCCTCCGTTGCCGCCGAAACGCTTGTCCTCGCTTCGGTCCTCGCCGACCACCTCCGAAGCGACGCGGCCGTCGCAGTCGCCGTCGCCCGAGTCCGACAACAGCTGGAAGAAGAAGACGGTGATCAACGCGAGTCGCATTCCGTCGATGTGCATCGTCACTCCGACGCCCAGCGACGACGAAAACAGCTCCAGCAACGGCGGCTCGCTCGACAGAACCCTCGACGACGCCCGGAAAAGTTCCAGCAGCGGAGAATCGTCGGAAAAGCTCGACAGGCGCTCAAGTTTGACCGCTTCGATTGAAAAGAAGGTTTCGTGGAGCGAAGGAAGCAACACACTGCCCCGATCGTTCGGAAAAAGTCACTCTGGGGGTCCGTTCAGCACACACTCGTGGCCCCGGACTCCGCCGAGTCACCTCGTCGGCACAACGAGCCACAGCACGACGGAACTGCGGAAGAAAAAGGACGCAGCGCCGCGTTTGCCGTTGAAATACGTGCAGCACATCACGGTCACGCCGGGAAAACGATCCCCGATGGACAACGTGACCGCTAATGTCTCCTTCGCACCGATCCAGTCTTCCGGGAGCGCGGAAACGAGCGGAAATCGCGCGCAGGAAGCGCCGAAAATCATTTACGCGACGAATTCGTTGGAGCGGAAGAAGAATTTCCCCGTGTACGACCGGCCGAAAGCGCACGTTGCGTTGGACGCTCAAGGTCGGATCGTGAGAACGCCGACGAGCGAAAACCCGAACTACCAAAAACCGAATTATCCGACGAAATCGTCCGCGGAGTTGGCGAACCCCGCGGGAAAACGAGCCGAAATTCCCCGCTACAACTGCAACACACTGCCGCGTGCGCGGGTCGCCGAAAACGGGCCCCCGGTGCCCCTCTTCCAGTCCAGCAAAACTCAAGAAGCATTCCGTCCTAACACCTTTCAATACGCTTCGTTGCCCCGCAAGATGCCGCCCCCCGAGCGAGCGACGACGCCCCAGAGAGGGTCCACGCCGGAGGAGGACTCGTCGCCGAGGGATTCGATGGCCGACTTGCCCCCGCCCATGTCGCTCATATCGCCCACGTTGAGTCAGACCGCGCGCCGCTGGACCTACCAGACGATGCCGAATTTACGCATTTCCGGGGAGACCCGGGGTCTGCAGAAACCCAGTTATCTCCCGATCCCGAGGACGAACGTGACGAACGTTTCCAATGGCAACCGACCGCCCAAGCCGCTGTATCGTCCTCCGCCGCCGCCGAATGCGCGCAATTATTATAACGCGCCGCCGCCGATTTATCAACTGGAGCCGCGAAGTCAACCCCCGCAAATGAGTCAACGCCCAGCCGTTAATGGGAGCGGCCCGCCCACGCCGCAGCGCCATTACGTGTTGAATGTCCCTCGTGGCGTGCAAGTAGCGAGTTTGGCGCAATCGCGCGAAGGAATCAATACGAGAAGTAAAAGGATTTATTTTTTATCGATTATTTTTTGTTATTTATGGGTTTAATTAATTAATTTTTTTTATTTTTTTTTAATAGGCGGGGGGATGACGAATGGTCAGTTTTATGGCCCCAAGTCGCCAATTACGCCGGAGAGCGCTCGGAATGGGTTTTGTCGGACACTTCCAGCTAATTACACGAACGGCGATCGATACGCGGAGGAGAAGACGCCGCGCGCGCACCAGCAGCCGGTGGATTCGTTGAGGAGGAGCCCGAAGCCGTCGATGACCACCGACGACCTGTTTACGGCGATCCACCAGTCGAAGAAGCGGTTGAATTTGAAGACGGATTTGGATCGGTCGGTGTCGCCCAGCTCGGTGCGGTCGGAGTCGCCGTCGCTGTTCGGGGGGAGAAGTCAGATCCCGCGCGTCAGCAGCCCCGAGTCGGGGACCCTGAGTCCGCGGTGCAATTCGCCCGGCGGACGGAAGAGCTGGTCCGGCGATTGTCCGTCTCCGGGCGGGAATTCGCCGGGGGATCGACGCAGTTGGGCGATGGATCGACTCGGCGTGAACAAACCGACGACGATGCGCGATTTTAAAATGCTTTTGCTTCACGCGAGCAGGAATACGTCGCCGCAGAACGTGCAGCAGCGGAAGAGCGCGTCGGAAATGCTCAAAGTGACGACGCCGACCAAGAGTCCTCAGCCGGTGTACACGAGGCCGGCGACACCGCAACAGGCGACGCCGCAACAGTCGAGGCCGCAGCAGTCGAGGCCGCAGCAGTCGACGCCACTCAATGGACATCTCGGCATTCCGATCATCGATGCTACGACACCGCCGCAACGGGTTTCGCCTCGACCAATCAATCATAATTTATTTGGGCGGAACAGATCTCGTTATCCGTTTCATCCGCACACTGATATTTTGTCGTCGCCCATTTGGGAGGATAACATGGAGGATGTGGATAGTCAAGGGAGTGATGAGGATTTTTATTTTCCGAGTAATAGTGCGAATGGATATGGCATAAACACTGCAAGGTTAGCAAATTAATTCATTTTTGCATGAAGTCAATTCATTTTTGCTTCTAAAAAGTCAGTTTTGCTTCTAGAAATTTATTTTTGCTTCTAAAAATTTATTTTTGCTTCTAAAAATTTATTTTTGCTTCTAAAAATTTATTTTTGCTTCTAAAAATTTATTTTTGCTTCTAAAAATTTATTTTTGCTTCTAAAAATTTATTTTTGCTTCTAAAAATTTATTTTTGCTTCTAAAAATTTATTTTTGCTTCTAAAAATTTATTTTTGCTTCTAAAAGGTCAATTTTGTTTTTAAAAATTCTATTTTAGTTGTTAAAAAGTCATTTTTGCTGCGAAAAATTTATTTTTGCTGCGAAAAATTTATTTTTGCTGCGAAAAATTTATTTTTGCTGCGAAAAATTTATTTTTGCTTCGAAAAATTTATTTTTGCTTCGAAAAATTTATTTTTGCTTCGAAAAATTTATTTTTGCATCAAAAAATTTATTTTTGCATCAAAAAATTCATTTTTGCATCAAAAAATTCATTTTTGCATCAAAAAATTCATTTTTGCATCAAAAAATTCATTTTTACACGAATTTTTTCAAAATAAAAAACGAATTATTTATTTATTTTCTTTATATTTTCTAGACGTGCCCTGTATTAACACATCGCAGCTCGGATTGCGTTCACACCCGAAGTCGTAGCACATCTGCTCATTTATAATTTGTCATTCCGTGAGATGAATTGACTCGAGTGGTTTTTAAATTATATTCACGTTGGGGTCGGGAGTCGACGATGTACATTCGCATGGTTGTTAAAATTTACATTTGTTTGAAGAATTTTTTTTATTTAAAAATTTTTCAATGCAATCAAATCAACCGCAGCTCATGGTAAGGGAAACGCTGAGAAAGGCAAGATCAATTGCTCAACTCGCTAACGCTGCAAACGCTTTGCTTCCAGCGGGCTTTGCAGTAGTCAATTTTCCCGAATGTAAACCCGGAAAAGCGACACTAACGTAAATATTCCGCTTTGGGATTGAGATGTAAGCTCGAGCGCTATATCTAATCTCGGAAAACGCCTTAGTCGTCGCTTAAAACGCTGCAAAATCGATTTTGTCGATAGAAATTCTAATAAATTAATAAATTAATAAACTTTTTATATATCTGTTGGGCTTTTGAGGTTGATATATGTAATCGGAATAACGTAATGACGTCATATTTGAAGGAAAAACACTAACCCTAAAAAAAATGTATCATTTGTTTAACATTTGGGAATTTTTGTATACTTTCACGGAAACATTTGTTTCTAGAAACGGACCAAGGAAACATATCAGTTATTTTTTTCGTACGGCGCTCTCAAAATGGCGTCTTAATGGAGTCTGTAGATATTAGACCGGTTTCGATTGTTTACTTATTTGTATTGGTTTTTTTTACGTTGTTTTTGTTATTGTTTTTCTGTTTTTTTGGTCATTTTGCACCGACATTATCTCCATCTTGCCATTTTATTTAAAACACGTGGTATTAGTATCCTGCACAAGACGCTAGTCAATATAATACTAAAAAAAAAAAGAAATAATTTCACCAATATTTTATAAAGTGCCTCACTATAAATGAATTATTTTTCCAGTATTGTGTGCCATAGTTTTGTTAGTTGCTGTGGATTTTGTTTTGCTAGTTTCTTCTTTCTATGTTTTACGTGAACAATTTTGGTGTTTGAAAAGAGAAATATCTATTTTGACATTTTGATTTTTATTTTTAAAAAAACATTTGGCAGCAGATTTCAAGTGCCTTGACGGTTGTGCTATTCCTTTCTCAAATGAATTTCTCAACGATTAATTATTTTTTTGAGTGCCTTTTACTCCAATATTTTGGCTATTGTAAATACAATCTGTTTTTTTTATTTTTGGGTGTCTTCTTTTTACGTGATGTACATTTTCCAAATAGATTTTTACTTTACTGGAATTGAATAAATTAAAGAAAAATAAATAACAGTCCGTATAATTAATAGGAAATTTCACTTTTTATTATAACATGCTTTTTTTGTCGAGTCGATATGATAGTAAAATCACGTTACGTCGTACCAATGACTGTTTGCGCCCGGTAGTATTAACCCTAATATTAGGCCTAATAATGCTAACTAAAGTAAATAAATAAGAATACCGGTAAACTAATTTAATTATATAGCGTAGAACCAAAATATTGTTGTTTATTTACTTTACTTTAGCATTATTAGGCCTAATATTAGGGTTAATACTACCGGGCTGCTAAATAACAACTGGAATTAGAAAATCGTCTGCGCAGAATGGGATGCTCAGTATGAATCTACCAACAAGGTACCGGGCGTGAACTGTATACAGGGTGAAGCACGTAACGTGACATTTCTAAATAAAAGCAAAACAAAGCACTTGATTTCAGAGAAAAGTATATCGACGAACCGGCTTATCACATTAGTGATGTACCGCCTTAATCTAGTCAAAGTGGATGAAATAAATCCGAAAATCCTTCGATATTTGAAAGACAAATGGAATGCATTAAAGCACCCAAAATTCACCGATGAATTCACACACAAAGAAATCGCACACGGCGCTGACCGATTAATAAGGATTTTTACTTTTTATTACAACACGCTTTTTAAATGTACAAATGATGGATAAGAAATCGGGTTCACGTTAAGGTAAACAACGCCAAAACTATGTTCAATGAGAGAAGAATGGTGCCGACTATCATGAGGAACATGTAGATTCGATTACGTTTGTTTCTCGATGGGATCAAATGGGAAAATAGAAGATCGATCATGGCTTGCGTAATCCACTGGCCGTCTAGAGCTACGCACGGGACCACGTTTAGAACCGCCAAGCCTCCAGAAAAGGAGATTATGTATCTAAAACAAACAAAATTACAATTTTCCACAACAAAAACAACATTTTCGTGCATAAAAATGCATTTTCCATCATTTTTTCTACCCAAAATATTCACCTGCAAAAAATTTCTATCATTCCTGGCAGTCTTGCCGGCACAAAACCCCATTTTGGAATGTAATTGCTAACTGTGACGGAGTAAAAGAGGTCTCCAGGGTGTCCTAAAAATAAAACATCATCTTTATCTTGACGTCGGATCTGCAGTAGCTTGGTCGACGCATCTGTCGAAGGAAAGAGACACGCGTAGCGAGAACTGGGACAATCTGACGAAATATTGCACGTTGAAGGGGCCTGAGACAACACTTGCCGAGCAGGCATGCAGACAAACTAAAAAAAAAATCATTTTTAGTTTAAATTAATAAAAAATATAAACAAAGACGTCTACCGAGTGTTGGTTCGTCGAGTCAATCTGACGAAAACACAAATTCTGAGCAGTGTTTGCTGGACAACAATCCACAATATCTGCATGTTTGGCGAAATCTAGACAATAAATATTCCAGTAATTCATCACAAACTTCGCAAAATGGCCGCCTACTTTTGTTCGAGTCGGTAAACGAGTCGACAAAATGAATGTCGGCGCAATAACCGACGGAAACCGTCGCGAGCGTCAAACATTTGTACCAACGCTCGATGTCGTACAAGGGGCAATCGCCAATGGACAGCAATTGGTCGCCCACGACCAATCCCGCACGTCCGGACGTGGCAGAACCCTTGAAATAAAAAATTTTAACATCAGAAAAAAATTAAAAAACATTCTTTTACTTCCTGAATCGCCGTAACAGAAATGGCGGACCCCGTCTGATATGCTAACAAAGTGGTAAACGGTAACGAAGCGAGAACCAACGCGGCCACGATCGCCAGAGCGATGTTGTGCCACACTCCCGCACAACATATGCGCAGTTGTTGCCACGGAGTCAATTGGCGAATATGGTCCATGGGTAGATCGACAAACGCCGCCGGTATGACGCCCAACAACATGACACCCGAGCCCATGACCCGCACATCTTCCCTGAAAAGAAAAACGAAAAAATAATTCAATTTTTTGAATCAAATTGCGCGAAATCGTTACCGAATGGCGGCCGCTGCATGACCAAACTCATGAAATATGCTGCACAACAGCAGCGTGAGTAAATAATAAATAACTTCGTTTAAAGGTAGATTTACACCTGGAAACTAAGAAACAAATTGAGTTAGAAATTTGCATGTTTTGATGAGTGGCGGCTTACTGCAGGAGCTAGAACTTGGTCGGCCGCATTGGTGTCGCTCCTGAAGGATTTCACGGCCGTCATCGCCAATAAAAAGATGGCGGGAAGCACTAAAACTAAAGCGCAGACTGCGCCCAGTCCGAACCATTTTCCCAACAGTTTTGGCCGCCACGTGCCGATTTTTTGGAATATTCTGTTCAGACTAGTCGTGTACCAGCGTGCATAACCGAACGAAATCGACGTGCCCAAGCGATTTTGCAGCCAAATGTACGGATAATTGTGACAACTCTAAAATAAATGAATAAATAAATGTATGAATTTTCCAACGATTTTTATCGATGAATTACTCTTAAAAAAACATCAAAAAAGTAAATAACTGCCCACACGCCTCCAATAACCACAATTACACCTAACGACAGCATCTATTTATAATTTCCTGCAAAAATATAAACAAAAAAAATAAATATAAATAAATAAACACGGAATAAAAATGTGTCGTACACTTGTATTGATAAATCAAGCACTGCAATTGCGCCCTTTCGAGCCAAACATTCATTTTCTTCAATTTTTACTCCCAATTTATCTCAATTTATCTCGGCATCCTTCCGATGAGTGTGTTTTGGGTTTCGGGATCTAGCTCCGGATCATTATTAGTTCGACTTTTCACCACTAGAGGAAACTCGTCATTGCATCATGAACGGAAGTAGTGTGGTCAATCGAAGCCGAAAATGGCGGTGGAAACGGGCACCACCGGTACGCAAATTGGACAGCCGCATTTAGCCAAGCAGGACCTCGCTGCACTTGTAAGTTTCCAGCAAAAAAGATACACTAATCCACTTCCCAACTTTCTTTCGAGAATATTCTCGGTTTAATCTCCGTTTTCTAACCGATTTGAGCGCAAACGTTTGTCCCATCTGGACGTCGATGACCCGTCGTGGCTTTTCCACACGTTTAACCACTTTTTTCACATTTGCAGAACATTAAAGACCTAAATCCACTCTCCCCCGAAGTCATCAGTCGTCAAGCAACGATTAATATTGGTAAAAACGAAAAGAAATGCAATTTGAGTGCAAATTTTGATTTTTTTTGTTTATCGCAGGTACAATTGGACATGTGGCCCATGGAAAATCGACTGTGGTTAAAGCGATTTCGGGAGTGCAGGTTGATTATACACGACAAACAAAGCGAATTATGAGTAATTAATTAATTTATTGATAGACTGTCAGGTTCAAGAATGAATTAGAGAGAAATATCACGATTAAGTTGGGTTACGCCAATGCTAAGGTGCGTTAGTGTTGATTTTGTGTGTTTTTGGGCTAATTTTTGCTTGATTTCAGATTTATAAATGCGATTACGAGGGATGTCCTCGACCAGGTTGTTATCGGTCGGCGGGCAGCAGCAAAGAAGATATTTTTCCGTGCGATCGATTAAATTGTCCGGGAAAATTTAGACTTTATCGGTTTGTTTTGCGAGGGGTTTTGTTTTGTTGATTGGGTTTTGTTGATTTTTGTTGTTTTGCAGTCATGTTTCGTTCGTTGATTGTCCCGGTCACGATATTCTTATGGCCACCATGTTGAACGGAGCTGCAGTTATGGATGCTGCGCTCTTGTTAATAGCCGGGAATGAATCGTGTCCGCAACCGCAAACTTCCGAACATTTAGCAGCTATTGAGATCATGAAGTTAAAGCATATTCTCATTCTTCAAAATAAAATCGATTTAGTGAAGGAGAGTCAAGCGAAAGAACAATATGAACAGATTTTGAAATTTGTCCAAGGTATATAATCTAATATCAGTTGATTTTTAGGCAAAAATGAAGTATTTTCTGCAATTTTTTGTGTATAAGCTGTATCTTTAGCAAATTCTCGGTCTAAAAACTGTATTTTTAGCAAATTCTCGGTCTAAAAACTGTATTTTTAGCAAATTCTCGGTCTAAAAACTGTATTTTTGCAATTTTTATGACTAAAAAGTGCAATTTTATGGTCTAAAAACTATTTTTTGCAAATTTTTAGACTGAAAACTGTATTTTTTGCAATTTTATGGTCTAAAAACTAGTTTTTGCAATTTTTTAGACTAAAAACTGCAATTTTATGGTCTGAAACTATTTTTTGCAATTTTTTAGACTAAAAACTGCAATTTTATGATCTGAAAGCTATTTTTTGCTATTTTTTAGACTAAAAACTGCAATTTTATGGTCTGAAAGCTATTTTTTTGCAATTTTTTAGACTAAAAACTGCAATTTTATGGTCTGAAAGCTATTTTTTGCAATTTTATGGTCTGAAAGCTATTTTTTGCAATTTTATGGTTTGAAAGCTATTTTTTGCAATTTTTTAGACTGAAAACTGTACTTTTTTGCAATTTTATGGTCTAAAAACTGTATTTATCGTTTAAAAACTGTAGTTTTTGCAATTTTTGTCTAAAATGGATAGTTTTAGACCTTCATTTCGAACTTTTAGCCCTAAAAATGTCAATTTTCTGTATTTTAGGCACCGTAGCGGAAGGCGCGCCTGTCATTCCTATATCTGCTCAACTTAAGTACAACATTGAAGTCATTTGCGAATACATCGTCAAGAAAATCCCCATTCCACTGAGGGATTTCACTTCGGAACCACGACTGATCGGTATGCACAAAAAAAATAATAAAAATAATAAAAACAAACACACAACCAAACATTTATTTCAGTTATTCGTTCGTTCGATGTCAACAAACCTGGTTGCGAAGTAGAAGACTTGAAAGGCGGTGTTGCTGGTGGTAGCATACTTCAAGGAGTGCTCAAAGTGCGTCTTAATTTAACTTGAACGACACAAAATAAATTTGAATAATCTTCGCAGGTTGGCCAGGAAATTGAGGTGCGACCGGGAATCGTCTCTAAAGATCAAGACGGCAAACTGACGTGCAAACCAATTTTCTCTCGGATTGTCTCGCTCTTTGCCGAGCAAAATGACCTCCAATTTGCCGTTCCCGGAGGACTAATAGGCAATTAATTGATTAAATGAAAATGTTTTCATTTATTTAATTAAATTTTTTTTTTTTAGGTGTTGGGACTAAAATTGACCCTACATTGTGCAGAGCTGACCGATTGGTTGGTCAGGTTTTGGGTTCTGTCGGTGCCTTACCAGAGATATTTACCGAATTAGAAATCTCGTATTTCCTACTGCGACGATTGTTGGGTGTTCGTACCGAGGGAGATAAAAAGGGCGCCAAGGTGCAGAAGTTGACGAAAAACGAGGTGCTCATGGTCAATATCGGTTCATTGTCCACCGGAGGACGAGTGTTGGCCGTTAAAGCCGATTTGGCCAAAATTAGTTTGACCAGTCCCGTGTGCACGGAAGTCGGAGAAAAGATTGCACTCAGTCGTCGTGTGGAGAAACATTGGCGGTATTGGGATTGAAATGTTTTTGTTTTAAATGGTTTTTGTTTATAAATGTTTTTGTTTGTTTAGGTTGATCGGATGGGGACAAATTCGTCGCGGAGTGACAATTAAGCCGCTGCCACCTGATAATTAAATTCTTTTTATTTTTTTAAAACAAATTTTCTATGTTAAGGGAAATGAAAGTTAGGTTTATGTCAAGTGTAACATCTGAAATATCAGTTAATAAAGAAATCAAGTGTTTGATTTGTCAAATGATTATGCTTTTATTCGAATTTCTACAACTTTTGGTTTTACAACAATAAAATAAAATCAAGAAGAAACGTCCATTTTTATTTCTATTGTGATTTTTTCTGACGTCATGATACCGGTTTCACTCAGCGCTGCGCAGCGAGCGGCAGCCATTACTTGAAATTTGCTTCGAAGCACGCCTTTTTGACCACCTGAGTAATTGTACGCTTTACTTCTAAGATAAAATGGCTTTACACGTTCCTAAGGCACCGGGGTTCGCCCAGATGTTGAAAGAAGGCTCGAAAGTGAGTTTATTTGTACATGAATCGGTCTAGATTCGCTTATTTCGCATAATATGAGAGAACACGTGTGGAGTAATCGATGTAACAATAAAATTATTTTTTGTAGCACTTTTCGGGGCTTGACGAGGCCGTTTATCGTAATATAGCAGCTTGCAAGGAATTAGCTCAAACTGTTCGATCAGCTTATGGACCGAGAGGTATTTCCGTTAATTAAAAAAGAAAAAAAAACTGAAAAAAAATGTCTTCTTTCTTAGGAATGAACAAAATGGTGATCAATCACATCGAGAAATTATTTGTGACGAACGACGCAGCGACGATTATCAAGGAATTAGACGTAAAGATTGGATGTTTGGATGTGGGAATCGTGCTGGGTGTTAATAGTTTTTAAATCGTGAATAGGTGATTCATCCAGCAGCTAAAATGGTCATATTTGGATCAAATATGCAGGAACACGAAGTTGGAGACGGAACTAATTTCGTCATTATATTTGCGGGTGCCTTGTTGCAATCGGCGGAGGATTTACTAAGAATGGTACATCGTCGTGTCGGAATTGGAAAATTTATATTTTTTATATATTTTCGTTTGAGTGTTTGATATTTTTAGGGTTTAAGTACTGGTTTAAAAACAGGATTTTTAGCAATTTTTTGGTCTAAAACCAGTATTTCTAGCAATATTTTGGTCTAAAATCAGTATTTTTAGTCATTTTATCGTCTAAAACCAGTATTTTTAGCAATAATACGGCTTAAAACCAGTATTTTTAGTAATTTTTGCGTCTAAAATCAGTATTTTTAGTCATTTTATCGTCTAAAACCAGTATTTTTAGCAATTATATGACCTAAAACCAGTATTTTTAGTAATTTTATTGTCTAAAAACAGTATTTTTAGTAATTTTTGCGTCTAAAAACAGTATTTTTAGCCATTTTTGCGTCTAAAAACAGTATGTTTAGCAATTTTTGTTTGGTTATTTTAATATTTTAGGGTTTAAGTCCTGGCGAAGTGGCTGATGGGTACGAGATGGCTTTGAAGAAAGCGTTGGAAATTTTACCGAGTGAGATTTTTAATTTGATTAAAATATACTAAATAGTAATAAAATAAAAAATAAAAATTAATTTCTAGCTTTGACTTGCTACGAGGTGAAACGAATGGTCGAAAGCGAAGTAGCCAAGGGAATTCACGCTGTTGTTATGAGCAAACAGTACGGAATTGAAGATTTCTTGGCTCCACTGATAACACACGCGTGTGGTATGGAAATTCACTTTAATTTTTCATTAATTCATACATTTCATAATAATATTTATATTATATTTATATTAGTTTCGATCTTACCGAAAAAAGGATTTTTCAATGTGGACAACGTTCGTGTTTGTAAGATTCTGGTGAGGAAATCGACGAAAACTCAAAATGAATCCAATATTCACATTTTTCTTTAATGTTCTCAGGGTGCTGGTGTTCTGAAGAGCGAAGTTGTGTCCGGGATGGTTTTCAAGCGCGAAGTTGAAGGCGAAATGCAAAAAGTTGCAAAAGCCAAGGTCGCGATTTATTCGTGCGCTGTGGACAGTTTACAAACCGAAACGAAGGGCACTGTTTTAATCCACACCGCTCAAGAACTGTTGACCTACAGTAAAGGAGAAGAGAATATCTTAGAACAAGTAAAAATATTTTTAAAAAAAATTAAAATTAATATTTTTTTAAAAAAAATTAAAATTAATATTTTTTTAAAAAAAATTAAAATTAATATTTTTTTAAAAAAAATTAAAATTAATATTTTTTTAAAAAAAATTAAAATTAATATTTTTTAAAAAAAAATAAAATTAATATTTTTTTAAAAAAATTAAATTTTTTATTTTTTAGCAAATTAAAGGTTTATCCGAATCTGGATGCACGGTCGTCGTGTCCGGCGGAAAGTTTGGCGAAATGGCGATGCATTTTTTGAATAAATACAAAATAATGGCAGTTCGAGTGATGTCTAAATTCGATCTGCGCCGTCTGTGCAAGACCGTGGGCGGAACCGTGTTGCCTAAATTGGTAAAAATAGATTAAAAAATTGTTATATTTGTATTAATTGAATTTGTAACGTTGCAGTTGCCTCCCACGCCGGAAGAGATGGGGTACTGCGACCAGGTTTACGTCGATGAAGTCGGCGACACGGCAATTGTCGTTTTCAAACAAGGTATTTTGTAAGTTTGGTTTAATTTTGTGTTTATTTCTCACGTTTTTAATTGCAGATAAGGACGATTCTCGTATCTCCACCGTTGTTATTCGTGGATCGACCGACAATCTAATGGACGACATCGAAAGAGCCGTTAACGATGGAGTTAATACGTTTAAGGCTTTGAATCGAGTAAATTAAATTGATTTTTTTTGAAAATTTGGATTTGGATTTGAATTTTTGGTTGATTTTAGGATGGTCGGTTGGTTCCTGGAGCCGGTGCTTGTGAAATCGAGCTGGCAAAACAAATCAGCACGTTCGGAGAAGTAAACAACGTGTTTTTGATTAATTTTTTTGATTAAATTTAATTTAAAATTGTGTAGACTTGTCCAGGGTTGGAGCAGTATGCGATTAAAAGCTTCGCGACTGCTTTGGAGATGTTACCGAAAACGTTAGCTGAGAATGCGGGGTTGAAGGTTCGAATTTTTAAGTTTTTTGAGGAAAAAATGGGATTTTATTTTTTAATTTTGTTGCAGACAACGGAAATGTTATCGAAATTGTACGCGATGCACAATGAAGGAAAAGGAAATTATGGAGTCGATATCGAGGTATGTTTTTTCGTTATTATTATTATTTTTAATTTAAATTTTCCTGGTATGCGTAGGACGAAACGACAATGGTTAAGGATGTGACGGAAGACGATATTTATGACCTTTATCTGGGTAAACATTGGGGTATGAAATATGCGACTTCGGCGGCTTGTACCATCTTAAAAGTTGATCAGGTAAAGGTTATTTTTTTTAATTCATCACTACTTTCGTTTACATTGACTATTTCTAACAGATAATTATGGCTAAACCAGCCGGTGGGCCTAAAGTCAGAGAAAACCCCAACAAAGACGACGACTAACTACTAAAATATTAATTTTTGCACATTTTTCTTTTTTTTTTCTTTTCTACTTGTCGGTGCGCCAACTGAATGAAATAAAAGTGTCTTGCTTCGTAAATAACATTTAAAATAAATGCCTCGTTATTTCTAACAACTGTTAAAAGGAACAAGCAGGTGTTTTATGACACAAAATACGTCGGTAAAATCAAAGATGGCGCACTCTTTAGAATTGAATTGAATTACTTAACAAAACCGACGTCAGATGGCGTGATTTTTTTTTTGCCAACATGTGCAATACCATGTGTCTCCGGCAATTTAGTTTTATTTCGACTTTGAACATAGACCGTAGATAATCCTCAGACACTTTAGTGCTATTTTCGTACTCAAAAGTTCAAAATGAACCTACAAATCAACAGACGATTACTCGCAATCAAAGCTCATTATTTTTTCTTTTTTGCCGGTAAGTGCCGCCATTTTTATTTATTTATCTTTTTAAAATTAAAATAAATTTGTTTATTTATTTCAGCCATTAGCTGTTTGATGCCATTCCTGCCCGTCTACGTCCAAAAACTCGGCCTGAGCAAATCATCTCTGTCCATTATCTATTTTATAATGCCTTTATCCACCATCATTGCCAAACCACTGTGCGGCAACTTGGCCGACTGGCTCCGCCGCCATAAATCAGTATTCGTGTGCAACCTCATCCTCATGTCGATATCATACTTCGGAATTTCATTCGTGCCTAATCTCAACCCAATCACGCACCAATTCAACGCCACCGTCACATGCGCGTCGAATTACACGAGTTTCCTATGTCCGACGAACCCGACCGACTGCAAAACCGACGCCATTTTCTGCGATTTAAACTCCCCCGCCAACCAAACCGACATCTTCGAACAAATACTCGACACCTGCACGAATTTATCGAACAAATCCACAAACTTCCGATGCAATTCCACAATTTCCTGCCACCTAACGTGCGAAGACGACACGAAAATGTCCTATTTCCTCCTCTACACCTGCATGATCATCAGCTCGATGGCGACGGGCGTCGCAATCTCATTGGCCGACACAATCGCATTCCATCAATCCACCCAAGAGAACGTCGACTACGGCATTTCCCGACTGTGGGGTTCGGTCGGCTGGGGTCTGATGGCCATCGTCGCCGGCTACGTCTACACAGTCACCAATTTCGGACAAGTCAAGGCCGGCCTTAGTCCGGTTTTCTATTTATTTCTAGCATTTTGTTTGGTCGACATTTGCATTAGCACGCAATTGCGCATCGTCGATCTTCCGAAACCGAAGCATATGTTGAAAAATCTGTCCGGGGTTGTCTGCCAACCCTTTTTTATCGTGTTTACGATCTCGGTTTTCGTCATGGGGGTGTTGACGGGCGCTTTGTGGACGTTTGAAATGGTGTACGTGGACGAATTGGGCGGCGACGCGTTGCTCTTCGGGTGCATAATGGGCGTGCAATGTTTCCTGGGCGAAATTCCTATGTTTATATTCGCGGATAAGTTGTTGAAGAAGATCGGACACATTCAGGCGATGCCTGTGTGCATCGGTTGTTTCGCATTCCGGTATGTTTGCTATTCGTTCTTGCAGAATCCTTGGTTTATCTTGCCGTTGGAGTTGATCAATGGGATCACGTTCGGGTTGTTCTTTGCTGCGGTTGTGTCGTTCGCGTGTGGTAATGCGCCGCCTGGAATGAGTGCCACGATGCAGGGCATCGAGCAAGGAGTTTTTGAAGGGTTTGGTGAGTTTTGTGTTGGGAGAAAATTTACTTTATTAATTTTGGTTTTTTTTTTTAGGGTTGGGGTTTGGGAATTTAATTAGTGGACAAGTGTATGCGCTCGTAGGAGGACGTGCCATGTATTTATATTTCGGGATTGCGGCCGGGTGTTTTGTTTTGGTTTATGAAGTGGTTGTTTGTTTGGTTAAGAGAGTGAATCCGAATTTGAATAATACTCCAAAGGTGATTTTATTTTTATATAAATGTATAAATATTATTAATGTTTTCATTTTTTTATTTTAGAAAGGTCCGGCGGAGGAACACGAATTAAAAACCGTCTCGCAGCCATTAAATACTTGATAATAGATGAATATATTTTTTTTTTGTACATAAATATTTTGTAAAGATTATTTTATCACCTTTGTATGTATACAATTTGCGGAGCAAAGTTTTGTTGAATAAATAAAACGTGTGTTAAATTAGGTGTTTTTATGGTCAATAAATGTTACGAATGAAACGGTGGTTGGTTCGCGACGAGAGCGCCGTAGTGGAATAAAATGAAGAATGGACGATTATTGATAAAATAAGTGTGTTTAAATTTGTGGTGGCATTTATTAATCGTAAAGAAAGATTAACTGGTGTAAATTCTGGAGGAATTTATGCCCGGTATTAATTTTTAGGTTGAAAAGTGGCGTGGATATCATATCGGGCATTCCACTATAGAGAAACTTGGTAACCGATCAATGCTCAGTTGCTCATGCGCACATAACCTAAAAATAAAGCGAACATGAAATCGATAGTTTCTCTTCTGTTTTTTCCCAATTAAAAATCCAGTCACTAATTAACGATCTGAAATTACAATTTGCATTTTTTTTCCTTTTTAAATTAAAATAAAAAATGTATAAAACCTTAATTTTAATTTTTTTTTTAATTTTTTTAATTTTTTCAAATTAGCTCCCGTTATCCTGTTGGCAAAGTCACGAGTTAATCAAACTTTATTGCTCAATTTTTCAGCGATGAACGAGCGAGTGACATGCAATAAACATATTTCAAATTCCGCCACTGGAGGGCGTGGGAAGCGTGAAAAATACAAAACAAGTATTTCATTCCTCCAAGATGGTGCTGACGAATTTAAAGGCACCGGGTACCTTCCCGCCCTCGAATAAAACGGAAATAGAAGGCATCAAGCTGAAGTGGCAATTCCACTGTCCTCTCCAGGCAAATTACTTTATGAGTCAGAATTAAGGCGAGCAGCGCGGGTCTATGGTGGCAACAGCGGCACAGCGCTACAGCGCATCGGCAATTGGCAATTCGCGCGACTGCGTTATTGCGGCGCTATTAATGAAGAACACGACCGACGCTTTTTAACCGAATCGATTCACAATTAGGTACGTTTCGATTTCATTACTTGTTTGCTTAAGCCATTTAGCCTTGAATTATAATTATAGTCTAAACGGGGCCGCGATTCGCGAATTTTGAAGAAATTTTTTAAAAAAAATTAAAATTTCGACAAAAAAATTCAGATTTTAAGAAAATTTTTAAAAAAAAATTAAATTTTGACGAAAAAATTCAGATTTTGACAAAAATAATTCAGATTTTTCGTTTTAATTATGAAAAAGTTAATTTTTATTTGTTATTTCAATTTATGGACATAAATTCGACGTTTTACGACGGGTTGTTTTATGAATTTATGTTAACAAGGCATAAAAATTTGATGTGGTTTAATATATCGACAAAAAATAAATAAATACTAAAATTGATGAATAAATTCCAAGAAATTTCTCAAAAACAGAAAAAAAAAGTCGAATAAAAATCGGAACATTGCATAAAAGCGCTGCAAAATGCGTATAAAACGCTTAAAACGACAATTTTTACGACCTCGTTTTACAACTCTTTTAATTCGCAGCTAATTAAATTCTTTTTTCAATTTCAATGCATTTGTTGTATGACGTCACTTTAGGTTGATAAAGTTTGTTGGTTTGTCTTTTTCCTGTCTAGATTGATCGTTTGCGAGCGAAAAGATTCTATTAAGGACCTCCCCGAATTGGAGGTGGAATAAACTGCGCCATTCGTCGCCGAGTGCCGCGCCGTGCCGGAGTCGAGGACGGCGATCGAGTGACGGATGAAAATTCGCACGCAGACGGCGTCTAACGTGTGATCACGGTCACGAGGTAATACGTAATTGCTTTAACGATAATTTCAATGTGTTTAGTCATCACGTTGTGTCGTTTTTCAATGAGATTTACTATTTACTATCACAATCGCGATAAAAAATGAATTTTTTCGGAAAAAACTTTCAGTTATAGAAAGAAAAATCTTTATTTATCAAATTATTTATTTCACTCGTACGTTTGCATCAGGTGCATTATGGGATTTAAATTACTATCGGCCATTTGTAATCCGAATTTAGGCTTAAATTTGCTGTATTGAGCTGTGATTGGGTGATTATTTGATTTTGAACCAATCGCATGACAAAACGTTGGACACGTGATGTGTGGAAAATTGGAAGGATTTATTTTCCGATTTTGTGTCCGTGACATTTCGCTTTATCTTAAACGTGGCGAAGTTTCCACTCGACCGATGCAATTTGTCCGAGTTTGGTGCGAAATGGAAACTCGAGATGAATGGGTTATGTTTGCATCTGTCGCGGACATTGCTCGGCCTTTGTTTTTCGGTTGAATTTGCACATTAGCGCGCGAATTGTGGGAAAATGGCTGGAAAATGCACGATTGTTGTTGTATTGTTGGAGAAATTCAAAATGGCGGGTTGGGATGGCGGAATTGAACAATTGACCCCGACTGTTGGCAAATAAAGAAAAGTGATCGTTACGAGCCGTAATCAATATCCGATACACACCAAGGTTAAATTGAACGAGGAATGCGCAACAATGGCGCAGTGTAATGCGAGATTAAAGAATGAAGGCGATGGAAATGGAATTATTTTGAATTCTTAGAAATTAAAAAAAGAAATTTTTTGAATTCTTTAGAATAAAATAAATAAAATGAAATTTATTTCGTTTTTTTTAAATTCGATTTTGGGGATTTATTGACAATACAGTTTGGCGTTATGGAAAGAATTATTGATGATTGTATGAAATATTTATGTGATATACTAGTTTCCATGGCAACGTAGACAGGGACTTGGTTTGTTATTCGGCGGTGCGTGACGACTCGCAGTTGAAAGAAAAACAAAGCGAGGAAGAAAGAGATACATGAATACATAAGTTTGGGATTAAAGTTGGCCAATTTGAGATTTTGAAAAGAGAAATGTTTGAAAAAAAGAAGAAAAAAAAGCAAATATAGTAGTGTGAGAATTGAACGAGTGAAGCGGAAATTCGGTTCGTTGCGGTTTTCACGCTGCATTTGATTCTCTCGTAATGAAATTTCAATTCAGAGCTTCACTCGATATTGAATCCATATTTTTAAAGCCGAAATATATATATAAAAAAATTCATGTTTCTTTAAAATTTATTTCACGATAAAAATCAAATTTTAAAATACTTAAAAATTTTAATTTCTTTTCCGGCCCGAAACTGCCGTCGCCATCTTGAACTGATGTAAATAAAATACTCAAAGACGACGATAGTGGAGCATTTGAATTGCAAAATTTAGATAAGAAAATTGATTTTCTATTTATTTTTTTATTTTTTTCTTTTCTTTTACGAATTCGATTATCTTTCGTCTCCAGACTCCACAGAATTAAAAAAAAACAAAAATAAATATACTTTAAATAAATAAATCGTCACTAGATGTCAATTTATTGCGGCAGTGCCACCTAGTGGTAATTCTAATTAGTCGGATTAATTTGACATGGAAACATATTAATCTGAATTGAGAAGATTAGACCTTTATTCGCGGAACTTTGAAGGTTAAACTCACGTGACATTCAAACGAGTTTTATTTCTGTTTGGTTAGGGAAGCGAACACAAAACAAAACTCCGGTACGAACCGGAAATCGAATTTGTTTACCTCCGATTCGATGTTTGCATTTTTCCAACCATTTTCAACGCAACTTTCGAAACGAAACTCAACCGTCGTTCAAACTTTAAGCAGCGGAATTTTTTCTTAGCCGGAATTAACATTTCTTGCAGTTGTGAGCACTTGGTTACCATGACAACCAAATGTTACGTGCACGCGCTCGTTCCATTCGTGTCATTTGTCGTGAAAATCTCTTACGGTTAAGTGAACGACTCTTTTGCATCCGATCCGGACAAACTCGTTTTTAAATTGAATTAGCAGTTTTTTCTTGTTGTTTCGATATTTTCTCGGCTAATTTCTGGCTAATTCGGGTCATGTTTTCAGCCATTTTTTTTGTTTGGAGATTTTTCCCGCCAAGGCTCGCGAGCGAGCCAATTCGGAGCATGGACGAGAGCACGGAAAGTGCCCGCTTACACTCGTCGCTGTCTCGGCTTCCCTGCGCTGCCGATCACCGTCAAGTAACGAGCCCGAAATCTCTCGCTTCGCACGCCGCAGCTGCTGTCGCTGCGTCGGTACCTTTAATGAGACTTTGCGGTAAAATAATATTTTTGCGTTTTTCATCGTTTTTCGTATTTTTTATTTTAAATTTTTTTTTTTAGAATCTCTTCATGATCGAAGTTCTGAATTACTGCAGGTTAAAATAAATCGATATGTGAGTTTTTTATTTTTTTTTTATAATTTTTTTTTATTATAATTTTTTATATTTTTTTGTTTTTGGTAGTTGGAAACGGTGACTTCTTCTTTTGCATGTTGTTTGCTGTTGGTGTCGGATGACGATGGATTTTTTTCGTGCCAGGTATATGTTTTTCTTGGTTTGGTTGGTGGGGGGTGGGGTGGGGGGGGGGGGGGGGAATTGTCATTAGTAATTGAAAGGCCAAAGATTTGCTTTGTTTACAGGTAATTGGAACCCACAGACTGAAGGATGAAATTAAATTCACGGTAAGTAGTTTTGAATCTTTTGAATCCTTTTGAAGAGATGGGAATATTTCGTTTGTTGGATTTAAGCATCTGGTTTCTTGAATGATTTTTTTTTTTAAATTTGGGAAATCAATAATGTCATTTGAAATGAATGTGTAATTTGGTTTACTTGCACGTGTTTCTTAGATTTGTTGGATTGGCCAGATGCATTAAATTGCTCCATATTTGAGCTGATCTAAGAAAATGATTTTTTTTACGTGAAAATTCAATTTTTTAGAGTGAAAATTCAATTTTTTTACGTGAAAATTTAATTTTTTTGAGTGAAAATTCAATTTTTTTACTTGAAAATTCAATTTTTTTACTTGAAAATTTAATTTTTTTACTTGAAAATTCAATTTTTTGAGTGAAAATTCAAGTTTTTACGTGAAAATTCAATTTTTGAGTAAAAATTTCAATTTTTTGAATAAAATTTAATTTTTTAGAGTAAAAATTTAATTTTTTTGGGTGATTATTTAATTTTTTTGAGTGATTATTCAATTTTTTGGAGAAAAATCAATTTTTTAGTGAAAACTCAATTTTCCGAGCGAAAACTCAAAGATTCAGCTCAAAACTCAAAATTACAACTCAAAACTCAAAATTACAACTCAAAACTCAAAATTACAACTCAAAACTCAAAATTACAACTCAAAACTCAAAATTACAACTCAAAACTCAAAATTACAACTCAAAACTCAAAATTACAACTCAAAACTCAAAATTACAACTCAAAACTCAAAATTACAACTCAAAACTCAAAATTACAACTCAAAACTACAACTCAAAACTACAACTCAAAACTACAACTCAAAACTACAACTCAAAACTACAACTCAAAACTACAACTCAAAACTACAACTCAAAACTACAACTCAAAACTACAACTCAAAACTACAACTTAAAACTACAACTCAAAACTTAAAACTACAACTCAAAACTCAAAACTCCAACCCAAAAACAAAAAGCATTAGTCAAAGTGCACATTTTACATTTTTTTATGCAAAGCCTCAAATCCCATGTTTTACAAAGAACACTAAGATAAATAATCTCTAAAAATGGCTGCAAAAAGCACTTAAGTTTATCTATTTTTATTTACCCGACAGACTGAAAGCACATGCTTGAGAGAGCTGCTCAAGGCGAAAGCAAACAACTACATGACCGAAACTAATTTCACACAGGTAAAGAAGCGCGAAGAATTTATTCTCTCAAAAAAGCGGTTTGATGCCCATTCGGTTTCTATGGCTAAAGATTATTATTATTGCGCCCATTATCAGTTCTTTGCTCCACCTGTTCGTAAGTAAACATTTCTACCTTTTCGCAACACATTGACGTCACGCTTTGCTCGCAGTTTGGTTTCTCGTCGTCATGGAAACGAGTTGCATTAATAACGTATAAACTGTTGATGCTCGTGTAAATGCGATTGATCCGCGGCTTAATAAATCACGTGCCTCATCAAATGATGAAACGATGCAAGATTAATGAGTTGTTATCTTCTTTTTCTCTTGTTTTCACGCGAATAGAATCAATTGGCCACTTTGAGCGACAAATTAGGAGAATTTCGCATCAAGAATCTTTTAGCCGTCGCCATTTTGGCTCCTAATGTTCCCGAGCGAACAGTCATAGTAGCGTGCGCATTTAATAAAAAACAAAACAAACGGTAATTGTTTTCTCCCCATTTTGTTTGTTTTCATGCTTTTTTGCCGCCATTTTGTTTATTTTTTATTTTTTTTTAAACTGTTTGTTTAGACGGTTTTGCCGCCATTTTGTTTATTTTTATTTTTGAATTGTGTTTGTTTTGCTTTTGTTTGATTACTTTTGTTGAAGAAATATTTTTAGTTTGTTTATTTCTTTTTAATTTAATTTTTTTTTAGCTTTACCGAAACGGACGTGAGTGTTGTTGTCGAATGTTTTCGTTACACGCGGAGTATTTTGTTGAATACATTAGCATTTGAGGAGGAACGACGTCTCAAAATCCAATGTCAGGTACAGCTGTTATTTGCGAAATTGCGCTGCAAATTGAATTTTTATAAGTGCAGTTTAAGTAATTGGTTTGCTTGAAATTGAATTGAATTTTTTTATCTTTCGTGTTGTTTTCAGTCGCTTTTGACGGTTGCCAAAAATTTATTCAGACATTTAGGTACGCAGATTAAATTTCTATTAATTTTTTAATTTAAAATTTTTTTTTTGTATAAAAATCCAGATGACGTCACAGTTCTTTTACAAGAGATCATGGCGGAAGCTAGACATTTAACTAAAGCGGAAAGGTATAAAAAAAATTATTTTTAGTTTAAAATTATAATTTTTTTTCTTTAGATGTTCGTTATTTCTATTGGACGAAGAACATCACGAGCTTGTGGCAAAAGTATTCGACGGGCAAGTGCCTGAACACGCTCAGGGACACGAAGTGAATAACAGATTGTGCTAATTGCGGCTGTGGTCATAAATTTATTAATTTTTATAATTTTTTTGTTAAAATAACAGAATGGAACCCTGGAAATGCGCATGCCTGTTGGCCAGGGTATCGCGGGTCACGTTGCAATGACTGGTGAATTGCTCAACATTCACGACGCGTATTCGCATCCTTTATTCTACAGGGAAATGGATAAAACCACCGGATTTAGAACGAGGTAAACGAGTCAATTAAATGTGTCGCAGCTGTTGCTTTTAATTGGTTAATTTTTAATTTTTTTTTTTTTTTTTTTTTTTTTTTTTGGATAGAAATATTTTGTGTTTCCCCATTCGAGGAGAGAACTGTAATTTGAGCAGTCGGTTGTTAAAAAAATAAGAGCGTTTGTTGACTAATTTTTTTTTTTTTTTTTTTTGTGTTCAATTATCTGTGTTTGCAGGTGTTATCGGGATTGCGGAGTTGTGCAACAAAGTGAATGGCTTATCGTTTACAACTTTCGACGAGGAAATTGCCATGGCATTTTCTGTTTACTGTGGCATCAGTATAATGCATGTAAGGCGGATTTTGAATTAAATTTAATTGGGAAATTTAATTGTGAAATTTTTTTGTTTTAATTTTTAGTCTCTTATGTGGAAGAAAGTTCGTGATGCACATAATAGAAGCAAATTGTCCAACGAGTTGATGATGTACCACATGCAGGTTGATTGATTAACTTTGATTGATTTTTTTTTATTTTTTACATCGATTTTTGGTTTTTTAATCGATTTTTTGGTTTTTTAATCGATATTTTGATTTTTTACATCGATTTTTTTATTTTTTACATCGATTTTTGGTTTTTTTAACCGATTTTTTGGTTTTTAATGGATTTTTTGATCTTTTCATTCATTTTTTTGATTTTTTTAAATCGATTTTTGATTTTTTTAAATCGATTTTTGATTTTTTTAAATTGATTTTTGATTTTTTTAGATCGATTTTTGTTTTTTTCAATGATTTTGGTTTTTTTCAATCGATTTTTGGATTTTTTTATAGTTCTTTTTTGATTTTTTTGATTTTTATTGATTTTTATTGATTTTTTGGATGTTTTTGTCGATTTTTTTTGTATTTTTGTTGATTTTTAAAATTGATTTTTGATTTTTCGACGCAGGTTTCACCGGAAGAAGTAAAATCGTTGGCAAAGTCGAGAATTCCGTCGCCGAGCGACTACGATTCCGAGTTGTGCCAGTTTTCTTTCTTCCCGCGGAAGGTGGTGGACCGCGACACGCCACTGGTATACGGAAGGAGCCGTTAGATGTGTGGGAGAGAGAGGGCGAATAAACTTGACTTCCTGCCAACAGGTGGTGATCAGCATGGCCGAAGAGCTGGGATTTCTCACTCGGTGGAGGATTCGACACGACACTTTTGCCAGGTTATCATGCAATTAGGTGTGTGAAGCGGTAGCTGAGCGTTTGGACATGAACATCTGAAAGTTGTCTGTTTACAGGTTCGTGCTCATGGTGAAGAAGGGCTACCGCGATCCGCCTTACCACAACTGGCTACACGCTTTCTCAGTGGCTCACTTCAGCTACCTGACTATCAAGAATTTCGACTTGATCAACGAAGGACATCTGACGTGAGAAATTTAAACAAACAATTTAAAAATCACGTTTTGTTTAATTTAATTCGCCATTTTTATTTTGTTAAAGGTCTTTGGAGTGTTTGGCATTGTTTATTGCTTGTTTATGCCACGATTTGGATCACAGGGGAACTACGAGTTCGTTCCAAGTGGAATCGGTAACGAATTAATGGATTTTTGGTTGTTTTTTGGGTTTATTTTGGATTTTTTTGGTTTAGAAATCAGTTTTGGCCGCTCTTTACAGTTCAGAAGGTTCCGTAATGGAGGTTTGTGCTTTGTTTGATTTATATTTGATTTATTTGATTTATTTTTGTTCTATTTGTTCTAGAGACATCATTTTGCTCAAGCTATGTGCATATTAAATACGGAAGGTTGTAATGTTTTCGAAAATTTGACCAGAAAAGTAAGCAAAGCTGAAATTGCCGAAGTCGGGTGACAATTTGGTTGATTTTTTGAAGGAGTACACCAAGATTTTGGACTTAATTCGTGATTTGATACTGGCCACCGATTTGGCGCATCACTTACGAGCGCTCAACGAACTCAAGGAAATGGCCGATTGTAATTAAACCTCCCTAAAAAATTTGATTTAAAATAATTAAAACATTGTTTCAGCCGGATTTGAAGGCGAAAATGTGAAACATCACAATTTATTAATGTGTTTGCTGGTGACGGCGAGTGATCTTTCGGATCAAACGAAGGATTTTCGCTCCGCCAAGAAAATCGCGGTAAATATGCCAACATGGCGCCGATCGCCCCGATTAAAAGCGAATTTTGGTCAACAGGAACTCGTGTACAGGGAATTTTTTTCACAAGGGGACTTGGAGAAAGCCATGGGCCACAAACCGAGTCAGATGATGGACCGGGAAAAAGCGTCCATTCCCGAGCTGCAAATCAGTTTCATTTCGCACATCGCATTACCCGTTTATCAGTGAGTTTGTTTCGTGCGCAATAAATTTAAATTTGGGTTAATTTTGTTGGGGTAGGATTTTAGCCAAAGTGTTTCCGGCCGCCCAAGTGACCGTGGAAGCGGTGGAAGGCAACTTGGAGTACTGGCAACGGCTGTCCGATCTGTACAAACGTCGCGACAGGAGCACCATCAGGTCGTCTTTAGACATTTTCGACGACGCCGAGCTCGAGAGAGAAGTTTTTGCCGGCTCCAAGAGCGGAAATTGAGTAATTTAGTCGAAATATTTGCTGTTTGTTAAGAAAAAAAACATCCTCACGGCCTTACATTGCATCGACATAATATATGCGCATATAATTAACTAATAAATATCAGAATGTTGTATAAATGCAGAGATATTTTCTAATTATAACGTTTTTTCCGTTAGATTTTCGCTCGTTTAAATAAATCGGTTCGAATTTCTAGAAACCCTCGTGTATACGATAATGTAGTTGGAATTCCTTTGACTTTACAATAATTCGTTGATAGTTTTCAGCAATAATGTGTGTTATTATAGCATTTTCATTCTTTATTGTCAAAGAATGGAGGTTGAGGGTGATTGATGTATCAGAGACAGAGAGAATTGAGGAAAATCAAATAAAATAAATGATTAAAACACAAAATATTTTTATTTTATCGCCATTTGTTAGTTTTTCTGGCTTGCAAAACTAAGCAGCTTTGATTATGCGCATGATTAATTGTTAGCAAGGCATTTACTTGGTAAGTACAGTATTTTTAAGTTAATTTTGTCATGATTTTAATAAAAATTCTTTGCATTAAAATGTACATGGAGATCAACATTCAATTCAGCGGTTTAAATTCCATTTTTATCCTCGATTGTTTTTACACGGACTTTTCTTGTTTTTAACTAGCTGGAAAGTCGTTTTTCTGATCAAATTTGCTCGTGTTGTTTTTGACCATGTAAATAAAATAAGAAAGAGCTTTATTCTCTTCAACCGGAAGGGATTTAAAATGCCGCATTAACGTCTGAAATTTAATTAATTCAATTAATTAAGAAAAACAACAACAACAAAAAAATGCAAATTACATCAGCAAGTTGCGCTTTGTTGAGACCGGGTCTTGTTTGCACTTTGTAATGTCGTTTGTAACGTCTCAGCGTATTCACCTGCAGTTGAAACAAATCGACCTTCAAAAGAAAAAAAAAATAAATGAAAATTTCGTAATAAATTAATTAAATTACTTCGGGCATGTCCACATCTTGATCGTTGGATCCCGTGTCGTCGTCGCTATCTTTTCGTTTACGTTTCGCCCGCACGCTTTGAATGACGCTTTTGTGATAGTCGCAAATATAAATATGTCGGGCCTAAACACATAATTAATTAAGTAAAGTGGAAACGAAACGTTTGCGACGTACATTTTGATCGATATTCAACTTGAGTTTCCTCTGCGCAACTGTTTTCTGTATTCGTTTGCTGTAGCTGGCATTGCCAGCGAGTCGCGAGCATCGTTCTCGCTCTTCCACCAAGCAGCAGATTTGATCGTGGCTGCCCCGGCTGTCGTCCTCGGTCGTGAAACCGTTCACGCTCATGTTACCTACATACAAACGCAACTTTTGCTTCAATTATGCAGGAAAAAAGAGTCAAAATAGGATAAATAAGCCGTTGAAAGGTAAACAAGCGGCGGTTCGATGCGTTTTTCGTGGGATTAATTGATTAAACGATGCCCGGACGGGTTTACCTGCGGTTGATTGTGGGGTTTTCTAGTTGGATGAAGATCACGGACAATATCGCCGAATATGTACACCGCTGACCATAGTTTACTAGCGCGAGACTCAGACTCGCATCGCGGAATGGCCGCCTGTCAGATGAGAGTGTCTCATGTCAGAGGTCGGGCGGCTGTGATTGGTCGAATTGGTGGTCGTCGATGCACGATCCCTTTAAAAGTTTAAATAATTTAAAATTCGCGTTGATTTCGCTCAAAGTGTTTGCGATTTTCCGGTTTCTCACTTTGGGTATCGACAGCGCGCTCGCGACTGGAAAGGAAACGTGAATTATTTTGCGAAAAAGCGAACATTACACCCGCCATACTTTCCCGCGCTACGGCCATGTGATTAGGAGGGCGCCTCCAGATTGGCTGTTCTGTTTCGTGTTACTCATACCTATTGCACATTACGCCAATTTGTATTGGTTAGTTTTTGCGCTCAATCTGAAATGGGCCAATGGGATCGCGGAATTCCTTATGTGGCATCGAACATTGCCGCTTGCTTTTCCCCGTTGCCCCGCACGTCCCTGCTTGTATTAAGCTGTGAATCCCTATCCTTCGTTCTTCTATCTTCAACACGCAGTAGATAGGTAAGTTAAATTTTGAATTTCTCCCATACCGCGATACCGATTTCGAAAATAATATTTTCCATCGCAGAACACACTCTAAAAAAGACTTTGTCTATCTTCGAAAATTAGTTGCTTTTGTGTCAAAATAGTTAGAGCGTATGTTGTGTGACTGGTGGCCTCGCCGTATAGGCCGTTACAAAGAAATGGCAGCCATGGATTTCAAATGGGAGCCGTTCCGTCTTCGTGATTTTTACTCGTGGCGGCCAAACCGACCACTGATTTCACTTGAAACCGTCGCGCAAAAATACTCTAGGCCGAAACGAATTTTTTCCGAACAAGAACGGCATTTTTCGCTCTTTGTATCGACTAGTTAAGCGGCTTTGAAAATGGGTCTCCTTTGTTGCATTGAAAGCCTATGGCGTCAGCTATGGCTGTGGCTATTGAGATTTGCCATTGCATTCTAACGTATAGGCCTTTCTAGCCATACAAAGCGGCACTGGGCATGGAATAACTTGGATCTCGCGATTGTACGCATGATACTCGAGTGCGGCACAAAAATGAGTTTGGTTCGGGTGTTTAAGAGGGAGTTTCATTCATCAGACGGGAAATTGGCGTCGTTGAGAAATTTCTGACGATGTTGTTTTTCGGATTGATAATGCACGTCTGAGTAGGCGCTGGCGACTGTAATGGCCGTAGATACGAACTCGTACGCAGTGCTGGGAGCCGCTCTTTGCCGACTTGGATGTGCTGCGGATTCGGCTAATTCGGCTCGATTTCGCTCGCTTTTATTTTACAAATGGCTGAAATAAATTTCTCGATTTTCTTATTCAGTATGGCGGTTTGGATAGAGGTCAAACCAAGGATTTTTGTAAATGGAAGCCAATGGACTTAGCTTTCAGATTAATTTTTAGCTGCCATTATATTTGCCCATATCAAATGTTTTGATTTGTTTTTTAATTATATTTTGATTTTGATTTTTTTTTTTTTTTTTTAGTTTTTTGTTTTTGTTTGGGGTAAATTATTTCATTTTTTTTTTTTTAAATTTTTTTTTTAGATTAATTTTTATCATCTGACGAGTTTATTCCAGAGATGGGCAAGAAAGATTCAAAGCCACGCGGTCGGATGTCTGCATATGCATTTTTTGTGCAGACTTGCAGAGAAGAACACAAAAAGAAACACCCGAGCGAAACCGTTGTATTTTCCGAGTTTTCCAAGAAATGTGCTGAAAGATGGAAGGTAATTAAATAATTAAATTAAATTAAATAAATTTTTATTTAAATTAATTAATTTTTTTTTTTAAAAGACCATGAGCGACAAAGAGAAGAAACGTTTTCATGATATGGCCGAGAAAGACAAAAAGCGATACGAACAAGAAATGGCCAACTACAAACCACCAAAGGGTGAAAAGGGGAAAGGCAAGAAGCGTAAACGCAGCAAGGATCCCAACGCCCCCAAAAGATCATTGTAAGTGCACCAAATCCGATTAATTTAAATTTAAAAAAAAAAATTAAAATTTTTAAAATTTAAAAATTTTTATTTCACGGATTAAATTCATGAATAAATTGCAGGTCGGCATTTTTCTGGTTCTGTCAAGAGGAACGGCCGAAAGTGAAGGAAACAAACACCGATCTGACCGTTGGAGAGATCGCTAAAGAGTTGGGCAAACGATGGAACGAAGTCGGAGAGGAACTGAAGAGCAAATACGAGAAAATGGCAGCCAAGGATAAAGCTCGTTACGACAAGGCGAGAAATTTAATTTAATTTAATAAAAAAAATTAATTTTTAATGATTTTGTAGGAAATCGAGGCGTACAAAGGTAAAAAAGCCAAAGCTTCGCCTTCACCGACGAAAGAAAAAGCCGCGGCCAAAAAGAAAGGTGAGTCCGACGACGAAGACGAGTCCGAAGAGGCCGAGGAAGTTGAGGAGAACGAGGAGGCCGAAGAGTCTGCCGAGGAGGAGGACGACGACGACGAGTGAAGTTCGGGATGAAAATTCGGCGACGATTTTTTTTGTACTTAGAAGAATTTAAAAAAAAGAATGAAAAAAAAGAAAACACAAAAAAAGAGAGGATAATAATAATAATTCTAAAGGTAGAGGGGCCTACAAGCGATTATAATCTACCATATTTGTATTTTGTAATTACAAAAAGAAATAATAACTCGCCGCATTAGAAACCCGGCCAAACTAGACTGCCGAAAATGTAAATATAAAAAGGTAATTGGTTTTTTTTGTTTAATTTTCGATGCACTTGTGGGGCACGTGGATGATGTTTATCCATTTGTTTATGATTGAAATAGTTTTTTGTGAAAAAATGAGATTTTTTTAGGGGGAAAAAATTATTTCTCGCGATTTTTATGTTTTATGTAATTTGCAAATTGAAAAATTCCATTTTTTATTTTTTAAAAAGATAAAAGAAAATTTTTTTTTTTTTTTTTTAAGGAAAAGTGAATTTTTGTTGGTAGTTTTTGGCGATTTGTGTCGATAAGACTCACTCACACACCCCTGTACGCAACAAGCATTTTGACAGTTAATTGTATTTGGCACATAGGATTTGATTTAGTGTTGAATAAATTGGTTGGAAACTTGCCCTTAGCTTATGAATAAACCTCGTGTTCTTTGTCTAAATGGTGTACATTCCTGCTGAATTTATTCGGATGGGATTTATTTAGATTTTTCTCAAGTTCCAAATATGTGTCGAGTCAGTTTAGTTTGCAGACACCTTCGGACGATTTGGTGGCAGATTTTATATTCGTGGCTGGATTGTCATTTTTGAAATAAAAAAAATACATTTTTCAGACCAATTTTCAGTGTTAATTAAATTTAAAAACATAAAATAAAATGGAAAAAAAATTATTTTATCACTTTGAGATGTTAAAACACAATTGTATTTGTAAACTGAACCCCTTTTCGATCGATTTGATTGATTAAAATACAACAGCCTCTAGTTGATGGTTGTAATTCAATTTATGTAATAAATTCTTTCTTTTTTACATTTTTTTTTTTGCTTTTTGGGGTTTGCATTTTGGGTTTGAGGATTCGTCGTCGCTGCTGTCGTGGATTTTTTACATTTTTCGGTTCGTTTTTGTCGGAGTTTGGTGTTGGTTTTTAGGCTTAATGACTAGGAGTGCGGGGAATTCCCATTTTTCGTTGCGAGTTATCACCGTGTGATTTTTTTAGATTAAATTTTACCTGAGATGGGCAAGAAAGATTCAAATTTACGCGGTCGGATGTTTGCATTTTTTGTGCAGACTTGCAGAGAAGAATACAAAAAGAAACACCCGTTGTGTTTTCCGAGTTTTCAAAGGAATGTGCTGAAAGATGGAAGGTAATGAAATAATTAAATTAAATAAAATGAATTTTTATTTAAATTAATTAATTTATTTTTGAAGACGATGAGCGACAAAGAGAAGAAACGTTTCATGACATGGCCGAGGACGACAAAAAGCGACACGAACAAGAAATGGCCAACTACGAACCACGAAAGGATGAAAAGGGGAAAGGCAAGAAGCGTAAACGCAGCATGGATCCCATCACACCCAGAAGGTCATTGTAAAGTGCACCAAATGCGATTATTTAAAAAAAAAATTAAAATTTTTTAAATTTAAAATTTTTTATTTCACGGATTAAATTCACGAATAACATTGCAGGTGTGCATTTTTCTGGTTCTGTCAAGAGGAACGGCCGAAAGTGAAGGAAACAAACACCGATCTGACCGTTGGAGAGATCGCCAAAGAGGTGTGCAAACGATGGAACGAAGGAGGAGAGGAACTGCAGAGCAAATACAAGAAAATGTCAGCCGACGATAAAGCTCGTTACGACAAGGATAAAGCTCGTTACGACAAGAATAAAGCTCGTTACGACAAGGATAAAGCTCGTTACGACAAGAATAAAGCTCGTTACGACAAGGATAAAGCTCGTTACAAAGATAAAGCTTGTTACGGCAAGGATAAAGCTCGTTACGACAAGGATAAAGCTAGTTACGACAAGGATAAAGCTAGTTACGACAAGGATAAAGCTCATTACGACACGGATAAAGCTCGTTACGACAAGGCGAGAAATTAAATTGAAAAAATTAAAAAAAAATTAATTTTTAACGAAATTGCAGGAAATCGAGGCCAAAAAGAAAGCTGAGTTCGACGACGAAGACGAGTCCGAAGAGGCCGAAGAGGGCGAGGAAGTTGAGTGTTAATTAAGTTAAAAAATAAAACGGAAAAATTATTTTATTACTTTGAGATGTTAAACACAATTGTATTTCTAAACTGAACCCCTTTTCGATCGATTTGATTGATTAAAATAAAACAGCCTCAAGTTGATGGTTGTAATTCAATTTATGTAATAAATTCTTTCTTTTTTACATTTTTTTTTTTTTTTTTGCTTTTTGGAGTTCACATAGCGCTGGGTTCGAGGACCATGACTTCGTCTTCGCTGCTGTCGTCGATTTTTTCCATTTTCCGCTTGGTTGGCGGCGTTTTTGTTGGAGTTTGGTGTTGTTTTTTAGGCTTGACGACTAGGAGTGCGGGTAATTCCCATTTGTCGATGCGAGTTATCACCGTCCCGGGTCCCTGGAATGAATTTTTATTAATTTTAATTTTATTTTTAATTTTTTTTCTTACTAGTGATGTCACTTCTTCGCCGCTCGATAACTCGTCGGTCTCGGACATCTCGACATCGTTGCTTCGATCAACGTTAACAGTCGAATTATACGAATTTAATTTATTCCGTAATAATTTATCCGTTTCGATCGAATAACCGAAACCCTTCGCTTCGCCGCGCAACCTAAACAATAAATAAAACGAAAAATAAATCCATTTTCTCGACCGAATCCTCCGAACCTTTTCTCGGCATCTTCGCTCAGCGCCTTCTTTATCATCGCCGTTAAATCCGCGACACGTTTGAAAGCGATCGCTCTACACCTGAACACTTGGTCTTTAACGAGTAACATCTTCCCCCCATTGAACTGCAAAGTGCAGAAATCTCTCCGCGCATTCATAGCCACGACCATTTTCGCTTCCATCACTTGTTCCTCTAGTTCGCTAGGGTCGACCAATATGTGGTCGCTGAAAGAAATCAATAAATTGTAACTAAAAATCACAAAAAAATGCCAATAGTTTTTAGTCGTACCCCTCCGAGAAGAAAGCTAAGGTCGTACAAAGCGGCATGTGGTAAATCCCCAACGGAACCGGCTCCTTCTCGTCGATTGGATGCTGGAATTAAACAAATTCGAGTGTTTTAAACTTATAAACCTGATGTTTAGAAAGTCTAATGAAACGGTTCTGTTTATGTTTTAGATTCAATTTTCTTCGTACCTCGACGATTCCTTCGGCCGTCACTGTCACGTCGGGTCTTTTAAAGTGAGATAATGCAGTTATGGCCGCTATGCTCGCACAATCTATTATACTTCCGTCGTGGTTGAGCACCCGCACTTCGACTCGCACACACCACACCTGAAATTAACAAATTTATAAATTTAGAGTCGTAAATTTGTCAGTTTTTAATTTTTTTTCTTACTTTTTCGCCCGCTACGATGCAAAGCGACTCCAGATCCAAACAACGCGAATCTTGTAGACATTTCTCCAAAAGCCGGTTTAATTCGACGCCGTAAAACGATAACCTGGTGAGAATATTTTTTTATAGTGTTATTAACATCATTATTCAATGTTTTTACCTTCCGGATTCGAAATTTGGAGCTGCCATTGGCGAAAGATCGAGATTTAGGTAGAAAAGACCTTCGACTGGTCGTGCTGGTTTTGGTGCTGTGATTTCTGCACACACATGCGCAGTAACGCTGTAAATACAGTAAGTTTGTTTTATTCTTTTGTCGTGTTGTTTTTGTTGTTGTTTTTTACATTGTTTTTCCAAGGTGGACTTGACACCATCCTCTGTCAGCGCCAAAAATGATCTCGGTGTGTCTGTAGTCGTTTATATTTCTTCCATCAACTCTCTAAATTAAAAAATTTATTATGTTTTTAAAATTGTGATTAAATAAAGAGATGTTTTTTATACCTTTCGTTTGCAAGTCGCTTCCAGGACGAAAGCACGTTCCGAATTTGTTAGTAAAACCTTTTTTGCGGTACTCATCGTTTTTAAAATTATATTTGTACAATCTAATGTCAGTGCATTGAAACTTATCGCTCGGCCCGCGTGTAGGAGCAACCGGAAGTTAAGTAGGCGCATGCGTTGTATACTCAAAACACATTTTCATCTATTTTTTCGCCATTCTGTACAAGAAAACTTGAATTTTTTCTTTGTTTTTGTTAAAAAAATCTTGGACGACCATGAGAGAAATATCTAGGCTGTCCATGACGCAATTTTATAATGTACAATTTTACAATGTACAATTTTACTATTTACAATTTTAAAAAAATCACACAAAAACATTTCCTATTGAACTAGCGCCCGCACGATACCCAATTGTTAAACGGTTGTCAAACGGCTGCGACACCATCGGGCACCATGCAACCTCTAGTTTTAATTCCGAAACGATCCGCCATTTGGATGTACGGCCAGTGTCGGCGATTAAGTAAAAAAAGAAGCCCAATTCGTCAGTTTCAATGTAGTTTCTACAATTTTTGAGCGCAAACTAGTCAACCATGGTGATTAGACGCACCTATTCGGATATGGAAAGACTCGAAGGTAAAAATACTTTTAATTTAACATTTTTCATTAATCCCCCACAGACTCGCTGCATAACGACACCGACATGACCGCCCCAATATGTGTCACTAGTACGACGAACAAATCACTCGCAAATCCAAAAATAACACCCAAACCGCGACCTACACGCAAAAACAATGCCGAAACAACCACACTGTATCGATTCAACATCCAAAAACCCATTAACCTCCTTTGAAAAAATAATCACTCTAAATAAACATGTTTTCGAATCGATAAAATCCCTCAAATCGCTTTAAAACCAGAAAGAAATATCCAAAAATATATATATTTTAAATATTTTATTTAAAAAATATGCAAAATACACGGAAAAAATAATTAAAAACCAATTACCCACCTGGCATAACAGATGTGGTGACAATTCGTTTTTTTTTTAAAATTTTAAAATTTTAAAATTTTTTTTTCACGAAATTCCATCGAAAATCGAGTGAAAAGTTGTGATCTTGTTTCCCAAAAGAGGGTCAACGCCCCTCTTGGCACTTTTCCATGAATTGTTTTCATGTGTTTGATAAATCACTGTAATTGTTGAGACTGCGAGTCGAAATTAGTGATATCTGGCGCCAGAAATCGTAAAAAAACGAGTAATAAAAATATATAATAAAAAAAAAAAAAAATCATTAAATATCAAGTAGCACTGATGCTTTTTAAATGCCACTCGTCTGTGAATGGCACGACATTTTATTTTGTCATTCGGGCATTGCAAAGTGCATTTTAGCGCTGCTGTTCCGGCCGTGTTGCAGCCATGGACACTGGGCAAATAAATGCCGTTTCCTCGGCCAAGGGTAAGAAATGTCACGAAAAATTAATTTAAAAATCCATCACTCGAGTGCGCGATTTTCTTAATTTTTTAAGCCATTAATATAAACATCAATTTTTTTTTTTTTAATTTTTCTGGACGTGAAAAGTCGCCATTTGCTCGTAAATTCGGTGGATGAGGCGACGTTTCGGTTCGCTTCCATCGTCATCCAAGACCACGAGTTTATCAAGCGAAAGTGTGTTTTATTCGCGTTTATCTGGTATGCCGACGTAAATAAACGGAAAAGAATTAACAAAATTAATAATTTAAGATGTAAATAACGTCTAAATCGTCCGCGTACTGTGTGTTATCGCGTTTCCATGGTTATTTACTAGTATAAAATCGTTTTTTCTAACCAAACTGTCACAACAAAGATATTTGTCTCGAGATAACGTTGTGCTAATGTTACTGAGTAAAGAAGGTGTGTTCGCCATGCCCAAGGTTAGGGTTCATCCCGACCAAACTCTATCTAAAAAGAGTAAGTGCGCTTTGTTTTGGTTTTTTGTTGTGTTTACGATCGACTTTTAGAGATAATCGCCTTCATTTGACCGTTCCACTCGCGCTTGTCCGACTCCCATGTTTAGGTCAGGGTTAGGGTTTGATAAAACCCGGGATCGAAAGGCCGGGGATTTTCTAATTCTAATTTAATTTATTTTCGGGTTTAAATTTGTTTTTTTTATGTTAATTTTGTTAGTGTTTTATTAATTCAGGCGCAACCGGTTGGGGTTCGGTCCCCGGATGTAACTGCATCGTGCCATGCGCGTCGTGCGCTACGTCCGAGTCGATAACATAACGGATTTTTAGAAAATCAAATCCGACCATGTTTTATGACTACCCAATTGCATATGCTTCGTTTATTTTCGCATCTCGATCATGAATGTGGATGTTTACGATTATCCGGTCAAAAACGATGGTTAGTGTAGTGCTAGGTAGAAAAAAAAGCAGTAGAAATTGTTTATTTGTGAGAAATGATTTGGTTTTTTGTTATTTTTTGTACAAATTCTTGTCGTTTCGTGCAATTAAATGTGCCAAAAATCAAAAAACGGTTGTTTGGCATTGACGTAATCGTGTCTTCCTCCCCCTCTGTTGGTTGCGAGGGGCAACCGTGACGTTTTAGTCGAGGGGTAACGAATAAAATGAGGCATTTCATTCGAGTTCGTCTGCCATCTCACGCTCTTTCTCGTTAGCAGCGACTCTTGAACCGAATCAAGTAGCACGATTTATTTATCTGTGAAAATTTGTGACGTTTTGTCGAGGTTTTTCACATTTTTCGCACTTTTTTCGTGCGCTGGAACGACAAATTCGTCTCGCTCGTTGTTTGCAACTGCGTCACTCGAGGATACGCCCTGTTTAGCCTTGATTTGGTTGAAATTTGTCCGTTTCGTCCGTATCGATCGTCTTAATGATGATAATCGGCTGACATTGGATGCGGTGGCGCCCACTAGTGGCACGATGCGTTTTTTCCGCAAGGGTTGAAAAAGTGATGTTTGTGTTGTTTGCTTTTTAATTATTTGCGTTCGGTGATCGGTGGGTGACATGAGGGCTCCGGTCGCGACCATTTCAGGTGATGGAACACTTTTGTCACGTATGATTTATTTAATTTATTTGAAAATTTGAAATTTGAATTTTTTTGAAATTTTTCTGCTGTGCAGTGCAATTGAGGTTGTCATGGCAACCGCTTTTTAATCTCGTTTAATTGTGGAATGACGTAATTTTTTAAATTTATTTATTTATTAAATTTTTTAAATATTCAGATGACGATGACGATGATGATCAGACTTCGGGGGTCACCGAGTTACCGGAAGCGTCACAACAGAGGATTATATTTATTAACAGACCTCAACCACAGAAATTTTGTACAAATAAAATTAGGTAAATAAAATAATAATAATAATGAATTGAATTTTTAATTATTTTTAATGTTTTAGCACTGCCAAATATAGTATGATGTCTTTCTTGCCAAAGTTTTTATTCGAACAATTCCGACGGTACTCGAATATTTTCTTCTTATTTATCGCCTTATTGCAGGTCGGTTGGCCATTTGTAAAGATTTTTCGTTGCGAAATTTTGTTTTCACCCGCCCGAAACGAGTTTAATGCGTGGAAATATCGATTTGTTAAAAAAATCGATTATTATTATGGTTTTTTTTTGTTATATATTATTAAATAAATTAAATAAATTGGTTGAAATGCGACGAGGCGATTAATTTCGTGCTTGGATGCAATTAAAGCGGGTGATACGACACGCGTGGTGACAGATTTCGTAATTAAAAGCTTTGAAAGTCTTAGGTTTTAATTATATTACACTTATTAATACTTTGCAGCAAATTCCTAATGTTTCTCCAACCGGTCGTTACACAACGGCTGTTCCATTAATATTCATTTTCACCGTATCTGCTTTGAAAGAAGTAATTGAGGATTACGTAAGTTATTATTCGTCAAAATTAATACCTCATTTTGCGCACCGTTAGACGCACTTTTTTACTTTGAAAAGTCGACCAAAAATCGGGGCATAAAATTAAAATAAAATTAATTCAGGGAATTATGAAAATATTAATTAAAAATGAAATTTGTCACGGTTCAGGTTTTCACGCGTTAAATTTAGATTAAATATACGCACTTTGCGTTTACGATAAACATTTGTTTATAAAAATTGTGCGTCTCATCATCTGCAAAATGCGGTATATTAAAAATAAAATTTTGTTTAAATTTATTTTTTATTATTTTGTTCAGAAAAGACACAGAGCCGACGACATCGTAAACAACACGGAAGTTTTGGGTAAAAAGGCGAAAAAATTGACGTTTTTATTCGATTCTTTTGAATGGAAAATCAAATATTGATTGCAGTGTTTCGCGAGGGGACGTGGAAGAGTTTGAAATGGACGCAAGTGGCTGTTGGAGATATTCTAAAGGTGTCAAATAGCCAGTCGTTTCCTGCAGACATGGTCCTCCTTTCGTCAAGGTGAATTTCGATTTGTGGAGTAATTTGTGTATCAATGAGTTTGTTTGTTTCAGCGAACCTCAGGGTATTTGCTACATTGAAACGGCAAATTTAGACGGTGAAACTAATTTGAAAATTAGGCAGGTAAAAGGAAGTCGTTGGAATTGCACGACTGATTAAGGCTAATTGAATTAATTTATTTGTTAAGGGAATTCCGGAAACTGCGCAGGTGTTGACGACTGATAAATTGCAACAGTTTATAGGCACGCTAGAATGCGAGTTGCCGAATAAAGCCTTGTACGAATTTGCGGGCAACGTTCGGCTTTTTGGAAAACAGTGAGTGGCGTTTAGTGTACGGGCGGGACGAGGGTTTTAGCGCAACTGTTCACAAATTTACCTCGCTGGGAAAATTTAAAAGATGAATCATTTTTGTGGTCAATTCACTTTTTAGATGCAAAATAGCACGTTTATGTGTCAAAATGTATTTTTCAAGTTTAAGAATGGTTTTCTTGCATGGAAAATGGCATTATCGTGTGTAAAATGGCATTTTGTGTGTAAAAATGGCATTTTCGTGTGTAAAAATGGCATTTTCGTGTGTAAAAATGGCATTTTCGTGTGTAAAAATGGCATTTTCGTGTGTAAAAATGGCATTTTCGTGTGTAAAAATGGCATTTTCGTGTGTAAAAATGGCATTTTCGTGTGTAAAAATGGCATTTTCGTGTGTAAAAATGGCATTTTCGTGTGTAAAAATGGCATTTTCGTGTGTAAAAATGGCATTTTCGTGTGTAAAAATGGCATTTTCGTGTGTAAAATGTGTTTTGCAGGTGTAAAGATACGTTTTGTAAGAGTAAAAATGTTTTGCTAGTGTAAAAATATGTTTTGCAAGTGTAAAAATATGTTTTGCAAGTGTAAAAATATGTTTTGCAAGTGTAAAAATATGTTTTGCAAGTGTAAAAATATGTTTTGCAAGTGTAAAAATATGTTTTGCAAGTGTAAAAATATGTTTTGCAAGTGTAAAAATATGTTTTTCAAGTGTAAAAATATGTTTTTCAAGTGTAAAAAGGATTTTCTTGCATGAAAAATTGCATTTTTAGGTGTAAAAATGTGTTTTTCAAAGATTTATTTATATGAAAAATTGCATTTTAAGTGTAAAAATGTGTTTTTCAAGTATAAATGTGATTTTCTTTCATGAAAAATGACATTTTTATGTGTAAAAATGCGGTTTTTTGTACCATAATTCATAAATTGTACCGATGCCAGCTTCTCAGTTGCCACACCCTTATCCCGCCACATTTTTAATGGTCAATTCTTGGTGCAGTAAATCAATTTAAATTTGAAGGGCATTTCCACTCGGTCCCGATCAAGTTCTGCTGCGAGGCGCCAAATTAAAAAACACAACGTGGATTTTTGGTAAAAACAACTAATTTTAACCAATCGAATGATTTAACTGACTACCTAATTGCATGAATGCTTAATTAATGCTTTAATTCTTAAATTTTGTCTGTTTTCTCACACTCTTTAAAGGCATAGTTATTTATACCGGACACGAAACGAAATTAATGATGGCAAGTAATTTGCACGTGCAAATTGACACGTAGTTTAAGTAACCGTAATATTTCTGCTCGCAGAACTCTTTACCAGCTCCTCTCAAACGTTCAACCGTTGATAAATTGACTAATATGTGGGTCAGTGTCAATCTGCTCCTATTTTGTTTTGCTAAATAGTTTTTCTCGTATTTAATTTTTGTTTTTTTTCTTTGTTTCAGATTATTTTGTTGTTTATTCTGCTGATTATTTTGTGCTTAATCAGCTCAGTTGCCAGTGAGCTTTGGACAAGTGACCCCCTCAAATTTGATTGGTATCTCGGGCTGGATGGTGAGGAAATATTAAAATATAAATTTTGATTTTTTTGTTTAAATTTTTCTTGTTTTGATTTTTAGACCTCAGCAGTGTAAATTTTGGTTATAATTTTCTAACTTTCATCATCTTGTTCAACAATCTCATTCCAATCAGCCTTCAGGTGACGTTGGAAGTCGTTCGCTTTATTCAAGCTATATTTATTAACATGGTAATCGTAATTTAAAAAATAAAATAAATTTCTCGTTTGTTAAATCCAAATCGATATATTTTGCAGGACCTCGACATGTATCACGAACCTTCGGACACACCGGCCATGGCCCGCACGTCCAACTTGAACGAAGAGTTGGGCCAGGTGACGTTTTTCATTTTTCGCGACGATTCTTTCTCGTTTTAATACTTCTTATTTTTCCCAACAGGTGAAATACATTTTTTCCGACAAAACGGGGACTTTAACTAGGAATATAATGGAATTTAAATTATGCAGCATCGCGGGGAAAAAATATGGGTCGGTTAAGAGTTGGCATTGAACGAATAAGAATTTTTATATTTATTTTATACTTTAGGGATGAGTCGGGCGATAGTTTTGACAATTTAATTGAGGAATTAAAAAGTGGGAAGGTGAGCATTTGATGTTATTAAATTGTTATTAAATTATTTTGAGAGAAAAAAAATTTTTATTAGGCTACGAGTGGAATTATCAAAGATTTTCTTATTTTACTCTCCGTTTGTCATACCGTGGTCCCCGAACGCAGTAGGGAGGACGAAAACGTTATTTATTACCAAGCGGCATCTCCTGGTGAGTTTTTAAATTTGAAAAATTAAAATTTTTGAATTAATTTGTGTTTTTTAGATGAAGGTGCTTTAGTTCGTGGCGCTAAAAAATTAGGATTCGCATTCAATGTTCGCACACCAAAATACGCAATAGTTGATGTGGTAATGATCGATTTAATCGATTTAATTAATTAAATGGAATTTATTTTTTTGAAATTACAGTTAGGTGTCGAGGAACGATACGAAATTTTAAACGTTCTCGAATTCACTAGGTAATTAATTCGAGGATTAAAAGTGAAATTTGAATCGATTTTGATCCGATTTTATTCCCTCAAGTTCTAGAAAACGAATGTCAGTTGTAATTCGCAATCCGGATGGACAACTTAAACTTTATTGCAAAGGCGCTGTACGTATATATTGGAAGAAAAAATTTTTTTAATTAAATTTAAATTTATTTGTTTAGGATACGGTCATTTACGAGCGCTTGGGAAACAATCAACAGTACAAAGATATAACTCTTAAACAGTTGGAGGAGTTTGCCGTCGAAGGTTTACGAACTTTATGCTGCGCCATGTCCGATATTACCGAAGAGTTTTACGAAGTTTGAGATTTTTTCGACGAGAATTTGGAATTTTGTCGCTGAAATGCGATTTATTATTTCAGGAATGGAAACAGACGTATTACAAAGCCAGCATTTCCGTTCAGTATCGCGAGAGGAAATTAGAGGAAGCGGCTCAACTTATTGAAAATGTATTAGAAATGGTTTTAAATGATTTTTCCGTTCATTTATTGATATTTATTTCATTTTGTACATTTTCTAAATAGAATTTAGTATTGTTAGGGGCATCGGCCATTGAGGATAAACTTCAAGACGTAAGGGAATTAATTTTGATGGATTTTTCGGTGTTTTAATCGTGTTTTTGAAGGGTGTTCCCGAGGCCATTGCTTCTCTTTTAAAAGCCGACATTCGCGTGTGGGTTCTTACCGGAGACAAACAAGAGACTGCGATTAATATTGGGCATTCTTCGCACTTATTGCAGTCGAGTATGCCTTTAATTATCATCAACGAAGATTCACTTGACGTAAGACGATCATGAAAATGTTTTTAAAGGAAATTGAGGAAAATTGAAATATTTTGCAGAGCACGAGAGAAGTTATTCATCGCCACGTACACGAATTCGGCGACCAGCTGCGGAAAGACAACGAAGTTGCTTTAGTAATTGACGGAAAAGTAATGCGAAATTAAGAAATAATTATTTTTAATTTTAAATTTTGGATTTTTTATTTTTATTTTTATTAGTCTTTAACCTACGCTTTGACTCACGACATTCGCACTGATTTCTTGGACTTGGCGATCTCCTGTAAATCAGTGATTTGTTGTAGGGTGTCTCCTATCCAAAAGTCGGAAGTTGTAGAGTTGGTTAAGCGCTCGACGATCGCGGTGACTTTAGCGATCGGCGACGGCGCCAATGACGTGGCCATGATCCAAGCGGCCCACGTTGGAGTCGGCATCAGCGGCATGGAAGGGTTGCAGGCCGCTTGCGCCTCGGATTATTCCATAGCACAGGTGCGAATTGTGCGATTCGAATTAATTTTTAATTTAATTTTTTTTTATATTTTTAGTTTCGATATCTTAATAAATTATTGTTCGTTCACGGTGCTTGGAGTTACGATCGTCTGTGTAAACTTATTTTGTACTCATTTCATAAAAATATCTGTTTGTACGTCATCGAGTTGTGGTTTTCTATTATGAGTGGCTGGTCCGGTCAAACGCTTTTCGAAAGATGGACGATTGGTTTGTACAATGTGGTAAATATAATGGAAGGAATTTGGCGTCTTTTAAAAAGGTATTTATTTTTTTTTTTAATTTGTTGCAGATATTCACGGCAGCTCCTCCTCTTGTCATGGGTTTGTTTGACCGGATGTGCAGTGCGGAGACCATGATGAAATTCCCAGCACTTTACAAACCTTCTCAGTGTGCACAATTATTTAATGTTAAGGTATGACGCTGACGAAAGTAAAATTGAATTTCTCAATTGAATTTTAGCACAAAATTCGATACTTTTAGCTCGAAAATAGTCTTTTTATAGACCAATAATCATCATGTGACATTATATTGATCGAGAACGTCTGTTTTTAGTCTAAAAACGTCTATTTTTAGGCTAAAAACGTCTATTTTTAGGCTAAAAACGTCTATTTTTAGGCTAAAAACGTCTATTTTTAGGCTAAAAACGTTTATTTTTAGGCTAAAAACGTCTATTTTTAGGCTAAAAACGTCTATTTTTAGGCTAAAAACGTCTATTTTTAGGCTAAAAACGTCTATTTTTAGGCTAAAAACGTCTATTTTTAGGCTAAAAACGTCTATTTTTAGGCTAAAAACGTCTATTTGTAGGCTAAAAACGTCTATTTTTAGGCTAAAAACGTTTATTTTTGTGCTAATACAGTCAATGTTTGGGCTAACCCTGTGGATTTTCCTAATGTAATTTTTAAATAGATATTTTTGCTTTGGATCGTCGATTCTATATATCATTCCATTCTACTATTTTGGCTAACCATGTTTGCTATGAATCAAGGTAGAAAATACATGAAAAAAATGGTTAATTCGTTGACTAAAACGTGCGTAAATTACAGACGTGGCGTGGAAATCGGGTCGCGACGGCGGTTACCTGGTGTTTGGCAACATGGTGTACACGGTAAGTTGCGCACGATTCATCTTGTTGTTATTAATCCTTTTTTCACAATCCAGTACGTTGTCGTCACCGTTTGTCTGAAAGCAGGCCTTGAGATGAACGCGTGGACATGGGTAAATAATTGAAAAAAATTGTCCAAATCAATTTAATTTAATTTCTATAATTTCTGACTTTAGGTGACGCATTTGGCCATTTGGGGGAGCATTGCGAGTTGGTTTCTCTTCCTGTTAGCCTACAGTAATTTCTGGCCCGTCATTCCGGTCGCACCCGACATGTGCGGCATGGTACGGCTCTTTATATTCGTATTTACATTTATATTTGCCAACTTATCCGTTTTCTTGCAGCACATAATGGTTTTCGCTTCCGGGGTCTTTTGGATGGGTCTTATAATTATCCCTTTTCTTACATTACTAACAGACTTCTCCGTCAAAATGTGAGTTTTAGCCGCAAATCGATTTTTGTTTTGTTTTATTTTCATTTTTACTTTTGGCAGAATACGTCGTACAATGTGTAAAACTTTGGGCGAAGCAGTTCGCGAGAGCGAAATAACGAATGTCGATCCGTCAAGGGTTGTCAACAAAGCGACTAAACCGAGGTAGATGTTTGAGCTCGGCGAAATTTACCATGTTTATGTGTACTCAGTTTTCCAGTAACGTTAAAATCCGTATTTTATTTATCCGGATAACCGTGTGCGTTTACAAATCCCTAGTTTTGTGAATTGCCCGTAATGTATTTTGATTATCTGGAACAAATCAAATTCTGACCCCGGAAATCGTGTTTTTAGCTCATTTCATGTCGTTTTCGGTACAAAGTGTCGTTGGTACGTCGGTCAAATGTATCGTTACTACGCACGGGTGTTTACATGCAGTTTTCAATGCGCAAAACTCGCAAAACGCCCAAAATTTACATCGTACAACTGGAATTTAGTTTTCCGAATAAGTCTTTTGTTTACATGATTAGTTTTCCAGAAAAGTAAAATTCGCATTTTCACTTATAACTGGGTCCATGTAAACATGGTAATAGTCTAATAGAAACAAATTTCTAATGGGAAATGTAATGGCAGATTAACAGAAACAGCTCGACTCTTAAAAAATGTGAAAAATGCCTTTAAACGACCAACCCGAACACCTCTCGAAGTTGAAATGCAGCGTAAGTACTCAGTGTCGCGACTCTTTCCCATTTATTTCCATTTATACTTGCATGATTAAGAAAGATGAAAAAAAAATATTTTTTTTTTTTAGTTTTCTTGACGCACGATTAAATTCTACTCATAATAAATAAAAAAATAAAAAAAAATTGATAAATAATATTTTATTTTATTTTTTTGTGCATGTTATATTTGATTTTGATTTTGATTTGATTTCGCTCGAGAGAAAACTCGTTGTGGTTTTTTCAGCTTTGATGGTTGCAGAAATTGTGGATGTATAAAAAAGATAATTATTTTTTCTGGATATTGTACACGCATTGTATGCATGAGGTGTTGTTTACGTGCTTCTCACACACATCCTCATAGGCTTGTTGAATTTTGTTCCAGCTTCCTTCAGGAGAGAGCCACCATGTAAGTCCATCTTAGCGCCCGTTTGGCCTCCATTTTGGCTACATTTGCTCGGCTTTTGCTATTTCATTTCGTTTTCGTACATTCACATTTTTCTCCTAATTCGACATCAATTTCTTTTTCATTTTCTTTTTCGATTTTTTATGGTTTTTTTTTATTTGTTTATTTTATTTTGGATTAAAATAAACCTGATTTAGCTTTTAAAAATCTATATTTGGCGCTTTTATTTTAGTTTTGTTTCTAATTGTTTTGTTGTTTTTAGATGGTTACGCATTCTCGCAAGAAGAACACGGTGCATTTTCTCAGGTAGGAATCGGATGGACAAAAAAAAGTGTATTTTTGGGGCATAAAATTTAATTTTTTGTCATAAAATAAATTTTTAGGCATAAAATGTGGCTGCAACGTCTAAAAATTGTATTTTTGGGCATAAAATGTTGCTGAAACGTCTACAAATTGTATTTTTGGGCATAAAATGTTGCTGAAACGTCTAAAAAATTTATTTTTGGGTATAAAATGTTACTGAAACGTCTACAAATTGTATTTTTGTGCATAAAATGTTGCTGAAACGTCTAAACATAGTATTTTTGGGCATAAAATTGAATTTCTTAGATGTAAAAATGGTCCTGAAACTAGAAAATAGTCATTTTATGTCTATTTTCGGGCGTAATATTACATATCGGGGCATAAAAATAGAATTTTTAGACGCAAAAATGGTTCTGAAACTAGAAAATAGTCATTTTTACGTGTAGACAAAAATGTTTTAAATGCACAAAATTGTGAGTAACTAATTATTTTGTTTCTCTGCTTTCCACAGACTGATGTGATTCGTGCTTACGACACAACCAAAAGCAAACCAGTTGGTCTATAAAAAGGTTTTTTTCATATTGCTTCTGTGCAAATTTTGAGGGGAGTCGACATCGAACGAAGCGCAAGTAAAAATTAGAAAGGGGTTTTATCTGTTTTGTGTCATCTATAATTCGACTACTTTTACATTCCGAAATAAGTGTGACCGGTCAGTGTTATCATGATCCAAAAATACATTTCCGACTCTAGTCAATCGAACCACTCGTTTATTTGTTATTAAATTTCGTCTCGTCAAAATTCAAATCCAAGTTTCAATGCAACAAAATCTCCATTAATTTATTTTTTATCTTTATTTTTTCTCTCTTAAGTTTATCAATGTAAATAGAAGTTTATCGTTTTTCTTTCGGTGACTTAAGCCGTAGAATGTTTTCTCATGACCATTGTCTTTCTTTGTGTCGTGTCCCGGAAAAATGTTAGAAATTAAATTAAAGCAACAAAAAAAAATGTATATTTCCAAATGTACAAAAAAAATTGGAAAATTTATTCAATAAGGTATTTTAGAAAATGTTTGAAAGCGACGACTCTTTTTTTTCTTCTTCTCGTTTTACATAAAATAGATTTTCGAGTCTACACAAATTCCATGATCGGTTCGCAATTTTCCAAGATAATTTTGTATAAATTCGTTTATTCATCGAGAGCGCGATTTAAAATATTAAATTTTTTATTTTAGGCATTGAACATTATTTTTATCGTTTTCAATATCTGACTAGTTCAAAAGTGTTTAAAAAACAAACAAAAATATCAATCGGTTATAAAGTTTGCCCGTTAGCATTCCCGTTAAATTTACATTCAAGACAAATAGCAAAGCATTAATAAATAACCAAACTTCCGTCGTGTTAGTTGGGGTTAATAATCTTAAGGTTTAAAATGGGGGTTATCAAAGCATAAAGAGGAATAAAAATTAAAAAACTAAAAAACAAACAAAAATTGCCCAATTTCAGTTCTCTTCAATTTTTTAAAAAAATAATATAATTCACTGTGTAAAAAGCTAAAAATACAGAAGACGTGCGGTGCATCATTTGAGTGGCAAGTGCTCGGGAGGATTCATATCTCCAACGAATAAATATCTATAAAATTAAATTAAGAAAGATTAGTTGGAAATTTTTTTAAATTTAATTCTTTTTCTTACTTTTCGGACCGGTATTTGTCTCGGACTGCTTGTTGCGAGCACCTGGGAGCTGCGCGCAAACTTCTGTGAAGATTAATCACGCATTCGCGGAAGTCTTCGGGTTTATAACCCGTTTGCATCTGCATGTTTGCGTCCTAAAAAATCAAATTGAGAGTTTAGCAACGAAAAATCAATTATTTTAATTATATTTTTACCCATAATGGATCGCCAAACATGTGCTGAGCGAGGTATAACGACGATCCTGCGATCATGCTCGGGTTGTAACGTAAATACGGATCCGCTTCCATTATTGTGAGTTCGCATAAATACTTTTTAACAAAAAAATAATTAATTTTAATTTTTTTGATTTTAGATTTATATATACCATGCTTAGATACTCGACGATTTCTCTACTTTCAGCTAATTGGCAAAATCGTCGAAGGAAATACAGCGGCGTCGGGACCGTGAGATCAAACGCGAGGACTTTCAAAACGAGATGTTCCATCCGTAAAACTTGTTTTTTCGTGTACGTGTCATCGGTGATGTATACAAATTCGCCGACATCTGGTGGGTAAATTTCCTGGTATTTGCTGGCGAGGAACATGCACGCCGTGCCAACCAGTTGAAGTTTGCCCCGCAAGACTGCCATGGCCGACAGGAATCGATCGATGTAGTTAATCGCTAGATAAAGCGTTTCGCCGTCTAATTTGTATTCCTCGCCGACTTCCACTAACCAGTCGATTAAAATTGAACGCATTGATGGTGAAATGTCTTGCTGCTTCCGCATGTAATTCGGTTTCGGTCGATTTCTCATCTAAAACACACGAAAAAATTAATAAATCGAATTTTTCTCATTGAAAAACACAATAAAAACTTACTTCCTGTTTTCTCAAGTAACAATAAATGTCTGCCGCATATTGAGGTGAGAATATCTGATCTCTAGGACTTAATTTCGGCGCTTTTGTCGATTCGATCGTGGATTCGCAGGACGATTCATCCAGAACCATCGGAGATTCTAAAAACGAGACAAGAATGACCATTTCTGCGCACAAATGTTGAATATTTCTTCGCAAACCTTCATTATCTGAATCGATACGGTCTTGGAAATTTTCTTGACTAATAACTGATAACGGTTGTCTAGTATGGACTAATCCTGTGACCCCTGGATGAATTTGTAGTCGATGATGCGTCGCTGATTCGCGTGAAATCTTTTGAGGTTCAGTGTCGCAATGAATTGTAAATGAAGTCGATTCTCGCAATGATTTGCTGACAAAAGGTGCGGGCAATGTCTTGATTTCATCTTGCTTTTTGTCATTAACGCCACTCTTTTTTGAATAAAGGATAAAAGAAATGAATTTTTTGAATTAATTCGTTATTATGACGTTTACAATTTTCTCGACTTGTTTGGCTGTCCGGAACGGTTGAACACGTAATACGTTACTAGTTGAATTTGAAAGTGTGCCGAAAGCGGCTCTCTTGGTTGCTTGCGGTCCATTAACGTGGAGTTCTTCGCGCTTTATTCTTCGTGAATGTCTGTTCTCGGCGTCGTGCAAATCCGCAGCGTTTTCTTGCATGATGGAGGCGAAACTGGGCCAAACGGCTATTTCTTCACTCTGAATTTTCTTTTTTAAACCACGATTGAATGCGACGAATTCTACCATTAACCGCCTGGGCTGGGTAGAAGATGGCTGCGAGAAATGTGCACGATTATTTCAAGTCAAACTAGGACTGCACGGCGACAAATGTGCAAACGTTTTTTGACTTGGCAGTCTGCGGACCAGCAGTTAACAGTTGAATTAAAATCGCCGCGTTGTGTCGCGACCCTCCTACCGCAGTACGAATCGACCAATCACAGGCGGCCACGCTCGATTGTTAGTGGTTGCGGCTGGTCACGTGATCGGATGTTTCGTATTTAAAGTTGTAGCACAGGTGCAGGATTTTAACAGTTTGCCTTTTCGTCCTCCATGTTGTTTTTAAGTTTCACGTTTGGAAATTTTTGTCACAAATTTCGTGATTTCGATACAAAATGCGAAAATTATCTTTTAAAAATAAAAAAATTAATTAGATTGCAACAATCACGAATTTAATTTGCATAATTTATTTATTAAATGAAATGATACATTTTATTTTTCAATTTTTTCAATTTTTTTCTTTGTCCAACAAATCAAATTTCTTCTGCCATTTTAGCCTCAAATGGTCCCTCAAATAAGTATCATCGAGTCGTGTCCTCGCGTATTCCTCCGGGAACGTGAGCGCCTTTTGGTCCACTTTGAGTTTTTTGTTGACGATAAACTCCCCGTTTCGTTTCAAATAAGTTCCCGAATAATCGCCCGGTTCGGGCAGGCCGTTGGGAAACGTGATCGGTCTTACTTCGACCAAATGTTTCACTTTATACAACATGAGGTTCATCGACGGTGAATTTTTAACAATCGCCATGTCTTCGGTCTGCAAATAACACAATTAAACAACCATCCTTCGACGCATTTTAATTTTAATTCGATCTTTATTTACGTTGTCGTGTAGTCGCAGTTTATGTAAGGTGTATTTTTCCCACTGGAATCTGCCGCCGAGTGGCGCGACTCTTCGCACCATCAACAATTTCGCCGGTTCGTACTTTTCCATGTATTCTTCGGTCAGTTCGTGCCGAGGAAGTCTCCATTCGGACGGATATTTAACGGGTGTGTGCGCAGGAGGAAGAACCTTCTTCGACTTTAGATTTTTCGATTCCCGTATCTTGTCCTCTTTGATGTGCGTGATTAACAGCACGGGACTCGATGAAATTCTGCGAGTGATCGCGAGGTTGAAATTGCGAGCAATGTTCTAAAATATTCAACAAAAAAAATAATTAAAATCAACGAATTCATCAATAAGTTGAAAATATTTACTACAAACGTCATGGCAGCCGATGTTTATTTGCACTAAACATAGATCTGTACCTAGACCAAATCCGTGATCAAACACAAAAAGAAAATCGTAATTTTTAATTTCTTTCAAATTATCAACCAAAATCGCTTCTAAAACGCACTAACAATTCAAATTTTAAATGATCAAAACGAATAAATTATTTAATTATTTCGTGGATCATCCTTTATTTAGCCGTACATCAACAACGCTCTAATAATGATATAAACTAGTTTGAGAATCCGTCAGTACGAGGCGACACAGTCTGGCGACCAGTCGAGGACCTAAAGATGAGTATTTCAGGCTAGATGAAGGCGTTCGTCCAGTCCAGCATTCCGTGAACCGACCAGCCGCTAATGCGAAGAAGAGAAAAGAGCTAAATGCATTGACAATGGGCTTTCCGTTTAGTTGCGCATTTAATTTTTGCGGGCACTCATTTTATTATTGAGTTGCGAATGCGATGCTCTCTGCCCCATCCATGAAGTTACGCAGGCATGGCGTGCTCTTTTTCTTCGTTCTCCTACTCGTACCTTTTACCACAGTTATCTTTTTCACTGGCCCGGGTGAGTATCGATTATCTATGCCAATTATATAGCCGTGAAAATTGGTTTTGGTGGCGTTGCTCAACCGCTCAAACCAGTTATCGCATTTTTCGTTTAATTTCGTTTCGTTCGCGACGATTGCGCGCTGTGTACTGATTACTAAAATCTCTGGATAATTTAAAATTTAAATCCGTTTATTTGTGTTACACGCATGCCAGAAATTGGGACGGTTTTTAGAAAAAAATATTCAGGTTTGAATTTTGTTATTATTTTGAGTTATTTTTTTGGACATTTCGGACATTTTGTCGTTTTTCGTGCGAAAAAATTTAATTATTTCGAGAAAAAATTAATTTCTTGACTAAATTTGACTAATTAATGATTTATTTTAAAAAAAATATTTAAATTTTGTCTTATTTTATGTTAATTTATGTTATTTTTGGAAATTTTGTCGATTTTCGTGCGAAAAAAATCAATTTCGTAGAGTTTAACGCGAAAAAAAGTAATTAAACATTTCAATTTACATAGCTAATGATTATTTTTTAAGGTGGAAACATATAAAAATGTTATTAAAAAATAATATTCCATTAGGGAAATGTTCTCGTGACCTTATTCCAAAGTTGGCCACTCGTGTCTTCCATCTTTCCTCTTATTGGTTTCTTCCACCTATTTCACAACATTTGATCGAAACTAAATAAATCCAGCAATTAAAAAACGAAAAACTAAATAAATAAATCTTGAAAACACTTGTAAATAAAACGCAATATTGATTGACAGGTGTCTAACTGGTTAGCTGAATTTCTCGCTTTTCTTCCCAAAAAGATTTGCAAGCAACAGCTGCAAAAAAGACAAACTCGAAAAATGGACGACCGAGTCTCAATTTCATGCGGGAATCGTCAATTCAATCTTTGTACATAATTTTTCCTTTTTTTAAAAAAATCTCTCATTTACTTAAAGGGAAAATATTCTCATTTATTTTATCTCTCGCACTGGCTTTTATGGTGTTAAGTAGTCATAAAAAGCGATTTTTAAATGGAGTTTTGTCATTAGAAAAGTTGTTTACAAGTATTCTTCATTTTTAATATTTTTCTCGAGAGTTTTCAATGCAAGTTAAGTTAAACACACTCATTTTTTTTAGCCCTACTTTGCTTTATATTTCATTTGTGTTATTACAGAGGTCAAGTGTATGTATTTATTGATCGGTTTAAATATAGAAACTTTATTCCGTATTTAACTGCCGAAAAAAATCAATTTCCATTATAAAAAATAAGAAGAATAATAATAATAAAAAACTTAAATCGTGGATTGTGTATCTTTAAAATTGCCATTTGCAGCACTGGCCAATTTGTTAATAACATAATGGAAGCGAGCATTGGAGGGAAAAGGAGTGTTTTTCTCATTTACTGAGAAGAAAGTTCGCATGTTGGCTTTTAAAATAGTTAGCATTAATCACCGCTTATATTTTTCGTGGGTAAACGATGTGCGGGTCACGCGAGGAGGACCGAGGATTATAATATTCGCATTTAGGTTGTAAATCACGTGGGAAAAACTAATGCGTTTCCGCCATTGTCATGCACATTTTACTTATTTACTGCAACGTTAACTCTCACGAGATCGGTTTTTGATTTCGACCGGTGTCGTTGCCCTCTTTTGACTCCTTCTAAAGAGGTTATTTTATTTTGGTTGGGTTTTTATTTTGTTGTTTATTTATTTATTTTATTTATTCTTGGAGTTTTCCCAAAGCGCGCGCAGTAAACAATAAAATCGGTTTGAAGTTTGGTCAAGTCTAGATACGCCATTGATCGGCCGTTATTGCGGTAGTCAAGGCAACGGAGCGATGGCGATGTTTGAGTTGTCAGTGTCGAAGAAAATGCGGAGTTTGTATGGAAATGTAAAAGTTGAATTTTTGTTTAGTTGACGATTTTTTTCTTCTTTTTTTCTCTCGTCAAATATCGATTGGTTTTTAAGCGGTAAAAGAAAATTACATAACGACTTCCTGACTCGCTCCTCGTCGTAAAATCGTTTGCCACGTGACACGGCGCTTTTTAATGCGAATAAAATTGAATAAAATTGAAAGATAAAAAATAATATTTTTTTCATATTTAAAAATCTAATTTAATTTTTTTTTTTATCCATTTTTTAATTTTCTGAAGACCTGAGCCAAGAGCAGATTTTACAGCACAAAATCGTGGAATTACGTGAACGTCTTCATCATGCCGAAATGCTCAATCAAGAACGACGGAGCGACGTCATCAACCTTCGTCACAAGTTCAACATACTTCTCAATTCAGGTGTTAAAGAGTTGAACAAGGACATTCACATCCTTAAGCTCGACCGAACCGGTTTTGAATGATCACCGCGTTACAAAACGAGACTAATTGTAATTTTTCTTTCCAATTTATTCGAATAAAAGCTCTCGCGGATAATGGAAGTGCGTGGATGGGTCGTGGAGCTTTGTCCCGAGAAACAAAGATGATGCTAGGCAACTTGACCGGCAGTTTGGACCTCCAACTGCCGTCCATTTACCATTTCCTGCCTCATTTGCTCGGAAATCCGGCTGCATTGCAGCCAGCATTTAAACTGTCGAAGGGACGAAGTGGAGGTGGGTCTGTTCATTGACTCGATGACAATTAACCCTTTTTACACTCTGTTAACTCCATTTGATTTAATCAAGGCTGTAATTTGAGCCTTTTTTTTCTTCTAAATGTTTATTTTATTTTATTTTATTTATTTTGTGTGTTTGTTTGTTTTTGCAGTTACCTTGGTGATGGGAGTGCCTACCGTGAAACGGGAAGTGCAGAGTTATTTGATGACAACTTTACAGAATTTGATCGAGAATATGAATGCCGCTGAGAAAGCGGAAGCAGTTATTGTGGTTTTCATCGCTGAGGTTGGCGACCTTGTGGATATGTATTTGCCCGATGTAATTTCAAGCGTTGTTTGTTATTATTTTGCAGACCGATTTGGAATATGTGAAGTTACAAGCGAGTGAACTTGAAAAACAGTGAGTCGATTTCTGGTTGGAAGGGTTTGGGTAAATTTTAAATCGTTTGGTTTTTTTTTTTTTTTTTGTTTTTTTTTGTAGATTTGAAGAACATGTCCACTCGGGTCTCTTAGAAGTTATTTCCCCTTCGTCTAGTTACTACCCGAATTTCGATAATTTACGGCAGACACTCGGTGACCCCATGGACAGAGTAAAGTGAGTTTTCCTACTATAAAAATGCAGTTTTTTTGTTTTTTTACTTTAATTTACAATCGGAAAAATGAGATTTTGTCACTTTATTCGTGTAATAACTTAATTTTCAATCAGAAAAATGAGATTTTGTCGCTTTAATTGCATTTTTTCTGGTAAAAAAAGCAAATTTTGTGCAGTTTTACGATTTAAATTACATTTTTTCTTGTAAAAAAGCGAATTTTCAATCAGAAAAATGCGATTTTACCGCTTTAATTGCATTTGTTGTAGTAAAAAAGCAAATTTTCTGCAGTTACACGATTTAAATTGCATTTTTTTGAGCCGGAAATGAAGTAAAACGATTATTACAGATGGCGAACGAAACAAAACCTTGATTTTGCATTTCTCATGATGTACTGTCAGGCCAAAGCAACTTTCTACATTCAAGTGAGTTCGCATTCCAAATCCATTCCAATTGTAATCCCCACCGCATTGATTCGCAGCTGGAAGACGATATTCTCACTAAGCCAGGTTACATAACAACTATGAAAAAATTCGCCCTCCAAAAGACATCGGAAAAAAACAATTGGATCATACTTGATTTCTGTCAACTTGGCTTCATTGGTAAGTCTCGCTAAATCTCGCCTACCATCTCCAGATCTCGTGCGTCAATCGAACAATTGTCGACGACGAAAATCAAATTAAAAAAAAAAAATCTTAAAAAAAATCTTAAAAAATCTTAAAAATTCTAAAAAATTCTAAAAAAATTCGCGTGGTTACCATGTCATTCTATTTCAGGCAAAATGTTGAAGTGTATAGACCTCCCGATTTTGATCGAGTTCTTTATAATGTTTCACAATGACAAACCGGTGGATTGGCTGCTTGACCACATGATCCAAACGAAAATGTGCAACCTAGATCAGGATCCGGTAGGCCCCTGCCTTTGTTTTTATTTGTTTGGAATAAATCCACCGCTTCCAGCCTCTTTTTCGTGTCCTCTGCACTCGTTTTTAATTTCCTAACTAATAAATTGTTATTCACAAAGGCAAGGGTTATTACTCGTTTAGTGATACAATGATAACGTAACCTCGACTCGCTCGATTAATTGCTTGTTTGATAACGATACGTGATGATTTGTTTCGGGTGTTTTAATCGCATCCTTTTCTAACCTTGTGAGAGCTCGGCTTTGTATTGCAGGGAAAATGTTCAAGTCAACTGAATTGCTGAACATGGTGCTTTTCCTTATCATGTTCTACAATGATAAGCCGGGTGACTGGCTCGTCAACGATTTCCTCCATACGAAGCTCTGTCGCTTTGACAAGGACACGGTACGTCTGCGGGTGCGACCGATTTGGAAATGTCGTCTTTTTGCTGTTTGCTAATTGCAGGAGGAGCGGGGAAATCAAATTTTTGATTTACAGTTCCACCGGCAATATGTCACAGCAAGAAAATTAGTTTTCCTTTTTCCTCGCTTTTTTTTTTTTAGTTTAGTTTTGTTTAATTTAAGTTAATGGTTTTATTTATTTATTTATTTTTTTTGTTTTTTTGTCTATTGGATAGCACCATGTTAATTGAAAGCAGTTGACTTGACTGCACTCAACTATTGATCCTCTATTTTCTTTGTTTTCTTTGTGTTTTCTTCGTTTTTTGGTATTTTTTTTTAAATTTTTTTTTTGTTTGAATGAAATTTTTTGTTGTTTGTATACAGAGACATTGTAAGAAAGCGAAGGAGTCTGTCTGGCTCCATTTCAAGCCATCTTTATTCCAACATGTCGGCACGCATTCGTCTCTGAAAGGCAAAGTACAGAAGCTCAAAGTAAATTTTGGAAAAATAAATAAACAAACAAATGGAGTATTTATTCGATTAACAGCCGCGGCCGAGGTAGTAAGAATTAGACTTTAACCGATACCGGTGTCGGACATTTTAATTTCAATATCGGCGCAGGTATCGGTATCGGCGATACTGCAAAATATCGATATCGGTCAAAGTCTAGTAAGAATACTGTCATGCGGTTGAGTCGCGTCGTCTGCCGACCGTCTCAAACCAGCGCAAGTATTGTAGAAATTGCTAAAATCTATCACTAGATAGCGCCCGTATATTTTTTTGTATTTTGATGTTGAACGTACGGAAAAATATTCTATTTTCATGAAAAACACGCTGGCGGCTCTTATTTGAATAAATACTGTAGTGTGGAAATGAAAATAATTGTTTGAAATCGATTTCAGGACAAGCAATTTGGGAAAGTGCCTTTGCATTTTGCCCATAAAAATCCTGCAGCGTTGGTTGCGACGAACCTCAAAGCGTATAAAACCCATACGATGGAAAAAGCGTATTTAGGAGATACGTTTTTCTGGGGGTTGTTACCACAAGCTGGAGATTGGGTCTCGATTCAACTCACGCCTCCAGTTTCGATAGAAAGGTGACGAAGTTATATTTCGAGTTGGTTTTTGCGGGTGATAATTATTATTTTTGTTTTCTAGTTTTTTATTTCGTAGCGGTAATGTAGAGCATCCGAACGATAAATTCTCAAACACTTCGGTGGAAATATTTCCGCTTAACAACGAAACCGTAGCGTCGTTGGAGTTGCCGTACCCGCACACGAGCGATGGGTATTTGGTGATCAGTCGGTTCAATGATGCCGGTCTTTCGCAAGGAAATATCGATAATAATGTCGGGTTGATTCGATTCATTCGACTGAAGGTGCATTTGGAAAGCGAGACGTGGGTCATTCTCAACGAGGTAAAGATTTAGAGAGAGAAAATTAGTTTTTTAAGAGGATTTTTAATTATTTTTTTAATTTTTAGATTCATTTAGTCGTTCGCGGTCACAAGAGGTGACATTTTCCATTTTATTTCCATTCGTTATTCGGGTTATGACATCCACCCGTTGGACGAATATTTCCCAACTAACTGACCTCACACTTCTTGTTTTAAAAGAAGAGTAACGACAGCGTAATTTAAGGAAAAATAATACCGAATCCTGCAAAAGATATCTGAATTTTTACTGATACATATATTTTTCTTTTTTTAACTAATTTAATTTGAGCGATACTCAAGATTTTGATTATTAATTTTTTAAATAAACTCTAAAATGGGCTATCAGATTTCGGATGTATCGGACTGAAATATGACAGCCGTCCATCGAGATAATCATGAAAAAATCTCGCAGATATTATTAGTGAATCGAATAAGTGGAATTTGAGATATTTATCAAAGTAGCGCTGATTCGTCGGACGTTATGTGGTTTTAAAAGAGTGCCTAGTTTACTGACAGAAAAACCGATATTAACGCCATTTTGTTTGACCATTTTTTGGTTTAATCTCTTTGTTTTGCATCGAATCTTTTTATTTGTTATTTGCAGTGGTTGATGGTACTACTTGTTCCGAAAGAGAAGTTTGAAAAGTTTGAGGAAGGTCAAATGTTTTTCTCCATGAGAAAACCAATTCAATGCAATTGATATCCAATTGCACTGTTATTCATTAATTATTGTTCGATATTAATTTTATTGTTGCCGTCTATTTGTCGATCTCACATTTCAAATTGTGTACTTAAATATATTTTTTTTGTCGTTTAATTTAATCGAGAGACTTAAATAATCATGAGATCACAAATTTATTACGTTTTCATGTGTGTAGGAATATATTAGGATTAAAATAAACGTTTTATGTACATTTAATGATTTGTGTGTTTTGCTCGCTGCAAAGCGTCGTATTTAGTAGTTTTGAATTTTGACGATAGTTGGCGTGACAAAATGTTTATACACACTGCCATTTTGCAATATGAAGGTTTGAAATCAAGAAAATGTCTTTCGATCATGATAAATCGTCTCGACAGCAGAGAATGGTCGTGTGTACGCCGCAAGATACTGAAACCGAAGGAGAGAAACAATTTAAACGTCTGTTAGACAAGCAATTGAAAAAGGACATCACTTTACGAGAGTAAACTTATAATTTTATAATTGATGATTTATATTTATTTTTATTTATTTTTGCAGACTTTCGCAGCAGAAGAGAACGTTTAATAAATCGTCATTTTACAACCCACTAACGGACGATGTCGCTGGTCAAGTGCAATTAGATAAATATCAACAAATAGAAGAAGAAAAATCGTACGTCGAAAAATTACAACAAATTGGGCTGAGTCAGTACGAGATAAATCTGTGGATAAAGCACAAAAATGGCCGCGACTCTGGTGGTCATCGAACGGTCGCTACGGACCCTCAAATTCTGCAGAGACAACTCGAAGAAATTGAAGACAAAATCAGAATTAAAAACGAAGAGATTGAAAAGATCGTGCAAACGCGGTATTTTTATTTTTAATTTAAAAATTTTTCGTTTTATAAAATTATTATTGAATCGATTTTGCCTTTTTTTTTCACAGCGACGTTTTGTGTTTGAGTCGGCACGAAATGGAGATCGAATCGAGTTTAAAACGAACCAATAAACGGACGCAATTTCTCAACAAATTGGTCAAAGTCGGCCACCATTCGGCCAACGATCTCCGTCCGAACGACCCGAGGAACCACCTGAAGGAAATGGAAAGGGATTTGCTCGAAAAGATCCGAACGAAGCGAAAAACAAACGAAACGACGAAATCGGAAGAGCAACAAAACACCATTTCGTCGTGCGCTCGCAGACCGATTTCGGACGACGAAATATCAAACAACAGACTCTCATTGGCCGACATCAGATCACTTCCTAAGTTCACACATTACGACAGCGGTGAAACCAACGCGGTAAGTTGATCCGCTCAATCATCACTTGTTTCCTTAACCCTAATTTTTGTTCCAGATTCTCTACGTGAAAAACCTGAGTCGGCAAACGATTGCGGACGATTTAAAAGAGATATTCAGTCGGTTCGGGACGTCGGACGTGCGAATTTTGACAGGAAAAATGCACGGTCAAGCGTTTATTACGTTCACGGGTAACTTTTTACCCTTTTTTTCTACGTTTATCTTAACGCCCGTTTAATACGCAGATACAAAATCAGCCGAGAACGCTTTGGAAACTGTAAACGGATTTATTTTACACGGAAAACCGCTCATAATATATTTCAAGAAATAAGACAACTGTATTTACGCTTTCGTCCAATCAAAAGCTTTAAACTGTTTAATCAACTCGAATCGTTTGCTCTGTTGATCTTCGAACGAATCCAAAGGCGGTTTCCGCCAAATCCGCGGCTCCAAATCCAAAATCCCGCCGATGATTTCCTGCGCGAAGTTCCGCGGGAACAACTTCTCATCCTCGATGACGTGCGCGAACCCTCCTTGCAGCCCAAAATCGACGGCAAAATACGGCAAACCCTTCGGAACCTGCAAAAACAAAAACAAAAACAATTCTTCAACCCTTCCGCAACAACCAACAAGAAATTCGCTCTCACCGCTTTCCGAACGTCCTTCTGACTCAAGTCCACCACTTTCTTATTGTGCGACCACTCCGTCTCGCACTCCAACAGCGCTTTCTTGAAATAAATGGGCGCCGTGTCCCCCGCGTCCCTGGGCAACGGCACGCACTCGACGTACATGTGCGGGAAAGACCTCAAGTTCCGGCTGTTCTCGAAGAACACCACGTCCAAGTCCGAACTCTCGTACATTCTCGTCAACGCTTTCCGGAAATCTTGAACTTCCTCCCACACGTCCTCGTCCAGCTGCGTCGCGGCCAACGCGTGCTGCATCGGCACGATGAAACAATGTCCCTCTTGGAGCGACGCGTATTTCGGAACGCACACGTACACTTTAGTTCCCGTCGCCACGACCAAATGCTTGGGGAACGCGGCCGTGCCGTAACAAAACTGACACGACTCGCGAACGGACGTCGACCGGAGTTCCTTGACGGCTTTACTGCACTGCGCGTCGTCTTCAGTGACCCGGCCCACGAAATCGACGTCGCCGTCCAGATCCTTTCCTTTGCTCACCATTTTGGAGAACAAAATATTCTCGTCTTCGACCGTGTTCCGCTTCTCGCGTTCGAACATCTGTTTCAACGAGTGTTTGTCGTCGTCCGCGAAGTATCGCGTGCGTTTGCCGTCCTGGTCGTGCGTCTGCGCCTTGGATCGCTTGTTCTTCGGCTGGCCGCCGTATTTGTTGACGATGACGGTCCTTTCTTCCGGGCCCCGCGCCGACTCGCCGCCGAACTGCCGCGCCTTGTGCGCCTCCTGCAACTGTCGGCGCAGTTCGTCCACGAGTTCGGTGTTGCCGAGGATCTCGGCTTTGATGATTTTCGCGCCGAGTTGGTTCATTTCTTCGTCGCTCAGTTTGTTCGGGGCTGCGACGTGCACGTTTTCTTGCGTTTTTGCCGTTTGTTCCACGTCCATGGGCTCGTCGACGCGTTCTTTCGCTTTTTCCGGCGATTTGTCTTCCGATTTAAGCCGCCAATCGGGTTTGCTTCGATTCCACTCGTCCTTTCTGCTCGGTGGAGCCGGAGATCGTTCGCAGTCGTTCGATTCGGGTTTGTAAAAATGTTTGGATCGGCTTTTTCTATCATTCTCGTCCCGCCTTCGATCGCCGTCGTACCGCCTTCGGTCGTCGTTGGACCGTCGTCGTTCCCGGTGACGTGCGCGCCGCTCCTCGTTGAACTTTTCGTTCTCAAACGCGCTCCTCGAAGGTCCCTGCGCTTTGTTTTCGGCCGATTCCAACAGTTTCTCCAATTTCTGCAACGACTGTCAACGAGAAATCATTTATTAATTGAATAAATTGCTGAATTAAAATGAAATAAACAAAACCTACACCCCATCGTTCAGCGGCCACTTCTTCCAGCGATCGGCCCTCCTCTTTGGCCTGTTCTTTCGCTCGCTGGTAAGCCCGTCGTAACCAATTCAGACCTCCATCTCCTACGCTCGAGCTGACCAAATCTTTGGATTTGTTTTCGGACTCCATTGGAATTCCCTTTCCGCCGTCGCGCCAGTACGGGTTGAGTTCTCGCTCGTGTTGGCCGGGCTAGGTATAAATTTACGATTAATTTTGTGCTCTAAAATTTAGTTATTTGCATTTGTAGCGATGTTTACATTGTCCAATCGTAGTCGATCTTGTTTTTCTTTTTCTTTCGCTTCAGCGTGTTTGGATTTTCTAATTTCCCGTCGTGATACGGTGGGGCCGAAATCGGCGGACATCGACATCCATTCATCTCGCTGGGAAATAATATTGGGTAATGATAATAATGTGTTTTAGTAATGGTAAAGTGTTGTTGACAATATGTGAGAAAATACTTACGTTGGATTTTGATTTTTCAGGAGGCTTTGGCGAAGCTTCGACCCAATCGAGACATTCGTCCGAACTCTAGGAATAAATGTTTTAGTGTTTTTTGAAATTTTTACTCAAGATTGATCGTACGGATTGAGAATCCCTAGATTTCTTAGCAGACTTCGGGTGTTTTGGTTTTCTATGCTTGGCATCCGCCATTTTGGATATACGTAATGCTAGCGTTGTCGCTGTCTGTTGTGAAAATTGTTAATGTTTAATTTTAAATTTTAAAGATGATTTAGTTTGGAGGACAAAGATTTACTTTCTAGAAAAGAGTCGATCGATACAGTTTTTAATTGAAATGCGAAAGAAATTATAATTTGCAGGTTTTTGTCAATAGATGGCGACGGTGGGCCGCTGAAAAATGAAACATGGCCGAAAACGACAATGAATGAAGACGAATAAAGACGAATAAAGACGAACAGGAAAATGGAGAAATTTTCACTTTGGAATCACTCGTAAGGTTGATATTTATATTACATTTAAAAAAAAAATTGATAGATATTAAAAAGAACGGATTGATAATATAAACAAGCGTTGAAGTAATGCACCGTGCTCCAAAAAGTCACAACTGGATTATTTCTTTATTTAAAATATTATTTTATTTTCACCGAATAGAAGTTGGCTAAGGAATATGCAAATGAAAACTAATGTTGGCAATCACAGCCAATCACGAGCCAAAGGATGTTGACGTCTCTAAAAGTTTCTACGGTTTTTGATTGGCTCTGCACGCCAATGCTACTTTGCATATTTTTTTTCACGTCTCTTCTGAGCAAAGTTTTTGTCATTCGTTGTTCCGGCTCGAGCGAGGATACACACGTCGTGATTCATCATGGTGAGTAAGTCTCATTTTTTACTCTTTATTTCTCTTTCTGCTCTTTATTTGTAGTTCGTTACTTTTAACGCATTGTACTATTTAGAATTTGGATTGGTTTTTTAGCGTTTTAAGTTAATTAATAGAGGTTCGTTATTTTTTAATCATTTGTAGGTTTTCGGTAGTTTTTGTTTCTAAGCGTTAACCTTTGTTTGAAATTTGTTTGCATTACGTTTCACGGAGCATTAGATAATAGAAGTGGCGTGTGCGTGCTTAATTTGTTGCTTTTATTTTGGTTTTGACGTTTTGTTTAAATTTTATATGGTTTATTAATTTTGCTGATTGTTAATTGTGTTATTATTTCAGAGATTCAAGATTCAACCAAGGATTTCTAATGCTGCCAACCCGGATGATTCTACACTGAATCTTTTTATTTACAATTTTTGAATATTTGTAATTTTTTATTTTTTATTCTTAAGTGTAATTTTTATTCTTTAAGTGAAATAAAAGTTCTTTGTGTGTATTGTGTCATTGTAATTTTTCCGCAAGTTTTATTTCAACTATGTTTTTGAATAGTTTAAATAAAACTTGTAGTTAAATTATAATTGTACAATATACTTTAAATTATAATTTCTTTGGTATTTTATTACACTTTATTTATAAAATGGGAAATCTATATACCCACCCACCATCCCCTTTTTATACTAAGTCCAAACCTATAAAAATTTGGCATAGATTCGTCTTTTTGGACTTAGAATATTTTTGCAGAAATGACATAGCTTATAAAAAATAAAACTTTATTTCAATAAAAAAAATACATTATACAAATAAAAACTTACAAATTTTTTCCTTAAAAGGAAAAATAATGGCTAATCAAAGGTTTAAGCGGGTTATAACGGACCATTTACGGATTATCTCGGGTAAACATCCCCCTTGAGACTCCGCCGCCGCTTTACCACACCCAGGACCCAGAGTGTGCCACGCTCTGGGCCCCTTAAAAAGGTCCCACGATGTCTTCCTAATGATGATATACTTTAACCTGGAAATCAATATATAAATACACTAAAATTAAAATAAAAATTGTACAAAATTAAAAAGACAAGTAAAAGTAAAAATACAAAAATGCAAATAAATGCAAATAAATGCAAATAAAAGCAAAAATACAAAATTAAAAATAAAAATTATACAAAATTAAAAATAAAAATTATACAAAATTAAAAATAAAAATTATACAAAATTAAAAATAAAAATTATACAAAATTAAAAATAAAAATTATACAAAATTAAAAATAAAAATTATACAAAATTAAAAATAAAAATTATACAAAAATGACTATAGAGATTATGTAATAATACTTTTAAAAAATTTAAATCATTCGAAATTAAAGAGAATCTGGAAATGAAGTTCACGCTGACGCGAAATTGGTTGAAGTTGTCCGAGAATTCGTCTGTGTGTAACCAAGTTATTCGACCCGTGGACAAACCTATTTTTTAAAAAAAAAGATTCAAAATAAGTATGGCAAAGAAAAAATAAATTATAAAAATTAATAAATTGTCAATAAAAGGTTGATACCTTTCCTTAATTATACATTCCGAAATAGGTAGATAAAATATAAAACGAACGCAACTAACTAAATATTCTTTCGTTCTAGATATGCTTGAAAAGCAACAACTAATTTAAAGCTAAGAAGTAAATTCAAGTAAAGTTAACATAAACTCACCAACGAACGATGCGTTCTTAGTCGCTTGTCCTCCGAGCAGGAAACAACGAGTGAAAATCTCGGTGAAAACCGAGACGAAAATAAAAATGGAAAATACGTGTGTTCCGTCTTCTCATTTGAATATCCACTCAAAAATTCCGTGCGAGTTTCCACCTGGTGATGAAAATTGCAACGTAAACAAGTAACGACGCTCCAATAGAGGATTTAGTGGTTGCTAGGCAACATACTGCCGTTATCAGTTTAAAAAATGGCGAGAAGACGAGAAGTACGCGTGCGTGCTTCTTTATTTGCGAAATCCTGCTTTTTTCGCGAGAGAAGATCGCAGTAAAGAGTAAGTTTGTTTTTTCCTCCCAAACTAACCAGAAAATATAGAATTTACGCGTCATGGCCGGCAAGTTCCCCCATTGGCAGATATTTTTAAACATCAATCTGTTGCCATCTATCACATTTGGATAGGAAATGCATTTGGATGAGTACATTTATCAAAATTAACAATTTACGGCCGAATAAATTAAAAAAATCGTGCTTTTTTTATACCTTTAAAGAATGCACGCTGCAAGTTATTTCACCCGCATGGCCATTCCTCAGCGTTATCTATCACGAACCAAAACACGACAAACACACGCATTATCATCTCTTAATATTTTATTTCTTTACATTTCAATGAGCCACACAATTTGTAGTGAAAATGAAATGCATAGTTGCTCATTTTATCTCCTTGTTTGTTCCGAACAGCATTCAATTCAAATCCATGGGCAACGACATTCTTTACCTGGCGTAACTTTAGACACGGAAAATGCGAGCAAAACAAACATAACGCTTCCTCACTCTTTGACACTTAGTTTAGCCTTGGACTAATAGTCCAAGATTTGCCTTTGCTTTTTTTGCAAATTTTAAAAAGTGCCAATAACGTGCTGCATACTCATGAGATATTTAAACGATTTTTCACGTCATTTCACGTCCATTCCGCTAGTTTTTGGCATTTTTCAATTTTTGGCCGATTTTGGCCATTTCTCCATAGGTTAGCCTTTGCTTTTTTGTCAAAATTGGCCAAAATTGAAAAAGTTCCGGAAATGAGCTCAATCGATTGGAAATGAGCTAAAAAATCGATTAATCATCACATTTATAGGTCCATCTCGCTCCGTTGCCGAGTTATCGGCCGAAAACAGACTTGCCTTTGCTTTTTTTCCAAATTTTAAAAAGTGCCAAAACGTGCTGAATACATGTAAAATGAGCTAAAAAGTCGATTCCCGTTGGCGGAATTTGCATATCTGGCACCGTTGCAGAGATATAACACTTAACAGTCCAAGGTTTAGCACAAGAGGAGCCCAACCCATCCACCCCTCGTGGAGGGAGCCCAGCTTTGTCCTTTTGCCAATGAGCGCGCGTTTCTTGCATTTTTCCGTGTGAAATCTCCAGCTCAGCAAAATTATCTTTGTTCTTGCATTTAAATGCGGTTTGGAGTTCCCAGGGGGCGAAGGCAATAAGGGAGTTTGGGAATTGATCCTGGTCACCATTGGCATGGTCCTTGGATCATCCAAGGACAAGGATCATGCCATTGGTCATCACGTATTCCATTTATCGTTCACATAGGAAAAATTGAACTGAACTGTTGATAAAAAGATAGAAATAAATAAAAAACATACTTCGAAATGTTGAATAACAACGTATTCAATTAATCGTTTACGTTTACCGAGCTTCTCCTAAAGCTTTTCATTTCCCAATCAACGAACTATCGGCTAGTCAATGGGCAGATTGTAAATGTAACCTAAAATTAGAAAATCACAATAAATTTATTTGATTAATTTGAATTTTGAAAAACGTCAGCGTTTGATGTACTCGTAACTCCGCTCGTGGTATGGCCGTTCGGTTCGGTTCGATAAATTCTCGATTTTGGCAGTGTTTGTAATCGATCCACTTAATAAAATATATTTGAATAAGTACTAGAGTTACCTGATTGGATTTACAATATTTACTGGGGAAATACCCTTTCTCGACCGGTACAGGTGCTAAATAACACCTCGCCATCGATACGGTTTTGTACCCAGTTACATTCGGCTGCACTCTGACAAGTACACAGTACTGTATCGCTAAAGAAATCTGTTGAATCTGTACAGTACCGTACATTCAAAATATGTTTGAATCTATAACCTGTGAGTCCAAAAAAGGAATTTGAATTCATTGCCTGTAAATGTAATAAACGTATCCGAATTTATTGGCCACGTGTAAAAACCTATTTAATCTGAAATATATACTGTAGAGATGAACAAACGTGTCAGAACTTAATCGCCACGCACAAACCATGTTTGAAACTCAACTATTGTTTCCAAAAAAACATGCGCGATATATCGCTCACCGTGAAAAACGTGTTGAAACTCAACTGCAAATCCAAAAACTTTATATTACCAAGCTAGTGTGTATATATACACATTTACCGTTTAAGTCAATTTTTCTATATTGAAATCTGGTCGTAAATATGAGGTTTGAATAAGAATAATAAAATTTTAGAAATAAAAATGAAATCTTTTTATATTTTTTTTTATTTGTCTATTTTTATTTCCTCCTTTAGACACGAGTTGGTCTTATGTCTATTTCACACTTTTGCTATTGCCACTACGGGAATCGACTTTTTAGCTTGTTTTACATGTATTCAGCACGTTTTTAGCACTTTTTAAAATTTGGAAAAAAAGCAAAGGCATTTGCCTTTGCTTTGTATGGAGAAATGGCCAAAATTGGCAAAAATTGAAAAAATGCCAGAAATGAGCCCAATCGACCTGAAATGAGCTAAAAATCGACTAAATATTGCAGATATGGTCGATAAACGGAATTTTTCAAGTGAAAAAGTTGTCTGAAAACTTGGTTTTTTGCAGATATCTCAACAACTGTAGGAGTTAGGCATATGCATGTGATATTTAATCGATTTTTCAGCTCATTTCAGGTCGATTGGACTCATTTCCAGCACTTTTTCAATTTTTGCCAATTTTGACAAAAACCCAAAGGCTAACTTAACCTATGGAAAAATTGCCAAAATCGGTCCAAAATTGAAAAAGTGCCGGAAATGAGCTTAATCGATCGGAAATGAGCTAAAAAATCGATTAAATATCACATGCATATGCCTATTTGTTACAGTTGCAGAGATGTGGTCGAAAAACGAAATTTTTCAAGAGAAAAAGTTGTCAGAAAACTTGGTTTTTCGACGAAATTTTTGCACACATTTTACCATGTTTTTGCACACATTTTACCACGTTTTGGCACACATTTTGCCATGTTTTTGCACACATTTTGCCAAGTTTTTGCACACATTTTACCATGTTTTTGCACATATTTTACCGCGTTTTTGCACACATTTTGCCAAGTTTTTGCACACATTTTACCACGGTTTTGCACACGTTTTGCCAAGTTTTTGCAGACATTTTACCACGTTTTTGCACACATTTTGCCACTTTTGGCATACATTTTGCCAAGTTTTTGCACACATTTTACCATGTTTTTGCACATATTTTACCACGTTTTTGCACACATTTTGCCAAATTTTTGCACACATTTTACCACGTTTTTGCACATATTTTACCACGTTTTGGCACACATTTTACCACGTTTTGGCACACATTTTGCCAAGTTCTTGCACACATATATAAAAATTGGCTTAAACGGTAAATCTTGCAAACATTGGGATGTATGACAGCTGATACTTTATAATTTCTAAGGTTATAATACTCATTTTTGCGCCACTCTGACTGTGGGGCTCGTTGTTCATTGGGTTTAGCTTTGGCTTTCAGAGTTAGATGTAGCGTGTTCGAATCCTGAGTTGATGTTCAGAATTTTTCTTTTCTTTTTAGTTTTCTTTCCTTGCTTAAGTACAGGAGTTAAGGAAAGAGTTAGAGTGAGGAGCGGTGGCTCTTGCGATGCGTTTCCAGTATTATCTTGAGTGGACACGTGCATTCAAAGTCTCTAGTTCGAATCCAGAGCAATTCAGATGATGAAGAAAATTATTTTTAAACATTTTTTATCTCTTGATTTTCAATCAATTACGTCAGTGCGCAATCTGTAAGTAAGAGAATTAAGCAGTAGATGGATAAGAAGGAGTGGTGGCTCCGAGGTATGATGGCTGGTGTTGGAGACGTGATAAATAATGATACATAAAGAACATGTGTCTGTGTTCAAATCCAGAGATGGATAAATTCAGCTGATTTTATTCAGTTCTAATTTGAGTTATTCTTTTCTAGTAATTTTCTCTCTTAACCCTATAAGAAGGCAATTAGACATAAGGATAACAACAAGAAGCAGTAGCTTCGAGGTTAGATGTCTAGTATTTTGAAACTTAACGACGGACATGTGTTCGGGTTCGAATCCGGACCAATCTAAAGGATTTTAAAAAAAAATTTAAAATTTAAAAATTAAAAATTAAAAAAAAAATTAAATTAAAAATAATTCACATCACAGATTCGAACACGCTAGACCAGAGTCCACCGCCACAACACCTGAAGAAGATACCACACAGCTACAATAGCTGTTATGCTATGAGGTTCTTATAACTTATACTTATAGATTAAATGCGAATAAACTTGTAAAAGAAAAGAGAGTAGACTAGAAACACCTCAAATAAAACTAAAAGACTAGACTAGAAAACCTCAAATAAAACTAAAAGACTAGACTAGAAAAACCTCAAAAAAACTAAAAGACTAGACTAGAAAAACCTCAAAAAACCTCCAATAAACCTCAAAAACCCTAAAAAAAAAACCTCAAAAAACTTCAAAAATGACTAGAAAAACTTCAAAAATGACTAGAAAAACCTCAACAAACTTCAAAAAGAGACTAGACTAGAAAACCTAAAAAAAAACCTCAAAAATGACTAGAAAAACCTCAAAAAACCTCAAAAAGAGACTAGACTAGAAAAACCTCAAAAAACCTCAAAAAACCTCAAAAAGAGACTAGACTAGAAAAACCTCAAAAAACGTCCAAAAACCTCAAAAACCTCAAACCCCCGCAAAATAAAAAAAAAAAAACACTGAAAAAAAGTTGACCAACGTGGAGAGCGACTCGGGGAGGCGAACCCGCGGCGCGCCAGCAGAAGCCGCGCGCATTGGTTATCCTCCCACCGGCTCCCACCGGTGCTTTTTAGCAGAGGCGGTTAGTTTGAGCCTTATAAACTTTAAATTGCCATTTTTAAACCTGAAAAATTAAATTTCAAAAGTAAAACTAGTGACGGATTTGAACCCGCACCCAAACCACTCGAACCACGCACTCTAACCACAAGGCTACGCCGAATAGCAATGATTAATGATTACAAACTAGATTATTCTTTTTTAGACTGAAAAAAATTAATAATAAAACGTAAAACTAATTGTGGATTCAAGCCCGTTAACACCATTCAGCAATCGCCTACCCTAACCACGCAGCCACCATGGTCAATATCCATTTCACTCCATAGTGGCCTTTGCTTTTTTCCAAATTGGTTTTTTGCAGATATCTCAACAACTGTATGAGTTAGGCATATGCATGTGATATTTAATCGATTTTTTAGCTCATTTCTGATCGATTGAGCTCATTTCTGGGACTTTTTCAATTTTTGCCAATTTTGACAAAAACCCAAAGGCTAACCTATGGAGAAATTGCCAAAATCGGTCCAAAATTGAAAAAGTGCCGGAAATGAGCTTAATCGATCGGAAATGGGCTAAAAAATCGATTAAATATCACATGCATATGCCTATTTGTTACGGTTGCAGAGATGTGGTCGAAAAACGAAATTTTTCAAGAGAAAAAGTTGTCAGGAAACTTGGTTATTCGACCAAATTTTTGCACACATTTTACCATGTTTTTGCACACATTTTACCACGTTTTGGCACACATCTGCTAAAACTAAGGTTTTAAACAACTATTTCACTTGAAAAATTCCGTTTTTCGACCATATCTCTGCAAGCGTAACAGATAGGCATAGGTATGTGATATTTAGACGATTATTTCAGGTCGATTGGGCTCATTTCCAGCAGTTTTTCAATTTTTGCTAATTTTGACAAAAACCCAAAGGCTAACCTATGGAGAAATTGCCAAAATCGGTCCAAAATTGAAAAAGTGCCGGAAATGAGCTTAATCGATCGGAAATGGGCTAAAAAATCGATTAAATATCACATGCATATGCCTATTTGTTACGCTTGCAGAGATATGGTCGAAAAACGGAATTTTTCAAGTGAAATAGTTGTCTGAAAACTTGGTTTTTCGCAGATGTGTGCCAAAACGTGGTCTGCAAAAACTTGGAAAAATGTGTGCAAGAACTTGGCAAAATGTGTGCCAAAACGTGGTAAAATGTGTGAAAAAACATGGTAAAATGTGTGCCAAAACGTGGTAAAATGTGTGAAAAAACATGGTAAAATGTGTGCAAAAATTTGGTCGAAAAACCAAGTTTTCTGACAACTTTTTCTCTTGAAAAATTTCGTTTTTCGACCAAAGCGAAAATGGAAAAGCCAAACACCAGTCCAGTCCAGTCCAATCCAGCACCGCGAATGAGATTTTCTACCAGAAAAGTCAGCACAATGAGTTTTAACAGCAATTTTAACAGCAATTTGATTTTAAAAGTTTATTGGTTTTCTAAATTAAATATTATTGTTTATGATTATGAAATAATTCGAAGTCAGTTGCGTGTCGTTGTTTGTGCGTGCACAGTATGACAGTGGTCATCAATAAACCTTAAAGTGAAATCCTATAAAGTCTCTTCATCACGAAGATGGTGTTGAGGGGGAAGCCTATCACCACTCACTGCTCACCATCATCCAACAAGACGATTAAGGAAATGTTATTTTATTATTATTTAAATGTAGAGTTAGAAAATAGTTTTAAACTCACCAAACAGGTGAGAACTATTAATTGTGAGAAAAGCAATTCAATTAGAGTTAATTGCGTTTTTATAAGATTGAGCTATTTAGAAATAGACTGCAGAAAAACTCGTTCTCTTATATTTATAAATTATAGTGATATTGTATGTAAATTCGGATTTAATTGTGAAACGATTGTGAAATGTTAGACAACAAACATTTGGCTTAGTGCTGGCAGAACAAAGTACGAAGAACGGTTAAGAGAGTAGAGCCATCTGCACCTAGCAAGTGGCTGGCCAGAAAGACAAAACATTAGATTAAACATGTATTTTTACGATATTATTCCTAACCATGCAATCAAGTATTGTCCAGTTGTTAGTTCTTTAGCTTCGAACTTGAGAGGTGTGAATTAGCACTAACTTGTAAGCAATCTGTGCTTCTTCTCGTGGCAATAAATCCACACTTTGAATAATTATTTACCAAGTTTAATACAGAAGGAATCATACACGAGGTAAGTTTCCTCTAATCACTGGGTTACGAGTCAACAGTTTGGTATTTTCATTGTATAGCGTGTTGTATTGGTTGCAATGCATCCAGTAGCTGTACATATTATCCTGATTTAACATTAAAGTGAATATAAAAATTTTATGCTACAGATTTCTACTTTGGTATTGTTTGTTTAGGTTAGTGTGGATTATTCACATCACGTCAAAGCTAATTGTTCTTTCTCTTGTGTATACTTGATTCGGTTACGTAATTTAATCCTAAATGAGCTACTGCCTTTTTCCTTGAATACGCTTGTGCCATCATTATGTAAACTATCTCAAACTGACTTGTGAGACTAGCTGACTTTCGAAAATAACCAAAGGCGGATCCGCTGGTCCGCGACACACACACAACGCTAGTTAAATTCTAACTAACTTTATTCAACAATACACTGTTTTAAATATGACAATTACCACGGAACAGCCCTGATTGGCTATTTATACTAAAACGTTTATCGGACGTATTTGTGTACGTCCGCCCGCCCTCTGGAGACACGTTGTCGCCCGTCAAAACCCGAAAAAGTCCACAATTATGTTTCTGCATGTCCTGTCCCTGTCATTGTATTCAGACCCTTTGAATTTCTTTGTTCCTTCTTACTGTCTGTATCGTTGTTTTCATTTGTTCTTTGTCACTGTTGTTTCTTCTTAGGTTTCATTCTCTTCCTTCTCAACGCAGTCAAGAAGTATTTGTTCTTTTGTTTGTGTGTGTGTTTGTGTTGTACCAACAGGTATCATTTTAGACTTCTAAACCTGATGTTTAGAAAGTCTCATGAAACGGTTCTGTCTGTCTGTCCGTCCGTCCGTCCGTCCGTCCGTCCGTCCGTCGTCAACGATTCCGCAAAAACTATAGCAGCTAGAGCAAAACGGACAACGGCATTAAATTCAGCATGCTTATATTATTATTGTAAGGTATTTTCAGATTTCTTGGACCTCCGGTTGAATTAATAAACCGGTTTTAGTGCACTTTTAGCCGTCTAATAATACTACTTCCGTCCTGCACAGGAAGTTGTAACATTGTACTAGCGCCACCTGGCGGATCCCGTGAGCCATGAAATCTTCGTCGCGATATGTAAAATACTATTTTCTATATCAAAACTAGGTTTATAAATTTTGAAACTATGCTCATTCGATTCCAAATCGAAATCTGCACCAGCCTGTATATATTTTTTTTTTATTTGGTCGAAAAAAAGTAGCATTACGATCGGCGACCGAAGGGGAAATTTACACCAAATTAGACGTATGTGTTGTGTCACCCGTACGTTCGTGTACGCGAATTCTAACGAACATCTAATTAAGTTTTCTTGATTTTCAGTCCTCCAGAATTTAGACACTCGGTTGCATTCGAGTACTCAAACGCGGCCGAAATGTCCTAATTTCTGCGGCCGAGTGTGTGAAATTGCTTCGAAGTTATTTTGGACGCAAACTTCAGGACATTTCGGCCGCGTTTGAGTACTCAAATGCAGCCGAAATGTCCTAATTTCCACAGAACTTCTGTGGACTTTAACTGGAAAATTTTTTGGCCCCCGAATCAGCCAATGGTTGCCATGTGTTGTTTACAACATTCTTAATAATGTTTGTTGTTGCTTTATTTTGGCCAAAAATTTTATTTTGTATTTATTTACTTTATTTTCTTTTATTTTGGTGTTTTATTTAGGGACAGAGAGACAGGGTTTAGAAGTCTAATATGTAATGCTTCCCTGCATTACAAATCCCTGCTTGTTTTAACTAGTGAATGTTCTGTAGTTAAGAGGTAATTTAATGTGGCTAGTTACTGCAATCGAAATTATTCAGTGTCGTCCTGTTACTAGTCACTACACATTCCTCTGGAACTTTATCGTTGGGTATTGTCCTGTCACTAGTCACTACACATTCCTCTGGAACTCTATCATTGGGTTTTGTCCTGTCACTAGTCACTACACATTCCTCTGGACCTATACCATTAGGTATCGTCCTGTCGCTAGTCATTGCACACCCCTCGGGACCTATACCATTAGGTATTGTCCTGTCGCTAGACGCAGTGACGTACTACAACGACTAGCGACAGGACGATACCTAATGATACAGATCCGGAGGGGTGTGCAATGACTAGCGACAGGACGATACCTAATGATAAGAGTTCAGAGGGGTGTGCAATGACTAGCAACAGGACGATACCTAATGATAAGAGTTTAGAGGGTGTGCAATGACTAGCGACAGGACGATACCTAATGATAAAAGTTCAGAGGGGTGTGCAATGACTAGCGACAGGACGATACCTAATGATAAAAGTTCAGAGGGGTGTGCAATGACTAGCGACAGGACGATACCTAATGATAAAAGTTCAGAGGGGTGTGCAATGACTAGCAACAGGACGATACCTAATGGTATAGGTCCAGAGGAATGTGTAGAGACTAGTGACAGGACAATACCTAATGGTATTGGTCTAGAGGGGTGTGCAATGACTAGCAGCAGGACGATACTTAATGATAAGAGTTCAGAGGGTGTGCAATGACTAGCAACAGGACGATACCTAATGGTATAGGTCCAGAAGAATGTGTAGAGACTAGTGACAGGACAATACCTAATGGTATTGGTCTAGAGGGGTGTGCAATGATCAGCTCCAGGACGACACCTAACAAAAGAGTTCAGATAGATGTACAAAGACTAGCAACAGGACAATACTTAACGGTAAAGTTTAGAGGTGTCTGCAGTGACTAGAGATAGAATAATACCTAGTGACAGAGTTCAGAAGGGTGTACAACAGCTAGCATTAGGAATACTAATAGGAGAGTTCCAGAGATGTACGACTAGCAACAGGACGATACCTAAAGGCAAGGTTCCAATGAAGCTGATACTAACTAGCAAAATCGCCATTTTCTTCTCATTGAATAGTGAAGCTACGACGCAGAGCATAATGCTAGCTACTGAGAAAAAGCCAAAAATATCAAAATCAAACCAAAGATAAATCAAAATTTAGCAAACTACGTTCCAAGTGATTTCAAACTTACTTTCTCCTTTTATCAATTGTCCGAATCGCTAATATTAACTTCTCTAATTGATTACAATCTGAAACTAACTTCTGGCAGAAACATGCATGATCCTCGATTTATGATTTTTGTCTTTAGTTTTCGCAGCTTTTAGTAATTCGAAATGTATCACCCAACCCTCAAGTAAAATAAAAAAATTATTTTGTTTTAATTGAATAAACTACAGGAACAATTTCATTTGAAACACAAGAACCCCCTCACATCAGCAACAAACCGTTCAAAATTTTCACGGAATTTCGTTCGGTTTTGCCTGTCGTCAATCAACTGAACCCCCGCCAACAAATCATTAAACGAATTCCCCAATCGTTGATAACAAACTTGGTCCACTTGACTGCTCAAAATTCTTTCCACGATTTCTTGATACTGGTCCTACAAACACAACAAAACAAATTAAATTCTAAATATTTTTAAAAACAAATAAAACCCACTTGATACAAGAAGATTAACATAAACAATGCGCCACACGTCGACTGCGCAAGATCAAAATCAAAACTCTGCATCAAAACGATATTAAACGTCATCTATAAATAAAGAAATAACAATTAAATATCGAATATTCCACTACAACTTCTTTCCTACCTTCAAAAATGGTTTCAGCGCGACGTAACTATAATTCCTGAAATGGTTTTTAGTCATGTAAGTTGTTAAACAAGCCACAAAGTCGAAACACAAAGTCATAATGTTCGACGCGAATCTGCCGAAACGTAGAAAACGTTATCAAACAATTTAAATTCGCTTCAATTTCAACATTTACTCTCTTAAACCCAATTCGACGGAAACAATGAGTCGTTTGAAAAGCCCTTCCGGTAATGAATGTTGAGCCCGTAGAGCGTCACGTCGGCGGCCGACACAACGTGTCCGTCGCTTTCCTCCGAATCGCACGCACTAAAATCGAGAAATTCCTTCGACAGCAAATTCGTAAGCAACTCCATCAGCAGTAAGACATCTTCGTACTGCTCCTCTTCTTCGGTCGAACTGATCGATTGCTTACCTAAAATCAAGGACGACTACTCCAATGGACGGGAAACACAATGCTGTGGGGTTGGCCTATGTCTGACCAACTCCCACAATCCTTAGCGCGATTTTCAGGGGTGTATTTTCGAACTAGATTGGCAGCCATTTGCAATTTCCACTCTAAGTTCTCCCAAGTGATTGTAAAGTTTTGCAATCCAATCTAAGAAAACAGGCCTTCTAATAAATAAAAGTAAGTGATAATATTGTTAAGTAAGGCATTATTAATGTACTGGTATTATTAAAAATGAAATCTTAATGATATTGTTATATTTTTAAGCGTGCAGCACGTAATTGTCGGTACGGACATGTGCGTTCGATCGTAAATGTTTTGCATTGAAGACTTAAATAAAAAATGACATATGATTACTTGATTTTAATTTGTTTAGTAGTTGAAAGATTAAATATTGTACTGGTGTATTGCAAATTAATGTACAATTTAACACAAATTCTTTAACGTTGGTTCAAAATGTATGATTTTCAACCTCGTTTGAATGGAGACACCAGACTAAGATAGTCTATCAAAATCCAATATTTGTTTACATTTTTAGTTGTGTCAGTTTTTGTTTTTTATTAAATAAATAAATACAGGCGCACATTTTAAATAAATAAGCCTATTTAATTACCTTGTGGGATGTGTAAGTAACCAAATAACTAATTGTTGTTGTTGTTGGAAATGTGCACGAGTTTATGAATTGTTTTGTCCTGACTAGGTTGTTAATGTCAGCTGACACTGTTAACCATTACCACCACAAGGTGGCGTACTAATTTATCGCGCTAAGGATTGTGGGAGTTGGTCAGACATAGGCCAACCCCACAGCATTGTGTTTCCCGTCCATTGGAGTAGTCGTCCTTGCTAAAATCAATCAACAAATCAATAAGGATTCGATAAAAATGAGCAATTTTGCTACCCGTATTGAATTTTGCATAAGTTTGTATCACAGAAAGACAACATTCGAATAATATTTTCGACTCGGACGGGTCGAGGTAGCAGAGGATCCGTTTTGTACATTCGCAGAAAAGTTGGAAGATATTGTTCCACCATGTCTTGGTAATTGTGATAAAATGAAAATATAAGTTTCGCGTTCTGCGCGTCGCATCCTTTCACGATTCCTAGAGAATAAACAAACAAATTAACATATTTCCGCAATTAAAAGCCGCAATTGTAGCCGCCCTCGAATATTAGAGCAATTAAAACAGAAAAAGAAACAAAATGAACGTTGGACATTCTTTGTTCCAAATGCAAAATTAACGTAAAAAGGAACGGAAATGGCCACAAGTTCAAATAAGAGCCGCCCTTGAAAGTAGCCGCGGCCATTATTTGCGGAAATACAGTAATTAAATTCGATTAAAATAAGATCTGCCAATTCTTACCATGAAAACAATCCATCAAATGAGTTAATTCCTTCTTGACTATCTGCTCTTGATAGACCCGCACAAAATTCTCTCGACAAATCAAGCCCTTGAACATCTCTTGCAACGGTTTAAAACTCTAACAATTTATAAAATAAATAAACATTATTTCAAATAATTTGCAAAATAAAAAAAAAATATAAAGAAATAATTTCTAACCCTCAAATAAATGGTAATAAAAAAGAAAACAAACATAAAATCCGTCTTACCTCACTGAACAAATCACTATTAACGTAAAAAATAAGAAATTTGCAACAAAAAAAACAGAAAGATAAAGTGAACAAACAAAAAAGAAAAATGTACTAATACCCCTAAAACGTTATGGGTTTAGAAGCTACAAGTTCAACACCTGTTTCCAATAGAGTTCTATCGCCTCGTTCTCCTTCGCCACCAATCCGGCCAACACAAACAGCTCTCTTTTCGCGTCCTACGACAAAAACATGAGCGACTGTAGAAGCGCGCACATGCTCTCGCTTTTCACCACGCAGTTCCTCCTGCCAAACAAATCCATTAAAAATCACTAATTAAATCACCCATTAAACCATTACTTTTCCCTGCAATCGACCAAGGTGACGAGCAGCTGCTTTCCCGTTCCATGCCACCAAATTGGAGTCGATTTTATGAATCACGAGTTTAGACACCACAGTCCGCGATCCGAATTCCTTCCGAATGCCGTGTTCAGAGCTGCGCTGTTCTAAATTCCCTCAAAAAAATAATCAAAACTTTGAAATTATACAAATTTATCATACAATACCTAAGTATAATAAATTTCGTTTGGCATCAAATACAAATCGGGAATGAAATCGAGCGAGTGATTCGAGCTAAGAAAATAAAAAAATGAATTTGTAATCGTTTCAATAAAGCTTTAAGAACAGAAAATACTCAAAATTCACATCGTGAGATACTTGTATCATTGTGGAGCTAGAAGTTAAGTTACACGATATCTGAAGTTCAAAATGAACGAGCGACGCCATAACGTAGCTCTGTAAAATATTTAAATTTTTGAAAATTCAATTACTATTAATCTTCAATTTAGATGTGTACTATTAGATAGATCTTAATTTCTGAAGTGCCAAAAACCAAAGAACAATATTAATTCATCAAGTTTCATTATTTTTCTTAGTCAATTTGAAGTAATTAAGACGAAATCTCATTATTTGTATGTGAAAAAGAGCAGTTTTGATTAAATAATTTAAATGAATCCAAAGGTGAAGCAGCATTCTGTCGACAGTCTCTACAAATAATTATAATAGCAGATTTTTTAGATTTATTCAGTTGTACATTCTTAAATTTGGAAATTGTACTTACCCAAATACATTGTGACGTTGAGCAAACTCTAGTTTCGATCGTGGATAGTCGAAGATTCAGTGCTTAAAATATCTACCAATGCCGTAGCTGCCGACCATGACGCCGCGCCAGTTTTCTTCCCACAATCCAATCTGATCTTTGCTTTCGCTCGTGGTCCATCTGGTGGAAGAAACCTGAAACTTGATAATAAATAAAGCGTCATCAGTTCTGATTCAGTTGAAAATAATTTTGCCCGGACTCAAATCAACAAATCAAAATGTAAAAAATCGAATAATTCCTACAATTCGCTGAAAAACAAACAATGAATTTTGTCTAATGACTGAATGTTTAATTAAGTTAGTTGAGGAGACACAGTTGATGATTTAATAAAAAATAAAAAATTTAATGAGGCCTACACCTTGATATGTATACACACACACACTACACGCTTAAGAAAACACCTATTTACACGATTCATTACAACACAATGACGTGATTGACACGTTAATTGCAAAGTGATCTCTCTTCTTCAATTTGAAAGACCCGCGCCTAATTTCATTCAGCAATTCATCCACGAGACATATTTCGTCGGGCATGAACTGCTCTCCAACTGACGCCAATGTCGTTATTATTTTGTTCCTTCAATTCACGCACCTAAATTTAAAATTTAATAAAGTAATAAATTAAATTTACTTCTATTTTTTTTCCTTACAAGTGAACACACATCTAAAAAACCTCAAAACTCCGAAACTGGCATCAGAAAATCAGTACACAACAAAAAACAAACGAAAAATACAACTCGCTACCCAATAACCTAATAAATAATTCCCCAACGCAAAATCATTTGGCACCGTGCAGCGCGCAGCTCGTCTATCAGTAGTTCTCTCTGTTCGCACACCACATTGTTATACCTAGGACGATTTGTAGCAATTTAAATCGTCCCAAGTTGATGTACAAACATGGATGATCGGCAACAGCGACCAAGACAGGATGATGGAACCAAGTACAAATAAAATCAATTTAACATCAATTTACGCCCGTCAAACACTCGCAACCTCGCTATAAACCCGCAATAAAATTCATTTTCATTACCGGATTCGCCATTAATTATCATTTCAACTTTCAGTACCATTATGAAATGGATAATAATTGTCCTAGTAATAATAGCGGTGGTTGTCATCGTAGTTCTCATAGCCGTCTATGCAGCCGGTGGAGCGTTTTCATGTATGAATTCGTAGAAATTAAAAGAAATTAAAAAGAAAAATCGTGAATAAAAATTGTTTTTGTCAGCGTCGTCCTCCAAGAGCACGACGGAATGGCCGGGTTACGGCAGCGGCGGCGGCGGCGGCGGCGGTTCCGGGCAGTCGTTCACAAAGGCGAACGTGCAGCAGTTGACACCGAAAGAATCGAAGTCAGGTCCGATTGCCACTCTGAAGGAAGTCTGCAAGAAATATAAGAAGAAATTGCCCGTGCCTAGAACCGATTTCGACGTAAAACAACTCATAGATACGATTAAAACTTACCACCAGGATACCGAATGCGATTCTTATGCTACGGGTTTGTGGGTTTATTTTATTTGTTAAATGTGTTTTATTCTTGCGTGGTGGTGATGTTTGCGTGTTTTCCAGGGGTGACGTTAGACCCGGAAGTGAGATACGAGTCACTGGATGGAAAAACCAAATGGCCGTCGCTGAGCTCGGGCGGAGACGCGGGTAAACCCAAAGAGGATGAAGATCGAGATTGTATAACGGTTGTAAATGAACAAACTGAGTTAACGAAGCCCACAGAGTGTGATAATATGACATTCCCCTGTCTTTTAATGCACAACGAAACAGGCAGTAAGTTAATACGGGAGGTAATTGACTGTAAATGTATTTGGTCCGCTTGAAAATAAATGTTTCTCATAGAAATGCATTTTTTTTGCTTGAAAATGCATTTTATCGTGATGCACGTTTGAGGGCTAAAAAATAGGACTTTAGAATTAAAAAATGCAATTTTAATTGGAAAAAGTGATTTCATTTTTATTTGAAAAAATTGATTTTATTTTTATACACAAGAATTGCCTTATTATTATTATGTGCAATGTCAATCTGGAAATATTTAAACACGTCGTTAACTTAACTATATTTCTTATCTAGACTGTCAAGTCGAATCACAAGCCAAATGCATCTTAGTTGACAGGTTTACCGATACACAGACCTCCCTAATGGAAGCATGGAAAGCGGCCGCTGCAAAGCAAACAAAAGGCCAAAATATTCTCTTGATTGACCGAGATTACATAATAGAAGACTCACTGCAAAACGCCAATGAAACAACAGACTGTTCTGCACGTAATATTACAAATCCAAACAACACATTTTGATACATCTTTTTCTACATTTTCAGTCGAGGTGAAATACAAATTTAGCTACATCGACTCGTACACGAAAAGCGCAAACAAAGCGTTCAAACTCGACGCAAAGCAAGACCCCGAATTCGAATGTGTGCACATCGTAGGCGACATGTTGAAAGTGTCCCGAGTAAGCTGTGAAGATGCTGGCTGCCCCATATGCTTTTAAAATGCTAAACTGTATTGAAATCATTATTAAAAATAAGTTAGTTTGAATTATACACTTGGTGTTTCACTTCGGGCGAGTCGAAATTAAACTGCTTGTGTCTGTAGCGCCAGTTTGGCCGACTCATGTCGAGTCTGTCGTCGAAATAGACGCGATTCACGTACTCCATCAACGTGTCGACCTTCTCGGAGAACGAATGATCATCCGCCGGGCCCTCGCGCACCACATCTATACTGGGAACACGCGTGGCAGTCGAGTCGCGGTTGAGTAAATTCTTCCCGAGGCCCGTGAGGAATTCCAGAACTTCAGCCTCGTTCCGATAACGCCTCATTCTCTTCTTGACGTTATCGAAGCTCTGGATGATGATCGTGATCAGCAGATTGATCAAAATGATGCTCATAATGAAAGCAAACGCGAAAAACATGATGGGGCCCAACAGCGGCTGCGCGACGATGAAATCGTCGAATTCGAAGCGATTGAGCGCGACGCAAACGAGGCTTTTGAGGGCCCCGAAGAAGGTGGCGTAGCGCGGAAGCGTGGTGCAAAAAACGAGGTAGAAGAGAATGCCGAAAGCGAAGAAAACGATGAGCAGAATCATAGCAAAGCCCCACAGATCCTCGGCGACCTGGATGAGGGTGCGCGACAGGGTCAGAATGTTGCGATTGAAGCGCAGAATGTTGATGAGTTTGAGAAAGCCGAAGAAAACGGCGAAGGCGATGCTGGCGGTGAAAAGGTCGGTGAGGAATTTGCACTTTTGCAAATTGATGTATCGGCTGCCTTTGGTCTCTTGGAAGATGTCGAGAGCTTCTTCGACGACCAGGTAGCGGTAGACGCCGATGCCGAGTGCCGCGTAAGAGCAGAGGATGAGTAGTAATTCGTTGATGTTGGCGTACGCTGTGAAATATCCGCTTGGGTCGCGGCAGAACTTCCTCAGCTCGGTCATGGTGAACGAAAGGATGAAGAGTAGGTAGGCTAGCTGGCACGCCATCAGAAAGTAGCCCATGTTGGATTCGTCCGAGAGGAGTTGGATGCCATCGATGAAGTAGTCGGTCTGGATTCCTCCTCCTGGGACGAATTCGGCGAGCAGTGTTATCACGCCGAATAAGTTTACCTGCCGGTATTTATTTGTTTTAATTTCAAGTATACGTGACCCCAAATTTTGTTCATGTTAGAGTCAGGGCTCGAAATGTCCTGCAGCAAGCCGGAAATGTCCCGGAGGCTGCAAGCCAGAAATATCCCGGAGGCTACAAGCCGGAAATGTTCTGGAGCAAGCCAAAAATGCCTCGGAGCAAGCCGGAAATGTCCCAGAGCAGCAAGCCGGGAATATCCCGGAGGCAGCAAGCCGGGAATATCCCGGAGCAGCAAGCAGGAAATGTCCCGGAGCAGCAAGCAGGAAATGTTCCGGAGCAAGCCGGAAATGTCCCAGAGCAGCAAGCCGGGAATATCCCGGAGGCAGCAAGCCGGGAATATCCCGGAGGCAGCAAGCCGGGAATATCCCGGAGGCAGCAAGCCGGGAATATCCCGGAGGCAGCAAGCCGGGAATATCCCGGAGGCAGCAAGCCGGGAATATCCCGGAGGCAGCAAGCCGGGAATATCCCGGAGGCAGCAAGCCGGAAATGTCCCGAAGCAGCAAGCAGAAAATGTTCCGGAGCAAGCCGGATATGTCCCAGAGGAAGCAAGCGGGAAATATCCCGGAGGGTGCAAGCCAAAAATGTCCCGAAGGCAGCAAACAAATGTCCCAGAGCAATCCGAATTGATTAAATTATTTTTTTAAATTTAGAAGTGGCGTTCCGATTTGTGAAATTTTCCATTTCGAGCCCTGGTTAGAGTTATACCTGTGCGTTGTATACTGAGAATTCGATGAGTACCGCTCGGGTACGATGATCAATCCAAGAGTTGTCTTGCAGTAGCTTCAAATCGGTTTTCACTTTCGCGGTTGCTTCTATCAGGTGGTAAACGTAGCCACCGCCACTGTAGGCGTCCAAGTTGCCGAACAAAACAATCCCGGTCAAATTTTCAGCCGTTGAATAATTAAACGCCCTGAATTACAATTCACAATGTATTTCCAACTGATATTTGTTGATATCAGTAGCTGCATTCAAAAACTCTAAAACGTATGCAAAACTCGTTTCGTGTTTGTACGTGACGTCATTCCCATTACATAACATGGGAATGTTATTCAATGGGAATAACGTCACGTACAAACACGAAACGAGTTTTGCATACGTTTTAGAGTTTTTGAATGCAGCTAGTATTTTTCTATACCTATAAAAAGTCATATTTTTTTCATCGATCGCACCTTCCGACGTATTTTGATGTTCCCTCCAACCGACGTCGTAATCGTCTTCATCTTCGTCGACAAACGACGTGGTAGACCCCGAACATTCGGTGAAGTTCCGCAAAGCAATGGGACCTTCGCACCTGTCTGCGTAATAACAAGAGGTAATAATCTCACTAAATTCATGTGGATTTATTGATTTATTACCTTTTTTAATCCTCACTTGCCGCAGAATAGAATTGCCCATTATCCGATTAACCTGGTCCGCAAGAAATCCGGTTTGTCCGTACGGCGGTTGGTTCGCGTAATTTCTTCCAACTCGAAGTTGTGATAGAAAAACATCGGTCATCCAACTCCAATAATCCCCAGTATCGCTTAACTATTCAAAGACAAATGAATTCTCACAGACTTAAACAACCAATCAAAACATACTTCGGAGAAACTTGACACGTTTTTTCCTTTTCTGTCCACAAATCCACTTTTCAGTGTGGAAACCATCAAGAACGCATTTGAGTCTTGTATTCCATAACTGATGGTAATAGCCAGCCACATAAATACCAGGTAAACAAACACTTCCTTTAAAATCAGCCAGGACTTCACTTCCTTTTGTCTAGTGTGTTTGGTCCTTTCGTAGTCGTCCAGTTCTCTCGTATGTCTAAGTTTTGTGGATCTCGGTTGTGCGTCTGAATCGGAGAAGCCCAAAATGTAAATACATCCAAAGATTCACTACAGAATTGCCATTGGAATAATTCCTACACGAACAAATGCATTTTACCAGGCCCCATCTCACCTCTCAAATGCCACAGCTTTGAGAGAATGTTGCAGTTTTTAATGTGTTCAATCGAGAATTCACTTCTTTCAGAGGGTTTGTAATCCCAGTTCACGCCAACTTTGAAATACAGATGGCGTCACTGTTTTACCATAGACTTTCATGTTATTTCATATCTCCAGTGTAATTAGCTTAAAAATGGGTCATTTATGTACAGTCGTCAAAACTCTTTATAACGAATCGCGATATAACAAATTATCGATACAACGAATATCTAAAAATGGCTGGTTTGGTTGGCTAGCCATAGAACACCATGTTAAAAAATTTCGATATGACGAATAGAGTTTCGACTGTATTTTTCAATCGTGATGTCCGGAGAAGTGAATTCGTCTTTTCTGGATCACTAATCACGTGATTGCCAGTTGCCCAGGACCTCACAGATGTTAAAACCGCCATTGAGTAAAGTGGCATTCTTTGATTGGCAGAATGTGATGCTTGGTTTAGAATTATTCCTATGACCAGTTATAATAACCTGGGTTTTGCAACCAACTTTCATCCGAATTAAGATGAGGATCTTCCTCATCGTCATCCGCATCATCTTCATCGGTTTCGACCTTCTTGCATACCGAAGACAAAACCAAAGCCGCTAGAAATACCTACAGTGAATAGCAATTACTTAGCAATTTTGATGGAAACTGTGGAATAATTTTCACTTTTATCGGCTGTGTAATGAAAACAGAACTGACGAACGATACAACGAGAGAGGTGAGCCACCTTCTTGTTTTCGTGTCGCCGAATTGAATTCCATATGCCCATAGGAAAAATATTGTTGTGCCAATTATTCCAATGCACAAAAACCAAGCTATCAACCGGAACCACCAAGGAAGTGTGCAAGATTTATTTCGGTGATATTTCTTGACGGCATATTTCTTCGGAAGGACATTTCCAGATGTTGACGACTGCCCGTACACATCACCTGAAGTAAAATGTTTTTCAAATAGACTTACACCGTATAATTAAAACCAGAAAAGGGAATCAGAAATGTGTGCAGACATGCTTGGATGCACTAAAGTTAAGATTACTTCTTTTCATTTTCTCATATAAATGCCGATAGTGCTTTAGATTTACCGGTCTTTAGTGACATTTGTCTTGAAGGAATTGCCCACAACTTTAATCTCAATCAATAAAAATGCTTATAAAAATTGATTTTCTGTAAGATTCCATTGGTTTTTGGGCTTGCGGTGTTAATTTGGTGGTAAAATCCTTTGCGGTTTTGTACTGGCAGTAGTGTTTGTATCTATTTTGCAAATACCGGCTAAGAAATTCAGGCACCGTATATAAATTTTAAAGCACAATGTTGACCCCTGCAGTGCTGGACTGGGAACAAATTTAGTACCAGGAAATCTGGACAGATCGGGCCACGGGAACAAATTAATAACGGGAAATCTGGATAGATCGGGCCATGACAAAAGGAAAAAAATTACAGCGTTACCGGGAAGTTTCCAGTAACCAGCTGGGCCAGCCCAGCATTAGACCCCTATAAGCAGTGACATTCCCAAGTCTATACTCTGGCCATGTGTAAGTTGAGCCTAAATCACCGCCTCACAACTCACTCTGTGCTGCCGCCAGGGAAAATAGTTCAGTTTATGGCTTGCTTCTTCCAGAAACCAAAACAATTTTCAAACTAATTATTGACTGTTTAGTCTGAACAAAATGGATACCAGTAACAATGGCAGTTGTTGTTCTTCTCCAGATCTGCTTTCGGTTGCAATCCTGGTGTTTGGATCTATTTTATTGTATCACTACACCAGAGAAAAGGCTCGGATTTAGGCTCAACTTACACATGGCCAGAGTATAAGCACTTCCTCCCTTTTCTGGTACTCTGATCCCTATGGTAAATTACGTTGCTGGTCCAAAGCGAGGTCGATTCTTGATTTTCTCAAGTTGCGCGGTCTTGATTTTTGAAAAAGAAATATTATCACAAAGAGTGGAGGGTAAGTGATAATATTTGAAAAGAAGCCAATGGCAAGCTGCATAAGAATAAATGAATGATTAAATAGAGAAGAGTTTGACAAACTAATCACATTTTGTTTACTTCCTCTAAACCCAGGGCAAATGGTCCAATTTTGAATCCATTGTTTGGCTTATCTGGTGTTGTGCGGTACCACATGGCATTGGTGACCATAGACAAGTACATGAATGCTGCACAAGTTGCCACTCTTTGACATCTTGTAAAACGACTTCTTGCTCTTCTGCAGAACACTGATATCCATAAATGGCCATTTGATAGCGTTTTATGGCCAGTTGTTGAAAATAAATGATTGAAATCAGACAATGTGTGTTTGTCAGCAACAGAAATGACTCTTTCTATCTGTCTGTCCCCTCTTTCAACAGCAAACCAATCTTCAACAATAAATTCAAACTTTTCTCCAGTTTGGACATCTCTAAACACAATGTAATTCAAGTACCAAGATGTATTGTAACCTTCTCCGGAGTTATCGTGCCATATTCTTAACAAAAGCAACTGTCCAAGAGGCCTGTAAGTACCATCAATAAGACACTAACCAACAAAACTATACAAAAAAATGTTTCATACCTTGATTCGGTCATGACAAACACATCTACACCACTTCGAGCGAATGTTTTTCGCGGAAAATCAGAGCCAAATGTACGAATCTCAGTCTCATTCATATCGCCGGTAAGCACAAAACTCACCTAAATATTAATAAAATGCACTTAAATCTAGACACTAAACATGTAAGCACAAGGAAGTGGGTAAAATTCCAAAGCTTGCTAGTAGTTTAAAGGGAGAGTCATTTACAAGCACACTTGACCCGCTTTTGGCTTACCAGCTTAACCTGCAAACTCAAGCTAGCTAGGTAGCTAGGTAGCTAGCTAGGTAGCTAGCCAGAAATTCCCGCCAAAATCTCCTCCAAGAATTTCCTCACGATTCTGATTGGCTGTCAAAGTCACATGACCAAAACACCAGCAAGCTTGAAGCTGGTAAATCAAACTCAGTTTGATCGGAGCGGGTTAGTATAAGCTCGTATCAAAACAAAGCTTTGAATAAAAACGCAAGCTTGTGTTTGCTCAAATACCATATTACCTCACATTAAGCCGCATGCCGGTATAATTCGAGTTATCCCTTCTTAGGAATTAGTGTTAGTATTAGTGCCGTTTTGTGTCGCTAAAATGACACGTTCGCTAAAATGGTTTGTCGCTAAAATGAAATCGCTAAAATGAAATCGCTAAAATGTAGTACATCCAATACGGTAGGTGAGTTTTTAGCCTCTTTTTCAAATAAAAGCAAACTTTTAAATTTTAACCGCTCCCTTGTGTTTCCACCTTTAAGCAGGGGTGTCCAACCCGCGGCTCGCGGATTAGTGGCGGTGTATTCATTGTGCAGCCCAAGACAATTCCTCTTCTTCCAATATGGCCCGGTAAAGACGCGATGTTGGACACTCCTGCACTAAAGCTAAATCTTAAAGTTTACCCTTGAATCAGTTCCAGCTTGTTTACAGGTTCCAGTAAAAACTAAAATCTCATATATGTATTTATCACTTTGCTTGTTATCTGGTAGAGGCAATGCTCCTAACTAAAAAAAAAATAGAGTAAATAAATAAATTCAAACGTTAAGAGAAACTGTTGGTCAACCTTTTCTATATCTCTTCTATCTTTATGTCTAGCCCAAATAAGGAATAGAATGAAAACCGCTAGAGTAAAAATTATTGTAGCATAAATAGTTGTGTTGTTTATAAAACCAGCATTGGCGAAAACATAAACAAAATTAATAGGATTTGGAGGAACAGAAAATGAAGTTGTAAATTTGGTCAAATGGGAACAGCTGCATTTTGTCAATTGTTTTGTAACTTCAAGGATCTGCAAATAATCAACTTTTTACTACAAAACTCCACATTTGCTTTCAATTTCTTACGACACAGCCATCAGCTTTCCAGGCCTTGTCGTCGGGGTTATAATAATGACATCCAGATGCAAGCACTGACAGTGTATAAGTAGTGGTAAAGTTAGAATTAACAAGTGATTCATCAACAGTTTTGTTTGTTCCAAAAGTTAAAGTTTCCGTTTTAAACAGCTGGACTACACCGATGTAGAATTTACCGGTTCTGTAGCCAATCTCCTTCTTACTGATTTGAATGTATGTAGTATTGCCATCATCTGGTTCTAATTCAGTAGTTTGAAATAAGCAATCGTATTCGTGCAAGTACGGTTTAAATTTGTGGCGTAAAAAGATAAGAAAACTTGGATTCATGGTCTCCGGTGTGAACATCAATGTTAAGGAAGTGCCATTTGTTTCTATGTCTAGCTCATGATACATCATTTTTGCAAACCATGCAATTTGGGGTTGAACTGCATTAGGACCTGTTGAATGGAAAAGACTCCAAAGTTACAACCGTTGCAGATTGCCAGAAGGTAGGGAATTTACGTGGTAATCTGATTTCTTTATTTCTTCTAGGTACGGTAATCTCTATGGGTTCTAAAGAATTGACGACTTCTATCTTGTTAACAAGATTTAGTTTTCCAGTAAACACGTCAATTTCTAACGTGTCTGAAGCATTGTTCAACTGCTTAAGGTTTAAACCAACTGCTGGATACAAACAGCTCCACAAAGTGGCCTAAAATTTCAACATGGTATTCTGTAATACAGTCGAATCTCGTTATAACGAATCGCGATATAACGAACCGCGATGTCGTATTTCAATATTCTGTACAGGTCAAACCTCGCTATTACGAACACCGATACAACGAAGTAATTACTCGTAATAACGAATCTAACTTCAACTATGGTAGTTGGTTGCTTATCTGATTTTCCTATTATAAATCATTTCGTTTTTTCAAAATCTCATTACTACGAACTGTTTTTTGCTCCCCCGACCTGTTCGTAATAGCAAAATTTGATCGGTATTTTCAAATAAATCCCACGAAAATAAATCCCATGAAAATAAATCCCATGAAAATAAATCCCATGAAAATAAATCCCATGAAAATAAATCCCATGAAAATAAATCCCATGAAAATAAATCCCATGAAAATAAATCCCATGAAAATAAATCCCATGAAAATAAATCCCATGAAAATAAATCCCATGAAAATAAATCCCATGAAAATAAATCCCATGAAAATAAATCCCATGAAAATAAATCCCATGAAAATAAATCCCATAAAAATAAATTCCATGAAAATAAATCCCATGAAAATAAATCCCATATAAGATACGTACGGCATATGCCACATCGTTTTCGTCTCCACAGTTTTCCATCAAATCAGCACGTAGTGAACAAAAATCAGGAAATGTGATTACAGCTTCACCCAGCTTATCTTTTTTATTATTCAAGTGTTTATTAGTTCCCCTATGGAATATATAAAATAAACTTTGTGAAACAACATGAATGTTACATTTCTACATTTACCTTTGCAAGTGCATTATAAGACCACTTAATGTTTTGATCTTAATTGCTTCTTCATTGGCAACCAAATTACTCAATACTTGCTTTTGGTGAGTTGATATCATTTCATCAAAAAGTTGAACTTCTTGCACAGCCTAGCATACATTACAAAATTTCAATCAACAACTAAAACAAGCAAGAAATTCCACTTGTTAGTGTCTACCTGTTTTCCGGCATCATTAAGAATTAATTCTTCTTTCAGTTGACTCAAGTCTTTTGGAATCATTAAATCACCTCGAGTAAAAAAGCCAAATTAGCTAACCGGAAGAGTTCCGACAAACAAATCTTTACTTTTGCCAACAGGTACTTTAGTGTCAATTTCTATTTCACTAATATGCTTCAAATCGCCTTCTAAAACAATGTTATTGGCTAACTGGTTGCTGGTGCTCTAAACCATATTAGATTTTAAATGAAACAGAAATATAAAAATTAGTCGACTGGTCCGAGTAATACAGTCGAAACTCTTTATAACGAATCGCGATATAACGAATACCTAAAAATGGCTGGTTCGGTTGGCTGGCCATAGAACACCATGTTAAAAAATTTCGATATAACAAATTCTCATTACAACAAATCGATTTTTCGGGTCCCTTGCGATTCATTATAAAGAGTTTTGACTGTACCCGTATTTCTGCAATTATAAAGGCTATACTCGAGTTGCACTCAAAAAGGCACCTCACAATGTGTACTCCCATTGGTCGAGCCAGTTTACTACTAACTGCAGACTGTATACTACTACTAGAAGAAGTAGTTTTGTTTTTTATTTATTGTTGTGATTGTTATGACTAGTTTAGTTAATGTTATTTTGATTTTATTTAATAAAAAATGTTATTTCCACCATTAAAATGAAATTTTACACATTAAAAAATGTCAAACTCATGTTTGTTGTGTTTATTGCTTACATCGTCTGGAAGTTTGAATTTTAGGCCGTTGCCAAGGCAATCGATTGCAATGTCTGTACATTCTAATGCAATTCTGATGTTTGGGTCTACTTTTCGGATCACTACACCAGTAAACTGGCTCGACCAATGGGAGTACACATTGTGAGGTGCCTTTTTGAGTGCAACTCGAGTATAGTTTACAATGCAGCGAATTCATCCCACCCAAGTAACTCACCATGGCTACTCCACCTAATACTGAAAACACATTTGTCAAGTAGTTCTCTGCATGGTATGGAGTTCTAAAAGTTGCTGCCTCATGAGTGGCATCATTAAAAATCTTATCCAAATCTTTCATTAGATTAGCAGCAATTTTCTGAAAAGCAAACCAAACAGAAGGATAAAAACTACAAAATGTATCATCATTTTATTCGGAATCTCACCCTTCCTGTTTTATCAACATTATATCCATCACCAACTATACAAGCAGCTGTATTTGCTATTACTTCTAAATCATCCATTGAGTTAAAAGTCATATTGCCCAAATCTTTTAGAAAATCTATGTTAGCCTTTGGACAAAAATGACATTAATATGGTATTTATATCATTTGTATTAATATATGTTTACTTCAGTCAATTTTGCATGGGCAATACTCTCAGTTACCATGTCAGGTCTGTTTATGCCATAGTATGTCAAAAGAACTTCAATAACTTGAATAGCTTGCATTAACTGAAGCTGATTTCCAGTCAGTCTAAAGTACAGAAGCGATGGTGCAACATACGCCTCAAATTCTTCCCGTGTTGGTGCTTTAACCTACAAAATGATTATTTGATTGCATATTAATTCACTATATTGGCAGAACCTCAATTATCCGAACTACTCGATACTTGAACATTAGGTTTGTACACAAACTGTACTGCATATGAAAATAAAGTCATTAAACTATTGTTAAAAAGTATTAAAACCGACCAAAGTTGGATAGAAATTATCAAAAAACATTAAAAATCGATTAAAAAAAACCTGTTTGGATAATCAAACGTTCGTATGACCGGTGTTCGATAATTGAGGTTCTACTTTATTGGCTTTTTACCTCTACAATGCCAATTGGTACTGTTGAATATGCTCTAGTTGTATCAGATATTGCAACAAATAACTTTAATTTACCAGGTTTTAAAACCAAATCAAAAGTTTCGTCAAAAGTAGTCAACAAAATATTTATCTGATTATTCTCATCGATTGCTAAAAACAAAATGTTACGTCGTAATTTTCATACAAATGTTCTAGACCAGGGATCGGCAACCTTTTGAGACGAAAAAGCCAAAAGTTACAATTTAGGATTAAGATTAGGATTAGGTATATAGGTATCTTGACATCGAAAGAGCCGCAGGTTGCCAACCCCTGTTCTAGACCAACATTTCCCAAACTGTGAGGCGCGAGCTGATTTTTGGTGGGGCGCAACGGCACAATTGTAACAATCTAACAAACTTGTTGACATGACGCCCCCCCTAGAATAGTGCACTGAAATTATTTTTTGCAAACTTATGTAAAATTTTACGTAAAATTTATTTTTTTTCTTTTTAGTAGTTCATTTTTGAAAAATTTAATGCACCGGTAGATGAAGTGGGGCGCGGAAGATCGCCTTGCTTAAAAATGGGTTGCGATGCTAAAAAGTTTGGGAACCCCTGTTCTAGACAAATGGACTTACAGTAAGCTTTGTACGATTTAATTCCTTTATCATCAGGATCAACCCAATCCTGGCAAACAACTGTGTACAAATCTAACAGTGCACGTTTGTTGTCATGATCCATCAATTTACAAACTCCAATTTCAGGGGCCTTGTCCACTTCAAAATCCATTGCTGATGAAGCTAATGTCTTCTCTGCATTAAAAACCGCAAATGTAATTCGAAATTTAGTCTGCTTTTTGATGTACTCCTTTGAGAGAGCCATCATTTCCTTATTCCAGCCTGCAAAAATTACACAGATTTTCATTTGCAACAAACACCTAAAAATTATTTCATCAAACCAATCAATTCTGCTTCCTTTGTATCACCAGCAATTGGTTGAGGCTCTGATGAAAATATCCACTTGTACTGCAAATTGGGTGGACAGTCTTCTGTGCATTCACCAATCATTGCTAGACGAAGCTCCGGATTGAGTAAGTTACGGACATTGCCAATTTTTAAACAAAGCTTGGGCACAGCACATCTGATAATAAATTATTGCCAGTTAGTCCCAAAATTTAAGAACACAGCAACATACGAGTGGGTAGACCCAGCAAATAATGATAGATAAACTTAAAACAGCTAAACTGAAGGGAATTATTTTTGTCCACGACTGTACTTCCAACAGCACAGGCAATAGAGTTTGCGGGATGCATTTTTCTCTTATTTTGTGCCACGTTACACTATTTTAGTGCCATATAGTAAGGGGAAAATATTTAGTATATCGTTTTCAACACTAAATTAAAATATAGCTCAGCCAATCAGAATTGAGAACACTATATTGTTAGCTCAGCCCATTGCAAATGGCGATTACTTTGTTATCCCGATCAAACACATCACAGTCATAGGTACATAGATTGAATGATAAGTGAGGCCCAAAATTAAATTTTAGGCCCAAAACTATACTTTATAGGCATAATAATGGAATTTTATGCAGAAATTTGCACATTTACGCCCCCAAATTGAATTTTTAGGCCCAAAATTACTAACTGTCAGTACTTGGCTGAAATAGTGTAGTGATAAGGGAAAAGTGCAGCCCGCAAAAACTTATTTTACTCCCTCTGTCCCAAATTATGGTATACATTTGTACTATTATTTTTGTCCCAAATTATGGTATACATTTCAGGTTTTATTTGATTTTTATCATTATAAAAATGCAAAATTAATATAAATTAAGTAAACAATAAATAATATGGAGTAAATAATAACAATAAAAAATAAAGAGTAAACAATAACAATAAATAATACTCCATAACAATAACTTGTAATGATTGCTCTGAATTTGTGAATTTTGTAATTGTTGCCATTTTTTGCTATCATCCCTGACTCCATACAACATTGCAATGTCAAAAATACATTGTTATGTTTATCTTTTGGCAGGAATATGTCCTTCGTTGTATTGTTTTTTAACTTCTCACCAAATTTGTAAAATAGTTAGTGGAGTAATTTCAATTTGCCTGCAAATTTCATTAATGGTGCCTTATTCCTAACAATGCTTTGTTTCAGCTACAGCTGTTGTATACAATTTCGCTGATTATCAGTTAATTTATTCTATTTTGTCATTTTTCTTTGGAAACAGCCATTTTTCGAATTCATTTTCACTTTACTTTAAGCACAACAGGTGCCATTTAAATTTGAGTCCATTTTGGGAAAATTCAACTCAGCAATAATGGAACGATACACTAATTACCCATAATGCCACTTAGTGATCAGGAAGTCCACTTAATTTGAAAGGTTATTCAGTTAAAATATCTTAAAATTATACAAAACTAACGATAATCGAGAATTTTTTAGAGAAATGTATACCATAATTTGGGACAGAGGGAGTATCATTTTTCCCTTACACTATTTTATACCGTATAGTCTTTAAGTGTAAGGGTGAAAAATGCATCCCGCAAACTCTCTAATGAATGACAATTAAAATACGCTAGTCTTTCCAAAGGCCTTTCGGCTTCAGTGAATTACAAACCATTGAAGAAGTGATACGCTTATGAAATAGAAGTTAAAAAGATAATGTACCTTAAATCCAAAACTGGAATGATATGCGGCACAACTTTGACATCCAAAATTGCGACAGCAGATCTAGCTCCTTTCGCTACTCTGATTAGTATTGAAATTTTCATCTTCTTGCTAATTAAACTTGAAGTATTGAATTCCCACAAGCCCTCATTTACATTCACGACACCCGGTCCACTTCCAAAACAGCCACCGCCGCTCGCTGAATTTTCCACACCAGGTTCAGGAACTTCTTGTATTTTATTATCATTGAAATTATCAAATCTTTCAGATGTTTCTCTACATATCCAAACAACTGAAAAGTTCTGAAATGATATCAAGCAGATGTGACTTTCTCAATAAACAGACTTCAATTTGAACTTACGCCAGCTTCACCATCAGGATCAACAGATAACTCCATAGGATTTAGGTATATCATTTGGCCATAGCTCCTTTCAATGTATCGCACAGCATTATTGATGATCACAGGTACCAAGTCAGAACTAATAACTCTTAAATATGTATATGCGTTTACAGAAAGTGGACATCCCAAATCTTTCCCACCTACTAATAAAACAAATACAGAAAACAAGTATTAACTATGTGTAAAAGATGAATCTTGTGCCTACAAACCTTTAACAACTGAATAGTTATAAACAACTTTATACAGCCCATAAGGCAAGAGTTTTGCCTTCAAGTATAAGTATGATTTATTTGTTGGTTCATCATAACCTTCCAACCAATTCTTGTCTTTCAAATCCATAACACCATCGTCCTCATCGACTGCCCATATAGTCCAATCAAATCTAAGAACAAAATTTAGTACAACATGTGCATACGGTGTCTCAATAAATCTACAGTGTTCTCTGTATGGACCAGACAGTGCTCGTTAGGCCTGTGAGATTACTCTTTGAAGTGACTGCAGTTTGGCGATAGTTTTGCAATATATTGCATATATGTGTATCCATCAGGGCTGGTGCGATACATATTTCCACCTGAGCAAGGCATACACCGCCCTTTTGAACTGTGACCGCTTGGCCACCTGGGTGACCTGTGGCACTGCCACACACCGCCATATGGTCCCAGAGGTCATCCCCTTTGTGGGTGATTGACCTAGCCTGGGGGAGGAGGGAGTAGAGTGGTGTGGTGAGGAGTGGAGAGAGTAGCACTGGACACAAACTGAGAAGGACGTGTGTACAGTTGCAGAGGAGGAGAAGGTATTCATCAAAGGAACAGGACGTGTCCCGGGTTGGACTAAGTACTCCTCACCATTCACCACGTTGATACTCAGTGCTAAGGCAGATTCCATAGTGTAGCCTCCATGAGCGGATACGCAGGTTGTAGGTGAGTACGACACGAATGTTTAGTCGAACCAACCACGTCACCCATTGGGCTCACACTCAGTGTGTGACGGGTCGGTTGCCGGTGCGGCATGCCTTCATGGCACCCCCGCAACGAGTAACGAGATTCCCCATACCCCTAGACAACATTAATAAAGGCCAACCAACCAATATTATGGGGATCTTCTGTTATTTACGTGAGTATGCGTCCCAAACCAGTGTCTTCAGTCCCCTGATTGCACTGGCGAAGACCATATCAGTCACAGAACAATAAAAAAAATTTTGTTGAAAAAATTGTTTATGTCGCGCCGGCCCTGGTCTAACCCATACATTTATTGAGACACCCTCTATACATATACTAAATATTTTGTAATGATATATATGTAGCTTCATCTTGCAGAATTTGGGACATACCGTACATCAAGAGAAAAACTGTCATTGTATGCAATAGTTGCTCCAGTTTCTATTTGTCTGTCGTCTGACCTTTTGATTGTTATTGGAGAAAGAAATTGAGTGGAGTTGACCAGAATCCACACTTCAGGTTTAGGTCTAAAAGGGTAGAAATTGATAAAGATCATTTCGCTCGTTATTCTTGAAGCTTTCTCGGTGAATCCATATAATGAAACATTATAGTTGTTGATCTCATCGTATGTGTGAGATACGTTCATAGGAAATGAAGCTGATGAAGTTTGGATCCATATGGCATTACTAAACATGGGGTTTTCGCTTTGTAACTTCTCGCAAATACTCTTGACGCCGTACATTTCAAGAGTACTGTTGTCTGCAAAATCAACTATTACACATGAAGAGGGTACAGTTGAATGCAACTGTAATCAATAAGCAAGTGTTAAGTTAAGGTCAACAAAGATCATTTCTTTCTTCATACCATTAACTTTCTTGGTTCTCTCACATTGGTATCAATAAAATAATCGCGTAAAAATATATTGAAATTCCAATCTGTATCCATAATAATTAAATCTACAGTGCTGCTACTTGCCGGTCCTACTTTTGGCGTAGCAACGAATGTTATTGTGTAATTGCCGACCTAAAAATCACAGAAGACTGCGATTAATCAGTAAACTTTTCGCATTGTGCTAGTGGCTCCCAAACTGTGCACCAGGGGCATGCAGGGGCACCGTGACTGACCTACAGGGGCACTATGACCACCTACATGGGCGCCGTGAATCAAAAAGTTTGGGAACCACTGCATTATGCATTCACAATCTGCAGTCATTCACCGTATTGAAATCCTCATAATGCTCGGCTGGCCAAGCTTCCTTCGAATTTATGTCTGTTTTAGAACCATTCGCCCACTGAATAACATAACTTTTAATGTCGGTTGGAGTTGCTCCTGATAATAAAACAAAAATTTGATTACAGTGAACATCCTTAGAAGGCAGTTGAACCAATTGACCCAATCAGGATCCGTGCTTACATGGGACCCCCGAGCTAAAAACAATGCAGATATTACTGCCGGTAGGGTATGCAACTGATATGTAACAATTTCAAATGACTGCTGACCGATAGAAACAGGGTTTACCGGCAGTCTGGCCGAACTGCGCTATAGCGGCAAGCCATTTACATACAATAAGTTATTTGCTACCGACAGTATCCACTCCAAAAAAGGTAAAGGAAAAAATCATTTACGAGCGGTGTCGAAAGTTTGAGGTTACGGCATTCTCAAGAGACATTACACGCCATTACACGTTGCAGACGCGCGCGCAACTTGAAGCTTAGCTCCGCCCCATGACGTCAGCACAAAAAGTGATGACGTTTCGGCTTTCCAGACGTCAGCCGTTCCCGTCTAACACCTGGCAGAACCTCTCTATTAGCCACTATGACAAAAACTTCTCCAACAAAACAAAAACTGAACTGTAAATCTGCTCACCCATACAGAGAAGTGTAAATTTTATCTTCGAATCCTTCCGGAACATGTTGCTATCAGACCCGGATCCCGGTTCATATCTTGATTCAGTTACAAGATAATACGTAGCAGTTACTTTCAGTATCATTTCGTCCAACATTGCAACCTAAAGCAAAGTTAAAACTCAAAAGATGTGCTAAAATATTTTTGCGAATCAAATTTCTCACCTTTTGTTTTAATTTCAGGGTACTAGCCTGATTAGACAACCTGACTGAAACATTATATTCTCCCTGATTGTCATAGTGATGAGTTAGCAAGAAAGGATTTTTGTCCAGTCTAAAACTAACTGGCACTGACTCATCTCCCCAAAGCCATGTTGTGTTTATTAATCCAAAACTTTGAATATTTTCCTTTCCTAGATACTTCAAAACTAATGTGATGTTATCTAAGATTTAAAAACAAAAGAAATTACTTTTTTTTCTTTATGCATTAACTCCATCACTTACTTGGGGCCACTTGAGGAGAATTAGAGGTAAGACTCCATTCTGGTTCTATAAAAGTCAACCACACTTGCAACATACAATCATGAGTCACATTTTTGCTCAAGCTTTCCATAGTTACAAAAACAGAAAATATTCCTGGTCTAAGATATTTGAATTTGTGTGTAAAAATTGTAGCTAAAATTATATTCAAACAAATTTTAACATTAAGTTAGTAAAAACTTTAGGTGCATTCAATCCTTAAAAGACAAATTGACTTAATCGTCTGAAATGACTTCTCCAAACAGGATATGACGTTTCTTCAAATACGAGGATTTGAAACTTATATTTCACATGCAGATCACTTTATGCTAGGTTCCCACTCGACTGAATTCTGTCAGCAGAAAATTTTCAGGGCAGAAAATTTATCTTTTCTGCTGTTGGGTCCCATCTGGCAGAAAAGTATAGGTGGAAATATGTATTAATTTGTTTCAAAAAAATCGTTTATCACGTGCTACTGATCGAATGCAGGTAAAAACAGATTCGCGTGAAAACTATGCACTAGCAATCGACAGAATACGGGCCGCATCGAATTGATCAAATGCGGCCCGTATTCTGCCGATTGCCTGAGCATAGTTTTCACGCAAATCTACGTACTTTTTACCCGCTTTGGATTGATCGAATGCGGCCCGTATTCTGCCGATTGCCAGTGCATAGTTTTCATGCGAATCTGCGCACTTTTACTCGTATTCGATGATTTCGATCAAACGCACGTGGGTTTTTAAAACAAAATTATTTGAAACAATTTCTTATTGACTTTAGATCGGGAAGCCATTTTTCATAAATTTTGCACAAAGGTCAATATGACATCACTGGGCAGAAAATCATCTGATTGGCTTGTGGGGTTTTCTGCTCCCTATTTTCTGCCCAAGTAAGAGGAAGTGACGTCATAGCAGAAAATTTACTGGGCAGAAAACTGGATTTTCTGCTCTGTTTCAGGCAATTAAAACGACAATTAAAACGACAATTAAAATACGCTAGTCTTTCCAAGGGACTTTCGGCTTTTCCTTCTTCAGTCATTTCTTTTTAATAAATAAGAGGATTAAGATTAAGCAAAAGTGAAATCACTTCTTTGACTTCTAGAAGTGACTTATCTCTTCGGCAGGTGCTATTGGCTTTCGTCTTTTGAGATTGAATGCACCTTCTGGAATAAAGTTCTTACCGCTTTTATTTGTAATTGCCTGAACAACATCGTTTAGTTCACCGCCAGGTTTCCAAATAATGTTTTTGAATTTTTTAGGTTCTGAAGCTTCAACTTTAAAAAAGATATATTCCCCAACAGATGCAGACTCATCACATTCCAATTCAAAATCTGCATAAAACAAAATAATTTTATCCCTCCTAGTCTCTTCCTGCACTTTAACCATCACCTTCATCCATAGTCCCAATGAGTATTCCTTCTGATTTACTAATCTCCTTGACGTCTCCAGCTGGACTCTTAGATTGAACCACAAAAGTAAGTGTGCAAAGACCTTCTTGAGGAAATGTATGTCCATAAACCAATTCTGATTTTGGGGTTATAATTGCTTGCACAAAATGCTGCACATTGAGTTTCTTTCCGTACCTCCCAGATTTTGTTAGCGTAAAATCGGATAAGTCTCCATCAATTATGTCTCTGTATGAATTTAAAAAATCCCAGTTGTAAGGCCTGCCCCTGATTGCCATTTTCAGAGGGAATCAGAACAGACGACAACTTGCTTAAGGAGGCAACAAACGGCTCACCATGTTGGCCACCAGTTTCCATGATAACAAAAGTTTAACGGCATCAAGCCAAGTCAGTACTTGGATGGGTGACCGTCTGGAAATCTCAGTTGTGTCTCTCACTGTTCTGGCTGTAGTACTGTTTCTACGGAAAGAGCATCGACCACCCACCTCCAACTGAGTTTTCTGAGGTTTTCCCAGTTCTCGATGCAAATGCAAGGTTGGGTTCTCAAGAAAGTCAGCCCACAGACCACGACTGACACATACTCTGAGCCGATACAACGTTGTCCTATTTCCAGTCGTATCACTGATGTAGTGGCACAAAAAAGTAGCCCAAAACACCAGAATTGTAATCGAACTCCAGACATTGTGATCGATTACCAACACTTGTTTTATTGTCAAAAGTGATGCTTTGACACAGAACTACCTTTCCACATAGTAGAGCACAGTCCACTGTTAGGCGTAATACAGCTGGAATTAGGTCAACGTTGTATCGGTTCAGAATATAGCTCGTTTTATCCAGCAGGGTATTGCAGTAAGACCTGATAACCACTTATCTCTTCTGATTCCCCATACTTTATTGTAAAATTTAAATTTTACCTGTAACCAATGGGACTCGTCAATGGCGATCCAGACCCCACTAATTGAAAACCCAAAACATCACCAGTTTTAACAAATAGTCCATTAGAGATACGATATGTCACGCTTTCCCCGTCTTTTCCTGAAATTTCAACCTCTGCAGGCGAACTGGAACTAACAACTTTATACTCTTCAATAGATCCCTTGCAAGACACTGCTTTTGGGCAATATTGGGTCGAAAACTTGGGTCTTAACACCTAATTTTATCAAATTACCAAAATTACCAACCAAACACTCACTTCCCAAATGTCAAACCTTCAACCAGATCTTCCCAGACGCAAAGAAAAACACTTTTACAGTTGAAATGAATCCCTCAGTAGCTACAAACGTGCTAGCAAGCACGTAATAATAAGCTGCAGCATCAGAAATCAAAGCTTGGCTTCCCACATTGATTGGTTTGGCCACAGGAAAAGCCAAACCCACTGAGACCTTTGTGATGTCTACACAAAAACAATCAATTATTCCAATAATTAGCTACATACCAAACCGAATACCTGGCAAACTGAATTTTATCTCATTCTTTGGACAATCTTCTCCGGATGATGAAATTGTCAAATCCATATTTGTGCCATAGAAAGCAGTGATATTACATATCATTAAATCATCAGGTGCTACTAGTTTTGGGCATTCAACTGCAAACTTTGATTCAGTTTGTAATTTCATTTTCACCTCAAGGGTTGTATACAAAACTTCATACTAAACAAATATAAATTTTGTAGCAGTGGCTATGTTCATGTCCGACATGAACGTATTATTTTAATGACACGCTGTGATTGATTGAGATCTATTTATGTCCGTTTGACAAGGTTTATCAACATGCGTCTTTACACTTTTCAGCGTCCTGGGCTAATAAAACTCAGGCACCCCTTGCCCAGCACTTTTCTGTGCCCAGCGCCCTTCTGTGCCCGTCGCTCCTGGGCTGCAGCCCAGTTAGCCCAATGGTAAAGGTGGGCCTGGGTAAAACTCGCACTATATCAGCATGCGACTTAAAGCGGGTTATACGATAACCTCTTATTCGTTTAAAGCAACATAGACTGAACCGAGTATTTTCATCAATGAATCTCAATGCATCTCAACCAATCACAGCGCGTCATGAAAATAATACGTTCACGTCGGACATGAACCTAGCCACTTCGAAATTTTATAAGCACAAAATTATTGTTTCAAACTGTGGCACTTACAGAGCCATTGGGATATACGACAGCAGCTGATACTTTGTAGTTTCCAGGGATAAAATACTCATTTTTAGCTTCTACCACTTCGCTCAATGCGCTTGACCAACCACCTTCACCAAAATTAAAAGTATACTGCAAGTTGGGGTTTTCTGGACTCACATCGCACTCAATTGTAGATAAAACTTCATTTTTTTCTGGATTTTTCCGCTCGGTGCAACCCAAAGACATAGACTCATAATGCATTTTTTTAATCAAATATATCTCAGTTTCAACCTCTTCTTGCCCAATGATATCATTCACTGTACATTTAGGCTGTTTTTTCATTTTATCTGAGTGAAAAAGAGAAATCTAGTTGGAATCTTGCAAAAAACAGCAAAACCCCATTCTGAAAATTGACTTTACCTTTGTAAGTTAGCTTGTATGCACACAAACAAACATTCTGGAACTGTATTCCAGCATATTGAATCGTAGAATCAATATTCCGACATCCTTCTGTGCATATACCAGATGTAATTCCCTGCTGTGTGCTTTCAGTATCTGGATTTACATAAAAATCTGGTTTGGATACTGAATCTAGGTAACATCCTGTTGAAATGTCATTGTCACTTTTTCCACAGCTCAAACAAAACACAAATAGCTTAAAAATTAAAATAAATAAATAAATATTTTAAAAATATGTATACAAAAGCTATTTTACCAGACAGAATAAATATTCAAGTGTATCCATTGCTGCCACTTTGGATTGTGATAAACAAAACAAATGTAAACAATCTTTTATTGATTTTTTTTCAAGTGTGATTAGTTTTGTTTTCATAAATTACTATGGGGACTTTGTGTTGTTGTTATTTTTGCTTTAATTATTTCCTGTAATTATTTGCTTGGGCGATCGATATTAACAATCAAATGCGTGAGCATTGTAACCCAGTTATTTAGAATTAAATTGATTTGTATAAAAGAAAATCGTGATTTGCTACCTTTGGATGTTCTTCTTATATTTAGTTCAAAATTTAGTTTTTTCTTGTTGTGCACTTCGATGGCTCGTCTCTGATCAATGTTTGTTGTGTTCGAAATTGAGTTTTTGTATTTCTTTTGTTGTGGTCGTCACTGAACGATGTTTATTGCATTCGAAATTGAGTTGTTGTTCCTTTTGTTACGCTCGGTCGTCGACGCTGAACAAACTACAATGGAAAAACATTAAATTATTTTTTTTTAAAAAGCAGATTGAAGATTTATATATAAAAAAAATATTTCTTTGCACTAGCAAAACGTTTCCGTCGATTTTAGGAAAGCCATTGATGGGTTGTAGTTCACTTCTGCCCCAATGTTTGCCATTGTTAGGTTAGGTTAGGTTGCTTTGATTTCATTTGTTTGTGTTGTGTGTGGTTGTTTTCGGTTAGGTTAGGTCAGGTTAGGTAGATCTAAACCTAACCTAACCTGACCTAACCTGACCTAACCGAACCAAAAACAACCACACACAACACAAACAAATGAAATCAAAGCAACCTAACAATGGCGAACATTGGGGCAGAAGTGAACTACAGCCCATTGATGTCCTTGTTTGCTCAAAATATTAAATTAAATTACTTACGAATTCAGTTCGAAGATTTCGAAAATGGCGGCCGTTGTCTTCACCATGGCCGACGTTGTATGATGTAATCATGTGAAATAAAAAAGACAGCACTGTTTTTACGATTACGACACAAATAATACATAATTTATAAAATTAAAACGTGTTTTCAATTTTATTCGAAAGTCCTTTAACATTTTTGAAAAATATATGTACCGAAAAATACTGACTCGACGCGAGATCTGAAATGAAAATATTGAAGTTTCGTCGTCAGATGGCGCTCTAGACAATAATCATGGCGGTGCGGGATTTGAACTTTTGAGTTTTGATCGCTTCCACACTCGCTTCAACACAAATCAAAGGAATTATTTATCGAAAATGGACGTGTATAATCACAGCTCCTACTTGTTTTTCGACGGAGGAAATCCGATGCGATTCTCGATGCGTCCCTGCGACGAAAGAGAAAAACTAAAACCCGTCGTCGAGGTAAACAAATCGCAATTTCATATTTTTTTGTACTAATTTTTGTGTTTTCTGTATAAAACAAGCACGGGGGAGCAACGATTACGTCTAAATCAACTCGTGGCACCATTAGGTAAAACACGAAACCGATTTGATAGTCATAATTAACACTTACATCGTTTATTTCAGACTGGTGACGCCCGGAACCATCGTAAACACCGACAATTGCGTTTATTCCAAGTGGATTTGGGACTGTGTAGAACAAAATAAGAAAATCCCGATTGATAGTTACAAGTAAATATCGAATTACAGCTTTGTACAGTCGAGGTTTGACTTTATTTTTAAACTCAGAGTGAAACAACAGGTTGCGTCCGACATCAGTGATTTTGAGGATAATGAAACTTCGGTACCATCGAAAAGCGAAAAGAAAAGGTCACCGAAAGGAATGAGAAAGGAATATCTACCTGAGCATGATTTAGCGATTATCAACTATTTGTACGACAACCGGCGACTCGACGAGATGAAGGCGCGCTCCATGTGGCAGACAATGGAGAGAGCAAACGTAAATATCATATAACAAAAAATTTAATTTTAATTTTTTTTTAATTTTTTTTTTGCTTATTCGTTTCAGATTTGCAAAGGTCGGTCGTGGCAATCGTTAAAGGAACGATTTAACAAACAAATTTTCGAAAACATCGATTCGTATAATCTGTCGAAAGAAAAAATGGATTATTTTAGACGGATGTAAATTTTTATAAGCAAAAATAATTGAATTTAAAAAAATTACTTTAAAAAATTTTTGTTTTTTTAATTTTAGGAAAATAAAGGATAATAAAAAAACTGCCTTACTCACTCCGAGTCCAAGTGGTTCCGAAGTGAGTCTGAAACGAAAACAAACACGATTGTATTCCGCCGACGAAGACTTCAAACTCATTCATTACGTTCTCGACGAAGACGAATTTCAGTCGATCGGCGGAAACTTATTCTGGAAAAAACTCGAAGCGAAAAAGGTGAATTTAATTTAATTAATTAAATTAATCAGATTAAATTTAAATTCTAAATCAAAACACAAAACAGATCGTGAATAGGACGTGGCAGTCAACGAAAGAACGCTTTTTAAAACACGTACTGCACAACACCAAGAAATACAAAATAGAAAACAAATACAAGGAATGCTTACGACGCTTATTAAGTATTATAAATCAAATAAACTCAACAATTTCTTATTTATCTAAAATTTTCATTTAATAGGTTACATGTGCATCGAACACGATTCGTCGACTGACATTTCGGACGAAATTGACGAAATAGAAGAGGAAATCGAATCCGAATCGCCAAAAATCGAGTCAAAATCGCCAAAAATCGAGTCAAAATCGCCAAAAATCGAATCAAAATCGCCAAAAATCGAACTACGCTCGGCAGCGTCCAAAGAATGCAACGTAGAAGCGAGAAACGAGTCGGAATCGTCCGATTTGGAGCTGCGAATGGAGGAAACCGACGAGTCCCAAGCGGGAGACGACATTCAAAATGCGCCGCCATTACCCGCAACCGAGAAAGAGATTTTAGAAACTTCTAAATCCCCCGAAATCGGAAACTCGGCGCCCGGCAAAGCGGAGATCGGCGCCGAAGATACACCGAAGAGGGACGAAAACGAGAATTTGGTCGTGATAAATTACGTTCCGGATGAATTTGGGGTTCCGAGGTTACAGATTTCGTTGTACGAGGAAAGTTCGTCGAAGCTGCAGGATCAACCGGATGTAGATCTCGATGAAATACTCGCCAGGTGCGTTAAATCGTTCGAAGAAGAAGAATCCGGTGTGGACGAGGACGAAATCGAAACGGATGGGGTCTGCGAAGAAGAATTTGCCAATACCGTTAAGAATTTGATGCGTCTCGCTTTGTCGGGTAAAAATGTGAACCAAAATGGCCGATGTTTCGATCCTAGTGTCGTTGAATGTGTCATTTTTCTTGTTTTTAGAACGACCGACGAATGCAGCGATTCAAAGCGACGAAGCGATCGTTAAAGACGACGATTATTCGGGAAAACGCAAACGTTCGACGCCAACCGAAGCGGATTTGAAGTGTAAACGGTTTTCCAAGTGCCCGCGGAATCCGAGGGAAAAATTGGTTCAAAAACAGTTGGTGAAGAAAGCGGCGAGAGGTAATTAAGGAGATGAAAAACTGGAGAGGAGAAAGCGCTTTAACAAACTAACTTGTAGTGGTTGAACTTATGAATGGTCGTTCCAAACCCAGTGTCCAGGAGACTGAGGAAATCTTCAAAATCGCCGAACAACTAGAACGGATCGGCGAACAAGATTTAGGCGAAGTTGACCGAAATATAAAAGTATGTATTTGGATAAAAAGCATTTTATGTTCGTTTTGTTTCGGTTTAATCGCCCTAGAATAATAGCCGGGGCTGCAATTCAAGTGCGGCTTTTAATTGAATATGTTGGTAATGTTTTTGTTTTTTAAATTGCATTTTTTTCTGCAGACTTTGAGTGTTTTGTTCAGTATGACCGAGAACCAAACATGGCAGTTGCTGGAACTCTACGATTTCGACCGGAAGTTGTTATTCGAAGAAATTGGATATAAATTTCCATAAATAATACCAAATAAGCGATTTTGAGTATTTAAAAAATTATTTCTTTTCTTATTTTTGTAATAACAAATTAAAATATATTATTTTTCACATGAATTTCTTGTGTCATTGAATTTGCCGGCGATTTTTTACTGTGGAAAAATAATTCAGCAAATTGTATTTGAATTGTTTCCTTTCGCCATAAATATAAACTGAAGTGGTCTCGTTTATCTTTGGTTAGGTTAACAAAAGGATTAATTCAAGCTTATATCCCAAATGTTCAATCTTATACATCACATTTTCATTTCTCCTCTCAAAAATTCAATTTTATACCTTAGATTTTCATTTTTTTTCCCTCAAAAATTCAAGTAAAACTCTAAAAATATCATTTTTACTTCAAAAATTCTAGTAAAACCCCCCAAAAAATCACTTTTATTACAAAAATTTAGGTAAAACCCCCAAAAATATTATTTTTACTGCAAAAACCTTTAGTAAATCCCCCAACAAATCACTTTTTTACAAAAATTCACGTAAATCCCCAAAAAATATCAGTAGTGTTATTACAAAAATTTATTACAAAAATGTGAAATGAAAACATTGAGTTTCGTTGTCAGATGGCGCTCTAGACAAAAGTCATGGCGGTGCGGAATTTGAACGTTTGAATTTTAATCACTTTAACATGAGTCGAAGGAATTATTTATCGAAAATGGACAAGTATCAACACAGCTCCTACTTGTTTTTCGACGGAGGAAATCCGATGCGATTCTCGATGCATCCCTGCAAAGAAAGGGAAAAGCTAAAACCCGTCGTCGAGGTAAACAAACCGCAATTTCATCCTTTTTTATATTAATTTTTATATTTTCTGTTTAAAACAAGCACGGCGGAGCAAGGATTACGTCTAAACCGACTCGTGGCACCATTAGGTAAAACCGATTTGATAGTCATAATTAACACTTACTTCGTTTATTTCAGACTGGTGACGCCCGGAACCATCGTAAACACCGACAATTGTGTTTATTCCAAATGGATTTGGGACTGTGTAGAACAAAATAAGAAAATCCCGATTGATAGTTACAAGTAAATGTCGAATTCCAGCTTTGTACAGCCTCGTTATAACGAATCGCAAGGGATTCGAAAAATCGGTTCGTTATAACGAAAGTTCGTTATGTCAAAATTTTGTAAACATGGCCAACCCACCAACCAAGCCATTTTTAAGTATTTGTTATAACGAAAAATTCGTTATATTGCGGTTCGTTATAACGAGGTTTGACTTTATTTTGAAACTCAGAGTGAAAACTGGCCGACTACCGAGTCTGAAACGAAAACAACCACGATTGTATTCTGCCGACGAAGACTTCAAACTCATTCATTACGTTCTCGATAAAAACGAATTTCATTCGCTCGGCGGTAACCAATTCTGGCAAAAACTCGAAGCGAAAAAAGTGAATTTAATTTAATTAATGACATTAATCAGATTTCATTTAAATTCTAAATCAAAACGTAGATCGTGAATAGGACGTGCCAGTCAACGAAAGAACGCTTTTTTAAACACATACTGCACAACACCAAGAAATACAAAATAGAAAACAAATACAAGGAATGCTTACGACGCTTATTAAGTATTATAAATCAAATAAACTCAACAATTTCTTATTTATCTAAAATTTTCATTTAATAGGTTTCATGTGCATCGAACACGATTCGTCGACTGACATTTCGGACGATATTGACGAAATAAAAGAGGAAATCGTAACCGAATCGCCAAAAATCGAACCAAAATCGCCAAAAATCGAATCAAAATCGCCAAAAATCGAATCAAAATCTCCAAAAATCGAATCAAAATCGCCAAAAATCGAATTACGTTCGACAGCGTCCAAAGAATGCAACGTAGAAACGAGAAACGAGTCAGAATCGTCCGATTTGGAGCTGCGAATTAAGGATAAAATAACAACTGCCCGACTCTTTCCGAGGTTGTTTCTTGAAGAAATCGGATATAAATTTCCGTAAATAATACCAAATAAGCGATTTTGTGTATTCAAAAAATTATTCCTTTTCTTATTTTTGTAATAACCAATTAATATATATTATTTATTCTCTCATTAAAGTTGCCGGCGATTTTTTGCTGTGGAAAAATAATTCGGCAAGTTGTATTTGAATTGTTTCCTTTCGCCATAAATATCAACTGAAATGGCCTCGTTTGGTTTAACAATAAAAAAGTGAACTTTATTTTGGTCCAATCTCGGAAATTGCATATTTTTTATCACACGTGAATGATATCGTTAAAGCAAAACGTTCTCCACTGGTCACTTTTTCAACATAGTGAAGGTTCTCCGAGCCCGAAGTAAACATGGAAAGTCGTCCTAGAAAAAAAAAATTAAATAAATAAATAAATAAAAGCAATAATTTTTTATTTTATATTTTTTACCTAGTCTTGGTTCGATCGTAGCATTTATATTTTTATCAATAAATACAAATTGACCACCGGCGAAAGTTACTCCGTAATTTGACAAATACAGCAGCGTGGTGTAATGAAATGATTGGTACGTCTCCTATAATTAACAAGTAAACAAAAGGATTAATTCAAGCTTATATCCCAAATATTCAATTTTATACATCACATTTTCATTTCTCCTCTCAAAAATTCAATTTTATACCTCAGTTTTTCTTTTTTTTCCCTCAAAACTTCACGTAAAACCCTAAAAATATCATTTTTACTTCAAAAATTGTAGTAAAACCCCCCAAAAAATCACTTTTATTACAAAAATTCAAGTAAAACTTCCAAAAATATCATTTTTAATTCAAAAATTCACGTAAAACCCCCAAAAATATCATTTTTAATTCAAAAATTCACGTAAAACCCCCAAAAATATCATTTTTAATTCAAAAATTCACGTAAAACCCCCAAAAATATCATTTTTAATTCAAAAATTCACGTAAAACCCCCAAAAATATCATTTTTAATTCAAAAATTCACGTTAAACCCCCAAAAATATCACTGTTATTACAAAAATTCAAGTAAAACCTCCAAAAAGATTACTTTTACTTCAAAAATTCTAATAAAATCCCAAAAAAATCAATTTTCGTCACAAATTCAACTTTAATTTGTGACGCATTCCTACGTCTGGCCGCATAAATCCTTAATTTTAAATTAGAAAAAAAAATTACACCTTATCGACGTGTGGGTGCCAATATTCATCGTGAATCGTTTTAGCTGCCTTTGGCGTGATCCGTGAGAAAAATGTCGGATGAGTTGGATAGAGATCATTTGGCATAGCTCCGAATTCCATCGACACAGTGTTCTGAATCTTCGTTTTCACACTCCTAAACATTCAAACCGATTAATATTCACACTAATTACTCAAAAAAAGTCAATTTTATTTCACCTATAAGCCTTAAAATCTTCCTCGGTGAAGGATTTCGAATATTCCGGGTTTCTGCAACGAGTTCAACGATTAAATATTACGTTTCCTGTATAAAAAAACACCATTTACTTGTATATATTTACAAAATTACGCCCCATTGATAGAGCACCTGAGTGTAAATCCAAAATAGACGCCTGAAAATAAAATTTAATCACCGACATCAAAATGGCGGCGATTTTTTAATTCGAATTCCATTTTACTCCTCCGTCGGATTCTCCGTAGGAAAAACCCTTTTTCGCTAATTTCAGCAGTTGTTTAGCCTCGTCGTGAGTTATTAACGTGTCCGTCACAACTCGCCCACATATTTTCGGCAAACAACCTGCAAATTTGACAATTACTTAAATTTTCATCGACAAAATGTCAAAATTTACTCATTAAATGTTTCTCGTTGTCGTAATCGGGCGAACACGTGACCCGATGCGACCGTCGGTCGATATTTTCTCCTTGTGCGGCGAATATGATTTCATTTATTGGTTTCTTGAACGACGAGAAATAAATTACGCCGAGGATCAAACCGGCGAACAAGAAGCGTCCTAGTAGTTTCCGCCATGACACAAGTGGTTCCTTTTTGTCATTTTTACTGCAAAAACATCATTTTATATCAAAATCAACATCGCGTAATTAAATTTAACATGTTTTCTTTACGTTTTGCCAGGAATCGGCTCGTCTTTTTCCTTCTTAGTCGAATTATTAGAATTCCGTTTACGCCGCGTAGCAGTAGGCATGATAAAATTCTTCGCTACCGTAGCGCCATCGTGTGACAAAACTCCCAAACTTTGAATTAAATAAACAAATCTATCGAACCAACACACAACTGAATTTATTTCACGCTTATACAAAGTATTATCACATGTTTGCTCTAAATTATTACGACTAGTGTTTAATTGGAAGACCTTATTTACTCATAACTCGCTTCACAAAGCACTGTAGTTTGTCGTCGTCTTGTAAACCGATAAATCGATCAATTATCACGCCTTTTTTCATCCCCACAACTGCGGGAACAGCCGTCACCTGCAACAAACATCGTTTAGACCGAATAAATACGATAAATCGAATTATTACATCATATTCCATTGCTAAGTCGGTGTGGTTGTCCACATTGACCTTCGCAAGGTGTAATTTCGTTCCGTGAGATGAAACTACGTGCTCCAAACGTGGGCCGAGGTTCTTACATGGTGCGCACCAACTAAAAATACAATAAAATTGAGTTAAAATCGATTTAATTTGAGTTTATTTGGTTTGTTTACTCCGCGTAGAAATCAACTAGGACTGGTGTGTCGCTCTGTAGAACTCGTTTTTTGAAGTCTGCGGTGTCCTGTACTGTGAAAATGTCTCGGAAAACTGAACTCGTGTGGATAAAATTGGTTTTTGGTGTTTTCGTTATGAATTGGGTCGCGTTTCGGATAAAATTCTGCATTTTTTCGGGGTAAAGCTATAGGAATTTTGTTTGTGCATCAGGCGCCGCCATTAATTAATCAGGATTGGTGCGGGGCGCCGACGACGGGATTTCTTGGCACTAATGGTGTCGATTGTGCGAGGAATTTTGTCACGTCTTGGACTTTAGATTTCTTGTTTATGCAGGGATTTAAAAAATGAGTTTGGAGAAAGATTTTTTTTCATTTGTCGGAATTTTTTTTTTCTGGTGGAAATTAAATTCTGCGAAAGATAAAATATTCAAAGCTTTTTAGCGAAAGATTTATCGACATCATGTTTCCTGGAAAATGATATAAACCCTCGTAAAAACCCGGATGTAAATTTTTGGCGGGTTTTCGTTTAGGCTTAAATTTATTTTTATTTATTTCTAAAATAAAAATAAAATAAAACAAACAGAAAACAATTTGTGCATTGAATTTCATCACAACAGGTTGAAAAACCACAAATATTATTGTTCCGACGTGCTTTTTCATGGAAATTTCATGAGCCTACACTTCTATTATGCCAAAAAGTCTAGACAAAAATAATAATGGCGGAAATCCGTTGAATTTAACCAGAAAAATAGAAACTCTTTATGCCCCAGTAGTAAATTGACACTAAAATTCGATATTTTAGGCATGAAGACACCCATGTTGATTCCTGTTTTGTGTAAATGTCAACCAGATAATTCTGTAAACTTAGACTTAAAAAAAATAATATATCAGTTACAATTTTCCCCTTAAACTTTGTAACTTATTCCACATTTTTTCCCAAGCAACTAAAAGGTCAAAACCTTGGCATTAATTCTTCCATTCCACCAAAATAAAGTCAAAAATCAAGACACACATTTGTTTCTATGAAATTCTATACATTCAACACCAATAAAACCAAAAAATCCGAGAAATCCAATAAATCTAATCAATTTAAACACAAATTAAATATAAAAATTATACACTTTATTCATCCAAAATTTCAAAATAAAAAAAAAATTTAATAGTGTTTACTTTTCACGCCTAATTACTAATTACAGCAAATTGGCACTGACCACAATGACCAATACCATGGGAACACATACCCAGCTCTCTTCCTCTCTTCCAGTAACTGTTTATGCATGTTAGGTGGGAGGGGTGAATGAAAAATAAAGGATCAGGGGATTTAATAATTCCCGCCCACCTTACTACACTGCCTATATCAAGGTGAGTGCTGAATATTGACTGATTGCCTTACAAACCGCCAACGGATCAGTTCCACAGCAGAAATGACATTGAGGTAAACCGCCAGAGCACTAAAGAGCGTGTGATTAATGTATAATTCATGATGGTTAATTAATTTTTGTTTTATAGATTTTTTTTAAGTGTGTTGATGTTTGGTATTTGTGGCCTTACTCACGTGCTGGGTTTTCCTCTGGAAGACGATGATGACATCAGATCGGCTCGGGAGAGTGGAACTACACAAGAGAAACGTCTTTGGCGCAATTGGGATGATGAATCGTCGGCTGAGAGAGAATGGTTGAGGGAAAATGTGGCAAATAGTTTGTATAAACGACTGTGGCGTTTTTCGGGAGGTGATATGCAAGCGGGCGGGAGTAAGCAGAAAATTAAGAGATTGTGGAGGTCTCAGGGTGAGTTTGTTTGCTTTTGTTTGGTTGGTTTTGGTGGTTTTCATGCTGGTTTTTATTCTTTTGGGGTAGAAAATACGGATGGGGATTCGCTTTGTGTTACTTGTGCTGAGTCGAGATGCAAACGGGCAACGGATAAAAGTAAGTTTTGATTTTTTTTAGTATTTTGGTTCTTGTGTTTGTTTTTTTTTTTTTTCGTGAATTTCTGAATTTATTTTCTATGATTTAATGTTTTTTTTTTTTTAAATATAAATTGATGATTTTTTTTCTTTTTAAATGAAATTTGATTAGATTTTTTGATGGAAAATTTGATAAATCGTTTTTATAAAATTTGATAATTGTGTTTATAATTATTTTGTGTTTACTATAGGATTTTGTGATAAAAAAAATCATAAAATTTTGTTTTTAAGATAAAAAGTCATACATTTAATCTGATTTTTTTTTTATAAAATTGTCTGATTTTTATTATAAAATTTTATAATTTATAAAATTTTTTGATTTCTCATAAAATTTTCTAATTTCTCATAAAATTTTTTAATTTCTCATAAAATTTTCTAATTTCTCATAAAATTTTCTAATTTCTCATAAAATTTTCTAATTTCTCAAAAAATTTTCTAATTTCTCATAAAATTTTCTAATTTCTTATTAAATTTTTTTAATTTCTAATTAAATTTTCTGATTTCTTATTAAATTTTTTAATTTCTAATTAAATTTTCTGATTTCTTATTAAATTTTCTGATTTCTTATTAAATTTTCTGATTTCTTATAAAATTTTATAATTATTTATAAAAATTGATGATCCTTTAAACAAAATTTCATAAAAATTATTAAATTTTCTTGATATCACCACCAAAATTTAAAAAATGTCATCATTTTATATTAAAATTAAAAAAATTTACATTTCATATTTTAATTTTCCTTTTATTCATAATTTATTTCTATTCCAGTGAATCCAAATGGTGGAAAAACTTTGCCATGTTGCAACTGCTAACATTTACTGCATTAAGATAAACCCATTTTAATATTCATACCTTTATTTACATTTGTTGATTATTTACATTTCATGTGTTTCCAAAGCTGAAAATTCAAATTTCATATTTATGTAAAAAAAAAAAGAAAAAAATTTGCTGTAAAATTACTTGATGACATAAATTATTTCATATTGATCACTTGAATATTTTTTCTCTTCCAAACGATTACATAACACAAACAAACCCATAATTACACTTTACTCACCAAAAACCATTAAAACCAGCCTTGTTCCCAAAATTTAATTTATTCATTAACAAACCAGACAATCTAATCTTTATATTGTTACGTGGAATCCGGGCCTAATCAGGTCTCCACGCAACTATGTTTAATTGGGGTTTAGTGAGTGTGAAAGGAAAGAATGAGATTCATTTATGCTTTAAATTCAATTCAGATTTATTTGACCGGACAAACAAAGTTTGTTCGATCCCTTATAAATTCAGATACATTTATTCTCAACAGGTCAGAATGTTATTTTGGATAAATTGTCACTTCTTACATTTGTCAAATGTACAACCTTTATTAATTGGGTTATGAACTACTGTGTGATAACTTAATTGCGATGTAATTAAATTGGTTTTATAGTCATCAGCCGCGCTCTTTATTGAGGCGACATCAGACTCTCTAGTTCTGAAAAGCAAAAGTGATTAGAGACCTGTCTTAGTGCGGGCTCCTTATTTATAGCAAATCTGCCATAAACCCCATAATTGAATTGATCGGTCCATCACATGGCGATGACGGAGTCCAACCGTCAGCGCCATCTGTGGCCGAAATTTAGCAACATTTAACCTAATAATGATTCGAATTACGTGCTACGAATCGCGCATCAATTGGCACGGTTCGTACACGTGACAACTCCCTTTTTTGCTGTGTTTTGGACCCCAAAATACAAATTTCGATACCAGACAGGTGTCTTTTAAATCGGACATTCTTAAGGAATGTTCGGCTATTTCTACCTTTCATAAGTTATCACTCAGCTGTTTCATAGTTATCACACAAACTTAAATTATTCTGGAGTTAACTTTACTCCCTTTTATTCCAATGTTACCATTCTGATCAAATCATAAAATAATTCAACTTAAACTAACTTAATATCACTAATACAATATTTGCTTTTCCATTGTTCATCTTTACATATTTGAAAAGTCTAACAAAAAAACGTAAGTCAAAAGAAAATTTTGTCAAAATTAAATTATCAAAATCAAAATTCATCTTTTTGCACAATACTCAAAATCATTCACACTACAAACAAGCATTTTCATAATAAATTACAACTCTTAACAATTTTCAAAGTGGGAATAAACAAATTCAAAAAATATTTTTCCTATTTCTCTAATTTTCTTTAAAATTAACAATACCGTTAAAACATCAACTTATTTCAATTATTTACAATAATTAACTCCTTCTAACATTCAATCAAAATTATGCTGTGAAATATTTACATTAAATTTATCAAAATTTTCAACACATTATATTTTCAAGCAAAATTCGCGATAGATTCCACTCGCGTCCTCAGTCAATTCGCATTATTCAAATTAAATTTTTCCAATTTATTCTTTAAAACTATTTTTAAATTAAACTATTACACTACTAAATTCAATTTCAAATTATTTCAAAATTTTATCTAACATATTAAATGCTATAAAAATTCAAAGCAAATCGACGAAGATCGCGATTAGTTTCGATTCGCGAAGTCCGCTTATAAAGACGTTTAAAACTTCACATTTCATTCCAAAAAAAATCACCTATAATTATTTAACACACTTACACAAACCTTTTGTAACACAATTTCAAACACAAAATGTCAATTTAAATGTCAGAAGTTCTTGTTTTCCGGGTCACGCTATTAGTTCGCGTTCACCGTAGACAAAATCAGTAGAAATGGCGATAGTCCTTTCGCTTACGCGGTCTGAGTCTGCGCGACCGGAAATCGTTGGTTTGTGGACTTGCGCCATCTAGTGGCGGGTTTTGAAGTTGATTTTCATTCGTTTTCACCGTAGGCTGTGGTTCAAATAGTGATTTTAGAGAAATCTGTTCTGTATCATCTATATAACGTTCTTTTGGCTTAATTTTCGTTGTTCTCACTAGTTTTTCTGTGTTTTCAACTACAATTTCACCTTTTTTACTGATTTTTTTCACTTTATCAGCAAATTTCACTTTCTTTTCTGGCATATCTTTCAGAACTTCATCTATTTCTTCTTCAATTCGTTCCTTATATGGTTTTAACCTTTCTACATTCACTATGTCACTTTTCTTTCTTGTAGAATTGATGATTTCATAGTCATTAGGTGCAGTTCTTCGCACAATTTCATACGGGCCGGAAAATTGGGGTAAAAGCTTCTCTGACAGGCCAACTTTTCTGTTGATGGTTTTTAGATAAACCAATTCACCTGGTTCAAATTCTTTGTTGACTCTGTCTTCATCAAATCTTTTCTTACTTTTTGCAGATTGTTTTTCAAGTCTCTCATTTGCAATTTTCCTGGCTGCTCGAATGAATTTTGCTGTTCTTAATGTATATTCTTTCTGTGGCAAGTCCAAATTAACATCTACTGTCAAATCCACATCATATCCACGAAGTAAATAGTGTGGTGTATATCCTGTTGTTTCATGAACGGCCGTGTTATATGAAAACAGGAGAAATGGAAGAAATTCGTCCCAGTCAGTGTGTTCTTCATTAACATAACTTTGCAACATTTTTGCGAATGTCGCATTAAATCTCTCCGTTAATCCATTTGTTCTTGGATGGTATCCTGACGTAGTTTTATGCAAACTTTTAAACATATTTGAGACCTCCTCAACCATTTTGTTCCTGTATTCCGTTCCACGGTCGCTTAGGATTTCTCTCGGACTGCCTTCTTTCAGAATAACTTCATAAAGCAATGTTTTTGCTGCTTCTAACGCTGTAGCTGCTGCTGCTGGTCTAGCTATTGCATTTCTAGAAAGATAATCAGTTACAACAAAAACATGTTTATTTCCAAGTCGTGACAATGGAAATGGTCCTAGTGTGTCTATTCCAATTCGCTCAAAAGGTTTTGAGACTGTTGACCATGGCTGCATTAATCCTTTAGCTGGCGTTGTCATTGTTTTTGCTTTTGCGCAGTGTTGGCAGGACAAGACGTAATTTCTAACATCTTTATAGATTCTTGTCCAGAAAAATCGTGTTCTTATTCGTTTCCACGTTTTTGCCAATCCCAAATGAGCTCCTAGTAATCCATCGTGCATTTCATACAATACATCTTTTTGAAGTTGTTTTGGAACTACTAGTAATAAATCTTCCATGTTCAGGGAACTGTTAAGTTTTTTCTTCCTGAACAATGTTTTGTTTTGAAGAACAAACTGCTTTAGTGGTCGTCTTCTTTTTCTTGGAAGTTGCTCTTGGTTTTCTAGCGCTGTTATGAGGTCCAGTAATTTGGGATCCTTCCTCTGTTCAACAGGGAGGTCCAAGTTTTCTAAGAAAAGCGAAGGTAATTTTTCTATTTCTTCTTCACTTAATTCTTCCTGGATCCTACTTAAAGCATCGGCATCTGTATGTTTCTTGCCGCTTTTATGAAATATTTCAAAATCATATTCAGCTAGTTGCAGCGCCCACCTGGCTAGACGTCCATTTGGATTTCGGACTCCTTTCAGCCATTGGAGGGCAGAATGGTCGGTAATAATTTGGAATTTCTGTCCATATAAGTACGGTCTAAACTTTTCAATAGCAAAAATGATTGCTAACATTTCCCTATCAGTTGCAGTGTAATTCATTTCTGCTGTGCTCATCATACGACTTGCATAAGCGATAACACGCTCTTGATTGTTGACTTTTTGCTTCAAAATAGCTCCTAATCCATAGGCACTTGCATCGCATGAAATCATGAAGGGCTGAGTAAAATCTGGATGCGCTAACACCGGCACTGTTATTAATGCATTTCGGAGCGTGTGGAATGCTTTGTCGTGGGGTGGTCCCCAGTCAAACTTTTCATCCTTTTTGGTTAAATTCACCAGAGGTTTGGAAATGTCCGCAAAACCTTTAATAAATTTCCGGTAATACGAGCATAATCCTAAAAAACCACGTAGTTGTTTAACGTTCACAGGAATTGGAAACTTAGCTACTGAATCCAGATTCCTGGGATCCGGTGAAATACCTTCAGCATCAACCACATGTCCGAGATATCGTATGGTGTGTGTCGCAAACGTACATTTACTCAGTTTGACTTTGAGATTCGCTGTTCTAAGCTTTTGGAAAACTGCCTCCAAATCAACAAGATGCTGATCGAAAGTCTTCGAAAACACTATCAAATCGTCCAGATATGCAATACATACTTTTCCCAGGAGGTTACCAAGTACTTTATTCATCAATTTTTGAAAGGCGGCCGGGCTGTTACATAATCCCATTCCAAGGACATTAAACTCATAATGTCCACTAGACGTGGTAAACGCTGTCTTTTCACGATCTTGTTCGTCTATTTCGACTTGGTGATATCCCTGGATAAGATCCATCATTGAAAAATACTTCGCACCCGCTAATTGATCTAGGGTGTCATCAATACGTGGTAAGGGATAAACCATTTTCTTTGTTACCGCGTTTAACCGTCTCCAATCAACACAAAATCTCCATTTGCCGTCTCTTTTCTTGACGAGTAGTACTGGTGCACTCCATGGGCTCTCAGATTCTCTAATGACTCCTTGCTCAAGTAACTTCTTTGTTTCAGCATCCTCGATTTCTTTTTCCTTAATCGATCGTCTATAAGGTTGTAAATGGATTGGAGGAGAATCTCCAGTATCAATTCGATGTTTAATCGTATGAGCTCTGCCTAAATCATTGTCAGTCTTCGCAAATCTATCCGAATTTTTCTCCAGCAACCGCAACATTAGCCCTTGTTGTGATGGCGTCATGTTGTCATTCGCCATGGCCGTGCTAAAGTCAAATTGATTAACTCTGTTTTCATCAAGCACGCCAGACTCAATTACATAAAAGGCCTTTGCAATTGCTGAGTTTTTTCCTAAATAGATTGTCTTTTTAGTTGGATTTGCAACTCGCAGAACTCCTTCACCTTTTCTGAATTTAGTCAATGTTTTGCAACAAATTACTCCAAAACGGTCAATTACTCCACTGAGTGGTTCTATGAATAGTTCATCATCTACTTTCTTTGCAATTTTAATTGGAACTACACATTCATGTAATGCTGGAATTGTTATTGGTTTTAAAACTCGGGCTATGTAATTTACATCAGTATAATTCTTTGACATTGGGAAGACTTCTTGTTGTTCATCTTTTGGGCCTACAAAGATCTTCTGTTGGTCATAGTCGAGTTTACACTTTGCAGATCTTAAGAAATTATCTCCCAGCAGTAAATGGCGTCCAAATCCATTAACGATCAATACGTCGATGGTATGTTGTTGTTGTCCAACTTCAATGGTAATCCTGGTTTTTCCTTCTGGGACTATCAATGAGCCATCCACAACTCTCAATCTAACACCTGGACAAGGCTGATATTTGAGCTGCAGAGTTCTCACCAAATCTTCACTAATGATGTTGCGAAAACCTCCAGAATCCAAGACACCAGTGATTTCCATACCATTTAATACTACTGGAATCTGTAAAAGTTCGTCCATAGCGTGTAACTCGATGATTTCTAATTTTCTCTTTCTTCTTTTCTTCTTGTTATTTCGTCTTTGTGGCCATTCTAGTTTCCCGATGCATTAGGCGGTCCACCACGTGGGGCTCCTCGTTGACCTCGGCCTTGGTAATTTTCAATGAAATTTTTACCTTTATAATTTGGATTTTTAGGATGGCCTTGGTTATTTGGATTCCCCTGTGGTCTTTGTCCTTGTGGTGGATTCCATTGCTGTTGTGGTGGATTCCACTGCTGTTGTGGATTTTGCTGTTGGAATCCTTGACCTGAGTTATTCCACTGATTATTCCAATTACCTCTATTTTGACCTCTATTGTCACTCCATCCTCTTCCTTGGTTCCTATTATTGTCATTCCACCATCCACGTTGTTGTCCAGATCGTCCTCTAAAGTTACCTCTATTGTAGAACTGGGCCTGGTTTGGATGTGGTGTATACCATTGATTTTGATAGAAGACTGGAGTAACCTCTGCATATTGAACTTCCCCAAACTGCTGCTGTTGCCTTAGCACTTTGACCTCTGCTAACAACTCGTCTTTTGATTTATTGACGTCGCTCGGTTCAACTAACAAACTTGGTTTCACCTCGCCTGTTGTATCAACAGCTTTTTGCAGTAGGGTTAGCAAAACTTCTGCAGGATCCTCGCTGAATGCATGAGCTTCCAATAGTCCAAGTTGAGATGTTAACTGATCCAATGTCTTTGGAAAATTGACTACTAATTTATCTCTAGTCACCTTTTTAAGTCCTTGAAACACATGAAATATCTTTTGTTCTTCAGTAAATGCTGGTCTCGCAAAAGAACATTCTTTTAATATTTTCTGCATATGTTCCATTGCTGTCCCATCTTTGTGCTGCATTGCCTGTAATTTCGACAAAATTGTTGTTATTTGTCGCCTGAATTTTGCCTTCAACGCATCTTTCCATTGACTCCATGTTCTAGTCGGATGTTGTGGAAGTTGATCTAGATACCACGATGATGCGGAGGATTTCAGCACAATTGACAGATGTTTAATCCTTTCAGTGTCATCGGCGATCGTATCTTCATATCCGATCAACCATGTGTCAATATTCCCTGTAGCCGGATCAAAGTCAACTGGATTTCTTCTATTGACCACTAAATTTTGTAATACCGTCTGTATTGCTACTAGTTCTGGTGAAGCATTTGCCATATTATCTGGAAATTGTTCGTTTTTAATTGCCAATATTGGTTGAATTAATTCCTTTTGGTCCTCAATATTGTCAGTTGCGTCCTCAAATGCGTCGTCCAAATTTGCTTGCACTTTATCCAGGAGATTGCCTAATTCCGTAGCTTCGTCAGGCAACAACAAATTGTACACACTTGGATCGATTATTCTTTTATGGCGCTGTTCCGGGGTTTCAAAATCTTCCCTTTTTTGAATTTTTTCTTCTCCTTTGGATTTTGATCTCTTTTTCCGGTCAGTCACCTTATCATCCAGTGATTCAAGTGCTCCCGGATCTTTTGATGAAAACAAATAATCCGTTACCACTTGTGAAAAGTTATAACGTTTGGATTCCGCAATTGTTAAATAATTAAATTCGAAGACACAATCCTTAGACTTGAAGCACTTTTAATTCACTTTTCCAGTTATAAATAACACTATAACTCTTTAGCACACAGAACACTTTTCACTTTCTGAAAAATAAATCAGTGATTAAACACTTCAATTTTCACAGAAATATTTCAAAATACTAGAACAATTCAATCTTCACAATCAAATCTCAAAATTTCCACAAAAGAATTCAAGGAAAAAAAAAACACTTTCACGGTCATCATTTTTTACAAAAATATCAAAAACAATTCATTTTCACGGTCATAATTACAAAATTTCATCAAAACTATTCAAGGAAAAACTTCTTATTAATAACACTTTACAAAAATGCTCTGGAAAGAAAATAAATTCATTAATAAATATAAACAATATATTCTCTATTATTATTCAATTTTATCTTACATTCACAATCAAATTCTTCATTACTATACACTTTCATTTAATTTTATCAAAATTCAATCAATAATACTATATTAATTCAATTAAAAGTCAAATATCACAATAAATAATACTCAAATGCAAATTTATCCAATTTAAACCTTCAAAGCTTCTATTCTATTTTATTTTATTTTTTTAATCTTGCCAATTTTCAATCTAATTGACCTATTTATTCTTTAGCAATGACTCACTCTCACATTCCTATCAATTTCACAAATGACTCACTCATATTCAAATTAGGTTGGGATTTCTCTAAATTTTATATGATTTCAAAGCTATTTTTAAGCTAAATTTGCCAATTTTATGTGATTTTAATTCCAATTTCACTCATTTTACTCTAGATTTTACAATTTTAATGATTTTTAACTCTAATTTCGGGGTTTTTTATTCTAATTTTTGGTCCCGGGGAAAGAACCGCGATCTCCACCATTTGTTACGTGGATTCCGGGCCTAATCAGGTTTCCACGCAACTATGTTTAATTGGGGTTTAGTGAGTGTGAAAGGAAAGAATGAGATTCATTTATGCTTTAAATTCAATTCAGATTTATTTGACCGGACAAACAAAGTTTGTTCGATCCCTTATAAATTCAGATACATTTATTCTCAACAGGTCAGAATGTTATTTTGGATAAATTGTCACTTCTTACATTTGTCAAATGTACAACCTTTATTAATTGGGTTATGAACTACTGTGTGATAACTTAATTGCGATGTAATTAAATTGGTTTTATAGTCATCAGCCGCGCTCTTTATTGAGGCGACATCAGACTCTCTAGTTCTGAAAAGCAAAAGTGATTAGAGACCTGTCTTAGTGCGGGCTCCTTATTTATAGCAAATCTGCCATAAACCCCATAATTGAATTGATCGGTCCATCACATGGCGATGACGGAGTCCAACCGTCAGCGCCATCTGTGGCCGAAATTTAGCAACATTTAACCTAATAATGATTCGAATTACGTGCTACGAATCGCGCATCAATTGGCACGGTTCGTACACGTGACAATATCCTATTTACCTTCTAAAAAATATATATTTCACAATATAAATACAGAATAACGTCACAAAAGCCATTCAGACCGCCACAATAGATAAAAGGCTGGCGACTAGAGGCTACAGTATGATCTTCTACGCGACAACTCCCTCATTTTTATCAACAATAACCCTAAATATCCATTGTTGACACACTTTTTTACGACTCTGGGACCTTTTTTCCAAATTATATAACGTCTGTGAACAGGTAGAATGCTTTTTAACTCATAAATTTTACCTTAAATTCAATCGCTGCAATGAAATGCTGCGTCTGGTTTCTTTCTTCACGCCTGCTGCCACCCTAGCCTCTACCCCGAGTCCAGAAATTTAATTTTTAATTTTTTAATTTTAATTTTTTGTTTACATTTTTTACAACCGAACAGACACTTTTTCTATCACTGTAAATGATTAAGAGGTGGAAATGGAAGGTAGACAACTGATTGTGTGGAAATTTGTCAACATTTTGATGTTCCTGTTTTTCCTACTAGCAACCTTGGTTCAGGTTGTGTTCCTGTTTATCACTTATTGTTGTTCATTGTTTTCAATAATATATTTTATACATTTTCGCAGTTCAATGATGATGATGCATGTGTTTGGATTGTAAGACATTGAATCATTCATTCCAGCCTTGAAACAAACCATTAATGATTGTTTGTTTAACTATTTTAAGCCTGTTTATGTCATCCCAGCAGCATTATCACTAGCTATTGTGATTAAACCTAAAATAACAAGTAAACAAACTGACAATCCATTCCTAACAGTCACACAATAAAAATTAAAAAACTACATTGTCATTTCAGGTGATTCCATGTGGTTAACAGTCACCCATGTGCACACAGCTTGCTGCATTTGTGTTTTTGCTTACATTGTAGCATTGTTGTTGCAAAACATGCACAAAGAAAACTTTCTGCTTGAAAGGAAATTAAATGCCAAACAACAGGTCCATTGGAATCTGTTGTACTACGAAGAAGGGCGGTAAGTCGGCACTGGCGACATTAACAAGATGATCCTCAGCAGCTCCTGCGACATAACGCCGGAGCTGCGTTGTAATTAAAATTTACGCCTCATGGGGTCTTTCTTTTGCGAGAACTGCGAGAACTTTTATAAATTTGACGAAAGATTAGTTTTCGTCGAATAAAGTTAGCGCAGGAATCGTTTTATTTATTTATCGGTTTATTTTTAAAGCATTTGAATTTGATGTTCAATTTCAGGGAACTTGTAGGCCTAATCCTTGTACTCATCTGGCTCAAAATATCAAAAACTGTCATGACTCCTGGGTTTGTTTGTTTGTTTGTTTGTTTGTTTGTTCTTCGCTTCACTGCATCGCTCCAATTATCATTATAATTTTTTTGTTGTTGCAGGAGTTCGTTGCAGAAATCAAGGTTTCTAATTGGTCTCATCGCTGTCCCACTCGTCCCATTGGTGCTATGGACTTTGTGTTTTGTTGAACGGTTCAATCATTGGTTCAGTCATTGCAAAGGAATCGCGTAAAACCAACGAACGACTGTAGAAATTATGTATACTAATTAATTAATTATATATTAAAAAATAAAAAAATAAAAAATTGTTTTTAAGTAATTTTTTTTGTTTTGTATAAGAAGGAATTAAATGAGTGTCTATACGAGAGGATAAATAGAAAAAAAAACAACCTCGTACTTTGATTTTATTCGATCGGGTTCAACAACACTTAGATAATTGCGTGTAATAAAACCTTCAACTAAAAAACGATCAACTACACAAAACCCTCGAAAAGGAAATAAAATATTGGGATAAAATGATGGTAAGGATCAGGTTTATCACTAAGCTATATTTGAAAATGACCTGTTTAAAGTTCAACTCGATAAAAGTAATGATAAAACGCAAAATTGATTATCAACAGAGCCGGACAGCGACTAGATTCGGGCGAGGAAAACGTTAACGCCAAAACATTCGTTATTCGTTAGTTTAAAAAAAAAACTGTACACAATATTACACAATCCATAAAAACATGTAAATTTTCATACAGTTTATGAAGTATATTAAAAGAAACATAACGAGGATTTTTTTAAAAAATAAAACCCGAACGACTTGGTTTGTTTTTCTTAGAAAAAACGACGATTTATCAAATAAACACGTACAAACTGCTCGATTTCCGCAGTTTTTCCAAACAAAATGGCAGTTATCCTCTGTATTTCATTACAAAATTGCATTATAATCGTCCGTGACACCTTTATTTTATTAAATCATTAAATATCAATCATTTTGTGGCAAATTCTCGTAAGGTGGCGGCGGAGTTTCCAATCTGTCCGGCAAACTGAAACTCGAATGCTGAGGCTGCGGGAGGGTTAAGGCGACGTGATACGGCGGTAAATCAGCGCAGGACGAGAGTTGCGGCTCGGACAGAACCGGACTCGACACCCCACTGTTGAAATTGTTCAAATTCAAACTCAAAACGTGACTTTCACTGCCCATGGACGACGACGGCGGCGGCGGCGTGCACGAGTTCTGGTGAATGTCGATAAAACTGATGGAATTGTCGTCGGGTTTCTGACAGAAAGTCGAGCAAATCCAATTCAAAACTTTGACGAAAATGAGTGCCTGGATCAAGAACAAGATGAGTCTGCTGAGAAAAGGCCTCTCCTCCACCAGAATCATGAGCAATTCCAGAATTATCAGCGTGATGAACAAAATGTCGATGCGCACTTTCTGTTTCGGACATTGGACCGATTGGCGACTCCTTTTCGGAATTCTCTCGACGAGATTGCCGTCTTGAGACGTCGAAGACGTCTCGTGCACGTGCGGGTTCATCGATAGCTGCTGCATCATCCCTAGAGAGATATTATAATTAATTGGCGTTCAAATTTCATTCAATTTCCATAAAATTTCGATCATGTTTCGCCCAATTTGATGCAAAAATAGCAAGTTTTTCCGACCCCCGTGAATCAGCTTTCATGTGATGCTCATCTTGCGAGCTCCCATTGACGTCACGCGTCACGTGACCGCACATCTGGAGTCTGGATGCTGCTGGATGAATCTAATGATAGCGCAGGCCAGGGTCAAAATAGAAATCCTTCTCGACTCGATTTAATCAATTTTTATCGCATAAAACGAGAAATAAAAATCTTTTTGCATTTATTTCAAAACAAAACAACATTTTATTGCATATTCCTCAATTTTAAATTTTTTTTTTTTACAATAATTTATTTATTTATTAAACTTTCGGGTATTTTCACACGAGCGGCGGCAGAACCTTTTCGTAAGGTGGCGGCGGCGTTTCCGGAGTATTCGCGGGCTGCGGCAAATGCACGGCCAACTGATACGGAGGCGGTTCGTCGAGCAATCGGTTGTTAATCATGAGCGGTTCGACGAACACCGTGTGCTGAATGATGACAGTGGGACTGGTGTGGATCGTGGCCACGCTCGATTCGATATTGGCGAATTCCGAAGCGCGGATTCTGAATCGATGGCGGTGGCGATGGCGGAGCTCGTCGTCGTAGCGAGCTGCGGCGCCCCGACTCGCGGGCATTATCGGCCGATTGCTTGCGCGACCGCGCAAAAAACATCTTAGCAACTGAACGACAATCAGAATTGTTAATAAAGCAACGAAAAATCGGATTAGGAATGTTGTATCTTTGATGTTACTCATTACAATCATGATGCTAATTTGTAAAGTCACGCAGAAAGTAACATAAAATGCCGTTCGGTGAATGCGCCGTTTCCATCGCATGTAGTCTTCCGGATCGACCGGCGAATCTGTCGGGTTGTAAGCATGGTGGTGGATTTCCGTTGCCATTGTGAATGGTAGTGTTAAGTCAATTGGTTCTGTGGATGTAAACATATGCGCGAAAACAAAAAAATGTAAAAAAATGCATTTATTTAATTTGAATCTATACTTACGCATAGATACCTTTTAAAATGGACTAAAAAAGGCTAAATAGTTTGTTTTTTTCGATTGCAAATGGGTTTTTATCACGAATCTTGAGCAGAGGATGTTTTAAGACGCATTAGGACGAAATCGATTGCGTTATTTCGACGCTAGATGTCCTCGTGGTGGTTAAATGATGGTTTTTTTGGATAACACAGGTACCAATTTGTTTTTATTTCTTATTAACAAGAATATAGACATTATAAAATACTTTTTTTAGTTTTTTAAACACATACTCTACTTAATTTGAACACCTTGCTGCATACGACTTGTTAAATTCTCCTCTATGTCAGGCTTCTGTACCATTTATTAGGACGGTTGTGAAGCCTCGTTGGTTTAAGGATTTTTTGCTATTTGGTTTTGTTTTATCGGTTGGTTTCGAATACCGGATGAAATAGACGATGTTTGAGGTCACTTTTTGCTAATTTTTGTTTTTTGGTATTTTTTTTTTACATTTAAAATTTCCTAACTGTTTTTATTTTTTTTTTTGTAGGTATATACGGGTATTCAGAATGTGTTTTGTACTTCCCACTTGGAAGTTTCGGTTTCAATTTGAGCTTTTACGTCGTTTGTGCCGATCGATTCGAGTTTGTTAACCCCAGATTATCACAAAGGAGGAACTAATTTGTCGTTTGTGTAGGAAAAAGTAGAAAATTTCGCACTTGTATTTTTCCGACTAATTTCGTATTATTTTTGAGAAAAATTTTTTTTCACACTTTTCCGATTAATTTCGTCCTATTTTATAGGAAAAAGTAGAAATTTCGCACTTTTCCGACTAATTTCGTACTATTTTATAGGAAAAAGTACACAATTTCGCACTTTTCAGATTAATTTTGTACGAAAAAGTACAAAATTTCGCACTTTTCATTACTTTTCCGACTACTTTCGTATAATTTTTGACAAAAAAGCATAAATTTTCACACTTTTCCGATTAATTTTATATTTAGTACGAAAAAGTACAAAATTTCGCACTTTTCATTACTTTTCCGACTAAATTCGTATAATTTTTGGCAAAAAAGCATAAAATTTCGCACTTTTCCGATTAATTTCGTCCTATTTTATAGGAAAAAGTACAAAATTTCGCACTTTTTACTGCTTTTCCGACTAATTTCGTATAATTTTATAGGAAAAAGTACAAAATTTCGCACTTTTCACTGCTTTTCCGACTAATTTCGTATTATTTCTGACAAAAAAGCATAAATTTTCGCACTTTTCCGACTAATTTTGAATTATTCTCTACGAAAAAATACAAAATTTCCAACTTTCCATTATTTCCCCGACAAATATCGCATTATTTCAGACAAAAAAACCACAAAACCTCTCGACACTACTTCCAACAACAAAAAAAATCCCCCAAACCGCGAAATACAAAACATATTTGAACCTATCACTGAGATTGTAAATTGTAAAATATTAATTAATTTATGCTAATTGTGTATTCTCATACGACGGCGGTGGTGTCTCTGCTCTGATGTTGACGGTGTGTTCGTGAGGTAAGGGCAGTGTCAAAGCCAAATGGTACGGTGGAGGTTCATCTACGCTACTACTATCAATCGCACCCGCCCCACCGCGTCGATTCTGACCGAAACGAGCGCTCTGCGTCGCCAAAATGCTCGCGTGAGCCCTGAAGTTGTGCTGGGAAGCGTGCAGCAGCCGCGTAGGGGCCGGGAAACTTCTCCGGCTGAACCGATCGTCGTCGCTGTTGCGCCGCGCGATAAACGTCTGATGCTGTCGCGTATGGAACATTGCAACGGAGAAACAGATCAACTTGATGAGGATGAGCGCCGTGAACAAACCCAGACAAATTCGGCGCAAAACATCGCTGTCTTTGACCACGTAAATCAACATGGGGATCAGCAACGGCACCACGAAGAACGAACAACACCACAAACTACGTTGGCCTAGACCGATCGTTTTAGGTGCTGAGGAATTTGCAAGCGTTTGTTGATGTTCCACATCTTCCGTAGCAACACGCTGGTTATTCGTTTGAGTTTCGGGTGGTGGTAAGGGCATGATAACGTCGTTTCACGCGAGAATCTCGACTTTGCAACGCCAGAGGACACTCTGGACGAGGCCTCTCGGTCAAGTGTGGTAGTCCTTGGAGAAATTGAACCTAGAAAATCGTTAATTTTTAATTTAAGTTGGTTTTTTAAGCAATTTTATTAAATTTACTTGACCAGTGTTTTCCCATTACACGTGTAATTTGTGTGCATTCTGTGGAGAAAATGGCGGAATTTCGTGATTAGATTGTTGGTTTGGGTTGTCAGGGTTGTTAACGTACATTTTCATGGATTTAGACGTTCGTGGCGTGCGTTCGGTGCCGATTTCCGATTGATTTTGATCGTGTTTGAAGCAGGTGCGTACCTGCACTGCAGAAACGTATTGTCGGGAAGCCTACTTTGGAGGACATCGCCTCGCACCAACGTCTATCGGCAGATGGCGAGCTCGATTGACGTCATTCGTCGCGAACGAATGGCGTCATACCGGGCGGCCTTCGCACTCGATGCATTCAAAGTGTAAACTTGGCCACTTTCTCCGAAAATCTAGGCGATGATAAGCCCTATTAGTGTTTACACGGCGCGGTAGCATATTTTTTCGTCCAAACAATATTCAAATGGCGTTAAACGGCGCAGTTTCCAACAATATCCACACGATTCTAGCGATGTCATTTGGGCGTCCGTTTCACAACATGATCCCAGCGTGTTCGCACGTTGATGGAGAACAAGCCGAGCCGTTTTGCGCTTGTTTCCACTCGAAAACGGGCAATTTGGACTGCAGTTGTGGTGAAGACGACACGGGTAAATACATGTCGCCATTTGGAATTATTCTTTTCAATTTATTTGTATTTTTTTTTAGAATTTGATTGGGTGTGGGACAAAACCATGACGTCATTAGGAACCGTTTTGTCTAACGATTGTCGAGAAGTTGCATTTCATCAAGATCATAGTTGTGGCACGGCGGCCGTGCGGGCAGATAGGCCGATGAGTGGTAGTGGACAGCACTATTGGGAGGTTAAGATGATGACGCAGGTTTATGGGACTGATATGGTGGGTAGATTTGGTTTTTTTTTTAGTTTTGAGGTTGAATTTGTGTTTTTTTTTGCAGATGATTGGTGTTGGGACGACGGCAGCTAAGTTGGATAAGTATAAATATAGTTTTTGCAGTTTGTTGGGGTCGGATGAGGAGAGTTGGGGACTGTCGTATAATGGTAATCTCTACCATAATCGCGATCCGATTAGCTATGCACCGAAGTTTGGACTTGGATGTATTATAGGAGTGCATTATGATGGCTGGAATGGGTCGTTGACGTTTTACAAAAATAGACAGTCTTTAGGTATGATTTTTTAGATATTTATGTGGATCTGTTAAATTTGTACACATTTTTGGTGATATTTGATAAATTTCCAACGAATTTTGTCAATTTTCCGACGAATTTGGACGAATTTGTCAAATTTCCAACGAATTTTGTCAATTTTCCGACGAATTTGACGAATTTCCAACGAGTTTGACAAATTTCCAACGAATTTGGACGAATTTTGTCAAATTTCCGACGAATTTGGACGAATTTTGTCAAATTTCCGACGAATTTGGACGAATTTGTCAATTTTCCGACGAATTTGTCAAATTTTCAACGAATTTTGTCAATTTTCCGACGAATTTGTCAAATTTTCAACGAATTTTGTCAATTTTCCGACGAATTTGTCAAATTTTCAACGAATTTTGTCAATTTTCCGACAAATTTGTCAAATTTTCAACGAATTTTGTCAACTTTCCGACGAATTTGGACGAATTTTGTCAAATTTCCGACGAATTTGGACAAATTTTGTCAAATTTCCGACGAATTTGGACAAATTTCGTCAAATTTCCGACGAATTTGGATGAATTTGTCAAATTTTCAACGAATTTTGTCAATTTTCCGACGAATTTGGACGAATTTGTCAAATTTCCGACGAATTTGGACGAATTTGTCAAATTTTCAACGAATTTTGTCAATTTTCCGACGAATTTGGACAAATTTTGTCAAAATTCCGACGAATTTTGTCAATTTTCCGATGAATTTGACAAATTCCAAACGAATTTTGTCAATTTTCCGATGAATTTGACAAATTCCAAACGAATTTTGTCAAATTTCCGACGTATTTGGTCAAATTTCCAACGAATTTAACAAATTTCCAACGAATTTAACAAATTTCCGACGAATTGGACAAATTTCCGACGAATTGGACAAATTTCCCAAGTATTTTGTCAAATTTCCGACGTATTTTGACAGTTTATCAAGAAATCATTTTACACATTTGTTCTGGAATTGGCAAAAATAGTACTAGTATTCACATTAAATAGTGCCAAAAAAGTATTACCAAATCCATTATTTTTAGTACCAAACTCAGTAAAATTAGTGCACCAACAATTAAATCACCCAAAAAACAAACCAACAACTAAAACATACCAATATTTCTCTAGGTGTCGCCTTTACCAACCTCCACGGCAGAGTTCTCTACCCCATGGTGTCCTCCACAGCAGCTCGCAGCGGAATGAAAGTCATCCGAAGCCGCTCCTTCCCCTCATCCCTGCAATACTTGTGTCTACGCAAGCTAAACAACATTATTCCGCACGACATATCCTTAATCGACGGCCTAAAACTCCCACCCGGGTTGGCCACTTCACTGAAAAAAGACATGGACTGGTTCGTGGGATCGTCTCACTCCCTCAAAAACAAATCCAAACACCCTGCGTTCAAAAGATCGTACTCGGACGACTTCGACGTGCGCTGCAAACGAAGACGGTTTGACAAACCACAGTTGAAGAAGGAAGCTTCCAACTCGTTATAAGTGCGCATGTATTTGTATACGTTTGTTGAGATAATAAAGGTTTATTTTTCGCGTGTTTTCAAACGTTTATTCGCATTCATTTCGGGATAACATCGGAGTTTTGGTGTCCAGGGCCGGAAATGGGTCGCAGGAAGTTATATCTAGATAAAAAAAAATTTATTGGACGTTATGTTAATTTTTTTTTGGTTTTATTTACCCAGGGTTTGTGGAGTCGAGTCAATGGATAAATAATTGTGCTGCGGATTTAGTTCTTCGTTTGGGAATTGGTCGACGGATTGCACGTAACATGGTACTAAGGAATGGAAAGATTTTGGTGAAATTCGTGAATTTTAACGAACGGAATGGAAAATTTTATGAAATGTACATCGCGAGTGAGAAATTTCATGAGTAAAACCCAAAATATGTTGTATTTTGTGTCAAAAACATGTAATTTCTTATAAATTTGTATTTAAAACATGAAATTTATTATAAATGTGTATTTAAAACGTAAAATTTATTATAAATTTGTATTTAAAACATGAAATTTATTATAAATTTGTATTTAAAACGTAAAATTTATTATAAATTTGTATTTAAAACGTAAAATTTATTATAAATTTGTATTTAAAACATGAAATTTATTATAAATTTGTATTTAAAACATGAAATTTATTATAAATTTGTATTTAAAACATGAAATTTGTGAAATTGTGTGTCTGAAACACGAAATTTGTGATAATTTTGCATTTAAAACACGAAATTTGTGATAATTTTGTATTTGAAACACGAAATTTGTGATAATTTTGCATTTAAAACATGAAATTTGTGATAATTGTGCTTTTAAAACATGAAATTTGTGATAATTTTGCATTTAAGACGTGAAATTTCACACCCAAAACGAAAAATTTGTAATATTTTTGTGCCCGAAACACAAAAACCACACAAAACTTGCATTTTGCTTTTAAATGACGATTTAACGTTCCATGTTCCGCAAACCCGTGCCCGCAATATCTACAAACGAAAGGTTTCTCTCCAGTATGCGTCCTAACGTGCCTTTGAAGCGAAGCCTTTTCACGAAAACTCTTGTCGCATATGTGACAAGCAAAAGGCAAATCCCCTTCGTGGATTTTTACGTGAGTTTTCAACGAACTCTGAAAAATATTACCAATTAATTCGCATTAATTTACGAGAAAATAAATCAATTTCGTACCAAAGTTTTAAACCGTTTGTCGCATACGACGCATACGAATGGTCTTTGGGCACTGTGGGTCGTTTTAATGTGATTCCGCGCGTGATTAATTCGCTTGAAGAGTTTTCCACATTCGCTGCACCGGAAATTCCGCTGTTGCGAATGACTGAGTGCGTGTTTTTGCAGTTTGGATTTCGTGGGGAATTGCTTGCTGCATACTAAACAGGAGTAATGTTCCTTGCTCGGTTGAGTTTTCGTCGGATGGTTTAGTAAATGGGTTTTTAAATCGTCGTTTGTTTCAAATGTTTGTGCACAAACGTCGCAATTGTAGACGATCGTGTTTTGGAGCGGTTTGTTCGCGTTGTTCGTGTCGTCGTGGATTATCAAATTCACTTCCACTTCGTGCTGAAATGGAAATTGGAAAATATTTAATGGAATTCAATTTTTTTGGGTAAAAAACCAATTTTTTTTAAATTAATAATAAAAAAAAAATTAAATTTTTTAAGTAAATAATAAAAAAAATTAAAAAAATCAAATTTTTCACCAACAAAATCAAAAAAATCAGATTTTTAACCAACAAAATCAAAAAAATCAAATTTTTAACCAACAAAATCAAAAAAATCAAATTTTTAACCAACAAAATCAAAAAAATCAAATTTTTAACCAACAAAATCAAAAAAATCAAATTTTTAACCAACAAAATCAAAAAAATTAAATTTTTAACCAACAAAATCAAAAAAATTAAATTTTTAACCAACAAAGTCAAAAAAATCAAATTTTTAACCAACAAAATCAAAAAAATCAAATTTTTAACCAACAAAATCAAAAAAATCAAATTTTTAAGCAGAAAAATAAAAAAAAATCAAATTTTTAAGCAACAAAACCCAAAAAAAATCAATTTTTTTAAGTAAAAATATCAAAAAAAATCAAATTTTTAAGCAACAAAACCCAAAAAAATCATTTTTTTAAGTAAAAATATCAAAGAAATCAAATTTTTAAGCAACAAAATAAAAAAAATCAAATTTTTCAAATAAAATAATTTCTTTTATTTTTAAATTCAGTATTTCCTATATTTTTTTAAAATTTTACTAAACAATTACCGTCGTTTCGCTACTAAAATCTTCATGACGATTTTCAATATGATCAATCACATCGCTTTTATCATACGAAACAAATTTACAAACTCCGCATTTAACATATTCTTTTCCAGCATGACCCATCAAATGATTTCGAAGCTCCCTAACCTCATCAAACGTCGAACCGCAAATATCACAAACCTAAAAAACAAAAACAAAATAAAAAAACAATTCAACCCTTAAAAAACCAAAACAACCTGATATTTTTCACCCTCAACATTTCTAACATTTGTAATTTCACTCTCGGACCCATCCAAATCGTCCAAAACAGCATTATCCGTTCCATCCACAATATTCCCCAACTTATTATCTTCCATTCGCTTTCCGTAGCGAGGAAGATCCGAATCCGATTTACTAGTACACAATATCCGGGACTGTTTGTGCCGCTTCAAGGCGCCCGATTCGGTGAAATTGCGGCCACACAATTCGCAATTGTACGGCCGTTCTCCCGTGTGTCTCCGTTCGTGTCTTTTCAACGATCCCTTCGTTTTGAACGTGTAAGTGCAGTTTTTGTAGCGACATCCAAATCCGTTTTGGAAGGATTTGTCGCTCTTGAAATGTACTCCGCACGAGTTGCAATTTTTCCGCCATTTTGGCTGAGGTTTGTGCACTTGTAGGATGAAATCTTGGGTGAATATTTTGCGGCAAACGTCGCATTCCGTCGAATCAACTGGAAAATGGTCGTGAAAAATGGTTTAAGAGATTTATTTCTTTCGTTTTAGTGTTGGGTTTTAGGTTTTACTCGCGATTGGTTTCGAACGGTTCGTGAAAGTTGGGATTAATAAGTTGTTTATTTTGGTCGATGGTATTAAATCCAAATTGAATTTTTCTGTTTCGGTTTTGTGGTAAATGAAATCCTCGATGTTGTCAAACCGAGCACCGCAATCGCCGCAAGTGTGCGAATCTTTTCCGACATAGTTTTCCATGGGATAAACCTATTGAAATTGAATTAAATTAAATTAAAAAGATATCCCGACAATTTACATCACTCACCTTGGGTAGTAGCACACTCTGGCGGCAATTTGACGCAGCAGCGGAGACGTTAAACAATAACCTGTCACGTAATTTCGTCTCGATCAGCACGAGGCGAGGTGAACAGCAGGATTTTGCTGTTCGACATGCTGTGTTCGTTTTTCACGTTATTTTATCCTGGTTTTTATTTCAAAAAGGTTGGTTCGTTTCGTAAACATGGGATTTACATTTCTGCAAATTTCTCAGCAAGTTTGAATTCGTATTTGTTTGAAAAATAATCTATTTTCTTCCATATGTTTTCTTACATACCGGTATGTTCTTTTGATATTGTTTGGCCCCATTTTAAGCCTACTATAGGCCTAATTCGAATTCTATTTTCTTCTGTATTTCTTCAGTTGTGTGGCGATTGAGTATTTATTTGGCAAGAATATTATTTGATACAACGTTTGGAGCTTTTTGGTGAATTTTCAGAGTTTGGTTTGAATTTTTCATTTGTCTTGTGGGTTTTCGTGAACAATGGCATTTGCCATTTTTCATGACATGGAGTGTCCAGTTTGGGATATGATTTCTGAAACCTGGTTTTTATTTTCAAAGTAATAAGTGGCTTAGAAAATTGTCAAGGTTCTTGCTCTGGTTGGCATAATGTTGGTATTGTAAGCCTGCACACAGTGTAGCATTTACCATTCTCTTTTTTTATTCTTCTTTAAGAAAAATGCCACGCTTGCTGTTTTCTGATTTAAATCATCAAAAAACACTATTGGAAACCCATTGGGTCATTTTGACCAGTCTAGCTGTTGTTAAACTAAAATATTTGTAAACCTTTGAGAAGCTCTCACTTTTTTCAAAATGACTTTCTCCAGAGTTGCAAAAATCCTCCTAAGATTAACAAATGAAAGAAAATTTCTTTGCTGTTGGAAAACAACAACATGGTGGAAAGTTTGGTTAATATCCAACTTTTTATTGTCTCTTATTGGAATCTTTATCTCTTTCTCTTGACTATTTCCACAATTTTTCCTGACTGTGCTTGTGTTGGGTTGCCATAGAATAGCTAGCATCTTTGGCAACTGCGATCAAGTTAAATTATTTCTTAATTTCAACTTGTTTGTGATAAATTTCAGCCAATGGCAGTGTTTTATGAAGTTAAAAAACTACTACTACTTGTTCTACTATTGCCTTTCTGCTGGACTGGCCGGGTGGGATACCCGGAACTTCCCGGTGGCCGGTATAAATTATAAATTATAAATTATAAATATCTAGATTTCCCACTACTAAATTTCTTTCCAGTCCAGCACTGCGGCGGTCCCACGATGTTACCTAGAGTTAACCACGGCAAAAGCTGTTGCGGTACCGCAATCTTCTCCTGAAAAATGGCGGCTTTCGTCTCATTCCAATCTCTCGTTCCGATTTTTTTTCCTTCTGATGTTAGACTTTCGTAATCTATACGAGACCGCCCCACCATTATAAAAAGTGTAAAAAATATTTTCTGGGGTTTAGTTTGCCTGTCCCTACACACTGCATGGGTTCAGTTTGACTACCTATAGTACACATAAAAATGTTGGAGTTATCGTCGTCCTGAACGATTGTCTTGTACCAGCAGAATTTACAACTCTCTATTGTTTGTTAACGTTGCTAACCCTTAAACAAGCGGTGTTTAAACATTGCAAAACTGTATCAGTCGGTTTCACAAGGATACGAACCCTGCAATATGCTTGTCTACTTCCGTTATTATTCTAAAAAATTTCTATTATCCAAACGTCTTAAATCCACTGAATTTACATGCAAGTGGGTGCCAATAGTCATCACTTTGTAGTGACCCTGACTTTACTTATTAAACTAAAGCTAAGCAAAGTCACTACTGATTGCCATACTGGGTCTTACAAAAACTAAATTAATTAAATCTATTATTCTCAAAAAGCTAATTCTGACTTATTAAATGAAAACAAGTTATTTTAAAACTTGTTGTTAATTTAATATAATATTGTTTTGTGAATTTGATGGCGTAAACGAGGGAAACCATAGCAACGACGATAACATAGTACACGGCGATGAAGGCCCCGCAATGTTACTCATAGTTGACTATGGCAAAAACTGCAATACTGCAATATTCTCCTGCCCAGACCAGCCCAACGGCTGTTGTGGCATCCCAACGTTGCCCTGCGGCGTGCACATTTCCTGTGGAAACCTAATGTTCGTTTCTGTTTCCTGTTCTGTTTTCTGGTCATGACGCACACGTTTGCCATATGCCTTTTTAATTGTTCGTTTACCCAACTGGTTGATGTTTTCTTTGTAGAAATGGTCTTTGTCTGTGTCACATGGCCGAGGTGCATGATTTTCTTTTCTGCACAATCTGAATTAAAAATACTTTATTAACATTAATTTTATGTTATTTAAATTTTTTAACCTGCAAATCTCCTTTAAACAGTTGATGTTTCGGCATTATAGAATAGCTAGCAACACTTTGGCAACTGCAATGAAGTTAAATTATTTCTTAATTTCAACTTCATATTGTTTGTGATAATTTCAGCCAATGGCAGTGTTTTATGAAGTTAAAAAACTACTACTACTACTATTACTACTACTATTACTACTACTACTACTACTACTACTACTACTACCTCTACTTCTACTTGACTATACTGTTGTTTTTCTTTGCGATGGTAGAGAACCCGCAATGAATGCAAGTCCACATGTCTGGTTTTTATTACTAAAAATTAGATTTTTCTAAATAAAAAAAATTCATCTTTGAAATAAATATTAGATTTTAACATTCTAAATTGGATTTTTTGAGTGCCAATAGCTAATTCTGACTTATTAAATAAAAACAAGTTATTTTAAAAGACAAGAATGATTTATTATATTTCTTTGAATAAATCGCTTAAAAAAGACTTAACAGTAAAAAGATACTGTACATAGTGAAATAAAATGCCATCTAACACCAATGGTGCCAAAGAAAAAATTGATGTTACCCCAAAATTTTTTTTAATTTCTCGTGACTGTGCTTGTGTCGCGTCAAATAAGCTTTTGACACTCGGTCAAACTTATTAGGAACATTCAACATGTAATTTGTAAGATGGTTTTACATTCCTCTATCTGTTCGTTATTAAAATATTCCTCCGGTTTTGGAAATATTTTAATAAATTCTGCAATTCTGACGAGAAAAATTAATTTCTTTTTTGGGATAATTTCAGCCAATGGCAGTGTTTTATGAAGTTAAAAAACTATTGTATCTATCTATCTATCTATCTATTAAATTCCTGCTCTTTTATAAATAAATAAGTTATTTAGTATTTGGGTCAATGTTTGGAGCCATTTAAGTCCTAAAAATATTTTTCTTTGCCGATTAGTACATTGGCATGGCGCCGTTCGCAGCTGTGACAAGCCGAATGGGTTCGAGACGGCTCGCGGTATATACACATCTCACAGCTTTCTTTTCTAAACATTTTAAGCACACCAAATGCCGGTCACCACAGTCTTTAAAGCTTTCAGGCAAAAGTTCTTGAAAATAGTGGGATACCCGGAACTTTCCGGCGGCCGATATAAATTTGTTCCTGTGGCCCGACCTATGGTACTAAATAAGAAAATTAGTTTGAAAAGAAAATGAAAGAAGATTAAAAAAAAATTAAATTTTGTTTAAAAGAATACCGTACATACTTTAGATTTCTCCATTTGCACCAAATGAAGAAAGATGTCTTGTCTTTTAGGAACTGGTTGCTATAAATGAAATTAATTATTGCAACATTTTCCTCCTGTATTTTATTAGGCATTTGGAATCTGAAAAGAAAATAATTAAAACTCGTTCTCTACTTATGTTTTTATAAATGTGTAGAAGGTTGTTTAATTACGGCTGTTTTAATAGTATTACATTGAAACGATTCTTTTAATTTTGCCTCCAAATCAACATTGTTGTTTATTTCATTCACAATGGAAGGCAGTATTTCTTGAGATTGTCCACAATCCACCAACGCCACCTCTTCCTTATCTTTTCTGTCCAAAGAAAAATTAAAATTAAACTTAAAAAATAAAAATGAATTGAATAATTGTTTAAGAAAAAAAACCTCTGTGTGTGGTCGTTTATTGGCGGATGTTTGAGAATTGTCACGTTTTAACCACTATCACTTTAACCTTCAAGTCAACTTGGTCATTTATTTCTTTCACATTAGATTTCCAACTTTTTATTGTCTCTTATTGGAATCCTTTTATCTCTTTCTTTTGACTATTTCCACAATTTCTCCTGACTGTGCTTGTGTTGGTTGCCATAGAATAGTTAGGGTGTTGTTGTTCCTCGCAATCTCCTATTTAGTTTGGTACTCCTGGTCTGTCTGTTTTTGAATTTCTGTAAGTGAAATGAGATTTTTCCTTCTAATTGAAGGAATAACTTGGGCTTCCAACTGCCGGAATGGGTTGGTGCTTAGGGGCCTGTGTTTGTGCCAATTGTAAAATCTTTTAACAGTAACTTTTTCTACTATTGCCTTTCTGATACAAACCCCCAATGCTGGATTCTTTTAATTCTTTTAATTAGTTTGGTACTCCTGGTCTCTCTGTTTTTGAATTTCTGTAAGTGAAATGAGATTTTTGTGGGCAATCTTATCTTAAACTTAAACCAGAGGCGGTCGGACTGTTGTTTGCTTTTTGCAACGTCATGGTAATCCTGGAGTAATCGTAGAAAGAACATGCCAAAGACAAAATTTGATAATACCCCTGTGGTCGTTTATTGGCGGCTGTTTGATAATTGTCACGTTTTAACCACTCTAATATCACTTTGGCCTTCAAGTCAACTTAGTCATTTATTTCTTCCACATTTCCACAATTTCTCCTGACTGTGCTTGTGTTGGTTGCCATTGAATAGTTAGAGTGTTGTTGTTCCTCTCAATCTCCTATTTAGTTTGGTACTCCTGGTCTCTCTGTTTTTGAATTTCTGTAAGTGAAATGAATTATGTCACTCGTTTGCAAATATTAGAAATCAAGCACTTGGATCAAGCAAAAAGCACCAGTGTGTCGTCAATTTTCGTCACCCACACGTAAGGCACTTTAAACACAAGATATGTTGATTGATATGTCATTCGTGCTTATAGCTATAGCTGCATACAGTCAAAGCTGCGTAGCCCGGACATAAGACGGGTCCCAGAAAGTTGTCCGGACTAAAGGGTTGTCCGGATGGGAGAGAGGATTTAGTATTGCTGGGTATAGGTTGGGACCAAATCAGGACCTCCAAACTGTCCGGTCCACACAGCTGTCCGGACGGTGCTATGTCCGGTTTACAGAGCTTTCACTGTACTTAACATTTTGCTGCATTCACCAAACATGGCTAATTCCTTTATTCAAAAATAAAAGAGAAAAATAAAGAGAAAAATAAAAGATAAAAATAAAAATAAAGATAAAAATAAAAATAAAGATAAAAATAAAAATAAAGATAAAAATAAAAGATAAAGATAAAAATAAAAGATAAAGATAAAAATAAAAGATAAAGATAAAAATAAAAGATAAAGATAAAAATAAAAGACGAGATATATTTCATTGTTTATTTTCATTAAATTTTGGATGCACAGGCTAATTTGTGCGGTGCCAACAAGAATGTAAACAGTAATAATTAAGTACGATGATCAAGGTTTCAAAATAGGTGTCTTCTTCTTTGTAGAAATGGCAGTATAGGCGGTAACACAGTCGTAACACATCCAAAGATGGATAAAAAATTCGCCATGTCATGTCCATGCAGGTGATGTGGCATTTGTTATTGCTGAACTCAAATTACGATGCTGTGGTTCCTCTTTGCCCACACGTGTATCTGCTATTTTAGAAACTGCGATGTAAACATAGTAAAAGGTCAAATTATTTTGTTGTACGCGTAAATATGGAAAAAACCCAAAAACATAGCAATGAAATTCATTAAAAGCAAAAAAAAGAGAAGAATTTGACTCGGTTTGTTTGATTTTGTTATAATTTATTATTTTAAATAAATTTTGGATGTTTGTTTTTAGTTTTAGTTTGGATTCTACGCCACAAGCTGTCGCCGCGATCGTTTTATGACGATGCTATAAACAATACGAGCCGCTAAACAATCTGGCACGTACTTTCGTCTCGATCAGCACAAGGCGAGGTGAACTGCAAGATTTGGCTGTTCGAAATGCTGGGTTCGTTTTCCACGCTATTTAATTCGAATTTGATTTCCAAAAGGTTGGTTGGTATCATAAACACGGGATTAACATTTCCGCGAATTTCTCAGCAAGTTTGAATTCGTATTTCTTTGAAAAATAATCCATTTACGTATGTTCGTTTGCTATTGTTTGGCGACATGTTAGGACTATTATAGGCCTAGTTCGAATGTATTTTGTCAGTTGAGTATTTATTTAGCAAGAATATTATTTCATGCGCTTTTTGGAGCTTTTTGATGGTTTTTTAAAGTTTGGTTTGATTTTTCATTTGAAATTGAATTCGTCTTGTGGGTTTTCGTGATAGGTAATGGCATTTGCCATTTTTCGTGACATCAAGTGTTTAGTTTGGGATTTGATTTCTGAAACCTGGTTTTTATTTTCAAAGTGACTAGTGGCTCAGAGGATGGTTATAAACTTCAAAAATGACATTTTCAAGCAAAAAAATGTATTTTCAAATGGAAAAGAAATGCATTTACAAATGGAAAAATGCATTAACAGGGAAAAATGCACCATCTGACCACTCTAAAGTGGAACTCGGTCGTTGCCATTGCAGCCTCAGTCGATGGCTTTTTCAGGTGTACTGACATTCCATCAATTTGTTGTTGTGATTCTCTTAATTTCTGTATACGAATTTCTATTTCTTGAGTAGTAGTATGAAGAATATTAAGGCAAAACTTGGGGTGTAGTTCCTAATCTCTTTCATGCTTTACATTGCCAAATGGGCTGACATTCCAACTGAAATGATTTCTCTGAACAAGATAGGATGGTTTTTACACAATATCTGTGAGAATTCCAATAAGATTAAGTGAAATTGAAATCACTTTTTTGACTTATAAAAGTGACTTCTCTCTTCCGCATCGTAACGGTGATCTCTTTTCTGCCCATTGCCACTATTCCTGTTCCTAATGGCACTATTCTTGTCAGACTAAAAAAAAAAATGACATTTTTAAGAAAAAAAATGTATTTACGAATACAGATAGAAAAGATGTATTTACAGATAGAAAAAATGTATTTACAGATGTTTTTTTCCTTCTGATGTTAGACTTTCGTAATCTATACGAGGCCGCCCCACCATTATAAAAAGTGTAAAACACATTTTCTGGGGTTTATTTTCTATGCCTGTCCTTACACACTGCATGGGTTCAGTTTGACTACCTATAGTACACACCTAAGAATGTTGGAATTATCGTCCTGAACGATTGTCTTATACCAGCAGAATTTACAAGACTCTATTTTAAGTAGTTGAGCACGCTGGTTTAAAATGAATAAACTTTCTGATTCTTTAAACTTAACTTCTTAACTTTATTCAACTGGATTGAATATAACTCTACAAAAATGCTAAACTCTAAACTAAACATAATTCAAATTATAAACTCAAACTCAAAGTTAAACCTAAATGAAAAATCAAAGATTAGATAAATGATAAACAAAATGAATTGTTTAAATTTCAAGAAGGCTCTGGCTAAAGGGACCAGGCGGTCGGACTCGATCGCTATTCTTCTTTTTGGTTGTCCTTGAACTGTTTTATTTCGGCTTCTAATTGAAGGAATAACTTGGCTTTTTCGAATAATAGGCTTCCAACTGCCGGAATGGGTTGGCGTTTGGAAGGAAATTTTTTTTATCCTTGGTCCTTCCTTCCATTTGATTGCCGCCTTACTTGTCGTCGGTTCTACAAGTAATTCATTAATTTTTTATTAAAAAACCTCTTTGTGTGTGGTTGTTTATTTGCGGCTATTTTATGAAGTTAAAAAACTCCATGACTCCCATTAGGGGCCTTTGGTTGTGCCAATTGTAAAATCTTTTAACAGTAACTTGTTCTACTATTGCCTTTCTGATACAAAACCCCAATGCTGGACTGGCCGGGTGAAAACCTCTCTGTGTGTTCTTTTTTGGCTAATCACAACGTGTAATTTATATGCTTGTTCTCGTAAATTCTTGTAGTATCTCAGGAGTGACATTTTCTTACAAAGTGGAAAAAGCGTTTGTTGTGTTTATAATCTGTTTTCTGTTTTTTCTGGCGGAATAGTTTTCCGCGCTTATTCATTCCGCGCCAGTTATCGACTATTCGTTTTACATCGTAAAAAAAACTTCCGGTTCCGGGATAACTTTTAATAAATCTCTAACAGCAGTGCTACAAAAAAAGGAAAGAAGAAAAGAAAAAAAATTGTTTGTTTCAAGTTCTGTCTTCAGTCTGGGATGATTTTTTTTGTGTTTAGGTTGTTGTCTGTTTTTCCCGTATATAAATCAATAATCTTTTATACATTATACCAAACATTGCTAATTCCTTTAAAATAAAGATAAAAAAAAAGATAAAAATAAAAACAAAGATAATCAGTGCATTGGCATGGCCTTTTCCACATGTCATGATGTCCTCCTCTAACATTTTGTCTTTTTTACAAATACTGCATTCGACAAGTTGGTTTTCTTGCTCAGCCAATTCGACTTTTCTCTGTCTTTCTTTTTTTATTATCCTTCAGACATTCTGAAAGACAAATGAAATTAAAAGTCATCGTATATAATTTACATTTTGTTTAAAAATGTACTGACGTTCTATCCTTTCATTCTTCTCGAGGAAGAATCTTTCATGCTCGAACTGTGGGTCTTTTTCTGTTGGAATGCCTTCAAGTTTGGCCATGTATTTTCTTTTTAATTAATTATTTTAATTAATTAATTTTAATTAATTTGAATTAATTATTGCAACATCTGTCACGTCGTAGTCGACTTTTTAACAATGGTTTCGGAAATTTGAGAATTTCCAGGGATTGTAATAACCAGAAAATTTAGGTTCGCAGGCGCTGCAACTCTTAAAACTTTGCCGGGGGTGGTAGCTAGGTTAAGACAGCGTCTATTCGTGAAATCTGTATTTTATGGGTGCAGGATTCAATTCGGGCGCCGTACAAAATGGCGAACGTTGATACTTCGAATTTAAGACCAAAATATCGCTCTTCACTAGGGAAAATGTCGTCATATGCTAGGCGTACTTACGAAGAGTATGTTTCTTCTCCTGGACACGCGCAAACGTTGGGTGAACGCGCAAACAGGTACCAAACCGCAGACAACGTCGTCGAACCGTCGATAATGAAATGAATACGCAATTGAGACGAGTATGAGTTCAAAATGTCTAGGCTGAGGAGGAAGTCACAATCGTGGCATAAAATGTATCGACGAATTAAGACCGTCGAATACGCCATTTTTCCAGTAATTTGTACGCAAATAATGGGCAAATAATAAATGTTGTGGTTAGATAGCCAACCATGAGAATTCGGGCTGCATAATGAACAAGTCACCTCTGATCACATGTCAAAGGCCAAGTCAATTCCCAATGGGGACTGGGCAGAAAACAGGCGATCAGGGGTGAAATATGCAAATTTAGAGCGCGATTATATCAACTTATTGCAGAATTCTCATGAATTGTCTGGATGGGGTGATTAAAACCAGGCCAAATTAAAGATAAATATCAAAAATAAGGAAAATAATATAAAATAAAATAATAAATTTAGATTTGTGGAAAATAAAATAATTTAAAGAAACTAGAGCAATTTCTCAATAAAATTGGAAAAATTTAAAGGAAAGGCGCAAAATGCGCTTAAAATTTTGAAAATTATTACTGTCTAAAGTCAGGACCGTGACACATCTTCCTTTTCAAATTCCTTCTGTATTTTATTAGACATTTGGAATCTGAAAAGAAAATAATTAAAACTCGTTCCCCCGGCGCACGGTGCAATCTATCTATCTATCTATCTATCTACAAGTATCTATTTATTTATCTATCTATCTATCTATCTATCTACAAATATCTATTTATTTATCTATCTATCTATCTAACTATCTACCTACCTACCTATCTACCTACCTACCTACCTACCTACCGATCAGTGCATTGGCATTCTTTAGACGCCCCGCCCACGCTGAGTTGACTTATAACGACCAAAATGCGTTCTGGGTTGGAATATGGAACAAATTTGTGTACTGTTTTCACGTCTTCAATCAAACTTGCAAAGCGATCAGCCGAGGCCTAGTAGTAAGGGGCTTTACATGGGACCGACAGGATGTGGATTTATAGTACCAAAACGTGGCATCTGGCGCTATAAATTCTGTCAACCATGAGGACATCCTGGGTACTATAAATTTTTCCCACCAAAACTGTGTGTGCTATAAATCCATCGCTGAATTGAACTCTTCCGTTACTTCACATAAAGGTTAAAAGGAAGCCGTTCTGTAAATAAACTAAAAGGAAGTTTCCTGACATTTGCTTAAACTTAATGTATTTTTTCACTTGAAAAACACTTAAAAACACTTTTTTCATTGTGAAAAAACTTAAATTTCTATCACAAAAATACTGAATTACTTAAATAAACGTATTCAAATGTGCATCATTATGCAAGTAAACAAGAAAAACCACTGCCTTTTTTTAATGCCTCAATAATTATTTTATCACAAGAATAAAAAATTTCACTTTGCTGATTTTTTTCTGATTTGTCTCCTTTTTAAAAAGAAAACATTTAACTTAAGATGACTAAGATAAGTTGGATAGTACTAATTTGATGATGCTCTACAACTTTGTAATTGACTTTTTTGCTCTAACCTGATTGGTTTAGAAGTTAGCGAGTGAATGACCTTGAAAATGGCCTTCAAGGTCAAATTTGATGACATCATTAGATTGCTCTCACCCAACTTCCTATACGATCGCTTCATCAAAGTTGGCCTACATGCAATTGCTGAGGAAATATTTGAGGGGGGAACAGACTTTTGGTTCACCCTGTATATTATTCTGTGTGATATTAAAAAGTTTGAAATTGGGTTTTAATAAAGCATATTTATTGGAATTTAAATTAATTTAATTTAATTACATTTCAAATTTTTGACGATGGAAATATGGATACTTACAAGTAAGTAATTCCCCAACAAAAAGAAATCCAGAAATATCAATTTAAATTCAGTGTCAGATTTAACCGTCTAGATTTAACCAGGTGAGCGATGGATTACGTTCTTAAATGACTTTAATTTATCCATTTGTGGTCGAAATCTTTTGTCCGTCTTACATGGATCGAGGAGTGTTTTTGGTAAATTTGTGAAAAAAAATCATTTTTTTCCTTTAATTTTTAATATTGTGTGTTAAAAATTCAGTTTATGTCTTTCAGTTTAGTATGTTGATCTAATGTCCATCGGTGCACTTTACAATTACCTCGGCAGAAAAGACTCCAACTTTTGCATGTTACAGGTAAACCAAGCATTGGTTTACCTTTATTCGCTCGGAATTTTTCATCGTGACCTGAAACCGGAAAACATTTTGCTGACCGAACACGGACGTTTGAAATTGACCGATTCGTCCACGCTGGAGAAATTTCAGACCATTGGCGTCAAAGTGAAAATTGCAATAGTGATACAAAAATTTATTTTTGTATTGTGGGACCCCAAAAATTTATTTGAATATATATTTTTTTAATTTTTTTGGGGCCTAAAAGTTTTATTTTTAATTTTTCAGTGGCTCAAAACTTTAATTTTTAATTTTTTGGGACCCAAAAACATTTTTTTTTAATTTTTCAAGTGCCTAAAAGTTTTGTTTATAATTTTTTGGGGACAAAAATATTTTTTTAATATTTCAATATTTCAATATTTTTGTTTAATTTGTTAAAGTAAAATGTTTGCTATTTGTGAATATTTTTTTTGTTTTTTTCTTCTTCATAATTTGATGTTTGTAAATGTGATTTTGATTTTTTTGATATTTTCACTAAAATACTCAAAATATGTTTTTTCGTTTGTTCTTGCGTCTAAATGCTAACACTAACAGTAAGTTGTTTCCCAACAAAAAGAAATCAAGAAATATCAATTTAAATTTAAGGGAAAACGAAAGAGAAAAAATATAAAATTCTACCACAACCCAAATGAAGAATGAAGATTAAGCCTAAAATGGTATCCAAACATTTTCAGGCATTTTATCAAGAAGTATTAACAAAAATCAAACCACTGAATTAAAATCCAAAGATGAAACACGCCTATTCATAAAAAAATGTGTATAAAATTTAAAAAAAAAAAAGAACTACTCTTTATAGTCAAGTCTTGAAAGCCTTAAATCAGAGTTTTTATTTACTTCTGCTTAATTTCTCTTAATAATTTACTATTCATTTCATGTGCGAATATAATAAATGTCATTTCAGCTCGTTTATCTTGCAATAAAAGTCAAAATTCTAACAAAAATAAAAAATAAATATTTAAAAATAAAATAAATACTTAAAACAAAATAAATATTTAAAAACAAATAAATATTTAAAAACGTATTTTTTTAAAAAAAAAATCCGTAAAAATAAAAATCTTTACAATAAACTAAATAGCACACTAGAAATGCACACTAGAGCAGCACCGACGTAAAAAATTGGGCCGAGTTGAGTATTGAAGAAGAGAAAAGATCCGTAAATTGCAAATATAATGGCCGCAGACGACGCAAATCCTTTCCAGATGTTGTTGAGTTGATGAATGACGAGAGACGAAAGTAATCCACCAACGCTGGACAAAACTAAGGAAATTTCACATTTAAAACAGCAAAAAGACAAAAAATGGCGGCTTGCGGGGTTTGCGTACCGATAATTGCGATCACAGACGGCGAGTAGCCGTAGAAAAATCCAGTGTGTGAGATGTGTTCGAGATCGTTGTATATAACACCCATCACGGCAAAGATGATTCCCCACAAGTACAAATACAGGTTACAAATCCAGAATGTTATAAATTTTTTCTTCACGATCATTTCAAAATAAACACCTGAATATAAAGAGAAAAAATTAAGTAAATGGCTAACCAGGGATAAAAATTGATTTTATTTCGTAAAAAATGAATTTTTCTCGTCAAAATTGAATTTTTCTCGTCAAAATTGAATTTTTCTCGTCAAAATTGAATTTTTCTCGTCAAAATTGAATTTTTCTCGTCAAAATTGAATTTTTCTCGTCAAAAATAAATTTTTCTCGTCAAAAATGAATTTTTCTCGTCAAAAATGAATTTTTTAGGTCAAATTTGAATATTTATTCCTGAAAATCAAATTATCTTTGGTAAATATTGACGTTTTTCGAGTAAAAATTCAATTTTTTGGTCAGTTTTTCCAATTTTCCCGCCCCTTACTCAAACACAACATATTAACCTGCAAATCCAGACGTGACGGTCGTCAACAAAACCACGCTCAATCCGAGCCAATAATTTTTACTTTGCGACTCTGCCTGAGTCGATGCGTGAAACTCAGAGTCCATTTGAACTAAAACAACACCAACCAACAGCATCACAAGTGCGATCCATTGAGCCATTGAAAACCTCTTCTTCAACAACAAAACCATAAAAATTGCCGTTGTTATTATCTTCAACTGATTAGTCACCTACAAATAAAAATTCAAAATCAACACCTAAAAATAAAAATCAACACAAAAAAATAAAAATCAACACAAAAAAATAAAAATCAACACAAAAAATTCAAAATCAACACAAAAAATTCAAAATCAACACAAAAAATTCAAAATCAACACAAATAATTCAAAATCAACACACAAAAATAAAAATCAACACAAAAAAATAAAAATCAACACAAAAAAAATCAAAATCAACATAAAAATTCAAAATCAACACAAAAATCAACACAAAAAAATCCAAAAATTTAAAATCAACACAAAAAAATCCAAAAATTTAAAATTAACGCAAAAAATTCAAAATCAACATAAAAAATCCAAAATCAACATAAAAAATTCAAAATCAACACAAAAATAAAAAAAAAATAAAAATTACCAACAATAAATCCAAAAAGAAAATAGAAATTTCGCACCTGAAAACTCGCCGCGTCTAAATTCGACAGACCAATAAATAAAAAATTATTCTGTAAAGCGTAAATCAACGCCGGGATCCCTAGAGACCATCCACTTTGATATTTATAAACATTTTCAAGTGTCAGTCGCAAACTCCACAAGTTTTCTCGCATAACCATCAGCAGCGCGATGATCAACTTCAAAATCTCCGTCGACAACACGACGGTCGTCGCGTAATACTTCCTCTCGTTCTCTCGTAACGTATGTTTCACTAGCAACACATATCCCGCCGTATTGCACGTTGTAATCAGTAGAATCACTCCTTTCGCAACCGCAGATTTGCCTGCAAATTCAACAAAAACTGCATTGGTTTCCACGCTTTTACACTTCACATTTAAAATAGAACAATTTTCACCTCTCATGTCACGTTAGGGATTCGGTGCTGGTCAAATATAGTTGTGGGTTCATGCCAAATGGTAACCCCATACTCTATATTTTACCAAATCTTCGTTGAAAATCGAAATATCAAAAAAGAATGAAACCGTTTCCGTATAAATCATTACCTCTCATATTTAAAATGGTTCTTTTCTGCACCGCTTGGTGATCAATTGTCATGGTAACGTATTGGGAAAACATCTAGCCGAAGAGGGATACCTCGCAGGGGGATCATCCTTTCCTTAATTCGTCGGCTTTCCAGGTCACACGTGATTGGGTAGTTTTCCACAAGTCGACTGGAAACTGTATGATATTAAGAATCGTTGGAAATACGTTTATATATTGTGCGGTTGTTTTCGGCGTTGTTTATTAGTTTTCTTGAAAATGTCGTTAGCGGATGAATTATTAGCGGATTTAGAAGATGCGGGCGAGCCTGACGAACAGCAATATGCCGAAATCGACGACCAAGGAACTCATGTTGAAGATATTCCAATGGATGTCGACGTCAAAGTCGACGCGATTCAACACATTGCCAAATTGCGGGACAGCGAATTGGTAAATTCACACAAAATTTATAAAATTAATCATAAAGAAAATATAAAAATTTAATAAATCGTATTTTCTATCAGTTTTCCCGAGTTATGGCCGAAGTTGAAAGCCAAAAACCGAGAAGAGACGAAGGTATAAAATATTAAAATTGCGATTTAAATCACTTAAAAATCGAATTCTAATTTATAAAATATTAATTTCAGTTCTCGGACCTGTGGAAGCCGACCCCGAATACCAGCTGATAGTCGAAGCGAACAATTTAGCCGTGGAAATCGACAACGAAATAAGTAAATAATTAAAAAATGACGTTTTTTATTGAATTTATTGATTTATTTCGCTTTTATTTTAGGCATTATCCACAAATACATCAAGGACAAATATTCTAAAAGGTTCCCCGAGCTGGAATCGTTGGTTCCGGGTGCTTTGGAGTATGTTTCGACGGTTAAAGAGCTCGGAAACGATCTCGACAAGGCGAAACACAATGAAATTTTGCAGCAGTTTCTTACGCCCGCAACGATTATGGTCGTTAGTGTCACCGCATCGACCACCCAGGGGTAATAAATCGAATAATTCGTCATTTAAAGCGATTTATTTATTTAATTTTATTAATTTTTAGGCAAATGCTGAACCAGGAGGAATTAAATAAGATTTCTGACGCTTGCGACATGGCGTTGGATTTGAATAAGAATAAATTGAGGATTTACGAGTACGTCGAGTCGAGGATGTCGTTTATCGCGCCGAATTTGTCGGCCATTTTGGGCTCGTCGACGGCTGCGAAGTTGATGGGTGATTAGAAAGAGATTTTTAAGGGGAAATGAATGAGGAATGATTTTTGTTTTGGGTTTTTTTTAGGTGTGGCGGGAGGGTTGACGAATTTGTCGAAGATGCCGGCTTGCAACATTTTGGTGTTGGGCTCTCAGAGGAAGACGCTATCGGGGTTTTCGTCGACGGCAATTTTGCCTCATGCAGGGTTTATTTATTTTAGTACTTTGGTTCAGCAAACTCCATCGGTAAATAATTTAAAATGTTTTTTTTGTATTTTTATTTAATTTTTATTATTTTTTTTTTTAGGATTTGAGACGTAAGGCTGCACGTTTGTTAGCGTCAAAGTGTACGTTAGCTGCAAGAGTTGACAGTTTTCACGAAAGTCCCGATGGACGGCAAGGGAGAAAATTATTGGAGGAAATTGAGCGGAAATTAGACAAATTGCAGGAACCACCGCCGGTGAAGCAGGTTAAACCATTGCCGGCACCGATTGATCAGCCGCGAAAGAAAAGAGGCGGGAAAAGGTGAATAAAATGAATTTTTTGGGGGGTCAAAATTGAATTTTTTGGCTCAAAATTGAATTTTTTGGCTCAAAATTAAATTATTTAGGCTGAAAATTAATTATTTAAGCTAAAAATTAATTATTTAGGCTGAAAATTGGATTTTTTGGCTCAAAATTTAATTTTTTGGCCCAAAATTGAATTTTTTGGCCCAAAATTGAATTTTTTGGCACAAAATTAAATGTTTTGGCTCAAAATTTAATTTTTTGGCTCAAAATTAAATTATTTAGGCTGAAAATTAATTATTTAAGCTGAAAATTGAATTATTTAGGCTAAAAATTGAATTTTTTGGCTTAAAATTGAATTTTTTGGCTCAAAATTGAATTATATGTCGTAAAAATTGACACTTCGTGTTAAAATTAATTTTTTTTCTGTTTATTATAGGGTGAGAAAAATGAAAGAACGATACGGTATGACAGAATTACGAAAGCAAGCCAACCGCATCAATTTCGGCGAAATTGAGGAAGATGCTTATCAAACCGACTTGGGATTCAGTTTAGGCCAAATCGGCAAATCTGGAACCGGCCGAATCCGCGCGCCCCAGATCGACGAGAAAACAAAAGTCCGCATTTCAAAAACACTACAGGTAATAAATAAAAATAAAAAAAAACCCCTTCAATTTTGGCAACTGAAACTAAAATCATTTCCTTTTTTTAAACAGAAAAACCTGCAACGGCAGCAAGTTTACGGCGGCAGCACTACCGTTCGAAGACAAGTATCCGGCACCGCATCCAGCATCGCATTTACCCCGTTGCAGGGCCTGGAGATTGTCAATCCACAAGCCGCCGAGAAGCGGGTCAACGAAGCCAATGAGAAATACTTCTCGAATACCGCCGGCTTCGTTAAAGTGAAAACGAGTTAAATTTTACATTTCATCATCATTGTAATTCTCAACCATTGTACATTATTAAGATTAAATTTTGGCATATAAAATGCATTAAATAAAATGTTGTTTATTTTATTTTATTAATTTTTCGGCATTTTGAGAAAAATTTTGAAAAACATTATGTCGCCATCTTTAAGTTTTACTCGTTTTCGTCGTTATGTTCCTTCTTTGCACGCGGTAAAGCGCCGTTGGAATTATTTGAATCGCTAGCTTTTAGTTTAGACTTTAAATGCCAAATTGTGACTCATTCGCAAGGGAAATACAATAATAACAAGTAAATAAAAAAAAACTAGGGTTATTGGAAAAAGATTTTTATATTTGTGCTCCAAATTGTCGACAGAGTGCGACCGCAGATATTCGTAATGGCGGCGTTGATCGGACTGGTGTTCAAACGTAAATATAACTTAAATCGCTCCAAATATTAAACAATTAAACGAAAAAACTGAAATCTTTTCTTTTTATTTTAATAGAGTCTCAATTTTCTTGAGCCAGCTTCATCGTCGAGCCATTTGAGATAGTTGGCCACCTTAACGTACACACCCGGCACATCCTTTTGACCGCATCCGATACCCCAAGCCACGACTCCGGCCAACTTGTACACGCCGTTATGTTCGCACACGAGGGGTCCGCCTCCATCTCCCTACAAAAACCAAACACAAAATAAAACACAGTAAGACAAATTTCCAATTCAATTTTCCCTTTCATTTTACCTTGCACGCATCGACGCCTTCTTCGCCTCCCGCGCACATGAAATCTTTATTGAGTTCAAAATAAGGCCCGAGTCTCGTTTTCTGCAATTGGCTTTGGCACAAACGATGAGGCACTTCCGGTAGAGTGACTGACTTTAATAATCGTTGATATTCGCCGGTTAAATCTTGAAATAAAAAGAATGACGTTTGGAATTGAATATTTCGTTGTTTATTTTTATACCGAAAGCGTTTTTGCCCCATCCGGTAACTTGGCATTTTTTTCCGGTGAATTCCTCGCCGATGTCCGGCAAACAAATGGAGTCGATGTGCTGAGCGAATTGGACGTCTTGCGCGAGGATTAAGAGGGCGATGTCGTTGAAGGCGTTGTGGGCGTTGAATTGTTTGTGGATGATGATTTCGTCGACGTCGACGTCGATGTGAGGGAAAGCTTCTTGTGTGCTTTGGGTGTCGTATTCGCCGAGGCGAACTTTGAGGGTTTTGGGTTGAGAACTGTAAAGAATGGAATGTGTGGTGATGGTTTAATGATTAATGGATGTTGATTACCTTTTAATGCAGTGAGCAGCTGTGACTATCACTCTGTCTCCGATTAAAGATCCTCCGCATACAAACACGTTGATGGAACCTTCTTTTCTTAGAATGGCAGCCTGGAAAATGGTTATGAAATGCAAAAATGCATTTTTTATGTGCAAAAATGCACTTTTTACGTGGAAAAGTGCCCTATTTACGTGGAAAAGTGCCCTTTTTACGTGAAAAAGTGCCCTTTTTACGTGAAAAAGTGCCCTTTTTACGTGCAAAAGTGCTTTTTTTACGTGCAATTTTCACGTCCGACATGCAAGAATGGCTTTTTAAGTCTCAAAACGTACATACCTGCCATGGATATTCTCCAAACTGTGCCTCATCATTTCTGAGATGAACATTAAGAATTCTGGTGGTGACTCCATTCACGTGCCTAATCCCACATTTATGGTCATGAATTTGCGGTTCTGGTTTCGGGGGTGGGACCACGGGTCCCTCAATCGGAGAGGAGCAACACACGCTCCAAAGTCCGCATTCACCGCGTTTCTAAACACATCCAATCAATTAACGAACAATGTCGTTTTAATCGCTTCAAAACTTACATCATCCGCCGCTGTTTCGACAACAGGATCTATCGGTGGTCTCGTAATAGCGCGCAAGTCCAACAATCCACCTCCGTCCGTGACTATACTGTTGTTATTACACAAGTAAAAAGGCACACATTTGCATAATTGGCCAATACTGCCCCCGATTTCGCAAGTGCACGAATCGAATTCCGTAAATCCTTCTTCGTCTGCAATAATACGCACAAAACAATGTATTAATTTTATATAAATGGTTTTAAACAACACTCACCTTGACTATTGACCGTGGAAACAGTGCAACCAATGGCAAGCCACAAAATGAAAAGTGTTTTCTTCATTTTTAATGAAATTTGGGAAGTTTTAGTTGAAAAATCCGTGTTTGGCTGTGCAGAAATCGTGAAAGAAAATGCTTTTATGCGTGTGCTGGATTTTTAGTGCTGATTGCACGAAATTACAGCGAAATTACATTGAAAATCGACGAAGGAAATTGCAATTTGCGTTACATTTGACTGCATAAACTCAAATAAAAGTATTTTCAGTGATTTGTATGAATTAACATCCTGTCTGAGCACTAAACTGACCTCGAGTGAGTGTTTTTCTAGTGAAATGTCGTGAAAACAACGCAAATATTGTCGATTTTTCAATTTCTAAGCACGAAAAAAGGTTGTCTTACCTTCGTTAGTGAGAACTGGCCACGACCGCTCATTCGAGTCACCGAAAACCTTTATAAACACTCGGGGTAACTACGTGATTGGCAAACAAATCCTCCAACTCCTCCCTCCACTTTCACCTTCACCTTCCCCGAACTCCTAATTTCATTTCTCAAGACACCAAGCGAGATTATGAAGGAAAAAAAGTCTCATTTGTGTAATGTGGTTGCTTTGAGTTATGTAATTAGGAGACAATGCCAAGATGTGATGATGATGACCTGGATGTGTGTAAATTTCTTGGAAAAATATCTGTTTATTAATTTATTATATTGGGTCATGGTGACTTAAGTGATGAAATTTTTACTCTGAGTAATTGTGGAGGTTTTTGTAATGTTAAGGAGGTTTTAATTATTGCTTTAAAGCATTGTGGGTTGAAAATGAGATTTTAATGAGATTTTTTAATTTTTTTTAGATTTTTTTTATTTTTTATTTATTTTTTTATTATCAATTAATTGCATAAGACTTGTTTTATTCAAGGTTGGATTTGAATCTGAAGTGTTGTTTGATTTTTATTTTAGTAAAATAGATGTTTGTAAGGAGGATTTCCTATGTTTGGATTTCCTTTCTTAGAAAAATGGGGATTTAATTGCAGGGAATTATTTGTTTAGATAAATAATAATGGATTCTAATGAAAAAGATGTTTTTATATCATTTTTTATTATTTATTTTAAAAAAAATACAGCACAAAAGCCAGTTTTGTGTCGAAATCAACAGTAAATGAGTAAATTGAAACTGAAACAGAATCAAAAGCGCTATGACAAATTTATACACAAATGATTTAATTTTAATTTAATTTTTTGTTTGTTTAATTTTAAAATAACGACGCTTGTTTGATCCACTCGATGTATTCGCCAACTCGTACGTAAACCCCGGGAACATTCGGATGTCCACAACCGATTCCCCACGACACGAGTCCGGCAACGACGAAAGCGCCGTTCAATTCACACACTAACGGACTTCCTCCATCGCCCTAAAAACACAAAATAAAAAAAAAAAACATTTATTAAATAATTCACAACAAATTTTCTGAATTATTTTCCCAAAAAATGCCAACCGACGTTTAAAAATTCTAAAAAATTCAAACGTAACAGTCGTCGCCATCTATCGGCAAATCCCGCCAACTCTACCTTGCAAGCATCCTTTCCTGGTTCGCCTCCCGCGCACATGAATCCCGGATGGAGAAAGAATCCGGGTCCCAATCTCGTATGTCTCAACCGATTTTCGCAATCGAAATTAGCAATCACCGGCAGATCAACTTGTTTTAATATATTCTGATAAATTCCTTCCAGGCCGAACGAATCCTTGCCCCAGCCGGTGACCACGCACCGCTGGCCGGCGAACGATTCGAATCGCGGCGGGAGACAGACCGGCGCCACATGCGGGAAAGCCCGGAAATCGACTGGAAAAGCTAATCGCAAAACGGCAATGTCATTGTTCAGATTTCCCGGGTAAAATTCCGGATGGATGCGGATATCCGCGATGTCGATCTCGACAAACGGGTAGAGCTCGGCGTTGGTGCTCACGTCCCATTCGCCCAGACGGACCTTCAAGTTGACCGGTAAGTGTGTGTGCACGCAATGCGCCGCCGTGAGTACGTGGGTCGGCGAGATGAGGGTGGCGCCGCACACGTAGAGACGTTCGCTTCCGTCTTTGCGGAGGATGGCGCCCTGCCACGGATATTCTCCGAATTGCGTTTCGCCTTCGACCAGGTTTGGGTTTTTCACTCTGCCCACGATTCCGTTGAGGTTTCTCGTGCCGCATTTGGCCGCTGGTGGTGGCGGTAAAGGCGCGGGCCCCGGCCGGGGTGGGAGAATCGAGCTGCGGCAACACACTTGCAATGGCGGACAACCGGGTGTGTGGGTGATCGGGCGGCCCGGTTGGTGGTCGTCGGGGATGCTGTTGGGGCCCGGTGCTGGTGGGAACGGCTGGAATGGTTGGAAACCGGATCTCTGTTGGAAGGAAAATAAGAAAAGTTTTAAAATATAATCATTACAACTTTGGTTTTAATTTTACACAAGATTATGGGGGTTTCCTAAGTAAAAAGATAAGCTCTTGGGTGGTTTAAGCAAACCCTGGGTTGAGTCATTGGTGTATATTATTAGATCTTCTAGGATACTGTGTGGGAAAATAGTTGGGAGGATCAGAAATGTGTTCTCCGAGCGAACATGGATGTAGATATGCATTGCCCCGTAGAAGTAATATTAATAGTAACTACTGAAGATGACTGGTAACAGTCGAAAGACCTTTGGAATACTAACACAGCGTATTGCAAATGTCATTAAACTATCAAACACAATTTTGTAAAATCTACCGTATTACCCGGCTAATTGCCGCATGTCGGTATAGTGCGAGTATTACCAGCATGCCGATAACCCAAAACATGCTTAAAACGCATATTTCGATGTCCAAGATGTAGGAAATTGGCCTAAATTTCTATAAATTTTCCCAAAAATTTAGTAGTAATCTTCAGAATATCAAGAAAACTTAAATTTCAGGCCCAAATTTTAACGTAATTATTCATCTGGGCTCTCTAGGGCCCCGCAGACCATAAATTCATCTTCGACTGTGATATAAGTTTACTCACCCCATTCACGTCAACGTCCGTGTCATTGTTCGCAATTATGTCGTCATCGTCAGCGCGTTTCGAGCGGAAAAGAGTTGAATTCATGTCCACTAACTCCCCATCTGCATTAATTTCCTCGGTTGTCTCATTCCTCACTTCTGAATCCTCATCGAGTGTGGCCGTCTCGTTAGTTCCGCTAGCCACAACATCCTTGTTGGCGCTTCTCTGATCCAACAAATTCGGCCCGCCGAAAACCACGTCACTCGCTTTACACAAGTAGAAAGCCGTGCAAGAACATTCCTGGCCGAACGGTGGCGGTACGAAAGATGGCGGGTGTTGGGGCACATTGGGATTGAAGCCTCCGAAACCCGGATCGCGACCGGATCCGCCATTGACGATCGGATTCGGCGGCCTGGGATTGAAGCCGCCCATTCCGCCGCCGAAACCTGAATTTGGGATTGATGGACGACCCGTGGGGAATCGATTTGCAGGCCCAAAATTTGAGTTTGAAGGGTTGAAGTTGGAGGAGGAAGTGAAGTGGCTGAATTGGTTAAATCCTGGTCGATTTTGGTGTCCAAAGCCGGACGGAATTTGTTGGTCGAAGCCGGACGGATTCTGATCTCCGAATGCCGGGCGGTTGAAGCCGCTTCCGAAAGATGAGACCGGTCTGTTAAAGTTGGTGCCGAAAGACGAGGAGGGTCTGAACGGCTGGAACGGCTTCTGGGGGATAAAGTTTGGGTTTTTGGGGAATCCGTTGATGGAGATGGAGGGGTTTCGACCCGGATGTAAGGATTCTGGGGGTGTGTTGATGATGATGTTGATGGAGTTACGTCCGGAGACGTCTGTCGAGTTTATTGATGATAGGTCCTTGGAGGTGTCGGTGATGTTTAAGGATCGACTATTGGGGAATTTCCAACCTGAAACGACAGTTATAGTTTGCTCGATTACTAAGTACTGGGTAGGTCCTGTCTCAACCTAGGGTCAATTTTGATCTCCAAAAGTGTTTTTATTTTTTTTTTCGAAAAATAATAGATTCAAAAATTCTTTTGTTTACTCACTACTTTTGAATTCGATGTCAATTATTTTTGTCATACTCTTTCGACAAATACTGAATTGGTTAAATTTTTTTGTAAAGTGCTAGGGAGTTTTCCGTAAACAGACTATCGTATTTCTTCGATTCTATGACACTTTTTTCCTCATACAAACATCTTTAAAAAAGGGGTGCGTCTTAAAATCGATTGAGTCTTAGAATTGAAGAAATGCAGTAAATTCAGTAGCTGCATTCAAAAATAAAAATAACAATTTTAGTTTAAGTGTATTTTAAGTTTTAACATGGGTTTAAACAGGAAATGATGTCATTTTTGGTTTAAAATTGAAGTAAAACAAAATATTTTAGTTTTTCAATGCAGCTGCTGTATTCTGTGTGGTCTGGACAAAATGGCCATCCCTATCTGGGACTTGTTCTATGTCCGGTTTATGCAGAGTACACTACAGTCGAAACTCTTTATAACGAATCGCGATATAACGAATTATCGACATAACGAATAACTAAAAATGGCCGGTTTGGTTGGCAGGCCATAGAACACCACGTTAAAAAATTACGATATAACGAATTCTCGTTATAACGAATCGATTTTTAGGGTCCCTTGCGATTCGTTATAAAGTGTTTCGACTGTAAGCGGGTTGGAAAAATGAGTTTCTGCTTTAAGTGAGTTTGCTATAACACTGTTAGAGTGTACTTTTCACTTTAGATGACACTTACCATCTTGACCCCTGGCTGCGTCCGACAGCATCATTGCTAGCAAAAGTGCTTGTAAACCCGCCGCCATTCTGTAAAATAAAATAGAAAAAAATCATTGAATGTTTAACCTAATTTCTTTTATGAAACATTGAACTCGGATAAATATAGCCAAGGAGCAAAAATATAGAAAATATAGTTAATATTCATCAGTTGTATTGCTTTTAGCATGAATTAAAAAGAAATTTCATGGAAGAATGACATTAATATCAGTTTAATGTCATCATTCAACCAGGAAATGGAATCGATAAAAGAATGGAAGATTAAGAAGTGATAAGAATATAACTACAAAACAAGGCCAAGGGTTCAGTGACACGAAAAAGTGAATTGTATCCACCTTCCTTTTCAAGATCTTTTTCTTATAAATATTTAAATCCGGATAAAGATAAAAAAAACACTTAAAAAAATTAAAGTGGGAAAAAATTGTGGGAAAATTATGTGGAGAAAAGTGACCAACTGACCTTGGTTTACTAACACGCAAATTAATTATTAGAGAAATGTTTGGGAATTTTCACATGGTTATGTAACCATATAATTAAGGTGTGGTTTTTGTTGGAGGATGAAACAAAAAGTATAAATTATTTGAAAAATGATAAGAAAGGAGTAGTAAGGAAGTTTGGCCTCGTTTTGGGAGATGGTACTGGGAGATGTGCAGTGGAGATTTTTTTTTCAGATGAAGGTATAACAATTATTGATTTTTTTTAGCAGGAAATGTAACAATTGTTGGTTTTTTTAGCAGGAAATGTAACAATAGTTGTTTTTTTTAGCTGAAAATGTAACAATTGTTGGTTATTTAGCTGAAAATGTAACAATTGTTGTTTTTTTAGCCAAAAATGTAACAATTGTTGTTTTTTTAGCTAACAATGTAACAATTGTTGCATTTGAGAGCGGAAAACGTAACAATTTTTGATTTTTTTGTCATAAATAGAACAATTTTTGATTTTTTGAACAGAAAATTAAACAATTTTTGATTTCCTAAACAGAAAATTAAACAATTTTTGATTTCCTAAACAGAAAATTAAACAATTTTTGATTTCCTAAACAGAAAATTAAACAATTTTTGATTTCCTAAACAGAAAATTAAACAATTTTTGATTTTTTTGAGTCAAAATGTAACAATTATTGTTTTTTTTAGCTTGAAAATGTAACAATTATTGTTTTTTAGCTTGAAAATGTAACAATTATTGTTTTTTAGCTTGAAAATGTAACAATTGTTGATTTTTTTGGTCAAAAAACAAACAAAAAGGTGCAGATTTCCTTGTTTAAACCATTTTTTTTGCGTTTAATCTTTTTTAAATCTTTGTTTGAGATGAAGAAAGGAAATGATGAAGAGAATTGTGGCCATTACCTCGACCTTAAAACCCACATGCGTATTAAACAATCATTTAACCATCCTTTCTTACATATCATCCATTCCAAAAAACATCTAAAAAAAAAAAAAATCAAAAACCAAAACCAAATCCTCGCACAAACCAACCAAACCAAACCATCTCCAACATCCCTAATCACCACAACCCCCTTTCCAATTCCTCACACCAAACCAACAAACCAAACAATTTCCCAACAACAACCATCGTGAAGAAACGAAATAAAAACCTCAAAACAACCCAAACTCCCAAAACCCTCCCCAATTTTCAACGCTTCTGAAGCGAGTAATAATAGCTACAAACTTACTTAGTCATGAGAAAGCACAGAAAGTGGATTTCTCCCACTGCACACGACATTTGAAGGCCAAAAAACGACCAAAACAGCACAAATTAACACGTAAATAAACCAAACGTTCCCATAATCAACGCGGAAGACATCTAAAATACACCTCCAATACCAAATATCCAAACCTAAAAAAACCGAGACCTCATTCGAACATTCGACCAACTAATTGGGTCATTGGACGTCTTTACAAAGGCCAATGCCATTGCCACTTGAATTTCTAACCCAAATATATAAAACCCGAAATAAATTCTTACCTTTTCGAATATTTTTCTCGCTTGTTAATATCTTGTTGTGTCGAGGTGAGCGGGACCTTAAACAGTGCTCAAAGTGAGTATAGATGAAGGAAGAAAGTCTGGGAGACTGTTTTTATTTGGTTTCTTGACCAATGGGAAGGTGAGAGACGTTCCGCGAGTCACGTGGTGGCAAACGAGGGCTTTCTCTGATGCGAAGGATTTGGAACAGGATGCATAACAAGTGCTTTCGCCATTCTAACTAATTATTACGTCAAGAAATGTTAAACTTAGGTGAAGAAGGATACAGTTTAGGGTCAGGATTTTGGTGTAAGCACGTTGCATCATGTGGGGAGAAGTTTGAATATTTTGTTTGGATTAATTGTTTGGTTTTTAAGTGTTTTGGTAGAGTGGGTTCTGGGTATATGATGTGTTTCTTGGCTGTGAGTCATAAATAAAGGTTTAAAAAAGCGTGAAGGGAAGAAAGGAATAATTTGAAGATGAGTGCTTCATTCACTTTCTCAATTTTTTTTGTTGTTTGTTTTTATAAAAGAAGATTGCATCCTGTTCTTTTTTGTGAGACTGAATGCTCTCTTGGGAACAGGTGTGAGTTGTTATTGTCATTATGGAGCTGTCATAAACCTAGTTTGGAATTGTGGAAGAAGGAATTAATTAATTAGTTGATTTTTTGTTGTGTGGGGTTTGTGTGAAGTTATTTTTGAGTTGTTGTTTTGGAATGGGAGAAAATGGTTATTGTATATTAAAGCGGGGAGGGTTTAATGTTAACTGCTTTATGGTGAACAACGGTACGGTATTTTAGGTAAATGTATTGGACATGCCATAAATGACATCATTTATTTGTTATTCATACAATTAATATTTTGCTTCGTAACGTCGCAAAGTTTAAATTTTTTTTGGTTTATTAAATTAAATATTTTCTAAATAATTAATGCATATTGTACTATTACTATAGAAATTTATTGACGTAGTGCCAAAACTGCAAGAGTTAGGTGTCTGAAAGTTTTGAAACTGTCAGGAAACCGTGTTAGAAACCCCCAAACCAAGTTTCATCGAAATCCGAGTGACGGATTTTGAGATAAGGAGTTTTTGAACACAGTTTGTGTACAGTTTATGTATTAAAGCCAGGCAGTGTAATGGGTATCTGCTAGTCTCAAGTAAACAAATGGATTAAGTTTAGGTTGTGCAACAGGAAATTAATTACCTTTTCTGCATTTTTTTTGCTTCATTTCTTATTTTTTTAATTTTTCCAAGAATATAATTAGTAGATATTATTGTATAATGTATACAATTGATATTTGTCACTCAATAAATGGAAAATCATGAGTAGAAGAAGATCCTGATATGATTTCAGTCACACAAAATTAAAATATAAATATGAAAAAATTCATTGAAGCAAAAAAATTGCAATTTAGTTACACTCATTTCTTATAATAATTACACCATAAAATAAAAAGAGACACCAATTTCCAACCTTTCTGATAAATAACATCATTTATTTGTTATTCATACAATTAATATTTTGCGAAGTTACTTTCGCAAAATTTCCAATTTTCTTTTATTCCAATTTGCTCAGCAGCAAAGCTTCATTTAACCATTTTGAATATAAAACAGTTTATTGACTGTCAAATAAAGGGCTGTCTCTCTCTCCTGGAGTCAAAACACAAACAAACTCACATCCAGGATCTGGGAGGTGCAGTAAATAGGTCAGTAGGACTTTTATACATTTGAATTGTAACATTGTCAACTTAAGCAGCATGGTTAATTCTATTACATTACTTTTTCTTTCCAACCCTCAATGCCCTCATTTTCCTCTCAGTGACCTACTTGGAAAAAAGGTGGGGGAATTAAAGGGAATGTGATAAATGGATAAAAGTGAGGTGTTTGGATTCTCAGAAAAGCCTTGAAATGATGTCACTAGACAGGCCAGGGTCAAAGTGAGGGTTAAGAGAAAGTTTAAGAATCTTCTCATTTTTTATTGTCTGGTGTTTTTTTTTGTGACAGGTCCAGGATGTACAGGAGAGATTTTTTTCCTCCAATTCTTATCGGAGAACAAAAGAAAGTAAAAATTTATTGCTGTGTGTGGCTAGGTTGGTGATTTGAATTTTGGTTTCTGTTGGTCAGGAATCATTTGTTGAAGTTGGGACTCAACAGGATGTAGAATAGGATGAAGAGAAGTGGTGTTTGGCTGCTATGTTAATGAACTTAGAATAGGGTTTTGGGCGAGTAAGTTGTTATTTGAGGAACAAGACGTGAATTATTAAGTTAAAAAAATTTAGAAATGTTATGTTTAGCTAACAATTGCATTTTGATCTGAAAAAATTGCATTTTGATCTGAAAAAATTGCATTTTGATCTGAAAAAATTGCATTTTGATCTGAAAAAATTGCATTTTGATCTGAAAAAATTGCATTTTGATCTGAAAAAATTGCATTTTGATCTGAAAAAATTGCATTTTGATCTGAAAAAATTGCATTTTGATCTGAAAAAATTGCATTTTAATCTGAAAAAATTGCATTTTGATCTGAAAAAATTGCATTTTGATCTGAAATGCATTTTTGGATAAAAAATTGCGTTTTCAGATATAAAAACTACAATTTCAGACAAAAAAAAAAACTACAATTTCAGACAAAAAAAAAACTACAATTTCAGACAAAAACTGCATTTTCAGACAAAAACTGCATTTTCAGACAACAAAACTGCATTTTCAGACAAAAAATTGCATTTTAACATGCATTTCACACCTCCACCTGGGGTTTTTCAGAATTGCAGAAATTGCCCCCACGCTCTTGGCTTCCCTTAATCTGGCCCTGGCAGTGGACCATTTGCACGTGTGCAGTGTTGGCTTTTGCATCTAGTAGTTCACATATTTTGTTCTTTAAAATTGTTATCATTTGTAAAAAAAATTATAACAAATAAATGTTTAAACTTTGTATCGTGTTCTTTGCTCTACACTTTTAATCTCATTCAACAAACATGTCATTTTTCACACTGCAAGGAAAAGAATGCTGAATCTGAAAAACCAAGATAAAAAAATGTTTAAATAACTCATTAGAAATCCATTCATCATTTATTTCCTCTCCTGGTCGACACTAACCCAACTCAAAATGAAACTGCTTATCATAATTGCAATTTGCTTTATTTCCGCAATAAACGCAAAAGGTTTAACCAACACATTTAAAAAAAAACAATCATTAATTTAATAATAATTAATTAATTAATTATTTTGATTTTTTCCAGATGTAGATCCCAACGAATACTTGGATAAAGTCCTGGAAAAAGTTAACGAAATGATAGTAGACCAGTAATTAGTTCTGCAAATGGTAATTAGTTGTAAAAATAATAAGATATTTGTTTTTGTGTTTTCAATAGGGGAATTGAACCGTACCAAGCGATTGACAACAAGTTTCTAGGCGTTCATGTCCTCGGAGAATTACACGGTCTGAGTTCTTGGTATCGCGAGGGAAATGCGAAACGCAACTCGAACGAGGCGAGTAAAATCGTGGAAGTTGAGGCCGACATTGGTCTGAAGAATCTCACGATTGATTTGAATTGGTCCTTGTCGTAAGTGTCTTATATTTGTTTTTATTATGTGTGTGTGTGGGTGGGTGCGCCCTTTGTCCGTAGATGGGTCGCCGTTACAAATAAATACATACATGTGTGGGTATGTTTCTAACATATTCACAAGTTCGAGACCTTGAAGTTCCAAATAGCGTCACAGAGGGCGCCAAAATCGACCGCCATTACGTGGCTGCAAAAATTTAAATCGTAATTCTATTTGTTTAGACTCGCGTTTATTCCTGTGGTCGGTCAAGCTGCAAGTTCTGTGGACTCGATAGTGACGAATATTCGTTTCCGTGTGAACTTGGACACGAAGATATTGTTGATTACCAGATTCAAGGTGACGAAGGTGGGAAAGATAACGACTGAAGTGAAGGCGATCCCGATTCCGTTTATGGACAAAATAACCGGAATGGTTGCGTCTGCTGTGGCGAATATGGCGAAGAACGGGATTGCTAAGCTTGTGGAAGGGAAAGTTAGGGATTTGGTTGAAGATACGCTCAATCATTTTGTTGTTGAAGGCATTCCGTTTTAATTGCGGGTTTGTTTTATATATTTTTCATGAAATGTCATATATTTTGATGAAATAAATTTTTTTTTTTGAGTTTGAGAAAATTATTTTTTTTAATTTTATTTATTTATTTAAAAAAAATTGTGTTTAGACGTGTGCAGGGAAGCCTAAAAATGGTTGACATTGAATTTAATGTTTTTTAGAGCAAATAAAAAATTTAAACTGTTTTAAGGAAATAAAAAATTGAAGACTAAAAAAAGTGAAATTGTTTCAAAATATTTATAAAAAAATCAAATTTTATTAGTTATGAGTTGGTCTATAACTATTAATAAATGTCTCATGTCTTATAGTGATTAAACACACAAATATTAAAAAAATATTAGAACTTTTTAAATTAAATATTGCAATGCAGCAAAGCGAGTCTAATTTGGTGAATATTGTTGTTTGGTTTATGTAATGCCAGAATTTGTGACCTTACACTGCAATAATTATCTAATTTTAATGATAACTATCACTCACCAGATGTTAGTCTCAGTTAAGCTTGAGATTGTATTAACAGGTGTCATCTTTCCTTCAAATCAAAGATAAAGATTTATTTAAATTAAAATAAAAACAACCATCATTCTAGTTTCACATTAAACTGAAATCAAAATGGTTCTCATTCATTTCACTTTGATCTATGCACTTCTTTTAAGTGTAGCAAATGCCACACCTTATAAAAAAGGTACAACTCAACTTACAAATAATAATAATCAAAACTAATTCCTGCTTTACCCATTTAGATATTAATGCTGATGAATATCTGGATGAAGTACTGAAAAATGTCAGACAACTCATATTGGAAAGGTAAGAAAAACAATTACAAATCACAATGCACTAATCTGAATATTTTAACTACATAAAATATAGAGACATGGATCCATACACAGCAATTAACTACACGTACAATTATAAGTTTGTTCTTATTGGGGAATTGTACGGTCTTGGTACACTTCATCGTGTTGGACATTCAACTGTTACATTTGATACGCAAGATCATAATTCCGGTACTATTGAAGCTGTTTTAGGTGTGAGTGGACTAAATGTCTTTCTTAAAGCCAAATTGACGTAAGTTTTATTCGATTTTATTGTCTATATTTTATTTTTGGTCTTTCACTTTATAGTCATTCATATTATGTATACAAAGATGGCGACGTGAGCGCTTCGGCAGCAGAAACACTGACTAACATCACGCTACGTTTCGATGTGAAACGTCAAAGTGTTAAAATAGATAGATTTCATGTGGTAGGTATTGGGAATGTCACAGATATCAAAATAAACCCAGTACCATATTGGGATGAAAAGCTTTCGTACGTGACAAAAGCTGTGTATGGTTGTATGGTGGATACAGAAATTAGGCTTATTGAAGGACCAGTTCTGAGTTTTATACAATCCGCAATCGATAAGCTTGGAGTTGGATTAGTTGGACGTATTTAGTTTGTAAAGAAATTTTTTTAATAAGATGTAATAATGTGTGGGAGAATAAAGTGGTGAATAGGATTAAGAGAAGTGGTGATTGATGTATGTTAATGAACCTAAAATAGATTTTTGGGCCAGTAAGTTGTCAAATCACAACCACAAGAAGATTGACGTGAGTGGTGGAGCTTTACATTTTTGAACTTCCTGCTAAAATGTTATTTGGGCTTACCCGTCTTAAAAAAATCACTAATGACGACAAATTATTAAATTACCGAAAACATAGACATGTATTAAATATTCAGAAATGGCCATTTCCAAGCAAAATACACTTTCAAGTAAAAATTGCTTTCTTAGTTGGAAAAAATTTATTTTTAGGGTTAAAAAAATGCATTTTCAGACAACAATAATAATTTTTGAAAGAAAAAATGTTTTATTGGAAAAAAACTTGTACTTTTTATGTTAAAAAATGCAATGCTCATAAAAAGAAAAAGCTGAAGATTCAAATCGTGTGAAGACAACTGATAGGAAATTGAAAATAAACTGCAAGATCAACTAATTATAAATCAACAGGTGTTAGTTTCCATAAGCCTGAGATTACATTAACAGTTGTCATCTTTCTCTCAAATCCCACTATCCCAGATAAAGATTCATTTAAAATAAGGACAAAACTATTCATTCTGGTTACATATTAGACAGAAATCAAGATGGCTCTCATTCATTCCACTTTGATTTACGCACTTCTGTTAATTGTAGCAAATGCTACACTTTATATAAGAGGTTTCATCATTCTATTTATCAATAATAATAATCAAAATTAATTCCTGCTTTACCATTTAGTTAATAATGCTGATGAATATCTAGATGAAGTACTGGTCAAAGTCAGACAACTCATATTGGAAAAGTAAGAGAAACAATTTACACAAATCTAAATGAGTGCAATAATTTGAATATTTTGACCACACAAAATATAGAGACATGGATCCATACACAACAGTGAACTACAAGTATCAAATAAGGTTTCTTCTCACTGGTGAATTGCACGGTCTTGGTACCCTTCATCGTGTTGGACATTCAGTTGTTACATTTGATAAACAAGATCACAATTCCGGTACCATTGAAGCTGTTTTTGGTGTGACTGGACTCAAGGCCAATCTTAAAGCCAAAATGATGTAAGCTTTGCTCAATTTTATTATACTATAAACTATGTATATTTTATTTTATTTTTTCATTTTATAGTCATTCATATTTTGTGTACAATGGTACCGTGAGTGGTACAGCAGCAGAAACACTGACTAAGATAACACTACGTTTTGATGTAAAACGTCAAACTGTTAAACTTGATAGATTTGAGGTGGCACATATTGGAAATGTTACAGACATCGAAGCAGAGCCACTGCCAGAATGGGACCCAAATCTATCGTACGTGACAAATGCTGTATTTGATTTCATGAAGAATACAGAAACCAGGCTTCTTGAAGGACCTATTCAGAGTATTTTACACTCTACAGTTGATAAGCGTTACAGATATGGTTTGTGTGGTTTAGTGTTTGATTGTTTATGAAATTCGCCACTAGAGGGTATAAAAGAGTTTGAGGATGAAATAAACACAGAGTAGGAATCAGTACCGAATAATGAACAGTGTCTTTATTGTGTGTTTCCATCAACATTACATATAACGCCTCTCTCAACAGCTCTAATCCTTTTATATTCATCATTAAATAATATTAGTAATTGACCAAATTTGATATAATTACAATTGTAATTTTAGGTAATAAAGGTTCGTGATTTGAGAAACAAATTGCCTTCCATTTTATTTTATCTCACACAGAGTTCACTGTTTGTAAAATTTGCTTACCAGACCGTCATCGTCACAAGGTTGAAACAATTATCTAGTGATAACTGTCAGTAGACAGATGTTATACAGTAGTTCCCATAAAACTTGAGATTGTATTAATATTAACAGTTGTCGTCTTTCCCTCAAATCCAAGATAAAAATACATTTAACATTAGAAGATAACCATCAAACATTCTAGTTTCATATTAAACTGACATCAAAATGGCTCTCATTCATTCCACTTTGATCTGTACACTTGTTTTAAGTGTAGCAAATGCTACACCTCATAAAAGAGGTATCATTCTATTCACCAAAAATATATTGATCAAACTTAATTCTTTCTTTACCTATTTAGATTCTTTTACCAACCCTGATAATGCTGATCATTTCCTGGATGAACTACTGGTTGTTGTTGGACAACACACATCGGAAAAGTAAGTGAAATAACAGATACAAATAACAAATCTGTGCAATAATTTGAATATTTTGACTATATAAAACGTAGTGGCTTGGATCCATACGCAATTGAAGCAGTTTACAAGGGCGGAAGGAGGAAGTTCGTTGGTGAATTGCATGGTCTTGCCACTGTTCATCGTGTTGGACGTTCAAATCTTACATTCAATCAAGAAGATCCAGAACGCGGTACTATTGATGCTGTTTTTGGTGTGACTGGACTAAGGGCCAATCTTAAATGCAATCGGTTTGTAATTTTGACTTTTTATTACACTATATATATTGTATATTGCACGTTGGTTTTTTTTTCTTTTTCTTTTTCTAGTCCTCAATTTCCTTTATGGTATGCCGACGTGATTAGTACAACAGAAGCAATGATTAACGTTACAATTCTTTTTAATTTAAATGTTAAACAAGCTAGGTTAATTAAATACGAGGTGTCACCTGTTGAAAACATCACAGTTGCCATCGCTGGGCTAATTCCAGAATTGCACGGGGAAGAACGTTTCGTGTCAAATGATGTTCGCGATTTGATGGGGACTACAGTATTTGATCTTCTTACGGGACCAATTGCGATTTTGGTGGATTCCACAATTAACCAACGTGGATTTCAAATTGTGTAAAACTATTTCATTAGTTTGTAAAGAAAAATTTTAGAAATGAAATAAAGTGAGGGGAAAAAAGTGTTGAATATTTTATTTAGAAAATGCGTTTGCAGAAAAGTACATGTTTAGGTGAAAATAGCATTTTGTGGCAAAACAAGTAAAATGTAAAAAACTACGATTTAAAAAACTGTAGAAAATTGAATTTAATAAATCAGTTTTTTTAAAAAAAAAAAAAAAAAGTCATTGAAGAAAATTTTTTTAAAAACATTTTCTGGTATTTATCAAAACAAAATTAAAATAAAATATTTAACAAAAAATAAATAAATAAATTATCTAGTGGTTACTGCCAATCAACAGATGTTATAGTTCCCACAAAGACATTATATTAATAATATTAACAGTTGTCATCTTTCTCTCAAATCCAAGATAAAGATATATTTAAAATCAGGAGACAACCATCACTCATTCTAGTTTCATATTAAACTGAAACCAAAATGGCTCTCATTCATTCCAATTTGATCTGTGCACTTGTTTTAAGTGTAGCAAATGGTATCATTCTATTCACCAAAATATATTGATCAAACTTAATTATTTCTTTACCCATTTAGGTTTTTTTACCTACCCTGATAATGCTGATGAATACCTGGATGAATACCTGGTTGATGTTGGACAACAAATATTGGAAAAGTAAGAAAAATAGTAGATACAAATCTGTGTTAGTGCAATAATTTGAATATTTTGACTACACAAAACATAGTGGCACGGAATCATACGCAATAGTTAAGAACAAGGACAGAGGTACACAACTAGACGCTGTAGAGTTCACCGGTCAATTGCATGGTCGTGCCACTCTTCATCGTGTTGGACGTTCAAATCTTACATTCCATGACAATAGCGGTTATATTGATACTGTTTTTGGTGTGACTGGACTAAGGTTCAATCTTGAATGCCGCAGGGTATAATTTTGACTTGTTTTTATGACATTATATATATTGCATGTTGGTCTTTGATTTTCTAGACGTGGGGACCTGTGAGGTGGCCTGCCTACGTGACTGGTACAGCAGAAGCAATGATTAACGTCAAAATTCGTATTAGCACTTATCTTGACTATATTAAAATAATTAACTACGAGGTGGCACGTAATGAAAAGATCACAGTTGATATCGTTAGGCTAATTCCAGAATTGCACGGAAGTGAAAAGTACGTGACAAATACGGTTCACGATTTGATAAGGGACAAATTATACCCGCTTCTTAACGGACCAATTAAGAGTTTGGTGGATTCCAGACTTGAAAAACGTGGAATTCGATTTAGATTTCCTTTTGTTGTTAGTTTGTAAAGAAAAATTATAAAAATGTAATAAAGTGAGGGGGAAAAAGTGTTGAATATTTTATTTAAAAAGTGCATTTGCAGACAGAAAAATACAAGTTTAAGTTAAAATGGCATTTTAGAGCAAAATAATTGCATTTTTTGATGGAATAAATGCATCTTCAGGTTGAAAAAATGCATCTTTAGATGGAAAAAATGCATCTTTAGATGGAAAAAATGCATCTTTAGATGGAAAAAATGCATCTTTAGATGGAAAAAATGCATCTTTAGATGGAAAAATGTATTTTCACACAAAAAATGAATTTTTAGAATAAATTTAATGTGATGTATGTTTGATGAAATAAAATTTTTTTTGGGTTTGAAAAACGTATTTTTATAGTTTATATGCAAAACGAGTCTCATGTGGAAAAAAAATAATTTACTTGAAAACTATTTCAGTAATGCTCGTGATAATGGTTGTTTTGTTACGCAATAATGTTTCTAGTGTATATTGTTGTTGCTGACATTATGAAAAAAATGATTCTCAACACTTATATGGTAATAAAGAAGAAAACTAAGGGTTTAAATCGTGTGAAAACAAGTGGTAAGAGATTGAAAATAAAGTTCTAGCATCGACTTTAAAAAATTGTAGAAAATTAAATTCAATAAATCAGTTATTTAAAAAAAAGTCATTGAAGAATTGAAACAATTACACAGTTTTTTTAAAACATTTTCTGGTTTTTACCAAAACAAAATTAAAATAAAATATTTTACAAAAAAAAAAAAAAAAAAAAAAAAAAAAAAAATTTGGTTTTATGATATTAAAAAATTTGTGGCCTCCCAGTGAAACAATTATCTAGTGATTACTGTCAATCAACAAATGCTAGTTCCCATAAAGCTTGATATTGTATTAACAGTTGTCATCTTTCCCACAAATCCAAGATAAAATTACATTTAAAATAAGAAAACACCCATTCATTCTAGTTTCACATTAAACTGTAACCAAAATGGCTCTCATTCAGTCCACTTTGATCTGTACACTTCTTTTAAGTGTAGCACTTGCTACACCTCATAAAAGAGGTAGCATTCTATTCACCAATAATAATAATCAAACTTATTTCTTCTTTTACTCATCTAGCTTCAACCCAGAATAACAATGCTGATGAATACATGGATCAACTGCTGGTTAATGTCAGAGCACTCATATTGGAAAAGTAAGACAAAAATTGACAAAACCTAAAACAGTGCACTAATATTTTGACTCTACAAAATACAGAGACATGGATCCATACACAGCAATTGACTACAAGTTCTTAAATGTACATCTAACTGGTGAATTGCACGGACTTGCGACGCTTCGTCGTGCAGGACCTGCACATCTTATATTCAACAAACAAGATGACAATATTGAGATTGAAGCTGTTTTTGGTGTGACTGAACTAAAGGCCAATCTTGAATGGGGTTTGAGGTGAATTTTATTGGTTTTTATTATATTATATTTATATATATGTATTTTTATGGTTTATTTTAATTTTCTAGTCTCGGATTTCTGCCATTCACCGGCTTCGTGAGCGGTACAGCGGCAGAAGCGGTGACCAACATCACACTACGTGTTGATGTGAACAGTAAAAGTGTTCGAATAACCAAATTTAAGGTGGCACGCATTGGAAAGATCACAGTTGACACCAAAACATTGCCGCTGCCATTTTGGGACCGAATTCTGTCACTCATGTCCAGTGCTGTGTCAAATTTGATGAAGAACGTAGTGGCCAGGCTCCTTGAAGGACCGATTCAGAGTTTTGTACAATCTACAATTGATAAAATTGGAATTCAAGGCCTGGAGAATTTATCTTAAAAAAAATTTGTAATAGTGTGAGTGAAAATAAATAAATAAATATTTTATTAAAACTTGAGTTATTGATATGGTTTATCTAAAAAACTAAAAAAAGAGAGATAAAAATGTGTCTGTCAATGATTTAATTGCTCGAATCTATCAGTGTTGAAAAGAAATGTATTTCATTCTATTACTTCTAATTTCATCTGTGTGTGTTTGTGAAGCTAAAAAAGGTACAAGTTATCTTTAAATTTCCATTTTGGTGCTGTTTTAGTGTTTATTATTGCTTTTATATCATTTTAAGCCGCACAAAAGCTGAAATTTGCAATACCTGATCCAAATGATTATGTAGATGACATAGTTCATCATGTTAGAGAATACATTTTAGCCAAGTAAAGTGTTTGATAATAAAACATGATAGAAATTGATATTTTATTCATTTTTTTGACGTGTTAACAGAAAACTAGACCCTTACAATGCTATAGATGTTGACATAATCAACACACACGTGTCTGGCTCATTGCTTGGAATGGGAACTATGGGAAGGGAAGAAGATGCAGCTGTTACATACAAGCCGAATGAACTTCAGTCAATACGATCCAAATTAAGAGTTCATCTTTTAAAAGGACAACTAAAATGGACCACAAAGTATATGATGTTTGCACCATGAGAATATTTAACCCTAATTCTGTGTATTTTTAATAGAGTTCTCAGTTATGTGATAACTGGTACAGCTTCGGTGATAATCCAAGATGTCGTCATGGAGATCCAATTGGACATGAATTCGGACAAAAGCCAATTCACATTGAAGGAGTTTGACATCATCGAAGTTGGGAAAATTAATGTCGACTTAGATGTAGTGCCTATATTTGATTATGTTGTTAGTTCAGTGACGAACATCATAGCAGCATTGAGTAAGAATGTCGTGTTTAGATTAATAGATGGTCCAATTAAGCTTGGTTTGCAAAAAGTTATCGACGAACACGCATTTGAAGTCAGCAAAACCGTCGATTAAATGATAAAAATAAGTGTGTGTCAACACATTTTGATTAATTCGTGTGAAAAATAAAGGAATTTCAGCTGTTAAATATGAGCAATGCGAGTTAACAACTAATTCATTAATGATTACGATGAAGAGTGTGCACGTTCTTCTTCTTTTGAGCTTATTTGGGGTAACGTTTTTAATATTTCCAACTTATAATACAACATTTACATCATTTATTATTGATATTTTATTCAATTCAAGGCAGTGCTGAGTGAGGACACCGCCCAAACCAACCAACACAAAACATGGATCGAAAAAATCTTCACAAACATCAGAGAAGTGATCCACAAAGGAGTTTCTGCTGCACATTTACCACAATTAGATCCTCTGCACATCGGGAGCTTCCACATCTCCAAAAACTTCATCAAAGGACTGGAGGATTACATTGATGTCGCGGGAGACGTAAGAAATCTAACACTGACTGGATTGTCCAGTTTCTCGGTCTCCGATGTTGATTTCACGCTTATTCCGCCTCGTTTTTTCGCCAATTTCCACCTCCCAAGCCTTCGTTTTAGTGGAAATAATTCCCTAGACGGAACTATCGGCAGTTGGGTTCCGTTGAGCGGTCGTGGCCCTTTCTCTCTAACAGCGGTGAATGTCACCATCAGTATTGATGCGCCATTGACTGTTGAGAAAGGGTTTAATGTCGTCCTTGCTGAACTCAAACTAAAGTTTAATGTGGGGCGGTTTGATGCTGAATTGGTTGGTGGTGGTGGGTTTATGGGTGGGATGGCTAATTCAGTGCTTTCTGGCACACTTAAGACGATTTTTGATGTGTTTGTGCCGGCTAGATTCGAAGAATTAGGCTCACTTCTAAAAAATGTCATTAATAATGCCTTGTTGTCATTGTATCACAAAACATTAAATCAATAAATGATGTTTTAGATTGAGAATTGATTTTTTTTGTTGGTTTTTTGATTGATTTATTGCTCAATAGTGTTTTTTATGATGATACAATAGATTAGATGATAGTTACATTGAAATGTAATTGTATAATATCATATGACAGTTTTTTGATAATGTCAAAAAAGATATATATATATAAATATCAAGGTGAGTTGGTTCTCTTTCAGTGATTAGAAGTAAAAAGTTGAACTGTTTTGTTTTGTGTCTATGGTTGGAAACAACAAGATGAAGTGGATTGTATTTGCATTGGTTTTACATACAGTGTACACTGTATCTACAGCACAATCAAGTATTTAATGAGTATAACCTTTTTTAATAATTGTGTATGTGTAATGTATTTATTTAAACACAGCCACAGCCAAACCTGAAAAATTCAGCAAGTTTGAGCAGAAAATCATAGATGAAGTGGATAAATTCAAAGCACAAATGACAACAGGTTTACCTGAAGCCAAAATTCCACCAATGGAACCTTTCAATGTCCCTAACCAAGACTTGTCTTCATTGAGTCTTGGTGGAAATTTAGTCACTATTAAAGCTGCTAAAGTTAAAAACTGACAGGTATGCAACTGAAAATCTAAATTATGACAATTTCTTTTAAAATTAATTTTTTTTTTGCCTATTCACAGGTGGTGGGGTTATCAGACTTCACAATTGACGATATCAAAGTGAATATCATGCTGATGAAAGTCAATATCAACGTGACATTTCCTCACGTCAACGTCCAAGGTCAATATGACATTGATGGAAGGGCAATTGGCCTTATTCCAGTGTATGCACGTGGATCCTTTGATGCCAGTGTGTATAAAACTCATGTGAGTTCTACGGCGGTTTTGGGTTATACAAAGGACAAGAAAATGCAAATCGAGTCGTTGAGTTTACATGCTGAAATCGATGACTTGCAATTGAAGATGGACGGATTGCTAGGAGTTCTTGGCGACGAGATTAATAATATGTTGCAAAAAGCTGCGTTGAAATTGGCAAGAAATTCGGTGCCGAAATTGGCTTCAAAGATGGGTGATTTTGCCCGGCAATTCATGAATGGGGCTTTGGCTAATTTGGATGTGGGAAGTTTGATCGGTTGATTTGTGTAAAAAAAAAATGAATAAAGTGGTGTAAATCTAAATTAAAATTTTTATATGTGGATTTTTATTGAGATATTCTGTGTCAACACATGTTTGTAGCGCCACCTGGCGCCTACGGTCATTTATGCTAATAAAAATTGTACACGGACACTTCTGTTTTGACCATCACCACGCGTACCCACTCAATCTTTTCGCTCCCACGCAGATTCGCAGATTCTCATCAGGTTATGGGTCCAGGGATGCTATAAACTGTGCAAAACCATTTGTTTCGAAATTTGTGATCAGGTTTGATCTGAAGAAATTCCAAATTTGAACAATCAAATTAATTTCGGAAATTTTCGTGTTTGTCACGCGGTAATCATTTTTGTGGACTAAAAATGGCGGAATCAACTATTATTACTATCAACTATTACAGCTTGGGACAATCTGGTAAAGCTCTACAAAGACAAGAGCTTAGAAAGCCAGGTATCGCTCTTAACCATGGGTCTCAACCAGGAAAAAACCTCAACTCTGAACTTCAAGCGACCCTCGAGGGGTGTCGTACCTTACCCCACCGAACAGATTACAGTCCTGGGACTCATCCTCGACCCACATCTCACCTTTGGCCCTCATATCCGCCATTTAACTTTATTCCTTACCCGGTCAGCCTACATAGTGAAACACCTGCGCCGAGTCCTGTCCCGTACAGAAATGATTAGTTACATAAAATCCAAGATTTACCCCGTCATCACCTATGCCTCGTCGATTTGGAACTCGACAGCCCGCCGCTTCAAGTTCCCTCTCGCTAAGGCGTACAACGCGGTCATCCGAAACGCTTTCAACCGTTACGATCATAACCATATCACCCCGGTGTGCAACGAGTTCGATATCCTGACTTTGGACAACCTCCTCCTGCTTCTTGATCTCTCCGCCATAGCAGACGTCCTCCGTAATGCTGATCATCCTGCTCATACCATCACGGAATTCTACCACTCAGACGTGGATACCCGGACGCCTCGCCGCCATAAGTTCAAGATCACGGTGGAGCGAACGACCTACCTACGCAAGACATTCCCACATAGATGCACGTCACTCTGGAACAATCTTCCCATCGACCTCCGCATTACGGTCTTTGACTGTGCTGCCTCGAAGTGTCGTTTCCACTGCCGCCACCTTCATAAGCGTATAGGCAAACACCTATTAGACCAACAAGCTCTTTCTTAATTACCTGTATCTTACTCCACTGGAGTGTCTCTTCAATAAATAAATAAATAAATAAATAAATAAAATACAACGACTGCAAAGATATGTCGGAATATATTGGCAAAAAGGTGAATATTGGTCAACAACTCACTGATATGGATTATAAAGTCGATGACAAAATGATGGCAGCGATGTTATTAGCCACACTCTTTCAGACGATTTCAAGCCAATGATAATGGCAATTGAAAATTGCGGTTCGGATATTACGGCAGAATATGTCAAGGTGCGATTGTTGCAAGAAGCGCAAAAACGAGAAAAAGATGTGACCAGTGCAGCACTCAGTTCCAGCATTGGAAACGAACGTTTTAAGCGCCGAGAAGGAAACGATAACTCTTATCAAATCAAGTGCCGTAGATGTCACAAGCTGGGGCACAAACGAGCGGACTGTCGTGTAAAAATATTGAAAAATGCGGAGAAAAATGCGGAAAAACCTGCCAACAAGTCGTACATCGCAACAATCGTCTCGGTATCGGCAATGATGACGAGATCGTCGCATACAGACTGGATCATGGACTCTGGAGCATCACGGCATACATGTCGTCGCAACGTGAGCAGTTTGAAAATTTAAAAAATGCGCCCAAAATTGTGGTTAACACCGCAAATGGTGGAATACTCTATGGAAAACGCACAGGGACTGTTGAATTGACTGTATTGTTAAATGGAAAACCAGAAATGGTGGAATTCCGAGAAGTCTATTTTGTGCCTGGATTGGATGCAAATTTGTTATCAGTTCGACAACTTGAAAAAAATGGCGCGGACATTCGATTTCGTAGAGGACGATGCGAGATAAGAAATGCTGGCCACCTCGTGTGACCATGACGAGTTGTATCGATTGGACATTGTTGCGGCGGGATCAATAAATGATGTTTTAGATTGAGAATTGATTTTTTTATTGGTTTTTGATTGATTTATTGCTCAATAGTGTTTTTTATGAGAATACAATAGATTAGATGATAGTTACATTGACATGTAATTGTGTAATATCATATGACAGGTTTTGATAATGTCAAAAAGATAGATATATATCAAGGTGTGTTGGTTCTCTTTCAGTGATTAGAAGTAAAAAGTTGAACTGTTTTGTTTTGTGTCTTTGGTTAGAAACAACAAAATGAAGTGGATTGTATTTGCATTGGTTTTACATACAGTGTACACTGTATCTACAACACCAGCAAGTATTTAATGAGTATAACCTTTTTTAATAATTGTGTATGTTGTAATGTATTTATTTAAACACAGCCACAGCCAAACCTAAAAAATTCAGCAAGTTTGAGCAGAAAATCCTAGATGAAGTGGCTAAATTCAAAACACAAATGAAAACAGGTTTACCTGAAGCCAAAATTCCACCAATGGAACCTTTCAATGTCCCTAACCAAGACTTGTCTTCATTGAGTCTTGGAAATTTAGTCACTATTAAAGTTGCTAAAGTTAAAAACTGCCAGGTATGCAACTGAAAATCTAAATTATGACAATTTCTTTTAAAATTAATTATTTTTTGTCTATTCACAGGTGGTGGGGTTATCAGACTTCTCAATTGACCATATCAAACTGAATATCATGATGATGAAAGTCAATATCAACATGTCATTTCCTCACGTCAACGTCCAAGGTCAATATGACATTGATGGAAAGGCAATTGGCCTTATTCCAGTGTATGGACGTGGATCCTTTGATGCCAGTGTGTATAAAACTCATGTGAGTTCTACGGCGGTTTTGGGTACAAAGAACAAGAAAATGCAAATCGAGTCGTTGAGTTTACATGCTGAAATCGATGACTTGAAATTGTCGATGGAAGGATTGCTAGGAGGTGGGAGTCTTGGCGACGAGATTAATAATATGTTGCAAAAAGTTGTGTCGAAATTGGCAAGAAATATGGTGCCGAAATTGGCTTCAAAGATGAGCGATTTTGCCCGGCAATCCATAAATGCGGCTTTGGCTAATATGGATGTGGGAGGTTTGGTCGGTTGATTTGTGTAAAAAAAAATGAATAAAGTGTTGTAAATTTAAATTTAAATTTTTAAATGTGGATTTTATTTCGCGATAAACATAAACTACAGAATAAACATCAAAACTATGGTCGCGAATCTCGTTGGTGAGCTCGGCGGGAATCAACTAACGTAGCGACCTCTGTGACTGAAAAACAGAACTTAATAATGGCGGATGTTTAGTTTACTGCGACTGCGAAGGGGGTATGGAGAAAAATAAGTAAGATTTCACAAAGATTTCATTATTTCAAGTGTCTCATATATTTTTATGTAGTTCAAGGATGATAATAAGCCTTAGATTAATACATGAAACGATCAAAACATCTGAAAGTGGAAACAACGAAAATGGATGGGCCATCGCACTTGAGGATCAGTAAATTACGCGGTAAATATTTGTGATTTTATATTTGTCTTTTGGATATAATTTATTTCTATTTCTTTATTTATTTATTACATATATTGTTCGTTTTAATGCGTTCGGTATTTGAATTGCCAAATTTAATCAGCGCGACCCTTTCTGCGCAGTTTATATCACAATTCCCGTGTTAATTAGCAGTACTAGACCAAATATCAGTATTAAACCTAATATTAGGCCTAATATTGCGAAAATAAAGAGAAAAGGCAACAATAAATTCATAATAGAAGTAATTTTGCCTTCAAAATAATTAGGCTGGCCTTGCACACAGAATTGTGAGAAATAATCTGAGCTATATCTTTGGCAGTTATTTAGTTCATACAACTGGCGTTACATTATCTGATTTGAAGATAATTTTGTGCTGTGTGTTTGCACTAATTTTCTGAAATAGATTCTGGTGCAAACAAGCTTTAAGCGCTCCGAACCTTTCAAATCCTTCAACATTTCACTTGAAAAATAAATACAAAAAAAAAACAACAAATCCAAAAATCCCAAAAAATAAATTTTAATTAAAAATATTTAAAATTTTGTACCGAGGCTTCTAGAAATCAAAGTGTCTAGGACCTACGAAGGTCTTAAAACACGTTTGTCGGGTGCACAAACGTAAAATACCAGCACACGGTGCGTGGGATTTGTGTGGAGATCATCTTACCCAGATGATCTACGACAGTTTGATTTTAAATGTCAGATGGTGAATTCGATTCATCAAACTTGTATAACAAGTTTGTATCAACTTTTTCATTAGAAAAACATGTAAAGCAACAATCGAGATTAATATCACAGCTACGAAAGCACTAACATCCAATAGATGGTATTGAAAGAAATTGAGTTGGCCAGCTGCAGTTTGTAGATGTACTGCACCATTATGACGCATTACATGTTCTATCCAAAATATTGCTTTGTCTAAGGGACCTGTTTCCCGGTCTCGGAATATGTCCGAATAATGTTGAACAGCTTTTCGCATTTCTTTGTCTTCGCTCGCTTTGTTGATGGCGGTTACAATTTCTTCGACTGTCACACTGTGTGGATCGAGTTTGATGACTATTCCATGAGCTGATGTGATTTCTACCACTGATGGCTGGTCTGTGGTGAAGGGAAAACAAATGCTGGGAACTGCGTGGTAAATGGCTTCTTGCAGAGACTGGAGTCCTCCGTGGCTAATAAATGCGCGGATTTTGGGGTGACCTGGTGGAAAAAAGTATTGGTTGAAAATATGGGCAAAAATGTATGATTTTTGGGCAAAAATGTATGATTTTTGGGCAAAAATGTATGATTTTTGGGCAAAAATGTATGATTTTTGGGCAAAAATGTATGATTTTTGGGCAAAAATGTATGATTTTTGGGCAAAAATGTATGATTTTTGGGCAAAAATGTATGATTTTTGGGCAAAAATGTATGATTTTTGGGCAAAAATGTATGATTTTTGGGCAAAAATGTATGATTTTGGGTAAAAATGTATGATTTCTGAGTAAAAATGTATGATTTTTGGCAAAAATGTATGATTTTTGGGTAGAAATGTATGATTTTGGGCAAAAATGTATGATTTTGGGCAAAAATGTATGATTTTTGGCAAAATTGTATGATTTTGGGCAAAATTGTATGATTTTGGGCAAAAATGTATGATTTCTGGGCAAAAATGTATGATTTTGGGCAAAAATTTATGATTTTGGGCAAAAATTTATGATTTGGGCAAAAATATATAATTTTGGCCTCAGAATGAATTTTTTTGGGCCTAAATTTGAATTTTTGGTTGAAAGAATTAAATTTTGGTCACTCCCAAGATCGGCCAGTGGTTCACATGATTTCTTCAAACATGATTGACTACGAAACTTAAATGGGTACGAAAATAAATACTAAAAATTAGAAATTTCAATTTACATGTCAAGAAGTTTAACTTTTTCTTTTTGTTTACATGGTTTTACAATAGCAAAAATTCGTCATTACTTAAGAATTTATATTTATTTATTTATTTATTTATTTATTTATTTATTCATTTATTTATTTTAATAACTCAAACGAGTAGCGACTGTTCTTGTGCTGTCTTACCCAAGAGGTCTTGTTGAGGTAACCAGTCTGCTCTCATGACATTATTTGGCAAGCCTGGTAATTCTGATTCGTATTTCCAAACGACTCTCTGCTTTACTTGTGCAAAGGCAGAAATGAAGGCATTTCTAAGTTTTTTATCAATTAAATTTCCATCTATGATGCTTCCAAAACTGAATAGAATGAAGCCATTTTCATCTGAGCTGTCCACAAAATTCTTCAGCTCGCCCTGAAATGTGAATTAAGAATTACATCAGTGACTTTTTTATGGAAAAGGCTAATCAATGTTAGCACTAGCCACATTCATAAAGCCATTTCAACTTGTTTATAGTTTAAAGAAAATATAAACAAGTTTAAATTATTTTTGAATGTGCCTACTGAAACTTAGACTGCTATTGGCTAAAAATAGAGGGTTTCAAAAATAATATGCTGGCTGAAGACTCTGAAGTGATTACGACGATTATTCTGCTGAAGCGATTGATGTGCTCAGCGGCGTCATAATTGTACCGACATCACAGAATGGGTTACTTATAGGGTTTCGGTACTGGGAACCGGGAAATTGGAGAAAAACCAATTCCGTCAAAAATTTGTTGCTAAAACGTCATTTTCGTCATTGAAACGTTACATTTTGTAATGTTTCAATGATGAAAATGGCCATTTTTAACGAAAAATTAGTTACAAATGGCCATTGTTAACGAAAAATGGTTAAAAATGGCCATTTTTGATCAAAAACGGCCATTTTTGACGGAAAACGGCCATTCTTGACGAAAAACGGACACTTTTGATGGAAAATGGCCATTTTTACCATGAAAAATGGCTAGAAATGGCTTAAAATGGCCATTTTTTGTCATTTTTTGTCGCCTCTTGTCTGACCTTTTTTGGTCCCGGGAGTACCGATTTCCCGGAAGTACCGGCTATTTTGGTACCGGGAACCGGGAATTTTAAAAAGGCGGGAAAACAGAAACCCTAGTTACTTACTTCCGGTAGCGGTACAGGTGGCCTACACTGAATTCCTCCAATATTGATAATAGTCGGCAATGTTGGATTTGGGGGATTCGTTATAACATCGCTATTGACCAAGGCGAGCGATATGTTCTTCAAAGCTTCTTTGTGTGTTTGGCTATTGGGAAAATATGGTAAAATAACCTTTCTATAAAACATATCTTCACCAAAATCAATAACGTATTTATGCAGTATCCAATGGACGGAATTAAGGCAACGTTGAAAGAAAGTCATGTATGCCGTATGAGCGGTCGAAACAAACGGAATGTACGCATACGGTGTTGGCACATTCATGTAATTCCTAACCCAGGGATTAAGGTGACCAGTGTTCAAAACAGCCACACTTTGTCCCACAAGAGACCACAAGGGCAAAACGCATTCGTGCATGGCGGCGTCCAAAATGACGAGTTTAAAGCGTTTCCCACTTGAGATCCACTTTTGAAGCAGTTGGGACTTGAAGAATTGATGACACAAATCGGAGTGGTAGTGGTAGTAGCGCCGCATAATGCTTGGACTAATTCCATGTTTGCTGAGGTCAATGGCGATGTCTTGCAGGACTTTGAAGCTCGACGCAAACTGGGGATAAGCGATTTCGGTAATGTTTGGTGGGATGGAATCCTCAAACATGAATGTTGATACAAAGGTCACTTGATGTCCGTGCTGGCCTAGTCGTGTTGCGATTGGCACGAGGACGTAGCGGTGACTTTTGGAGCCGAATGGTTGTAAAATGAGGATGTCATCGGTGGTTACTAGCAGGTATTGGGTATAAAGGATTAAAAGAGGGAGAATTTGGTTCATCGTTGGTTTGGTTTGCGTCTAGTATTGCTTGGCCATGGAAGTAAAGTGGAGCTGGATTGTGTTATTGAAAACAAATGAGGTTTTGATTGATAAGGCTGTTTGCCAAATGGTAAGCCCATATGGTATCTTTGTTGTTGAGTGAATGGAAATAATTTTTTTTTGATGTATGGAAATTTTTATATGATGTTTCTTTTCAAGATGAATAGTTTTTGATAGATGAGCTTTAGGAATTTGGCATTTCTATTTTTTTTTGTAAAATTGATTGATTGATTGATTGATTGATTTATTCATTAATTCTAATCGGGCTTCTTAAAATTTTTCCACTCATGACTCCTTTTTGCTTCAGAAATTTATACGGGGCTCCAAGTTGAGGGGTACGACATAGGGATGGAATTTTGTACACCGTGTATGATTCCACTAGGGAATCTCAGGAAATACTATGTGCGTCTATACTCTGTCCAAGTGTAACTTGGGCCTATGTCCGATTGGCTGAGCCTCATAACTCATTCTGTGCTGCCACCAGGAAAAATAGTTCAGAGTGGTTTTAAATTTGTTTGATGATTTTAATCATTGAAATGATGTAATGTTGTTTGTATTTTCTGAGAAAATGTATCTTGAAGTCATAAAATAACGATTTCTGTTGGTTTATTTCAACATTCATATTTATTAAGTTTATTGCTTGCTTCTTCCAGGAAAGCAAACAATTTTCAAATTTATTATTGGTTGTTTTGTCTGGACAGCATTCAAAATGTCAGCCAGTGTTTTGATCTATTCTTTGGTATCACTACACCGGTGAAAAGGCTCAGCCAATCGGAAATAGGCCCAACTTACACTTGGACAGAGTATAGTACTATTACCAATATCAATATTTTGCCAAATATCAGCCAAAATTCGATGTCGGTCAAAACCTTACAGCCTGCGCCCGATATTTTGATGCTAAATTCAAACTACTCGTCACATTCTGTCCATGCATTTAACACGGCGATTGTTGAGCTTCAAGCTCACAGAGAAAATAAAGCAACAATATTTCGGTACTACGCTATAAATGATTTTTAATGATGAGTTTATTGTTGTTTAGTTACTTTATGTGCTTGTTCATCTACAACAACCCCTCATCCATTTTGGCTTGAACAATAAGCAGCTGTTCTGCATATGTTTGCATCGCAAGGTTGTTTATAATTGGGTCAGTGTAACTGCATTGTGAACAGGAACTTTGTACAAGAATTAGAACAAAAACCAATTTTGCGTGTCGCTGTGGAGCATTAAGAACTGGTTTTTACAGTAGGCGTATTCAATAACTTTTCGTTTAAATTTTCGTTTCAAACGAATTTTTAGATAAAATGTTTGGTTTATTTGGTAAATAAACGATTGTTTCACTACAAAACTTGATCTGGGATTCCAGATCAAGTTCCAGGTCATCTTTCTGCTGCAAGTCACATACCGGTATTTTTTTGTTAGAGATTTTTCTTCCCTTGCTTTTTTTTAATTGTTTCCAGTGCTAATAATTGCTGAAGTGATGTTTAATATTGTTGTTTACTCAAAAAAAATTAACTACTGCTGCAAAATTGTACTTAGACCGCCGATCGTCGCAATAGATTTAACGAAAATTCAAAATGGCTGCCAACAATACCCGATTTAAACGATCTATTTAGGTCGTTTATTTTCAGCTCGTTTAAACCTATTTAAACAAGCTTTTAAATGAGAATCTTGTTTAAACGTTTGTGCAAACTGGTTTAAACGATCGTTTATGAGTTATTGAATGCACCTACTGTCTGAACAGTCACCACATAGTGATGCAGATGCATGTTGCTTAAATGTATGTTTGCACCACCCAGGTTCTGTTTTAAGGTTTGTGTATAGATTTGTTCTGTATCTTGTTTTCATATGTTTTTCACTATGAATAAAGTCTTTCATTCACCTGTGTTAATGTGTGTGAGGTGGTGTTTTTCTTTGCACAGGAGTGCATTTAATTCTCATCAAGGATGGTGAACAACGGGCAAACCCGTTCTGGGCTGCAGCTCTTTTAGCCCAATGGTTAAGATGGCTCTCATACTCTGCTGGGTTAATCGACGTTAGGATAATTGGCGTTCTACTAAATGTAGGAATGAACTAGGAAAAAATAGACAAATAGATTCCTGCTTGAGAAATGGTCACACATTTCATTCAATTAATAAATCAATTGAGTGTACCTACCAGGTGTTTAGGCTGTACAAGAAACACGATGATGATTAATCATGAGATACAATTACCGCGGCTAAAGGAGCAGGAATATCGTATTATTGCGACCATATGGTATTTTTTTCTATTTAACGTAACAAACGTTGAACATACGCTACGTTCGTTAAACATGGAAAAAAATTTTTATTCAAGTAGTTGTGGCCGACAGTGGCAGTTTTGAATAAGAGCTACGGCATCTTTTAAAATTTTATTGGCTTTTCATTTTGGGATAAAAACTTTTCTGTTTTATTTTCGCTTCTACATCTTTTTGTGACCAAAATCTGAGCGGGTGAACAGCTTGTCTTGATGCTAAATTCGTACTGCACATCCTATTCTGCGCAGGCGATTTTCTAATTCCATTTGTTATTTAGCAGTATTAAGCCTAATGCCAGGCATTGGACTGAAACGGCAACTTGTAGAGTAAGCTCCGCCCACCCGTTGCTGTTGTTTTCACGACGTCTGGACCCGCCATTACACGTTGCAAACGCGCGCGCAACGTGAAGCTTAACTCCGCCCCATGACGCCAGCACAAAAAGTGATAACGTTTTGGCTTTCCAGACGTCAGCCATTCCCGTCTAACGCCTGGCAGAACCTCTCTAATATTAGGCCTAATAATGCTAAAATAAAGTCAATACACAAAATTAAACTCCTCATTAAAAGTAATTTACAGCGTAGTACCAAAATATTGCTGTTTATTTGCAATGATCCGAATGAATAAAATTTGTATATTCATTCTGTTTGATTATTTTTCTACTTTTAGACTTCTAAACTCTACGTTTAGAAAGTCTCATGAAACGGTCATGTCTGTCTGTCCGTCCGTCGTCAACGATTCCGAAAAAACTACCGCAGCTAGAGCCAAACGGACAACGGCATTAAATTCAGCATACCTATACTAGTATCCTAAGGTATTTTCAGATTTCTCCGACCTTCGGTTGAATTAATAAACCGGTTTTATTGCACTTTTAGCCGTTTTATTCCATGAAAATTACGGAAATGTCGTCATATGACGTTATTTCCGTAATTCTTATGGAATAGACGGTTCACACTCGCGGATACGCCGCGGATACGTTGCATCCGGGGTTTGCTGCAAATGAGCTGTGATTGGCTGCGAAAAAAAATCGCGCGGAAAACTAGAAATATTTCCGTAATTTTTATGGAATAGACGGCTTAGACTTGGGACAGACGGACTTTTTGCGTGACCTCTACATCACGCATTTGCGACGAGTTAAATCCCGAGAAACGGGAAATTATAACGACGGGAATGCGAAGCTAATTAAATAAATAAATAAGTTTTATTTTAATTATAACATGTTTTTGTTTATAAATTTTTTCTTGCAAGAGGTTTAGAAGTCTAATATGTAATGTTTCCCTGCATTACAAATGTTTACTTGTTGAATTTGTAGACAGCAGGGCTACTTCATCCATAAGCACAGTGCCTACTGGTAGGGTTTATAAACATTTTAGGGCCTATGAACCAGCGGCGGACTCAGAATTTTATGTTATCAGGGATTCAGAGGCGTTCATTTTACTTTCAAGATTAATACAAAAAATTGTAATACATGCGTATAAATGATAAAATTCGCATAAAATCGGCAAAAATCTCACACAAAGGCCTCTAGAAATAAAAGTGCCTAGGATCCACAAAGGTCTTAAAGTGGCCCTGGTAAAGAGTGCTGTAGGAGGTGGTTGGAGGCCGATGAAGGTTCTTAAAATGGCCCTGCTTGGCAGGTGCACGAACATAAAATACCAGTACATCGTGAGTGGGATTGATGTGGAGATTATCTTTAATAGATCATCTACGAGAGTTTGATTTTGAATGTAAGATGTTGGAGGCGATCCATTATATTTGAAAAGCAAGTTTGTATCAACCTTTTCATTAGAAAAACATGTAAAGCAACAATCGAGATTAATATCACAGCTACGAAAGCACTAACATCCAATAGATGGTATTGAAAGAAATTGAGTTGGCCAGCTGCAGTTTGTAGATGCGTGGCACCGTTATGACGCATCACATATTCTATCCAAAATATTGCTTTGTCTAAGGGACCTGTTTCCGTGTCTCGGAATATGTCCGAATAACGTTGAACAGCTTTTCGCATTTCTTTGTCTTCGCTTGCTGTGTTGATGGCGGTTACTATTTCCTTCACTGTCACACTGTATGGATCCAGTTCGATGACTATTCCGTAAGCTGAGGTGATTTTTACCAATGATGGTTGGTCAGTGGTGAAGGGAAAACAAATGCTTGGAACTGCGTGGTATATGGCTTCTTGCAGACTCTGGAGTCCTCCGTGGCTAATAAATGCGCGGATGTTGGGGTGACCTGTTGGGAAAGAGTATTGTTTGAAACAGCAATTTATGGATCTGTGGGTCCTGTTTGCAACTACCGTATATCTTCCATTTGTAGGAAAATATTTTTCGTAAATTATGTTTTTAGACTAATTAGGCCATGCTCTACCACTTTCTAATTGGAAATTTTGCTCTAACCGGATTGGTTTAGAAGTTAGCAAGTGAATGACCTTGAAAATGACCTTTGAGGTCAAATTTGAGGATGCCATCAGATTCGCAATGAATGATTTCCTGTATGAGTTTTTTTTCAGTTTTCTGATATCTCAAGTATTTTGGAAATTACTTGGGAAGGTTCAAACTTTTGGGACACCCTGTATAGTGCGCGGACCTCGAACAACTCGCGGGGGCAAAACGTTTTGCATATGTTTCGGCAGAAAAGTACCGAAACGTATGAAAACGTTTCATTTGTCAAACGTTTTGCGTTCATATACGTTCAAAACACTCAGCATCGGCCAATTGGCCAATGCTGGGTTTTTTGAACGCGTAAATAAGCCGCTCCCTCGGTTAGCGCACGGGGCAATTTTTTTTGGTGCATATAGCGCACGGGGGCGCTAATGGAAGATATACGGTATTGATATGTCTGGTAATGTTTAAACGTCAAGTCTACTGAGTGGGTTTTCATCAAATTCTCAGTGGAAGCAATATAAAAACTCTTAAGGTGGAAACACTAGGGAGCGGGTAAAATTCCAAAGCTTGCTAGTACAAGTTTAAAGAGGGAGTCATTTTCAAGCTCACTTGACCCACTTTTGGCTTACCAGCTTAACTGGCAAACTCAAGCTAGCTAGGTAGCTAGCCAGAAATTTCCGCCAAAATCTCCTCCAAGAATTTCCTCACGATTCTGGTTGGCTGTCAAAGTCATATGGCCAAACCACCAGCAAGCTTGAAGCTGGTAAATCAAACTCGGTTTGATCGGAGCGGGTGAGTACAAGATTGCTTCAAAACAAAGCTTTGAATAAAAACTCAAGCTTGTGTTTGCTCAAGCAGGCGAGGTTTTAGCCGCTTTTTCAAGTAAAAGCAAGCTTTTAAATTTTACCTGTTCCCGTGGTTTCCACCTTGAGTTGATTGATTAAAAACTAAGTTGTTTTTTTAGGGGATTGTAATTGTTATTACTGGCATGTATAAGTGAAAAACCTGTTTTTTTCTTTTTAATTTAAAAGAGCCCGGATTAATAATTATGTTGAAATTTGGGCCTGAAATTTGGGCCTGAAATTTGAGTTTTCTTGATATTCTGAAGATCATTACTAAAATTTAAGAAAATTTATAACAATTTAAGCCAATTTCCTACATTTTGGACATATAAAAAGGATTTTTATACTTGTTTTGGCTCAATTCTGATTGAAAAAAAATTACTCACTTTCACCGGCATACCAGTAAAAAAAACGGGGTCTATCGACGTGTCGGTAAAACTCGCACTACACAAGCATGCGGCTTAAAGCCGGGTAATACGGTAAAGGTTACAGGAAAGGATAAACTAAACTTTTCAATCAGATAAAGATCAGCTGTTAAACATTTTTATTAATTATTTTGACACTGTTTGGGTTTTGAAGTTTTGATTTTAAATAAATATTCCAATTTGCTATTTGCTGTATCCACACAGTTACAAAATAACTAACAAATGAAGCAAAACCTTTGCTATAAAGCTGTTTGTTTGGTACCAGTGATGTCATTAAAAGAGCCACTTACTGATACCTATACATAACTTTTTTAAACTAAACCAGGGAGGAAAATGCAAAAAGTAGAAAAAGTTTAATCAAACGACAGAAAATTCCAGGGACAATTGAACATATAAAAACAATAAATAGCTTTGGCCTGATTTTGACATAAATAATTTTAGTCAAGTTTGGTTTTTTTCCTGTAACTTTTAATAACCATTGCTATAAATCCACATGTTTGTTCAATCCTGGAACGATAAGTGACATTTCTGTTATATGAAACGTTTTAGAACATTTTCTAAACTTATGAAACTGGTGTCATTTTAAATCCTGTTCGCCCAGAAAAAAATAAAGCTTCTCATAGATTACTTTTTAGGCTAATTACTTCTTTTTGAAACAGTTAAAACACTGTAGAAAACTCTGCTTTCAATTCTAGGTTTTGCAGCCATAAAGTGTGATCTCCGCTATTTTTAATTTTTTTTCTAAACTTAAGTAATCGTAGAAAATTGTTTAACAATTCAGCGAAGTAAACATTAAGGGGTTTCATTAAATGAGCGATTAGTTGATTACTTTGATTACTTTGATTAGTCGATTACTTGATGTGTCATGTGACTGGATTCAACCAATCCCGAGAATAATCATTTCATCAAATAAGCAACTAATCAAGTAATCATCCCAAACCATGATTTTCTGCTGACTTGGGCCGATTATAAGTGCTCTCTCGACTAAAACCAACATGGCGCCGCCAGACCCGCTTAAACCACACAAGGTCATAATAACAAAGTCTGCTCAGTTTAGGTTAAACTGAACATATGAAACAAGTTAGGTAGTTGCAAGTATTATTTGTAAGAACTTTTTTTAAACAATTCCGCCCATCGTACCAATAATTACATAATCAGATTTTTGTTGGGCTCTCAAAAATTGAGTCATTATGATAATTGCAATAATCAACTAATCACAATAATCAACTAATCACAATAATCGCTCATTTAATGAAACCCCTTATTAATTGCTGTAGTAATTGCTCTTGTTCTGTCTTACCCAAGAGGTCTTGCTGAGGTAACCAGTCTGCTTTCATGATATTATTCGGCAAGCCTGGTAATTCTGATTCGTATTTCCAAACAATTCTCTGCTTTACTTGTGCAAATGCAGAAATCAAGTCGTTTCTAAGTTTTTCATCAATTAAATTTCCATTTATGACACTTCCAAAACTGAGTAGAATGAATCCATTTTCACCTGAGCTGTCCACAAAATTCTTAAGCTCGCCCTGAAATACGAATACAGAATTATTTCACTTATATTTTTCTGGAAAGATCTAATACAGTCGAAACTTTTTATAACGAATCGCGATATAACGAATTATTGAAATAACGAATACCTAAAAATGGATCGTTTGGTTGGCTGGCCGTAGAACACCATGTTAAAAAATTTCGATATAACGAATTCTCGTTATAACGAATCGAATTTTTGGGTCCCTCGCGATTCGTTATAGAGAGTTTCGATTGTAATACAGTTGAAACCAGCAGTTTAATTGCTTTTTAATTATTTTGATTAAAACTGTTGTTAGTTTAATGATTTGGCAAATTCAGTTACTGAATAATTCTACGTTTCAGTTTGTTCCTGGTATCTTGATGTTAAATTCAATCTGTACATTCTGTTCTGCCCACACGAGACAGCTGTTGTTTTATCAGTATCAGGCTTAATTTACATCTCTAATAACGGGGTACGTCTAACAATCGCTCAAAGAAATACTCTGTACAGTAGTAAGACAAAGAAAATTGATATCACTAAAATCGATGCTAGTAAGGGGCCGTCCATAAATTACGTAACGCAAAATTTGGGATTTTTATACCCCTCCCCTCTCTGTAACATGGTGGTAACAAATTTCCGACCCCTCCACCCCCTAAACTGAAATCCCCCTCCAAAATTTTCCAAAAATCATATAAAAAATCATTATATTTGGATTATTTAAAATTTAAATTTGTTTTTTACATGGAACGTAACAAAATTTTAGACTCCCTTCACCCCTTGGTGCGTTACGTAATTTATGGACAGCCCCTAATAAAAAATAATAATATATGTTAACTGTCTCCATTTGGTTCAAAAATACCTGTACGGGTACCGCTGAACAAATCCACAAAAGTACCACAAAATCTGAAATTTAAGAATGACTAGTGGCACTAGTGCAATCAAACTTGGCAAATTGGGTCAAAAATTGATTAAAATTGCAAATATCTCGAGAACGAAAGCTCAGATTGTCAAAACCTAAACACCCAACTTCCTGTATTGTCAGGCTGCTTTTATTTGGGGTCACCCCGTAGTGTAGGGAATGCATTTTAAACTTCTAAACCTTATGTTTAAAAAGTCTAATGAAACGGCTCTGTCCGTCTGTCCGTCTGTCCGCATCAATTCCTCAACAATGAAAGCAGCTAGAGCCAAACGGGCAACTGCAATGAACTCAGCATACCTTTAATAGGTTCTCCCTAAGGTATTTTTGTATTTCTCTGATTACACTTTTAGCCTTACATTACATATAGGATAGACGTAATATGACGTCATTTCCGAAAACAGTTTGTAATATGAAAATTACACTACTTAGACTTGGGACAGAAGGACTTTTTGAGTGCGTGACATCTATATCGCGCATTTGAGACTCAGGCGTCTATATCACGGATTTGCGACTTCGGCGTCTACATCGCGCATTTGCGACGAGTTAAATCTCGTAATTTTACGTTTCCAACATTCGGTTTGGTCCCGAATGTGTTTTTCATTGCTACAATTTTATACAGAAAAGTGTAGAAGGGGTTTAGAGGTCTAATATGTAATGCATCCATGGAAAAAGCATTCTGGCGAAACCCAGCGCATTTCAAAATACATTGCAATACATGCCAACATGTACAGTTTGAATTTAGAATCAAGTTACCGGTCACGAACTTAACTTTTAGCAATTTTATAACCTTCAAAGACAGCACAATGTAAAACACTTTGAACACAACTTGCAACATTTAGCTTAGGAGCCAAAATTGAATGAATGACTTACATCTGGTAGCGGCAGAGGTGGTCTACACTGAATTCCTCCAATATTGACAATAGTCGGCAAAGATGGATTTGGAGGATTCGTAATAACATCAGCATTAACTAGCGAAAGCGATATGTTTCTCAGTGTTTCCTGGTGTGTTTGGCTCTTGGGAAAGTATTGCAAAATAATATTTTGGTAAAATATATCTTCGCCCAACATAATAGCGTATTTAGTGAGTATCCAATACAAGGAATTCCGGAAACGTTGAAAGAAAGTCATGTACGGAGTATGCGGAGATGAGATGAACGGAATGTACGCGTACGGTGTAGGCACATTCATGTAATCCCTAACCCAAGGATTAATGTGCCCCGTGCTGACAACAGCCACAGTTTGGCCCAGAAGAGTCCACAAGGGCAACACGCATTCGTGCATGGCGGCGTCCAGAATGACGAGTTTGAACCGTTTCCCACTTGAGATCCAATTCTGAAGCAGTTGGGACTTGAAGAATTGGTGACACAAGTTGGAATGGTAGTGGATGTAACTTCTTAGAATACCTATGCCCCAGCCGTACTTGCCAAGGCCAATGGTGATGTCTTGCAAGCTTCTGAAGCTTGACGCAAACTGGGGATAAGTGATTTCGGTCACATTGGGTGGAATGGAACCTTCGAACTTGTAGGTTGATATAAAAGTGACTTGATGTCCACGCTGGCCCAGCCGTGTTGCGATTGGCACGAGGACGTGGCGGTGACTTTTGGAGCCAAACGGTTGTAGAATAAGGATGTCATCGGTGGTGACCGCCAAGAGTTGGGCGTAGAGGAGTAGAAGGAGGAGAGTTTTGTTCATCGTAGTGTTGGTTTGCTTGTAGAGTTGCTTGGGCTATGAGGAAAAGTGTTAGCTCGACTGGTTTTGGAAGAAAGTGTGCTTGGGATTGATAACATCCCTACCAATGTTTAGTTCGTGTGTTCTCTTTGTTACTGAGAGTGAATCATTGATCATTTAACATTTCCTTCTGATTGTTTTGTTTTAAAGCTGAATGTTTTTTTTGATAAGTTTGGGTTTGTTTATTTATTTAACTATCTGTTTAGTTTGTTTCTTTTATTTATTGATTAATTCTAAACTGTTCAACAAATTAAATTTGGGGCATTTAATTTTATGGGTTTTGATGGTTTTGTGTAAATGGATTCATAAGACAATTGGTGCATTGAATCTTCAAAAGTTGAATTGATTTGTGTTAGATTTAGATTTGAAGCTTATATTGTATTGTTTGCACACTTTGTACTGTTGTGTTTGACAACAGCTGTTTGCATTGTTCAGTAGCAAAATGGAGTAAACGCATTTATTTATTTATTTATTTATTTATTTATTTATTTATCTTTATCGTTTAATTCTCTCTGTGCCATTTTTTTTGCTGAAGACAACAATTTATTGTTTTGAAATGAATTATCCCAACAGGATATGACATTTTTTACGTTATATCTCTGAGAAGTGAACTAGAAAGATTTTAAAAAAAAGGTTTGAGATTAAATGAAATTGAAATGGCTTCTTTGACTTATAGAGGTGACTTATCTCTTCTGCACGTGCTATTGGTTATTGTCATAGCACGACACCACCGCCAAGTTTTATTCGCCAACCCCACAACCACCAAACCATTTCCACCAATGCAGTATAGTCACTACAGCAAATGCAAGGGGCGCCAATGCAAGTAGCAGCAAACAGCTGCAAATGACAGAAAAATACCGAAAATGGGGTTGGCGGAAATGGTTTGGCGGAAATGGTTTGGCGGAAAAATCTTGGTGGTGGTGTTGTGGAATCGGTTATTGTTAATGCATGTTGCAGGTAGCCATCTTTTTAGTTCAGTTCAGTTTTTAGTGTGCTCGTTCGAGAATTCATTTTTTAAGTTGATTCTTTAAGTCATTGGTGTCCAATCCGCGGCCCATGGGCCACTTGCCGCCCAGGATGGCTGTGAATGCGGCCCAACACACTGTCTAAATTTTTTTTTTTAAATTTTAGTGTTTACATTCTTCAGACAGCAAACAGCATTGAAATTAAGATTATTATGCGAGTACTTTTTGGCTTATCTGCGGTGGTGTGAAGTAAGAAAATTATGTATGGATTTTTTTTGTTGCTCATTGACAATTGTTAGCTAAATTTTGTGTCAGTGTGGCCCAAGACAATGTGGCCCAGGGAAGTTTGGATGTTGGACACTCTTGCTTTAACATAGAACGACTGAAACCGGTCGAAATAGCATGAACGATATGTGCACAATATGTGAACAATCCGTGCATACAATGTTTTGGTGTCAAATTGATTTGTTTTAAATTCAGAAACACGCGAAACATGCAAAGAAAATGGTAAAACGAAAATTGATGGATTTTATAAAATATGATAAAATTAAAACCGAAATTTTGATTTCAGACACATGCAATTTTGGATAGATCTTGTTCCCCAATATAGATGATTAAATCATATCTATGTGTTGATTGCTTTTAGAGTTATTGTTTTAAATTCACTGTTGGTTAACAATGTTTTTTAGGGTAATTTTATGATTCTCTACAACTTTGTAATTGGAAATTTTGCTCTATCGCAACCAGTTAACGAGTTAGCGAATGAAAAGTGCATTGTTGCACGTCTGGCATAAAATTTGATGACACCATTGGATTCGTCATCCCTACTTTGCTATAGGATAGTTTGCTTGGTTTTTTAAAAAAGCATATACTTATTCTGGAAATTGACTGGGGCGTCTTAAACGAAACACCCTGTATACGTATATATTTTTCATTATCGCACATTAATTTATTATTGAGTCATTAAAAATTATTAAGTCAGTAGGTGCGTTCAATCTGGGGTAGAAGAAGTGACTTTCACTTTCCTTCCTTTCCTCAAAGTCACTTTTCATTGAATGCACTTACTTTAGCACCCGACTTCACTTATTTAGCAACAGCCTTCGCATGCCACATGTGCGAATTTACCATGTGCCACACATGTAAATTTACCGTAAAAAAAATTATTTATATAATACCTTAAATACCTTTTCTTTTGGTGGTGACGAATTCATTTTTTAGCCTGTCAGATCGAGAACAAAATGGCTGTCACTGTAGCTTTGTTAAATGTCCAATGCGCATGCGCACGCACATAAGTGACTTTTAAAAGGTGGAAAAGGAACTTTTCAGTTACTTTCCTGAAAGTCACTTGAGTGACTTTACTTGGTCAAACTTTACTTGGTCAAAATGTGACGTAATTTTCGTCACTTCCGCCCTCTGAAAGGCAGTTAAGTCAGTTAAGTGACTTTCTGCTAGCAGATTGAACGCACCTATTGTTTTCTCAATGGGTCGTTATGACTGGTAGAGGTAAATTCCAGCCGTTCTAGTGTTACGTGATTTACGAAGATGTCAATTCGTCTTTGGAAGTTAGAAAGCAGTGGCGGCTGATAGCTGTGATAAGAGCCACAGCTTTTACGGTAATACTACACAGCGAGTGGGATTAGTGTTTATCTTTAATAGATAATCTATGGGAGTTTGATTTTAAATACAAAACATTGCAACCAATTCATTAAACTCAGATAGCAAGTCTGTATCAACCTTTTCATTACAAAAACATGTAAGGAAACAATCGAGATTAATATCACAGCTACGAAAGCACTAACATCCAATAGATGGTATTGAAAGAAATTGAGTTGGCCAGCTGCAGTTTGTAGATGTACTGCACCATTATGACGCATTACATGTTCTATCCAAAATATTGCTTTGTCTAAGGGACCTATTTCCCGGTCTCGGAATATGTCCGAATAACGTTGAACAGCTTTTCGCATTTCTTTGTCTTCGCTCGCTTTGTTGATGGCGGTTACTATTTCTTCCACTGTCACACTGTATGGATCCAGTTTGATGACTATTCCATGAGCGGAGGTGATTTTTACTACTGATGGCTGGTCAGTGGTAAAGGGAAAACAAATGCTTGGGACTGCATGGTATATGCTTTCCTGCAGACTCTGGAGCCCTCCATGACTA